>CM029499.1:8084484-9561984 GCA_017140595.1 Eucalyptus curtisii
CCTTCCCTAACAAGTCTTTCCACCTGAACCCAAAATCAATCTCGAAACCCCCGCTCTATATATATGTACTCCTTCCCTAACAAGTTCTTCCACTTGAACTCAATCAATCTCGAGACACCCGCTCTATCTCTTCAGGGGCAAAAAAAAAAAAAAAAAAAAAAAAAAAAAAAAAGAACAAAGAAAATTGAAGCCCCTGAAAAATGGCAAAACCCACACTAGATTTGATCCAAAATCCACAAAAGTTCTACAAATCCAAAGACCATAAACGTAGGGCGAAGGGAATGTCGTTCTTGGCATTCGTCTTCTCGGTCTTCTTCTACATCTCAGTCTTCTACATCTTCAACCTATCTCCATCCCAAAACTTCAAGAACAGCAAGTTCTGGTTCTTCATCTCCAACACCCTCATCCTCATCATCGCAGCAGACTACGGAGCTTTCTCCTCATCAAGCAGGGAGAGGCACGATATCCTCTCTGAGGAGTACCTCGCGCGCACTAGCCTCGCAAAGAACAATAGCGTTGGGGGGTTCGTTCCGGTGCTTCGGCATGACCCAGAAACCGTTGAGGAAAATGTCTCGGGAGAAGAGAAGCGTGTTGTCCTGGAGGAAACGAAAGCAGCGGCTGACGTAGAGCCAGAAAGAGAGGCAGACTCGAAGCAGAGCCAAGAGGAAGAAGAAGTGGCGAAGAATGGTCCTCAAGATGATGAAGCTGAGAAGCAAGTGGAGGTTAACGGCGAAGCAGAGAAGGAGATTGTGGCGAATGAAGTACCAGAGAGCCAGACTGAGAACTTTATAGAGGGGACGATTACCGAAGAGAACGATGAGTTCTCGAGGATGTCGGATGAAGAGTTGAACCGGAGGGTTGAGGAGTTCATTCGGAAACTCAAAAGGCAGATTCAGCTTCAAGGGGTTTGAAGAAGAGGGAAAAAAAGAAGGGAAAGAAAATCGTACTCTTTAGCATAGCGGTTTATGCCACTGCTTGTCATCCCACCGCAGAATCTGGGACCAATCAAGCGTTCGTGCTCGTTTGATCCTGCAACACCGTCGATTTAGGCCCGCGATATCGCGATAAAACAAGAGTTTGTATTACGACGAGGGAAGAGACTTCCAGATTGGACAAGACCTATGGAGAGTAGGACTGAGCCAGAGACTTTTTTTTCTTTCGTTATATATTTTTGTCACTTTTTTGCGGTTATTAGGGAGTATAGTAGTGATTAGTGATCATCTAGTGAAGGCTCTTTTTAGAATTCTTGTGTAAAGCTCCCTGTTTACAATAAATAGTTATTATAATATGGATTAATACCATAAAAAATTCCAAACTAGCATGCGTGTGACGCATTTACTCAAAACTAATTTTTTGACTCTAAAAAAATCTCAAACTGATATACTTATGACAAATTTACCAAAAACAAATTTGTTCGATCGCCAAAAATCTCAAACCGTTATATTTGTAACAAATATATCCTTCGTTAAATTGAATTAATACTGCAAAAAACCACAAAAAACCACAAAAAATTGTATAATTGTGACAAACGGAAAGTAAAGTCCCAGACTGGTACACTAGTCAACTATTATATGTTATCCAATTTAGTAATTTGACAGTAAAAATTTAACTGAAACTAACATAGGATGATTTTTTTTTAAGTGTACCGGTTTTGAGTAAATTTGTCAAATGTGTATTAGTTTAGGGTTTTTGGTAGTCAAAAAATTAGTTTAAGTTAAATTTGTCATCCTTGTACCAGTTTGAGATTTTTCGGAGTATTAACCCTTATAATATATATTGTCAATATCAAAAATAAAAAATCCCTATAAACTTTTTTGCCACTGTGAATTTGATGTTTGGTGAGAGAGTGGACAAATAAAATCACGTAATAAAGGATGGATAAGGTCGCTTGTAGATATTATTTTCGACATAGAACATGCTCTAACTTTTCTTAAATTAGACTAGACTTGGCCATTTTTTGTTAACTGGACTAATTTGAATTACGTGGTTTTAGTTAGTCAAAACTGATTGATTAGCACGATACACGTACATCATCTGATGAAAACTACCTGCGCAATGCCCAAGCTACAGCTTTACTCAAGCGCTATAACCTCAGGCACCAATGCGTCACCTCCATCATCAAAGCCTGATGGACTATCAAATTCTATCAGAGAGGTTCACCAACTCGCCATTCATGTAGCATACCGAATATCGAATAAGGGGTACACTGAGGTAAATCGGCATTAAACCAAAATGTAGAGCTCCACCGCCAAACCAAGTAACGGGAAAGACTATCAGTCATGCTCTACAGATGATGGTCCCAAAGCTTATAGCAAAAGATGGATCTATCACTATAGATATATGATATAGAGGGGTGAGTCAAAGTTTAGTCAATGAAATCTCTAGGTCCAACATAGGAGACTATCTTACCAATTGAATTGATATCAAACACAACAATATGAATTTAGAATGAGTACGAAATATATGTATATGCAAAATAGATGCATTAGCTTTCTACCATGATATGCGAAAATAACTTGTCAAAGTGTTATAAAATTATTCAATTCAACCGTGCATATATATATAAACTGAATATACAATACAAGTTACCCGAAACCCTAATAATAAAAGACCAAATGTCTTACAAAACATCTTTTCTTTTAGTTAAAAACATGAGGCAACAGGTTATCCTTGGAACACCTTTTATACAATTAATCCAACCCTTTACTGTTACTAATGAAGGTATAGAAACTCATACTTTAAACAAAAAAATCACCTTCAATTTCATAACAAAACCACAGAAAAGAAGTCTTAATATTTTACAAGAACATTCCATTTCAGAAATAAATTGCCTTATAAAAGACAAAGAAAACCAGCTTGAATTTTTAAAAGAAGATTTAGAATTCAAAAGGATAGAAGAAAATCTTAGAAAAGATTGCTTCCTTACAAAAATACATAGAGAAAACCATATGCTATACCTTACCCAATGCCTTTTGGGAAAGAAAAAAGCATATTGTAGACCTACCTTATGAACATGATTTTTCTGAAAACAAAATTCCTACCAAAGCCCGCCCAACACAAATGAACCAAGAAGTTTTAAAATTTTGTCAAGAAGAAATACAAGATCTTTTAAATAAAAAACTCATAAGAAAAAGTCAATCACCTTAGAGTTGTTCTGCTTTCTATGTCAATAAAAATGCTGAACTAGAAAGAGGAGTTCCTAGGTTAGTTATTAATTATAAACCTCGAAATTTTCTAGATTTCTCTCTTCTTCCTCTCCCTCTCTCACTTGTAACCCATCATCCCTTCAATCTCCATCCTCATCTCTTCCATCTCCAAGCTCTCTTACCTTGTTTCCCCTGGTTTCAATGTAAGTTTGTTTTTCAAATACATAGTTTTATACAGGGTTACCAACTTACATGATAGTTGGTTAACCATTTCTTGTAATACAACATCAATACTCCTTGGAGTGCGGATTACCGCCCTAGTGGATGACTTGATGCTTTAGTTTCCGCATCTTTCAATACATGTAACTTTCAGCTTATATAATACAAGTTCATACCACCTTCATGGTTGGTTTTTGTTTATGCATACTCTTACTTTATATTTTATATATTGCCTTTGCTCTTTACATTATTTTTAATTCTCATGATTACTTCTACTAGTGGAATGAGGTAAAGGTGTTGTGGCACGTGTGGGAGTGTCTCTTTGTATACTAGGAGGAGGAGTGTTTCTATGCGTACTAGGAGGAATGGTGATTATAGGAGGAAGATTAGGATTAAGATCTATGGACCTCGTGTAGGAATTATGAAAGGAAGGACTAGATCTTGAATCGAATGATCTTCTAGGAAATCTAATGGTCACTCTTCCTTCTGGATGTTGAATGACATTAGTAGGATCTGTATTCTGAACAACTTGTTAGGGAATTTGGTTTTCTAATTCCCATTGTTCTGGTAAAGTAACTTGGTTCCAATTAATAGACCTAGGAATTGTAGTATTAGCTCTAGAAATGTCAGTTTAGAGAAGGAAGATATATATATATATATATATATATATATATAATATAATATGTATTAATATATATGTATATTAAATACTTGAGTATTTAGCCCTACCCATTTTTTTTCAAGATTCATTTCGAGTAACGAGAAAATATCGCCACTTACTCATGGATAAGGAATCATAAACTCATTTAGCCATGTCTCGACCCATCGATCACCGGGTGTTCTCTACATTATTGAGGATAGATATGTCACCATATAACCTCACAATTATGGTTTTCTCGTATTCATTTTCTTTCATATTTACTTTTTCAAAGTTGGACCTCTTATCAATAACGTTGCATAATTTCGCTACCCAAGCTATATTGTATATCATGTACGTGAGTTGCAAGCCCATCACTTGTAAAAATCGGTGGACCTCATGTCCTATCCTGTAGAGACTATCTTAGATGGTAGATCATCTTTATTTTCACGAAGTCTTATACTCAACCTCATACACGACAGTTTGTTCTTTGGTAACTAAGCCGTGGTATCGATGTTCGGTACATAGTATCATTCACACACAAATATTACTATATTACAAATGTCATACAATACTTGTATAAATGAAATTGTGAATCATAACACACTAATCTCTTAGTATTTCCCAGTATAACAGTCGCAATTAAATAATTTACATATTTTTCAACATACAAACCTTCATCCTCTTGTCATCATCATTTAAATAGATAATTTATAGAAATTCATATTTAATTTAGCCGAATTTGATCTTGGACAATCAATTCTTCTATAAACTGGATAACTTAGGATTGAGAAATTACCAAAAAGGAATCGTTCAGTTTTCCTCTAAATTAATAACAAGATGCCTCTTTCGAATATTATATCAAGCCATTTGTTCTTTATTTTCAAATTAATTGACTGCCTCGCTACTAAGTTATTATTAGGTCGTAACTTTAACTAGCTCATACGATTTCATGACTAAGACCGCATCATTATTAAATTACCTTCATAATCAAAATTAAATTAATTTTTTACAATTCTACATTTTCTGAAGTTACTTGATTGCCCTGCAAGGTTTCTCATTTTACATTTTTTACCTTTAAATTCCAATCTTCTCTTACTCAAGCTATACTAATTAAATTGAATACCTAAGGTGTATAATTGCTATCTAGAACATACGAATATTTTATTTACAATGCAGACAAGCCAGAGATTTTTAAAATTACCGTAATATCCAACTTTAAATTAATTATGCAGTTAAGTTCAAATCTAATTAGGTTAATTGTCTAGATTAAGCAATTTTTTTTAAATAATTAATTACCTATCATCATAAGGTTTTTGATTTTGCAATCAATTCCTAGAATTTCCAATTTTAAAAATTTATTCCTAGCTTTTTTTTTTTTTTTGGTCAGACAATCCCTAGCTTTGAGAAATTTAAAATTTGCCCCTAAAGTTTCTAAACTAGTGTTCGGAAAAGGACACCACAAGTGCTATTATTTTCTTACAACACTTATTTAAGTACCATAATTTTTTTCCCAATCACTAGAGCACTATATATCTTTACGATCAATCACTTGAATGCCATAACTTTTTAAAAACGTTCATCACAAGTGTTATGGTATATCAGATTTTCTGACACTTAGATGAGTGTTATCTAAAATTCATGGCCCTCAAGTGATTGATTAAAAGTTGTGAGTGAATGTATTCTTTGAAGTTATGGCAACATTAGTGATTGAAAACAAGTTATAGCCCTCAAGTGAGTTCCATACGAAAGTTATGGCACTCGTGATGTTCTTATCCATATTTTAGTTTGTTTAAATTCTTTTAATTGATCTAACTTAATAAGTCACCATTTAAAACTTTAAAATACAAAATAACATTGTAAAAGAGCACTTTCACTTTTTTAAATTTTACCAAATTATATCTAGACATGTCAAAAATCAATAAAATGTTATTCTTAGGTGTCGTTGCAACAAAACCCTTTTGGTAATCATTCAAAGACATTTTAGGCATGTTGAAAAGTTTTCAAATTAAGTTAAGAGATTACAATAGCTCAATTTAGCAAGACGTAAGTCATGCCATTCTTGAAATCTAAATAAACTTAATCTCAAAGTTAAACCTAAACAAGTAGTCATGAGATAACCAAGTTCAAAAGTGCAAAGTGGATGCCGGCCATTTTATCATTTTCACCTCACCCCTATATGATGCAAGAGCATCAAGCTCTATTAATTAACTCACAAGCTCAACTTAGACCTTGTCAATTACTCCGACTCGACCATTACTTTTGGGAGCACAAGGCCAATTTTGGCTACGACCTAATTCACTGGATCCAAGTTTGAAGATGTCAATTCTCTATAATAGTTGTCAATTCTACAAGAGAGTTGTCAATTCTTTTAGGCGTTGGTGGTGATTCAACAATTCACTAGTGAATAAGTTGTCGATTTCACGAGTGTCAATTGACTACCTAGATGTCAATTTACAAATTCATTATCGACTCCAAGACTACTAATTGACTATCTAGCAATTGAAGGTTGTTTTGGACAATTTCCTTCGCTGTTTGTCAATCTTCCAAGGTGTCTATTGGGCTACCTAGGCTGGTAAACGAATTTAGAGTCTAAGTTTAATTACTTTGTATCTAGTCAAATGTATTTAGTCTTAGTTTTTTTAGTCTTAAGTGTGTTGTAGGTTTCAAGAGTCAAGATTCAAGTCTCTAGCTGTCTTAATGTAATTTCTAGTTCCTAAGACTTTATTGTGTTTTCTAGTTCATACGTCTTCATTAGTTGGGTGTTTTCCATGTCTTCACTACTTAGTTTATTCCCTATTTATTAGTTCCTCTATAAAATAGAGTTTAATTCTCAAATGTAAGGTATAAAACATGAATATTAAGAATAAATGAATTTTTTTTTCTATGTGAGCGAATATCTCCCTAGTTCCTTATCCTCGAAAGGTGGATTATTCCTTGATGGTGAGCCAAGAAATCCTTTATCCTTGGCTAGTGATGTCATGCGCCAATCCTCGAGCGTGTGCCCATCTCACTCTGGTCGATAAAATTTGCAACTTCCCAGGACTAGTCGCCGACCCTTTCATTTTTATATGCACATGCGAAAGCGAATAATAACCCCTGACAACAAACAACATGGGATAGGAAAGCAGGATAATATTTCACAAAGCATACTTTTATAACCAATTGGGTTCATATACAAAAAGAGTATAGGTGAAAGCCTACAAGATGATTGACTCTCAAAAGAAGCTATCCTACAACATACTAGTAGGACACATATGCCGATCTTTCAGACTCCACCTCCACAGGACTCTGGGGCTTCAGTCCCCCACGACCACTAACTAAGGACCTGAAAATGGTTATACAATAACCAGTGAGACAATGTCTCAGCAAGTCCACCTCCTAAACCCTTACTAGGAAGGAAATATGCCTCAGGGCGCTCTAGCCACACAATTACCCAATGAGAACAGGGAACTCACCTCACCTCAGTTCCTTCCTATATGTCAGCACAACTCATATCCCAAATGCATAATATTAATGCACACAACAATTGAAACGTCTCATCAATTTAATCAATCACAAGCGTCTCGATTATAAGGCCAAACCATTATGACACGTCCCATACCATGTCACACAGTTTTGTCTCATAATCAAGGACATCTAACTCAATCACCCATGCGTTCCAATTGTTAATTTCAGCCCTCAAGGGTACCACCTACTCCAAAGTTCGGTGTCTTATGGCGTAGCCAGACTTCGTCTCACCCCCATTTAGCACGGCGACGTCTCTCATTTAGACGGCTTCCTCGAAGGAACATAGGTCTAGAATCTACTGCGACTTGCGATCCAAGGAATGGATATCCCATATAGGGCAATGTCCGGCTTAAAAGCTTAAGACATGTTCTCATTAACTAGCACACGACCAAACAATCTCAACCCAGGACACCATGCATTGCACTCAAATGCCTCCATTAAAATAGTGATCCTGGCCTATTTTCTTTATATTAAAAACACTCTGTGAAAATAGTCGTGTGTGGGTACACGGTCAGATCTAACCCAAAAAATTCATATCCTCCAATTTAAAATCCCACTGTTTTATATAGTATATAAAACTATTTTCAGTGTTAAAACACGACACCCAGGATTTTCTGATTAATTATTGAAATTCACAATTTTTGGAATAAATTACCAAAAATTCAATCAGCACTCAATTTGCACAAATTAGCATCCAATTGCATAAACTGAACACACCATTGCAATCAGTACGAAATTCCGATCACCGACTATCCCGACCTAATTTCCGAGAAATATTTAATAGTTAAATAATTATCAAAAATAAATTAACTAATTCAATTAAATGGCAAAATTGCTAACCTAGGCCGAAATTGCATAATTAAATACTGAGACAGGTCCGGAAAATTCCTGAACCAATCTAGATAATTAATACAATCTATCTAGGCTTTAATTAATCCAATATAACAACCTAACATGTAAAATTGGATATTTAAATAACTAATCTAATCTAACGAACCACCTAAACCTTAATTAACTTAATCTAATTACTCTCTAAGTATAATTAACTTACTAATCGAGGTTTAGTGAGATAACTCACTTGATTTGCGATCCGCTCGAACCAAAACGACGGGGACGTGATGAGGATCAACAAGTTTCAAAACGGCGACGCCAACGGGGCACGGATCGAGCCTAAAAATTGGCTCAAGGAAGCCCACGATTTTGCTCGGTTTGATTGAATTTGTGGCTGGAATTGGACCAAGCTTTGTGTGGTGATGATGGGCTCGATTACGAGCAGCTGGCTGAGCTGTGAAGAAGCAGCCTCGGTGGAACGAAAGTGAGCTGGAAGTCAGCAAAATCAGCGGGTCACCATTGGGGCTTCACTCGGTGGACGCGTGGGGCTGAGGGCGGTCAACTTTGGTGGGCTTGGGACTGGTTGTTGGCCGATGAAGACACGAAGAACAGTTTGGGCTGTTAGTGGGTTTTGGGCTGAAGCAACAACAACGAGAGAGGGGGAGATGGATTCGGTGGAATCTGTTGGACTGTTGGCTTTGTGGAGAGGCCGTGTGGAGGAGGAGCGGTCAACAAAGGGTGGTTGCTAATGTTGACCAAAGGAACTGAAATTTGCTGGAGAACACATGGAGTTGGCCACACGTGGAGATGGGGTATCGGTGGCAGGGGAAAAATGAAGATGGTGTTGACTTGAGGCTTCGCTAGTTCGAAAATAAGAAAGAAGAGCAAAGGCGGCAGTGAAAGAAAATAAAAGAGAAACCGAAGCTTGAAGAAGGAGGGGACGGACGAAGGGCGTGCCGAGGAAGCTAAGAAGAAGAAGGGGTGAAAAGTCAATAAATCTATCCAAATCAATCAATGCTTGGTCCCCCTTAAAGTCTTCAATTTTATCCTAAGTGTCTCCAATACTTTCTTGCATAAAATCCACCAAATAATCCAAATTTTGAAGCCCAAAATTGCTGCCCTCGTCTAGCTCCGAATTTCCTAAATAAAGCTTCAATTTCCACCCAAATTCTTCAATTTGATGTCCAAATTTGATGATGAAACCCACAAAATTTCTACAATTCCCTTTCACCAAGTAACTTGGTCTGCAAGTCGAAAATCCCTTTGATTCAGCCGATCTGAATTTTCGTTCGTTTTCCCTAACGTCTGAATCGATTTTCCGTAAAAATCCCGGAATCTTAAAAAATTCTTTGAATGATGAGTAGACGTTTCCAAAATAAATCGTGACATGACAAAACTTTCAATTTTTGAAATCAAGTTCAAATTCGTGGTTAATTTCAATATGACGCTTAGCGTGACCTAACCTACCGGGTAGTTTTTTAAAATTTTTTAGTGCAATTGACCTGTGGTCAATTATTTTTGAGCCACAATGTACATCTTCGACACAATAGCGACTCTCAGTTGTCGTGAAAATCTCAAGGTTTCAAATACGGAGACAGGGTACCCAAAACGATAGAAAATCGATTTAGTGCCGATTGACGAGAATTTTGTAATTAGGTGGAATCACCCACACTTAATCGCACACCGCAGTCAAATCGACCAATCTTTGGTCTCTAATCGATTTTTAATTGTGCTGTAATGACCCTTGCAAATTAGCACGGTTGAGCAGTCGATTTCTAATCGAATTCTCAAGTCTTTTGCGTTAAAATCCCTTAATGACTTTCCCAGATAGTCTAGTTATCTCATGAGTGATCGGCTCAGAGAATAGTACTATAAACACGTCGATGAAAGGCCCGATTTATTCAATTGAAATCGTATTTGAAAAATCAAGATGTCACAAGTGAATTTTCCTTTAGGCCTTGGTGATAAGGTTCTCCTATCTCGAAATCCTTTATCCATGGCAAGTGAGTGAGTCCTTTGAGCTTGATGGTGAACTTCGTCAATCCCGATCTTATCCTTGGCTAGTGACATGGTCTTTAGACCTTGGTGGTGATCGTAATCTATTTTTCATCTACCACAAATCATCCATTATTACTTAAAACACTTTCACCCATCCTGTAAATGCAATATATTGTTATTAGAGTTAGGTCAAACTCATTTTGAGTGATTCCTTTTGTTACCTATCTTCCATTTCATCTCATACTTTTGTTATAAAAAAAGGAAATGGTTGATAAAGTTTCAATTGACATTGGAGCAAGTACACAATGAAAGATATGGTTGTGCTATAGAGAATCTCCAACGACAAATGGAAATATTCCCCACCCTCCTAGAGAATTAAGCACAACAATAGCAACCATAAAGAGCTTGAGTTCCTTATGTTGGGGTTTCATGAATCATGTATAGGTAAAATTAACAAAAGAACGTAGTGGAAACAAAGATATATTTTATACATGATTCTCCGAAGGCGTTGTTCATGCGTTTTAATAAAAAATCTGAATATAAAAAGGGAGTTAAACGAATTACCTCTCGAAGCACGCTTTCTATGAATTGGTTCGGATATTCTACAGTTCGAGCCCTACAAACGTCGGACCTCTAGTTCAGACACACCAACAATGGACGTCGAACGGAAGAGAGAACTTTCGGATATTCACCATTATGATCGTGCTAGCAATCTCGTGGAGACAATCCACCGTATCCTTGATGTATTATAGTCATGGCCCGAACGAGAGAACACTCTTCTTTCTCGCGTCTCAAAAAACATAAGAACACACACCCGTTTCTCTCTATTTTTAGCAACCCCTTGAAGTGTCCACACTTCAACATTTTAAAATAAAAATATAAAACCGACCAGCAACGGTTGCTGATTGATGGACGATCAGCAACCGTTGCTGATCGTCCGCCAAAAAGCACGAATGATTGCTCATGCACGACCATCATGCATGAGCAAACCCCTCATGCATGACCATCGTGCATGAGCAAACCCCTCATGCACGATCTTGTGCATGATGATCAGCAACCGCTGACCATCGTGATTCGTGCACATGCACGAAGCTTCATAAATTTTTTTAATTAAAAAGAACATAATCTTTATATATATATATATATATATATATATATATATTTGGGAATACATTAACATATATTCACATTGGGCATGTATGTGCATTATATGCAAATAGGCTTGTGACTGTAATACAAGTTAAATTAAATGAGAAATCGACTCAATTTGATTGTAGTAATTGCAAACACATTTGCAATTATATTTCTCTCTTGTTCCACGTTATCCTAATTGTTTATGGTATGTGACATCTCTAGGTTCATCACTAAGCTGGTAGTAAGACTTGTACTAACACATTAGTACTCCCAAAAGAATTAATTGTCCCGATTAATCTTTGGGTCCTACAAGTCATGATTGACATCTAGCAATATGTCATAGCTACCCAGATTGTGTGAATGCTTTAAGAATATAATGAACCTATCAGCTTTGGCTACAGTGTAATTCAACCACTCTATCTTACTATGTCCCGATCAAACAAAGACCATGGAATATTTGTCAAGTCATTAATTTGATCATATGCACAAATCTAATTGACATGCATTTTATTCGAGACATAAACAATTTATTATCGGTTACAACCCCGGCCGAGGATTTCAATGCAGTGTCATAATTAGATCGCATAGGACATCATTATTATACCTTGCATTTAACATTTAACAAGGAGACATATTCCATATTGCACACACGTGTAACTTCATATATGAACAAACTATGACCATCAGGTATAAAGACGGATCAACGAACCGGCATTATGTGCACCCGTGAACCATAGTTGTTCAACACACAAGTTAACATTGTGCCTCAGGTCTAAGAATTATTTACACATGACCAAAGCATGAACAATTAGACATTGATCACGCTAAAAGCTTCCATGTCGCTAACTGTTCCATATGCGTGACATTCAGTGAACTTGTCTAATACAAACACCTGTGCTCTTAACTCAGGCATCACAATACCCAATGACTTGTGACTCATCATTCCCTTAAGTATCCAATACTTAATGGTGAAGTTAAGAACTCAATAATCCATCGACCGGGAACAATTTAAAGATTCAGTCTAACTATGAACCCGTCACATATATTCTTGACGTCTCAAGAATAGGTTTAGTTGCAACTGATCTTATGGAATCATTCATAAATATAAAATAATTGGACATATAAATGAATACGTCATTGCCATTATTTAAATAATAATAATGATAGTACAACCGAAATCCCTAATATGTAACTATTACATAGTAGCTTTAGGGCATATATCCAACACCTTAGGCCCGCCATATTGATTTAGAACTTCATACAAATTTTGATTGCTAATCCAGTTGGAGGTGACTTTGGTTATTTAGGTGATCAAGTTAGGAGAAAAAGGAGTGATGAGAATGACCGTGAAGTAAAAAAGGAGCACCAAAATTTGAGGGTAACCTCAATCTAGATGACTTTACCGAATGGTTATAAGATATTGAGCAAGTGTTCAACTTCTACTCATACTGTAATGAGAAGAGATGTAAGGTTTTTGTCCTAAAGTATAAGACATATGCCTCTCTTTGGTGAGAGAACCTAAAGCGTCAATGTATCAGGGAAGGAAAAAGTAAATTCAAGTCTTGGGAAAAACTCAAGAAGCTAATGAAGAAGAGTTACTTGCCTGACAACTACAAGCAAGACTTGTTTCTCAAAATGAATTCCCTCCATCAACGTGGAATGAACATTAAACAATACATTAGGAATTTTGACAACTCCTTATGAGGTGTGATATCCCAGAATTGCTAGAATAGACCTCACGCGTTTTCTTGGTGACGTGATCAGGGAGATTACCAATTCTGTTTAAGCTTCAACCTATTGATCTTTCAAAAATGTTTGCTAACTCGGCATGAAGGTAGAGAAGCAACTAATGCATGGCAAGTGTTTGTCGACCAAATCATCGACAAGGGGAACAACCTTCTTCAAGGGTGTTTCTTTTAGCAAGGCCAATACTTCGTTGAAGGACAAAGGCAAAGAGAAAGCCGTAGAATCTATAAAATAACTCTTCGACAAGATCGATGGTGGTAGTGCTCGAAAGTGCTTCTAGTGCCATGGCTATGGTCACTTCTGAAAGAAAGCAATGAAGAAAGGCAAGAGAAAAAAGAAGAAGACAGAGAGAATGTCGTAGGGGAATTTTCTGTATTCCAATATGTATTGAATGTACAATTCAATCTAATAAATAATACAAGTTGTATTCTATGCAAGGAAAAAATTGATCTAATAATCAATCTAGATCTAAATATAATATTTAATTGACATAAATACACAAAATACAATCAATCAAGATATCAGACAATTCCGCATATCTTCCAACACTCCCCTTCAAGCCGGTGGCTTGTAGATGTCCAAGACGCCTAGCTTGCTTAGTAGATATGCATGTTGTCTCTGACATAAGGGCTTGGTGAACATGTCCGTTGGCTGTTCCGTTGTCCCAATTCCCTTTGTTTCAATTACTCCTTCTTGGATCTTTTCCCGTGTAAAATGACAATCCACTTCTATATGCTTGGTTCTTTCATGCACTATAGGATTAGATGCAAGTTTAAGAGCCGCATCATTATCACAATACAATTTCGTGGGTCCTTGCACTTCTACTCCGAGATCCTTGAGTAATCCTCGTATCCAAACTACTTGACATGTAGCCTTAGCCATAGCTCGATATTCTGCTTCGGCTGAAGAGAGAGACACGGTAGCCTGTTTCTTGGTCTTCCAAGAAAGAAGAGATTCTCCCAATTTGATACGGTATCCAAGTGACGATCTTCTACTAATGGGACATGTGGCATAGTCTGCATCACAATATGCTGACATCCTTAAGTCACTCTTTCTAGATAGAAATATCCCAAGTACTGGACATTTCTTCAAATATGTCACGACCTTCAAGGCTGCATCCAAGTGAGATCGCTTTGGCTAATGCATGAACTAGCTAAGTGTCTGAACCGCATATGAGATATCAGGTCTAGTCATTGTCAGGTATATAAGCTTCCCAACAAGTCTTTAATAGCTTGATGAATCACTCAGTACAGGATCATCATTTCGAGATATTCCCTTATCATAGTCTGCGGTGGTCAACTTAGTATTCTGCTCTATGGGAATTACAGCTGGCTTGCATCCTGAGAGACCTGCCTCTGATATGATCTCTAATATAAATTTCCGCTGACTCGGGAAATTCCTTTGTCGAAACGAGCAATTTCAATTCCAAGGAAGTATTTCGGTGCTCCTAAATCTTTAATATGAAAGGTAGCATGCAAATATTCCTTGAAATTCTCTATAGATGCTCTATCATTTCCCATAACAAGTATGTCATCAACATAAATCATCAGATAGATAGATGACATACCTTTGATACGTGAAAATAGAGCATAATCATGCTTGGATTGCTTAAAGCCTGCTGTTGTAAGAGCATTAGCAAATTTTGCGTACCATTGTCTGGATGCCTGTTTTAATCCATAAAGGGATTTATGGAGACAACACACTTTATTCTCCCCCTGTCTCCGGATGCCTTGAGGAATATCCATGTAAATCTCTTCATCCAGATCACCATGGAGGAAGGCATTATGAACATCCATCTGGTGTAGATTCCAGTCATTAATGGCAACAACAGCTAAGAATGAACGTACCGTGACATCTTTGGCAACTGGAGAGAACGTCTCGTGATAGTCAAAACCTTCTCTTTGGGTGAATCCTTTAGCTACCAATCTTGCCTTGTATCGTTCAATAGAGCCATCAGCACGATACTTGATCTTATAGACCCATTTGCATCCAATCGGTTTGCGATGATGTGGTAATGGAACAAGATCCCATGTGTGATTATCAGTAAGTGCCTTCAATTCTACCGTCATGGCTTCTTGCCATTTTGGATGAGTGGATGCTTCGTCATAACTAGACGGTTCCTTGTCGTCGGATAAACGACTAATACAACATCTATGCTCCGGAGATAATCTATGAAAAGAAACATAGGAGGAGATTGGATGTTGAATACCTGGAGAATTGTGAGCAGCACACACATAATCCTTTGTCCAAGTTGGAGGTTTTGTAGCCCGTCCAGACCGTCTAGGATACTCAATTCCAGTTGTAGATTGTGATGGCTCTTGTGGGAAAGTTGGTGTAGTGTCATATATTTCCACATTGGCTATGGAATCTTCTTCTGCATCTTGCTGAATATGTTCTGAAGCGGTCAAGTGTGCATCAGAATTTGGCGAAATAAATTGGGGAGAAGGATCAAGACCCCTTGGTTGTGTCACTGGTATGTAAGAGAGATCTTGATAAGAAGCCTCATCAGAAAAAAACTGATGTTTTGGAGCTGTCGCTTGATCTTCATTTAGGGATGCATTGTCTGAAAATGGAAAAGTATTCTCATGGAAAATCACATCGCGACTGACTAAGAATTCTTTCGTTGAAATCTCAAGAACCCGATATCCTTTATGTAGATTGGGATATCCCATAAAGATGCATCGCCGTGCACGTGGGCCCAATTTATCTCGAGATCCCATTGTTGCGATATAACAGAGACATCCGAAGATCCTGAGATGGTTCAACTCTGGCTTCTTTCCAAACAGCAGCTCGAATGGCGTTTGCCCATTCAGGATTCGAGTAGGCATTCGATTAATAAGATAAGCTGCTGTAGTGACACAAATCACCCCAAAAATTGTCTGGAATAGATGCCTGAAATTTTAAGGCACGAGCTACTTCCGAAAATGTCGATGCTTTCTTTCAACCACGCCATTTTGTTGTGGTGAATACACACATGAATGTTCATGTTGAATGCCATGAGAATTGAATAATGAAGAGCATTCATGACTAAAAAATTCTTTCCCGTTATTAGTACGTATCCGCTGAATGGATTTCTGGAATTGATTCTTAGATAGTAGGATGAAATTCTTTAGGTGAGAAACGACCTGATTCTTAGAATGCATCAAGAAAAGCCATGTTGCTCGAGAATAGTCATCTACTATTGTAAGGAAATAACGAGAACCATCATGATTGACTGTATGATATGGTCCCCAAATGTCTACATGAATCAATGCAAAGACATTACTAGTTCGTGAAGTACTAGAGGGAAATGGTGTTCTTGATTGTTTTGCAAGAGGACATATAGAACACTCAGGATATGGAAAGGAAGCACTATGACCCAATCTCATGTGCATAGTAAAATTTCTGTCATTGGTAGTGGAATTACACAATGATTTCTTATTGCAAGGAAAATTGAAATTACTTGGAAAATCCGTCCAAAAATAGAGTCCTTCAGAGAGATTACCCAAGCCCATCAGTCTGCCAGTCGAAAGGGCCTGAAATAAACATGTGTCAGCATCAAAAAACACCCGGCATGAATTTTCTTTGCAGGCTCTAGACACGATATGAGGTTGAACTGGAATTCTCGGGACATAGAGCACATTCCGAGAACAATCGTGGATCGAGATTCACCGTCCCGTCACTTTGACATAAGTGAAATTGCCATTGGGTAATTGTATGGAGACAGGATGATCTAATTTTTCGTTCACATTTGAGAATAGTCCCTTGTCGCATACAATATGGTCACTTGCCCCAAATCGATAATCCATGCCTTTCGGAAATATAATTAATTAGGCAATGTGAAATACCCGAGAAATTTCCCCCTTTGTTGGAAATATCCATTTTCCGTAATGTCTCGCATGAGTTGCCGATATTGGCCAATTGAAATAGGCTGATCAATTCTTGGACCGGTTGGTCCGGTGACTTGATAGGTGTGGAAATTTTTTCTCCTTATCACCCGGTTTTCCGTGCAATTTCCAACAACCGTCAATAGTATGATTAGTACGCTTGCAATAATCGCAAAAAAATTTACCCTTTCCTTTAAAATTCTTTGCGAAATTTCTGGATGACGTGGCGAAGATCTGCCCGTCCGTTCCTTTGATCGCGATCTCCTGTCCGCCGTCCGATCCAGGCGCGAACTCGCCCCCTTGAATGCCGTCCGATCCTAGCGTGAAATCTGGACCACTCGATCCGTCCCTTTTAAAGGATCGTGGATCGGCGTCGCCAAACCCTAAAGGGTTCTTCCTTTCGCGAGCTAGGGTTGAAGCAGTCTTGGCGGCCGCGTCTCTTCGTTCACCGCGGGCGGCGAGAGCGATGCTCTCGCACCGTTCCTCGTGTGTTCGGTCGATGCGAGTCGCCGGCTCTCCTCCTGCATCGCCAACTGGAAGATACGTCCGATTGATGGCATGGGATCCATGGCTAGGATCTGGGATCGGAACGTGAGGTATGATTCATTTAGAATCATGAGAAATCTCGTGGCCTTTTCTCTTTCTTTGATCTGTTTATACTGCTTGAGGGTTGATTCTGGCCCTTCAAGCTTTTCTTCCGCTTCCTCGAGTTGATTCCACAGAGACGATAGTCTGTTGAAGCAGACCGTGACCGTCGTGTTTGCTTGTTTGAGCTCGCTGATTTCCTGCATTAGGTTAAAAATTTTCGCTTGATCCAGTTTACCGTACATTTCTTGTATGTTTTCCCACATGATTTTGGCATCCTCTCGTGGGTGGAAGCCCGGCCCGCGACCTGCGGGGATAGGCAATTACCGATCCATGTTCGGACGAGGTGATTGCACTTCCGCCAATGTCGGGCTAGGCGTTCATCAGTGGGGGTTGCGATGGTTCCATCAAGGAAACCATCTTTATCCTTAGTTATCAATGCCCGCCGGAGCTCCTGTGACCACTTCGAATAGGTTTCTGCTCCGGTCAGTTGTTGGTTTATCAGTCGAAGCTCCGGTCCGTCGGCGTTGGAGACATACAAAGGGTCGCCCAGCTCTGGTCGCCCGGTGAACGCCGCCGTCGGGACGGCCAGAAATCCCGGCATGAAATTCGGGTAGGGATTCGTCCCTTGGCCCGATTCGCCCGACCCGATCGGATGACCCGCATTGAGATATCCCGGGTAGGGATTTTGTCCCGTACCCGAGTCGCCCGAACCGCCCGTCTGCTCTATCACGATGGTTGGGCTTGCCCCATTTGTGGCTGGCGGGCCCCCATCGTGACTTTGGTGGCCCACGAATCCAGGCAGTGATGATATTGGGCTTGGCCCAAAATAAAGTGGATATGGGATCCACTGGTATGGTTGGCCCGTCGTGGGTTGCCCCAACTGGATCTGAGCCTGCGTGGGCCGCCATTGCGGAGGTTGCGGAGGTTGGGTCTGAATTAATAGTGGATCGGATATTGAGGCTGTTGCAGGGAGATTCTGGTGCTGCGGAACTTGTGGATTGTCTTCACCTCCGGTGTTCCTGCTGTCGGCGCCCAGATTGGAGTCCTTCTGAGGATTCATTGTAAGTATAAAAAAAAATTCCTCCTTCAAGAGTATGCCTTTCTAATGCCGAATGATCAATCCTTTTGTAGGTTGGAAATTATCTTCGGCAGCAGCGGGAAGCGAGTCAGAGACCGAGTGCTCTGATACCATGAAAGAAAGCAATGAAGAAAGGCAAGAGAAAAAAGAAGAAGACAGAGAGAATGTCGTAGGGGAATTTTCTGTATTCCAATATGTATTGAATGTACAATTCAATCTAATAAATAATACAAGTTATATTCTATGCAAGGAAAAAATTGATCTAATAATCAATCTAGATCTAAATCTAATATTTAATTGACATAAATACACAAAATACAATCAATCAAGATATCAGACAATTCCGCATATCTTCCAACAACTTCAAAGCCGATTGTCCTAATCGGAGGTCCATGACTCTTCAATGAATTGGAAAGAGTGACTTGAAACTTCAAGAGACTCGACAATATCCATACCGTATAGAGTCCAAATCTAAGGAGCATGATGAGATAATAGAACAAATTGAAGAAGATGAGATGTTGGTCATCCAAATGTCATCAAACAACCATGATATTTTGGATGGTGAATCTCCAAATAAATGTATCGAGGCAAATACTGAGGTTATAGATGGAGAGGAATGATTATAATGGCCGGAAACATTACTTGCCACTTTCATTTTGCATGCCTTGAAGCACTCTCTCTCAAAGTGTTCACAAGTTGTCAAAATGTGTTTGATATATATTCAGTGAGTTAAGGACACTAGCGCCAACTCCGATCTACGTCATCAAAAATCCAACATGACTATTTAATTTATTAGTCTTACATAGCTCACTATTGGCCTAGTCAATATATAATCCCTATGTAGAAGGTTTACCCCAAAATAAGAAACTTATTTTATGAAATTGAAGCAAATTCTCAAATTGAAACCCTCACCACCATTCTACCAAGAATCAAAACTTTAATCCAAGTTGCCCTCAAAATTAATAGCCGAATCATGCAAATAGAGAGCAAGGGCTTCACGAGTGACTCAAATTCGTTCTAACGAAGTGAAGAAGAAGTTGAACATTATTATTATTGTGGGAATTTTTAGTCTCTCAAATCTTTTGCAATGTTAGGAATAAAAGCATTTATCTTTTACCATCTTTCAAATTTCCATTTTTTGCAGATGCGCACGCAATGCGTATTCCCATTTGCTAATATATAATAAAACAAACTCAAAGAACTTTTCTCATTAAGTTCCGTCAAAAGCCTATGGTGACATTATAATGACAGAATATTAATAGAGGGACAAAACTGTAATTTAAACATAAATTGAATCTCTAACATTCTTGGTTCCTTAATTTTTAGCACTTTAGTAGGGGTTGCCCGCCAACGCTCAAGAGAAATATGGCTAATGAGTTGAGGGTTCCTATTATAGAGAAAACCGGCAAAAACCTGGGCATTCCATCAAATTGAGGACAAATGAAGAAACGGATGTTTGCATGGATCCTTGCTAGGGTAAACATGAAGATGGAAGGATGGAAAGATAAATTATTGTCCAAAGCAGGGCAGAAGACCTTATTAAAAACTATCATGCAATCCTTGCCTCAGTACACAATGTCTATTTCCAAGATCCCCATTTCAATTTGCACAGATATTAAGTAGAGAGTAGCTTCCTTCTGGTTGAAATAAAACTCCTCTAAATCTGGAATTCATTGAAAAAAAATGAGACGTTCTTAAAACATGGAAAGGCAATGGCGGATTGGGCTTCAAGGACCTTGTTACATTCAACAGAGCCATGTTAGGCAAACAACATGGATATTGGCACAATCCCCAATGACTTTATGGAGTCAACTTTTGAAAGGGATTTGCCTTGCGAATGATGATTTTGGGAATGCTAGGAAAGGTTCGCGTCCATCCTGGGGTTGGCAAAGTATATTGATGGGAAGAGAGGTGATTGGTGCGAACACTCATTGGGCAGCTAGAAAGGGGAGTAGATCCGGAAGGATAAGTGGCTAAAGATAGGAGCAATTGGTGGCCTAGTAAAACAAAATGAACCACTAATAGTTGAGGGACTTATTGATCAAGAAAATGAATGGAAAGAACACTTGCCGAATGAGCTATTCGAGGAACGTGTTGTGCAAGAGATCCTAACCATCCTAATCGTTAGTAAACAGTAGCGGCTAAGCTAGTGTGGTCGGGTAACAAGTTAGGTTCCTATACAATTAAGGGCATATTTGCTAATGTGCCAAACAATACCTAATTCTATTTTTTTGTTCCTCGGAACAAAAAAATAACAAAAATCCATTTGGTAACATTCTTCTTTTCAAGAATAGTTTTGGAACAAGATCAAGAAGTAAAAAAATATCGCTTCTTTGTTCCTAGTAACAACTCTAGAATCAAGCTTTCATTTTTCATTTTTCTTTTCCTCTTCTTCCTCTTTTGTTCCTCAGAACAAAAAAAAGAACAAAAATCCGTTTGGTAACATTTTTGTTCCCGAGACTAGATTTGGAATAAAATCAAGAAGTAAAAAAAAAAGATTGCTTCTTTGTTCCTAGTAACAACTCTAGAATTAAGCCTTTTTTTTTTTTTTTTCCTCTTCTTCTTCTTCTTTTGTTCTTCGGAACAAAAAAAGAACAAGAATCCATTGAGTAACATTTTTGTTCCCAAAAATAGATTTGGAACAAAATCAAAAAGTACAAAAAAAAAATGTTACTTTTTTGTTCCTAGTGACAACTCTAGAATCAAGCCTTTTTTTCGTTTTTCTTTTTTTCTTTTCCTCTTCTTCTTCCCTTCGCCCAGCCACTAGCGAGGTTTGACGAGGCTCGGCCTTACTAGGGGTTGGTGAGGCTCCCTTAGGGCTAGCGACCGACAAGAAGAAGAAGAAGAAGAAGAAGAAGAAGAAGAAGAAGAAAGAAGAAAAATAATAAAAAGACAAAAGCAAAAAAGAAAACAAAATGAAAAATGTAATAAAATTATTTAAAAATTAAAAAATTATAATTTATAAAAAATTGAAGATCGTATCAAAACGTATTTCTTTTCTAGGAATATAATTTTTTTAAAATTACAAAATGCCTTTGAATGCTTAGAAACTTGTCTAGGAAACAAAGTAAGAAAAAAACCATTTTATGAGTAGAAACTATTTTCGGGAACAAAATTGTTATCAAACGCATCCTAAAAATACATACAATTGAATGTTGTTAGTGAAATCACAACAAAACACAAACAAACATTTTCATCCTACTAGCCTCTCTAGCATTATGGACCAAGATCTAGCAGCTAAATGTTCCCCCTAAGGTTCTATTCTTTATGTGGGGTGTGTGCCAACAAGCGAAAACCTGTAAATAAGGAAGGTGTTACTTGACCCACTTTGTCCTGAGTACCATAAAGCCCCAGAGACGCCCGAGCACCTGTTCCTCTTCTGTGAGTGGACTAGCACAATATGGTTAGAGCCGAGGCTAAACTATAATGTTCGGCACAGCATTTAATGAGAATCGACAGGTGGGTTAACGACATAATGTCGTCTCATCTCAACTCACATTCACTAGAAGTGATCGGGGACTTATTGTGGAGGATATGGAAAGCTCGAAACATGTTCTTCTTCCAATCGCGCCGGCCAAATCCAAGATTCTTGGTGGACGATGCACTGGGTTCAAGCAAGAACTTGCCCAATTGGAACCCAGTTTACTAAAACAGAGGATCGCAGGCATAAGCGAACCTGGTAGATGGCATCCACCGAAAAAGGAGGCTTGAAGTTGAACGTAGAACGGCTCGTGGTTGGAAGGATTGCTGGTGGGCTCGATTGACGGTGTCCTTTGCGACTTTAAGGGAACGCTCGTCGCTGGCTTTGCGAAGTTTATCCATTCCGCATCCACCATGGGCGTCGAAACCCTTGCTTTGAAGGAAGGTCTGCTGCTTCTGATCGGGGAAGGAAGTGTACTTCAACTAGACTCAAGAACTGCTCTGAAGATGTAGTTATTGAGCAATGGATTACCTACGTGTAAGTGCCTTGAAGGTATCTTGCAAAGCCCATGGGCCCTCCAAAGTTTATTCGTGGATTGCAAGAACCTTCGTACCTGAGTAGAAAATGTCCTAATTCATTATTGTCCACAAGAATTCAATCAAGTGTTTTTGACTAAAGAAAATGTCTCAAAGGAACTTAAAATCATTTGTACTAAAGAAAATATTTCATTACATATTGTCAGCCAACCCGGCCGCCCCAAGGAGAATCTTTTGGATCCATCCGTACCTCGAAGTGCCTTGTGTCATACGTAACTTTTCTCTATAAATTTCCTTCATTTTTAGTTTCTCAATTTTTTTCTTCTAATTTCATTTGTATTTTGAATTTGTTAACATTTATTACATAACACTTTAGTCTTAGACAATAGATAGGCGTCAAAACTAGTAATGCATGTGGTGAACGTGGAAGGAGGTTGCAGACAAATGGCTAATATATGCTCTTCTTAAAATGGCAAACATGCATCATTTTACGGAAAAGTTATAGCATTTTGATGCTCGAATTTTCAGTTATTCAACTGCCTTTCTCTTTAATGAATGACTTCGTCCTTTTGAAGTTTATATTTTTGTTCGGTAGAAGAATACTAGAAGTGCCAAAAGTTGTGTACGTCACTCATTTTAATGTCAAAAATTTTCGTCAGATCACTTAAGTGCCAAATTAGAGAAAAATGATTACTTAAGTACTAATGGCGAGAAATTTTGGCAAAAAAATAATATGTGGCTTTTATATTAAAAATGTTATATTATTTAAAAAATCCAGTCCACGTGGCATTTCCCCATAACGTGCTTGACATTGAAGCGATCACTTTTTAACAGCGACTACTTTAAACAAAAATTGACACTCAAACATTCACTATTTACAATTTTTAGATGACATTGTTTAGAGGTTATATGCTGACTAGACACGCGGGGAGAAATTAATAAAATATGGCCACATCGGAATTCCGGCTATCCATATTGGAGTTGGCATTCAAGTGATCATTTTTTTTAAGTCAAAGTTAAGTGTGTAAAAAAAAAAAAAGTCAAAGTTAAGTGATCTACAAAAAACTTTTGATACTAAAGTGAGCTCTATACATAACTTTTGGCACTAATGGTGTCCTTCTCCATTTTTTTGTTGGACCTTCGGGAATAACTTTGGCTATGGCAATAATTATGCATAATATAACTATGAAAGAATTAGACAAGTGGCAAAAAAACATTTTTTTTTATTTAGAGTGGCAAGCATGCATAATTCAAAGATAATTTTTAGGCACTAAAATCTTTTGCTATGTTCAGAAGAAAAATATTTATCTCTTACCATCTTTTAAACGTAAGTTTCTTCCACACACGTGACATGTGTGCCCATTTTAAATAAATGATAAAACAAACTAAAACAACTTTTCTCAGTAAGTTCCAACAAATTTTGTGGTGGGCCTAATTCCAAAAAAAAAAAAAAAAACACCAACTTTAGATCAAGTGACAATTTCGACCCTAAATTTTTTTTGTCTAAAAAAAAATCACCAACTTTCACTCAAATTCCAAATCGACCCCCTTTAATTGTCCTCGACAATAAATCCATGTGCACTTGTTGGCTAGATTTAAAGCGCTATTCATTGTCTTCTTCGTTAAGCCATAGCTTGGAGAATAACAGTGAAGTTGTTTATCATTTCTTACACTTCACTGACAAGTCAAAAGGATCTCCAGATTGAATTTTTCTAATTAGACTTCACTGTTTTATTGTAATTTGAAGTTGTAGGCCATTGCCCATTGAGAAACACCATGAACGAGATTCGCCAAGCTCACATCTAAAACCTTTTTTCCCGAAACAAATTCATTTTTCATATAGAAAGTTTATAGATTTGGAACAATGGTGAAAGTTTGTGATTTTTTACGAGATAATAAAAAAGTTGAAGCTAGAATTGTCACTCAATCTAAAGTTGGTATTTTTTATGAGACAAAAAAATTGGGACCAAGATTGTTATTCGACCTAAAATTTGTACTTTTTTTTTTTTTTGGAATTAGCCCCAATATAATGGCACAACATTAATATAGGGACAAAATCGTAATCCGAACAAAAACTGAATCTCTAACATTCATGATTCCTTAAATTAGTAGCACTTTCCAATCTTACTTGAAAATTTTTGTTTTGCTTTATATGTTGGATAATTTGTTATTTCAAAATAATTACAATTCACCTTTTCATATAGATCAAATCTTTAAAAAAAAAAAATTCTCCAAATTCTTGAAATATGCAATCCCTTGGATTAAAGAAAAGGTTTTCATTATATATTTTTGGTCAATTCGGCCGCCTCATGAAGTTTCTTTGAGTCCATCCTTACTTTTCTTTTTCAATTTCAGTTTCTCTATTTTTTTTCCTTTTAATTAACTATAAATAAACCTCGAAACTAGTTATGCATGTGGAGAAAGTGGAAGAAGTTTGCAAACAAATGGCTAACATGTACTCATTTTAAAATGGCAACCTTGCATTATTTTACGAAAAACTTTACCATCTCTGTTCTCTAATTTCCAGTAATACGTCAACTTCCTTTCTCCTTTTATCAATAAATTTTTCATTTTTGAAGTTTACATATACATTTGGTTGTCGAGAATAACGTTGGCTATGACAATAATTATGCATGATATGACTATGAAAGAATAACAAGTGGCAAACATGCCTTTTTTATTAGAATAGTGATAAGCACGCATTATTAAAAGAAATGTTTTAATCTCTCAAATCTTTTGCCATGTTTGGAAAAAACATTTATCTTTTACCATCTTTTAAATGTTAGCTTTTTGTAAATACGCAACGTGTGTGTGTGGCTAGTTGCTAATATATAGTAAAACAAATTCAAATAACTTTTCTCAACAAGTTCCATCAAAAGCCTATGGTGACTCTATAATGGCATAACATTAATAGATGGAAAAATCGTAATCCAAACATTAACCGAATCTCTAACATTTACGATTCCCTAAATTTTTAGCACTTTCCAAACTTAATCGGATATTTTTATCTTTCTTTATAAGTTAAATAATTTGATATTTCACATGAATTATAATTCACTTGTTCAAATAGATCAAATATTTAAAAATAATTCTAAATACTTGAAATCTATAATCATTTATATTAGAGAAAAGTGTTTCATTATATATTGTCATCCAATGAGGCTGCCCTTAGAAGTTTCTTTTGAATCCATCTCAACTTGGGAATGCCTTTCGTCGTATAACTTTTCTCACTCTCTTCTTTCAATTTCAGTTTCTCTATTTTTCCTTTAATTTCACTTATTGAATTTGTAACATTTATTACATAACATTATAATCTCGGACAACAGATAGCCCTCGAAACTAGTTATGCAAATGGGGAAAGTGGGAGGCGTTTGCAAACAAATGGCTAGCATGTACTCCACTTATGGAAAAATCTTAGCACCGAGATGCTCTAATTTCTAGTAAACCTCCACTGTCATTGTCTTTGATGAATTAATTTGTTGGTTTGAACTTTATATGTATATTTGATCGTGGAAAAAAAAACGCTGGCTCTTACTATAAGTATATATCATATGACAATGAAAGAATGAGACAATTGGCGAACATGCGCTTTTTGAGGATATTGGCAAGCATATTTTATTCAAAGACAATTTTCAAAGTCTCAAATCTTTTGTCATGTTTTGAGTGAAAACATTAATCATTTACCATCTTTCAAATGTCATTTTGTTGAACACACTCGACATGTGTGCCCATTTGCTAGTATATAATATAATAGGATAGTGTCAAAAGTGGTGCTAGGGCTTTGGCCTAATATGATATCCCTAAATTTTTAATTTGCTCAATGTGATTCCTAATTATTATTATTATTTTTGTAAATGTTCAATTCAGTCAGAAATTATAATAAAATTTATAATTTTATGCTTCCATTAATTCAAATTTAGAGACAACATTGAACATTTTCATATAATCCAAGGCTAAATTGACCTTATACTAAAAGTTTAGGGACCAAATTGGACAAATTTAAATTTGGGAACGGAATTGCATAGTAGGTTAAAGTTTAGGATCACATTAAAGAAATTAATAATTTAAAGATAACATTGCACATTGAGCCAAAGTTGAGGGATCATATGTGTCATTGTCCCATGAAACAAATTCAAAGGATTTTTCTCAATAAGTTCCATCAAAAGCCTATGCAACATTATAACAATAATAAAGGGACAAAACGGTAAATCAAATGTGAACCAAATCTTTAACATTCATGATATGTTAAATTTTTAGCACTTTCCAATCTTACTCGAATGATTTTATATTTCTTTTTAAGTTAAATAATTTTTTAATTCAAAAGAATTACAATTCACTTTTCCAAATAGATCAAATCATTAAAGAACTTTTGTCTAAATACTTGAAAATTGTAATTGTTGAGACTCCTAGTAGATTTTGAAGATGACAAAAGAATCTAGTAGATTTTATTAAGTTTGATAATTGTCTTGAAGAGTGTCGATTTAGGTATATACTTGAGGAAGGGTATCGACACCTGATTTTTAGCCGACACGTCAGTAAAGGTAAAAAACTCGAGATTAGAGTTTCCGATTGTGGTGGGACCAATTTTCCGAACAAAAAGTGTCATTGTTTTTTCTTTTAGAATGCCATTTTTAGATAATTTCCTAGTTGTTTTTAACAAAAACCTGAAAAGTCAAATGATTGATTTTCAGGTTGACTTTGGTCAAAGAGTTGACCAATAGTAAAACCCCCAAGTCGAAGATTGACATTTCGTGCAAAAATATTGCTTTTAGTCCCAATTTAAAATTAGCATAAGTTTTTTTTACGAAAATCGTTTAAGAATCTTCTTTTCTGAATTTTCGGTTTTAGATTCAAAATTGACCAAAAATAAAATTACTTTCATTCTAGTCATAATTAGACTTCATTCCTTTTATGACATTTGATCAAAAGATCATTACCCATTCACTTGTTTAATCAATTTCGAGATTGGGCATGCCGAAATATGGATTATCACATTTAGTCTTGATTAAGGGGTTTGAATTGATTATACATGATTTGCAAACCGACACTTTCATTCCACTTGTTTTTGTGAGATAAATCCAAATCCATAGTCAATTTTGGGGAATTCATTTGGGAAATTTTCAATTTGAGGATTTTAGCTTACTTGAATATAAGAAATCAAGCTAATGAACTCTGATTGATGACATTCAAGTTGACCTATTAAAGACTAAGGTTTAATAAGCTCAATTTCACTATTTAATTTCAATTCAATTTCAGCATAAAAGTTGCACCACCAATTCAAGGTCAATTTGAATGCCATAAGTTACCCTAGGCATGGACAATTAATTCAATAGGTGCCTTGTAATTTTAATCATCTATTTACATTTATATGGTTTAATTGGCCTAATTTCTTCAAAATTGGATAATTCCTCTTCAAATTAAATTGTTTTTCCTCAAATTACCAAAATTTCCTTTTAATTTGATCTTTGAGGGACTAGGTTGCATAAAATTCAGGAAGACAAGGATCGAATTGACCCAAAGGGAGGCTGATCTCGCCGAACTGGTTTGGATTGGTTTGATCTGTCACTGGCGGAGGAGGCCGATTTGACCCTCCTCTAGCTTGTTCTTAGTGACTAACGACCACCCCGTGGCATCTTGTTGTGTGCATTTCTCCCCCATGCCCCCCAATTTTTCAAATTTTGCAAAAATACCCAAGAGTTTTGTGAAATTACGAAAATACCCCTCTAATAAGGCCTTAATTGCAAATTTGATCCAAATCGTTGATTTCGACGCATCATCATCGTCTGAATAATCACATGTCTAATCTTCAAGCTTGCTTAACCCCTAAGCAAATTAGTTAGGCTTTGAGATTAAATTTTAGTCATCGAATTAAACTGATGGCTAGAGTTCGATTTTTTGGGGTAGTTTATGTACCATTTTCCCTCCAAAAATTAAGGGGGACATTTTTTATCACATTTACAAAAAAAAAAAAATTTGCAGAATGCTCTCTCTCCCTCTCAATTGATTATCTCCCTCTCCTCTCTTCTCGCCAAACTGCCTTGCCAAACCCCTTCCATCGCCACATCAATCACTACTCGCCGGAGCCCTCATTGGTGGTGCACCACCATCCACGATGTCCCCCAGCCTCCTTCCTCCTCTGACATCTCCATTCGATGTCTAGGGAGCCGCTAGAGCTTCCCATCCAAGCCCATCCATCGCCCGAGCAAATCACAAGCGTCCTCCCGATGATCATAGCCGCATGATCCACGGCTAATTCTAGTGGTTCAATAGCCCTCCAGGTGGTCTAACCATCTTAATCCTCTCCGTAGATGAATCCCTTGTAGGATGTATGCCTTAAAGCTACTATGTAATAGTTACATGTTAGGGATTTCAGTTGTACTATCATTATTATTATTTAATTAATGGCAATGACGTATTCATTCATTTGTCCAATTATTTTATATTTATGAATGATTCTATAAGATCAGTTGCAACTAGACCTATTCTTGAGACGTTAAGAATATATGTGACGGGTTCATAGTTAAACTAAATCTTTAAATCATTCCCGATCGATGGATTATTGAGTGGATATTAATAATCCTATTGAGACCGGTGTGTTCTTAACTTCGCTATTAAGTATTGTATACTTAAGGGAATGATGAGTCACATGTCATTAGGTATTATGATGCCTGAGTTAGAACACAGGTGTTTGTATTAGACAAGTTCACTGAATGTGACGTATATGGAACAGTTAGCGACATGGAAGCTTTTAACGTGGTCAATGTCTAATTGTTCATGCTTTGGTCTTGTGTAAATAATCCTTAGACTTGAGGCACAGTATTAACTTGTGTGCCGAACAACTATGGTTCACAGGTGCACATAATGACAGGTCGTTGATCCGTCTTTATACCTTATGGTTATAGTTTGTTCATATACGAAGTTGCACATGTGCGCAATATGGAATCTGTCTCCTTGTTACATGCAAGGTATAATAATGATGTCCTATGCGATTTAATTATGACACTGTATTGAAATCCTCGGCCGGGGTTGTAACCGAGAATAAATTGTTTATGTCTCAAATAAAATGCATGTCAATTAGATTTGTATATATGATCGAATTGGTGACTTGACAAATATTCCATGGTCTTTATTTGATCGGGACATAGTAAGACAAAAGGATTAAATTACATTGTAGTCAAAACTGACAAGTTCATTACGTTCTGAAAGCATTCACATTATCTGGGTAGTCATGGCATATTGTCAGATGTCAATCATGCCTTGTAGGACCCAAAGATTAATCGGGACAATTAATTCTTTTGGGAGTACTAATGTGTTAGTACAAGTCTTACTACTAGCTTAGTGATGAACCTAGGGATGTCACACATCATAAACAATTAGGATAACGTGGAACATGAGAGAAATATTGTTGTAAATGTGTTTGCAATTACCGTAATCGAATTGAGTTGATTTGAAACTAAATTAAATGACATTTAATTTAATTTGTATTATAGTCACGAGTCTACTTGCATATGATGCACACGCATGCCCAAAGTGGATACATGTTAATGTACCCTAATTGCACACACAAAGATTATGTTCCTTTTATTTTTGTTTTAGAAATTGATTAATTAATTATTTAATTAAATAAATTATGCACACGGTCAGCAATTGTTGCTGACCGTGTGCAACGCACACCATGTGCGTTCCTTTTAATAAATAAATAATGAAGCTTCGTGCACATGCACAAGGCCGTGCAATCGTTCGCGTGCATGCGGACGATTAGAACGGTTGCTAATTTAATATATATATATATATATATATATATATATATATTTAAAATGAAGTTAAGGGACATAACAAAGGGTTTCTGAAAAAAAGAAAAAAAAAAAAAAAGAGAAAGTGTGCATGTTCTTGTGTTTTTGAGACGCGAGAAAGAAGAGGGATCCCCTCTCGTTCGGGCTGTGACTAAAACATCAAGAATATGGTGGATTGTCTCCACGAGATTGCTAGTACGATCATAATGGTGATTATCTGCAAGTTCTCTCTTCTGTTCGACGTCCATTGTTGTTGTGTCTGAACTAGAGGTCCGATGTTTGTGGGGCTCGAACTATAGAACATTCAAACCAATTCGTTTAAAATGTGTTTCGAGAGGTAATTCGTTTAACTCCCTTTTTATATTCAGATTTTTGATTAAAACGCATGAACAACGCCTTCGGAGAATCATGTATAAAATATATCATCTTCATTTCTGCTGTATTTTTTTTTTTTTAATTTTACCTATACATGATTCATGAAACCCTAACAGTGGTATCAGAGTCAACCTTAGGCGTTTTTCACACGTTTAATTGATTTATAGTTCAAAGACATTTTTGCATTCTAATGGCCAATTTATTTTTGTTAAGAGAATCTCTTGCTCTTATGTGCCTATAGAAGTTGATTAATTTATGTGATGAATTTAATCAACTAAGCAAAAATTAGAACTAAATCAATTTTGAATCTTAAATCCGTAACTTGTTATACTTTGTGTTTATATTCTGCGAATGATTCATGATTGTGAATTTAAAGTTGACAAGACAACTTCCGTTCGGAATCACGCTCGTGAAATTTGTTTCATCGATTTTGATTTCTTGACGTGGTTTGCGTTGTTCGGCTTTAAATTTAATTAAATGCAGAATTTTATTTACGCCTTCCGGAGCTTTAACTTTCGAATTTATGGCTCGCAAGGAAGGGTGTTGATCATGGAAATATCTGTAATCATTCTGATTATTGTATGGATGAATGTATGATGATTACATGTATTCTTTTTGAGGTTGTAATTATTAAATGGAGGCTGCGTCCTTCATTTTATATTTATTTTTATGAAATGTAATTTTAGCATAGTTTAGTATATCAATTGTTGATGTAAATGCTACGAGAGATGAGGAGCCATTGGATGAGCCATTAAGCCGGTGAGCTCTATGGGCCCGGTCTTTGAAGGGTTCAAATATGAAAGAATAAGTGAAGAGCAAGTCCATATTATTAAAATATTAAAATGGCTATATGGGTCTCTTTGGCTCGAGACCCATTGAACCATAATTCCATGATCACCACGTAGGATATATGTTTATATGATATCTATTTATTTGTGTGTTTATGTTATCGTGCATGTTAAACCAATTAATGTGCAAAGTGAGACCGTTAATTATGACCCAAATCTCCTTATTAATAATATTAAGTCGAAATGGGTTTCGGACTCGTGGCCTTCCATCGTCGTGGTTTGATCCAATATTATAGTAGTTAATTGACCGGCTATAGATACATAGGGATTAATTACCATTCATAATATTGGACCACTCCATTATGCATGTGATGCTGTGGGGGTTGGAGCCAAATGATTTCCAATAACTGTCAGGTGATGGAATCGTTTGTGCCTTCAATACTTGCATGAGACGATGGGCGAGACTTAACTATGATCATTATGCCAATAACTATTAGGTGGGGTTTTCATGGTCTAGAGGCTGAAGTTATGATTGTGACTCATATATGATGCGTTGAACAAGTTAGTTCACTCACTAAGTTCATAGAACACTAATAACTATTAGGTGAGGTGGGCTTTGGGCTAGTGGGAGTCCAATCCCCACTAGTAATCTTTACCCAACAAAGATTACCGCTGCCCATATTAAGGAGTATGTGATTCGAATATAAATTTAGTGGAATGATCTATTTCATTTAAAGGCCAAAATGAAATGGTTATTTTGAAAGATACAATGGCTAACAATTTATTTTCTGCAACAAATATATTATTATTCTAAAAATTGTGACCACAAACCCACTCGCTTCTATACTTGACAAGAATTGTTTGACTAGACCCAATTTCACTGACTGGGTGAGGAATTAGAGAATTGTTCTCAATTCAGAAAAAATTGGGTATGTGCTTGATGAAAAGATGCCAACCTCCTTTCCTGAGGGTTGGACCCAAGAGGAGTGTGTCACTTATGATAAGTGGCGTGACAATGACTTAAAAGTTATATGTTTGCTTCGATGAATAATGAATTACAAAAGAAGTTTGAATCTATGGAAGATGCTAGGTCAATCATTTTGCACTTAATGAATATTTTGATGAGAATGGTCGAACCTCTAGATATGAGATATCTAATGCATTGTACCGTATGAGGATGGCTAAAGGATCATCAGTTAATGATCATGCTTTGAAAATGATCTGGCACATTAAAGAATTGGCTAGGCTGAATCTCGTTATGGACAATGAGTTAGCTGTGGATTTGATCCTCCAATCTTTACTCGATTCCTTCTCTAGTTTTGTCCAAAACTTCCACATGCATAAGATGGAGAAAACTCTCGCTGAGTTACATAGCATGCTAGTAGTTTAGGAGAAGGAAATGCACAACGCGAGACCAAATGTAGTGGCTATGGCTAAGGCTTCTTCTTCAAGGGGTAAGATTGTTTTAAAGAAAAAGAAATGGAAGAGGCCTGTCAAACCTGCTATGCAACCAAAACCCAAGATTGATAAAAGGAAATGTTATTACTGTGGTGTCAAGGGGCACTGGAGGAGGAATTGTAAGAAGTACCCACGAGCTTGAAGGTCAAGCCCAATGACCAACCTTATGAAGGTATGATGTCTATGCTTATTGAAACTAATCTTATGGTTAGTGCTAAATCTAGCTCATGGGTTCTAAATTCTGCTGCAACTTCACATATTTGTATGTCTTTGTAGAATCTGGAAAAAGCAGGATGCTAGGGTGAAATGAGATTGTCCTGACATTTACCAATGGAGCAAGAGTTGTTGTGTTAGCTATATGGACTTTTCGTTTATGTTTGCCTTCTGGACATGTATTGGTTTTAAAGAACTGTTTGCATTATAAGAATGTTGTTAGGAACATCATTTCTATACCTCATTTGGGTAAAAAGAATTATAAATTTTCTTTTGTTGATGATGTATGTTCTATTTATCATAATAGAAGATGTGTTGGTTCTAGCTTATTAACCAATAATCTTTATACCATTACAATGTCCGGTAATGCGATTATCGATGTCAATAAGCAAAATAGAATTGATATAAATGCCATAACTAATAAACGTCCTAGAGATAGTCCAAATAAAAAGTATGTTTGGCATCTCCGATTAAGTCATATTGGAGAAGATGGAATTAATAAGTTAAGTAATGATTGGTACATTGATCCATCAAATTTTGAGTCATACTTGACTTGTGAGGCATGTCTTCTAGGAAAAATGACTAAAGCGTCTTTTGTGGGACATAGTGCGCGAGTTGCTGACATATTAGGATTAATACATACAGATGTATGTGAACCAATTAATGAAACTGCTAGAGGTGGTTATAATTACTTCATCACCTTTACCGATGATCAGTCATGGTATGGTTATTTATATCTCATGAAGTGTAAATCTGAATCCTTTGAAAAGTTTAAGGAATTCAAGGCTGAAGTTGAGAAACAAACAGGAAAATATATTAAGGCTCTTTAATCGGATCAAGGAGGTGAATACTTTAGTACCGAAGACTATCTTAAAGAAAATGGCATTTTATCACAATGGACACCTCTTGGAACTCCAGAACATAATGGTGTATCTAAACGAAGAAATCGTACTTTATTAGTTATGGTGTGATCTATGATGAGTTACACCGATTTGCCAATATCCCTTTGGGGATATGCCCTTGAGACAGCTGTATATATTCTAAACAGAGTGCCGTACAAATCTGTTCCAACTACACCTATAAGATATGGCATAGTAGGAAACCTAGTCTTAATCATATTAAGATTTGGGGTTGTCCAGCTTTCGTGAAAAAATTGAAAATGGAAAAATTGGAGGCAAGATCTGAACAAGGTCGTTTCATTAGATATCCAAAGGAAACTCTTGGATATTATTTCTATTTTCATTCAGACCAAAAAAATTTGGTAAGCAAGCACGCTTCTTTTATGGAGAATCAGTTCGTCCAAGAAGGTGGTGTTGGGTGGAAAATAGTCTTACAAGAAGAAAATAATGAAGTACCAAACAACCAAGTTCAGATCCTAATCTCTGATTCAGTGGGAGCTTCTGATACATAACATCTTAAGAGAAATGTGAGAACGTCTCGCCCACCTGCTCGTTATAGACACTCGATTGATCATATTGAACCATTATTCATTGTGAATGATAGTGATCAACCTGGTGATCCTAAAACCTATGAGGAGGCGATGTCGGACATCGATTCTGGTAAATGGCTAGAAGCCATGAAATCTGAAATGGATTCGATGTATTCCAATGAAGTTTGGACCTTAATTGACCTGCCTGATGATATTATACCAATTGGCTGTAAATGGATCTTCAAGAGGAAGATGAATGCTAAAGGTCAAATTGAAACTTACAAAGCATGGCTGGTGGCGAAATGATATCGTCAGAAAAAAGGAATTGATTATGACGAAAATTTCTCACCTGTGGCCATGCTAAAATCTATTTGGATTATGTTGGCTATAGCTGCACACCTAGATTATGAGATATTCCTAATAGATGTCATAACGGCTTTTCTAAATATTTTTCTCGAGGATGACATCTATATGGAACAGCCACGGGGTTTTGAATTCAATAGTGAAAAACGGAAGGTGTGTAAGCTTAAGAGATCCATTTATGGACTCAAACAAGCCTCTAGAAGTTGGAATATCCGTTTTGATGAGGCTGTCAAATCATTTGGTTTCATCAAAAATCCGAATGAACCTTGTGTATACAAGAAGATCAGTGGGAGTGCAATTGCATTTCTAGTTTTGTATGTCGATGATATACTTTTGATTGGAAATGATGTACCGATGATATCATCGATAAAACTATTCTTGTCATAGAAATTCTCCATGAAAGATTTAGGAGAGGCAACCTACATTTTAGGTATCAAGATCTATAGAGATAGATCAAGACAATCTATGTACATAGACAAAGTGTTAACACGGTTTAACATGCAATGTTCTAAGAGAGGATTGTCTTTTAGGCAAGGGATCTGTCTTTCTAAGGAGATGTGTCCCAACACTCCTGAAGAAAGAGAGCGGATGGCGAAGATACCATATGCATCCGCTATTGGAAGCATAATGTATACTATGCTATGTACTAGACCTACTATTGCACATGCTGTAAGTATTACTAGTATATATCAGTCTGATCCAGGAGAAGAGCACTGGATAGCAATTAAGAATATTCTTAAGTACTTGCGAAGGACTAAGGATATATTCTTGATATATGGAGAAGGAGAATTTAAAGTTATAGCTTATACTAATTCCGATTTTCAGTCGGATCCTAATGATTATAAGTCTACGTCTGGGTTTGTCTTTACATTCAATGGTGGTGCAGTTAGTTGAAAAAGTTCCAAACAAAGCATAAATGCCGATTCCACCACTGAGGCAGAGTATGTAGCCGCTTCTGAAGCAACAAAGGAAGCCGCTTGGATGAAGAAGTTTATTTCTAAACTTGGAGTCGTTCCCTCGATTGAGCAACCGATTATATTGTTTTGTAACAACAATGGGGCGATAGCTCTAGCCAAGGAACCAAGGTCTCACCAAAAGTCCAAACACATTGAGAGACGCTTCCATCTCATCAGAGAAATTGTTGGGAGAGGTGATATCGCCTTGCAGAAAATTGCCTCAGTAGAAAACGTGGCAGATCCCTTCATTAAGGCCTTACCTCAGTCTTCTTTTGAAAGACATATTGACAAAATGAGTTTGAGGTACCAGACAAGTTGGCTTTAGTGCAAGTGGAAGATTGTTGGATGTATGCCCTAAAGCTACTATACAATAGTTACATGTTAGGGATTTCAGTTATACTATCATTATTATTTAATTAATGGCAATGGCGTATTCATTCATTTGTCCAATTATTTTACATTTATGAATGATTCCATAAGATCAGTTGTAAATAGACCTATTCTTGAGACGTTAAGAATATATGTGATGGGTTCATAGTTAGATTAAATTTTTAAATCATTCCCGGTCGATGGATTATTGAGTGAATATTAATAATCCTGCTGAGACCGGTGTGTTCTTTACTTCGCCATTAAGTATTGGATACTTAAGGGGATGATGAGTCACATGTCATTAGGTATTATGATGCCTGAGTTAGAACACATGTGTTTGTATTATACAAGTTCACTGAACGTGACGCATATGGAACGGTTAGTGACATGAAAGCTTTTAATGTGGTCAATGTCTAATTGTTCATGCTTTGGCCTTGTGTAAATAATCCTTAGTGTTAACTTGTGTATCGAACAACTATGGTTCACAGGTGCACATAATGCCAGGTCGTTGGTCCGTCTTTATACCCGATGGTCATAGTTTGTTCATATACGAAGTTGCACGTGTGCGCAATATGGAATCTGTCTCCTTGTTACATGCAAGGTATAATAATGATTTCATATGCTATTTAATTATGACACTGCATTGAAATCCTCGGCCGGGGTTGTAACCGAGAATAAATTGTTTACGTCTCAAATAAAATGCATGTCAATTAGATTTGTACATATGATCGAATTGGTGACTTGACAAATATTCCATGGTCTTTATTTGATCGGGACATAGTAAGACAGAGGGATTGAATTACACTGTAACCAAAACTGACAAGTTCATTATGTTCTTAAAGCATTCACACTATCTGGGTAGTCATGACATATTGCTAGATGTCAATTATGGCTTGTAGGACCTAAAGATTAATCGGGACAATTAATTCTTTTGGGAGTACTAATGTGTTAGTACAAGTCTTACTACTAGCTTAGTGATGATCTAGGGATGTCACACACCATAAACAATTAGGATAACATGGAACAAGAGAGAAATATTGTTACAAATGTGTTTGCAATTACTGCAATCGAATTGAGTCGATTTGAAATTAAATTAAATGAGATTTAATTTAATTGCCCACTTGCATATGATGCACACACATGCCCAAAGTGGATACATGTTAATGTACCCTAATTGCACACACAAAAATTATGTTCCTTTTATTTTTGTTTTAGAAATTGATTAATTAATTATTTAATTAAATAAATTATGCACACAGTCAGCAACAATTGCTGACCGTGTGCAACGCACACCATGTGCATTCCTTTTCATAAATAATTAAAAAAATGAAGCTTCGTGCACTTGCACGAAGCATGATGGTCAGCATGTGCACGATCGTTTGCATGCATGCGGACGATTAGCAACGGTTGCTGATCGTCCATCGATCAAAACCGTTGCTGATTTAGAAAAAAATTATATATATATATATATATATATATATGTGTGTGTGTGTGTTTTAAAATGAAGTTAAGGGACATAACAAAGGGTTGCTGAAAAAAAAGAGAAAGTGTGCGTGTTCTTGTGTTTTTGAGACGCGAGAAAGAAGAGGGATTCCCTCTCGTTCGAGCCATGACTAAAACATCAAAGATACGGCGGATTGTCTCCATGAGATTGCTAGCACGATCATAGTGGTGATTATCAAATCTCTTCCGTTCGACGTCCATTGTTGGTGTATCTGAACTAGAGGTCCGACGTTTGTGGGGCTCGAACTGTAGAACATCCGAACCAATTTGTTTAAAGCGCACTTCGATAGGTAATTCGTTTAACTCCCTTTTTATATTCAGATTTTTGATTAAAACGCACGAACAACGCCTTCAGAGAATCATATATAAAATATATCATCTTCGTTTCCACTGTATTTTTTTTTTTAAATTTTATCTATATATGATTCATGAAACCCTAACATCCTTGACCTCGTGGTGGTTAGGGCATGATTGGAAAGCCATCGAACAGCCTTCAGTGACCGTTCTTCCCGGCGAGCCCATACCGGGCCCAATCCTCGAACCAGTGGTTGATTGGATCTATTATGGCGCTGATCCATCCCCTTCGGCGACCTCGACATTCCTCGGAAGGCCCTTGATGTTCCTAGATTGGTGGGTGTGTTTGGTGATTGCTCAATTGCGCTAGAATTGTGCAATAACGCTAAAAGGTAATTATCCGAACTTAAGCTCAATGAACCGAAGACACAATAGGTGTCTGGGGCTAGAGCTCTTCTTAAGAAGATCATCTCTGCAAAAAATGATGTTAGGATGTTAGAATGGCCATAGCCTTGGATGAGTTTGATTGTATTGAATGTGCTTGATGAATTGATTATGTCTATTATGCAAAAATCGTGTACCTCTGTGACAGAACTGAGAAATGCTGTGATATGAGCTTGTTATTGTGCTTTTTTGTGTTCAATGTCTACATGACATTCGTAGACAACTCAAAAACCTTTCCAACAAGATATAGAATGTCTCGATCCGTTGTCATTTACTACTTGAAAACTACTTCGGAAGTCAATGCATAGTTCCTAGAAATTTGATGTGTTCTGGTGTGAAATGTGTTTTAGATGACCTTTGGAGCTTTTTGATTTTCCGTGGATTTTTGTACTTTGAATCTTGAATTGGTGTCTCATGAAAGTTGCTCAAAACATGTTTATCTTCAACATATTTTTTTTCCAGAATTTTTGGAAATCATTTGGGTAGGTTGATCTTGATAAAATCATTCCTAGTTCTGCACATTTTTTATTCCTTCATTTCTGACTAAATGTTTGTCTATTTTTTGGTGATTTTTATGCTTAGATTTCAAGGTCGATGTCTCATAAAAATTTTTCATAATGACCTTAAAATATAATATATATTTTTTATAAATTTTTTGGAGTAGATTTAGTGAAGGAAATCTCTGATAAATCATCCTTAGGTTTTTATGTCCTATTTGAGCTAGATGTGTGTTTGCCCAGAAATGAGCTAGTAAACGTATACTGTTGAATTTTCAGAGTACTTCATAAGCTTTCAAAAAGGTATAGATCATGTCAAAAGGTTGCTGTTAGCTAGGTCAATTGCTGGCACAAAATCAGTTTTGGTTGGTGCAATCTATGATGTTGGATATTTTGCTCTATCTTCCTATTTACAAATAGATTTTTGTAAGCTTTGATGCCTTCACGGGAAATTATTATGACATTTCAATCTATATGCATGAATTTTAATAGGTTTTTATCATGTCATTAGGTTAGGGAAAATCACCTCTATTTTCTGCAATTCCTACTACAATTACGACTGATTTGCGTCTCTGCGAAGATGTCTTCAATTGAACTCCTCAAGAACATAATTGGGTGCATGATGCCTTCCAAACATATTTAGAAGACGTCATGAGTTTTGAAACGGTGTATGTCACGTGTCATTTGAAGGTCATTTTCTATATGAAAACCACTTGCAAATTTGATATATCAATTCTGGAAATTTCATGTATTCTACCATGTATGGTGTTTGGTGACCTATTTCATGAATTTTTATATTTTTTATGCATTGATTTAGGGTTAAGTGTCTCAATCACTTTTGTCCATCGCAATCAGCCTTAAGCCATGTCAAACTATCGTAATTTTTCATGCATTATTTAGGTGGTTTAACAAGCCTATTTTCATGCATTATGTTATGCTTCCCATATCACTGATTTGCGCACTTCTACAATTGTCATCGTTTGAGCATGAGATTGACCTTAATTGAGCTTGGTATCTCTTTGAAAGTTTTAGGGACATCTTGAGCTTTCCAATGACACCAATATTGTCTTATTTTCCTGCCGTTTGACCCATTTTCCATTTTTGTGAAATATGTTTGAAATATGTCAATTCTAAAATTCGGAATGCTTGTTCTGCCTTTATCAAGCCATACCTATTATCAATTTTGTGTGGATTTTTCCTTAAGGATTTTGAGGTCAGGTCCCCATGGAATTTGATTGCCATTTATAGGACTATATCGTGGTAAATTTTGGTATTTTTTAGATATCGCTTATTAGGACAAATTGCTATTAACATGCATGAACATCCTGCTGCCCTGCACTGTTCTTGATGCGTTGTTTTGTGTTCTTAGATTTTTAACAATTCATGTGTAGTTTATATTAGGAAACTTCCTCCTTGAAAGTTGTCCCATATTTTGTGTTTGATTTGCCGTAATTTTTTTAGGGTCAATTATTTATGAATCATACTTCAATTGCTTGAATCTTTTATGCCTTGTCCTGACATGTATGACTTGTCTCTGTTGTATCATTTTTAGGAAATTATGCATGCTCAACTAGCTTTCGATGCCCTTACGAGTTTTGATCCTCATATTCCGAACTTCATACAAAAAAGTTCTTAAAAAATGAAAAAGCATTTTGACATACTTTTCAAACCCCCTCAAATGTTGCAAAACAATATGGAATTTCATATTTTAATTGACCTGAATCCAATTTTCATTCATGTGATGCCTATAGGAAAAAAAAAATTGGCATTCTTTGCATTTCAATTTGACATGATTTTATTGAATTCTTGATTCATGTAATGTTTGTGATACTTGATCAGTTGTGCCCTCGATGCACTCAAGCTCACCTTAACTACTAGGCGTGATTCTTGATATAATCATGTCACCGTCTAACACTTTCCTTAAAAATCTCAATTTGACATAAAATTTGTCAAAGTTTGAATCATCTTTAGAACGTCTGCAACGATTAATCAGTTGTGCCATTCGATGCGCCTAAGCTAGTTTTGATGGCTAAATGTGCTCCATAGCATTGATGAAACATGTCTTTTTTATTGAATCTTTTTGAAATAATGCATTTTCTTGTCAATTGTTCATGAAATCTTTTTGGGCGTAACATGAGTCATATATTGATCATTTCACTTGCTATGAAATGCATGTGGATGTGTTTGACGCATGATGGCTGTATAAGTGATCCGGTGTCAGTTCACTAATTTGTTTGACTGATTGAGAATCAATGTCCAATGACCTGCTTGCATGCTTACTTTTAAACTATGCATATGATTTTTAGATATATCTATAGGTGTGATGCATGTATTTGTGGGGTACTTTGGGTGACACTTAAAACGCAAATTAGGGGTTTGTTTGTATTTGTCACCGCTTGTGAACACAAGTGATAGCTAATTACTACAAATTATTAAAATGATTGGATAGGAGTCTTAGTGTGGCTCGTTACATGAACAATCAAAGGTCGACCCCGAGACCATTCTTGATTGTTTGATTATTTTTCCTTGAATATTTGACATGAAATGACATGCTTGTTGATTGCCATGAATTACCTGTTTGTTTTCCATGAGTGACTCTAAAGTCATTTTTAATTTATACTTTAGTTTAGTCATAGAATAGAATTAGAATAGGCCCATGGAAGTGGTTGTCCTGAAGACCCAAAGACAATGTGTGACATCCTAGATTTTCAGTCCTGTTTTCAATTGAATAAATCGGGCCTTTCATCGACCCACCTATAGTGCTATTCTCAAAGCTGATCACTCATGAGATAACTAGACTATCTAAGGAAGTCATTAAGAGATTTTAATGCAATAGACTTGAGAATTCGACCAGATTTCGACCGTTCGACCGTGCTAGTCTGCAAGGGTCATTACGGCATTGTCAAAATCGATTAGAGATCAGGGATATGTCGATTCGACTGAGATGTGTGATCAAAGTGTGGGTGATTCCACCTGATTGCAAAATTCTCGTCGATCAGCACTAGACTGATTTTCTGTTGTTTTGGGTACCTTGTGCCTGTAATTGAAACCTTGAGATTTTCACGACCACCGAGAGTTGCTGATGTGTCGAAGAGGTATATTGTGGCTCGAAGAAAATCGACCACGGGTCAATTGCACAAAAAACATTCTGAAAGTTACCCAGTAGCCTAGGTCACGCTAAAATCTAATTTGAGTCCGATTTCAGAAATTGAAAGTTCTATCATGTCACAATTAATTTTAGGAGCGTCGACTCGGTCTCAAAAGATTTTTTTGCAACTCGAGACTTTTTGGGAAAAAGTCATCCTAGGGTCGTTTTTGTCCAGAAAAAGTCAGGGACTGTTTTTTATCGCACAATTGAGAAGCAAGTGGGATTCATTGGTGAAGAAAAATACCAATTGGATCATTGAGGTGATAATTGAATTTATGAGGGCCCAATTGGATTGAATCAAGAGAGAATTGTGTCCAATTGAAACCAAATCACTTGAAATTCGTAACTCCCCCTTTGCCTATGGTTTTGGACCATTTCAAGGGTTGTATCTGAAACATTGGTGGCTGATTTCTAGCCTAGGAAGACAGCTTGTGGTAGAGGTTGGTCAAGGGAGACATTTGAAGAGAAAATTTGGCCATGGTAGCCCCCTTGTCTCCTTATCTCTCCGTCTCTCCTTCAAGTTGCAGACCAGCCTTTCTTTCTTCATTGTTGTGCCTTGTAAGCTTCAGATTTCCAGAGGAAAACCAGCAAGGAGGCCGTCTGAACTAGCCACCCTCGCCGCACGCACCACCCGTCACCGTTCGCTACACCGCGCGTGATCGCCGCTTCAGCCCCATCTCCGCCTCTACCCGTGCATCTCAAGAGCAGTCTCGATCAGCTCAGGCCGCCGTGAATCACCTCAACCACCGTAAGTCCTCGCCGTTGGCCGCCGGGACTCCCTCAGCCCATCTCAGTCCTTGTTTGCCTCAACCAGCCTTGTATCCTCTCTTTTACAGCCAAGATCAGAGGGCAAAGTCAATGGGTTTCCAGCAGCTTGTGGACCCGTTTGAGGTTGTTCCCGACCCCAAAAGCTAGGCCCGCCTTGAAGGAAGTTGTCCCCCGTTGTGTCCCCGTCGATTTGAACCTACCGGCTCTCAAAACAAGTGAGTTTGCTCACTAAACCCTACTTAGTAGGTTAATTATGCTTAAGGGTTATTTAGATTAGCTTAAGTATGTATTAGTGATAAACTAGGATGGTTAGATTAGCCTTAGAATGCATTAGTGTTAAGCTAATTAGTGAGATTAGCATCGTTGATGATGGAATAGTCGAATCCAGTGGAATTTCTGCAGTTCGGATTTATGAACCCTTGTCATTTGCCATTTTTGTAGATCGAAATGGATTACGAATTTGAGGTTCATATTCGCTTGAGAAATGTTTTAGACATCCTCAGCTACAACATATATTTTTCTTAAGATTTTTAGGGATATAAAAGAATGAGATATCAGCTCTGTCATTTTCAAACAGAGCATCAGTTTTCGCTGGAATTGATGACCTTTTAGGATTCTAGGGATTTTTATCAACTCTTAGAGTTTGAATTTCAAAATGGTTTCTTCACAAACATTATTTGTTACATCTTCTAGTTTAATATACTCAAATTCAAATCAAACGGACATGTTTTGGAGCTCGAACCAAACTGATTTCAGAAAACAGACTTTTTAGAAACAGACCTAGTTTTGGTGTTGGATTGAGCAATTTATTGGACCGAATCTAGAATGATCTAGGTTAAGATGTCTTCATAAAAAATGTTATTTTATATGTCCTTTACCACATAATAAAATTTGGGAATTTTCTGAACTCGTTTGATTTGGTTTATGGATTTAAACTTGGAGACGTGCGAGTGAGCTTATTCTGCCGGTTAGAGCCAGTTATGAGTTGTGATGGTTCTTGACGCTTTGCTTGCTGGAAACTGCACATTTGATGATATAAGGTTGGTTTGTGACATGCCTAGAGATTATGCTTGATGATCATGTGAAAGTTAAGAGAACCCGTCCCCGGCGTGTCGATGGACGTTAAAAGTTAAGAGAACCCGTCCCTAGTGTGTGTTGTGGATGTTAAGAGTTAACAAAACCTATCATCGGTGTGTGTCGATGGATATTACTCTTTCCCGGCGTGTGTCGGTAGTTATTATTCCTTCCCGGCGTGTGTCGGTGGATTTTACCCTTTCCCAGCGTGTGTCGCTAATTATTAATCTTTCCCGGTGTGTGTCGGTAGCTATTAGTCTTCCCCGGTGTGTATCGGCAATTATTATTCTCCTGGCATGTGTCGGATTAAAAATGCTTGTGTGACTAGTAATAGTTAATTAATTATAACGCATGTTGAGTTGAATTGATGGATCAACGTGTGTCGGTAATTCTTGCTTTGATGCGTATTGGTAGTTCTTGCTCGTGTGAGCAATGAATTAATTATAATTCTTTCTTTAATATGTATTTGTAGTTTTTGCTCGTGTGAGCAGTGATTTAATTATAATTCTTGCTTTGATGTGTATTGATAGTTCTTGCTCGTGTGAGCAGTGATTAAATTGTAATTCTTACTCGTGTGAGTAATAATTGGTTTGGACGTTCCAAATTGGTGTGTGAATTTGCTATATACACATGGTTGTGATAAGAACTGTGCTAACCTGCAGGAAGGAAATGTTCGTAAAATTTTAAACGCAAGTGAACGTGTCGAACAAGTAATATAATGATGAGATAAAGTATCGTCCCACGGAGATCGATGATTAATAAACTAATTAAATACTAAAATAGATCAATTCTAAAATTTATCTAACAGATCAAAATATAATTGAGAATAAATTAAAAACGAAATTTGTAGACTAAATGCAGTAAATCAATCAGATAAATATGTTAGAGCATCCGATTTCACCATAACCACTAGATATAAATTTCAGATATTTGCGAGTACAAGAACGATATCAAACATGTAATAGCGGAATTTCCTAACCTATCTCTAGGTATAGCAAACCTACTCAGTTTATTAATCCATTATATCTCTATGTGAATTAAAATAAACATAAGTGCATTAAAAACTATGAATATTCCCGGTTTACAATGAGTCTTTTGGATCACCTTATCACCGAAAGCTACACAAATAACGCGGTATATTTCTATCCACGTTTAATTCATGATTATATATTATAATGAGCAATTGCATATTATCACTTCTCAGTCTCAAACATGCACATCAAATCATTCAAGTGGTGGCCAGTCACTCAAAAGCATTAAGCACAATAATATATAACTCACATGAATGAAATCAATTGCAACACATAAAAATCATGAAATTCACATCATCATGGTTAAGCTACATCGTAGCCCTAACAAAAGAAAATTAGAACATAGTAGACGAAAAAATAAAAATATAAATCAAACTCAATATCTTGAATCAAAGAACAAGAATTATGTCACCACTTTTGTCTTCTCTTCAAAATACTTGAAAAACTCTCAAACAATAAAAAAAAAAAAATGATCGAACAGAAAAACCTAGCTTAAACTTAGCTGCCCCCTCTCTTTGTTCTCCTATTTATAGGATATATGCAAGATATCTATCTCCCAACGCTTGCATCAACATTAGGGAACAAAATCAAGGATTCCCTAATTCGATATCCATCTTCCACTGCTTTTTTATTTGAATTCCGCAATTTTGCCATTATTTTCCGTATCTTCTCCGTATCTCATTATCCTGCATAAATAAGGAAAATTCGAATACTCAGAAGGAAATCCAAATATTTTCTCATAGATATCGCATTAATTGTTGCCTAAAATAGGTAAAATAACTCTATTTTTATAGAGTTATCAAACCCCCAAACTTAACCTTTTGCTAGTCCTCGAGCAAAATCAAGACATAACACATAGTCAAGCTAACAACCTCCTCCATAACATCTTTCCATAATTGCTCAAATTCACAATTCAAAGAAAAACACAAATTTCATCTAAACATTGAAATTGATTTATAAGTTAAGACCAATTCTAACTATATGATCCAAGTGTGTGTGTGAGAGTCCTCATCTTTTTCGAATTATATGCAATCCAGATAAATTCACATTGATATGCAACCTCTCAAAAATTCTCAATAATTATGACCAAATCTCATAGGTTTGCTTTTCATTCCTCTATCCACTAATGTAAGTTAATTATCCAACCAAAAATCAATAGGACTTTCTCGGTTTGTAATGTAAGGCTGGGCTAAAGGTGAGATAACGGTAATTTTAAGCTCAAATCACCCATCAACACGTTGATTTCTAGGATCTAATTAGAGCCAATGTCACTGTCCAATTTCACTCCTTCAAGATAATTTGCTAACATGCTAATACCGGGTATTCCGACAACATAAGAATAAAAAAAAAAAAAGATTGGTTTTGTCCCGAATCTGATAGACCGTGGGAAAAATGTTTTCTTCTGTCTGTGGAAAAAAGACATCTTTCTTCTTTTTTTCCCTTTTTTTTTTTTTTTTTTTTTTTTTTTTTTTTTTTTTTGAATTGCTTTATGGTGGAGTTTCTCTCAAAGTCCCTTATAACATGAAAATTTCCAACCCATTGAGTATCCAAAAGGCTCACTCAATTGAAAGTTAGATAGGGAACCATAAAAGCAATTTTTTTTTTAATACACCTCAAACAACCGTAGCAATCACTTTTTTTTTCTTTTTTTTTTTCTTACTCCATCATTCCTCCCAAATTTCTATTAAGCTCAAATAACCCCAAAAAGAAAATCAACGTGTCATAGGACATGGGACAATGATATAATTTGATAAAGGCTAGGCTAAATATATATGGGTGCCAATGAAAAATTGGATAATAATTAAGGCTCAACGGGGTGACTAAGGATAAATAAACAGGGTTAGCTTGAAAGGCTCAATCGATCCAAAAATTGCCTACATCATTTTCTCAGTTAGATTTAGCTTAGGATTTCACCTCAAGAGAAAATCAAACAAATTCTAAGATTTGGGTGAAATTTAAGAAAATCACATACTTCACATGAATGTTCTCTAGATTTACACACAATTAAAAAATTAAGGACTTTTAGTGCTTAGTAAGTGGATCAACAAAATCAGAATTAAAATTAACTCACACATCAATTGCAAGTTTAGATAAAATTTAAATTTTCCTAAGAATCGCAAAAATTCACAACAAGGAATGCAATCATGATAGAAAAAATTTAGCCAAAAATTTTATCTCCCCCCCCCCCCCAAACTTGAATGAAGCAGTGTCCTCAATGCGAATAATAGAAATAGGAAGAAGAAAACTCCCCTGGTTGTAGGATAACTTCATAGATGACCTTGATGATTAAACTCTTGAAATGTGCTCCCTAAAAAATTAACCTGGATAAAACAGAGAAAAGTTAAGCTTTTTTGTTTTTTTTTTGCAAAACATAATAAACTTTAACAATAAAAAAAAATTAAAATGCTTGGGTTGCCTCCCAAGAAGCGCTTGCTTTATAGTTTTCAGCCAAACTATCTTAAATGTCGCTAATCTGGAGGATGAAGTTTAAAGGAGGTCTTCTGCTTGTTATAACCACCTTCAAAGTAGGGCTTCAAACGTTGACCATTCACTACTTCTTGCATCTTCGGGTTCAAACACCTCTGAGGTCGGATAGTGGGTTTATATTGTTCCTCCATCAAAATTTTGTGCATGCAAATTGAAGGACTAATTCCCTTGATATTAGTTATTTTCCATTCAATTGCACCCTTATGCTCTCTTAATACTCTGAGTAGTTTCTCCTCCATCAAATTTGTCAAAGAAGAAGATATAATTACCGGTAAAGAAGAAACCCCATCTAAATAAGTATATTTCAAATGAGAAGTTAAGGGTTTGAGTTCAAGAATTGGAGGCTCTTCAATTGATGGTTTAGGCTTTGTAATGTGTTGTCCCAACTCCTCAAATTTAATTGCCTTTTGCCTTGAATATGGTGGAATTGCCTCCATGAAATTTGCGTACTCTTTTATCTCCTCATTCTGAATATCTGTGTTCCTTGGTTGAATCAGACATGCTTCAAGTGGATCTTTAAAAATATTTTCCTGAAAACCCTTATTCACCAACTTGTCAACTATCTCAACTCTAAAACAAGAATTATCATCAAATGGATATTTCATTGCTTTAAAAATATTAAATGAAACAAGATCATCTTGAACTCTAAGAATCAACTTCCCTTGCTGTACATCAATAAGAGCTCTTTCTGTTGCTAGAAAAGGTCGACCTAAGATAAGTGGTACCTCAAAATCTTCCTCCATGTCAAGAACTATGAAATCTGCAGGAAAGATAAATTTGTCAACTTTTACCAAAACATCTTCCACAATACCTCTTGGATATTTAATTGATCGATCAGCCAATTGAAGTGACACTGTGGTTGCTTTTACCTCGCCCAATCCTAATTTCTTGAAAATTGAATAAGGCATCAGATTAATACTTGCACCTAAATCACATAATGCTTTTTCAAAGTAAGAATCCCTAATAGTGCAAGGAATAGTAAAACTCCCTGGATCTTTTAATTTCGGAGGCAATTTGTTTTGTAGGATGGCTGAACACTCCTCATTTAACTTCATAGTTTCATAATCCTCCAGTTTCCTTTTGTTTGCCAAAATCTCCTTCAAAAATTTTGCATAACTAGGCATTTGCGCTAAGGCATCTGCAAAAGGAATGTTAATGTGCAATTTTTTAAATACATCAAGAAATTTAGAAAATTGCTTATCTATTTTGTGCTACTGGAGTCGCTGAGGGAATGGAATTGGCGGCACATATGGCTTGGGATTATCTGGAAAAAGTTTACTCTTGCTTGTCTTCTTTGATTGTTTATTGGTCACCTCTTCCTTGTCTCTGACAATCTCTTCTTCTCCCACTTGTTTACCACTTCTCAAGGTAATAGCCTTTATGTTTTCAATTGGATTTTTCTCTGTGTTGCTCGGCAAAGAACCTTGTTATCTCCCTGACATCATGTTTGCTAACCGACCCACTTGCATCTCCAAATTTTGAAATCTCACATCCGTGCTTTTGATGAAGTCATGAGTTGTATTAGCAAGTTTGGTGACTATATCTTCCAAATTTGACTTTGTCTCTTCTGATTGTTTGAATCCCTGTGATCTCGTTACATTCTGATTATTCCACGAAAAATTTGGATGATTGCGCCATCCTGGATTGTACGTGTTGGAGTAGGGATTATTCTGTGACCTGTTAAAATTCCCAACAAAATTAGAATTTTCACTAGATTGTTTAAAAGTATTACCTACCTGACACGATGTGCTAACATGTCCTCCACCGCAAAAATCACATGTCAAATTCTGAATTTTCATGATTGAAACACTCATATTATCTAGCTTTTTGTTGAGTGCTTCAAATTGTGCAGCAATTGCAGCAAAAGCATCCACTTCGTGAACTCCGCTAACTTTTCGCATTGGTAGTCTCTCAGTAGGCCACTGATAACTAGTGGACGCCATCTCCTCTAATAGATCATAGGCTTCTTCTGGTATTTTATTATTTAGAGTTCCCCCTGCAACTGCATCAATCATAGAACGAAGATTTGAACTAGAGCCATTATAAAAAGTTTGTACCTGCATCCATACGGGTAGTCCATGATGTGGGCATCTCCTAAGAAATTCTTTGAATCTTTCCCATGCTTCATATAATGATTCATTATCCATTTGCATAATAGTAATATCGTTACGCATCTTCGCAACTTTGCAGGTGGAAAGAACTTACCAAGAAATTTCTGAGCCATATCATTCCATGTAATGATTGATCTTGTAGGAAGAGAAGAAAGCCAACTTTTAACTTTGTCTCTAAGAGAGAATGGAAATAATCTCAATCTAATAGCATCATCTGTAACTCCATTATATTTAATGGTGTCACAGATTTCAAGAAAAGCATCGATGTGAGCATTTGGATCATCGCTTGGTAGCCCACTGAATTGCACTGATTGTTGAAGCATCTGAATGAGCGACGGCTTGATCTCAAAGTTGTTTGCTTGAATTGCAGGTCTTCTAATAATTGATGTGGTGCCTTGAATTGTTGGTGCAGCATAATCTCTTAAGAGTGTACGTGGATTTTCATTATCACTGTCTGCCATCTTCTTAGCGTGATTTCTCTGTTCTCTCAGTCGCCTTTTGAATGTACGCTCGATTTCTGGATCAAGCTCAGCAAGTTTTTCTTGTTGGCTACGTGTCATAAACCAATGTACACCCTGAAAAATAAAACAAAAGGAAAGCTAGATTAAACTTAGAATTATCTGGTATCAATATTAATTAGTATTAAACAAACGGTCCCCGGCAACAGCGCCAAAAACTTGTTTGTAAAATTCTAAACTCAAGTGAACGTGTCGAACAAGTAATATAATGATGAGATAAAGTATTGTCCCACGGAGATCGATGATTAATAAACTAATTAAATACTAAAATAGATTAATTCTAAAATTTATCTAACAGATCAAAATATAATTGAGAATAAATTAAAAAAGAAATTTGTAGACTAAATGCAGTAAATCAATCAGATAAATATGTTAGAGCATCCGATTTCACCATAACCACTAAATATAAATTTCAGATATTTGCAAGTACAAGAATGATATCAAACATGTGATAGCGGAATTTCCTAACCTATTTACTATCCTATCTCTAAGTATAGCAAACTTACTTAGTTTATTAATCCACTATATCTCTATGTGAATTAAAATAAACATAAGTGCATTAAAAACTATGAATATTCCCGGTTTACAATAAGTCTTTTAGATCACCTTATCACCGAAAGCTACACAAATAACGCGGTATATTTCTATCCACGTTTAATTCATGATTATATATTATAATGAGCAATTGCATATTATCACTTCTTAGTCTCAAACATGCACATCAAATCATTCAAGTGGTGGCCAGTCACTCAAAAGCATTAAGCACAATAATATATAACTCACATGAATGAAATCAATTGCAACACATAAAAATCATGAAATTCACATCATCATGGTTAAGCTACATCGTAGCCCTAACAAAAGAAAATTAGAACATAGTAGACGAAAAATAAAAATATAAATCAAACTCAATAACTTGAATCAAAGAACAAGAATTATGTCACCACTTTTGTCTTCTCTTCAAAATACTTGAAAAACTCTCAGAACAATAAAAAAAAAAATGATCGAACAGAAAAACCTAGCTTAAACTTAGCTGCCCCCTCTCTTTGTTCTCCTATTTATAGGATATATGCAAGATATCTATCTCCCAACGCTTGCATCAACATTAGGGAACAAAATCAAGGATTCCCTAATTTGATATCCATCTTCCACTGCTTTTTTATTTGAATTCCGCAATTTTGCCATTATTTTCCTTATCTTCTTCGTATCTCATTATCCTGCATAAATAAGGAAAATTCGAATAATCAGAAGGAAATCCAAATATTTTCTCATAGATATCGCATTAATTGTTGCCTAAAATAAGTAAAATAACTCTATTTTTATAGAGTTATCAGGACCTGAGACCAAGGTAAACCTCTGTGATTGTATGATTGTGCAATTAAGACGTCTTAGGCGTATTACCCTCCTAATCGAGGTTTAGAGTGTGAACTCGCTAAGATTCATATCTCACCCCGTCGTGGGCTTCATTTTTAAGGACCGTAGGGCGGAAGTCCTGGAGCCGAGCTAAGGTAATCTGAAGTGTAGGTCAGATAGAACAGTTCCTTTTAAGAGTCGGTCTTTGGAAGTCTTGTGCTGGTAGACTTTTGTATATGACCCATTTGGCCTATATCAGCATGTTTTGCTTTTGAATCAGATGTCCTGCTTTTCTATGTCGAGATGGTTACTGTCAAGGGATTTGTTATTTGCTTCCGCATGTGCAATCAAGTGAAAGGGTCGGCAACTTGTCCTGGGAAGTCACAAAATTTTTATCGACTACTGAGAGATGGGCACGCGCTCGAGGGTCGAGGCGTGACATAATTAATGGTTGATGTCCAATCCGACCCTATCTTTGTATTAATCATTCCCCGATATATGTTTATGGTTGTTTTGGCGTTGTATAAATGCCCTGTGGGCTCTTTTTTGCTTTGCTTTCCTTACTTATTTTAGGATTATATGCTAGATTTACTACTTTTCTTAAACCGTCTTGGGTGTTTACTTACAGCACTGTCCTTTAAATTCCCATTGTTTGCTTTCTTTCCCTTCTTTTAAGTAGTAAAATGGCATGAAACTGACCATTCACTCATGATCATCTTGTTAACTTCTTATTACACGATAAAGTAAAGACATGCATAGTAGGAAACACAACGACTATTAGGTCCTGAAAGAGTGTTAATAGAATATTAACGTAACCCAAGTCCCTGAATTTTAGAATCTTTGGTTGCGCGGATATCGAGGGATTATCATCGATTCTTGATTGGGTTTTCTAGCCAACCCCCAAAAACGAAGCTAGTGGCAACTCCTAAAATTATATTTTAGGTTGTCTAATACAATTAACAATAAAATGAAGGGATAAGTGCATTGGAAGTCTTAAAATTTGTCATAAAAATGCAATTGAGTCCTAAAACTTGTCACAAAGTGCAATTAAGTCCTAAAACTTGTCACAAAGTGTAATTAGGTCCTAAAACTTTCAAAAAGTACAATCAAGTCCTAAAACTTATCAAAGTGGTTCAATCTAAGTCCTTCCATTGATTACATTTTTTGAAAATTTTAGGACTCGATTGCACTTTCGAGACAAGTTTTAGGACTTTATTAAACCTTTTGAAAGTTTTAGGACTTAATTGCACTTTTTGAAAGTTTTAGGACTCAATTGCATTTTCATGATAAGTTTTAGGACTTCTAATGCACTTATTCCATAAAATGAATCTGTCATGCGGGGTATGGGTCTCGTGGAGACTCATCATGGTTTAGCAGACTTGATGTGGAAATCGTCCTAAAGGATGAAGTGATGCCATCCTTTTGAACGAAACTACCATCGAGAGGGCTACTATGGTAAGAGTACTCCTAAATTCACCTTTCACACCCGATCCCCTTTTTTTAAGGTGTACTGTACATGTGGAAGCAAATCATGATACTTCTCTACTGTCACGCAAATTATGGGCTTGGGAGAACCCACGTTTATGTAGGCCTCAAACACAATGGGTTGAAACCGAAGGCGAGGTGATGACGTCTTTGGTGGACATGACCCCAAGTGCCAACATGCGAGCAAATACCCCTAAACATCGTCCCTCCCCGACGAAGCCCGTGGAGGGTGGATCGTGACAAAGGGAAAACATCTCATTCTAGCTTAAATTCAATAACAATTCATAAAGTCTACCTTAGGTTGAACATACTCAGACTTTTGACTTTACTCTAAAGACAAACGGAGAGAAGCACTCTCTTCCCATCTTGACATGGTTTAGAATGAAGCTATTTCAAAACATGGATATAGTTGAGACCATAGCTAATCCGGAACATAGCATGCATCCATAAGGTAATAGGTTTGGAATGAAACCAGTACATAATTTATAATGGCTAGAATATGGTTTAGATTTTACACCAAGATAGAAGGTTGATTCAATCTAATTGATTGACAAATCAATCTTGAAGACAAGCTCTTTCTAAACGAAGAAGTTTTACTTATGGAAACTAAGATTCTGGTTGTATGGACGACCAGAATCAAGTGGGACTTCGGCTTCTGTCACTCAACGGTCATCCAATCTTCTTGATATAGTTATGTTCAATGGGCGGATTGGAAGACGATCTTTTAGAGGCTATCCAACAGGTAATTTGGAAGTGGAAGAGTATATAAGGAGATCAAGGTGCCGAGGAGAAAGTAAGAGATGAGGCACAGATTTTGAAATTCCAAAGTCTGAGCATACTTTGACAATGCACTTTTATTTTGTGAGTTTATGATCGTGAGAGATATATAGAAAGAGTAACTAAGTGAGATAGTGTGATATACCACTGAATGTTTACATTTAAAGTTGTAATCTCTTATTGATAATTTAGTGGAATCCAGTTAGTAGGTTATTAGTGTGGAAGAGTGGACGTAACCTTGATCGAAACCGAACCACTATAAACTTTGTGTGCAATTTCTTTCAACCATAAACTCTTATTGTTTATTGTTTTAGTTTATTGCACACTTGTTGGGTGCTTCCAAAGTCTGTTCTATCGCATAATAGATTCCGAACTTTGTGCAGACTTTGATCATTACTTGTTCTATTCCGCATTAATTTGTCAAGATCTTATAAAATCACTTATTCACCCTTTCTAGGTGATACCTACTAGCTATATCAGTAATCATTTGAATTAAAGAAAAATTTTTCATTAAATATTGTCAACCAACTTGGTCACCCCAAGAAGTTTCTTTTGGATCCATTTGTACTTGAAGGTGCCTTGAGTCATATACAACTTTTCTCAACTTTCTTCTTTCAATTACAATTTCTCTATTTTTTATTGTTAATTTCATTTTGCATTTTGAATTTGTAACATGTATTATATGACACTTTAGTCCTGGACAATAGATAGGCCTCAAAACTATTATGCATGTGGTGAATGTGGAAGGAGTTTGCAAGCAAATGGCTGACATTAACTCTTTTTTAAAATGCGAACCATGCCTTATTTTACGGAAAAGGTTTAGCATTTCAATACTCTAATTTCCAATCACACCTCAACTGCCTTTCTCCTTAATTAATAAATTTGTCGTCCTGAAGTTTATATGTATAGTCGGGAATAACATAAGTTGGGGCAATAATTATGTTTGATATGACCATGACAGAAAGAGACAGCAGCAAACATACATTCTTTTAGGATAGTGGCAAGCATGCATTATTCAAAGACAATTTCTAGTCACTCAAATCTTTTGCCATGTTTGGAATAGAAACATTTATCTTTTGCCATCTTTCCAATATCAGTATTTTACACACGCAATGTGTGTGCTCGTTCGCTAATATATAGTAAAACAAACTCAATGAACTTTTTTTCAGTAAGTTCCATCATAAGCCTATGGCGACATTATAATGACATAACACTTACAAAGAGACAAAATCATACTTCAAATGTAAGCTGAATCTCTAAAGTTCATAATTCATTAAAATTTTAGCACTTTCCATACTTGAATATTTTTATTCTTCTTTGCAAGTTAAATAATTTGTTAAATAATTTGTTAATAAAAAACATTTTCTCTAAATTCTTGAAATTTATAATCATTTTGATTAAAGGAAAGTTTTTCATTATATATTATCCTCTCCCAACCCCCTTTCTCCCTCCCTCTTTCTCCCTCTCTAAACCTTTCTTATTCTCTTCCACTTTTGGTGGGGAGGGATTTGACCTGGATATCTCCCCTAGTTATTTTTCCTTTGTGTTATTTTCCTTACTCTTCTTATCTAGTTTTACATCTGGGAGTTTTACTCTCCCGACCTTATATATGGAAGCTTTTCTCTTCGATCCAATTCTTGATTTTGGAATTTTAATGAATAAGTACTCTGTCTCTAATTTCAATGGTGTTCAGAACTACTGCAGTGCCAAATCTATGCTCATTCAATGTGTTTTAGCTTAAAGCTTTGGCACTTCGCGTTGGCTATAAGGCTCGCTCTCACAAGTGCTAGATCTGAGTTTTTTCAACATGTTTGTTTTGTCTCCATACAGTGATGGTGTTGAGGACGCCGAACTTAAGTGCATACCACCAAAAGGCAAAGCTATAACCGCAGATAGAAATCTCCGCGTGTTCTTATCATTGATGATGTTGTGTGACTTGGTGATCGTTTTCCCTCGGATTTGATTTTGAAGGACAAGCTGGTGATTATCTCTAACAATCATGCCCTAATGATATACCTTGATTTATGATTTTTGTTATGCTTTGGAGCTCTAATGTGCATTGTTGTTGACTTTTGAGATTTCCTATCATATAATAAATGAAATTTTTTTTACCAAAAAAGAAAAAAAAAAACTTGGCTGCCCCAAGAAGTTTCTTTTGGATCCATTCCTACCAAGAAGTGTATTGTGTCATATATAGCTTTTCTTTCTACTTTCTTCTTTCAAATTCTAGTTTTTCTATATTTCTTTACTTAATTTCATTTGTATTTTGAATTTGTAATATTTATTACAGAACACTTTAGTCTTGGACAAAAGGCATCCGAACTAGTTATGCATGTGGTGAAAGTTGAACTAGTTTGCCAACAAATGGCTAACACGCACCCCTTTTAAAATGGCAACCATGCATCATTTTATTGGAAAAGCTTTAGCATCTCGATGCTCTAATTTTCAGTGATTCCTCCGCTGCCTTTCTCTTTAATGAATAAATTTATTGGTTTGAAGTTTATTGTATATTCATTTGTAGAGAAAAAAAAAAGTTGGCTCTACCCATGATTATGCATGATATGACCATGAAATGAGACAATTGGCAAACATGCACTTTTTTAGGCAGTAGCAAGGATGCATTATTTAAAGACAAAATTTTCAGTCTCTCAAATCTTTTGCCATGTTTGGAATGAAAACATTTATCTTTAACCATCTTTCAAATGTCAGTTTCTTGAATACCCGCAACTTGTATGGCCATTTGCTATTATGTAATAAAATAGAGTCAAAAGGACTTTTTACAATAAGTCCTTCAAAAGACTATGGTGACATGATAATGGCATTGCATTAACAGAGGGACAAATTCTAATTCAAACGAAAACTGAATCTCTAAAATTCATGATTCCTTAAATTTTCACCACTTTCCAAACTTACTCTAATATTTTTATATTTTTCTTTTTAAGTTAAATAATTTGTTATCTCAAAGGAATTACAATTCACTTTTTGAAATAGATCAAATTTTTACAAACCTTTTCTCTAAATACTTGGTATTTGTAATCATTTGGATTAAAGAAAAGTCCAGCCGCCCCCAATAAGTTTCTTTTGGATCCATCCCTACGTGGAAGTGCCTTGTGCTATATATAACTTTTCTCTAATTTCTTCTTTCAATTTCAGTTTCTCTATTTTTTTCCTTTTAACTTCATATGCATTTTGAATTTGTACCGTATTTTACTCAACACTTCAGTCTTGGACAATAGACTGGCCTCAAAAATAGTTATGCATGTGGCGAACTAGGAATAGGTTTGCAAACAAATGGCAACATGTACTCCTTTTAAAATGGCAACCATGCATTATTTTATAGAAAAGCTTTGACATCCCGATACTCTAATTTCCAATCATACCTAAACTGCCTTTCTCTTTAATGATAAATTTGTCTCTTTGAAGTTTATACGTGCATTTAGTCGTTGAGAATGACATTAGTTATGGCAATAATTATGCATGATACTACCATGAGAGAATGAGACAAGTGGTAAACATGCATTATTCAAAGACAATCTCCTACAATTATCATTAATCATGTTTCGAATCAAAATCAATTATCTTTTACCATCTTTCAAATCTAATTGCATTGCTCAAACTTAATTGTTGGAAATATTTGATTATTGGCATCTTTCTCAATAGTAGCCAAAAACTCTCCCTTACATAAACCCTTTGTCGCGACCTAACCTCGGGTAAATCACCTAGGGTTTGGCTAATGGATTACTAAATCTAAGGCTCTCCCAAGCCTATATCAATTCTCGACTTAAGTTCAAGGTTTTAGCATGCAAATGAATTTTATCTAGGAGTCGCCATTAATTAGTTTTCGGTAGGTCAATTAGACACACAAGTAAAATAATGGGAGAATTATTTCACTCCTACGGACTAAAGAATTTGGGTACGGGGACTTTGTTACACTAGATTTCTTTAATACATTTTCAGTACCATTATTTTCATGAAAAAAATGCTTATCGAGTAGCTTGAATTCATTTTATTACTCCATAACATATGATGTGACCATGCATATGCACAATCCATCAATTTAACACCCAATAATAATAAATTGCATGAATTATCTCATAACAACGAAAGCATCTGCAATGTTAGCTCAGAATTCACATCAATAGCTCTGGATATGATTTCTAATTAACACACAGTCACTCAATCTTTTTTAGGATTTTATCTTGTTTAATGAAATCTAGTCTACGTGCAATGCATTTTAACCAAATGGCTTAATTCTAATGATAGGCAATTTTTAATTAAATGGACCTAGCAACAATCACTAAATGACATGCATTTACAAACCTATCAGGCAATTACTAAATGACATGCATTTATGACATGCATTAACTACATGACCTAAACTATATGACATGCAAATGATATGGATGTGATGCAATAATCTATGTGACATGTGCTTGACGTTTTTGGATTTTTTTTTAATTAAATTCGTAATTAAAAATGAAGAAAATTAATTTTCTAGAGCAAAGATAATATCTAATTCAATTTAGGTATCAAACAATGCCAATTCCTAATTTAAAATTAGAATCTTATCTTGAATATCATAGAACCTACTTAAACATGCAATATGACCTAGTTAACTTACATGGTATGCAAAGCAATCTTTTTGTATTTTCAAAACAAAGAAAGCAATCAATATATTCAAACCACTCAATCCACAAAGGTATCATCTAATTGATTCAGATACGGAAACAATGTCTAATCATCGACTTGAAATTTCACGAATAAAATTGATAAATTAATCTTAAGCCTCAAAGATCAAAATATAAATTCTAAAGATTCCCATAGAATCAATAATTCCATCTAAAACCTTATAGATTGATTTAAAAATCATGTGCGATTGCGAATTAGGAAATATATACTAATTTAGGGATAGCTATCACTCAAGACATGCAATTAGATTGCAATAAGCATAAGTAGTCAAATATTCAAAATAAATCGGTACCGAATAATATTACCTAAACATGTGGATTACTTTTCAAATTGGATCCAATGAGGGATCAAGGACGACGATGACTGGCGATGCTCACAACCGGCGGTCGTCCACAAGGAGGCTCGCGGTGGAAATTCAACGAGATAAGGCAAGATTTTGTTGGTGTGCCCGAAGTCCTCACGATCATCTGTGAGCCTTTTTCCGTGTAATGCTCCTCATGGCTGTCTCTTGTCCATTAAGGCTACGTTTGGTTCAGCATTTGCTGGGGCTTTGAGTCCAATGCAAATGTTGAAAGCCCAAATCTACTTGGGGAAATGCAATTGTATTTCGTAAAAAAAATTTGCAAATGGACTTTGAGTTGAATGTGCATTTGGTTAAAAAAACTTTCGCAATGGGCTTTGATGGGTATAATATATATATTATATATATCTTTTTTTTTTAAATTGAACTAACCCTTCGCCAGACCGGCGAAGGGTTGCCTCCTTTTTTAATTAAAAAAATCAGGGGCAAAATCGGAAATATTAAGAATTAGTGAGGGTAGTTTTGGAAGGGAAAAAATAATTTCAGCATTCGGCGGAATGCTAAAAGCTCAAAGCTAGTCCCTACTAGCTTTGGGCTTTCAGCATTTTGAAGGCAAGTTGAAAGCTGAAAGCTGGTTTCAAAGTTGAACCAAACGGTCCAACATTTTTCAGACCTGAAAGCCCCTCGGAAATGCTTAACCAAACGCAACCTAAGACCCTCTGCTACCTCTTGTCCACGTATATGTGTCCGTGTGTTGCAAAATGCAAAAGTGGAGAAGAAGTCAATATGGTGATGATCAGAAAGTGGGATCATTCATGAGACCATGCTTAAATAAATAAATAAATAAATAATATATGACGAGATTTTAATCAAAGAAGAAGTCAGGGCATGAATCGCATATCCCGTTTTGCATGTGTCCTCTTCGCGTCTCTGTGCTGAACGGGGGCTCGTCAAGGCTTGGTCATGATGGCAAGAGGTCGGCACTGAATCAGCAGCTCATTGCGGTGGGGATCAACAGTAGTAAGGGTACTAGGCACAGCAGTGTGGACAATGTCGAGGGCGGTGAGCAGCAGTAGTATAGGATGTCAGGCTTGAGGCAATGGCTCAGTGTTGTCAAATCAGCAACTCGTCATCGCGGGACCACAGGTTGCTCGAAGTAGTGTGACGGGCGATGAGGCACAACGACGGCGAAGGCTCAAGGGCAGGCGGCAAGAGTGTCTCCCAAATTGGCCGAGAGTGAACTCTCTCTCTCTCTCTTCCCGTGTGTCTCTCAATGTGTCTTCTTTTTTTCCTATTGACTTCCCTCTTGTGTGGCCGTTTCTTTAGTATTTTCGTGACCCCCTTTTGCTTGTCCATAGCTTGTCTTTTTATAGATAGGGATGGGCTAGGCTTTTTCAAGGAAAGAAAATAAGTCTCTCTCCACTTAGAATATATCATATGCATGAAGATCTCTTTCAATTGTGCTCGTAGCCACATGAAGATGTATTGCCTGAAATATATGCTCCCACGTGTAATATCCCGTTTATTTTCCAATATTTTTCATCCGAAATGTTCCTTTCCACAAAGATTCATCGCCAAGTTTTCCTTTTATGCTCTTGAATTAATATTGGAAGAATAAATTGAATATTTTCCGAAAATATCAAATTTTTATTCCTCATGAGTCAATTTTCAGTCTTCAGAAAATAATGGGCTTGGGCCAATTCGCTCTCTCGTTGGCTTAGTCCAACTCGTCAAATTAAAACTTAGAACCATTAATCCAAACCCATCTGTCACCGGTCCAAAACAAATGCGATAATAAAAAAAAAATTCTCCTAAAACTATATTCTACACAATTTAATTATAGTTTTTTGTTTATGGGTTAAAAATTAATCCCTGATTTTCTATACAATAAATAAATGATCAGGTCGACAAAATTTAAATGTCAACAGTTGCCCCTATTTGAAGATGAGCTAGCGGAGGTTGCATTCAAAGACAAATTAAAAACTAAATTTTGACCATTCAAATGCAATGTAATGAATCTTTTTGTGGGGACATGTGTTTTGATGAACCCATTCCCATTTTCTAACGCAATGCAGTAAAATATTATCCAAATGCTAATAAAGAAATAGAAAACGTACCTTTAGGGGCTGTTTGTTTGTGTTCTTTGTTTCTGTTTATGAACAAAAATTCTGTTTTTTTGTTTCCGGGAAAAAAAAAAGAACAGAAACGCATTTGTTTGCGTTTTTGTTCCAAATATGTTTTTTTGTTCCCGGAACAAAATTGGAACAGAAATGAGAAACAAGAAAAAGTTGTTTTTTTGTTCCAGAAACACTTTCAAGAAACACTTTTATATTTGTCTTCTCTTTCTTTCTTCTTCTTTTCTTCTTCTTTTTTCTTTGGCCGGTCGCCGGCCTCGGCCATGACCGGTGACACCGTCGAGGGCCGACGACCTCGCCGAAGCGTCACCGGCCCCTGGCGAGGCTGAGCCTCTCCCAACCACGGCGAGGCTCGACCTCGCCGGGGGCTGGCGAGCCTCGCCGTGGCTAGGCGAGGCCACTGGCCCTTGTCGGCCGGTCACCGGCCATGGCTGAGGCCAGCGATCGGCCACAAGGAAGAAAAAAAGAAAAAAGAAAAAGAAAGAAAAATTAAAATTAAAATATTAAAAAATTAAAAGAAACAAAAAAAGAACACAAATTTACCAAACATGTTTCTGTTCTTTCTTTATTCCAAGAACAAGTTTACCAAATGCGTTCTTCTGGTCAAAAATTGTTCCCTGCAATAGAAATATTTTTCTATTTATGTTCCCCGAAACAATTTTTAAACAGAAACACAAACAAATGCACCCTTAGTTACTCACCTAAGGATTTGAGAAAGTAAACTTGGATATGGAGAGATTTTGTAACCATGGGCTACAAAAGCTCGTCGTGCAAAGAAAGAGGCTTTGGGTTATAGAAGCTCGTCAAATCGATGAGGTGACTCAAGGCCACAAAAACTCACCAGACTCATGGAAAGAAACTCTGGGCCACGGAAGCACGCCATGTCTATGAAAGAGACTTTGGGCTATAAAAGCACATCGTGTAAGTTAAGAGGGACTCCGTACTATAGAAGCACGTTGGTTTAATTAGGGGACTCTGAGTTATGGAAGCACGCTGTGTTGATGAAGAGACTTCGGGTTACGGAAGTACATCAAGTCAATTTAAACGAACTCCGAGATACGAAAGTATGCCGGGTCAATATAAAAGAATTTCAGACTACAGAAGCACATCGAGTTGATGAGGAGACTCTAGACTACTGAAGCACACCAGGTCAATATAAAAGAACTCCAGGTTACGGAAGTACGTCGAATTGATGAGGAGACTCTAGGCTACTAAAGCACACCGTGTTTATTAAGAGGGATATTGGGCTATTGAAGCACGTCGAGTCGATGAAAAAAACTCCGAGCTACGAAAGCGTGCCAAATCAATATAGTGGAACTTTGGGCTATAGAAGCACATCATGTCAATTAAGAGAGACATCAGGCTATGGAAGCTCATCGAGTTGATGAAAAAGATTTTGAGCTACGAATGCACACTGAGTCAATATAAAGAAACTCCGGGCTACAGAAGCATGCCAAGTGAATATGAAGAAACTCCGAGTTATGGAAGCATGCTAGGTACATGAGGAGACTCTGAGCTACTAAAGCATGCCGTGTCAAATAAGAGGCACATCGGGCTACGAAAGCACGCTATATCAATGGAAAGAACTCTGGTCTATAGAAGCACGCTAGGTTGATGAGAAGACTTCGAGCTACGAAAGCACGTTGTGTCGATTAAAGGACTCCGAGCTATAGAAGCACACCAAGTCAATATAGAGGTACTCCGGGTTATGGAAGCACGCCAAGTCAATGCACAGGAACTTCAGGCAATGAAAGCACGTTGGGTCGATGGGGAGTCTCTAGGCTATGGAAGCATGCCGTGTCGATTACTTGTAAAGATAAAATTGACGAATGTTTGGGACGAATCTCGAGGCTTCAGAAAGCGAATTGAACGTCAAGTATTACTCGGTCTTTAAGGAAATATTATCTGTCAGACATGATTAGAGCAAAAACTAATATGCATTCATCAAAGAGGTAAACAATCTAGACTACTCTAGAATGCACATTTCAAAGTTCAGTGAGACTTTCATCAATTCAATTAAGGTTTATGCATAATGACTTTACCATATTTGCATCACCCAAATTTCCACATAAGAGCAATTCAAGACAATTTTCTCACTTATGACATGGATTTCTTTAGAATACTAAATGAGAGACTTTCAGTTAGAAAGAACTTTCGCTCACTCTCATTCAAAAGAGCTATTTTATGAAATTCACTCAATCTCATTATCATCATATTAACAAAGGTCCAAGTATTCTTACAAGCAATACGACCTTACCCATCTGAGAGGTCTTTAATAGGGACTGTAATATGAGCTTGGCCAATAGCTTAACAAAATGGACTCTTTGAGTCAAAGCTATTGAAAGAAATATTATTCCACAATTATCTTCGAGTTTACAAGTCAAGAGCCCAACAAAATGAGAAAGAAATAATCTTGCCCGCACTTCTTCGAGTAATGCTTATAAACATATTGGCTCCTATGTTTATTCAAGTGCCCTAATCCAAAGAGACTTGTAAGCTAAGTTCATTGGTTGAGAAAGAAAATGATCATCAAGCTCAAAATGTGTGTAGATGGGTGAGAATTGGTAATCATCTTGGCATTACCACCAGTATTCTTCCTCACCATCAGGGATTGTCTTCATAATGTGCTCCATTAACTATAAAAACTCGATATTTGTGTTCTTTGAATACTACTCTATTGGGGATACAATTTTTTTTACAATTGAGAGTCATTTATTTGACACTTTTTTTTTTCATTTTCTTCAATGGGCATAGGCCTTATTTTTACCAGGTACACTACTTTTTCGAGCCCCTAATTTTCATTTATCTTATGTCTATGGACATCGACCTTGCTTTTATTAAACACACTATTTTTTCATGCCCCATAATTCTATTTTGATTTCGATTATTACGCACAATGCATGCATCAAGCAAGTATACTTTGAATGACACGACACTCAAACTTTCAAAGGTCTTTGTCTTCTATAGGTACTCTAGGTCATGCTTCTTGAGCAATTGCCTTTTGCTTTGCCCCAGTGTGGGGGATGATCACCAACTGAGTTTCAAGTGGGCTACACAATGGATATAAATGTGTAGGATAGAGAATGAACCGCTCTTCATCATCTTAAGGCACTTAAATTACCATGTAAATTCAAATATAGTAGCAATATTTGAAAATTCATGCAAGTGAAAGTAAGAAAATTTCTATCTATTTTTCTCACCACCTGATGCTGACTTACCTCCAGTTTGCCCTGATGTGGAGTGGTTCTTGACGGGGATAATTTGAAAAAAAAAAAATCATAAGTGCATGGGCTCAAAGGGGTTAAACAATGGATCACCTGTAGTGTTTGGGATAAAGAAATGAATTGCCTCTCATCATTTTAGTCATCGTGTTTTTCACTGGAGAACTCCTTACCTTATGAACATAAAATTTCCTACACCCATCTCAAAAGTGTATAGACAAGGGACTGTGTATAGGACAAGGCCTGCCTTTCATCGTCCTAACATGTCTCACTTAGCATTCTTAAGCATTCAATACCATTCATTGAAATGTCCATCTTGACAAATCTCCATATGAAATTGGTGAGTTAAGCATGTAAAATCACTATGCAAATTCTCTTATTGGAAGAGCTTAACAACTTTAAGCATGAAAAGCTTTATGACTAAAAAAAATTGTTTTCATGAGTATTAAATACATAGTTTTAAGTATTCATTCAAGGAATTGCCCCACAAAAGGACTGTCTCGGCAATAGGTGTCCTTGAATTGTCCCTATTGAAAGGGACCAAATACATGAAATGATCAATTGAGATAGAAAATCCAACCTTTGAATTGATAAATGCTCCATTCTTGTCTTTTCCCCTGCACAAGAGAATGTGCATGAACATGATACCATACAACATCAAAGTAAATGCAAATTAAACACCCATTTTGGCTCCGATCGAGATTTTATCTCCATCAAGTCACTTCTAGAATCTGTCATGCCCCCAATTTGTCTTATGCAAGGGAAAGAATAAAGTGTCATTTCCAAAATTAATTATATTTAGGAACGAAATGTACCCCTTTCATCCAAGATGGATGATCCTCTTTTTGACTTGCCCCTCATTTTCTCATGGAAATGAGAAATGTAGAATACTGCGTTTGGCTCTTTTGGGATTTGACATCTCACAGAAGCAATAATGGGATGTGCCCCACATTACACTTTGGAAGCTAAATGATTTTCTTCTGGCTTGCCCCCAGTTTTGTGCGAGGAAATGGCTTAGGACAATTTAGGAGATAGAAAGTGTTAAACGACTTCTTCACTCTTTAAGGATGCCATCCCAACTAGTTAGGAAGTTTTCCTTTGCCCCCACGTCAATTTTTCCTTCAGATGTATGTTCCTAAACTTGTCGATTGTCAATCGAAACAACAGGTCCACTATCATTGGAAATTGACATGTTATTTTTATATGCCTCTCTGTTGTAACAAATTGTTGAATTAAACTATGAGATATGAAGTAAATGAGTCAGCAAATTAAACAGTGCTATCTCAATGCATCCTTTAGGGAATGGCTTCAAAATGACTTTTTTTTTTTAAATTAATAATTTTTGGGTGAGGAAGCGCAACCCTCAAAATTTCTCCATGGATGCTATTTTCTTTTCATTGTTGGATATCGCCACCAGGATGGCTTGGTGTACCTTATCATGCCTTCACAATTGGAAATTAACTTGTAATTTCTTACAATTGGAAATTAACTTGTAATTTCTTTGAATAGAATCAAATGAATTACATTATTGGAATGGAAAATGCAAACAAGCAAACCCTAGACACGAAAGAAATAATTGAAATTTCAGAAAGCAGGAAATCTTAAAAAACACTTGAAATCCTAGAAAGCATGAAAAAGACTCATTCATAGAGGAATGTGAAGATAAGAACTTCTTTACTCGATAACAGCAATTACGCCTCCATCATGGTTAGGCATAGGTTTCTTCTGGACATTTGGCTGATTATTGTTGAAAGAGAACACCTTTGTATCCAAGAGATCTTGGACCCTACGCTTCAAAACATAGTAATCATCAGTGGAGTAACCAACCTCTCCCATGTGATCATAACACTTTTCAAAGGGATCATATGTAGGATAGCGCTCAGGATTTGGTCGTTTCGGCTTAGTAGAGATTAAACCCTACTTTTGGAGAACAAGAGTTTAGATAGGGGTCCTAGGAAAGGTGTGGATTGTCTTTTGGCATTTCGTCGTCGACCAAAGAACTAACGTCCTCTACCTTGTTGCTTGGTAGAAATCTAAATTGCTAGAGTGCGATTGGACGTATCACGATTCAGTTGAGAATGGGCCACATTAATCTCAACTTTAAGCTCATTCTTTTTCTTTAGGGTAAATCTTTTACTTGTAAAGGTTGACTCATTAAACCATCCATCTATCAACCCTGTCTCAATCTGCTCATCCACTAGGATAAGTTGATTAAAGTTCTCAACATACTTGCTAGCCATCCGATTGCAGAACTCAAATGGGAGGGTATTGACGAACAACTTCATCAACTCTTTGTCAATAAGGTCAGGAGTGATTTGAGTTGCCAAATTTTGTTATCTCGTGACATACTCCTTAAATGACTCACTCTTCTTGTTCTCCATTTGCTCAAGATCCTCTCGAGAATGTGCAATGTCCACATTGAACTTGTATTGTTTGAGAAATGCATCGGCCACCTCATTTCAAGTGTCAAGGAGGTTTATGTTCTTCATATGTACCAGTTCAGTGTGGGTTCAATCAAACTCGCACGGAATGATTGGATTATGAGGGGCTCATTTTTGACATGTTTGGTCATTCCCACGTGGTACATCTGTGCAAGTGAGCTTTTAGGCAAGAAATACCATCATATTTCTCGAACTCTGACATTTTGAACTTTTTCAACATGTTGACCTTCTCATAAACAGACAAGTCGATCAAGAGTGAGCTCGTGATTCCTGCAATTGTTCCATTTTCTCCTCAAGCTTTGAAAAGCGTTCATCTTGCTCTGTCTTAGCAGCACCGTCAGACATGGCCTACTTAATAATGACTGGCCATGGGTCATCCTCTAGCTCATGGATGTCATCATCAATCATTTAGGCCATATTTGCCTGCTTCGAGATTACTAACTCAGGGAGAGCAAGTGGAGGAATCGAATTTACTCAAACGGATTCAATTTAGGCTATCATAAGTTGCATAAAGGTGAGCAACTATTTGAACTGATCTTTCACATTGGTAATATGATCATGCATCTCAATTTAGTCGGTTATTTTAGCTCTTGATCGTGTAATAATGGGTGAACATGGACAATTCGTTATCACATAATCCAAAGAATAAACATGTAAGCACAAAGAGTAAAGAAAGAACCAGCCCATGACAACCATATAAGCCTTTTTTATTATTTTTTTTATATTTATGACTGAAAAATATGTACATGAACGGAATTTTCCTAAAAATAAACTAGGAAAATGAAGACAGACACCTTAATAAAAACAAAAAAAGGCATGAATTGAAAAAAAAAATCTCCAAAGTTTTTTGTTGTTTTTTTAAACGATTCATTTCATGACAATTTCCTTATTTCATTTCTAATTGACAAAGAAATTAAATCAATGAGTGACCTAAATTGTCATGGACCGACCAAAAGTGCAGTAAATTGCAAAGCAAAGGATAGATTACTTCCTTCACTAGCATGATGATGGCAAACACATAGACATGCGTATGGAACACATGGTTCGATTTCTAACTAAGAAAGCTTAACAAAGTGGAGTTAATAGGGTGGGATGACTAGTCGCAGCCTCATGTACTAAGTCAAATATGATACCCAATGTGACGCAGCCTTGCAAGCAAAGGTAAACATTATTGACGCCAAGAAATAAGCTTTCGGGATTGAGTTGGACAACCTCTACTACGCGGGCTCATGGTCGAAGTCGTATCCAACTCAATACTATCCTAAGTATCCTAATGTGACCCAGGTCTGGCAGTAGATTGTGTGTGCAATAGTATAGTGCTAAACATGCATAGCAGTTTATAAGCAAACAACACTGCAATGTTTAAAATTAAAAACATACAACCTAAACACCTTTCTACAAAATAAAGGATTAGCAAAGACTACTCTCCTTATATCTCTCATCTGTAAGAACACTTAACACCTTAAATTTTAGGGACTTACCTAGAGTCTTCGCTGCCCAACAAAAATATTTTTTCAAAAAAGAAATTTGACCTAAATCCACTAAGAGGTTAGCAAAGTCGCCAAGTTTTCACAACCTAACGTCGGGTGAACCACTTTGGGTTTGACTAATTGATTACTAAGTCTAAACTTAGCTTGAATTTCCCAAGCCCATACTAATTCACGACTTATGTTAAATTTTTTAGCATATAAATGAATTATATCTAAGAGTCGCCACTAATTGATTTATGGTAAATCGATTAGACACCTAAGTAAAATAATGGGATGATTATTTTACTCCTACGAGCCAGAGAATTTAGGTACGAGGACTTAGTTACATTAGATTTCTTTAATGCCCTTTCAATACTGTTATTTTCATGAAAAAAATATTTATTAGACAGCTTGAATTTATTTTATTACTCCATAACATATTAGGTGACCATACGTGTACGCAATCCACCAATTTAACACTCAATAAAAAAAATAAATTGCATGACTTATCTCATAGCAACAAAAGCATCTACAATATTAGCTCAGAATTCATATCAACAGCCCTAGATATGATTTCTAATTAGCACGAAATCACTCAATCTTTTTTAGGATTTTCTCTTGTTTAATGAAATCTAGGCTACGTGCAATGCACTTTAATAAAATGGCCTAATTCTAATGACAAACAATTTTTCATTAAATGGACCTAGCAATAATTACTAAATGACATGCATTTACTAACCTATCAAGCAATTACTAAATGACATGCCTTGGATTTTTTATTAAATTCATAATTACAAATGAAGAAAATTAATTATCTAGAACAAAGAAAATATCTAATTCAATTTAAGTATCTAACAATGTCAATTCCTAATTTAAATTAGAATCTTATCTTGAATATCATAGAACCTACTTAAACATACAATATGGCCTAATTAACTTACATGGCGTGCCATGCAATCTTTTTATATTTTCAGAACAAGGAAAGCAATCAAAATATTCAAACCACTCAATCCACAGAGGTATCATCCAATCAATTCAAATATAGAAACAATGTATAATCATCAACTTGAAATTTCGCAAATAAAATAAATAAATTTATCTTAAGCCTTAAAGATCAAAATATCAATTCTAAAGATTCCCGCAGAATCAATTATTCCATCTAAAACCTTGTAGATTGAATTAAAGATCATGTACAGTTGCGAATTAGGACATATATCCCAATTTAGGGATACCTATTGCTCAAGATATGCAAGTAGATTGCAATAAGTATAAATTAAGTAGTCAAATATTCAAAATAAATCGGTACCGTACAATATTACCTAAACCTGTGGATTACTTTCCAAATTGGATCGGATGAGGGATCGAGGACAATGGCGATGCTCACGACCGGCGGTCGTCCACGGGGAGGTTCGCAGTGGGAATTCGGTGAAATAAGGCAGGATTTTGTTGGTGTGCCCGAAGTCCTCACCTTCGTCCGTGAGCTTTTTTCCGTGTAATGCTCTTCCCGGCTGTCTCTTGTCCACTAAGACCCTCTGCTACCTCTTGTCCACATACATGTGTCCGTGTGTTGCGGAATGCAAAAGTGGAGAAGACGTCAATATGGTGATGATCAGAATGTGGGATCATTCATGAGACCATGCTTAATTAAAAAATAAATAACATATGGCGAGATTTTAATCAAAGAAGAAGTCAAGGCATTATACGCATATCTCGTTTTGCATGTGTCCTCTTCGCGTCTCTATGCTGAACGGGGGCTCGTCAAGGCTTGGTCATGACGGCAGGAGGTCGGCACCGGATCAGCAGCTCATTGCGGTGGGGATCGGCAGTAGTAAGGGTAGTAGGCACAGCAGCGTGGATGATGACGAGGGCAGTGAGCAGCAGCAACAGAGGATGTCGGGCTTGAAGCAGTGGCTCAGTGTTGTCAGATCAGCAACTCGTCATCGCAGGACCGCAGGTTGCTTGAAGTAGCGTCATGGGCGATCAGGCGCAACAACGGCGGAGGCGCGGGGGTAGGCGGCATGAGTCTCACACGGCCGGGGAGTCTCGCAAATTGGCCGATAGAGGACTCTCTCTCCCTTCTCACCTGTGTCTTTCAATGTGTCTTCTTCTTTTTCTATTGACTCCCCTCGTGTGGCCTTGTCTTTAGCATTTTTGTAAACCCTCTTTTGCTTGTCCATAGCTTGTCCTTTTATAGATAGGGATGGCTAGGTTTTTTCAAGGAAAGAGAATAATCTCATATGCATGAAGATCTCTTTCGATTGTGCTCGTAGCCACATGAAGATGTATTGGCAGAAATACATGTCCCACTTCCAATATTCCATTTATTTTCCAATATTTTTCATCTGAAATGTTCCTTTCCGCAAAGATTCATCACCAAACTTTCCTTTTATGCTTTTAAATTTATTATTGGAAGAGTAATACGAATATTTTCCGAAAATAGCAAATCGTCATTCTTCATAAGTTGATTTTCAGTCTTCAGAGAATAACGGGCTTGGGCCCTTTCGCTCTCTCCATTGGCTTAGTCCAACTCGTCAAATTAAAGTTTAGAACCATTAATCCAAACCCATCTGTCACCGGTCTAAAACAAATGCAATAATAATAATAATAAATGATCCTAAAACTATATGCTACGCAATTTAATTTTAGTTTTTTTGTTTAGGAGTTAAAAATTAATTTCTAATTTTCTATGCAATAAATAAATTATGAGGTCGCCAAAATTTAGATATCAACACCTTTTAACAAACATCAATATCATACAACTCTTTTACTACGAGTCAAAAATCCTCATCTGCTTACACTGAAGCAAACATAAAACCTGCCAAACTTAGTCCCACAATCTAACAATGTCCTTTCCATAATCTCTACATATACTCTTCTAGATGAGTTTTGAAGCCTACATTTATAAGGATAATCCCAAACCCGAGCATATTAATCCTTGTACGACCCATCAGTGTACTCATCACCTTCTACTTAGCTCTTTTGTACTAATTTCTCGACATATTAACCCCTACGTGCTCCTTCACTAACTACTTCAAATGATGACCTTTGATCTTGGGTATCTCCTTAATAGTGTTGAAGAAGTGTTTTGACTATCATACATCTATTGCCCTTTTATTGGCAAATATAGTGGAACAAGTATGTTCCTCCTAGAAAAACCTAATCTCAAATGACCTGCTCTTTCTACTCAACACGTCATAGATCTTCCATAAGCAACTTGGTTGTGAACACTTAACTCGCACATTTCCTTCGCATTTTTAATAAATTCAACATTCCTTTATTCAATAATGGAGCTCTTAACAATAGCTTCTTAAAATTATTTGTCATCGTCAAATTTCATACCTACACTGACAAAACACAACATGCAACAGTCATATTGTGACATCCTAAAAATTCAGGTTCTGATTTCGATCGGATAAGTCGGGCTTTTCGTCGACGTGACTATAGTGTTTTTCTTTGAGATGGCCACTCACAAGATCACTAGCCTATCAGGTGAAGCCGTTAAGGAATATAAACGCAATAGATTTGAGAATTTCGACCAGGAATCGACTGCTCGACCGTGCTAGTCTGCAAGGGTCATTACAACACAGTTACAAATCGATCAGAGATCATAAATAGGTCGGTTCGACTGAGATATATGGCTAAACGTGGGTGATTCCACTAATTTGCAAAATTCTCGTCGATTGAACTAAACTGATTTTTATGTCGTTTTGCGCCATAGGTTCGTATTTGAAACCTTGAAGTTTTCACGACAACCGAGAGTCGCCAATGTGTCGAAGAGGTACGTGTGACTCAAAGAAAATCGACCATTGGTCAATTACACCAAAAATTCCTAAAAGTAACCTGGTAGGTTAGGTCACGCTAAAATCGCGTCAGATTGAAATTAACCGCGAATATGAACCTGATTTCAGAAATTGAAAGTTTGGTCATGTCACGAGTCATTTTAGGAACGTCGACTCATCTTTCGAGGAAATTTTGACGAGTTCGGAATTTTTACGGAAAATCAATTCGGACGATTCGGAAAACGAACGCAAATTCGGATTGGCCAAGTTGAAGGGATTTTGGCCTCCTGTGAGAACTACTTGGTGAAAGGAAGTTGTGTGGGCTTTTTTTTCAACAAAATTGGACCTCAATCGGAGAAATTTGTTCAGAAATCAGATTCCGAGAAAAAGAAAATAGAATTCGGAATTGAGGGAAATTCGCAGGTTTGAGGGGCTGTCGCATTTTGATCCTTATTTGGACTTCAATTGGGACAAGTTGGTGTGGAAATTGACCTTGGGTGACCAATTGATTTTGTTAGTTGAAGATAAGGTTGAACAACTCTTGTTTAATTTATTTTGTGGAATCATTTCTTGTTGAACTAGAATATTTATTTTTTATTTTCATTTCCCCCCTCCTCCTTCAGACTCACTCACACCCACGCCTCTCTCTCTCTCTCTCTCTCTCCCTCTCTTTTCTCTATTTTCTTCACGTTCTTTCCCTTTGACCGACTCTCTCTCCTTCGCATGCCCCCCTCTTGGCCGACAATCCTCTTCCCCCTTGTCCACCCATCTCACACGTCCTTTTCTCTCACCCTCTCTCTCTTTCTTTTTCAATTTTACACGTTTCTTCCCCTTTTTTTTGGCCGACGCCCCCCTTCCCCTTCCTTATCCACTCCTCTCGTGCATCTCTCTCCTCCCCCATCATCTTCTTGACGCGGCCTCCCATTTCCACAGAAGAGCTACTGCTCTTGTTTTCTTTCATTTATTCCCTTAACTCTAGCAACCGAGCGCCACTTTCCCTCAACGTCGCGTCCGTAGTTCCGCCGTAGCCGCATCTCAAATGAGCCAAGCCACTAAGCCAACCCGCGGCCAGCCTTGAGTAGAAACTCAGCTCAATCGTGGGCTTTGCATGGCCGATTTCGGCCCGATTCCGGCCCCCGTTGGTGCCGCCGCTTCGGAATTTATCGGCTGCCGTCGCGTACCCGTCGTTTTGGTCTAAGCGGATCGCAAATATAGTGAGTTTAACTCACTAATCCTCGCTTAGTAAGTTAATGACGTTTAAGGATTGATTAGTTTAGACTAAGCTTGATTTAGTAGTTAGTTAGAATGGATTAGTGGATTAGTAAATTATCGATGCATGTTAGGTGGTTAGTTTAGTGCAATTAGCGAGTAAATAGGCTCTAGTATTTATTAACAAGTCGCGAATTTTTCCAAGCCCGTTTCGGCGTTTAATTTGGCTTTACTGCATTTATTAATTAATTTTTGAAATTATTTAATTATTTATTTATTTTCCGAAAATTAGACCAGGATAGCCGGTGACTAGAATTTCGTGCTGAGTGTGATGGTGTGGATGGTTTATTTAATTGAATTCTAATTCATGCCGATTGTGGGTGATTTGTATTTTTGGGAATTTATCCCTAAAATTATTTAAATTCAGTAATTTATTGGAAAATCATTGGGCGTTGGTTTACAGCGCCAAAGATGGATTTGTGGACTATTGAAATTAGTGGGATTTTCAAAAGTGAAAATACTGTATTTTTTGCTAAAGCCGACCGTGTATCTACACACGATTATTTTTATCGGGTATTTTTAATACGAAGAAAATAGGCCAGGACATTGAGGAATTTAAGTGCGAAGAGCAATGTCCTTGGCCGGGATTGGGTAATCGTGCGCTAGTTAAGAGAATTCATCTCCCGCTGTGTATCGGGTGAACGATGCTTTTATGTGAAAAGCCATCTTGAGGTAGACGTTGCCATGCTCGATGGGGGGAGGCTACTCCTAGCTGTGTGATGAATAAATCCGCTATGTGACGAATAGATTCGCTGTGTGTTAGTTAAATCCGCTGTGTGACAAATAAAACCGTTGTGTGACGGTTAGGTCTACTGTGTGCTAGGTAGATCCGCTGTGTGACGGATAGACCTGCCATGTGACAGTTATGTTTGCTGTGTGCTGGGTAGATCCACCATGTGACGGATAGACCTGCCATGTGACGATTAGATCGTACCTACGTGCTAATAATCAATTGAAATGCATGAAAGGTCGTGCCTATGTGACAGTGATCAATTGGAATATATGATCGACTGAGATGTGGTGATTGATGGAGATGTGATTTGAGACACTCCGTTTGATCAAGTGTTATTACTGCACTTGTGTGTTATATAAATTATACTAATGTGTAGGAAGGAACTGAGGCGAGGTAAGTCATCTTACTCATGTTGTGCTTAGGCAGCCCTCATGGCGTATTTTCTTTCTAGTCGGGTCTTAGGGGGTTGAACTTGCTGAGACGTCATCTCACCCCGTTGTGAGATAACATTTTTCAGGTCCCTAGGGCGAAGAACCCAGAGCTTGAGGCGGAAGAGTCAGGAGCATGGATGGCTCAAAAGTCTTTTTTGAAGATAGACTTACTAGACCCTAGTGTTGACCTCTATTTGTAAACCAGATTGTTTGTAAAGGTTGTGCTAATTGATTTGAAAATTTTTACCCTACTTTTCTATCCCATCTTTGTATTGTCTGGGAAATAGTATTTCGCTCCCGCATGCGCATTAAAATGAAATGGGTCGGCAACGCGTCCTGGGACGTCGCTATTAAATCGACCATTGAGGGATGGGCACGCGCTCGGAAGATCAGGGTGTGACACATATCGTAGGAAGGAGTCTTACTTTTCCTTCTACACATAGGTACTTAATCATTTTCAAGCTCATTCTCGGAAGTAGGACTCTCATCATTACCTCCACTTTCTTCATATTTAGTTTGATTACTATCAGCTGGAGTCCCTTCATCCCTGTTTACTAGTTGAGATTTTGCGATTCTCTAGTGCAAATTTATTTCTCACAAATTCCCTCTATTTTGTCTTACTATGCAAATTCTTCATTATCACATCACTTGGGAAATTAACATTTGCTAAAGTTTCATCATCCGATTCACTTGATAGAGTAACTTCCCCATCTAATCCAATCAATTCTTCATCATCTATGTCTTCACCAAACACTTTAGTACATCTACCCATTTGCTAAACTCTCTCTATTGACTTGCCTTCCTCTCCTTCCCTTCCTATTGCTTTTCATCTAGAATAAATTCATCCCCAACCTGAGCATTAGGTTTAATACCCTCTTCTACTTCTTCTATTTGAGTGCTCTCATTATCTTCATCGTCACTATCATACTCAACATATACTTTAACTTCCTCACAATAAATATAATGGTAAATAATATCCTTAATACTATTGCTATCATTGAAGTATCCCAAATTGTCCTTCAAGCTCTTCCCGAGAACACAATAATGCAATTTGTATACTTTGCATCTTGAATAATGCACTATATACCTCACAAATTCAATATATGATGGCCTTCTTACATCGAAAAAGATAGTACCTTCATTTCCACCAACATATTCCTACTACTCCTTGCCAATAACAAATTCCCCACCATAGTAAACAATGATAGCTAAGATTGTCCCTTATGCCAACATTGCACTCAAGGAAAAAAAAAAATTAATTTGCTCTTGGGACCACAACACAGAAAAGACCACAAGTTCACATGGAGGTACCAACAATCGCAACTAATTAATTAAAGAATACTTAGCGGTTGTCATTTTAGTGGAAAGAAAGGAACCAAGTTAGCACCAAATTGATTAAACAAATTGAGTCCTCCACAATCACAATTTCACTTTTTCGCAAATCCTTCTCTGGTACTGCCATCCGCACAGCTGCACCAAGAACCCCAATTTTGCCTTTCGAACGCTAATTTTTCTGTCAATTAAGCTAGTGAGAGAAGATGACAAACCAAAATGACTTAAGGTTGTAGAGACAACACACAAGCAATGGTAAGCGATGACAATGACTGAGCAAGCGACAATGAGTGAAAGACGAGAAGGAGTTCGGAGGCCCAAACAACGTTGGCACTAGCACCATTTTGATACATCCCGTGCGATGTCGTTTTGCTTAAGTGAGTCATGTAGGTTTCTGCGACCTGACTTTATATGTCCACGTGGACTGAATTTTTTAAGAAGTATGCTAAGTTTGATAAAAAAATAATTATAAAAATTATGTAATAAATTTGATTGAAATTTCTTACCAGAGACACAGCAAGTTAAAATTTTTTGAGATTTTTACCTTTCTGCCAATGTTCAGCTTTTTCACGGTGAGCCTTGAATAGAATAAAATGAGCCACGTGGACGGATTACCTTATCCCATGCCGGTTAAAAGCAAATTTTCAGTCGAAGCGGAGGAAGGGATGGTGATGAGGATGGTGTTGGGCTCTCAGGCTCAGACTGTTCCATTTCTCTCGGACATTTCTGCTATCATCACCTGCTCCTCCTCCTCCTCCACCTCTTCTTCTTCTTCGACAGCGATTCCATGTCTGACGAGACGGAGAGCGACCATTATCCGTCCCCTAGTTGGAGTTGGAGTGTCCTCTCTGCTAAGTCTCTGCAGTTCCGATCTCCAGTATCCTTCGTGCCGTCCGGCATTGGCCGAGCAGAAGCCGAAGGACGACCTTCAGCAAGAAGAGGATCGCGTCGTCAGCATCTTTCAGGTTTAGGCTCGTCAATTCGTCGATTTCAATTACGAATTCCTGAATTTGCAATGCTCTGTCACCGTCGCTTCTCTGTTCTTTCTAAGCTTGACTGTGAAGTGTGATATCGGAAGGAAAGATTTTTGTTGACTACCTGGTGAAGTCAGCTACGTTGATACGTTGATTATTCATTATAAAATTAATGGTCACCTGCATTCTAGGGACTTGTCATTTGGGAAGAGCTAATTTTGGGTCTCGTGTAAAGTTAGCACGGTGTCGGACCCAAAACATCATGTATCGGACCCAAATGCCTTGAGTAAGTCTCTTTTTGAAACTAATCTCTGTGTATTTGGTCTTGTAGGAGACTTCGCCCTCCGTCGTTTTCATTAAGGACTTGGAGATAGCTAAAAGCTCCAAGGGCTCTTCAGGCGAAGCCATGCCTATTGAGGATAAAGATGCTAAACTTGAGGGCACAGGTTCTGGCTTCATTTGGGATAAGTTTGGTCACATTGTAGGTACTCTTTTCTTCTTTCTTAACTTCCTCTGTTTGGCTTCTCTTGATATACTGTTGCGAATCTCATTTCTTTTAAGTATAGATATATCTTAACTACGTAAATCGGAATGATCATCTTGGCTAGCTAGAATGCTGATGTCAATGCATGTTACTCATACCCAAGATATACCACACACATGGCGATATGAAAATGGGAATTTGGGAACACATACATTGTGATGGGAATTTGCAGCTCTGTACTGCTCAGGCCCTTGATATCTTGTCCAACAAAGATCGTGCTTGTTGGGAAAAACAGCTCTTGGAAACTTGTCCTTGCTGTTGCCAAATATTGGAATTGCAGTTTTCTCTTTTATTGAGTTAGTGCAGAATTTGTTGACGGCCTGGTCAGGGGACTCTTTAGTTTGATTGGGCAAAGCTGCGTTTGAAGTGTAGATCAATTCATGTAACAATCTGGAAAGCTAGCTCGAGTGCATCATATACCATACATGGGAATTGAGAGATAAGAAAATGATTGAAGGCAGTCTTCTTGACATTGAAAAACTTGATTGCATTCTCTTTTTGTGCATGCCCAAACGTGCTAGATATGGACTGACAAATCTGAAAAGAACAGTTGTCACTGTACAGCAGAATTCATTACTTTTGTTTGAGCAATAATAGATAAACCAAGTGAATGATGAATAACTTCAGAGAGGGATGAATTGTTCTCCTCATAGATTGTAAGGCTCCTAAAGAATATATAAGATGATTTATGCACAATTGACAACCAAGACCTCATGTCAATGCGAGCTACAGCAATGTTATTTGAGAAGTTCCCGGCAATAACTGTTACAAAATGCTTATAAAAGTTCAATCTGTGACTTTCTGAAGTGAGCTATTGTTTCATTCATGGCAGGTTACTAATTACCATGTCATCGCCAAGTTGGCCACAGATCAAAGTGGGTTACAGCGTTGTAAGGTTTCATCATACTCTCATCTTCGAGTTTTTTTCTTGAGCTGTTAAATTAAGCTTTTCTTTAAATAGATAACATCTGGATGCTTTCCTAGTGTAGGTGTTCCTAGTAGATGCAACGGGCAATAGCTTTGTCCGAGAAGGCAAAATTGTTGGCTTTGATCCCGCAAATGATCTGGCTGTCTTGAAGGTTAGTTGAAGGAAATAGGTGCCTTTTGGACATTACGTCTTTATCCTTATCAGACAAAGTAGAAAAGCTATATGCTCTGTGGAGGCCAAATTATTTATTTGATAGATAATATGCTTATTGACATTCGACATAAGGGGAACTGTTTGCCAGTTCTGAACATTACACCAGTGTGAAGGATCTCTATCTGTCAAGTGAGCTTGAAGATAACCTTATTGGAGAAGAGAAAATAAAGGAAGTAGGAAAAGGATAAACCATACCTTTGATTTGCTCTCTTTGTTTCATTCACAACTTATAATCTCAATGAATTCTTCATCAAGAACTATAAGTTCTTCATTCTTAGGAGTTGTTCTGTATTTTGCTTTCTCTGATAGTTTTGGCTTCTGCAAGGATTGGGCGGAAGTGAAGGTTTTTATCACAAAACCTACAAACTGTGCAGGAAAAATCTCCCGCAATTCCTTGAATTATCTGGGAATCAGTTATAATCAACTGACTAAGCTGAGCTCCTTAGAGATAATTTAATTTGTGGCAAAAAGATTGTCGCAATCTGCTTGACCTTTCCCTTTTATCCAGGTCGACATTGATGGACATCGAGTAAAACCTGTTGTTCTTGGGACTTCCCGTGATCTTCGTGTAGGTCAGAGCTGCTTTGCAATTGGAAATCCATATGGATATGAAAACACGCTCACAACCGGGGTAATTCTTAAGAGAAAAATAATGTTAGCCCAACAGACAGCACTGTGTGAAGTATTAACCTGCTGTCAAGTCGGGTCGATGATTCTCTTCTCCTGATAGTCCCTTTGATCTTTGACACCCTTGTCAGTGCTTTTTACATTTCAAGATTTGATTAAATCATATAAAAAAGTTGTGCATCTGCCTGATGCTTTAATTGAAGCAGGTGGTTAGTGGATTGGGGAGGGAGATCCCCTCACCAAATGGAAGGGCTATTCGAGGAGCTATACAGACTGATGCAGCGATTAATTCTGGTGAAGTTTTAATCCCGTTTTATTAATTGCTTTTGTCAAGAAATAGCAAAAGCTATTTGGTGTACACATGATAATGATTTTTTTTCATCATGTGTACGTTTATGTTTTCCTTGTGGTCTTCTTTGGGGAAACTTGATCTGTGATAATACCAAAAACCTGTGATGCAAACTAGATGGCCATTTTTCCTCAGCTCCAATCTGTCTTGCTTGTGCAGGGAATTCAGGAGGGCCACTGATGGATTCGTATGGCCATGTGGTAGGAGTCAACACAGCAACTTTTACTCGCATAGGTGAAGTTCTGTTGCCCAGAGATCTGCCTTTTCCCATTGCCTGAATAAATTTAAGATAAACGGACACATAATACAGGGACAAACAGTCTTAACATTCTATTCTAAAAAGTGTTTTTTCTCCCTCTTTTATGCAGGGACGGGGATGTCCTCCGGCGTTAACTTCGCAATTCCAGTTGATACCGTGGTCCGAACAGTTCCTTACTTGATAGTTTACGGAACACCATATAGTAACAGATTCTGATCTCTAGTCTGTTGTAATTGTATCTACTGGTCATTTCTCAGTTCAAAGTGTTCACTGTAGCTGTTCTCAGAGTTATGGCAACTCATTAAAAAATTGTCATTTCTTAAGTAAAAGACGCTGAACTGCAGCGCTGTTAATCTAATGGATGCAGGACAAAGTGCAACCTTCTTTGCCCGGCTTGAGACCTGTCCTATTTAGCATATTGAGGGCACATGTTTCTTACGGTCAAAGATCAAATTATTTATGGCGGTACTCTTATAGGATGGAGACGTACCCATATAAAGTGACCGTGATATTGTTAACCAATTTGATCCTCCAGAAAAATTCAGTTGAATGCGCTTTTAAATCGAGCAATCACCGATAAAACAGGATCGCTCGGAGCGCTATGTTCACTACCTTTGTCGCATTCTCATTGCTTGGCTATCTAATCCTAGCTGTATCTACTTCTAACCGTTTAGTTCAATGACAACGAACTTTGGCAAAACAGCTCTCATATATCTCCACTGTCTACTGATTAAACATAAACATGCAGTTGTCCGATGAGACACAGCAAGTATATTTAAGGAAGAGAACTTTGATGGCCGTTTCCTATTACACTTAGCAAATGCTCCCACAAATAGATTAGATCTACTTAAGAAGTCTTACAAAATATGTTTCTAAGGCTTGTTTGTTCAGCGAAATATAAATGATTTGGAATTTTTTTTTTTTTTTTTGTAAAATGATCATTTATATTACTTGAAAAAATTATTCAAAGATTAAAAATATTTTATATCTAAATATTTTCTTAGACGATAAAAAAATATTTTTTATTTATTGATATTTCATCAATAATATAAGTTATGGATTTTTTAGAAACTATTTTTTAAATTATTTGTTTTCTACGAAATACACGCATGACCGTAGAATAGAAAATGAAACCACACTACACCCCACTGATGATTGGTCAACTATCGAATGAAAAACTGACATAGCCTGCCTCAAAAAGAAAACCAATTCATCAGAAAATTTCTTTTCTGAATAAAAATAGGAAGAAAAACGGCGATTGTCAAACTAAATGGACATGGCTCTTGAGTCTTGAGCAAGGGTTCAGGGGATTGCAAAAGCAAAAGAGGATTATAAGATGATTAAGATAAGTAAGATCCCGTCGTCAAGATTCCATTCTGATGCTACGACAGATCCTTCCATCCCATTGGTTAACTCCAAAGGAATCCATAGATACATTTCACTCCGTCCATTCACAAGCACCAAACCAAGAAAAGCGGGCCAAACCCTCAATCTTCCACGGCAATACTTTCACCATTGTCTTAAAATAACAGTTATATCGCTATGCTTTGCTTTACCAAGCCATGGTGCTTAACAACTGTTGGGTCACATAGGAGGCAAGATACCTTCACAAGGAAAATCACTAAGAGAGAACCTAACTCTAAGTTTGTGAGCAATATCAACTTGAACATATTTTTATTCAAAAGTTTAAGTCAATAAATTATTAAGCAACTTGGATGTATTATCAATTTCACACACACCACATCCCGACGTGGGACTTTTCTTGCCTAACACCCTTTCATGTGCACCTAATAAATCTTCCCTCATTTGTAAGCCACTTGTGTTACGCCTACTCACCAATATTATCTCAACTCAAGAATCTCCACTTTAGCCAAGCCAAAGTTTGGCGGGAGCAACATCTACCCTTTGTACTCCCCCTTTATCGACTTGGCCCAGTTAAGCTTGGCAGGAAGCCAATGACACCATCTGCCACCTTCTAAGGAGTCGGATTCAAGATTTTCCTTCTTTGAGATATTCATGTGACTAAAGATGCATATTGAAAGTATGCCACTAGCAATTGTTGAGAAAGACACAATACACAATCAAAGAATGCTGAAGTCCAAAAGCTAGTCGATTCAATAGAACAAGTTCCACCCTATGAGTGAAGCTAGTTCTCACTAAGCAATGCCTAAAAAATTCTTTAAGGTTTTTGGTTTGTAAGAAGAACAACAACCACAACCTTTCGCTAGCTTTTTGTCTTCTTCTACCAATAAATTGTGTTAACTCCTAAATTTTGGCGACCCATTTAGAGATTTAGTAAATGATCGAATCCAACCCGAGACAAAATAGTAATTAAAATTGTATGTCGATTTTAGGAGCACTGACAGTATTAGGCTTATATAATTGTACTTGCATTGAACCAATGATAGATAGACTTAAACATATGGTCTTGAGATTAATTGAACTAAGCCCATTAAACCTGCGGTGGCCGAAATTTAAGTTTTATATTATCAAGATCTTTTTGTCACATAGCAAAGAAAGCAATCGGCACGGATTCGTAAATATGAAGGAAGAGCAAGGCGAGGGCAGAATTGCGAGATTATTGGCGCACTCTTATTTGTATTTCCAATTCTGTTACGCAAGGAAAATGTGAAGCATAATGCGTGATACACATACACTCATAAGCAGGAGAGTAAAAAGATAATGGAGGAATTATGGGAATTTATTGATTTTTTTATTCAGATATCGTTTTTTGCAGTACTAAGAAGGCACTATAAAAGGTGGTTTTCACACTCACGAGTAGAGGGGCCTGACGATCGAGAGATACACAGCCACATTGAAAGAGAAAAAAGGAGAGGACTATCGCGGTCGAAGCCCCCTCACGGCCGCGACTTTGCCGAGCCCGCGGTTTAGCTTCTATACATTTGACTTCGCATGATGCAAATAGGGGGAAATGAAATTCTTTTTCTGTAGAAAATAATGGAATCCTCGACTGTTCCAAGTTAAAAAAAATCGCGTGAGTCCAACCTAACCCTTATTAAAAATAAAATATAAAGATAGCTTCTTCTTTTTTTCCCGCCTTTATTAATCTTTAAATTTCATATATTAGTTGTTGAAGTATATCTTTCTTTGGGTGCATTTCATATTGTCATTTTTATGTAATATTCTAATATTAGTTCTTGTCATTGCAATGCATGGTCAACATAAATAATTTTTTCTTCAATATCTTACATTCCATTTAATAATATCATCTTTAGTTTCAGTTTACTACAATTTTAACCAAATCTTAAATCTTGAATTTAAATTTTCCATAACTTTGCCACAAAATTAGTAAAAGTTTGATGGAAAAAATAAGATTCTACGACTTTCAATAACTCTAGCTAATCAACAAAACGAACAATATTATAGCAATATATATATATATATATATATATATATAAAAAATCGTGAGATAAATATTTTCAAAAACTATAGTAAGGGCGCGAAGCGCTATAACAAGTGGTCGACATATTACAGCATGACTATCCACTATATATATATATATATAGGCATACATAAATAGCACGAGTCATTGTGGCTGGGACGACATAGCGATCATGGTAGCATTGGGCTTTGATAGCCATTGTGGCCATGGAGACCATAGCAGCTAGGGGTATCAACGGTTCGGTTTGGTTTCGTTTTTTTAAAAACCGAACTAAACCAAAACATTAGGAAAAAACTTCCGAACCGAACCGAATGAGACCTGAACCGAATACGAACCGAACCGAATCGGTTGGGTTCGGTTTTTCGATTTTTGGTTTTCAGCTTTTAGTTTTCAGTTTTTGCATTTGTTTTTTTTTTCCATGTTGTATATATTTTTCGTTTCCAAGAAATACGCTCTTATAGGTTTGTTGGTTCGGTTCCGTTCAGTTAACCGATTAAAACTGAACCAATAAAAAAAAATGGTTTTTAATGTGAATCGAATCGAATGAAAATCGAATATTTCGATTCAGTTCGGTTCGATTTGGTTTTCAGTTCGGTTTTTGACACCTCTAATAGCAGCCATAGTGGTTGTAGCGGCCATATTGGCCTCTAGCTTTCTTGCTCAAAAAGATCTCGTGGTCATTGTCACATTCGGAATTTTCAATACTAATAGTTATAATCTAGGATGCAAAAATTGTTATGGAAATCAATTAAAATCAACATAGTGAGGAAATTAAATTCGACATTATTATAAAGTTTCTCGATTTTGGGCTTATAATCACCTTGGTGATTTTCTTCCTAAATTAATCCATGTACTATTGATTTTTTTTTGGTCGAAATGTACTATTGAATTCATTCCCTATTTTTCGCAAGTTAAATAGAGTACATGGTTGCGACAAAAAAAAAAAGCACACTGTAGATCTTGGAAAATAGTCTAAAAGCAAGAATCAGGAAAAGACTATATATTATCCGCAGCGGAGCGCGGGCATAAGCCTCTCGTCAAAATCTCGAAACAAAGGATAACCTGCCCGTACGGTGGTCTTCCGCTTTCTTCAGCTAGGGTTTTTCAATCAGTCTCTTCCATCTCTTCCTTGGCACCTCTTCTTATTCTTCGCCTTCAAGGTCGCCACATCCCGGCGACCCAGAATCCGAAGTGCGCTCCAAATCGCAAATCGCAGGACAACGAGCGATTCGGGGGAGACCCTTGTTCGAATTGGGCTGCGGTTTTTCGTCGCTAATAATGGGCGAGACCGGCAAGCGATCCCGCTTCCAAAGAGACTACGAGGGGGAGAACAAGAACCAGAAGAGACGGGCTATGGACAGAGACGAGAAGGGCGGGCATGAAGTGGTTGTCTACAGAATACTCTGCCCCGATGGGGTCATTGGGAGTGTGATCGGCAAGAGTGGGAAGGTGATCAACACCGTAAGGCAGGAGAGCAGGGCAAAGGTAAAGGTGGTCGACCCATTTCCCGGTGCTAAGGATCGGGTCATCCTCGTCTATTGCTATGTCAAGGACAAGAAGGACGTGGACGTAGACGACGATTTCGATGATGACAAGCCTCTGTGCCCTGCGCAAGACGCGCTCGTTAGAGTCCACACTGCCATTGTCAGGTCTCTTGCGGCTTTCGCGGAGTCCGAGAAGAAGCGACCCGACAGGGACGAATGCCGGATTCTGGTCCCTTCGAGTCAGTCGGCGAACATCATCGGTAAGGCCGGAGCTACTATTAAGAGGCTGAGGAGCAAGACCAGGGCGAATGTCAAGGTTACCGCGAAGGATGCATCTGATCCGACTCACTCGTGTGCCTTGGAGTTCGACAACTTCGTTACGGTTAGCTCACTTCTGAACCAAGTTGATGCTTGTTTCTCTTGTATCCATTTTGCTATGATTCCATATACTACAGATGCTAGCGTTAATCAATATGTAGAAAATGGACATTAGTTAATTCGAAACCTTATTTTCATGCCGCGTCAGCAGGAGTTTATCCCTTCTTCGATGAGTGCATGCCCCGCTGGCTGTTGAACGGTCGCCACAACTTTTTGTCAATTATAATAATCCGGGGGCTTGTGGCTTGATTCTGGCTGAAAAGGAAATCACCTATCTTTTGAAAAGAAAAAGAAGATAAACTGAACTACGTACTACAATGTATGTACATACACACGTGCATATACATCTCTTTGAAGCCCTGCTGCATGGTAAATGACTGAACTCCTAAGGATAATACTCTAGGATATGACACATAAATTTACGTGCATTAGTTGTTAGGTAGTTTTTTATATCTAGAATCGTTATGTTCCTGCAGGAACAGAAAAGAGATGATCAAAATTTTCCAAAAATTCTTAGTTACATAGTTATCATCAATAAGAAATGTAAGAAATGTTTAGAAAAGGATTGGTCGTTGGAGCAAGGTCCTACTGAACTTGCTCTTATATAGCATTATTGCCTTGATTTAGGTACTGGGCTCTTGTGAAATCCGATATTGCAGTCTTGATTAGATGTCTATTTTATTTTCAATAATTGATTTCGAACTGACTTCTATGGTTGATAAACATCTTTAATACTGGGGCTTAAATATATGATGTAGGCTCTTGTCAAATTTCCTAAATTTATAACAGGTCCATATTTAGATTGATATGTGTTGATATGTGTTGAAGAACCTCATTCAATGACAAAAATTCATAATGACTAAAAGAATTCAAGTCTATAGTGGTTAATATGGATACTACATTTATGCCCACTTAAGCTAAGATTTTGATTGCTTTTCTGCCTATGATTTGAGCAGGATCTTACCAATTGATATGTGAGTATCTGGCATATCAATCTTAAGCATGTTCTGCCTCTGGTCTTCATGGCAGATGACGTGCCATGAGCATAATCTTTCCTTTCTCTACTGCACATAGTGAATGTCCTGGAGAATAAAGTATCTGTAATGTGGATGCTCAGTGCTATATTCTAAAGATTAAGCATTGTGCATTGCTCCTTTCTGTTTTTGGCGGTGGTAAACTGTTGAGGTTCAGCAGTTTTAAATCCCAGAATTATCACGAAGACCTCCTTTGATCCTTCTGGCTCTGGATTATTGACAGATGGCATGGTTTTAGGTTGCTGTCACTTGAAACTTTTGAAACTTGTCCTCAACATGCATTTTAACACGCACTAAGCAATTAAAGGAGAGCTGCAATGCCTGAATCACAGAGGTGACAGGGCAGCACCTATTGAGTGTAGACAGATGAAATAATCTGTTATAGTATCGCAATAAATTCTGGAAATATCCATGCATTTATATTTTATTTTTTTATCTCAAGGAAATATCCATATGTTATGGTCTAGAATATTCTACAGGGTTGGCAATGGAAAATACATATGCTGCTGCAGCGTAGACTCAATAATGGCTGAACATGAAAAGTTGAAAACCAAAAGCATCCTGGTGGACGTGAATATATTTATTGCGAATATTTCATTATAGTAGGAGTTCCTCTACATAATTACTTTCTGGGAACTGCTCAAGATATATCTGGGGATTATTGGTTTGCAACTTCAGAGAGTCAAATGAGAACTAATTTAAAGCTTAGTCATAGATATATTTGGAACCATGTAAAATCTTTTCAATGTAGTTCCAATTGGCAGTTTGTCTTCTGTTGTTGAGAAGTCATACTATGAGGAGAGCAGCTTAAGTTCTTTCTACTTGATTGCTATTTAGTTCTAACTTTAAGTTGCTTTGACTCGGAAGAAGCTTTTCAGAAGAAGCTTTCTTTTTTCTCTGCATAGTTATCATTACAAGGTCAGACCTTTTGTTTTGAGGTTTATATCTTTTGTTAGAACCTTTTGGGATGTTTCATAATATCTTGAAGCTTGCTTGATTACAATCCAACTATATCTAGTTTCTGATTTGTCTTCTGGTACTTTTAATGTTTTAAACATTATTTCTGGCACCTTTAATGGGTAAGATATAATTTTCAATAGATAACTGGGGAATCAGACTCAGTGAAGAAAGCATTATATGCGATATCTGCAATCATGTACAAGTTCACTCCTAAGGAGGAGATTCCTCTTGATACATCTGTGCCTGAAGCCCCTCCAAGCATAATTATCCCTTCAGATATTCCCATCTTTCCCCACGGTGGATATGGGAGCACTGATTCTATTATTCCAGGATCAGTTCCTCCAATCTTGGGTGCTGCACATTTGTCAGAACTTCAAGGTTATGGGGATCCAGGAAGCACATGGCCGGCCTATTCATCTTCTCTCCCAGTGGTTTCTTTTGGTGGTGGCTCCCTGTCTGAGGAACTGATTATCAGAGTTTTATGCCCCTTTGACAAAATTGGACGTGTTATCGGCAAGGGAGGAGGCACAATTAAAAGCATAAGACAGGCAAGTGGTGCTCGTATTGAGGTTGATGATTCTAAGGGTGACCGTGATGAGTGCATAATCACTGTTATAGCAACTGAGGTACCTCCTTCCTTCTTTTACTTGTGGAATTGCCTGATATTTTTTTGCAGATTTATGATGCCTAGTTTCTCATGCTTTTTGTTCCATATACAGGAAATCTAGAAAGGTTTCCATCAAATATCAATAAATGTTATAATCTGTAACAGTGCTCAGATGGTTAGGATCCTTGGGAACAAACTATTTTCTCTTGATTTCACTACAAAGTTGTTAAATGATGCTCTTTTTAGAGCTACTTGTATAAATTGGTGTGTTTCTGCCTTGCTGGATGAATAATGAATGCTTATGTCCTCAATACTCATGATAAATGTTTCTTGACATGGTCTGAAATCTGAATTTTTTTCATCAGTTTTCTGCGATTTTCATTTTGGTGATTCATATTTTCTTGATTTCAGAATGCTTGCTAGTTTCTATGCTTTGCAAGGTTTTAACTTCCCCCTGTTATAATCATTGTATTTTTCTTGTAGTCACCTGATGATCTGAAATCCATGGCCGTTGAAGCTACTCTATTGCTTCAAGGGAAGATCAATGATGAAGATGATGATACTGTTACCATGCGACTCCTTGTTTCATCAAAAGTGATTGGATGTATAATAGGGAAAAGTGGATCAATTATAAATGAAATTCGGAAGAGAACTAAAGCAGAAATCCGAATCTCGAAAGGCCAGAAACCAAAAAGTGCTGATTCAAGTGAGGAACTTGTTGAGGTTTGCATCTAGTCTGTGCGTACTCTTTTTAATCAATTTCTATTTAGTAAATGTTCCGTATTCATCCTTTTTGACTTCATAGGTATCGGGAGAAGTAGTTAAGGTGAGAGATGCACTTATCCAAATTGTGTTAAGGTTGCGGGACGATGTTCTCAAAGAAAAAGATGGAGGTCATAACCATTCTATGGCCGCTGACACTCTTGGTAGCAGTCACTCAGTGCCTTCTGCCTTGCCTTCAGTTCGTCCTGTTCCTTCATTGAGTTATGATCAAAAGGCTGATATTGGAAGTGGCTTGGGCATGCTCTCTTCAAGTAGCCTTTATGGATATGGATCTTTGTCGGTATGTGTTGGCATTTTTGTTACGTATGGAATAATTATTGCTAATTATTATGCTCAATTTTCCACTTCTGAAACTATAAGTGCTTTTTTTTTTTTTTTTTTTTTTGAGGAACTTACTAGGGTATTAAGAATTAGTTGAGTGATGCAAGTCATTATATGCACTGCATCACATTTCTTCAAGCTTGAGAATAGATTTGCATGGCCTCTTAGCAGGCATCATGGGTACAATTCTTTACTCTGTGTATGATAGTCTGTTTGAGGCATTAGGATGTTCTTAGAGAACAACAGAATTTCTTTTGCTTCTCTTGAATAATATAAAGTCCTCGTCATAGTGTTTAATTGGGATGGAAACTATCCTACTAATGAGATAGAGGATATTGTTTTTGTTCCTTGGATTGTTTCCTTGTGATGGTAAAAAAGTGCTGTTCTCTGCTAGAGAAATTTGGAGCTTCTAATAGTAGGAGTGGTTTATGTTGGATATGATACATTTCTTTCCAATATTAACTTCTAGTTGTGAGAGCAGCTAGTTTATTCTCTAAAAGCTGATGGATCTCTACGTTTCCAGTCTTAATGAGCTTCTTAATTGTTTCTGTTTATAGATGAATGAAAGTGGCTATGGATCCTTATCCTCCTATTCATCAAAGCTGTATGGCGGGTAAGAATTCTGTCCTTTCATCTTTCATTTGAGAATTACATCTTATCAGCTTTTACATTTCTTTCTGCATGCCTTGTAGATTACCTCCTCCTTCAACTCTCGAAATAATTGTCCCTGCAAATGCAGTGGGTAAGGTGATGGGAAAAGGAGGAGCAAATATAGCCAATATTCGTAAGGTAAGTGATTAAGTTTGCGTTGTTGCCATGCTTATGTTTGATTTTATTCTCTGTCTCTCTCTTTTTTTTTTTGGTTGGTGACTATATGATTTTACTTTGTTAAAGGGGACTGTGTGATGCTGCTTAGAGAAAAGCCTATGTACATGGCACTACCCTTGTAAAAATGAGTTATATCCAGTTCTGTCCTTTGCTCAGTATGTCTGAAAATGTCATGCAAGATGTATATGTGTCATTCTTATTCTTATATGGATGGCATGCTTCTTCTGCATGGCCTTTCTGTTGAAGGCCGGACCTACAGAGTGAAATTAGTATTAGGGTACAATGTAAGATCTTCCTAATGAAATCTCTCTTTTTGTTCTAGATATCCGGAGCAATGGTAGAAATCTCTGAGCCCAAATCATCTCGTGGCGATCGCATTGCTCATATATCTGGAACACCAGACCAGAGGCGCACTGCTGAAAACCTGATTCAAGCATTTATAATGGCCACTTGATGTGGAAGCTCTTCTTGGTATCTTTTAGTGATGGGAGTTACCTTCTGTGAATGTTTTCTTCGTTAGTTCCCTTAGGTGGTTCATGCAGAGGATTAGTCTATCTCCTCAATGCTCTTCTCCTGTTACTTCCTAGCTCTGCCCAATATCCTGTGGGAAGAAAATGTAGCTTGCTCTATATTTAGAGGATATAGGTTCTTCTGTGCTGTTTTAATCTACTTGGCAGCCATGGTTTCGGGCTACTTATCAGGATCTTCCTTTCCATTTCTTTTGAGTTTGTCTGGTCTTGTCGGCAACTTGTTGACTTCGCATCTTTTTCCAGTGTTTAGTACTCTGCTAACTGATTTCCAATCCGAGGGTCATTTATAGATATATTCATCACTGTTCTGGTAACCATCTTCTTACTCTTAGCTACTTTCAAGGAAGGATATTTTCTTCTCCATCTGTGATTCACGGTGCTGTTGATATTCATATAGACGTTTGTTATAATTCTATCCATAGCTCCTCGATGGAAGGATATTCTCTATTGACATGATGAGGAGAGGTGCCGCTGTATGAAGAGTTCTCAGAGGAGAGGAATCATCTCGGCTGCAAAAATCTCTAAAAGCATTAACTTTCTCTCACTTCTTGATTCTGGACTGGTGTCTTAAAAAATTTAGTTCATATCCTTATTCTGTCCATCTTAAAAATGATATTTGGTTGTCAAATCCACGTTTCATGATTCATTAAACAAAATTCTTCATGCGATCTTCCCTTCTAGACAATTTTTAGGCTGCGAAAGTGTCTAGATTTTATTTCCTGGACCATCTTCATCCTTGTCCTTTTGTCATTGTATTTGCTAGATCCGGTTGTCTGTCCATCCAAAAGCTTATCAATCATAGCACCTTTATGCTTAATTATCATTATCACATTGTATCCCTCCTGCCTGCTTTCTTTTGGAAAGCTATTTTGTATATATTGTCCTTTACTTCTTCAAACAAAACTGATTATTGGTTACAACTCTTGAAGGATGTGCTCTTCAACAAGTATTTTCATGGTCTACGCATATCAGTTTACATCCTACCCTTTGGTAAGCAGAAAACCATTTCAGTGATCGAGTTATAGCGAATGCAGCTTTAGGTTTCATCATGATGAGTTCCACAGAAGGGATAAATGGATTAAGGAAAATATTTTTCTTTTTCAAGACATCTTTCTTTTATAACGAATTCTTTTATGCATTTTCTCAAGACATTTTTCATCCTTTGTAATCTTCTTAGGAATAACAAAATTCTCTCCACTGATGAAGTTTATGGAGTATGACATGTATTGTGTTTTTGATGAAAAGTACCTTGTCACAGTCTAGTATTGACCTTGCAGCTTTAGATCGTTCTTCAATAAGTCTTCCTTTCTCTGGAGGATTATGAACTTTCCCAATTACCTGCAGTTTGCTGATTTTGTGACTTATTTTTTAAGAAAATTTTTAGCATACCTCGAATGAGAATTGTTCCATGAATCGCTAGGTTTTTTGTCTCCATGTTTGGATTTGGTTAACCCAAAAAAAAAAAAAAAAAAATAGGCATCTTTTGAAGTTGGTGGCTTCACTAAGCTTCGTGATGGTAGACCATTTTATCTTGTGCCAGAGTGCTTGAGGCACCAGTGCAAGAACATGCTAAGCTGATGCTGACCCAGTTACAACATCAGTTTTGAGGAGACTCTTGTTTCCCAGATGATCACAGAGATATATGGGACCACTTTGAAATTATAACATCCATCAAACATGAGTTAAACCAATCTCCTTACAATTTCAACTTTAGTACCTAGTTAATTCTTTGAAGCACCCGAGGAGCGGTGCTTTGGTTTGTTTCATTGGTCTGTCTTTCGGCTTGGTCAATTTTCTTCCATGGACTCATTCTACCCAATTTCTGTTTTATTGATTGCTTGTACTCACTACTTAACAAGAAAACTACTCCTATCTGTTCTTTCACTGAGTACAATCAGCTATACGTAGTCTTATACTGTCATGCTCTCTTATACTGCCATGCTCTTCTTACTGTGAGTGGGGTCAGCTATGGAAAGTCTTTTATCCTGTCTTTCTTGCTTAGTCCTAAGTTTGTTGTATATCTAAACTCAGCGTCTTTCTTCGCAAAATTCTGCCCATGTGGCCCAATCAGCTGAAGGTCATCATTTATTTAGTTCAAAACACCTAATACTATTCCTCTCACGTGTCCAAACCTCCAACTTTTCCTTGAATAATACTTTTCTAATTTGATCTTGTCTTGAGTGCTTACTCTTCTACCTGAGTATGCTAATCTCCATTACACTTATTATACTCGTGTGACATTTCATGTTTTAAAGCATCCTGGTCTCATTGTTGTCCTACAGAAGTTCCATTGTAAATGAATGGCATTTTTCCAATTACCATTAGATATGTTTGTCTTTTCAGCTTCTGTTCTTTTAGCAATATCTCCACCCATTTTTCTAGCCTTTTTAAAATGAATTTTAGCTGTCAGAATTTCTTTGGTACCACTAGGTCTCATTGTTTTATCGGGTAGTATAAATCTCTTCTTTGACCGAATTTAGATTCCATGTACTTTGTTTTAGGTTAATTAAAACAAGAGCAATTGGATTTCAAAGTATTTGCTTTCAATCAAAATCTAATCATTTTTCAAACGCTTTAATGTTTGTATTGAAGGAATTGGAGAAAAGTAAGGGAAAATCATTACCGAGAAAAATATTTCCCCCGTTTGGATGATTTAACAAAAGAGTAAGTAGAAAGAAATAGGGAGAGTTATTTTTGTTTGGGCACTATTAATTTCCTTCCAACGGTGGAAGGCTTGGGAGGGAAATTAACTTTCCGAGATTTTTATTTTCTATTTTTATTTTTTTATTTTTTCTGCCAAAAGTTGTCCTTTACTTTGTTTTCAAAACAAATAAGAGAGAGGAGGTTACTTCATAGATTCAATTGAATTTGTTTCCCTCCACATCTATGTTTCAATTCATATCTAAACAAGTGAGGGAAATTACAATTTTTTTTCTGCTCTTCTTTCCATTTTACTTTCCTTCCCAGATTTGGACATTGAAGAAATGGTTACCTTGAAAAAAAAGAAAAGATTTCACTTGTTTGGATGATTTAACGAAAGAGGAAAGAGAAGGAAATGGGGAGAATTATTTCTCTATGGCTACCATTAATTTCCTTCCAACACTGGAAGACTTGGAGGCAAATTAACTATTAGATATGTTTTTCCCAGCTGAATGTTGTCCTTTACTTTGTTCTCAACACAAATAGGAGAGAGGTTACTTTAAAGATTCAATTAATTTTGTTTCCTTCCATGTCTTCCTTTCAATGCATATCCAAACAAATGAGGAAAATTTCTATCTTCTCTTCTTTCTATTTTCTTTATTTTCCTACCTGTTCGCCTGCCCACTCACTTAGGTTGAATTTGTGAATAGTTGTATAAATCAATAATGTTAGTTAATATTCTGGACAGAGGAGTTGAATTGAAAGGCAATATAAGAAGACGTTTATTCTACTGCTTAAACATGCTCTTTCAACAAGGGAATAGATGAACATGCTTGTCCTTGGGGCTTTATAACAAGTTTTCACATTCTTTTTGTTCATTACATGTGCTGGAGTTTTCTGGTCATCTATCGCACATCTTTTGTCAAGTCTGATTGCAGATTCGGACATTGAAGGATTCCTTTTAGGAAAAAATATCATGTTCATTTGTCTACATGTACTATAGTTTAGCAAACCTAGGCTGTTGAACTTGGAGAAATGCCTTACGTTTTCCCTTTCAAGAGTATTGTTTCCTAGTTACATTGTTAATTAAGCAACTTTCTATTTTGAGTTTGTGCCAGATATGCGTCATTTGAGCATTGCTCACTGTCTGGTTTTGCATTTATTATCATCCTCAAGTATAATCTGATGCCCCGGCATATTTAGGGTTCTTCTGGTCATGCTCCGGACTAATGTGTATCTCTACATAAAACTCTGTTCAAACTGCAAACTCTTTGGTTTTCCTTTCTAATGTGGCTAGTTGTCTTTATTCTCTTCTAGCATTTGTTCCATGGTTAATCTTCTCATGTGCATCTAAGTGTTCTTTGTTGGATTCGGTGAATCTCTCTCTCTCTCTCTCTCTGTGTCCGGGTTCATTTGCGTCTTCTTGCCCCTATCCTGGAATTGTTTGTGGAGGGTGGTGAGCGTGGGGTGGAGGAGGACAGCCCGCTGGAAGATGTGGAGCAGCAATAGCAGTTGATGGACTTGGTGATGGTTTTTAAGGAGAAGATATTCTAGGTTATTATTTGCAACGTTTCCTCGAGAAATATGAGGTGTGGAATATGTTCTGCATAATTCTTGGTCCTTGCTTGTTGCTGTCAGATCTGAGATGTAAGTGTTATGCATCTGGCATGTGGAACTAGCCTTTGTATGATTCTTTGTTTGGAGCAGTGACAAAACAGGGTTGGTTAGATTTCGACAAGTGGTGATCTTATTTTTAATGTTATAACAGATGCTCATTTTTTGCTTAGCTGGTGGTGTTCTTCTATCTTATACCTTTTCTGTCTCATTAGAAGCGTCCTTAGGAGACAGCGTGGTCAGTTGAAACTTGAAACTGTGCCGTTTTATGTCTGCGAGAGCGATAAGAGACCTAGTTGTTGAAGGAAGAACATTCTTATGTATTGTGAGTGTGGTTGCTTGTTGCTGGTTTCATTCAACTTAAGAATATTATGCGCACAGTACTCACACCAAATCTCTCTTTCTCTAGACATTTGTCCTAGATGATTTTTTCATTCTAGACTTGGTTGTGTGCTTATAGGGATATAATTGGGAAGTTTGTTGTAGCATGGCTTTTCATGTTTCTTATACTGGCAGGGGCTCTCTGCTTGAGAACATCAGTGATACAAGTTTGCATTCTCATATGGTGGTGCTTTGCCATGGACAACCCTATATAGGAAAAAGGGAATATACCTTTCTTGAACCTAAACTTGGGATTTTTATGCTTATTTCTCCTGGTCCCATTTTGATTCTGTGAATGATTCAACCCGTCGAACTTCATGGTTTGCTGAAAGTTTTCGGAAACTTCATGGAATGACAAGAAGACATGGCTCGTGAACCATTTCTGAGATGTGGGTGTAGGCATCTCAAGGGATGATCTGCCGTTGTTACGGGAAAATATTTTCATTTTTGTTTCATGTGGGTGCCAGTGCCAGGGCCGTCGTCTGCCGGGGTGTAGGAGAATGATTGGGAACATGACATAGCAATCGGATAAGGGTTTGGTGGCAAATTCCAACTTGACGTGGTCTATATTCATTCTCTTGAAAAGCATTGTATTGATATTACGACAAGACAACGTTTAAGCATATGGTGGTCTACTCGTTCCGACAAGAAAGTGCAGTTCGTGAAAAAAGAACTCGTTCAATTTGATCATGACTTCTATAGATATGTTTTACTAAAGACATTTACAAATTCGAATGCGACACAAGTTGACATAAGTTCAAACTAAGAGATTTAATTATTTAGGGTCTCAAGATGTTTATAAAATAATTAGTTACAGAAATGTTGCAGTTTATATAATTCATTGCTTTTTCTAGTGTCCTGTGTGATCCGTGTATTGAACATGATGCGTTGCTAAAGGGTCCAAAAAATTTACGTTCTTTTACCATGCATAACAAACCGCACAACATAAATTCTCAGCTCCGAAACTCAAAACCAAAGGCGGCAGTCATTGGTTAGAGGATGAGACTCTTTGGGTTAATATTCGAGCGAATCTCACCCATCGAGCGTGAATCTTTTGAATTTTCATCTGTTGAAATTGCTTAGAAAAATAAGTGCGACTGTTATCTCTATAAGATATATCAAAATCATATGGAGGATTTTAGGATATATTGATGTAATTTAACATTTCATTTTTCACAACTTTTGTTGCATTTTGTTATATTATTTAGATTCTATTTATTTGGTGAAAATTGAATTATTTAAAAAATAATTTTCGAAAAAATAATCGCCAGCTAAGTAATTAATCTAGAAAGAATGCTTTCATTATTAATAAAAATTCATATCTAAATAGTTTCGTAAATAATAAAAATATTTTTCGTCTTTCGTTGCAACGTTGAAGCCGCTCGTTTCTTTTCCCCTAGTCACCTCACCCTCCCCATGGACTCGACGCGAATATAACCCTGTCTTTTCTGTCGATTGCTGCTTCGAAACTCTCTCTACCATCGCGACCGTCGCCGTAAATCTGAGCTGCCTTTCCAATCCGAAGTATTGATTCCGAGGTGGGTACTCGTCTTTTGCGCTTGTGTTTCAGTTTCGGGGTTGCATTTGGAGTCTGAATCTCTCTCTTTCTCTCTCTCTCTCTCTCTCTCTCTCTCTCTCTCTCGATGCAAAGCAAAGAATACTTCACGGGACTCAAAACTTCTGTGGTTGATTGGCCTGCTTTTGCTGCTAACGCATGAGGGGATAGTTTCGAATTTCGTTCTTTTGTTTCTGTAGCGTTCGAATGTGTTTCTCCCCTTTACAGAGTTCTTTTATTTTTTGGGCGATTTACTGATTTGTAATTGATATTAAAGCATTATTATTCAAACAATTAGTGCAATCTATGATCTGGGCTCTGAATGTTGGTTTAGGAAAGGGGGCTACACGAGGTGGACAGTGAGAAACTATGGGTTTAGTGGTTTTTATCCTTGTCTGATTTGTATAATTGGTCGAGCTTCAAAGTGCTTTGAACTCGTCCCGTTAAGAAACTATATGGGTTGAGTCAATCTTGGGTATGTTGATTCCAGCGGAGCTCAAGCGCAGAGTCTGGCTCAGGGTTAGAGTTCTTGTCAAACTCCCAAGTCTCGAGTTCATGAGTCTTATCCTGTTGAGATTTCAACCATATTAGCTCGACTTGACTGGACTCAGTTGCTGACAGCCTGAACTCTTGCAAAGCATGTAATTTATGGTTGCGGCAAAACCGTTTCACTCCATGGAAATATTGAGAGGAATAGTTTATTCGCTTTGTGGGGTTCATTGTCACCATCCTCTGTTTCTTTTCTTTTTTATTCGCTTTGTGGGGTTCATTGTCACCATCCTCTGTTTCTTTTCTTTGATGAATTGATGTCACTGAGATTTTCTGGTGCCTTACTGCAAAGATCATTGTGCAATTTAGTGCCTTTTAGTGCCAGTTACTTCAGATAAGGAATTGCCTGTTCTTGTTTTCCTGGTAGGTTATGTATTTATTATTGAAACACTTCAATGATTGATTCAGGAGTATTTTATGTATCAGATGAAAGAGCAGTTTAAGCAGTAAGCATGATGATCCGACTTCTTAGGCCTGACTCCTGAGTACTGCGCATAAGTGCTTATGTTGTTCTCTGTTATTATTCTCTAGGTAATTGCTAAGAAAAGCACATTAACATGGAAGAGCAGAGGGTTGAAGCACCGGTATCAGAAGGATACCTAGATGGATCTGATATTAACTCCTCTGGCTCAGATTATGTGTCCCGGGTGAGGAATTTGTTATTTCGTCGAATGCTGGTGGGGATAAAAGACGGCCGGTTTTTCTTGGGTGCATTCCACTGCATTGACAAGCAAGGGAACATTATTCTTCAAGATGCAGTTGAGTATCGCAGCACCCGACGCTCTTCTCCTTCTCCAATGGAACAGCGTTGCCTGGGTTTAATTCTCATACCTTCATCTTGCCGTACCTCTTGCCATGTGGATTGCTTTATAGAAGAACAATTGTCGCTGCTTTCACTAAATCAATAGAGACCAGTTTATATGGAAACAGAGGTGCTTGTGCTTGTAGATAGGGGAGAACAGGAGTTGTTGCTCACTGTAGTTTAGCTAAGACAAGCGTAGATGTAACCGTTTTTTGAAGAAGGCATGGTGGTGGAACTCTATTGAAGGCAGAGGTTTCACAGTTGCTCTGCTCCCGCTCCCTTTTCCTTATAGGGTAGGTGTAGGTGAACGGACTTGGTGAAATATGGCCTGGACATTCTATTGTCGAAATGAGGGGGAAAATGTCCATTTGGTTTGACTTTGATGAATTCATTTGCTTTACCTCTCAAATGAGGGAAAAAATGTCATGGTTTCCTACTGATTTTGTTGAGAAAGAGGATTTCTTTTTGCTTTCATTTCTTTTGATGAATTCATTTGCTTTACCTCTCAGGCTCAGCATGGCATGTTGATTTTTATCGTTTGATAGTCAACCAATTTGCCAAAATTATCAGTGGGGTGGTCCTGCCTTTTCATTTTTATGGCCAATAAAATTTTTAATGACAGCACATATTGCCTGAACAAATGGCGCCTAAGATGTTTTAGGCTTTTGCCAGAATGGTTTCTGAATACTGCACGGAGAAGTGACTTTGTCCGTCCAAAGCTTTTAGTACTGGTACTCAATTCTGTGAACTCTGGGTTGTCGGTGGTTCTTTCTCATTGGACCATTTTATTTTGGAATCCTTTTTCTAGCATCAGGTAATCGAATCATCTGGGTTGGTCAGCATTTAGTTCCTGGTCACAGTGAATGATTTCTCATGCTTCCTGTGCTTTGGTGAACATGCTATACAAATAGATGGGTAAGTTACTGATGACGTAAGAACATTGGGCTATACTATTCATCTCACTTGGAGCCGCATTCTGTCTTTAGTAAATGGCTGTCTTTTGTTGCATTGAACTTCTTTTTCTCTCCCATACCCTGAACTTAAGTTATAGGCACAATGAAGCAAAAGTGAATGGCTCACATGTTCATAAGAAAGAGAGAATTCTGTAGCGCCTGCAGTAATCGTCCATGCATCTAGAATGCTAAAACTTACCTCTACTGCCGTTTCCTTCAAGAGCTTTTCCTCTGTGTCATTGGATGCCTACATATTTTTAGATACACATGTTGAAGACAAGTACTACGAAGAATATAGGTTGAAGACTTCCATGAATAATTATCTAACGAAAGGATGTTTCAAAAAAAAAAAAAAAAAAGCTTAATGGAACAATTCATAACCATCAAAGTTGTTGACTGGTGGTAAAGAAGTCACTTGTCTTTCATGAGGTCACGAACTCGATTCGTGTCGTGAATGATTCCACAGCCGGTAACATTTTAGTGGGGCTGCAATGATTGGCTCGTTGTGTTTTTAGCTTGGCCTACCTTTCATGGAAAGATTCCACGGTCGGTAACATTTTAATGGGGCTGCAGTGATTGGCTCAGTAACTTGGATGCTTGGGTTACGAGGTGATATAAAGTAATTATGACTCAAATCGAATCCAAGTGATATAAAGTAATTATGACTCAAATCGAATATTCAATAACAAGTGTGGGAGTCTAATGTTAACATCGCCCCTTTTCACCTTTTTATTTATAGAAAGCATAGCATGTTTGATAAATTGATTCGGCATTATTTGATAAATTGATTCGGCATCTCAAATCGATCAAGCAGGTCCCTAAAGTTACTAAACTTCTCGCGTGACACTACGGAGGATGGTGACTGGATTGGTAGTTACATTGGCCTGTTGTATATATGCTTTTCGTTCAAGGCCAAGCCTATGGGCAATTTCTACTGGTTAGAGAGGAAGTTGAGATATTGCAATGTCATTTTAGAAATGGATTCTTGGAGTGTGATGGACATAATCTTGAAGGATGGAAATCTTCTCAGAGATGCAGATTTACTGACTCAAAAGATTGCACATCTACTCTTACTGCGGCAACAAAATCCAACATATAGATTCAGGGAGCCATGTACTCCTAGGCTTCTGGTAGTGTCTTTACACAGCTTGGTTTTTTCCTGATGTGCTAGAGCTTTTCTTCCAGAACTTGAACTGCAATGCCCTGTGCTCCAACATCTTCTCCACCTCCTCAATTGGGAGCCCCTTCGTTTCCGGCACGTAAATCAGGACAAAGATCAACGCCACAACAGAGATCACGCCAAATATTAGGAACGTCCATGAGGTCCCGATTGCCTGTGTCAGAGACAGGAAGGACTGGGCCACGATGAGGTTCGAGATCCAGTTCGCCGTGGCCGCTATCCCTCCACAAACCCCACGGAACCTGAGAGGGTAGATCTCGGAGTTGACGATCCAAGGCACGGTGCCCATCCCGGGAGAGAAGAATATGATGTACAAGGCTAGGCCGATAAGTGCAAGCCACCCATACTTGCTCGGGCAGCCCCTCGTGTACCACAGCCGGTCCTCTGCGTGGCACATATCCTTTACGGTGTCATTCGAGATTAGACATGCCCCCGGAAACATCTGCAGTAATGTGATGTAGGTGGTTCTGGTTAGCTGCTTCAATGCATAAGACCTCGCAGACCGGAACTTCCTTTCAATTTTAACTACATTATGCACGTCTGATTGAAAAAACTACCCTAGGCAATCTGCATGCACAAAACCGAGTGAGCATAGGTGTTTTACCTTATTAGCAGGTGAAGCGCAAAACCCACAATCAGGAGAAGAGGCTTTCAAGCATTTCATGCAGTCCCAAGAAGCCGCATTCTTCGCTGAACCATAGTCCGGGCATGTATAGTTCGCAAAGTGAGAAGTTGCAGCCTGGCTAACCAGCGGCGAGTGTGAACTCGTCTCGTGAAAAACTGCGGACAAAAGTCCCAGAGATATTATCACCCCGAACAGACTGATCACGAGAAGTTTCTTTCTCCCGGTTCTATCAATGAAGTATATGCTCACGATGGAACCAAATGCATTGAGCCCGGCTGTGACGAGTGAAAGTAGCAATGCGGTCTGGTTAGAGGCGAATCCGGCCAACTGAACAATCGTGGGGCTGTAATACATGACGGTGTTTATTCCCACGAATTGCTGGAAGACCTGAAGTCCAACCCCGGCGATTAGCCCCCTCCTCACTGTTTTCGTCTTCAGTAACTTCATGATGTTTATCTTCTCGGAAGATCCGGTTTCCTGGATCTCGGATTCAATGGATTCTTTGAGATCTTGTATCTCTCTGTCCACTTCATTTGTGGGGTAAATTTTCCTTAGTATGGCTTTGGCTTCTTCTTCTCTTCCCTTAATCGAAAAGTAGAGAGAGTTGATCAGACATAACTGAAGATTAGATTACATTGTGAACAGGGTAACAAAAAAAAAAAAAAAAGGTGATTATCAAATAACCTTGCGGAAAAGCCAACGGGGGGATTCAGGGAGCAGAAGCATGAGGATGAACTGCAATAGGGCCGGAATTCCGGCAACTCCGAGCATCCACCGCCACGTTCCTGGAGCCTGGATCGTCAAAATTCAACAGAAAGTTGGTTTAAAACCAAGGCTTACCTTAGGCCTAAATTTTCCTATCTTCCTCATTCTTTCCTGAAGTTGAAATTCATCGAAGAAGTCCCTCTTATGCATTTCTCACCTTGGTAAAAGCCAAGTTGATCAGGTAAGACAGGAATTGGCCACCAGTGATGAGGAACCCGTTGGTGCTAACAAGGGCCCCGCGGATCTTTGCCGGAGACACTTCCGAGATATAGAGTGGGGAAGTCATTGACGCCATGCCAACCCCGAGCCCGACGAAGACTCGCCCGATGATCAAGAGAGCCGGATTTGGAGCAGAAGCCATGATAACCGCTCCAATGAAGAAGAGGACATCCGCGACCAGGATTGTGCTTCTCCGTCCGAACTGATCATTCATCCATCCGCCGATCGCAGCCCCGATGATCGCACCGGCTACTGCCATGCTCACTATGCTTTCCTGTTATTCGTAACATCGCCGAGGTAGTGAAAAATAGCATATCTGTTAGTATGAAACTTAAATTCTGCTTTTGGAGGTATCATCATTTCTCTTCTCTGAGCTTGTTCAGTTGTTAGTTCAATGCTAGTGCCATGACCAATGAATTAATATCATAAGGAGGCAAATTTGGTTGAGATTTTCCCTGCCTTAAGAGGGTCATGCCACAAGGTAAATAAACCAAACTTTGCAGTATTAATATTGAAAAATTGAAAGAAAAAAATTAGAAGAAAAGTATAAAAAAAATGAAAAAGACAGCTATAAAAGTGCAATTCTCAAAACAACACTGGATTAAATCCATGAACACTCAATGTAATTACATACATGGAAACCCATTTCGGCTTTACATTTCAAACTTTGATCATGCATGAGAATAGATACAGCAAAACTCAGCCACGATAAACTATCAAACTTGGACCCTACACTAATTTTTTTTACCATAAAAAAACTCAAATTGATAAACTTTTGACCAATTTATCTTTTTGTTAGTTTTCATTAAATTTTATCATCAAATTGCTGAGTTAGATGACATGTAATGATTAACGGGTATACCAATTTAAGGTTTTACCATCTGTTTGTTACAATTATATTAATTTGTGATTTTTAGTGGTATTAATTCAATTTAACAAATACTAATTGAGCGTAAATTTTTCACAAATAACTAATATGGGTTTTTGATAGTAAAAAAATAAAGTTGGGATAAATTTATCATGGGTGCGCCGGTTTGGATTTTTTAATGGTAAAAAAATTAATTAAAAATAAATTTATCATAGATGTACTAATTTGAAATTTTTTATTATATCAACCCTCGCCAAAAATCAGAATTTTATATATGCCTACACAAGTGCGACGTTTTATTTTGCCAGAAAAGGATTTGCATATATGTTCTTATCCCCACAAAAGCCATTAAAAAGATTTTGGTACGCGGACAAAATCATCTTTACATGTGACGGCTCCATTTGGTCCGACTTGCTAGCAAAAATGGCAGAGGATAAGATAAAGAACAGGGGAAATTTGAGCGGTTAACGCTAGACACACGAAGATGGCTTTAACGTATATAATTAATTTAATACCTTTCCTCCTAGAAGACAGTATTTGCACATGGAGCCTTGAAAACGACATGTAAACAGCAAGATCATGTATATCACGATTCTTACGGCCTGATTTCCTAATAAAACCCCCAACTTTATATTCAATTTCAATTATATCCCGAATTTTCTCTTTTATCCAAAAAAAATTCTTAACTTTCACTCGAGTCAATCTGCCTATATATCCAAAAATCTAGAGCCAGGTAGTAATTTATTATCAAAAATTGTATTTCCATCGGCATTCTTAGCTTTGTATGGAATAATATCAGAAATTTTTGGAAGCATGGATGGATTTAGAACTAGAATAAAAGTTGTATATCTTTTTTAAATAAAGGAGAGTTCGAAGTAAAATTGATACTCAACTTAAAAGTTGAGAGTTTTGGAGATTTGAGTTCCCATTTATATCATATTAACAAAGATGAGTAGATTACGAGAGAAGAAGAATCATGATCCCGAGTTGAATATGCCAGATATTATTTAAAAGAAAAAAAGATGATTAGTACGTATGATATTAATATTTACCTGAAGCACGGTCTCTCTGTCCACAGACTTGAAATCATCTCTTATGTACAAAAGCGCCCCAGATATGACTCCTGTGCGATTTTTAACAGGGAAAACAGTGATTAATCTAATTTTAACCCTCATTTGGCCCACCCTATAGAGTTTGACCCTCAAAAGGGCGTTGTTGGGTCTGGCTTAATATCCTTATTTTAGGCCTTTTGTCACTTAATAAAATCATCTGAAATTCCTCATTTCTTTGAAATAAGTAGCGTGGAGAGAGAGAGAGAGAGAGAGAGAGAGAGATCAGAGCCTTTTTTTCTTCATAAGGTTAAGTGAAGATGAAAGAGGGAGAGAGATCAGACCAGTGTCATAGCCGAAAAGGAGGCCGCCGATTCCGGCAGAGAAAGCGAGGCGGAGAATATAAGGATTCGTCCATGCGAGAGAGAAGCACTCTCTGAAAGCCGTCGCGTCTGCTCCTTCTGGGTTAATCCCTCCTTCCATACTCTCTCTCGCAGGTGGCTTCTTCGACTGTCTTTGTGATGTGGATTCCAAGTGCTGGAATGAGCATATCAGGGCGAGTGACGGAGGTGATGATTTTGAGATGGACGAGAGAGAGAGAATGCACGCTCTACATATTCATGAAGTCAGTCAGAAGTTTTATCATCTTTGTCGTACGCCTACTCATCATGGACTAGCTCAAGCCAACTAGTCAATTTAAGTGCTTCGACCCTCAACAAAATAAATAAATAAAATACAGATAAAAATAAACACTGAAAATATAAAGAAGACCCCTTTTTCTATGCCTGAAAATATGTCCACGTGTCCCCCCCAACACGACTTTAAAGTCACAATTTTCTTGTTGATGATATGACGGGATGATTGTGATATGTGGTGATTATGATAAATAAATAGATGATTCTGGGCGTGTTTAACTTGTATTCTTCAATTAGTTAGTCAACCTGACGATGCATTAAGGTCATTTGACCTCTCTTGTTCTAACCTTTAAAGTCATCAATCATCATTGATTACGGTTAAATTAGAGCTTGATTAAAACCTAATTGCTGACAAGTCATGACCAAACAGACCATGTGCGAGAATCCTAATGAGGGACGTCTTATGCTTGAGGATGTCATTGCTTTAACATGGAACGGTCGAGAAGCAAAAACCGGACCGCAACCTTTTTCTTTTCTTGGACCAACCATCTTCACATGGTCAATTACGCATCGGACCATGTAGAGATAGCACGTCGCAACGAGACTAGGCCTACCCATGATTTTTGAAGTAAGATTAACTCCATATTAATAGATAATTTTTTTGTTAATATTATGAAAAATCTTAAACTGATATGCTCGTAACAAATTTACTTCAAACTATTTTTTAAATCACAAAACACCCAAACTAGTATACTTAGGATAAATTTAACATTTACTAGTTTTCGTTAAATTTTATAGTCAAATGGCTGTAATAGTTGACGGATGTACCACTTTGATATTTTACCCTCCGTTTGTCACATGTGTATCAATTTGTGATTTTCGTGGTATTGATCCAATTTAATGGAAATTAATGAAGTGTAAATTTGTCACAAATATATCAATTTGTAATTTTTGGTGGTCAAAAAATTAATTTGATTTAAATTTATTACGAGTGTACTAATTTATAGTTCTTTATTGTTAAAATATTAGTTTCAGGTAAATGTGTTATAGATGTACCAATTTGGGTTTTTCTATGACATTAACTATTTTGTTGTTGTAGAAAATAGCAAAAGTAGTCATGGCCAACTTGTAGGAGGGGAGCATTTCGACAAGGAGACTCACATGTAATGTTCCACATTCCACTAAAGTTTGGGGACGACGGGCCCTCCGCAAATATTGGGGTACCTTTGTCTGGTAAAATCTAAGCAAGGGCCCTTTTTTCATCAGTGTAAGTGCTTAGAAAGTTGTCTTTCGCTTCCTTTTTTAATTTCCAAATGTGTTTATATCAATAGCCTAAATTGGTGAGTTGAAGTAATTACTTGTTTCTTCCTTTGGTGGGATAAATGAATTTAATGAACGAGTCATTAGAGTGCTACCACCTCTGATCCGAGGCACATTGATAATGATGGTTAGATACAATCGATCCTGCGGCGAGAAACCTACTAATTTGTCGACTTTGATTTACATCAGGATAACAAGGATTATTTTTTTTCCGTCACCATTATGTATGCCAAAGGCGACAAAAGAAAGCCTCCACCATTGACCATAATTTAAGGCAACGGATCATTCGATTCATCTACTTAGATTTATCCTAGGGATGTGCAGTGCAAAGACTCTTCATTAAACTTGCTTTGATGCAGGTATAAAGAATGTGGAATTTCCCAATTCTCATTAGATCGGAAGGGAAGTAGCCATTTAATTTTCACAAACCCTTTGATACACGAACATGAATATACTTAGATCTATTTAACATTCCATATGTAGTGATACTTCATAATCGAGAAGCACGATCGATGTTAATGATCATTTCTGAACGTTATTAGAAGGGTTACACACCAGATAACGAATTTTCCTATCAAGTCGTAATTGCTCCACATCATTCATGGTTCGAAAATTCAAGTGATTGAGTTGTCACTGTAGTTTCACTAAGACGTTGGTAGTGTATTGGCCGGACATTTGGGAAATATTCCTCCAACTAGAAGTCAATGTAACAAAAAGAGGATATGTGTCCGTGTATGTCACCATTTTTCAAACACACGGATTTGGATTGTCAAAACTTCTCTCTTAGGTCAAAGCACATGGGTTGTATCCTTTTATTTCACCATGAAAAAAAAAAGCCAGAAAAAGACGCATTAAAGACGTCTCTCTCCTCAAAACTTATATGAGCAATAAACCATACTCAATTTTGGAAAAAAAAAAAAAAAAAAAGATAGCAATGTTAGATATGCATGTTTATTTCATTTGTAAGGAAATTATTGCACAATAATGAAACTCCAACTAGCGGTAGGGTCACTAGCCATGACAGTTAGAGGTGAGCGCGGTTCTTGGGTAAAACCAAGAACCGAGAACTGGATCGGTGGGTCCAGTTCGGTTCCCAGTTCCAAGGAGGGAGGTTCCGGTTCCCAATTCTATTTTTTTTCGAAACCGGTAGTGCTTGGTTTGGTTCTCGATTCCTATGAGAACCTAAACCGGAACCAGAACTGGAACCAGAACCTTCCCCTAAAAAGTAAAAACCCTAATTTTCAATTTGTTTCTTCTTCTCCCTCGTCTCCCTATCCCTAACTCCCCTCTTTGTTTCGGAGTTTTTCTTTCACCCTCTTCTCCCTGTCCAACATCCCCGACTCCCCTTTCTATCACTCTGAAATCTCCAACAATGACTCAACTCTCTCCTCTCGACAACTCGACGCCGCTCGCCCCCCTCGACGCCCCCTCGACGCTGCTTGACGCCTTCGACGTTGCTTGACGCCGCTCACCCCCTTGACGTCACTCGCCACCTTCAACCTCGAAGAAACTCGCGTCCTCAACCATCGTCTTGATCGCAGGTTTGATCTCTACACCATCTTGTCATTTCTGCTTTGCACTTTAGATTTACATTTTAGCTACTTTATCTGGTTGATTTCTGAGACGTGGGAGTGTCATGCTCATGTGCCCTAATCCAAGGATTGTAACTATTTACTTAGAAGCTCTAGAGAATATTCTGAAGGTTAGGCAAGCAGAGAAGGAATAAGGCATTACTAGGGATAATGTCTACGCCCAGATGATAGATGATGCCAGTTCAATGTCGGATATGCATTTCTTGATTTTCCATATTTTCTAGTTGTGGATTTAGAGCTTGTGTTGATAGGATTAGCGATGGAATCATTTACTTGCTCATTCAGGGGGGAAATGTAGAGAAAGTTCATATTTGATTTGAGCATGACTGTTCTTTCTTGACTAATTTGTTCAATTCATGGTGATGGCCCAAGCAATCGAGCATGCTTTTTGGGCTAAAATGTAGAGAAGTTTAAAGTGCCCGAATGATATCTCGAGGGGAGACTAAGCTACATACTATTATCATAGAATCAATTGAAAAAGAACTGGGTTTAGAGGAAAGGTGAAGATATTTTTCTTGGGAGAAGTTTGCTTGTGGATGTTGAAGGCTTTGCATGAATTGAAAGTGACAATGGGCGGGTGCTATTCATAGTGGAAAAATGAGGCTTTAAAGGAGCAGGAGAGATAGCCCCAGGTGTTGGGATGGAGAGTTTGATGGTTTTGCACTTGACTATTACTGTCCCACGATCGCAGTCACTTGTTTTTTACTAGGGTCCTCAGTTTGGGAACAAATGTTTTCAAATCTAACAGTGCCAGATGGTGTCTTTTGTGCCTTTCTTTTTATGTTAATTTAGATGAACAAGTACATAGAAAAAAGTAGAAGAAGAAAAATCCACCCTTAATGGCATACAGATTGCTCGTGCATCTTGCTTAGTTCAAGGCTTTAAACCACTGTACCTTCTTATTAATGTTTGACATATCATTCCAAATTCAAATGCACGAGTAATAGTTGGTTTTGCTATTTTATAAATATTTTATCTTTATTTTGAAATTTCTAACTATATTCTATTATTGTTTTGTAGTGTGAAATTAATGTATCAAGATAACACATCAATGGAGATAAAGGGATATGAGGAGATGACTCCGATCACGGAATTAGAATTGTCTAGTGATGAAAATGAAAAAGAGCCATCCCTTACCATGGGTGCGTTCCTTGCCAAGAATTCCTTTTCCTATGTTAATAGTTTTGTTCATTTTATATTCTCTTTGATGAATGGCAAGCTTGTTTATTATTGTTGCATTCATTTCCTTTTTTTTTTTTAACTAAAAATGAAACCGAAAAGAAAAAAAAAAAAAACTGTTGGAACCTGGAACCGACCCTGGAACCTGTGACAGGGTAGGTTTCAGGTTCTTGCTCCGATGAGTAGGTTCCAGATTCCAAAAAATGATGAACTTATACTCGAGAGTAAATTCAAGATTTCAAGCGGAACCTGTAAGGAACCTAGAACCGCTCACCCCTAATAGCAATCACAAGGTTGCTACTAGCACAACATGAAAGGAGAACGAGGACCAGAGATGGCCGGCGGGATGGGGATATGACAGATTGTGGAGGACAGGACAAAAGGGGACATGAGAAGACATGACGACCAAATCGAGACTTATAGGATTGGCTCCAGGTTCTAGTTCTGAAGTCTACTCATTTTGAAATCAATCAATGTGGCTCAAAGACCCATTGCGATTGAGAAAAAGCATAGTTTATTTTGCACATGATGTAACATTGCCCTTGTCACATGAAGCCAACAATTCTGCATTGAAATTTCACTGAATGTCCCATGTCTGAAGGACTTGTTTCTCTACGTGAACGGTGCATAATTGATGTGCAAAACGTCGTTTATTAACTTAGTTTGCATACTTAATAGTTAATTCGAACATGAACACCAAAGTCATTGAAAGGAAAGCAGAAAATAAACATAAAGAAACTTGAATTATTAAACAAGGCCAACGCAATTGATACTAATATGAAATCCCTTTTGCTCTTTCTTTGTCTGTGTTTTTTCGTTCTTTTTGCATCCCTTTTCAAGAAAAACGATTATCCAGCAAATTAAGATTTTGAACCATTTACAAGCTTAACTAAAACTAAAAGAATATAATGTCCATAATGGCATTATCAATCACCAATCGCAAGTATGGTTGGAGGAATTTTTTTCAATAAAGGATGGACGAAACTTGGCTATCAAAAAGACTTGGTATAAAGTTTTAAACAAGACCAATTAATCCTGATAAAGTATATTTATGGAGATTAGAGATTTCCTTGTTAGAAAATATTGTTAGAGATATTATTAGATATTAAGCATATCATTTAATATTTCATGATTCTCTAAGATAGCTAATTTCCTTTCCGATGCATATTGTTTGGTATAAATACCCTCCTCTAGTAATTTGTAAAGTCAAATCAACTGAGTAAAGATTTCTCTCTTCTTTCTCTTGGAGGTCCTGTAATATTTACATAGTATCAGAGACACCAAGAGAATATAAATTAAATCAAACCTTAGCTTATTCTTCATACATGTTGTCTTTAGTCATCTCATCTTCAGCAACTTATTCATTGTGTTACTCTTTTCTAATTGCAAGCAATATCAACGAGCAAAGTCATCGTCAAATATCTCTAAGCATTGGAGTCAAAGCACACCTTCATGGGCAACTAAAGATGAGCACCGTGGGGTGATGTCATCAAGTATCTAGATAGTTGTGAGCAGCGGAGTCAAGCACACTTCATCAAGTAGCCCAGGATGAGCATTGTGGGATGATGTGGTTTAGTTTGCCATAATTTAAATTGGGTCTCCACACGATTCCATTAAGGTTATATGAGAAAGATATGTCAACTTTTGAAGCACGGTTGCTTTCATGGTTGTCAAATCCAGTTTGTTTAATGTAAGCTGGAGCTTACTGGGTGCTTGATCACAGACTTTCGAAGAAATTTGCATCAATCATATGCAAGCTGGATGCTCCAGCCTGAGGGGGAGTGATTAATTATATTTATGGCTATTAGAGATTTTCTTGTTAAAGAATATAATTAGAGATATTATTAGATATTAGGAATATTATTTAATATTTCGTGATTCTCTAAGATAGCTAATTTCATTTCCTATATTGTTCCATATAAATACCCTCCTCTAATAACTTGTAAAGTCAAGCCAATTAAGTAAAGATGTAGTCTTTAATGATTTTCTATCCTCTTTTGAAGATCCTATAATATTCACAAATCTAAATAAATAAGGATCTAAAAAAAAGCATGTCATTCTCTTGGCCACACCTGTCCTTATGAAGTTATCAAACAACGACTAGACGAGTCCAGAGGTTCCTGATTTTCCACATAAAGCGAGAAATCAAGCCTATAACGGGGAATAAAGCAGCAAAGTATGTTACTTTTTTCATGTGAAAGACACATCTGGTCCTTTAGATAAAAGGAAGATCATCTTTATTAGGGACGAAAAAAACTTTACATGTAGAGAATCAAACAAGGGTTTGTGACGGAGTATGCAATGTAAAACAAATATCTTCTATCAATCGGCCTACTCCACTCTCCAGCTCTAACAACCCAAAATCAAGACTGGATCTACTAGTGTAACCATCGAAGCCTATGACAGGTCACGGATGAAGCTACCTCTCCACGAAGCACTTCAGCTTGCACTATCAGTACATACACTTCACTCCACGGTCAGGGCACTCTTTTCCAATGACCACACGAACACACTTAAAAATTTACAATCAGAATCACTTGATTTCTCTCATAGAATAAGGAAGAGGACTAAGGACAAGCTAGAAAGCATTTTTAATCATTCCGGCCACACTTCAACCCCATTTCGACGTATATATATAGCCCTTTAAATTTGGTTGCACGTTGGAGTCTTCATAGGTTAAAGTAGCTATTGTAAAGACCATTCTTAACTCAAAACGTTCACATGGAGCTAATTAACGAATTTTTGCCCAAAATGAACCATACTACCTTCCTAACTTGTCTGATACTTTCTCTACTTGGCAAAAAATGACAGACCCTTTGAGCTTCTCCTGAAATGTTTCTTTGTAGATTCTAAAGCAGGAAATTGACTCCAAGCCCAAATTTTCATTGTCTTCGTTTTCAGGTTTGTCGGTGATCGTGCACTCCGTCTGTAGCGTGAATATCTTTTATATTGCGATCCTTCCAAAATTGATCATTTTTTAAGTTTAAATATGTTCACTTGTTGTATTTAGGTACTTCCAAGCATATCGATGTGCTTATTTTATATAAGTTGTGCTCCTTCTATTTTGTCCATCCAAGCTCATTCACCATCTCACATCCTCGCTCGTTCTCCAAAATCCAAAGGTCCTTCTAACTCTTCCTCCAGTATCTTATTCTTCATTTGCAGATAAAGAAACTCTCCACTAGCACAAACGTCTTATTGTTAACATTATCTATGTATGAACTTAAATATGTAAAGAACATGTCATTTGCATACTCAAATATACAAATTTTCGCGAATAATATTTTATCATCTTCAAAATACATAAAAAGTTTTCCCAACAAATGGTGTCGGAACAGCAGGGGTAACATCACAAAACCTAACTTGATCATGTTAGTCGATTAGGAGATGAGAGAGTATAACTTAGGTTACTCATCACTTTATTCCAGGGAAAATTACCAAAAAAGTCCTAAACCTATTGCAATTGTGTCAATTCAGTCCTAAACCTTTTGTTTTTGTTCCAATTTAGTCCATCCGGCCAAAATTGGCCTGCCGACGCCGATGACGTGGCGGCCGGCCGCGCTGCGAGCTTTTTTTAATAATATTTTATTTTTTAAAAAAATTTAAAATTTTTTTATTAATTTTTTTTTCCTTTTTTTTTTTCCCCTCCTTCCTCCTCCCTCCCTCCCTCCTTCCTTTGGCTCCGGCGACTAGCCAGGCTGGCCGGTCGCCGGACTGAGGCAATCCGGCGGGGCGAGCCCTAGCCGGATCTGGCGAGGGCTCGCCTCGCGGTCGCCGGGCGAGGCGAGCCCCCTCGCCGACCCGGGCCGGGTGAGCCCTCGCCATCATTGGGGCGCTAGCTCGCCGGATCCGGCGAGGGGGCTCGCCATCATGTCCGGGCGAGGACTCGCCTCGCCTGGCAATCGCGAGGCGAGCTCGCGCCCAGCGATGACGGGGCAAGCCCGCCAAATCGCCTCGCCGGATCCAACGGGGTTTCGGCGAGCCCCCTCGCCGGATCCGGCGAGGCGATCCGGCGGGGCTCGCCCCGCCGGCGCCAGGCGCGAGCTTGCCTCGCGGTCGCCCGGGTGAGGCGAGCCCTCGCCAAACGCGACGGCGAGCCCCCTCGCCGGATCGGCAAGGGCTTGCCTCGCCCGGCGACCGCAAGCGAGCTCGCGCCAACGACGGCCGGGCGAGCCCCGCCGGATTGCCTCAATCCAGTGACCAGCCAGCCTGGCCGGTCGCCGGAGCGAAAGGAAGGAGGAGGAGGGAGGGAGGAGGGAGGAGGGGAAAAAATAAGAAAAAAAAATAAATTAATTTTTTAAATTTTTAAAAAAAAAATATTATTAAAAAAAAAAACTCGCCGGCGCCGACCGGCCGTAATTTTGGCCGGGTGGACTGAATTGGAACAAAAACAAAAGGTTTAGGACTAAATTGGCAAAAAAAAATAGTTTAGGACTGAATTTGCACAATTGCAATATGTTTAGGACTTTTTTGGTAATTTTTCCCTTTATTCCACGCTCTAGGATTATTAAAAATGCTAATTGCATCCCAAAAACATCGACCTAAGTAGCAGGCGTCTATGTAAACTAAGTAAAATTACTGATAATTATCATGGTATTTTGCGAAAGTTTCAGTAGTTTGGTGCGATTTATCATATTTGCATGGGCAGGTATAAGGATGGACAGATGTTTGGGTTGTTTTCTGATTGATTATTAATATTGTAATGAAGTTCAGAGGAAATTAGGCTGTACCTGTCGTCTAAGTGGAGTATTCTATGGAACTACAACTCATTATCTCGGTTCATCACGGGCTTTGAGCAGATCTAGCCTCCCCCCTTTTTCATATGAAGAGTAATGAAATAACTTATTTCACATCAACCTAATAAAATTAATATTTTCTAAGCTTCGACCAGCCCACTCAAAATTTTACTTATGTAGTGCAAAATGGAACGTTCGAATTATGTAAATATCTAGTGTCATTATCATTATTTGTTGATTTCTCATATAATTTCTTTTTCTCATATTAAATTTAAATTGCAAAATTTGCGTGTAATTTCACAGCATGGTATTCCTCATCCTTTCTATTTTTTTGCAAAAATTTTGTCCATAGGATGTGGCTTCATCCAATGCACCTAAGAAAGGTACTTCGTGACCTCCAATCAAATGACAACACATCACGAGGATTTATCTACATTTTCGTTTTAATAAAAAAATGCTCGATTTCCACATTAAGATAGTCGAATGGGAAATGCCTGCCATGGAAAGTTCATGTTTGCATTTACCACGTGATGTAGAAAGTAAGGTCAATGATCCCAAGTTTTCGTATTTAAGTTTCAAAGCACCTACAGCCACTACTTTCGAAAATATTCCTAACCCTCGTGATTCAAGTGGTCCATCCCTCAATTTAAACGTACGATATATTCTCTGTTTAAAAAGTCGTACTTTTACGAAAAAGTTAGGATCCACATTTGTCGCTATGTGATTGGAGCATGACTCAATGCATATGGCGTGATCCTTTTTGTATCGATTCAAGCTAACCATATTATAAAAAACGAAATTTCATGCTCTCCAAAATTCTAGATGATTCCCTTGAAAAACTAATATGATGGGGTCATAGTCGATCGGCATTATTACGTGCCCCCTTTTTCCTTCTTTACGAGTGTTGTGACTTAACCCCTGGCGGAAGAGAGAACTTGCTAGGTTTAGGGAAATTGTTAACTTTGGGCCGACGGCCTTTCATTAATTTGGACTCTCCTAAACTCATACCTCATGCGATATCAGACATTTGAAATTTTAAACGATTTAAACCTATGCAAATTTTTATTAAGGAGTTGTCACAACCCTTTTTTAGGGTTAGAAATCAAGTAAGATACGAGGAGATGTTTTACTATTTGCACAACCAGTGATTCTAAATTCGAAAACTTGATTACATTAGCTCAAAGGCTAACGCCCTTTTAGTATCTAATCTAATCATGTGCTAACTAATGCCATAAAAAAAATCTAAGGCTCATCCTAATCATTTTAAAACAAGAAAGTAACATCCAAATATTGAAAGGTGCAATTAATCTTATTGTCCCTATAAATGAGAACAAAAAAATGCAAAACAAGAAACCTTATTGTAAAGCCTTAAAGACTTGTCCAATTTTAGATTTTAATTTATAAGGATTTTCTTCATCAAAAAAATTTTAAAAAATCATTTTTCAGATTTTCTAATTTTTAACTATTTTCTAAAATTTCTAATTTTTTATTTATTTTCAAATTTTCTAAAATTTTTATTATTTCCTAAACATTTCAAAAAAAACTTATCATTTTTTTGAATTTTGAATTTTTTAAATTTTATTATTATTATTATTATTATTATTATTATTATTATTATTATTATTATATTATTATTATTATTATTATTATATTTGAACCTGGTCAAGAGACCCGACTGAACTAAAACGACTCGAACCCTATTGGATCGGGTTGGGCTAAAAGGCCAGGTTGACCCCAAAGCCTATTCGAAATTAATTAAATAAGCCTATGAACACTTTTCTTCTTTTTCATTTTTTCTTTAGCCCAAATTCTAAAAGAACCAAGTCCACAACAAAAGAGCCCCCTAGCCCACTCTTCATTTTTTTTTTTAGCATTTTCATTTTTCTCCGGTTTTTTTTTTTTCTTTTCCCTTTCTTTTATTCCTTTTTCTCTTTTTTGTCTTTTCTTTCTTTTCCTATTTTGTGCTTTTCTTCAATCGTTTTAACCTCAGCCCATCCCCTGAAGGTGTCTTCAACCTACAACTTAACCACACTAGAGCTACCTGCGACACACCAACATACACTCGTGGTCTTTGGCATACACATCACCGTTGGACAACCGCCAGCCACCGGTCACCTGCCCCGACTCATGTCCACCAAATCCGGCCACTCATTCCGGCAATATCAAAATTTAACAAAGTAAAATCATATGGATCCTAATGATGCAAACGGTAACATTTCTGTTCTGAAGAATAATTTTTTTTTCAAAAATAGTTCTTTTTTTATTTCTACTCCTTGAAATAATTTCTGAGTAAGATAACGTGTTTTGTAATTATATAAAATTTCTATTCTCAGAATAAAAAAAGAATATGAATGCATTTGGTACGATTCACAAAAAGAATAGGAAGGCGTGTGACCGCTGCCACCATTGATTGCCACCAGGCAACAACAATCGGCAATGGCGACAATGGTCAGCAATAGTTGACGATCGGCGGTGGCGACGGGTGGCGATCGGTAGTGGGCGACACGCGACTAGTGGCAACGATAGGTTGATGGCGGGGAGTTGGCCAACGATGAGCGACGGACTATGAGTGAGTAGCGACGGCAGCCAACGAACAGCAGCCCGCGGGGAGCAACAAGAAAGAAGAAAAGAAAAGGAGAAAAAAAAATACGACTTATTTTTATAAATTATTCACGAGAACAAGAAGTTACTTTTTTTTTTAATTTCATGTTTCAAATTTATTTCCCAACTATTTTTCTATTCCGAGGAATAGAAAAATTAATTAATGTTACCAAACGAATTTCTATTCTTTTTTTATTCTGAAGGGCAAAAGAACAAAAGAATAGAGGAACATAAGCATTCCCATGCGCCACCTAGATTTCTAAAACCAACCTTCCATCAAACAAACAGTATGAAAATGTTAATATGAGGAAAGAATAGCCTAATTGGGGGTGGTCTTGAACCACTGGCTTCGCTAGGGAGAGGTTTCTAACAGAGGGAATGGACATCCGGCGACGGTGTAGTGTAGACTTGGTAACGACCGATTGTTTCGAGAAAGTCACTTAGTTTAGGGATGGGATCTTAGTCATCGTGCAGTCACTGGCAAAGCTTGACAGACAATGAACAGCTTTTCTTTCACGTCCAGGGATGGGGTGTACGACTTCCACTCAATCATGGACAGAGTGATGATCGATTGTCACGCAAGAGGTTCTCCAATGGCCGAAGCTTCCTCCTCTCGTTGAAGCTCTCCCGCTCAAAGGAGACGCCACGAGCTTCCAGGAGTCTTTGCTACAAAGCCCTACGAACAGAGCGTGTCTCATATTCTTTGAGGATGAGGCTAGTGACGGCGATGAATGGTTATGAGCAGATGGCATTTGGGAGGTGGCTGAATTTCAAAAGAGAGATCGTAGGTGAACGGGCAGAAGACCATCGGGAGGACCGTGAGGTTAGAAGAGATGAACGGAGAAGGTGAGATCGTGCTTCTTCTCCGGAGCGTTTCCCCTCGAGCCAGCCTTCGACCTCTCATGCGCTAGCTCATCTTCTAGAACACCTAAGTTTTCGCACGTCACGCGCTGTTACTTTCCTTTGCGTCACAGGCACTCCCTTAGTCCATCCCTCAGCATTCTGCCCTTCGTTCAGTCCTTTTCCTCGCGTCACAGCCACGTATCCCCTTCTTCTCCTCAGGCACGTTGGTTCTTATTGAAGCAGGATTAGAGGAATGGCTGGGCTGGGCTTTCGTCTCTTTTTAGTCTCTGATGGGCATTGAAAGGAAATAAAGGTGGGTCTAAAAACAAAGAAACAAAGCTAGGTAGGGCGAATGGGCTTATGGGGCCAAATTTGCCAAGTGAGCTGAGCAGGGCCAGCCCACCCGATTTTATTCTGGTATCCCCTTTTTCTTTTTCTCTTTTTCTTCTTATTTTTATTAAAAAATATATTCAAATTCAAATTCAAATTTTGCTATCACTCTTTTTTTTTTTTTTTTCTTTTCTTTTATATATTTTTTTTGCATTTTTATATTTTTGCAAAAAATGGACACTTAAGCAGTCGACAAAATTCGGGTGTTAACAACTAATCTCGTGAATCGTCTTTCTCATTGCTATTTTGTAGATACTGGACATTGGAGATATTCTCCATGTAATGAGTATAGCCTTTAATGGGCCCTTTGGGTGAACTCTTTTGTACAAGTGCATAATTCACGCTTCGTTAATAAGAAAAAGTCAAAAAAACTTCAAACTATACTCGCCATGACACATTTATCCAAAAAAAGAAAAAATTCAAAACTTGTATAGTGTGACACATTTATGTTTTGTCAAAATTCCATTAACAAAATGCTACTAAAATCTTATGTGGCTACTACTTGAATGATGGAAAGTTAATGTTGACGTGGCACTTACATGACAAAAATACGCCACCATTCACAATCATTAATCCGATGCAAATGCAATAATAAGAAAAATAAATGCATATAAAACTACATGCTATACAATCAATTTTTCTATTTTTTAGGGCTTGAAAATTAATTCCTAATTTTCTATATAATGAATAAAAGATTGTTTCTTAAAATTTAGGTGTCAATAGCTGTATATTTCATCCATTACTTACATTTACTTTGTTGTTACTTTTTATCAAATTAAAAATTATTATTTGGAGTACTGCAAAAAGTTAATAAATCTGTTTTAATATTGATTGGTATTATAATGAAATGCAAAGCACGGGTGCTTGGATGGGGTAATCACACTATCGATGATTTCTATTTTTTTTTTTTCATTATGATACTAGATAGTGAATATTATGATTTATTATAGTTGTACTTAAGTGATAGAACGAAGTTATGAAAAGGAAAGAAAAAAGAATATCATAATTTTTGTTATTGGTTCCTTGGCAATTAAATACTAAACTCCTAAATTTTATTCTAATCATATGACATGCGTCAATGTAAATTTTTTGATAATGATGATAGATAAGACAATCTATGGTGGCTTTTGGAAGGCTCATGATATCTTTATTAATAGATTTTATTAAAAAAAAAATCCAAGTTCAAACTTGCGAATATATTTAATTAGGCTCATATTCATTTAAAAACTTAATAAGTTTTACACCACCTAGCATATATTATCTGTTTCACTTTGCACTGCACCATGTCCACGGTGTGATACTTTTTCTGCATGATATCCACAGAAAATTGAAAAATCACATTAGGATATGGTGAATTGTCATTTTTGACACAAATTGTTCGCAAATTTTGGTGTAGTCCTTGAATTTATATTTGTTAAATATGGTTTTTTTTTTTTGACCGAGGAACCGTCGGAGACTCTTTTATGGGGTCACATCGCCTTCCGATGTCCGGTAATATGGTTATTGAACTCTAATGTAACGAGTAATGTTTAATATGATCCTCTAGAATTTTGATTATTTCATAAAAAATTGAGAGATTGCATCGAATAAATTAAAAAATTAGCAATGATATTATACATTAGAACAAAGTTCATAATTTATATTAAACAAATTAAAAATTTATAGATTATATTATATATTGAGCTAAATTTCATCAAATATTTGTATAATTATTCATTTTTCTTTCTTAACTTTTGCGATTATTTTTATGATTTCTCTTCATCGTTACGCTCTTTCTTACTTGTTCGATTATCATTCAATTTCCAAATTCGAGACTAGGTTTTCCTTTTTAAATTTCCAAGTCTGCCTCTCTTCTATGCGCAAATTTTCTTCCGCCGGGAGTCGCTCCTGTACCCATCCTAAACCCTGATAGCACCGCCGTGGTCGGCGCCCTAAAACCCTAACTTCGCCGCCGCCGCCGCCGCCATCGCCGTCGCCGTCGCCGTCAAAGAGGATCAGAAATTGACCGTCTCTGCAGATATCTCTCCAATATTCCCAGTCTCTGAAGGTCGCGAATCGTGCTGCTATCATGAACTTAATCGCGGGCTCGTACGAGAAGTTCATCTGGGGCTTCAAGCTCAAGCCCCTGAAGCACTCCTCCGATGGCGGTGCCCTAACCCTAACCAAGCTCTTCTGCTACCCCTCCCACCTCTCCCCCATCTCGTCCGTCGCGGCCGCCGGCCCCGTCGCGGCCTCCGGCGCCGGCGACGACACCATCCACCTCTACGACCTGGCGGCGGCCTCCTCCCTCGGCTCCCTCCACCACCATTCCGCTACGGTCACCGCCCTCTGCTTCTACACCCCTTCCAACCTCTCGTTCCCGCGCAACCTCCTCTCCGCCTCGGCGGACGGCTCGGTGTGCATCTTCGACGCCGATCCCTTCGTGCACCTGACGACGGTCAAGGTTCACAAGAAGGGCGGGGTCAATAGCCTCTCGGTGCATCCCTCGGGGAAGCTGGCGCTGACGGTGGGGAGGGACGAGTGCTTGGCGATGGTCAACTTGGTGAGGGGGAGGAGGAGCTTCTATTGCCGGTTGGCGAAGGAGGCGAGCTTGGTGGGGTTTGATTTGAGTGGAGAGAGGTTCTTCATGGTTATGGGGGATAGAGTTGGGATTCATGAAGCCGAGGACGCTAGGTTGGTCTGGGAAATGGAGAGTGGGAAGAGGGTTCTCTGCGCTGCTCCCAGTGAGGTTGGTTTTGTTTCTCTTTGATCGTTTGCTTCTGTTTCAAGTTGGTTGGTGTTGTTTCATCGTTTGTTTGAATGGTCATTAGTCTGTTGCGGATTTGCTGTGAGATTTGGCTTTTTGCTTGGTTGGAGAAGGAGATGCACAGGAATTTGCCATCTATCGATATGCATGGGTTGTTTTATCTTATCCTCATACTGAACTACTCATAATGAGAGTGTTTATGAATATGCAGAGTTTGAAGTTCCATATGTGAACTTATAGACCTACCATGAACATATCTAACAGTGAACAGCTGCTTCAAATGTTGGGATTTTCTTTTTGAACTAATATGAATGTAATCTAGGTGGGGGCTTTTAGTTTTATATTGGTTAGACAGTATGTTGGTGCGATCATTCATAAGAATATACCATAAATGTTTTGAGAAATTGGATCTCTTTAACTACAACTTTGTATGTGGTCTTTGGTCTGGCCTAGTGTGCAAGTTGAAAATTTTATGGAAGCATCTTAAGTGTGAGATCAGGCATGTTTGTTGGTACAACTCTGGAGTGCTCTGGTGTTTCTGCATTTGGCTGAGCATTGTTTTCTATAGCTTCCGAGTTATTACCTTGAGAGTTGGGACTGTTCCAGAGTTGGTACAACTCTGGAAGATGTTGGGACTGTTCCAGGTGATTTTAGGTTCTGAAGATGAAAATCATGATGGTTGATACTTGTTGCTCTCTTTCTCATCATGGATCCAGAGCTTTAAAAAATATAAACTATGAAAGATTTAATCTTGAAGTTCACTTTGTTTCTACATTAGTAAACCACTGTGCGTTTAATCTGTGCAAAGAAATCAGGTTATGACTTTCAGTTACATTAATATATGTCATGGAAGATGTTAGAGAATGCCCTTAGGTCATTAATTGTTCTTTGGGAACCTGAACATTTCAAATTGAAGTAGGTGAGTTTTTTGAATGTGTTATTGCTCAATTTTCAACAATGGTGATTTGTGTTCGTATTATTTTCCAATGGAAACCTTAGTGTGTGATATTCCCATCCTTTCTATAATCATCTCAAACTCATCCCTATTGCTTAGCTGAAGTCGCTAGACCTTTTGAAACTATAAATGTTAGAAAATAATGAAAAGTAGTACTCCTCAACTCAAGCAATAATTACTGTGGTTAAAAACTAATAATAAGCCTCTGTTTGGAGCATCAGCTACTGGAAATCTTAGAAGTCTAAGAAATCATGTGAACACACCAGCTATTGCTATCTTATATGTCAGAGAATTTTGTTCATTTTTTAGATGTTATGTAGACTATCTTCTGCTCCAAAAGAAATCCCCTGCTCCAAAAGTAAGAAAATCCTCCACCTGACTGCTTCATAAAAATTTTCTGTGCTCAAACAGCATGATCCTACCCATCCTTTGCTCCATGGAATAAGTTGATTATTTGAAGAGTTTCAGTCAGTGGTTAACTAATATTGGTACTCCTTGTAGGTTGAAACAGCATTTATTATTTATGTCCATAGCTCACCATGTGCAAACAGAGGCTCACAGTTGAATTTCAATATCCAATTATGCTTCAAATGTGTGCACATTTCCTTTAGTTCACCTGCTCTAAGTTGTCATTGGATTGAGGTATTTGACCTATAACTTTTATTGTTCAATCGGTAAAACTATTAAATGCTCATGAGTTTGGTCTTACTTCACCATCCAATACACATTAGTGACAAACAAGGCACTCACTTGCCCTGCGGTTTCTTCATTCTTTGGATGACCTAATGTTATTGCTGAAAGCCAATCGTAATCAAGGATCTTTGATGCAAGTATAATGTTTTTGCGTGTCCTTATTTATTCTCAATCTTAGTTTTCTTTTCTTTAAGTGAATATCTTCTAGTTTTTTAATAAGAGAGGGCCTGAGTGACTTTTTGACTAATAAAAAGTCAGAAATCTAGCAATTTGTTTTTGAGGGGAATTGTTGGAGGAGAAAAATTAGGGGATGCTAGGCTTTTGCATCTCTCTCTCTCTCTCTCTCTCTCTCTCTCTGCTACCCTCTTTTAAGTTCTGGTTTCAGTTTTCCCAGCATGAAAGGCCCTTATCCTTGCGCACTGATTGAGCCCCCCATTATTCCCTTGAACACAGATGTTGTGCCTTATCTGCATTCTTGTACTGCATTAGGGATTGGAGGATTGTCATGGTAAATGTTTATTGATTTTGACAGAGTGGACTTCTATACACTGGTGGTGAAGACCGGAGTGTTACAGCATGGGACACAAAGACTGGGAAGATGGCTTACCAAATTGAGGATGCTCATTCCACCCGTGTCAAAGGTATTGTTGTACTCAGTAAGAGCAATGACACAAGTGGAGAAGATGATCCATATTTAGTGACGTCTGCATCGTCTGATGGGGTTATACGAGTTTGGGATGTTCGCATGGCTATGAAAGAAAGGCCTCTTCCCCTGGCTGACGTTAACACAAAATCAAGGCTCACTTGTCTGGCCGGAACATCTCTGAAGTGTGAGTACTGGCTGTTTGACTTTTTCTTGGTGCTGTCTTTTTCTGTTGTTTCTTCCTCCTAGTCCTTTGATCTTAAATGAAGAATTTTGTTGGTGATTAGACTATGCAGATAGTGTAATGATAAAGATCAAGTTCTTGGATGTATGCTTCCTGATCTCCCAGCAGAATGTGTGGAACAATTTTCAATGATCTCCGTGAAGATCTGATATATAAGATCGTGCATGAAATTGGTATCAAAACATAATTTTGTTCGTTATAAAGAGGAGATTCCTTAGAGGTTTCTATTTTTTTGAGTTCTCTCATTCATCATGTTAGTTCTAACAGTTGTTGTTTCTATTCTTCTCAGCTCTAAGGAGGCCACAGTTAGGAGAAAAGGTTTCTAAGGAGGACACAATTGCAGATGGAGCATCATAATGCTGTCTATGGCTTGAGCTAGGTGGCAACTCGAAGATTTTCCCTCTTAGGTTCAGCGAGGCTGAGTATTTATGTTTAGTGAGGTGGATTTGATCAGTTGTTCAACATTTGAAGGCTCAAAGGAAAAATGGCGAGGGGAAAATAGGCCGGGAAAGCAGTATTGGGAGCTGAGCCATTAGGACATTTCCAATTGCTTTATATGACCACACAATTTTGACCTATCTGTTGATATAAACATTCGGGCATAAGTTGTAGAGACTCAATATCTGCTTTAATTATATGTAGCTTTGTAGCAGCGTTGCTTTAGGAGAATGAAGGAGACAAAATTGATTGAGTTTGGCCTGTGGATGAGACTACTGACTGTTGCATACGAACCGAGTGAGAACTTTGTTATATATGTATGTGCTTATTGTGCCGATATAATGTGATTTCTGCGTGTTCATTTTGTTGGAGGTGGAAAAGCGAAATGAAACCATGGTCTCGCGAGGGGTTCTCTTTCTTGTTCGTTCTTTCCTTCCCGCCTCTGCGGTTTACTCAACTGTAGATTCCGTCAATACCTAGGGGCCGCCGCCGTTCACCTCCTAAGCCGCCACGTCTGTCTTGGCTTCCGTCCTCTGATCAAAACGGTGCGTCCTTTTATGGCCATCGAGTTTGAGTACTCGTGTTACACCGAGACAGATTGGAATTGGAGATGTTCCCTCAGCGATTTGCATCCTGCATTGAGTCATGCCTGTGGTGGATCTCTGTCTGTCTGTCTGTCTGTCTGTCTGTCTCTCTCTCTCTCTCTCTCATTGAGTAAAAAAAGAAAAGGGAAAATAGATTACCAAAGTTAAAGGAGAATTACAGTAAATCCACGACATATGTACTGAACGGAGGTGATTAAACTGTGAGTCTGTGGTGATGTGGTAGGTTAGCCTTCCACCCAGTAGGCAAATTAGGTATTTCTGCGATTATATGCGAAATATTAAAACTGAACACTATTCTTATTAAAAGAAACTAACATATCTTAAACTAACATCTCTTGACTATGATGGAAAATTATTGTTTAATCAATAATCTATTGATCTCTACTTGTATATTACTTGAGAAAATTTTAGGGCAAATTTCAAAAAGGGATCCGAAGTCGTCATTTGTCATTTTTCCCTTTTTTCTTTCCTTTTTTTTTTTTTTTTTTTTTTTTTTGTTCTTCTTCTTCCTCCGGCCATCGGCGATGCCCACAAAGGGTTGGGTGAGGGTTGCCCTCGCCGACGAAGGCCACCCACGTTAGCCATAGGCAAGGGATGGCCTTGTCTGGGCATGGTGATCCTCGCCCAGGGGCCATCCGCGAGGTCGGTCCTCATCGATCCGTGGGCGATGTCAGCCGGCCACCGATGAAGAGGAAGAAGAAGAACCAAAAAAAAAAAAAAAAAAAGGAAGGAAGAAATAAGGGGGAAATGCCAAATGACGAAAATATCCTTGATTAGTTGGAAAATTTAGCCGGCTAGCGACCGAGGAGGTCGGGTCCTTATTTGAAACAACCAAAACCATTTTAGGCCCTTATTTGAAACAACCAATGCTACTTCAGGTCCTTATTTGAAATAAAATCCACTTCATGCCCTTATTTGAGAAAACAAAAACATTTTGGGTTCTTTTTGAAATTTTCCCAAAATTTTACAACACTTTGTGTAAGATTATTGCCCATTTCGGATTTAAAAAAAGAGAATTAACATCTTTTTTTTTCCTGATATAATCAAGAATTAAATGTTTGAAATGATAAAAATGATAATCAAGAGGGATGAATTGGTTGTAATACTTGAAATTTTTTTCACGAGGGACATACTGAATAGTGTGTAAAAGGTGCACCGGTGATTATATCGAATTTTTGAAATATTATTGAGGAGGCACCACATCAGCATCACAAAGAAGGTTTGACAGTCTACTTGTTCCTCAAACCAAAATGGATTGCAAAAGCGAGCTCGCCACTGGGAAGAGCACCAAAGGAAATGTACATAAATTTGAGGAAAGCTGCTAGCAAGGTCTGTGATGAACGGACCTCTGGCGCTGTAGGTACCATCAAAGACACCCTGTGGTCGCTGTTGCCCAAGGCTTGCCAGGCGACTACGGCCACCGCATAGTGGCCGACATCACTTGAGACATTGCGGCATGGCCTTCGTGTCGTGGTGGTGGTCGGTTTCCATTTATGAGGAGTGGATTTTGGGGGGTGTGAGTGTGTCAGTGTTGGGACATTCTTAGGTGTATCAGGTTCATATCAGCCAAATGCATCTAAATACCTAAATCGCGTGAGTTCTATGCCGGACTCACCAATATAAAAAATAAAACTTAGATTTATTGGGCTCACATTCACCGGTATAGGCAATTGTTTCTACGAGTGTTGGTTCGTGACTTAAAATTGGGAACTGAATATAAGTTCGAAGAGGTTGAAAATGGAAATAGACCCGATGGAATCTAAGGGCGCGTTTGGTAACGATTATGTTTCTAAACGATTTTTGACAAAAATGATTATTTTTTATTCGTTCTAACCGATTCTCGAGTAAAATAATGCGTTTGGTAAATCGTCCAAAATTTCGATTCTCGGAATAGAATTGCGTTTGAGTACCGTGTTAATTGATTCTATTCCAAATCAATTTCTTTTAATTTTTAAATAATTTATATATATTTTTCCTTTTTTTCTTTTCTTTTTTTTTTCCTTTTTTCCTTTTTTTTTTTTTTTTTCCTATTCTTCTTCTTCTTCAGCCGATGACCTCACCCAGTGTGTCGCGGCCCTCGGCGAGGCTGACCCTCGTCGGCCGAGCCTCGTTGGCGCGGTGGGCGAGGCTCACCCAGCCCCGCCGAGGCTCGGCCTCGCCGGTGGCCAGGCCGGCCTCACCGGGGCCGGGTGAGGCTTGCTTGGCCACCGGCGGGGCTGGGCGAGCCTCGGCCCGGGGCCGGCGAGCTCGCCCGGGCCGATTCTTGGCAACCGGCGGACGGCGGCGGGTGGCAGCGGACAATTTGTGCTAGGCATGAACCACACACATAAATAGATTAAGTTTCTTGGGAAATTTTTTTGAAGTACGAACAAAGGTTTGAACTAAACTCGCTTCTTTTTGGGGACGAAATCAAGGTACCATGCTATCTTTCAAGCGCATCTCCAGAAATTGTTTAGAACAATGCGAAAATGAAAACTGAGAATGAGGTGACAATTTTTTTCGCTTCTGCGTGAAACAACTGGGGAAGCATGGATGGAGCTTTATTAATGTGTTCAAAATCTTTGGTGCATATTCAAATTTTACATACGCGATTAAATTTTTAGTAGGTACATATGAGACGATTAGCAAAGCATTTGATCTTGTCTAGATTCAATTTAACTATGAGCCAATTAAACCTTTGACAATCTAGAGTATCGAGCCTAAGTAGAAGCGCTTCATTGAGTTTGAGTAGTATCTAGATTCGCCATACAATTTCATTTCTGTTCTTTTGGCAGAAGAGCATATAAGAGCAATAAAATGTTGGGAGCATGCGATAAAAATTCCATAACTCCACGTGGGAAGCCTAAATCCAAAATTTTCAACATATTCACTTGGATCTATCTTTGTCAAAATCTTAAATCAATAAGTCAAATGTAAAATAAGGTCTAATGCCACTTGTTGGATGTGAGCACGTAACAGAAGCCGATACATTCGCATCAGAAAATCACCAAAATTGCCTAAATCTAAGCCTGTCAATATATTTAGTTAAATGCACATTATCTCAAAAATTTAAATTAATAAATTATGAATTAACACCAAGATATGGTAACTGCACTACATCATACCATTTTTCCAATAAGAGATTCTTTTTTTTTTTTTTTAAAAATTTTAAAACAACTCGCACATGCATCTTGACGTAGAAATTCCCTCGAACAAAGTTCTTTCCAATGCCACATTGTTGCCTCTTTTTCCTTTTGTTTGGGCAAACTTAGCAAATCCGCCTTTGATGTTATTTTCACGACCAAATAGCACGTAACGTTCCCCTGTTCCTAGTGGCGTACACTCATGATCTCATGATAGACAATATTATGTCAGCAGGAAAAAACCATCTGAATTTGTTTTGCATACCAAATCAGCTCGTGAATAGTAGAAGAAAACAAGTGCCAGAAGAAGCACTAATATGCAAAAGATAAAAGAAGACAGGCGAATTTTCTATGACAAGAAAATAGCTATTTTTCAAAGCAAAATTATATCCATCCTGACATACTTGTAGCACCTAATCGAAAACTCTACAAGCATACAACAACTATAAATAGTTATGGTTTCATTTAGATTTCCCTTTCTTCGCAGATCCGTTCTTAGCAGATCCCTTCTTAATGGGCTTTTTTTGTACCTTCTTCTGTGGTTTCAACTTGCTCGAGTTTGAAGAGTCGTCTCGCTTTTGTTTACTTCGTTTCTTCTCTTTCTTCACATTGTACATTGTAACAGCCTGCAAAACCAAATATCAATCAAATAAGACCAGTGTGAGCTCAACCAATTGTTCAAGCATTGACATATCCTTCTCCTGAAAAGAAGCGATGGACTGTACCTTATCAACATTGAGTATTTCATGTGAATTCTTGGCAAGGAGCTTGTTTAGAACTCTGTCCGTTTGCTCCTTCTCTTTGGAACCCTGGCCTTTTCCTTCTGCTACTGGAAGGAACTGAACAGAAGAGAGAAGAAATCTGAGCCAGTGAATCTTCAAGTATAAGAGAAATCATGGAAATTATATAGCTCCAGAAACCTTGCGATGTTTTTGCTCATGCTTTGGCTTCTTTTCTCCTGGAAGCTTCTTGTCAAACTTCCCACCACTAGCTGTGGCGGTAGCTGCTAATCCGGCGACATTCCCCAGTTCATCTTTACTCACTTTCTTTGGTGCAGCCTGGGTTCCTGTTATGGGCAATGCTGTGGCTGCTAGCTGAATATGGCTGCATATATATAACCGCATCTCAATATTTGCATGCGCGGGTGGGATTGGATAATGCAATATCAAAACACTAGAGGGTTCAGGCATTGGACAAGTATTGTCTATCAGATGCAAAGAAATATTTATTTTCAAAGGAAATTAACCAAAAATGAAGAAGCATTTTGGTTTTGACCTCAAAAATATATATTGAAGAGTGAGGATCAGGATTGATTCTAAGAATAGTTGCTTAGGCACTATGAAAAGATAAAATTGTCACTATCATTATATAAGATGTTAAGGAGAAAAACCTTGGCAAAGCATGAACTTTTGCAACTTGTTTTAGGTTCTGCAGTCGGTTTTTGTTCTGCTTTTCGACACGCTTCTTCTTTTCAGCCCGTCTCTCAGCAAAAGGGTCACTTCCAACCTCTGCAAGCAACAACCGTGTGAATAAATAACAAAAAGTTACAGTGTCGTAGACTAAGTTACACTGGTTACATATAATTTGACCAAAAAAATATTAAAACCATATACCAATGCAAAAACCAGTCAAGCTGATGTTGAGTGGGCTGAACGGGAAGATTAGAAACAAGTTGATGCCCCCAATAAGATAGCAATATATATACGATATACTACAGTACACCTTCAAGTATAAACTCATAGCAGTCATGCCCAGCTGAGATGGCACGGAAGGCCTCTCCTGGTCTCTAGGGCTATGCATTTAAACATAATCCTGTAGCAACGCTCCTTGGGTGGAGATGAGAATTGTAGTTTTTCATAAACATAATTGCTTCTCACGTAATAAGCATAATTGACATCTGGAAAAGTGATTTGGCAGTAGGTACAATCTTATCTAAATAATTGAGGTTAAGTCCCTGTCCCCTAAGTTTGGCAAAATGTCAATATTAGGGCAAATCAGTTTGACTGGATGAATCGGGTCAAATCTGATTTTTGACCTGAACAGTTTTACGAAGAAAATGGAAATGGACCATGGAACAGCACCGGTGCAAACAGTTAAACTGGCTAGCGTTCTGGTGCTTTTAAACCATTGCTTAATCAATATCTGCTATGCTTGTCCTTGAAAATCAAGCATATTTACATCTTAAAGCAAATATATGATGATTAAGGACAACAACTTATACAAAAAAAGCCTATTCAATGAAAAAAGAAGAAAGAAGGAATATGCAATTAATAAAAGATTTGTCTGTATACCATCAGTGGCCTTGGCCTCGAGTATGGGTACATCTCGATCATCATTAACACGATCATATCCATAGCGGCGTTTCCAAGTACCAGTCTGCTCATCATAAACAACCTTGTCCTTTTTACGGTTCTTTATACCTGAAATTTATCATCAGAATAATGTTAACATACATAAATTAATCAAAATGGGAATAATTGAGACCTAATACAAAAATTTCATGATTAAACAAAAAATTTGTTGATCAAAGGCCTACATATCCTACCATTGTTTAGAATCAACAATTAGCATCTTCAGAAAATTTGTCTTCTCTGGACAGCAAAAACAGATTTAAAAGACAGATATAGCCTACAATATTATGGCTCACCTTTTGCTTTGGCAAACAATTCCCATTTTGTAGGAGGTTTGGGCTTTGGCAACTGAAAAAACAATAAATATCTCACCATAAGCAAATAAACAGCAAAATCAACTCTTATTAAGTAATGCAGGCAAAGGCAAACTTTTTATTTTTGTAAGCAAAAGGTTAACATAAAGTAGCATCAGCGAAACAAAATAGGCAAATTTCTTAACAGCAACATTCATTTCATAAGGGATACAATGCCTGTAATTGCCATATTCTAATGTTATCAGATCAAACATGTACTCCAAAAATTCCTCCGCCAAGTCACAATAATAGATAAACAACTCACTGATGTTCGGAAGAAGAGTCATTTACCAAACATAGATGATCTAGAGGCTGAAGGCATAACATGCCAAAGAATGTGTTAATGTACATTATATGCGTGTATTAGAATGGATTCCTATCCCGAATTGTTGTGCTTCTCCTCAGATACCCCCTCCCTCCAGTATCTTTGTCTATGCTATACTCACACACTTCTTCCACAGTATGTATTAAGAAAATTAATAAATTCTCACAGATGATATGTATAGCTATCAAGAGATAATATGTAAAATTCAAAGTACAATGAAGACATCGCTCTTAAATTCCTTATTAATGGAAAAACATGTGTAAAGAAGAATTACTCTGATCATCCATCATAGCAGCCTCTCTACTTAGGTAAGAGTGATCAACCGAAGTTCTTTACTAATGAAGAAAAAGATTCAAACGAGGACTGAGCTCAAGTGCTTACATGCTTTTCTCTGGGCAATTTTGTTGTTGGTGGCGGCAACTTGACAATAGGACCATCCACATCTTCAGTGGAAGGTAGGTTGAAAAGTGCATCTGCGACTGCTTGAACAAGCTCAGTCCCCTTCTCCAGACACTTCTCTACCAACTCCTCCCTTCATATTTCAAAAGCATCCAAATAAGAACTCTAAAAAAAGATCGACATTCCTAATTCTGAAACAAAAAGTGGAACCATAATACGCATCACGATTCAATATTTCTCAGTATTCACTACCCACAAATAACTGATACCATAATCAGCAAATTATGATGCACATGGTCACAAATGCACGATACTGCCAAACTTCGTATAAGATCTTCCATGAACTAACTCCTGTCCCATGCAAAAGGCTTAAATTTTTTTCCTCTGTTGAGACATATACTTCATTCTTCCCCGTTTCTACATCAAACAAAACACGCAGAAGAGTACTCATATCTCTTTCTCCACCTTTCGAATGGATGGAAACCACACGTCCACGATTACATAAAAGCAAATTCAATTTCGCGATTGCATTAGAACAGAAAACACAATATCACGATCAGATTACGCAACAAGGACACCTCCCACGAAATTCTATGCACCGGAAAAAAACCAAAAACCGCAGACTAAGACGTGAAGTAGACAAGTGTGAACCTCGAAGAAGGTAGGGAAGGAAAGTGGTGACCAGGATCGAAGGTCATGAGATTCCCGAGGTCAACCTGCATAGTCCGAGCCTCCTCCATTGCTGTCTGACCCTGCGAAACACCATTATTCTCAGTCACAAAGTGCAGGTCTATTAATCGGCTGAGTTAGGGCGCGAAAAAGAGAAACAGAGAGACGGCGGAGGCGGAGGCGGCGGCGGCGGCGGCGGCGGTACCTGAGGTCCGACGACGGCGGCAGGGGTTTGTACGGGGTCGGCGTGTGGTGTGGCGCGGCGGACGAGCGGCGGGGCTAAGCCGCTGCAAGCGACGGGGCGAGTCTCAGCGTCGGCGAGCGACGGGGCGAGTCTGTGCGAATAGGGCGGAGTGGAGGCGGGCGTTTGAGCCCTTGAAAGAGGTAACGGGAGAAGGAATGGGGCTAGGTTTCTGCGTCTTTTAAACAAAAACACTAGTTTCTTCTCTCGTTTCGCATACAATTTTATATTTTATCATATTTGCAGAAAAAATATTTGTTACACTTAAAACAAAAAACAATGATATTGTCTCCTCTATAAAAGAATCTAAGGATTTAAAAATTATGTCAGTGAGTGAATTAACCGACTCCCTAGAGATGCATGAATTCAAAAAAAAAAAATAATAATAACCTTGCAAGATGAAGAATCGATTGGAAGTGTCTTTCAGTTTAAAATAAAAATGGTGGAAGAGGTTGTGGAACAATACAAGAGGACGTGAAAACTCTCTGAAAGAAAAATGTACAACTGGCAATAAACCACAATGCCACTCTTCTAAAGTGGAAGATCTATCAACTCGATGTAAAATCAATATTTCTAAATGGGTATATTCAATAAGAAATATACATGAGATAAGCACTAAGCTTCAATGCCACAAAGGCAAAGCAAAAAGGGTACTAAGGCTCAAGAAGGCCATATACGAGGTAAAACAAGCACCGTGAATGTTGTAGTAGAGGATGGATGAAAACCTCACTAAGCAAGGATTCGAGAGAGGCATAAGCGAGCCAAGGCTCTGCTTTAAGACTTAAGATAAGTCTAACACTCTTATTGTCTCCTTGTATGTAGATGATTTCATATATACAAGCAGTAATTAGGAAGTGATTAAAAAATTCAAAGAGAAGATGACGAAGACATTCGATATGATGGAAAGATAGCGATAAATAGTCCATTAAAACAGGTGACAAATTATCGACATATACAAATGCTTATGGTTACCATTTTGTTGTTTTGTCATTGATGTGTTTCTTTCATTTTATTAACGCAAAGGCTGATATAGTAATTTGATGATGCTCACTCTAAGCTGATAAAGTATACTGCTCGCGCTAAGCTGACATATCAAAGCCCTCAGGCTGATATAGTATACTGATAATACTCACCAAAAGCTACTAGGGTATATTGCTCACTCTAAGCTGACATATCAAAGCCCTCATGCTGATATAGTATACTATCCTGATCATTTGACAATTTCACCACTTTTATCATACCCGATAAAAATAATCGTGCGTGGGTACACGGTCGGCTTTAGCCAAAATACCATATTTTTTCCTTTTTAAAAATCCCACCATTTAATGTAGTCCATCAGAATATTTTTGGCTTTATAAAATGACGCCTGGTGTTACCCAATTAAATACCGAAAATACTCAATTTTGGGATAAATTCCCAAAATTACAAATTCCACTCAATTAGCACAAAATAGCATTCAATTAAATAAACCAACCACACCATTGTAATCAGCACGAAATTTTGGTTATCGGCTATCTTGGTCTAATTTCCAGAAAATAATAATTAATTAAATAAATACCAAAATTAATTAATTAAATACAATTAAATGCCATAAATAGAAACTTAGGCCGGAAATGCCTAATTAAATACCGAAACAGGCCCGAAAAAATTCTGAACCTCTCTAAATAAATAATACATCCTATCTAGTCTCTAATTAAGCCGATCTAACCACCTAACATACAATAACGATTAATTAAATCACTAATCCATTCTAACTAACCACATAATCCCTAATTAACTCAAACTAATCAACCATTAAACATAATTAACTCCATAAGCAGAGTTTAGTGAGTAAACTCACCAGCTTTGCGGGCCGGTGAGTCCACAGCGACGGCGGCCGAAACTCGGGCCTACGGCGACGCTAACGAAGGCCAAACCGAGGCAGAAATCGGCCCTGCAAAGCTCACGGTTGAGCTGGGTTTCTGCTTCTGCGCTGCTGGTCTTGCTGTTTCGGTGAAGATGGGCTGACGTGCGGGTTGAGCTAATTCGTGGGCTGTTGGCGGCTGAAGCTTGGAGAGGCGCGGGCTGGTGGGCTCGTGGACGTCGCTGCTGGAGGGGACAAAACGAAGGAGTTGCTGGCAATTAATTTGATGGAAGTAGAGCTTTGAAGAGGTGAAAGAAAAGCAGAGACCGAACATGGACATGTGGCCGCGAGCTGGGCCGAGATCCAGTGGAGAGAAGAAGGGGGAAAAGTGAGCTGAAATGTGTGGGCGGTGAAGACCAAAGATGGTGGGGATGGGCGCTGCTGGAGTCAACTTCGGCTTCGTTTGTTGACTGGAAAAGGATGCACGAATGAAAGGGAATCGGTGGAGAGTTCTCGTGGACGTTGTTGCTAGGTGAGCTGTTCGAGTCAACGCCAGATGGAGGAGATGGACGAAGGAAGGAGCTTCTCGGTTGGCTGCTAGACGTGTGGCAGAGGGATGGGAATTCGGTGGAGCTGCAAAATTTGATGGAGATGGGAGCTGCTGAGTAGGTGGCGGAAGCGGGCGGACGCTGGCGTGCGAAGGAAGCTGGGCTTCGAAGGAAATGATGAAAGAGACGCAGAGGTAGCTGGCAGAAGCGGAAGAGATAAGGGAGCGGGAAGTGTCGGCCGAGAGGGGGAGAAACGTGCGAAAATGATGGAAAGGAGAGAGAGACGTGCGTGAGAGGGAGTCTAGTGGAGGGGGAAAAGTGGGAAGGTAGTCAAACACAAATATTTGGCCACATGAGTGTTTATTCAACCTTATCATCAACTAACAAAATCAATTGGTCATCCAAAGCCAATTTCAACGCCAAATTGCCCCAATTGAAGACTAAATGAAGGCCAAAATACGACAGCCCCTCTAGCCTACGAATTTCATCCAATTAGACTTCCATTTATTTGTCAATTTCTCCTATTTGATGTCCAAATTTGCTAAGGAAGAAGCCCACACAAAATCCACAATTTCCCTTCAGCCAGTAGCTCGCTTTGGAGGCAAAAAATCCCTTCTATTTGGCCCTCCCGAATTTCTGTTCTTTTCCGAATCGTCCGAATTGATTTTCCGTAAAAATCCCGAACTCGCCGAGAATTCTCCAAAGGATGAGTCAACGTTCCTAAAATGACTCGTGACATGATGGAACTTTCAATTTCCGAAATCGGATTCAAATTCGCGGTTAATTTCAATCTGGTGCGATTTTAGCATAACCTAGCCTACCGAGTAGCTTTTACAAATTTTTAGTGCAATTGACATGTGATCGATTTATTTCGAGTCACAATGTACCTCTTCGATGCATCGGCTACTCTCGGTGGTCGTGAAAATCTCGAGATTTCGATTACGGACACAAGGTACCAAAACGACAGAAAAATTGGTTTAGTGCCGATCGATGAGAATTTTGGAATCACCCACTCTTTGATCACCCATCTTAGTCGAACCAACCTATCTCTGATCCCCAATTAATTTTTAACTATGTCGTAATGATCTCTGCAGATGAGTATGGTCGAGTAGTCGATTCTTGGTCGAATTCTCAAGTCTATTGTATTAAAATCTCTTAATAACTTCCCATAATAGGCTAGTTATCTCGTGAGTGGCCAACTCAAAGAAAAGAACTATAGGCGCGTCGATGAAAAGCCCAACTTATCCAATTGAAATCAGAACCTGAAAATCAGGATGTCACAACATGTGCATTGTACGACTGACAATGGAAGGTGAGTGAAATTATCCCTATTTACTCATCGTGTGAGCCCTTGAGGTAATTTATAATTTACCTCATTTTGTGCCCTATGTTATTTCTGACTATGTTCTTGAAGTGAAAGATCAATGTTATTACTTTAGCATGTTACCGGCGGTCATGATTAGATATGGCTTTATGGGATGTGTCTAGGAAAGTAGTTGTTTTGAAATGGAGATAGACATGAGTGCGAAGGAAGACTATTGTTGTTTTACATCTATCACATGAATTTACTGGTCGACCAATTATATCACATTATGTGGATTTGGATATAATTGTAAATATATGGTGTTATGAGAATAGTTAATTATAGCCTTTAAGATGTATACTTGATTGATGTAACAAAATATGTTTGGGGGCACTGTGAAATATCGATTGTTTATTTCTTTTCGGGATTGTAGCCATTATGTCATCCTTAACAGGTGCATAATTTGAGCTCCCAAGTGCAAGTGTACTCACTGGTCGCACGGCTTACTTGCTAGTATGAATTGTTTTCTAAAGTTGATGATTATTGAATGCTTTATATTTTTGATAGAGTGCTATCAAACCCATCATGTCCGAGTGGAAGATGTAGTATTTTATTAATATGTCCATGATGGGGTGCTATTGGAATGCACCGTTTGGTCTTGATATGCTACAATGAAAAAGACACCCATTGAAAGGGTATGAGGGAGTTGTATAAAAGTCTTTTGAAGATAACCATTGGCACGGTTGGTAGAACATACGCTCAGAAAGAAAGTTCTCCTTTTCTTGTCCCATTTCCATCAAAAGAAAAAGAAGGCGTTCCATTTCTTCTTTACGAGAACAATTGGCATTTACGCTGTGGAAAGTGAATGCTTTCCTCGTGATTGTATTCATACCAACGTGAAGTATTTTTGTTCGTGATTTATCCGCAATTCAACGTTCGTTCCTGGGTAAATTGTTAACCACGCATCAAATAGAGTTAAGTCGTCTTCCGCCAACATTCCTCCTACACTTCTAGCCAGAATTTTATATATGGATTGGTTCATATCAATATGGAATTATTACCTGGTTGATTATAGTAGGTGCAATCCAAATAATTTATGCAGCTTTAACATCTCCTAATCAACGTAATTTTAAAAAAAAAAAGTATAGCCATCAATGAGATACCACTTTGAAAGAATTAGAATTCTAATCTTATGTTAGGACCTACGAGCTAAGAACAATCTCAACTAGATAGTTTCTATGGGGCATACACCTCCCAAAATGTAACGGAGGTGTGCAAAGGTTTTCTCAGGCCTGATAGAGATTGGCCCTTGAGTGCAAAGGTAGAAGGAAGCTTGATTGCAAGACTCACCCGTCGAGTAAGGACAAAAGTTGGCCTTAGTGATTCAACGGTGCTAAGTGGAAGGGCCGTTGCTCAACGGATAAAAGTTACTCTAGAGATAACAGGTTAATCTTCCCTAGGACTTCACATCGATGGGAAGGTTTGGCACCTCAATGTCAACTTTTCGTCACCTAGGGCTGTAGTATGTTCCAATGATTGGGTTGTTCATCCATTAAAATGGTACATGAGCTGGGTTCAGAATGTCGTGAGACAATTCGGTCCATATCCGGTGTGAGCATTAAAGCTTTGAGAGGAATAGAATTTCATTACCGAAAGATCTTAAATGTTTGAGAATGTCCAATTATCAATCCCGAGTGCAGCAAAGAGGAAAATTTCAATAAAGAAGACAAGTCGTGAAGCCATAGGGTCTGTATGAAGTCACCTTTAGAGACGACATTTGGTATGTCATCATAAATGGCTCTAACACCTTCCTCCATGGCGTTTGAAACATGCTCGTTGTCATTACGCTACCTGAGGCACCATAGCACCAGGAAGAACGCAATCCCGATGACGGCAAAGGCTGGGATTGCGATCTCCGATTCGAGAGCTGAGAGCAATGCCATCGTCGGGCGAACATGAGTTGTTTCCTTAATGACTTATTGGAATAATTGTCTCTCTAGGATGTCTTTATTCTAATAATGAGTCATTTTTTTTTCTGAAATCCAAATGATTGGCCAATCTTGAAATCACGTAAGAGTACCAATGATATCCCATGTGCCACTCTGTTGGACGAGTATCTGCTTTTTGTATGAGATATACGACATGATAGTGAAGTAGCCAAGGTCATTTATTTTTATTAGCATATGCTTATCTGCTTAACTATCTAGAACTTGGTATCACCGGCTAGTTACTGTCATGTATAATGCTTTTGCTAAACAAATCATTGCAATAACTACTCCTTACATTGTAATGCCCATTACAGATAAATGTGGACTGGTTAAGTGAGTATCTAACTTCAGCTTCGAGTTATATTACGAGTGATTTTGGCTCTACTATTATCAATTCACTCACATTTCAAGCAACAAAAGAACATGTGGACTATTTGATACTGAAAAGGGAAGGTATTTTTCATTTCCAGCCACTGGTGGGGAAGGTCATTGGATATGATGGAAGTTCTGATACCAATTTGGAATCTATTGGAGAGTACTTACAACCAATATCTCATTTTTATCCAATTAAGTCTGTCGGGCCATTTGGAGGCAAAGGTGGACAGCCCTGGGATGATGGAAAATATAATGGCGTGAAGAAAATAAAGACACTAGCAACTACACGGCCATTGAGTACAACAAAGATGGCAAGTGCATTTGGTCTTCCACACATGGTAGAAGTGGCAAAGGCGGCATTTATATGGTGAGTTTATCTAGTTTTAGGATTAGGAATACCTTTCTTGCCAATCATTTCTTTAACTTTGCCACCACAAAAGGAAAGTTTATTGACTTTTTCGAGTCTTTAATTGCATATCATTAATGGAATTATCCTTGCTGCAAAGATTGAATATGGAAGGAAATTCCTGAAGGAGAAAAGAAACAGGAGCTAACGATAAATGTGATTAGGTTTAGTATTTACCAATTTTATTTTCCTCCGTCCAACTCAATTTCCTATCATTATTAATCACGTTAATTGCCAACTTTGTAGGTTGATTTGGACTACCCACATTAATACTTAATTTTGGCTCGGTTGTCATTCGATCACCGACATTTCAAACTAGTACGAGAAGGTATGGACCGTTTGGTGAGGAAAAAGGAGGGTTCTTTCGTTGTCCATTGATATGTAGCAAGATAATTGGCTTTTATGGAAGATCAGGTGCCCATCTTGATTCAATAGGAGTCTTACTTAGAACCAGATTCTTGTTCTGGTCCCTTCAAATCCATTGAGCCTTTTGAAGGTCGATACGACAGTCCTTGGGATGATGGTATCCGCACAGATGTGAGAGAAGTAAACGCAGTTGCGGGATTAATGATTGACTCCATTACTTTTGAGTATGAAAATAATGGGTCTACAATCCAGAGGCCTAAAATGGCGGGAAAGGAGGAGATAAGACGAACGAGTTATGAGTATCTTTCAATTACTTCTTGTTGTATCGTCACGTGTACTATCAATTAATTATAACTTGCTATTAAGGTCTAAAGCGCTTCTAAAGGTCAAATTATGGACATTGACATGGGACTTGTGTTGTAGAGAATGCAATAAGTAGCTTAACTAAGTTTATGTTGAAATGTAAATCAGAATCTTGAAAATTATATCGTCAGAATTCATGGTGGACAATTGTGCATCCGATATAAGCTTACTTTTCTTAGTAGACAGGTATAAAAGAATTTAGGATTGAATTAATTATTGTACAATAAATTTAAGGAATTTTCGGACGATTATCCTGGTGATTTTCTATTTACAAGGCTAGAAGATCTTCAATTGGCAATGCATGGGGAGCTGGAACGCCCTCGTTTGTCTTTGTGTTCAGATTCCGTGACATTTACTACGACTTGATTGACAAAAAAGAGAAGAGAAGTGGGAGAACGTTTTTCTCTCTTCATTAATTACTTTGTACAATTACATTGGTCCTATTTGTAATCTAAAAGATGAAAGAAAATAGGAAATAATGTACAGCAAATATACAGAGAATTATATATTTCCTATAGATCAAGAAAATCACGGATTTACTCCATAATTAGAATCAGTGCCAGAATGAATATTTGATTATATCTCCAACACTCCCCCTCAAGCTGGTGGCCTGTATATGTCGAGGACGCCTAGCTTGCTTAGTAAGCATGTATGTTGTCTCTGACACAATGGTTTAGTGAACATATCCGCAAGCTGTTCCGTAGTCCCAATTCCTTTTGTTACAAGAATTCCTTCTCTGATCTTGTCCCGAGTGAAATGACAGTCAACTTCTATATGTTTTGTTCTTTCATGAAAAACGGGATTTGCTGTTAATTTAATTGCAGCATCATTGTCACAAAACAATTATGTTGGTTCACTGACCTGTAGTCCAAGATCTGAGAGTAGTCCTCATATCCAAACTATTTCGCAAGTAGTTTTCGCCATGGCTCGGTACTCTGACTCGGCGGATGATAATGACACAGTTGACTGCTTCTTTGTTTTCTAGGAAATTAGTGATCTTCCCAACTTAATGCAGAAACCAGTAATAGACCTTCTTGTCATCGGGCAAGTGGCATAATTTGTATTGCAATAAGCTGTCATCTTCATGTTGCAATCACGAGATAAGAATATCCCTAGTCCTGGACATCCCTTCGGATATTTCACAACATTTAGGGCCGCGTTCATATGAGACTGTTTTGGACTATGCATGAACTGGCTAAGGATTTGCACTGCATAGCATATATCAGGTCTTGTCATAGTAAGATATATCAACTTTCCAACAAGTCGATGATATTTCGATGGATCCTTGAGTAACGGATCCTCGACGATCGAAGGAGAATCCAAATCGTACTCATGAGTTGTCAATTTGGTATTCTAGTCAATGGGTATGACAGCTGGTCTGCACCTTGACAATCCTGCTTCTAAAACAATCTCTAAAATGAATTTTCTTTGATTGAGGTTGATACCTTGATCAGATCGAGCAATTTCAATCCCAATGAAATACTTGGGAGGACCCAAATCCTTGATGTGAAAGGTGGAATGCAAGTATTCTTTGAATTTTTCAACATCAGAGTCATTATTTCCCATGACTAATATATCATCAACATATATCAACAAATAAATTGATGAATTCCCTTTATTCCATGTGAACAATGCATAGTCATGTTTAGAATGCTGAAAACCTGCATTGGTTAGTGTAGCAGTAAATTTGGCGTACCATTGCCTAGATGCTTGTTTTAGCCCATAGAGGGATTTATGTAGACGACATACCCGAGACTCCCCCTGTCTATGTAATTCATGTGGAAGTTCCATATAGATTTCTTCATCTAGATCACCATGAAGAAATGCATTGTGAACGTCCATCTGGTGTAGTGACCAATTTCGAATGGATGCAATAGATAAGAAGGATCAAACAGTAACTTCTTTGGCAACGGGAGAAAAAGTTTCATGATAGTCAAAACCTTCTCTCTGGGTGAAGCCTTTAGCAACCAACCGAGCCTTGTAGCGTTCAACAATGCCATCTGCCTTATACTTGATCTTGTAGACCCATTTACATCCGATTGGCTTCCGGTGTTGTGATAGAGGAACAATGTCCCAAGTGTGGTTTTCCATTAGGGCATTAAGTTATGATTCCATTGCGTGTTGCCATCGAGGGTCACGTACTGCTTCATGAAATGAGGATGGTTCTTGTTCTTCTGAGATGCGGCTAATGCAACACATATGTTCTGGTGATAGCCGATTGAAAGAAACATACGAGGAAACAAGATATTGTGTACTTGGAGAAGTCAAGGCAGAACAAATATAGTCCTTGGTCCATGTGGGTGGGCGAGTAACTCGCTGAGAACGTCTAGGTTGCTTAGCCATCATTTGTTTAAGTATCAAAGAAGATTCTGGATTAGTTTCTGATGTTACCATTGAGGGAGCGGATGAGATACCGTCAGATAATGTAGGAGATGATATTGGAGATCCAGCTTCCAAAGTGGGCAATTCTCTTGGGACTGGTACTGGAGGACTCGAAACAAGAAAATATTGTGGGGCCATAGATAAATCTTCTTTAGCTAGAAAAAGACAGCGAGGACTATCTGATGATTCCATTGATGAAGTTATCATATCTTTGAACGGAAAGATATATTCATGAAATATTACGTCTCTGATGATAAAGAAGTGCCCTGTAGATATCTCCATAACTTTGTATCCTTTTTGAAATGGAGGATATCCCATGAAGACAAATTGGGTGGCACGGGGACCCATTTTATCCCGAGGGCCCACATTTGTTGCATAACACAGACAACCAAATACTCCGAGATGATCATTTTCCGATAGTTTGTTGTAAAGTATTTCAAAAGGAGTTTTACCATCAAGTATCCGAGTTGGCATGCGGTTAATCGAATAAACTGCATTGACCACACAATCACCCCAAAATTCCTCAGGAATATGTGCTTGGTATTTCAATGCCTAAACTACTTCTAAAATATGTCTATTTTTGCATTCAACAATTCCATTTTGCTGTGGGGTATAAGTGCAAGGACTTTCATGAAGTATCCCATGAGAAGACAGAAAACTTATGCATTCAGAAGTGAAAAACTCACGACCATTATCTTTACGAATTTGTTGTACAAATTTGTCAAATTGATTCTTACCTAAGGAGAAAAATTTCAATAGGTGAGTGAATGTCTGGCCCTTTGATTGCATAAGAAATACCCAAGTAGCTCGTGTATGATCATCAACAATTGTGAGAAAGAAACGGGAACCATCACGATGAGGAGTGTGATAGGGTCCCTAAATATCCATATGAAGTAAGGAAAAAGCAATATTAGCTCGGGATGTACTAATTGGAAATGATGCTCGAGATTGCTTAGCTAAAGGACATATTGGACATTTAAGGTGAGGAAATCGTGCACTATGACCCAATCGTTGATGAGGAAGAAGATTTTTATTTCGACTAATGGCATTACAAGATATGCTTTTATTTAGTAATTGTAAATCTCCTAAGGAATCAATCCAGAAATATAGCCCTTGCATGACATTACCCAAGCCCATCACTTTGCCAGTCGAATGATCCTGAAAGAAACAATTGTTGGAATTGAATATGGCATGATAGAAATTATCCTCGCAGACTTTTGAGACAGAAAGAAGGTTGAAATCGAAATCAGGAATGTATAAGACATTCTTGAGGATAAAATTTTGACCAAGATGAACGGTGCCAACATCAGTGACATGAGTGATATTTCCATTTGGAAGTTGTACCGATACAGGAGATTGAGACCTTTTATAAATATGAGAGAAAAGATCCTTATTGCATATTATGTGGTCACTAGCACTTGAGTCAATTATCCATGCATCAACTAGAAGTAAGTTCTCCTCATAAAGAAAAGTACCTGAGAATCCAGCACTCTTGTCACCATTTTTCAATTGATTCAGAATCTGCACAATATTCTGATACTGTTCCTGAGTAATTGTATGTTGTGCGCCATCCATCCTTTGCATGGAAACTTGATAAGCTGATGATTCATTTTCCTTTTTATTTTTTTCATTAGGTTTGCCATGCAATTTCCAACATCTTTCAACAATATGGTGTAGGCGCTTGCAATATTCACAATATTTATTTTTAAATTTAGTATTTTGCCCACTGACCTTTCCTAATGACGTGGCATTTCGTGGGCCATAGGATGTTTTATAAGTAGGTGCAGACGTGGCAAAATATGGACCGTCCGATTCGGAGTAATGGATGGACGGTCGAGATCCACCTGATGTCGCGCCTCTCTCCCAGATGTCCGATTGGGCACGCCGATCCAGCCGTTAGATCCACTTGATTGTCCCTTTTGATGCCAATCGTCAGATCTCCCCTACTGATCCCAGCTGTCCATTTTAGGGTAGACAACATTTCTTTTTGCAACAGCCGTAGATCCCACTTTTGGGAGTCCTCCAGAAGTCACTGCAGCTCCGGTTCCTCCACCAATGCCGATCACCGTTCCTCTAGAAGCAACGCCCGATGGGTATGCTGCAGGACTCATTTCTTCTTCGACCCGAGTGTGCTCCGCCGTGGCTATGCACTGATTTTCTTCCTGCACAGCTTATTGATAGATTCGACCGAGTGAGGGTGGAGGATCCATGGCGTGAATTTGTGATCGGAACACCGAATATGATTCATTAAGGATGAGTAAGAACCTTGTGGCCTTCTCTCTTTCCTTCATTGCACAATATTGTTGAAGGGTGGCTTTCGGTCCTTCTAATTTTTCTTCGGTGGCTTCGAGTTCGTTCCATAACGCTGACAACCGATTGAAGCATGCAGTGACCGAAAGGTTGTTCTGCTTCAATTCGGACAAGGCTTGAGTTATTGTAAACAATTTTACCCAATCTAACTTTCCGTACAGACCAACCGTGACTTCAGGTGTCAAGCAATTCCCGATCCATGTACGGACCAGCTAGTTGCACCGTCACCAGTGCCGCTGTTGCCGCTCTTTCGTCGGAAAAGGTAAGGTGCCATTGATGAAAACTTCTTTATCTTTCATGACACGGGCTCGGTGGATGTCCCAACCCCAGGAGCTATAGTTCTCCGGTCCAGTAAGTGGCTGGCTGATGAGACGGAGTTCTGGCCCGTCGATCGGCGACGTATAAAGTGGGTCGCCGAGCTCGGGGCGTCCACTACCGCCGATCGGAAAAGGATACGACAGAAAACCGGGTCCAATATTCGAGTAGGGATTTGGACCCGGCACGAATCCGGGTCTATAAGGGTCTGCATGAGAACATTTATATTCCTAAGGGTCTGCATGAGAACATTTATATTCCTAAGAATTTCTGTTCTTTTGTTCCCCGGAACAAAAAAAAGAACAGAAACCCGTTTGGTAACGCCAAGTTGATTTCTATTCCTCGGAATAGAAAAGTTAGCCCGGGAATAGAAACGAGAAACAAAAAAAAAATTGCTTCTTGTCCCGGGAACAATTTCTAGAAATAAGCAAATTTTCTTTTTTATTTTTGTTTTATTTCTCTCTTGCCGTGGCCATCTCCAACCGCCGGAGCCACCGCCCCGCCGCCGCCGCCGCCGCCGCCGCCCGCCCGCCCGTGAGAGCAAGAATAAAAAAACAAAAAAAATACAAAAAAAAATAAAAAAAAACAAATAAATAAAAAAAACAAATAAATACAAAAAAACAAAAAAAAACAAATAAATACAAAAAAAACAAATAAATACAAAAATAAATAAAAAACAAATAAATACAAAAAACAAATAAAAAACAAATAAAAAAAAAAAATACAAAAAAATAAAAAATAATAAAAACAAAAATAAAAAAAACAAATAAATAAAAAAAAGAAAAAAAAAAAAACAAATAAAAATAAATACAAAAAAAAAAGAATAAAAAAAATAAAAAAATAAATAAAAAGGAAAAACAAATAAAAAAACAAATAAAAAAAAAAAAAAAAAAAAATCGTTGCGTTACTAAACGCATTTCTATTCTTTTTTCTATTCCAAGAGTATAAATTTTGTGCAATTATCAAACGGGTTCTTTTGCTCAGAAACTATTCCCCAGAATAGAAATAGAAAAGAACTATTTATGGAAAAAAAACTCTTCCCTAGTCAAGAAATTTTACCATGCGCACCCTAACTCTCTTAACTGGGTGCGTATTCGGGTCCTTGACTCAAATTTGACCGACCCGACCTATCTTCTGGGTCGGTCTCTCTCGGGTATGACGGGGCCCATCCATATTCTGTCCCGGTAGTCCATTGTCCTTGGACAGGATACCAAGGAATCGGGAGCCGCTGTATTGGACCAAAGGCTGAAGCTAGAACAGGGGCAAAACCGGTTGAGTTTCCCGTACCATCGAGATGTTGAACAGGAGGATTCTCCCTTTCTTGAATTGGATTGATTTGTTCTGAGGAAGATGGGGTTTGTTATGGAAATGGGAATCTTGATATTTTTGTCTTTTGCCATGGTATCAATAAAGGAGAATTCCTAATCGGTTTACTGATTTGTTTTACGGAATAGGGACTTGCAACAACAGCTCAGAAAAGAAACCGAAGGCAATTCAATGAATGCGGAAGCTAGGCCAGGATAGATGCTCTGATACCATGACATAAAAGAGGAGAAGTGGGAGAACGTTTTTCTCTGTTCATTAATTACTTTGTACAATTATATTGGTCCTATTTGTAATCTAAAAGATGAAAGAAAATAGGAAATAATGTACAGCAAATATACAAAGAATTATATCTTTCCTATAGATCAAGAAAATCATGGATTTACTCCATAATTAGAATCATTGCCAGAATGTGAATCTTCAATTATATCTCCAACATTGACCATCGGGCGCTGGAATCCCAGGACCACTGACTCTCCCAAAAATTAATTGCAGTCCAAAAAGAATCCCAGTGCACTGCACTCTCCTTGGAGGAAGAAATTTTTTTACAATGGCCAGGTGAGCCCCGCATCTAATTCCACGCACAAATTCAAACGAAAATGAAAAATAAAAGCCCTTGAATTGTCCACCAAACCCGGACAATGCGTTCTTGGGAAGTTAAGGTCAACGGTCAACATCGTATTGCAGCTCTCGTTTCAAGTGCTGTCAATTTTCGTTCATATATTGTACATTTGATTCTGCATTTTACGAAGTTTAAAGCACGATCTTCGGGAGAGAGAGAGAGATTTTGCTCCTGCATTCGCTCCGTCTTAGGTAAAATTTACTGGGAACTGATGAAATATGTCAAATAAATCCAAGTTGCATTCTCGACATATAAGACACTATTATCGATAGCTGACCACGCGTGCCTCCACTTGTGCATGTCGGGTATACTTTGCAGTGCGTGCTATCAAGTGTACATCACCTATGGCTGTAGATCTTTATTGCCGAATGCATGGGGTACTGAAGCCGCCCATTCAGTCTCACGTGATCCTTAAATAAAATATTCACATAAAAGGATCCGAAGCCAGATAAATCTTTTCAAATTGGCTTGCTTGTGTTATTTTCTGTCTCGGGCTGGGATAATCTAGCGTTTCTTTTGTATTCAGATTCTGTAACCCTTAATCGCCTTCATTTTATCAAATAAACTCACCATTTACGACGATTTGAGCATCGCGACTGTATCCGAGGGTCATGAGCTCCCTTATTATAGTGCATAAAGAATTGCGGTCTACTCCCACTTCGTGGAAGAAAAGAATTTACAATGACCGATTATACATTATTATTATTTTATTTTTTTGGGGTCCGTGGCCAATGAAATATTAAAAGGCCTTCAAATGCGTACCAAACCTAGATTTCCTTTGAACTTCGTTTTGCAGCTCTAGTATGGAGCTGCATTTTTATGATTTTTTTTTTTGTCAATCGTACTCTAATTCTCAATTCTGTCTCAGATTTTTATCCTATTTTTTTGCAAGGCATAATAATCAAAATTCATACTTGAAACTAATCGTCCTTACTCCATTTGAGAAGGTAAAGATTCGAACCCTCATCTCTTTTTTTCCATTAGGAAAGGTGACCATTGTGGCAAATTTCAATAGTTCATTTTTACAAAGTTAAAAGGACAATCTTTGGAAAAGGGGCGTTGTTTGGCTCATGTCATTGGACCCATTCTTTCTTTTGCAAGGTCAGTAAATCCAAGTAGGTGAATCTAGATCTCCTTTAGGCTAATTATGAACGAGTGTCTCTAATTAAGTCAAATGACTTTTTTTGGTCAAAAAAATGCATGACCCATCGTATATGGTCAGATAATCATTGTTGTTGGAGGAAAAGATGGTCCAAATCGTTCTTCTTAATAGGGGTGAGCGGTTCCCGGTTCCTTATAGGTTCCGCTTGGAACCTGGAACCTACCCTCGGGTACAGGTTCCTCATTTTTTGGAACCTGGAACCTACCCGTCAGAACCAAGAACCTAGAACCTACCCTGTGATAGGTTCCGGGGTCGGTTCTAGGTTCCAACAAGTTCCAACAGGTTCTTTGTTTTTGTTTTTGTTTTTTTTTCATTTTTAGTTGAAAAAATGGAAATGAATGCAGCAATAATAAACAAACTTGTCATTCATCAAAGAGAATATAACACAAACAGCAAACAACATTGTAGAAGCAATAATAAACAAACTGTTTTTAGTTTTTACACTCATGAAAATCTGGTTCTTAGAACTTCTTACAGCATCAGCATCATCAACTGGTGGAAGCTCTCTCAGTAAAATTGAGTCTGCTGTGAGATAGAAGGGAATGTCATGATCATCTATCATGAGACATTGACTTAAAAAATCTGAACAGAAATCAATTAAAACAGAACATCATAGCAGAACACCTGCAACACCAGATTAGTGCTCGATCTTTGCAAGAAGGGTTAGGCAGGGCAAACGATGGCCAAATCGCACATATAATATGTCTATGGAAAGCTTGAGAAGTCCACTACAAATCTCCATAAGACATTAAATCCTAATAACATCCTATTCCAGCTCAGTCCAGTTAAAACAGAACATCAGTAAGTCAGAACAACAAATCAATCTAAAACTGCTGCAGAATTAACAGATTTCAAAGGTGTTTTTCAGTGACCAAACGACATCCACTATGGTCGTGTGACATATCAAATTGAAGCTCTAGAAGTGTATTTTTTATGTCTAGAAGGGCTCGAGGTGAAAAAACCTCATTTAGCACTTCGTTTCAGCCAAAACAGTAAGTCCATCACAAAGGTACGAAATTGCAGATTAATACAAATCAAGCTCAATCAACCTCAAGTTCATGATCATTGATCGTCAATCCACAGAAAATCATCCAATAACATCATCAATCACCAGACCTAAGCATATTATGTAAATCTAAAGTCGAATCCTAAGCCCAATCGTTTAAGCCATTCTCTAACTCATTGGATTCTATTAGATGTCCTACCCATGAGCCTAGCAAATTTCAACATCGAAGTTGGTCTCAGTGACCAGGGAGAAAGAAACAGTCTTAGTTTGTTGCCCGATTCAGGTAAAACTTGCTTAACACCAATAATGAACAGGCTTCAATCAAATATATGCAAACAATGCAAACTGAGCAGCAACACCGGACTCACAATAACTGCCAAGAGAACCCTTTTTCCCCACAGATCTGGCAGCTTAGATTTCAATTCTTTTCTGCTCTGTATGGGGAAAAGGAATTACGTTTGAGCAGCGAGGCGAGCGAGGGGTGACGGCGACCAGCAGCGGTGTCGAGGGAGGTCCGGCGACGGCGAGCACGCGGCGACGGTGGCGCGACGGTGACGAAGGCACGAGTCTCACGGCACCAACGGCGGCATGAACGACGCAGCAAAGACGGCGGCGGTTGCGGCTCAACCCACGGCCAGGGGGGAAGAGCTCGGTTTGGGCGGAGGTGGTGACGGTTCGGAGCAACGACGGCCCGGACGGCCGAGCGAGCGGCGGCAAGAGGTGGTGACGGTGGCTTGGGGACGGCGGCGGTGCCTCACGGTGATGCGAACGGTGAGATAGCTCGTCGGGCTCAACGACGAGACGGCTCGTCGGACGAATAGTGGGTGGTGGGGGTTCGGTGGCCAAGAGGTGGTGGTGAGTAGGGCGTGGGGCGGCAGTGTGGTGGTGGGTGAAGCAGCAGTCGGCGAGAGGAAGGAAGAAGAAGAAGAAGAAGAGAAGAAGAAGGGGGGGTTTCGGCCGAGAGAGGGGGAAAGAAGAGAGAGAGAGAGAGAGAGAAAAAAAGAAAAAAGTTTGGGGGGGGGGGGCAGGAAGTGACGTGAGGAGGAAAAAGGGAAGGAAAGAGAGAGAAAGAAAGGAAAAGAGGGGAAGATTGAATAGAAGGGGGGAAATCACGTGGGGGTTAGGATTTTTTTTTTTTTTTTTTTTTACTTGGCCGGTTTCGGTTCTTCCGGTTCCGGTTCCCATAGGAACCAGAACCGAACCGCCGGTTCCCGGGAGAACCGGATCCGGAACTCAGTCCCCTTAACCGGAACCGAATCGGAACGGTTCCTGTTCTTCCTAACCACGCTCACCCCTACTTCTTAACATCAAATAGATCTTCAGTCCTTAACTTTATCTTTCATATTCAATGGTTCTATTTTCCGCCAATAATTTATTGGCACTAAACCCGATAACCAACATGTTTACCTAGGTTAAGACGCAATTTGGGCGAGCTTAGATTCGATCCACCCTGCTCACCCCTAGCCATTTTATGGAAAATTTTAGTATTATCATGAGTGAGCCTGGGTAAGGATTTTAAGCTCAATACCCACACGAGAGAAAATAATTCAAAGACAGTGTTATTATTGGTGATTAAAAAATTGGGATTATTAAATGAATAAGGACCCAGATTTTGTAAAATAACAGGACAGCTGGAATCTGCATAGAATGGCTAAGTCTCTCCAATGTCTTAAATCAAACTTACGATCTATATAGCCCCTTAAACGAAGTTTCTGACCACATAAATTTTAAGACCATGGTTACTTCCCCTTCTCCTCCTCCATCGCCGCCGCCGCCTCCTTCTCCTCCTCAATGGAAATACGATGTTTTCGTGAGTTTCCGAGGGAAGGATGTGAGGAAAAAGTTCGTATCGCACCTCTTCTCCGCTTTCAAGCGGGCCTCGATCCAAGTCTTCAGGTGAATATTTATTGAGACCAAATTAAGTAAATAGGAATCTATTCAGACCACCCAGTTTCTCTCTCTTCCCCTCCGTCCACAGCACCATTTTTGAGCTTGACCTCCGCCACTCCCCCGCCGTCGCCGCCGCCGCGTTCAGGCCAACACCGTTAGGCATCCAAACTAAGCCACTCCCTCCGTCGTCTTCGTCTTCTTCCGCACGAGGTCTGGAGCCATGGTCGTGTCCAGATCTTTTTTTTTTTTTTTTTTTTTTCTAATTTGGTCGAAGTGTCCAGATCTGGAGCCACAACATATCCGGCGGCATGGTCGAGTCCAGACTTGAAGCATGTCCGCATCCAAGCCAAATCTGGAGGCACCAGCCATGGACGAGAAAGGACGACAGTGAACTTCAGATCTGGCGAAGTCGCCGGAGACGAGAACGAAGACTGGGAACTTCCAGATTTGGAGCTCGTCCATGGCCGTGAGCCTTAACGGCGCGGCCCATTCGTCTTCGGCCACCGGCCAGATCGGGTCACTTCATCTTCTCGCTATCAATTGGCCCCAGATCTGGTCTTCAGCTTCGTCTTTCTCGATTCGTCTTCGGCTTCGCCTTCCTTTGCGCGTTTGCTTTTCTTCGACTTCGTATTCCTTTGTTTAGCTCATAGCGTGGCAGTCATGGTGGTGGAAGAGAGGGGAATGAAGTTTTTAATTTTAAATTTAATTCTTAATTTTTATACTTAATTTCACATTAGCGTATAACCGTTTGGGATCGACACGTGACAATTCGGCCTACCTCTGACCTTTCAGAAGAATTGTCTCTCTCCCGCGCGCTGTGTTCCCCGTCTTTGCAGCCCCAAGCTCGTGTTCCGACACGCCTTCTTCAATTCATCTCTCCTTCGAGCTCAGGTCCTTCAAGCTCGCCTCCGCCATCTCCTCCCGCACCCTATCCATGCAGAGATGGAGAGCAGAGCCCGTGAGAGAGGAGAGAGACAAAATTTTTCTGATAGGTGATCCAATTTGCTACGTGTCAATCTCTGGATGGTTCAATGCAAATCCTTTGTGACATATTTAACACACCAAATATTTTATCGCTGTAAATATAATCAAAAGATTGCTCGCCCATCTCAGCTGGTACGTGATGAAAACAAACCACTAAATATTTTCTCGATGCTTCAGAGACAACATAGGGGAAGACATTGGGGAAGAAATCAAATCCAAGCTTTTTAATGCGATTGGGCATGCAAGGATTGCCCTAATTGTGTTCTCCAGGAACTACGCGGACTCGAAGTGGTGTATGAACGAGCTGGTCGAGATTCTAGAGTGCAAGAAAAAGCTCGGAAACCATGGTCGCCTAGTTGTTCCCATCTTCCATGAAGTAAAACCTGAACACATTTCGAAGTTGACGAGCGAAAGCGAATTCGCTCAAGGTTTTGAGAGATTGTGTGGAGACGAAAGAGATGAAGTGCAGAAACAAAAATGGACAGACGCCCTGAGAGAAACTAAGCATTTGTCAGGGTTCGACTTGAGGAACGACGCCGGAGAGTATGTATCTCTTCTCCATGTTCATTGCTTTATCATTTTGTGGTTCACTCATATGGATTTAGAGTTACGTGTGTTCGATGTTAAATGTGAATTTCAAACTCTTTCAAGTTTTGTCATTTTTTGGTCTATGATGGGCTCATGAAACCATTTCTCCTTATAGGTCGATTTCCCTAAATCAAAACTTGTTGGTTGCAGTTCATGGAAAATATTTATATCAATTAATTTTAAGTCATCCAAATACCAAAAAATCAAAAAATAGTTTTCTTTCGATTCTAAGTTTATTCTCTATCTTAATCAGATGATATTTGCTCATCCTGACGATGTGTAAATCGGGAGAGTATTTCGTTAAGTTGAATTTGTCATCTTAATTAGCATCAACATCCAAAATGATATGTTCTAGTAATTTTTGCATGAGAGATTGGCCAAAGATTTCTATTTATAAATAATTCATTGGGGGTTCTAATCATTTTAGCTTATGGTAGAACAATGCTACTTCATCAGGAACGCTACTCCTCATTTCTAAAAGCCTTCTAAAAAAAATAAAATTGCTGACCTTTGCGCGTACTCGGGACAATCACTATCCCCCAGCCCCACAGCTAGTCGCCACGAGATCCTTGTGGAACCTATAGGGTCGGTGCTCGTGCGGTTTTACGATGTGACCAGCTTTCTCACTGACTCTGCACATTGCTTTTTCTTCCTTGTTTTCTGCAATTTTGCAAAATATATGTTCAATTTGTCATCCACGTGAACCTCGTTTATCAAATTACAGAACTTCGATAAATTCACCATAATTTGGCAATCAATTATCAAAACGTATTTACATTACATTACAATTAAATGATATTTTACCCATCCAATGGCAAGGGCATTTTCATGCATTCGAATCAGAATCCAATGGTTATAGGTTTAACTTTTGCCTGGGGAATTTAGATTTAAGTGATGGTCATTGTGGTAGGGTGCCATGCTAATTTTCCTCTAGATAACTAGGCAATTATGGGTTATGCCCCTAAATTATAAAAAATTAAGAGTATCTTAGGTTTTTCATATTTTTCTCATAAAAAAAGAGCGATCCTCTGAAAGAATGCATAAAAAGGGAAAAAGAAGAAGAAGAAGAAGAGGGAATAGTGACCTGGAACAGCATAAGTGCCTCCCTAGAGGCAGCATTGAACATTCGCCACGGTGGACTCCCAATGTGAAATAATTGGTGATAAGTGCATGCTACATCAGCTGAAGAACATAATAATAAGTACTGATCTAGCCAAATTGGATGTTTTTTTTTTTTATCATATGAATGTAAAAAATCTTTAACATTTTGTCTCTTGGAGTATATATTTACATTTAATGCTCTTTTATTCTTGACTACACTTAACATCAGGGATGAAGGGAGACTCGTGGATATAATAGAAGAGTACCTTGTTGAGAAAATCCGCGAAATGCGGTCACTCTACATGGTGGAAAACGCAATTGGAGTAAAATTGTTGGTAGATGAGGTGATTTCTTTAATTAGAACGGGCCAAGAGGAGGACATGCCCATTATAGGTATATCTGGAATAAAAGGAATAGGAAAAACAACAGTGGCCGAAGTCATCTACGAGTGCATTCGCCACGATTTTGAGTGCTTTGTCTTTCTTGATAAAATCGGAGAAGCAGATCGAGTAGATATATTAGGCCTACAAAAGAAGCTGCTCCATAATCTGATAAAGGTGGAAGGATTAAGAATGTATGATGACATTCAGGCCAACATCAAGGAGATAAATAGTAACATGCACCGTAAAAGGATACTTCTTGTTCTTGATAATGTAACTAGGAAAGAACAGATTGAATACTTTGGGGCCGGAGAGCGAGAACTGCTTTGTCCCGGGAGCAAAATCTTGATCACAACCAGAGATCGAAACTTGCTAAAAGATATCAAAGTAGACGATAAGTATATCGTTGGAGGATTGGATCGGAATGAAGCACTCCGGCTCTTTTGCCGCCATGCGTTGGAGTGCGAAAAACCTCAAGAAGGCTATGAGGAGTTGTCCCGAGGTCTAGCTCATTATGCAGGAGGTCATCCGGAGTCTCTTGAAAGATTGGGTTCATTCCTAAACGGCAAGCCGAAACATCAATGGCATCAGACATTAGAGAAGTTGGTTAGAAGACCTTATCTCGATTCGCTCTTTGATTCCCTCTGTTTCAAGTCGGTCGGGCCATATGGAGGTCAAGGCGGCAATGCTTTTGATGATGGAAAACACACTGGTGTGAGGCAAATTAGGCTCTATTAGCAATCAGTTATTGAATCCATCACCATCAATTATGATCAGAACGGGTGTTTAGTGAGATCCTCCCAGTATGGTGGACATGTCCATGATACTGAATGAGCTAGTTTCCTGCCATTCTAATAGATGGATTGGTCCTTGCACCATCACCAAAGTATTCCCTTTTAGAGTCGTCGAGATTATTAATGAGAAGAAGGGGACTTTTAAGGTGAATGGTCATAGGCTCAAGCACTACTATGGAGGAGGTTTCGATGCTTAAACATCTTTCATCACCTTGATTCCACCTCCTTAAAAACATGGGAAGAGTTTGGCTACGAACTATAAAGCAAGCACTTCTTCGGAGGCAACCTCAATCTCTAATCTTTGATTTCTCGTGTTTGTTTGGTTTGTTTGTTTTTTTTAATTAAAAAACAAAACAAAAATAATTTTTGTTGCGACAAATTTTCTATTTTCTAGGAATTGCCATGCGTCATAGAGGCAGAAGAGGGGTTAAGGATGCATGGCCGCGCGACCATGTAGCCAAGAATTTTTTTCGAGTGGCCTCTAACCACAGTCCTCCCCTTACTAGGCTTGATTCAACATGGACAATTGGCATCATCACATATCCATGGAGTATTTCGATTCTTACTCTACTCTAATTTGGTTGCCTCATTGTCGCGACCTCTTTTTCAATGCTTGGTTGCGCGGGCGCTTGCTAAAGCTAATGGCTCGGCTAGGTCTCGTTAGGCTTAGCTCGAGCTCTCCTATGTCCACCAATTCACGACTTATTGTCCAAATTTTTAACCTATAAGTTAATTTTAAAAAGGAGTCGTTACTAATCAAATTGGGGGTGCATCGATTAAAAACCCGAGCGAAATACTAAGAGAAATATTTCATTCATTTGCAACCGTTAACCGAGATCGATGACTTGATTACACTAATTAATTACTAATACCCTTCTGATACCTAATCTTATTTAAACCCTAAGGCTTTTTGGATTTTCAATGATTTTTCCATGCATTCGTGGAGGAAAGCAAATTTTTGGTCTTTTTCTACTTAATTTTTTAACGTAAAAAGTATTTTTTTTTTTTGGTTTTTTAAATCTTTTTTTGAAAATATAAATTATTTTTTGACTTTTTCTGACTTTGTGGCAAAATGTAAAATATTTTTTGGATTTTTTTTTAATTTCTGAAAAATAAATTATTATTTTTTGATTTTTTATTATAATAATATAATACTATATTTAAAAACGACCCGGGTCGGATCCCCGGGTTAGGACCGACCCGATTCGTTAAAACCAACAGCTCAGATGGGCCTATGGCGTGGACCCGGCCTGGAACCTCTTTTTTTTCCATTTTAAACAACCTGAGCCCACAAAAAGAAGAACAGCCCACCTGTCCCTAAGCCCGCGAGATCGCCCAAGTGCGGCGACCGGGCCCGGCCGATCCAAACCAGCGAAAACGCAGCCCGATCCGGTTCTAGCCGAACCCTACCCGATTGGGAATTTTCGTCCTACCTGATTGCACCCGCGACCCGGTTGTGGCCAAACCCTACCCGATTGGAGAGTTTCGCCCGACCTGATTCGCGACTCGACTCCTCCCGTGCCCCTGTTCCTGGCGATTTGCGGCGGAGGCGACTGAGCTCATCTTGGTCCGAGCTCGGGCCTCCGCCGGCACCGCCTCAGCCAGCCCTAAACCGACAAGTCAGCCTCCGCCGGCCAGCCACCGTTGCCGACCACATCGCTCATCACCGCCGGTCACCACAAATCCAATCGCGGTCATCGCACTCACTTGGGAATTTTGTCGAACGCCTGGAGGACACCTACTGGGAGGGGAGAAGCCGAACCACTCGAGGTCGAGATCGCGGCGGACTCGAGGGCGGCGACAACGGCGAGACCGGGGCGGTGGACTACGGATGGTCAAGGCCGGAACTCGCGGGCCGGCCGCGAGTTCCGGCCCGACGACCCAAAACGCAGAAAAATGAAACAAACCCTAGCTCATTGAGGAAGGAGGCGCAGCGGCGGGTTGCTAGTCATGAAGCAGGTGCAGCGTCGGCGGTGTTTGTACTCCTTCCACCCGCAACCCACAGATCTGGGTTTCTTCTTCCCTCACGCGCGATCTCTCAAGTCGCGGAGCCCCTCTCTCTCGGGTTCGCTTGCCGCCGGCCTCCCCTGATGTCTCTCAGGGGAGGTCGTTTAAGCTCTCGCTGCCTCGCTCTCTTTCGCTTACTCTTCGAGCCTACCTTGAAGTCTCTTTGGGCAAGTTCTCTAAGCTCACTCGCTCGCTGCCGACGGAGATCGCAACCCGCCTATTTATAGGCGAGGAGGGTCCGGTCGATGGAGGAGCATTGGCCGCCGGTCCTCGGCTTGCCGACCGGATTCTCTTGGCTGAACCGGTGTCCCATCCCTTCTTCTTCACTGAGGCGTGGTCGGCATTAAAGGCGAGCATTGATGGCGCCTGAGAAACATCCCCTCCGTCGTCGGCCTATCCCCTCTCTCGGTCATAGGTGTCCCGTGCGTGGGTTGTAGAGGCTGAGGAAGAAGATAAGAAGGAAGGGGGGGCCGGGCCAAGAAGAAGAGAAGGAGTGGACCTTGGGCCCATGCGGGGGGATGAGGAGGAAAAAGGGCTGGGTACGAAGGCCAAGCTCTAGCGGGTTGGGCGCGAAAGCCAGCCCCCGTGGCTGCCCCTTTTTTTTTCTCTTATTATTATTATTATTTTTTATTATTATTATTATTATTATTAAGTAAATTATTCAAAAAAAAGTGAAAAAAAATTAAAATAAATAAATAAAGATTAATGGATGCAAATAAAAACTAAGACCTAATTGATGCAAAAAATATTTTTGTTAGGGTCAAATTGATTCATAATTTTAAATATTTAGTCAAAATTTAGATGTCAACACTCATTATTTGTATTTAATTTTTTGTTCTTATGCATTGAGGACAATGCTTTATTTTAAGTTGGGAGTAGAGGATCGGAAATTTATGGGCTTATTTGGAAATTTTGAGATATTTTTGAAGCAAACTTTATAGGAGATGATGACTTTCGAACCTTAATTTACAAGATTGATGTCCTTTTCATGGTTGAGTTATTGCAATTTTTTAGGAGATATAAATCTTATTTAACTTGAGATTGATATATGAGTTACTCTTAATTTTGATTGTGCAATCCATATTTTGAGCACTTATCCTTACTTTTCGAGTTATGTGTGCTTAGAAAAGACCAACGGGAAGTTTGTGATTCTCTATAATTTATTTGATGTTCTCTTGAAATTAATATACTATACTCAATTAAGAAGGTGATATAGGCATTATTTGGATCGTTTGAGCCTTTCAAGCCTACCTTGTCAATCGATCCTGGGTAACCTTTTGATTTTTTAATTGGCCTATCTTTCTTTGATGACCTTATAATATTGATCCAAGTTAAGTGTATTACCTTAATCTATACCCCATAAGCATGTTTATTCTTAAAACTACTTTGATAGTTAGGGATTCTTGATGTATTTGAAGTTGCTGAAGCTTGAAGTAGTCATGAAAAGTTCAAAAAAAAAAAAAAAATTGGCAATGAAAAGAGGAGAAAGAAAAAAAAAGGTGGAAGTGCAAATTATAAAGTGGAAGTTGTTTACTTTGGTACCACTTATACTGATCTCCACCGTTGACTTTCAACTTTAGTGAGCTTTTTGGATACTCAATGGGTTAGCATTGCTTAAGGGATGGACTTAGGGAGGAACTTCGCCATAAAGTATGGAAAGAGATGGAAAGAGAAGTAATCGAAGCTTTAAAGTGTTAAGGTTTTTGTGAATTGCATGGCTATGATAGTGTAAGCAGATAGATAATATGTCTTGAATCCTATTTAATTCAAATTCTTTGAGAATTGATATGTTTATGGGGCATGTTGAGCTTAAATCTTTTATATCCTATCCTTAGCCAAGCCATATTATAAGTCTTAAAGACCTATTGATTTTTTAGTGGATATTGGTTTTTCATTAGTAGAGAGTGAATTGAAAAGCAAATCTATGAGACTTGGTTAGTGGATTTTAAGTTTGGGGTGTTATATATCAACTTGATTTATCTTAGTATACATGATTTGTAAAGTCAAGGATCACACACACGAATTGCATGGTTAAAGTTAGATATAAGATATGCATTGGTTTTGGATTTGATGGGATTTATGTTTTTCTTTAAGTTGTGATTCCAAGTAATTGTGAATGGGGTAATAATTAAAGATGAGGTTTGTCTGCTTCTATTGTTTGCTTGAGGGCTAACAAGCATTTAAGTTGGGGGTAATTGATAACTCTATTTTAGATAGAGTATTTTTTACTAATTTAAGCTTGATATTTACTAAGTTTTGAAGAATTTTGGGTGAATTTATTTGCTACTCATGTAATTTTATTGAATTTTGTAGGAAATATGACTTTTAGATTCATAAGGGATTGTGCGCATCATTTGTAGAACACACCAAGACCATATGCGTAATTTTTCCACGTATCTATGCTGGATTTGCAGTTCAGTCCATGTACCTCAATATTTTCTAGGATATATCAGCATCTTCCAGGAAATTTCAATATCTTTAAGGATATTTTTATATCTTTAAGAATATTTCAATATCTTCCATAATATATTATCTTGAAGAAAAAGCCAGCCAAGACCATAAATTTGATGGATTTGACCATAGTTGAGGCTAGATTCAAAGAAAATCAAAGTTATGAATCTTAAGAAATATTTTTGATTTACCGAGGAGTCCCACTCAAGGCCTAATGGGAGGCTAATCTAGGGAAAATTTTTGGAGGCTACATAAACCCCTCTTGTGCCGCATATTTCAGTTTCTAGAGGAGTCCTTGAGTTGCCATCAGATTTTAGGTTTTTATAGTTTGCTTTTACGCTTTTTTTTTATTAGTGGAATTGATGCATGTCAAGGAGAGAAGGGGGAGGCAAACCCCAACCTATTTATGACTAAACTTGGTGAATTTGTTTTAATTTAGCATTATGTTCTTTTTAATTTTTATTGTTAGTTTAGCTTTAATTATGTTCTAATTTTTTTTTGTTAAAGCTACAATGGATCTTACCCATGATTGATTGATTTTGAAGATTTGTGCACGCAATATAATTATTTTGATTGTGGCATTCTCTATCATGATCTTAATGTTTTTAGAAGTTTGGCCAACTTTTAAATGATTTTCGATGTATGCATGATACCGGGTGGAGATTGCGTGCATGAGCACAAGTGATGTGACATCCTGAATTTTCGATTCGTCCTGAATATATGAAATGGGCATCTCGTCGGCGCGTCTATGGTTCTTTTTCTCTGAGCTGATCACTCATGAGTTAACCGATCTATTGGGTGAAGCCGTTAAAGGGATATAATTGCGGTAAAATCTCTAAAAGCTACTCGATAGGTTGGATTGGACTAAAATCGCATTCGGTCGATTTTAACCACGAAATTGAATTCGGTTTCGGGAATCGGACGTTCGAGCATGTCACGGTTCATTTATAGGACATCGTCTTGTCTTTCGAAGAAATTCCGTCGAGTTTGGGGTTTTACGAAAAATCGATTCGGACGTCGCGGAAAATAACGGAAATTCAGATGGGCTAAGTTGATAGAAATTTGGACTGCCAAACCGAGCTTTATGGCAAAGGGGACTTGCAGAAAATTTTATGGGCTTTTTCCTTGGCAAAATTGGACATCAAATTGAGAGATTGGAGAAGAAATTGAAATCCCAAAATTAGTGAAATTCGGAGCTAGCCATGGGGGTGCAACAATTGACTTCAAATTGGAATTTTTGTGGATTAAATGGCAAGATTTAATTATGGGGACAAGGGGATAATTATGTGGACTTTGGGGATCAAAACCATGATGAATTTGGGATATTTTGGCTTTGACTCTTCCTCCCCTCATCCACGGCTTCCTCCGCACGTTTCAGCCGCCCTCCATCCTTCGAACGTCCAGCTGCCTCCCACCTTGGCTGCCTCACTTTCATTTTCCTCGGATCAGCCTTCTCCACGTCACTTTCTCTCTCAACCGAGTGTTGCTTTTGCTGCTCTCTCTCAATTTTGTTCCTTCGAAGATTTGCCAACCCGTTCTCCTTCAATCTCTGCCGCGTGCAATCTCCCATTTCACCGCCACACCCCACCAATTTCTCTGCTGCACGCCACACGTCCCTCGGTCAACCCAGCGAGATCTCCAGCAGAACTCCTTCCCGTTCGTTGATTCCATCTCTGTGCTCAGCTTCTGCGGGACGTCTGCACGCCGGTCAACAAACGAGCTAGCAGAAGCTCCTCTGTTGACTCCGCCTCTCCATCCCACGATTGCCCGCGAAGCCAGCTCCATTCCACCGATCTTCAGCTTCTTCGACAGCCCACGTTTCAGTCAACCTTGTGTCTTCTCTGCCGGTTTGTTGACTCTGCCATCCACCGAATTTGCTTGTGCCATCATCAGCATCCATCATCATCTCATCTCCACGTCGACGCTGCAGCTCCACGCCAACACCTGCCCCACCGAACTTCCTCTCACTCCACGAAGCCCCCCACTCACGTGCTGCCGCTTCCCCCCGACTCCTGCTCTCCAACTGACGCAGCTGCTTCTTTTCTGCTTCGTTGGAGATCGGCCATCCACGAGGCCACCTGCCGCGCATCCCCATCTCCACGCTCGAGCATCGCCAGCCAGCTCGTGGGCTTCGCTGCTTCCATCTTCTTGTTCGGTCTCCCACGGTTCGGCCCGTATCATCAGCAGCCCATGCGGTCTTTTCTTCAGCCGCATCAACGGCCCAGCAACTCCATCAAGTCCAGCAGCTTGGGCCCGTGGCTTCAGCCCAGTTTGTGTAACATCAGCCCATTTGAAGCCCATCGATTGAGTTCTTGCGGGCCCAGTCCGCAGCCAAGCCCATTGGATTTCAGCCCGGAGAGAATTTTCAGTTTAATCAAGCCCATCTTCAGTTTTGGTCAGGCCCATTTAAGGCCCAAGCCCGCAACCAGCAGCCTTGCAGAATCCCAAGGCAGAAGCTCAACCTTGCTGAGGTTTGTTGGGCCGGTTTAAGGCCCGGTCCAAGCCGTGGTTGTCGTCGCGAGCCCAAGTTCGGCCGCCGTCGCGTCGCCGTCACGGTGTTTCGGTCTTCGCTTTGTCAAGTGAGTTTTACTCACTAATGCTTTCTTAGTTTGCTAATGATGCTTAGGGGTTGATTAGATTTAATTAAGTGCAATTAGGTGGTTAGACTTAGTCATTAGCAAGTAGAGAGCTTCTAATATTTATTGAATGCATCTCGGGATTTTTTTCGACCCTTATCGAGTTTCAATTAGGTATTACAAGCCTAAAGTGGATATTTAGTATTTATTTATTTAATTTTCGAAATTAATTATTTAAATATTTATTTTTCCGAAAATTCAACCGGGATGGCCGATGATCGGAATTTCGTGCTGATTGTCGTGGTGCAGTCCGTTTATTTAGTCAAGCCTTAAATTGTGAGAAAATGGTTTATTGGTAATTTTATGATTTATTCATAAATTGAATAATCTTTGGTTATTAATTGAAAAATAACCGGGCATCGGTTGATAATGCTAAATATATTTGAGCAGACTACAGAAAATGTGGGAGTTATGGAAAGGAAAATATTATATTTTGGCTAAGGCCAACCGTGTGCCCACACACAATATTTTATCGGGTATGATAAAAGATGAGAAGAAATGCTGTGTGGCGTGGCTCGGCGATTATTGCATCGCTTTGGCATATAGGATGCCTTAGAGAATGCACGTAAATTGTTGAATATATATCATGCATGTGTGGCGATAATTGATCACGCCTGTGTGGCATAGAACATGCCTGTGTGGCGTAGATCGTGTCTGCGTGGTCGTATTTCTATGTGTCGAGTATCGTGCTCGTGTGGCTGAAAGTAATTGGAATGCCTAAGAGCATGCACATAAAGTGTTTATTGTACATCACGTTGGCGAAAACGACGCCCGAGAGCATTAATGCAGCTCTGTGACTAAGTATACTATTGGAGATTATATAGTGTGGAGTGAGATGACCTAGAAATGGTCCGACTGACATGTAATCGACTAGGTCGATTGATCATTGCTTTGATTTGATGTCGTAATCTGATTGATTGAATTAAAATGACCGGTGAATGGTTCGATTGACATGTAATCGACTAGGTCGATTAATCGAGATAACGATTTGTGATGTGATTGCTTGGGTGCCTAGTGAACTGTGCTAATATGCAGGGCGGAATCTAAGGCCAAGGTAAGTCCTCTGACTTGTGTTGTGCATAGGCAGCCCTAAGGTGTATTGATTTACTAATCGGGTCTTAGGGGGTAGAACTTGCTGAGACGTTGTCTCATTGGTTATTGAATAACCATTTCAGGTCCCTAGATGCAGTAGACTGGATTTTGAAGATCTCGAAAGTTCAGTGCAGTCTGCTGAAGGCTCCAGTTGGAGTGTGGAGAATGATGAAGAGGAGGACGGGGACCGTAGCTTGTAGAACCCCACTTCTTCTTGTAGACCTTGTTTTTAAACTGACTTATTGTGAATTGAACTTAATAGTTCACCTTGTATATAAGAGTGAAGGTTTTTAAGAGTTTGAAATTTAGTCATACTGTTCTATCCCAATGTCTTATTGTCTGGAGATTTTTAATTGCTTCCGCATGTGCATATGAAAATGAAAGGGTCGGCGATATGTTGTGACACCCCGAACCCCCCCTAGGGTCGCCACAGGCACCTGGCGTTACACCTAATGGAACACTAGCCACACCTCTTAGAAGAAGCGTCGTAAATCACAGACATTTTTTTTTTTTGAAAACGGTCCCAGCGCGACTCATTAGCGGAAGCAAAAATATAACATCGCCATCTCTCCCTCCAACAACCATGATACAATTACACACCACTAAACATCATAATAAAAGACAGCCATGACACTTTATTTACGTATTTTCAAGATGGGTTTCCTTGGGTCGGTACATCAAAAGGAAAAGCCGGGACTCAAACCACACCCGGCCTAAAACCCCAAAAAGAAACTCTTGACCCACTACAACTCACGTGCACGATCCCCATCACAAGTGTTGGCTAACTATCCCAAAAAGTTCCAGCTCCTACTTGACACGCACGGCCCCTCACACCCATCCCGGTGCATCGGGCGGTGGCGGCGGCGATCCCACACATCACTCCGTCTCGACGAACATGGACGATATGAACTCCTAAGTGACAGGGCCCCCAGCCAGGCCCACGTCGTACATCACTAAGGTGCGCGCTCGAATAAAAGTCAGTCCAGGAATGGTGGGACAGTCGATCTCCACACACTCGACCTCTACATCCGAAGGAAGGCCGTAAAATACGCCCCGCGTGACAACGGAGCGACATCCCGCTAATCTGAAATGTTGGTCCCCGAAGGGCGAGTCTAACCACTCGGCGGAGTAAAGGAATCCAATAACCACTCAATGCATCATACAATACAATCACATCATCGTACATGCCATTCATGCATCCATGCGTGCTTACCTTGAAGCCATGCATATACTATCATACATCTTCATCACAATCATAACACATACATGTCGTCATGTCATAGGTTATCATCATCATATCATATCATATATCATCATCATCATGACATCATCCTATCATACACATGTCATCATCATCATGACATCATCATATCATATCATATATCATCATCATCATGACATCATCCTATCATACACATGTCATCATCATCATAACTTCATCATATCATACATGCATATCATCATGCCATAGGTGATCATCATCATATCATATCATATATCATCATCATCATGACATCATCCTATCATACACATGTCATCATCATCATGACATCATCATGTCATATCATATATCATCATCATCATGACATCATCCTATCATACACATGTCATCATCATCATGACATCATCATATCATATCATATATCATCATCATCATGACATCATCCTATCATACACATGTCATCATCATCATAACTTCATCATATCATACATGCATATCATCATGCCATAGGTGATCATCATCATATCATATCATATATCATCATCATCATGACATCATCCTATCATACACATGTCATCATCATCATGACATCATCATATCATATCATATATCATCATCATCATGACATCATCCTATCATACACATGTCATCATCATCATGACTTCATCATATCATACATGCATATCATCATGCCATAGGTGATCATCATCATATCATATCATATATCATCATCATGCCATAGGTGATCATCATCATATCATGTCATGTATGCATGATTCAATTTCCACTTTTAACTTTCAATTCGATCACCACATCACCCTTTCTCAAGATCATCAATTTCATCTCATACTTTACACTTGCACCCCATCCTGGCATCGCGAGAAAAACCTCCGGCATTCACCATTTAAGGCCACCGGCATCCGACCCCCACATTCCGGGCATCTCGCATCCCAACCGGCATCACGAGGCATCCCCTCGGGCAAAGACCTCCGAGGCTTCCGGCACCCAACCATTCCGGGCATCCTGATACTCCCAGGGCCATACAGCAATGTATCTCTATACATTCCGGGCATCCGACACCCCCCATCCCGGGCATCCTAATACTCCCAGGGCATTATCATCCGCCACAAACAATTTCCTCATTTATCATTGATCACGTTTACCAATTTAGGTCTCAACTTAGCATGGCACATGATGTAATGGCAAACAAAATCACTTTCATACTTTGATCTATACATGCATTATCAGTCATCATCATACATGCAGCAAGGTACAATCATCCATAAAGAAAAAATTCATGGAATTCATACAATTTAAAATAGTCCATTTATCATGCCTCTTTTTGAAATTTATTTAAATCCCAGCTTGTACCATTTTCGAAAATATTTAAATTAAATATCCATATGATTCTCAAAAATCATGAAATTAATGCCAGTGATAGACAAGACAATAGGGTAATAATTTCATGAAAAACACAAGGCCAATCGAATTTCACACAAAATTATAATTCCCACAAATACAGCATGTAATTTCGGATAAAAACAGAATGCACAGTTTCCGAAATAATTTGATTAAAATATCCAAACGACCTCCGAAAATTATGAAATTTTACCAGGTTATAGCCAAGACACTAAGTCAGAGTTTTCATGAAGACTTCTAAGCCAAATTATTTTTAGATTATTTTCTACAGTCACACGAAGCTTCTGGATCTAACACCGAAACGTCCAGTGCATGCTTCTCCGAAATACTGAGTCTTCACCTACCTATTCTTCTTCGTTTCCTCTGAATTTGGATATGTTTTACTTCAAGATATTCTATACAAGTTTCATGAAGGGATCTAAGTCAAATATCCAGAGTATAGTCATCATATGGGTCCATGAAGTCTCGGGTGTCCTGTACCGCGTCTCCAGATCTACGGTTTTCAAGAGTAAGTTGATTAACTAGGCTACACTTGTTCATTTTGCTTCAAATTTGAGTATGTTGTAGTTTAAGATGTCCCCTACAACTTTTATGAAGAAATCTAAGAGATATTCTTAGTTCAAATCAACATGCAACCACAAATCCACCGAAAGGTCAGTGAAATCGTTCCAGATCTGATGTCTCCGTAGGATGAGAGTTTGACCCCTTAAATCTCCATCATTTTGTACCAAATTTTAGTATGTTGTAGTTTAAGATGTTAGATACAACTTTAATGAAGAGATCAAAGTCAAAATCGAACTCAAAACATGCATGCAATCTCTCACAAAGTTCTGACTCAAACTGTTCATGCGAAAACAGCATGCATCTCAAGAACAAAACACATTAGCTCCACTCCCATGCCTCCAAACGTCCTAGATTTCGACCATACATGCAAAACATTGGTGCAAGAGTAGAAAGTGGACTCCCAACTTGCCTCTAGACCAAACGAACGACGGCACACGGCGGCGAACGGGCGGCGCACGGGCGGACGGACGGCGTGCGACGGCGACTCCTTCCTCTCCCTCTCGGCTTCTCCTCTCTCGGCCACACTCTCTCCCTCTCTCTCGCACGTTTCTCTCTCTCTCTTGGCCGAATGGCTAACCGGCCACCTCTCTCTCTCCTCTTCCCTTTTATTCCCCCATTTCCCTCATCATTTGCAATCATTAGATTGCCTTTCAATTGGCCAATGCATGAGCTCCTCCTTGCCACTTGGCAAAGCTCATGCATGGGCTTGGGCCTCCTCTTCTTGGGCCTCCTTTTGGGCCGGTCGACAGCCCCTCCGTGGGCTTCTATTGGGCCGGCCAGCTTGGCCCACTAAGGCTTAGGCCAATGGGCCTAAGGCCCAACCCTAAATAAAAATTGAATTTTCCCCTTTTTATACTTTCTTTTATAGATTTTAAATTTTTAAATTCCACATGGCTAAAGTCTTGTGACATTTTATTTTAGGAATTTAATCTGCAAGGTGCATGGCCAAGCATAGATTATTATCATTAATCTATCTAATTTAAAATCTCATAAACATAAGCACATAACACATAATCTTAAGAGAAAACTAATGGCTAAAGCATAGACCATAGGTAATTTCATTACCTAATTATGGGCTTTAATTTCTCTAGAGGATGTCTTGGATTTTGGGATGCCACATATGTCCTGGGATATCGCAAATTTTTTTAATCGACCAAGGTGAGGGATGGACGCGTGCCTGAGGATCGGGGCGTGACAAGTGATATTGAACCATAAATAAAAATTAGGTCAAGATACATTAGGTTGTTTGTGTGGTTGCGGTAGTAGATCTATGTTGGGATTATTTAGATTAAATTTGGCCCACAAGAATTTAATGCATTTAGGTAGTTTAAATTCACCTTAGGTTACCTAATTAGGGATTATTAGACAAGGTTGGCTTGTAATCTAACTTAGGGAAATTTCACCAACACAATTGGAAATTAATTTGTTGCATGACATGTTAAGAGAATTGATTATGATTGGCTAAGTGAAGTTGGATGCTCTAATGCTTTGTGATCTTGGTTAAAATCTTGAAATTTGCCTTGTTAATTTTCGGTTTACTTTAGATTAGGTTTATTTTGCAATTTTAATTAGCTTTTGAATCCTTTAAGTTTAAGCTATTTTATATTTCAATCCTTTAATTGGTTTAGTTCATTTTTCACTTGTCTTTTTGACTTGGCTAGCTAAATTTTTGGATTGATCACGTTCGGGAAGTAATTGGATAATTAGAGACAATCTTGGTGGGAACAATATGCACTTATCACTTTATTACTTGTAGATATTGTGCGCTTGCAATCCATCTGACACGTATTCATGTGTATTCTATTTGTAATTTCAAAATAATCCTTAGATGTGTATCAATGGGATTATTTTCTTCATTTTCCTTCATTTGAAGACTAGTTTTCCCATCCAAATATCAACGTGAGAAATTCCGGCCAAAATATTAACGTGTCATTTTATGGTGATATTTTTTTACCGAGGTAGCAATTATTTGAAAAAAATTATCCACGCGGTGCTAACTTGGCCAACTTGTCCCAAAACGACGTCGTTTTGCCCGCAAAATTGATTTTTAATATAAATATTAATTAAATTAAATTAAAAAGCTAAATTTAATTTAGAAAGGGGGTAGCGGTGAGGCAAAACAACGTCGTTTTGCAGATTAATTGCTGAGTAGACAACTCTAGCAAGTCACATAGACTATATTATTCTTAAAATAACGTCACATCAAATTTTTGACTACTTTAGTCGAAGTTGGCCCTAAATGTCCAATTTTCCCCAAAAAAATGACATTTAAGTGTACATTTTAGAAGTTTTGACACTTAGGTGTCCACCCATACCAAGTTTTTGCACTCTTGGTGTACTTTTTTTGTTAATCATCCGACTATGTGAAATTTGCCATGACCAACTCATGTTAATTGAAATAAGAAACAAACAAAAACATTCATACGATCACAAGCCCAAGCCAAAGAAAAAAAGCTTGGGGAGGGAACAGGTTTAATCTAATATGGCTCCAGACACGCTCCGATAGAATTAAGATGTGATCTAGCCCTTCCGAAAAAGCCAACGATCCTACCTTCGCCTGGTTCCAGTGGGATGCGAAATTTCGTTAACCTTCCAAGAGCATCCTTTGACCCTTCTTTCGTCCCAAACAGCCCGTAGGTGGTCTCCAAGGTATGGATTTTCAGGCCGTGGATAATAGTGTCAGAAGTGTTTCCATTTCCATTCATCCAACCCGATGTTGAAATCAGACGCTCATCGGGATAATCCAGCTTGACCTACAAGAATAGCAGAGCGGAACATGTTTTACTTGTGAAAACATATGAAGGTTCGAGACATAGGATGCCAAAAGAAGTGCTTCAGTCTTTAAATGAAAAGTTACATGAAGCCGAGAACATTGAAAAGTTACATGTAAACCTAAACGACTTCCAGACAGGCAAAAGACTAAAGACAAAAAAAAGAGAGACGGAAAGATCGAGATATGGACTAACCCCGCTGGCTAGGCTTGTCCGCCATGACGAGAGTACTTGACTAAGGAGCCATTGTCATCGTACATAATCTCTATGCCGCAAAGTCCGAGGCCTGCGAAAAAAATATAAATCGCCCTCACATCAGTATGCACTCCGTCATCCCATGGATTACTACCAGACCCCAAAGGGTCCAATGGTTTAAAGGGATACATGCGTGATAGGGTCTCCGCATACACTCCTATTGATTTGAGAGTCCTGTCGTGGTCGCATGTTCCATAAAAGCCGATGATTTTGCTTCCGGTCGAGGGATACCAAAAGTACTTCCTTCTCTCCTTGCCAAAGGGATCGTGTCTTCCTCTATTGCTTTAAAATGTGAGCGACTCAACAATAGCGTTATTGATGTTGTTGTCATCATCCTCTCGCTTGTATCCAGAGATCGACGTCAAGTGCTCCCGCGGATAATCTAATCTAACCTGTGCAATCTCGAAAGTATCTCTTAAAATTGGATGAGTGGAGGAAACAAGACCTCTTTGTTAAGTTTAACGCGTGACCATTCTCTAGAAACATTGTCTCGAAGGATCAGATACGAACAAGTAAACAGAGACCAATCAAAGAGCGGAAACAAAAGAAAATACTAACCCTGGTGACCTTGGCCTTGTCTTCTATAGTGTAGTCATCGTGCATAACTGAGCAAATTTGTTCACCACTCTTGTCGTACACAAACATAACATAATGAAGAATATCGTCATACATTACCTCAATTTCCCTTAGACGTGTGGACCCCTGGAGTGTCATAACTTGGCAGAAAGTGAAACTTAAGTGCCATAACTTACGAAAGGTATACTTAAGTGCCACATTTTAAGAAAAGTGGAACACCTAAGTGTCATCTCCGGCGAAGTTGGCCGGAAATCATATGTGGTATTAAAATATTAATATTTCTCACCGATGTGTCTCGCCGAGAGTTGAGTCGGCTCGATTCGGCCAAAACGACGTCGTTTTGGCATAATTTGAATTTTAATATAATATAAAAATTATTTAAATTAAATTTAAAAATAAATTTATTTAAAAATTTTAAAAAAAATTAAAAACTTTAAAAAATTACAAAAAATTTTAAAAAATTACAAAAAATTTTAAAAAATTTACAAAAAAATTTACAAAATTTACAAAATATTTAAAAAGTTTACAAAAATTTAAAAAATTTACAAAAAAATTTCAGCCCTCAGCCGCCTCCCTTTTCTAATTTTTTTTAAAATTTTTTGTAAATTTTTTAATTTTGCAAAATTTTTTAATTTTTAAAATTTTTAATTTTTAATTTTTTAAATAAAATTATTTTTAAATTTAATTTAATTATTTTTATATTAAAATTTTTACCATGTCAGCACCAAAACGACTTCGTTTCGGGTGTTGGCTAGAATAGAGCCCTTAAATCGGCCAAAACGACGTTGTTTTGGTATAAGTTGAATTTTAATATAATATAAAAATTAATTAAATTAAATTTAAAACAAAATAATAATATAATTTATATTTATTTAAAAAAAAATGGAGGAGGAGGAGGAGGAAGGCAGCCGGCGGGCTGAGGGCCGAGCCCTTGCCCCCGCCGCCTCCCGCCGTCGTCGGAAGGTGGGGAGGGTCGGCCGGGGCCGCCTCCCTTTTTTTTTTTTTAAATTTTTTTTTTAAAATTTTAAATATTTTTAATATATATATTTTTAAAATATTTTAAATAAATTTAGTTTTAAATTAAATTAAATTAATTTTTATATTAAATTTTTTACCATGTCGCACTAAAACGACGTTGTTTTGCACTCGCTTCACCGGAAAATTGACACGTCAGCGTTTTGGCCGGATTTTGGTCGGATTGGCACTCAAGTGATCCATTTTGCTCCGATTTTGGCACTTAAGTGTACCTTTCGTAAATTATGGCACTTAAGTGTCCCTTTGTGCAAAGTTATGGCACTTGAAGCGTTCTTTTGCCATTTCCCTTACAATGTTGAATTTCCCATCGTCCCAAGCACGTTCCCCAAGGCCTCCAAATGGCCCAGTTGATTTAATTGGGTAGAGATAGGAGATCTGTGCAAAATGTGCTCCAATTGCTTCAACATGTTTACTACTCCTCCCATAAAATCCAACAATTTTGCCACCCGTTGTAGGAGACGAGAAGTGCAATTCCGTTTCATCACCAATAGGTCCGATTGTTTTTATGTTAGTTTGAAATGTGAGAGACTGAATGCCGTTATAGGAAAAATTTCCGGATACTGAAGTTAGATATTCATCTGGATCATGTATTTTGATATGCAATAATAGACATAACTATCATACTCATTATTTAAGTCTTGAATGAGTCTCCTGCTAACGAAGGCTATGCAAGTTTCAGAAGGATTTTACAAAGCATTTGTATGTATGGGGACATACCGTATGGATCTTGACGTCCCTTACCATATGAAACTTGTTTCCATTGATGCCACCATGTGTCTCCGATTGCCACAATTCTTTGTTCTTCTCTTCGTATTGAAAAGTGATTGATCAGATCCATGGCCCTATCTTGGTTCAAATTCAACAATGATTTGCCTTACATTGGTATGTATGCCTATTGCCATCATCCCAAAATGAGGCATTCGACCTCCCAAATAACCCCAGACTTAAAGGGATAGAACTCGTTAGAGTGTGGCTCGATGAATGCTTCGATAGATTCGACAAAATCACCACTTGTTCCGGTAAAGCCGATCACTTTCCCAGCTTTCGATGGTAAGGAGAAATACTTCCCTTCCTCTCTACCAATGGACCCCAACACTCTTTTGTTGGTTTGAAAGGTGAGTGAGTTTATTATAGTACCACTATCATTTGCATTTTGGAGATATCCAGCAAAAGAAGTTATGTATTCTCCATTTCTCAATTTAACCTGCAAACATGCCATAGAATGCCAGATTCGACATAAGTGACTATATGTTGCATCATTCGATGAGCAAAATAAATTAGTACATTCTTTTGAAATATGATTCAAATCTATAAAATAAGTTAAATATGCTAAGATTTGTGCAAACTACGTTTCTTATAAATTTGGTAGCACATTTCATTTTGTAAATCAAAAGTTAATTTACTTCTTGTTGAAGGCTTGGTTTGTCTTTGCCTAATTCTAATAAAGTGACGTCACTAATTTTTCCATTTGGTTTTCTAGCGATCATGCTGATCCTCAGGTAGCTCTTGCATGAATTTTTCATTGTTAAGAATCCCAAGGTTCATAATGCCATAATCTGACTAATGTTGTGATAAGTTATAAAAATAAACTTACAACATTTAAGTAGAAACGGAAAAAGAGAAAAGAAAAGAGTCTAGATACAACCTAAAAAGTATTCTTCCCGCCATTTCCACCATAATTAGTTTCCAATTCGTAGCTGGTGGCGTTGTTGACTTCAAAAGTAATGGACTCGATGAAGTCTGCGTGGCAAACATCAATCCCCTTTATATCAACAAAATCCCAGGATTCTTGGCCTATGCCTCCGAAGGGCCGTAAACCTTAACATGATGTATATGAGGAATCGGCTCATAGAAAGCTCCGATGGACACGAGATGAGGGCCATCACAACTCCCATGAAATCCAACAATTTTGCCGCCGGTGTATGGAAATGAAAAATGCCTCCCTTTTGTTTTTCCAATTGGGCCATGATTCCTTCTATTAGTATGGATTGTTAATGATTGAAAAATGGTGAGTCCAGAAACTTCTTTAGTATAGCCCGAGATGGATTTCAAGTACTCGCTCGGATGGTCGAGCTAAATCTGAGAAAGCAATTCAAGAACAACCATCTACTTTCACAACAAAGAGATAGAGTTTACCAGAAAAAAATAAAGCATCCAGAACATAAACAAAATCACATTCCACTTGGGCCATGTGTGAACGGACCAACTGGACGTCCGTGTTCATCATATAAGATAGAGATGGACTTAATTGTGGAATCAAAGCCTATGACAATTTGCCTCACATCCGTGTGTTTGCCGTCGTCCCACATGTCCATACTGCAATCACCACCAAATGGTCCCACGACATCAAATGGAAACTCATGAGAAATTGGCCCGATAATCTGTCCGTCAGGATGTGAGAGATTAAAAGGCCAACCTCCTTTAGACCCAAATGGTCCATACGTCTTCTTGTTGCTGGAGATCTCGAGAGACCGAACAACATCCTGACCGCGATAATTATCAATATAGCCTGAAATAGAAATTAGGTATTCATTTGGATGATCCAATTTCACCACCTGCACCTGCACCTGCACCTGCAAGAAGTGAAAAAGTTTTCATAAGTGTTACCATCATCACATTCATCTAACGTCCAGTATGTATTGCCTTGGTGTTATTTTGGATCCATATAATTCCTTGACTGTGAAAAATAAATTACTTGACCGAATTCGGTTTAAGTACTTATCCCTAAAGCAAAAAAGGAACGAAGGGAAGTTTTCGATTTTTTTTTTTTAAAACTATAAGTAGGTCCTCGAGCAAAGCTGCCGCATGCCAATTTTTCTGCAAATGAAAGGCAAGATAATAAAGTCTCATAAACAAATTAAAAGTAGACGAAGTAATCAAATAAAAAGAAGAAAATAAGAAAAAGGAATGATAAAATTTATACCTTCATACTTGGGAAAGTTACGTGAAGTAGTAACACACTAACACTTCCATAGACGTTTACGTGTTTACATGTTGAGAAGTAAAGTATATAATCAGTCTGTTAGAATGGCAGGAAACTAACTCATTCAGTGTCATGGACATGTCCACCATGCTGGGAGGATCTCACTAAACACCCGTTCTGATCATAATCGATGGTGATGGATTCAATAACTGATTGCTAATAGAGCCTAATTTGCCTCACACCAGTGTGTCTTCCATCATCAAAAACATTGCCGCCTTGACCTCCATATGGCCCGACCGACTTGAAACAGAGGGAATCAAAGAGAGAATCGAGATAAGGGCTTCTAACCAACTTCTCCAATGTCTGATGCCATTGATGTTTCGGCTTGCCTTTTAGGAATGAGCCCAATCTTTTAAGAGACTCCGGATGACCTCCTGCATAATGAGCTAGACTTCGGGACAACTCCTTATAGCCTTCTTGGGGTTTTTCTCTCTCCAACGCATGGCGGCAAAAGAGCCGGAGTGCTTCATTCCGGTCCAATCCTCCGACGATATACTTGTCGTTTACTTTGATATCTTTTAGCAAGTTTCGATCTCTGGTTGTGATCAAGATTTTGCTCCCGGGACAAAGCAATTCTCGCTCTCCGGCCCCAAAGTATTCAATCTGTTCTTTCCTAGTTACATTATCAAGAACAAGAAGCATCCTTTTACGGTGCATGTTACTATTTATCTCCTTGATGTTGGTCTGAATGTCATCATACGTTCTTAATCCTTCCACCTTTATCAGATTATGGAGCAGCTTCTTTTGTAGGCCTAAAATAACTACTCGATCTGCTTCTCCGATTTTATCAAGAAAGACAAAGCACTCAAAATCGTGGCGAATGCACTCGTAGATGACTTCGGCCACTGTCGTCTTTCCTATTCCTTTTACTCCACATATACCTATAATGTGCACGTCCTCCTCTTGGCCCGTTCTAATTAAAGAAATCACCTCATCTACCAACAATTTTACTCCAATTGCGTTTTCCACCATGTGGAGTGACCGCATTTCACGGATTTTCTCAACAAGGTACTCTACTATTATATCCACGAGTCTCCCTTCATCCCTAATGTTAAGTGTAGTCAAGAATAAAAGAGTATTAAATGTAAATATATACTCCAAGAGACAAAATGTTAAAGATTTTTTACATTCATATGATAAAAAAAAGCATCCAATTTGGCTAGATCAGTGCTTGTTATTATGTTCTTCAGCTGGTGTAGCATGCGCTTATCAATTATTTCAAATTGGGAGTCATTTGTTGCAGATGTTCAATGCTATCTCCAGGGAGGCACTTATGCCTTTCCAAGTCATTGTTCCCTCTTTTTTTTCTTTTTTCTTTTTTATGCATTATTTCAGATGACTAGTTATGAGAAAAATATGAAAAACCTAATATACTCTTAATTTTTTATAATTCGGGGGCATAACCATAATTGCCTAGTTATCTAGAGGAAAATTAGCATGGTACCCTATGACAATGATCATCACTTAAATCTAAATTCCTTGGGCAAAATTTAAACCTATAACCATTGGATTCTTATTCGAATGCATGAAAATGCCCTCGCCATTGGATGGGTAAAATATCATTTAATTGTAATGTAATGTAAATACGTTTTGATAATTGATTGTCAAATTATGGTGAATTTATCGAAGTTCTGTAATTTGATAAACGAGGTTCACGTGGATGACAAATTGAACATATATTTTGCAAAATTGCAGAAAACAAGGAAGAAAAAGCAATGTGCAGAGCCAGTGAGAAAGCTGGTCACATCGAAAAATCGTACGAGTACCGTCCCTACAGGTTCCCCAAGGGTCTCGTGGCGACTAGATGTGGAGCTGGGGGATAGTGATTGTCCCGAGTACGCGCGACGGTCAGCCATGTTTTTTTTTGTTTGTTTTGTTTTGTTTTTTAAGGCTTTTAGAAATGAGGAGTCCCGTTCCTTTCGACCATAAGCTAAAATGATTAGAACCCCAACGAATTATTTATAAATAGAAATCTTTGGCCAGTCTCTCATGCAAAAATTACTAAAACAGATCATTTTGGATGTTGATGCTAATTAAGAGGACAAATTCAACTTAATGAAATACTCTCTCGATTTACACATCGTTAGAATGAGCAGATATCATCTGATTAAAATAGAGAAGAAACTTAGAATCGAAGGAAAACCATTTTTTGACTTTTTGGTATTTGGATGACGAAAAATTAATTGATGTATGTAAATATTTTCCATGAACTATAACCAACAAGTTTAGATTCAGGAAAATCGACCTATAAGGAGAAATGGTTTCTATGTGCCCATCATAGACCAAAAAATGACAAAACTTGAAAGAGTTTGAATTTCACATTTAACATCGAACACACACGTAACTCTAAATCCATATGAGTGAACCAAAAAATGATAAAGCAATGAACATGGAGAAGAGATACATACTCTGCGGCGTCGTTCCTCAAGTCAAACCCTGACAAATGCTTAGTTTCTCTCAGGGCGTCTGCCCATTTTTGTTTCTGCACTTCATCTCTTTTGTCTCCACACAATCTCTCAAACCCTTGAGCGAATTCGCTTCCACTCGTCAACTTCGAAACGTCTTCGGCTTTTACTTCATGGAAGATGGGAACAACTAGGTGACCATGGTTTCTGAGCCTCTCCTTGCACTCTAGAATCTCGACCAGCTCGTTCATACACCACTTTGAGTCCGCGTAGTTCCTGGAGAACACGATTAGGGCAATCCTTGCATGCCCAACTGCTTTAAAAAGCTTGGATTTGATTTCTTCCCCAATGTCTTCCCTCATGTTGACTCTGAAGCATTGAGAAAATATTTAGTGGTTCTTTTTCATCACGTACCAGCTGAGATGGGCGAGCAATTTTTTGCTTATATTTAGTTACAGCTGATAAAATATTTGGTGCGTTAAATATGCCACAAAGGATTTACATTGAACCATCCAGAGATTGACACGTAGCAAATTGGATCACCTATCAGAAAAATTTTGTCTCTCTCCTCTCTCACGGGCTCTGCTCTCCATCTCTGCATGGATTGGGTGCGGGAGGAGATGGCGGAGTCGAGCTTGAAGGACTTGAGCTCGAAGGAGAGATGAATTGAAGAAGGCGTGTCGGAACACGAGCTTGGGGCTGCAAAGACGGGGAACACAGCGCGCGGGAGAGAGACAATTCTTTTGAAAGGTCAAAGGTGGGCCGAATTGTCACGTGTCGATCCCAAACGGTTATACGCTAATGTGAAATTAAGTATAAAAAATTAAGAATTGAATTTAAAATTAAAAACTTCATTCCTCACTCTTCCACCACCATGACTGCCACGCTATGAGCTAAACAGAGGAATACGAAGTCGAAGAAAAGCAAACGCGCAAAGGAAGGCGAAGCCGAAGACGAATCGAGAAAGACGAAGCTGAAGACCAGATCTGGGGCCAATTGATAGCGAGAAGATGAAGTGACCCGATCTGGCCGGTGGCCGAAGACGAATGGGCCGCGCCGTCAAGGCTCACGGCCATGGACGAGCTCCAAATCTGGAAATTCCCAGTCTTCGATCTCGTCTCCGGTGAGGGTCTTCGCCAGATCTGAAGTTCTCTGTCGTCCTTTCTCGTCCATGGCTGGTGCCTCCAGATTTGGCTTGGATGCGGCCATGCTACAAGTCTGGACTCGACCATGCCTTCGGATCTGTTGTGGCTCCAGATCTGGACACTTCGACCAAATTAGGAAAAAAGAAAAAAAAGATCTGGACAAGACCATGGCTCCAGACCTCGTGCCGAAGAAGACGAAGACGACGGAGGGGAGTGGCTTAGTTTGGATGCCTAACAATGTTGGCCTGAACGCGGCAGCGGCGACGGTGGGGGAGTGGCGGAGGTCAAGCTAAAAAATGGTGCTGTGGACGGAGGGGAAGAGAGAGAAACTGGGTGGTCTGAATAGATTCCTATTTACTTCATTTGGTCTCAATAAATATTCACCTGAAGACTTGGATCGAGGCCCGCTTGAAAGCGGAGAGGAGGTGCGATACGAACTTTTTCCTCACATCCTTCCCTCGGAAACTCACGAAAACATCGTATTTCCATTGAGGAGGAGAAGGAGGCGGCGGTGGCGGCGGCGATGGAGGAGGAGAAGGGGAAGTAACCATGGTCTTAAGATTTATGTGGTCAGAAACTTCGTTTATGGGGCTATATAGATCGTAAGTTTGATTTAAGACATTGGAGAGATACTTAGCCATTATATGCAGATTCCAGCTGTCCTGTTATTTTACAAGATCTGGGTCCTTATTCATTTAATAATCCCAATTTTTTAATCACCAACAATAACAGTCTATGAATTATTTTCTCTGGTGTGGGTATTGAGCTTAAAATCCTTACCCAGGCTCCGTGATGATAATATTAAAATTTTCCATAAAATGGCTAGGTGTGAGCAGGGGGGATCGAATCTAAGCTCGCCCAAATTGCGTCTTAACCTAGGTAAACATGTCGGTTATCGGGTTTAGTGCCAATAATTTATTGGCGGAAAATGGTGAAAGGACTAGTAGAACACCTAGAGGGGGGTGAATAGGTGTAAAAACAGACTTTGACAAATATTTCAAAACACAGGAGTATATCGCAACAAATAAAGTAAAATAGTTCAGGGAAGAGAAAAATAAACATAAGGTTTATAATGGTTCGGCTTAGGTCAAGCTTACGTTCACTCTCTCATGTTGACAGACTTCTGGCTAGTTTTAGTTTTTTTTTTTTTTTTTTGTGACCTGGAACTCCGTACAATGGCGGCAAATGGTGGATAAACCCTGGGGTGATGCCAAGGAACCACTACCATGACGCCACGGATAAGTCCACAAATGACGACGCTGGGATTCGAACTTGTCCCCGTCGTGAGGAGGACAAAGCCCAAACCAACACCACCACCACATGGGGTGGTGCCTTCTGGCTGGTTTCTATTATGAATCGAAAGAGAATGTTACAGCACTGTGATCTCGAATATTCAGTGAGATGTCTCTGCTGTTCTCACAAGATCACTCTCTAGAGTTTCTCACTTTCGAATACAAGTTTAAGCACTAAAAATGAAGGACAAGAGAATTAAAAGCTTCAGATTTTGGAATTCTTCTTTCACGCTCTCTTCGAATGACTTGAGGAATCCTCTTAAATACTCCTCCATGCCTTGTCGATCGTTGACACTTTCCAGAGGAATTCTTCCAATCAACCCTTTGGACATAATCAATCAAGGAGATCTCGAGCCGTTTGAAGATTGAGATGAAAGCCCGTCAATCTTGTTCGCCCATACAATTAGGATCTTGATTTCCATAAGTAGATTATTTCCAAATAAACTTGCCTTCCTAAAATGATTTGCTTCTTCGAAATTGATTCCAATTAAGATAACCAATATGGTAAGTGATATTTCCAACCAGAAAGCCTGAAACCTTGAAGAAAATAATCCCGAGTTTGATTAAGTCTTCATTCTTGCGTTCAGTCTAAAACTTGTCAGAGTGGGTAGGCTTCTGATGTAAGATAGACTTTGACACAAAAGTCTGGCAATCTTTAGAATAGAACTTAGATAAGTTTTGTCAGCTTCAAAACATCATAGGAGTTTTCTCCAACAATCTCCCCCTTTTTGATGGTAACAAAACTTTCCTGCAGATTTAGAAACTTATATCCTGCAAAACAACACTTTAGTAGTACATGATAACTTATAAAAACAGATTGTTATAGATCTGGATAATATCGATTATGCAACCACAAAAAACACATTAATCTTGACCATTTAAACAAAGATTCAATCCAAATCCATAATCACAACCACAAAAGGTTATTGCAGAATAGAAGTTCCAACACAAACAGTTAAAACAAGTTCAAACAAATCAAATCTGCAAACAAAAACAAAAGTTCAAATTTGCACTCATTCTCCCCTTTTTTGTCAACAGCAAAAAGAAAGAGAAAGTCAAAATAGAAAGATAAAAGATAAATGCAATCAAGGTTGTCTAGGAACTCGAACGAGTCGGAAATCCTCCAAATGATCGCACCGCCTCCTCAAGTTTCTCTTGGCACCGTTGATAAACATTCTCGACCTTGACTACAGTCTGTGAAACTTGTTGATTCAAGGTCTGAACTTGAATGTCTAGAGATTGTACCTTCCCAGTGAGAAAATCTGAAGTAGATCTCAAGGCAGTGTGAAGCTTCTGGATCTCAACCTCCATTGCATATTGCTGAGCTTTAACCTCCAAAAGGAGCTCTACTATCCTTGGATAGTTTGCATTTGGTTCAGTCTAGGCACTAGCTTCAGCGTGAATTCGTGGAGAATTGAGAGATGAGGGAACATCAACTTGATCGAGGGCAGTTTGTTTTGCACCCTGACTTGGAGTAGACTCTTCAACCTCAGCTTCAGGAAACTAAGAAGCAAAAACATCTTCGGGGTTTGCAGGAGATCTACTTATGCCATCACTCGCATTATGTGGAGAAGAAGTTCTTGTTTTCTCATTAGCTCCCCTTGTTTCTATGCTTATAGGTGGAGAAGAAATTCCTTCTTCTTGTCCCTTTTCATTTCCAGAACGAGAGTGATGTTCTGTCTCTGTTCGTACTCTTTCAGGATCATCCCCGGTTGCTTCAGAGTCATATGATAATGTTATTGCTATTAGTGCTAGTATGAACACCTAAAGTGGGTGAATAGGTGTGAAGACAATTTTTCGCAAAAAACAGTGAAAATATTTTACTTTTAAAACAGAGTTTGAAGAATAACAGACTTTGAACAAGTTTAGACTTTAGTAGTTAAATAGAATAACGAACAAAATAAAGAAGTTTAGGGAAGAGAATAAGAACACATAATTTATAGTGGTTCGGCTTAGATCAAGCCTACGTCCACTCTCCCACGCTGACAGCCTTTTGGCTGCATTCCACTATGAATCAAAAGAGAATTTACAATCTTGAGATCTCAACTTCTCAGTGAAGAGTCTCTACTGCTCTCTCATGAAGTGATGCGGGAGCATCCAACGTCGGTCCATCAATCAACTCAGAACCATCCATGCTTATCCAAGCCAATAAAGAAATTGGGCATTATGTGATTCGATGGATCATTTTTGAATGAATAATGTTAATTACTTATCGATATTTTGTGGTATGTCGATAACTAGTAATGGGAGGCCATTTTAAATGTCTTGTATGACCAATTGATGAAGTTTCAAGAGGATTATTTTCTGGTCAAGGGAGTAGCTCGAATTTTGGGAAAGCCAAAGGTTCAAGAATGCGGTTCAGGAATAGGGAAAGCTAAAGGTTCAAGAATGTGGAAGGCCGAAGATTAAAGGCATTTAGTTCCCGTGTTAATAAAGGCTTTTCTTAAGTTACTAGGTGTCTTTATTTTTATGTAGCTCAAGAATCGAAGGTTAAGTTCCTAAGTCTGTTTTTTATATTTCCTAAGTCTAAAATCCTCCTATAAATAGGGGAAGACTATCCAATGTATGGGATACGAATTTGATCAATGAAAACGGTGAGATTTCCTTTGCTTGAGTGAATTCCTTCGGAGAGTGGATAACTCTTTTCGGTCTCTTTATCCTTGGAGCGTAGATCACTCCTTGGTGGTGAGCCAAGAAGCCCTTTATCCTTGGCTGGTGGAATCTTTAGGCCTTGGTGGTGAGCTTCTCCTATCCCGAAGTCCTTTATCCTTGGCTGGTGGAAGCTTTAGGCCTTGGTGGTGAACTTCGTGGATCTCGATCCTCATCCTCGATTGGTGGCGTGGCCTTTATACCTTGGAAGGAGGTCGTTCTATTTCCCTATTCCTTTTCATTTCTTCCCCCTATACACTACTCCATACACTTAACCACAAAAATCCCCTCATAAAAATTTCCGTTCTAGAATCACTCACCCCATCACGCATCATGAAGTCACACTATAAATCTCTCTCTTTTGAGTACAACTTTGAGATCAGAGTAAGAAGTAACAAGGGAATGGAAAGCTTCAAACTTTGAAATTTCTCTTTCACGCCTTTTTTTTCGAACAATTGGAGAGTCCTCCTTAAATACTCCTTCACGCCTTCTCGACCGTTGGCACTTTCCAAAGTAATTCTTCCAATCAACCCGTTGAACATAATCAATCAAGGAGATCTCGAGTCATTTGAAGATTGTGATGAAAGCCCATCAATCCTGTTCGCCCATACAATTAGGATCTTGGTTTCCATAAATAGATTCTTTCCAAAAATACTTGCCCTTCAAAAAGATTTGATGTATCCAACCAGTAAGGATATCCAATCTCGTAGGTGATATTTCCAACCGGGAGTCCATATATAATCCATACAAACCAATCCCTTAAAGAAAGAAAGATACTCCCTTATCTGGAAAAGTCTTCATCCTTCACTTTCGTTCAGTTTGGAATTTGTCAGAGTGGACAGACTTTAACATAAAGTCTGGGAGTTTTCAGACTTTGACAAAAAAGTCTGGAATTCTTCCGAATAGACTTTGGATAAGTTTTGTCAACTTCAAAACATTAAAGGAGTTTTCTCCAACAATCTCCCCCTTTTTGATGGTGACAAAACTTCCCTGTAGATTTAAAGATTTATAACCTGCAAAACAACTCTTAGCAGTACATGACAACTTAAAAAAATGGTTAAGGGTCTTGATAGCATCGATTCTGCAACCACATAAAACATGTTAATCTTGAAAACATTTAACACATATCAAGATTTAAACTATCCACATCCATAAACAGCACTACTGCAAGAATTTCTGCAAAACAAACTTAAATCAAATTTGCAAAGGGTGCAAAAAGTTAAAGGTTAAAATTTGATAATAAAAAATCTGCAAATTCTCCCCCTTTTTGTCAACAGCAAAAAGTGGAGAAAGTCAAAATAAAGAGAGTATAAAAAGAATCAAGGCTGTCTTGGAAGTCGAACAAGATAGAAATCCCCCATTGGTTGCACTGATTCGTCAATCTTCTGGCATTGGAGATGAACATTCTCGACTTGATTCTGCATAGTCTTGATAAGCTGACAAGTCTATTCATGCTCAACTTGATTCTGGGCAACAATCTGAGATACTTGCTGATTCAGAGTCTGTACCTGAGTATCTAAGGACTGTACATTTTCAGTGTGAAAGTTTGAAGAGGATCTCAACGTAGTATGGAGTTTCTAATTTCAATCTCCAAAGCATATTGCTGAGCCTTTACTTCCAAAAGAAGCTCAATCATCATTGGATAATCAGCATTTGATTCTACTTGCGCATTGGCCTTAGCGAAATGAGTTCGTGGAGAGTTCAAAAACGAGGGAACATCAACTTGCCTAGTTCCATGACTAGGTGTGGATTCTGCATTGTCAGCTTCTGGAAAATGAGAAGCATAGACATCTTCGGGGTGTGCAGGAGACCGACTGATACCACCACTCGTAAAAAGAGGAAAATAAGTCCCTGTTTGCTGAACAACTCCCCCTGTTTTTGTGCCTACAGGTGGAGACATGATTTCTTCTTCTTGATTCTACTCCTTTTCAGGATAAGAGTAATGTTCTTCTTTTGTACGTATTCCAATTGGACCACTCCGAGTTGCTTCAGAGTCTTCAGATAAAGATATGGCAATGGTTGCTTCATAAGATTCATCCTCATGACCTCTTCCTTCATCTCTTCCTTCCTCTTCTCTTCTTTCCTCTTCTCTTCTTTCTTCTGCTCTTCCGTCTTCTTCTCTTGCTTCCTCTTCCTTCTTTGGTTCTTCTTCTTCTTCTGGCTCTACTTCTTCTCTTCCTCTTCCTTCTAGTTGCTAAGAACCAACAAAACCTCGAAGATTCTTCAAGGCAAGTGCAGAAATGGTAAGATCATCATCATCCTCTTCGTCCTGTAGAATGAGAGATCTTCTCTTCTTTACGGGTTCACTTGCAACTTCCTTGCCTTTTCTCTTCCTTGCAACAAAATCTACTTTGGTTTTGCTGGATGACTCATTCTTCATGTGGTCAATGACTTGTTCAGATCTTTCAGCCTCATCTTTGAAATCATTTTCAGTCCTATAACCATAGGAGCAATAGTTCGAGAGCAAAAGGAGGTGGGAAACTCAATCTGGAAATGTCTGAACAGCTTGGTAACCAGCGCAGAATAAGGTAATTGTCCTTTGTCCTTCACAACTGTCCCATGCATGTGCATCAGAATGGTATGAGGAAGTGAAAATTTCATCCATTGCAGATTGCAAACATGAGCCGTGCTTCGAACCTAGAAATATCAGTCTTTGATGCAGCCTTTGGTCTTATGCAGTCAATGACAACTTTATGTAATAGAACGTTTGAGGTTGACAATCTAGAATAAGTGATGCCTCATTCGAGTAATCTGTCATTGACAAGGAATTTCATTGCTTGACCAAAAGAGACATTTATTGGTTGAAAACCACTCCTTTCAACCCCAATAATATCAGCCAATGTGTCTACGTCTACCACATAGTCTTTATCATACACAGTAAATCTGAAATGATTCTAGTCAAGAAAAGATAGATTTGAATAGAAATAAGCAGTCAACTCTGGATAAGTAATAGTTGTCTCAGAACAAAAATTCTCCAGTTGGAGTAAAGCTAACTTCTCCCTCAAGTTAACCCTGATCGAGTCTAGGAAGTCAAAATCAACAGTACGAGGGTTCATCACCCCTCTCTTCAGCAATTGTGAGTAAACATTTTTATGTTCCTTAGAAAAACAGTCTCGTCCTTTCTCCAAGAACATTTGCAGCCACACCAATTCTTGGTTGAAAATTAGAATAAAATTTCTCATCATCATCCTTGTTCTTAAGATGATTAGAACTGAACCTAGGATCTGCAGGAAAATGTAGAAAGGCATTGTCTGCCGGTCCTTTCGGCGCTATACCTAACTCTTCCATCCTTCTTAAGAACATGGTTTCGTTCCTATAGCATTTCTCTTTAAAACTCGTCAATAAAGGTCATGGGAGTACCACCCTGCTTTAAATGAGTGTAAAGCTTATAATGAACCTAGGGTCTCGAGGCTTTGAAAGGTTATGTGTCTTCTACAACTTCCTCTTCCAGGGGTTGACGCGGAACATTCTGAGTAAAGTGTTGCTGAGAATGCTGTGGAAAGTTGTGCGGAGAGTCATCCTCAGTGAGATCAAAATGAGTCTGTCCTTTTGGCATGCTTCTCGGTCCTTGGTTAACAATCCGGGAGGATTTCCTTTGGTGAGACATATTTGCAGCTTTGGAGGATCTCATAGACAGGTTCAAGTGAAAAAGATGGAAACTTGCGGAACAATCTTGAAGTAGAAACGAGAGAGTAGAAAGAATTTGTATTCTAGGGTTTGAAAAAGTGCTTCGAAAGAAGTATAGAAAGGTATATAAAGAAAATGAAACGTCACAAATAAAGGAGATAAATGAACCGTCGCAAGGAAAAAAGAAAATTACCTTTTTCGAAATAACTGAAAATAAAAACTGCCAAAAATTCAAAAATTTGAAAAAGAAAACTTCCAAAAATAAAATAGGCAAGCAACGATTCGGTTAAACTTACCTTTTTATTCCGAAAATAAAATACCTGGATTCGAGACATTCTCTAACTAAAGTAGCGTATGGAAATTCTGAGTCCGGTTGACTTTAGAATTTACTCCAAAATGGAAATAATATTCAATCTGGTGCAAATAGTCTCAAATAGATTTTTCTCCAAAGGCTTCGTGAAGATGTTTGCTAGCTAATTCTTTGAATCAATGAACTGAATCATAATCTCCCTATTTTGAACATGATCTCTTATAAAATGATGTCAAATCTCTATATGCTTCGCTCTTGAATGAAGAATTGGGTTCTTTGTGAGATTAATAGCACTAGTGCTGTCACATTGGATCTCGGTACACGATTCTTCAATCCCAAGGTCTCTCAGTTGTTGTCTTATTCATAGGATTTGAGAGCAACAACTCCCAAGAGCAACATACTCTGCTTCTGCGATTGAAAGCACCACAGTACTTTGCTTCCTTGAGAGGCAAGATACCAACATATTTCTCAGCAATTGACAAGTACCAGATGTGCTCTTTCTATCAACTTTATAACCTGCTAAATCAGCATCTAAATAACCAAGAAGAGTAAAGTTTCATTCTTTTGGATACCACATAAATAACTTTGGACAGGTCGCAACATATTTAATGATGCATTTTATAGCACTTAGATGAGATTCTCTCGGGTCAGATTGAAATCTTGCACAGATACAAACACTGAATAAAATATCAGGTCTAGAAGCAATAAGGTAAAGAAGTGAACTGATCATGCTTCTGTATAGCTTCTGATCTACTTTCTTCCCATCTTCATCTTTGTCCAGTTTCGAAGAACTTGGCATTGGAATCTCTGTTTTCTTGCAATTCTCCAACCCAAATTTCTTGATGAGATCTTTGGCATATTTTTCTTGGAGAATGAATATACCTTTATTCATTTGTCTAACTTGCAATCCTAGAAAGAAAGTTAACTCACCCATCATGCTCATCTCAAATTCATCCTACATAGATCTTGAAGATTTCTTACAAAGACTTTTGTTAAGAGAACCAAAAATAATATCATCTACATAAATTTGTACCAGTTGAAAGTCCTTTCCTTCTTTCTTTATAAACAATGTAGTATCAACCTTTCCTTTTGCAAAACCATTTTGAGTTAGAAACTTACTCAACCTCTCATACCAGGCTCGAGGTGCTCACTTCAGTCCATACAAGGCATTTTTCAGTTTGTAGACTGAGTCTGGCTTTCTTGGATCTTCAAATCCTGGTGGTTGTTCCACATAGACTTCTTCTTGTATAAATCCATTCAGGAATGCACTTTTAACATCTATCTGGAATAACCTGAAATTTTTATAGCAAGCAAAAGTAAGTAATAATCTAATTGCTTCTAACATTGCTACTAGTGCATAAGTCTTGTCATAGTCTATCCCTTCTTCTTGTGTATATCATTTTGCCACGAGTCTTACTTTGTTTCTGACCACTTTGCTATCTTCATTCATCTTGTTCCTAAAAATCCATTTCGTCCTAATAATGGATTTGCCCTTGGGTTTTGGAATTAGTTCCCATACATCGTTGATGCTTAATTGTCTGAGTTCTTCTTGCATAGCTTCTATCCAGCTTTCATCAGACAAGACTTTATCTACACCTTTTGGCTTTATCTCAAAAACAAGTGTTAGAGCACTTGACTCTTCTCTTCCTTTGGATTTGGTGTGAACTCCTTTATCAATGTTGCTAATAATGAGTTCTTTGGGATGATTGACTTTTGCTTCCAGTTGTTGCTTGGTTTGACAGTTGGTTGAACCTTTGCATTTGTTGAATCTTCTTGTTCTGCTTGTTGCTGTTCTCCAGAAGTCTGAACCTCTTTAGGGGAAATAGACTTTGTAAAGTCTGAAGCAGGTTCAGACTCTTCAAGTTGAGTTTGATCTGATAGATTCTCCACATAATCTTGAAACTTGATGTTCATAGATTCTTCCACGGATTGAGTCTTCTTATTAAAGACTCTGTAAGCTTTGCTTGAAGTCGAATAACCAAGGAAGATCCCTTCATCTGACTTTTCTTCGAACTTTCCAGATCGATCATTTGTATTCTTCAGAATAAAACATTTACAGCTAAAGACATGAAAATAGGAAACATTTGGTTTCTTTCCTTTATTCATAAGGAGTTTTCTCGAGAATGAGCCTCAAGAATACTCTGTTGATAATATAACAAGCAGTTGAAACTTCTTCTGCCCAAAATCGAGATGATATTTTGCTCTCTATTATGAGAGTTCTGGCCATCTCCTGTAAGGATCTGTTTTTCCTTTCCACAACCCCATTTTGTTCTAGAGTGTATGGAGAAGAGAAAACATGCTGAAAACCAGATTCATCACAGAACTTAGCAAAGTTCTGATTCTCAAACTCACCTCCATGGTTAGTTCGTATGCTTGAAATAGCATAACCCTTTTCATTTTGAACCTTCTTAGCAAACTTTGAGAAATAAGAGAAGGCTTCAGACTTACTTGCTAAAAAGTAGACCCAAGTGAAGCGAGAGTAATCATCCATGATTACTAGACAGTATTTCTTTCCACCAATACTTTGAGTTATGGTTGGACCAAAAAGATCCATATGAGGAAGCTGCAAAGCTCGATTGGTAGAAACTTGATTCACAGGTTTAAAGGAGCTTCTAACTTGTTTTCCCAGAATATAGGGAGTGCACAACTCATTCTTGTGGTAAGCTAGATTGGGAAGTCTTCGAACAAGCTTTTTAGAAGAAATCTTGGCAATTTGCTTCAAGTTAACATGACCAAGCTTCCTATGCTAGAGACTTGCTTAATCTTGAATGGAAATAAGACACTGAGAACTTTCTAGGTGTACATCTAGAATGTATATGTTGCCATGCGTTCGCCCTGTGAAAGATTGAGAAAAATCTTGACTTGTTCCAGAACAAATGCCTTCTTGGAAGTTTATTTTGAAACCAGTATCAGAAAGCTGACTTATGCTAAGCAAATTATAGTTCAATTCTTCCACCAAGGAAACATTATTGATAGTTAGGCTTCCAATCTTCACAGTTCCATAACCTACAATCTTTCCTTTGCTGTTTCCTCCAAAAGATACTTTTCCTCCATTCAGGCTAACAAGCTTTATAAAGCAGCTTGAGTCTCTTGTCATATGCCTCGAACAACCACTATCCAAATACCATTTGATCTTCCTTTTGATAATGACCTATGATCATAAGAAAAATTCAAACTTTCTTTGGTACCCAGATTTTCTTGGGTCCAGAAGGGTTAGTATTAAAAACAGTCTTAGCCCAGTCCTTCTTAACTAGTCTCCAAACCTTTGCATATTCTTTCTCGAAATGTTCTAAATTGTTACACTTTGAACATCTGAGTGCACTTCGGCCAACGGGTTTTATAAAGACTTTTTGAAAATGATTTTTGTAAAAAGCCTTTGCAGGTCTTTGTTTGATTATTTCCTTTACTTTAGGAAAATCGATTAATGGAATGGTTTCAGAAGTCATGCCCAAACCATATTTGTTAAAGTAAGGTATTTGAATTGAAAGAATTTTCTCTAGTTTCTCGGATCCTTTTGAAAATCTTTTTGTTATGTTTGAAATATTAGTTTTCAAAAAGGTATTTTCCTTTGAAAGAGAATCTGAATTTTCTTTCAAATTATCAAAACTTGTTTTCAGACTTTCAAAATTTTCTTTCCAAGAAACTTCCTGTTGCCTAAGCTTAGAATTCTCCATTTTTAGTTCAGAAATCCTTTTAAGAGAGGATTTGAGACTGAGACAGTTCTTCTATGTCTCTTTGGCAGGAATTTTTAAATTACTAACCTCAATTTCTTGGTCTGAATTTGAATCAGAGTTTGTTTATGATTCTAAGTTTAAATCAGAATGAGCCATTAAACATATGTTGGCATATTCTTCTTCGCTTTCCTCACACTCGGTATCACTCCAAGTTTAAGCTTTGAGTGCCTTTTTGTACTTCTCAGTTTTTCCTTTCTTCTTCTTCAACAAAGGACAGTTAGATCTGATATGCCCATTTTTCTTGCATTTGAAGCATATCACTTATTTGCTGGTTTCATTGTCCTCAGTTGGTCTCTTGTGGAAATTCTGCGTGCTCTACTTTTTCCAGTTGAATCTTCTTCTCTTTCTATTCAGCTTAATGAATTTCTTGATCATAAGCAATAGCTCTTCGTCGTCCATATCATCATCTGAATCTGTATAATCAGAATCAACGTTAGACTTTAAAGCAATTGACTTCTTACCTTTAGGATCTTCTTCATCATTTATTTGTTCCACTTCGTATGACTGAAGCGTGCCTATCTGTTCGTCAACTGATAGAGGTATGATCCTCTGGGTTTCTCTAATTGAAGTCTTCATATGATTCTAGTCTTTTGAAAGCCCACGCAACAGCTTATTGACTTTCATTGGTCCTGAGATTGGTTGACCTTGATAAGCCAGACCATTTACGATCTCTGTAAAGCGACTAAACATATCAATAATAGATTATCCATGCTTCATTCTGAAGGCTTCATACTGTCCAAGCAAAATGTTTATTTTGGTTTCCTTCACGTGGTCAGTTCCTTCGTAGGTAACATGTAATCTATCCTAAACTTCTTTTGCTGTTTCACAAGAAGAAATTCGGTTATACTCAGTAGGAGATAAAGCATAGTATAAAGAGTAGATTGCTTTCGCGTCAAGAGCTTGTCTCTTGGTAAATTCAGCTTGTGTTGCTTCGTCAGCATCAATGACTTCTTTTCCTCGGTCTGAAGCTGATGTTGCTTTAGGATTGATCCCTTTTTCTACAACATCCCACTCTAGAGAATCTCTGGATATGAGAAATGCCTTTATCTTGTTCTTCCAGATATTGTACTCCTTTCCATCGAAGTAAGGAGGTCTTGGTGTTGCTTTGACCTTCAACCAAACTTGTAGCCAAAATACTAGCCATAGAGAATATTTAGCTTAGAAATAAAACACTTCAATAATTAAGCACACGAGCTCTGATACCAATTGTTAGTGCTAGTATGAACACCTAGAGATGGGTGAATAGGTGTGAAGATAATTTTTCGCAAAGAACAATGAAAATATTTTACTTTTAAAACAAAATCTGAAGAACAACAGACTTTGACTAAGTTCAGACTTTAGCAGTTAAATAGAATATGAACAAAATAAAGAAGTTCAGGAAAGAGAATAAGAACACATAATTTATAGTGGTTCGGCTTAGATCAAGCCTACGTCCACTCTCCCACGCTAACAGCCTTCTGGCTATATTCCACTATGAATCAAAAAAGAATTTACAATCTTGTGATCTCAACTTCTTAGTGAAGAGTCTCTACTACTCTCTCACGAAGTCACACTATAAATCTCTCTCTTTTGAGTACGACTTTGAGCTTAGAGTAAAAAGTAACAAGGGAATGGAAAGCTTCAAACTTTGAAATTTCTCTTTCACGCCTTTTTTTTCGAACAACTTGAGAGTCCTCCTTAAATACTCCATCATGCCTTCTCGACCATTGGCACTTTCCAAAGGAATTCTTCCAATCAACCCGTTGGACAGAATCAATCAAGGAGATCTTGAGTTGTTTGAAGATTGTGATAAAAGCTCGTCAATCCTGTTCGCCCATACAATCAGGATCTTGGTTTCCATAAATAGATTCTTTCCAAAAATACTTGCCCTTAAAAAAGATTTGATATATCCAAATTGATTCCAGTAAGGATATCCAATCTCGTAGGTGATATTTTCAACCAGGAGTCCATATATAATCCATACGAACCAATCCCTTAAAGAAAGAAAGATAATCCCTTCTCTGGAAAAGTCTTCATCCTTCACTTTCGTTCAGTCTGGAATTTGTCAGAGTGGGCAGACTTTAACACAAAGTCTGGGAGTCTTCAGACTTTGACAAAAAAGTTTGGAATTCTTCCAATAGACTTTGGATAAGTTTTGTCATCTTCAAAACATCAAAGGAGTTTTTTTCCAACAATTGCAACAGTCTCTCCATCAGAATCATCCTCACCCTTTTCTTTAGAATTATCTTCTTCTTCTTCTTCTTCTTCTTCTTCTTCTTCTCTTCTTCATTTTCTTTGTCTGCTCCTTCCCTTTCCTTTGATTTATCAAAATCAACAAAACCTTGAAGATTTCTTAAGGCAATGGCAGAAATGGTAAGATCATCTTCATCCTCTTCATCCCGCAGGATAAGTGATCTCATTTTCTTTGTAGTTTCTTGCACAACTTCCTTACCTTTGCGCTTTCTTGCAGCGGTAGATCCTTCCTTGACTTTGCTCGAGGATTCTTTCTTCAAAAGCTCAATGGCCTTAGTCAGTTCCTTCAGCCTCATTTTTGAGATCATTTTTATTCCTATTTCCATAGGAGCAACAGTTCGTGAACAAAGCGGAAAGGGAAACTGAATATGAAAATGGCGGAACAACTTTGTAACTAGGGCAAAGTAGGGCAATTGGCCCTTTTCTTTCATGACTGTCCTGTACATATGCAGCAGGATAGTATGAGGAAGTGAGAAATGCATCCCATTGCAAATTGCCCACATTAATCTGGCCTCAAATCTGGAAACATAAGTTTTGGAGGCTACCTTGGGTCTGATGCAGTTGATGACAATTTTGTGCAACAAAATGTTGGAGGTTGGCAGTCAAGAGTATGTGATACCTCCACTTGGCAGTCTATCATTTACCAGAAATCTAGTGGCTTCACTTTTGGAGATATTGATTGGTTGAAAACCACTTCTTTCCACTCCTAGAATATCAGCCAAAATGTCAACATCTGCAACAAAGGCTTTATCACAAACAGTAAATTGAATGTGATTCTGATAAAGGAAAGACATCTTTGAGTAGAAGTATGCTGTCAATTCTGGATAAGCCACAGCCGTCTCAGCACAGAACTTCTCAAGTTGAAGAAAGGCCAACTTTTCCCTCAAGTTAACCTTTATCGAGTCCAAAAAGTCAAAAGCTACTGTTCAAGGGTTTATCACCTTTGTTCAACATTTGGGCATAAACCCTTTTATGCTCCTTAGGACGAAACAGTTTCGTTCTTTCACCAGGGACGTCAGCAGCCACACCCATCATGGGTTGAAAATTCGAAAAGATCTACTCATCATCATCCTTATTTTCTGGCTGATTCTCAGAACTAAATCTAGGATCAGAAGGAAAATGAAGAAAAGCCTTTTCTGCCGATCCTTTCAACGCCACTCCTATTCTCTCCATGGCTCTTAAGGACAGAGTTTCATTCCCATGCCCATGGCTTTTCAGAAAATCAGTGATAAAGGACATTGGAGAACCACCCTATTTCAGATAACCATAATGCTTATAAAGAACCTGGGGTGTCAAAACTTTGAGAGGAACAACATCTTGTTCAACTTCTTCTTCCAAAGGTTGATGAGGAGAGTTTTGAGGAGAGTCTTCACCAGTAAGATCAAAATGAGTCGGCCCTTTTGGTACATTCCGAGGCCCCTGACTCGCGATCCGAGAAGATTTCCTTTCGTGGGACATGGATGCAGACTTGGAAGATTTCGTAGACATGTTCGAGTGAAAAAGATGGAAACTTGCAGAGAAAGTTTGAGAGTGAAAGAGAATTGGTATTTTAGGGTTTTGAAAAAAATGTGCTCGAGGGAAATACTAGAAGGTATTTAAAGAAGTCGAAAGGACATATTTGAAAGGGGGTATTTGAAACGTCACCAAAAAATGCCTTTAAACAAAATTTAAAAAGGTAACTGTTGAAAATTTGAAAACCGAAAATTACCAATAAAATAGTAATTTCTAAAAATAAAATAGGCAAGTGACGATTCAGATAATCCTACCTCTTCATACCAAAAATAAAATACTTGGATTCGAGAGATTGTCAACTGAAGTGGCTTCTTGAAGTTCTGAGTTTGACCAACTTCAGACTTTAATCAAGAGGAGATATAATATTCAGCTTGCTGCGAAAAAACTCAAATAAGTTTTTCTCCAACGGTTTTGTGAAGATGTCTTCCAGTTGATTCTTTGAATCGATAAATTGAACCATAATCTTGCCATTTTGGACATGATCTCTTATAAAATGGTGTCGAATTTCTATATGCTTCGCCCTTGAATGAAGAATGGGGTTTCTGGTGAGATTGATAGCACTTGTGTTGTCGTATATGATCTTTGTGCATGATTCTTCTATTCCAAAGTCTCTTAGTTGTTGTCTTATCCAAAGAATTTGAGAACAACAACTTCCAAGAGCAACATATTTAGCTTCTGCTGTTGATAAAGCCACCGTACTTTGTTTCCTTGAGAACTAAGATACTAGCATTTGTCCCAACAGTTGACAAGTGCCAGATGTGCTCTTCCTGTCGATTCTACAACCGGCTAGATCAGTGTCAGAGTAACCAAGAAGAGTAAAGTCTTCTTCTTTTGGATACCATAGACCCAGCTTTGGAAAAGTCGCAACATATTTTATGATGCGTTTAACAGCACTGAGATGAGATTCCTTTGGATCAGACTGAAATCTAGCATAGATGCACACACTAAATAAAATGTCAGGTCTAGAAACAGTGAGATAAAGAAGAGATCCGATCATGCTTCTGTATAGTTTCTGATCCACTTTCTTTCATCCTTCATCCTTGTCCAGTTTTGATGAACTCGCCATAGGAGTTTCTGTCCTCTTGCAATTCTCCAATCCAAATTTCTTGATGAGATCTTTAGCATATTTTTCCTGGTGAATGAATATACATTTCTTTGATTGTCTGACTTGTAATCCCAGAAAGAAGGTCAATTCACCCATCATACTCATTTCGAATTCATCCTACATAGATCTTGAAAATTTCTTATAGAGACTTTCGTTAGGAGAACCAAAGATTATATCATCTACATAAATTTGTACAAGTAGAAAATCTTTTCCTTCCCTTTTTATAAATAGAGTAGTATCAACCTTTCCTTTTTCAAAACCATTATGAGTTAGAAACTTACTCAACCTTTCATACTAGGCTTGTGGAGCCCACTTCCGGCCATATAAAGCCTTTTTCAGTCTGTAGACTGAGTCTGTTTTTCTTGGATCTTCAAATCCTGGTGGTTGTTCTACATAGACTTCTTCTTGAATGAATCCATTGAGGAAGACACTTTTGACATCCATTTGGAATAACCTGAAATTTTGGAAACAAGCAAAAGCAAGCAATAATCTAATTGCTTCTAACCTTGCTACAAATTGTGGAGCCCGCTTCAGACCATATAAAGCCTTTTTTAGTCTGTAGACTGAGTCTGGTTTTCTTGGATCCTCAAATCCTGGTGGTTGTTCTACATAGACTTCTTCTTGAATGAATCCATTGAGGAAGACATTTTTGACATCCATTTGGAATAACTTGAAATTTTGGAAACAAGCAAAAGCAAGCAATAATCTAATTGCTTCTAACCTTGCTACAAATGCATAGGTCTTGTCATAGTTGATCCTTTCTTCTTGTGTGTATCCTTTTGCCACGAGTCTTGCTTTATTTCTAACCACTTTTCATTTCTCATCCATCTTGTTTTTGAAGACCCACTTCGTTGCAATAACAAATTTGCCTTTGGATTTTGGAATCAGCTCTCATACATCATTAATGCTGAATTGTCTGAGTTTTTCCTGCATAGCTTCTATCTAGCTTTCATTAGACAATGCTTCTTCTACACCTTTTGGTTCTATTTTAGAAACAAGTGCTAAAGCACTAGAGTCTTCTCTTGCTTTGGATCTGGTGCGAATTCCTTCATCAATGTTACCAATGATGAGTTCTTTGGGATGACTTGACTTGTGCTTCTAGTTGCTATTTGGCCTGAGAGTCTGTTGATCCTCTGTTCCATTTTAATCTTCTTGATCTTGTTGTCGTACTCCAGAAGTCTGAACTTTGCTGGGGTAGACAGACTTTGTTAAGTCTAGAACTGGTTCAGACTCTTCAAGTTGAACTTGATCTAGTTGAATCTGCATATTTTCCTGAAATCTGACGTTCATAGATTCTTCCACAGATTAAGTCTTCTTGTTAAAGACCCTATTTTCCCAAGACACAGGGAGTGCATAACTCAATCTTCTGATAACCTAGATTAGGAAGCCCTCGAACCAGCTTCTTAGAAGAAATCTTGGCAATCTGCTTCATATTTACATGACCGAGCTTTCGATGACAAAAACTTGCTTCGTCTTGAATGGAAATAAGACACTGTGAACTTTCTGGATTTACATCTAGAAGGTATATATTGCCATGCCTTCGCCCAGTAAAGGATTGAGAGAAGTCATGACTTATCCCAGAAGAATTGCCTTCTTGAAAGTTTATTCTGAAACCAGTATCACAAAGCTGACTTATGCTCAGAAGATTATAGTTTAAACCTTTCACCAGGGAAACATTGTGACTTCCAATCTTCACAGTTCCATAGACTATTATCTTTCCTTTACTATTTCCTCCAAAAGAAACTTTTCCTTCTTTTAGCCTGTCAAGCTTTTCGAAACAGCTTGAGTCTCCTATCATATGACTCGAGCAGTCATTATCCAAATACCATTTGATTTTTATTTTAATAGTGACTTGCAATCAAAAGAAAAACTCAAACTTTCTTTGGTACCCAGATTTTCTTGGGTCTAGGATTGTTAATATTAAAAACAGTTCTTGCCCAATCTTTCTTAACTGGTCTCCAAACCTTGGGGCAATTCTTCTCGAAATGTTTTGAGCTGTTACACTTAGAACATCTGAGAGCATTTCGGCCAACAGGTTTTACAAACACTTTTTGAAAATGATTTTTATAAAATGTTTTTGCAGGTTTTTGTTTAAGTCTCTCTTTTACTTTAGGAAAATCAATTAAAGGAAAGTCTCATTACTCATACCCAGACCAGACTTGTTAAAATAGGGTATTTGAGTTGTAATAATCTTCTTTAATTTTTCTGATCCATTTGAAAACCTTTTCAAAATATTTGAGATTTCCCTTTTTAAAACAACATTTTGTTTTGAGAGAGAATCAGAATTTTGTTTTAAATCATCAAAACTTCTTTTCAAATTTTCAAACTTTTCTTTCCAAGAAACTTCCTGTTGCTTGAGCCTAGAATTCTCATTCTTCAGTTCGGAGATCCTTTTAAGAGAAGATTTAAGATTGAGGCATAGTTCTTCTATATACATAGAGACTTTAACAGGAATTTCAGAGCTACTAACCTCAATTTCTTTGTTAGAGTCTGAATCAATGTCTGTCTTTGATTCCGAGTCTGACTCTGAGTGAGCCATTAGACATATGTTTGCGAATTCTTCTTCGCTTTCTTCACATTTGGTGTCACTCCAAGTTTCTGCTTTGAGAGCCTTTTTGTATTTCTCAGTCTTCCCTTTCTTCTTTTTCAACAAGGGATAGTTTGGTCTGATATGACCCTTTTTCTTACATTCGAAGCATATTACTTCCCTGTTAGTTTCAGCTTACTCTGTAGGTTTCTTTTGGAAATTCTGCGAGCTTTGCTTCTTCCAATTGAACCTTCTACCTTTTATGTTCAGTCTTGTCACACCCCAAACCTCGAGCGTGCGTACATCCCTCGGTGGTCGATAAAATTTGCGACATTCCCAGGACGCGTCGCTGACCTAATTGATTATGCACATGCGGAAGCGAATTAACTAATCCCCTGACAACAACAGACATGGGATAGAAAAGCCGGACAACCAATCTCAAATCAAACACACTTTTATAAACAATCTGGTTTACATACAAAGGCCAACTCTAAGGTCTATATACAAGAGGTCTATCTCCAAACAGAATTACTGAGCCACCCATGCTCCTGACCCTTCCGCCTCAAGCTCCAGGTTCTTCACACTAGGCACTTGAAAAGTTAAGCCCACGGGGTGAGACAATGTCTCAGCAAGTTCACCCTCTAAACCCCGACTAGGAAGGAAATACGCCTAGAGGCAGTTTACGCACACAATACAAAAGACTTATCTCGCCTCAGTTCCCTCCTGCATGTTAGCACAATTCATATATCACATAAGTGCAATAACAACACTCGAGCATTTGGAACGTCTCATTTCAATCTTAGTCAATCAATCGATTAATTAGTTGAATCAATACAATCGATCCATCATTCAATCAAACAATCACTCATAAGGGTCCCGATTATAAGGCCAAATCGTTATGACACATCCCATATCGTGTAACACAATTTCGTCCCATAATTAGGCGCAGACAATTCATATCGGTGGTTCCATCCACACTTGATATTCACTCTCAATATTCAAATTCCCAATCCAACCTCAACATCCCCACTCAATATTCCGACTCAATACTCAATACCAGGCTCAAGGTTCTAGAGGTGCCCTCTCCCCACGAACATCCGACATCACGTGGCACTTAGTCCCTGACCACAATCAGTTATAGTAAGAGGTACTAGAGGTGGCTCCCACGAAGTCACACTATCGTGTAGCACTTAATTCTTGACTATAAAAAGCACAATATAAGGTTCTAGAGGTAACTCACACGAAGTCTCGCTATCGTGTAGCACTTAGCCCATTTACTATGCATGACAATACTGCAAGACTTCTAGAGGTGGCTCCCATGTGACTCAAGTCACCATGTAGCACTTGGACCTTGACTACTACAAGCAACGGTACAAGGTACTAGAGGTGGCTCATACTAGGTTTCATTATCGTGTAGCACTTAGTTCTTTACCGGCTCATAACCCAATGGGTTCCCTCAACACAACATATGTGACTTCATCTCTCACTAATCACCTTGCCATGGCAATAAACCATCACACGATCATCCAATACCGGTCAAGGACATTGTGCTTTGCACACAAATTCCTCAATTAAAATAACGAACTTGGCCTATTTTTGTCGTGTTAATAAAACCCGATAAAAATAATCGTGCGTGGGTACACGGTTAGTTTGAGCCAAAAATACTATATATTCCTTTTCAAAAATCCCACTATTTATTATAGTGTCTAAAAACATTTTTGGTGTTAAAAACCGACGCCTGGTATTTTCTGAACAAAATACCAAAATTACACAATTTTAGGATAAATACCCAAAATTACAATTTCCACTCAATTTGCACAATATAGCATTTAATTGCACAAACTAAGCACATCAATGCAATCAGCACGAAATTCTGGTCATCGGCTATCTCGGTATAATTTCCGGAAAATATTAAATAATTAAATAAATACCAAAATAATTAAATAAATACCAATAAATGCAAACTTAGGCTGGAAATGCTAATCTAACCATTTAAACGGGCCTAGAAAATTTCCAAACCTATCTAGATAAATAGCATCAACCTCATTAGCCCTTAATTAGTCTATTCTAACCACCTAACATGCACAAACATATAATCAAATCACTAATCCATTCTAACTAACCACCTAAACCATACTTAGCCTAAACTAATAACCCCTTAAGCATCATTAACTGCCTAAGTAGAGCTTAGCAAGTAAACTCACTAGTTTAGCGATTCGGTAAGTCCACGATGACGGCGACGTGGAGGCGGGCAACAACCGAGCCTGCGGCGACACCAATGGAGACCGAACGGGCCTCAAAATGGGCCACGAAGCCTAAAACCTCCTGCTGGCTTTGGCTTATGCTTGCTAGACCAAGAGGGCAGGAATGGGTGGCTACCAGGCTAGAACGGCGAGGAAGGGCTGGCGGTGCCCCGATTGTCGGGCATGCACCCATCCCTCACCTAGTCGATTAAATAGTGATGTCCCAGGACGCATCGCCGACCCATTCATTTCAAATGCGCATGCGGAAGCAAATATAAAATCCCCACACAATAAAACAATGGAATAGGAATAGTAGGACCATAAATCTCGAACTTGAAAAATAACCACACCTATATACATTGCAAACAAAAATGTATATAGTACGATACAAACTATTAAAGTCAGGTTCTACTCCAACTAGCCAGAAAACAAAGTCTGCAGACAAGGGTGGGGGTTTTCAATCTACTTCGGGTCGTCCTCCTCGATGATTTCTCATTCTTCCTCGCTCCAACTGGAGCCCAATGTTGAGTACATCGGAGAGTCGGAATCACCCTCAAGCTTGGGATCCTTCGCATCCACCACTACACCATCCTTAGGGTCTGCTGTACCCTTGCCAAAAGCAACCTCCATCACATACAGAGGTATATCAGATTCCGGTACAAGGCCCTCCCTTTGGCCATCGTGATAATGGCGATACCATGCCTGGTATTAATGGGGCACCTTTTTGGGTTCACCCACATCAACCCAGACTATGGACTTTATCAGCACATATTCCAACCCTTCAGGGTGCCCCTGTATCGGAATATGGTAACCCTGTTCAGTGAATTTCTTAGGTTGTCCAAAATGCTCGGGAGAAGCAGGAGGTGCTGCTATATATGGACTTGAAATGTTGTCCCACAACGGGATGAGACTATGTTTTAGCAAGTTCAACCGCTAAGACTTGACTAGGAAGAAAATACGCCCTGAGGGCTGCCTAGTCACAATCACGAGTCAGAGGACTTACCTTGGCCTTAGTTCCTTCTTGCAAATCAGTATCTCAAAACTGAATCAATCATTTCAATTCACCAAATCAGATCGAACTATCGATCAATCGACCCAGTCGATTATATGTCATCACGACCTTCTCTCGATCGGCCAAATCAATACTATCTAATAAGTCCGCTCGTATCAGGACTGCTCCCTCGAAGCTGATATTAGATAATATAGCTCGCGCTAAGCTGATAAATAGTATACTTCTCTCACTCTAAGCTGACATATCGCCTGCAGGCTGATATAGTATACTAACCATGCTACCCTAAGCTGATCGTAACATTGCTCACTCTAAGCTGATAAAGTGTACTGGTCACGCCAAGCTGATATATCAGAGCCCGTAGGCTGATATAGTACACTATCCTGATCACCTCACAAAATCATCGTTTTTCCTCATACCCGATAAAATATCGTGTGTGGGTACATGGTTGGTTATAGCCAAAATACAATCATTTCATTTCCATAAATCCCACCATTTTATATTGTACACTAAAATATTTTTGGCGCTGTCAACCGACGCCCGGTGATTTTCCAATTAATTATCAAAATTAATTAATTTAGGAATAAAATCCTAAAATCACAATCATGCCAATTCAACACAAAATTGGGCTCAATTAAATAAACAGACCAGACCACACCAATCAACATAAAATTTCGGTCACCGACTATCCCGGTCTAATTTTCGGAAAATAATTTAATAATTAAATAATTACGGAAAATAATAAATAAATGCCATTAAATTCACTAATCTAATCTAACTATCCACCTAAACCATGTTTAACTTAAACTAATCAACCCTTAAGTGTCATTAACCTACTAAGCGAGGATTAGTAAGTTAAACTCACTTGTTCGACGATCCGATTGGATCAAACTAACGAGGGCGCGACGGGGGACGATCCTCTCCAAAGCGGGCTTGGCTTTCGGAGTTGGCAATGACCTCAAAACAGGCCTACACAGCTGCTGGAAACCCACTTCTTTAGCTGTTGTTTGATGGCTGAAAAAGGCAAGATGAAGGCTCGGTTGAGGCGATAACGGGCCGAGAAAGGTTAAAGGGACCAAACTAGGCCTAGGTGGTGGCGGTAGGAACTCCGGTGGGCTTTGGCAGTGGCTCAAACTTCCTCGGCGGCTTGCTGGGAACGAGGGCTGACGGAGACAACGCAGCTGGACGGTGCAGAGGCAGAGGGCGTGGGCGAGGCGCGACGGCGCGCGTGCGGGGCGGGGGACGGCAAACGGCGATGTGCGACGGTGGCGGGCTGCTCGGCGGCTTGAGCTAGTCTTCTCTACAAAATTTGAAGTCCTCAAAGCACAATGAGGAAGAAGTAGAAGCTGGTCAACCGGCTGATGGGGAGAGGGGGCAAAGGGGGGGTCATCAAAGGTCTTATCTCATCACTTTGTTCCCCTTGGAGGGCTCCACCAACCTCAGCTAGCTTTAGTCCAAAAAACTTTCTAGAAACCTTTTTGAAGTGGTCCAAATGTTGTGGTGGTGGGGGCATACGAATTGGCTTAGTTTTTTCTTCAATTGGACACTCAAAGCTTCTCAATTCAATTCAATTCGGCCTCTGTAAATTCAACCAACACCTCGTTGATCCAATTGGTATTTTTCTCACCAATTGATCCAACTTGCATCCCAATTTTGCGATAAAAAAGGCCCCTACCTTGACTTTTTCCCACAAAGTCTCGATTTGGAGAAAAATCTTCTAAGACTGAGTCGACGTTCCTAAAATGACTCATGACATGATAGAACTTTCAATTTATAAAATCGGATTCAAATTCGCGGTTAATTTCAATTCAGCGCGATTTTAGCGTGACCTAGGCTATCGGGTAGCTTTCAGAAATTTTTAGTGCAAATGACCCGTGGTCGATTTTCTTTGAGCCATAATGAACCCACTTGACACATTGGTGACTCTCGATTGTCGTGAAAATCTCGAGGATTCAAATATGGACACAGGGTACCAAAACGATAGAAAAATCAGTCTAGTGCCGGCCGACGAGAATTTTCCAATTTAGCGGAGTTACCCACGTTTAGCCACATATCTCAGTCGAACCGACCTATCTTTGATCCCTGATCGATTTTTAAATGTGCCGTAATGACCTCTAAAGATGAGCATGGTCGAGTAGCCGATTCCTAGTCGAATTCTCAAGTTTATTGCATCAAAATTCCTTAATGGCTTTCCCAGATAGTCTAGTTATCTCGAGAGTGATTAGCTCTAAGAACAGTCCTATCGACACGTCGATGAAATGCCCGATTAATTTAATTGAAAGCAGAAGTGAACAATCCAGGATATCACAATTCTTCCCCTCTTATAAAAATTTCGTCCTCGAAATTTAAACCGTTACAATACTTAAGCAAAAAGGTGGGGGTACCATTGTCTCATCGACTCTTCAATCTCCCATGTCGCTCCTTCAGTACCGTGGTGTTGCCAGACCACTTTGACCAACGGAATGGTCTTTGTATGCAGAACTTGCTCTTTTCTATCCACTATCTGAACTGGGCTTTTAACGTATGACACTCGATCATCCACGTCCAATTCTTCAAAATTAAGCACGTGGGTTGGGTCAGTCTCGCAGTTGCTCAACATCGACACATGAAAGACGTCGTGCACTTGCACCAATCTCGGCGGCAACGCAAGACGATACGCTAGGGTCTCGATTCTTTCTAGAATTTCAAATGGACCGACGTACCTCAGACTCAGTTTCCCTTTCTTACCAAAGCGCGAAGTTCCCCTCATCAGTGACACCTTCAGAAAAACGTGATCACCAACTTGGAATTCCAACGATCTTCGGCGCTTATCTGCGTAACTTTTCTATCTTCTCTGAGCGGTCTTTAATCTGCCTTTGATCACCGCAACGTTATCCACTGACTGCTGAACCAACTCTGGTCCTGTGATCTTTCTCTCCCCAACTTCATCCCAACACACTAGTGTCTTGCATGATATGCCATACAACGCTTCAAAAGGAGCCATCTTGATGCTCTGCTGATAACTATTGGTGTAGGCAAATTCCACCAAATGAAGCTGTTCTTCCCAACTTCCTTTAAAATCTAGCACACAAGTTCTCAGCATGTCCTCGGGGGTTTGAATTGTCCTCTTAAACTGGCCATTCGTCTGAGGATGATATGCTGTATTGTACTGCAGCTTTGTACTTAAAGCACTCTATAAGCTCTTCCAAAAGGCAATGGTAAACCTCGGGTCTCGATCTGAGGTTATTGTCATTGGCACTCCATGCAAACGAACTACCTGGCGCACGTACAACTCAGCGTGCCTATCCAAACTGAGATTTTTTTGTACTGCAATGAAGTGAGCCGACTTTGTCAGTCAGTCGACCACTAGCCAAATTGAAACATTTCCTCTCTGACTCTTCGGCAGTCTGATCACAAAATCCATCGTGATGTGCTCCCATTTCCATTCTGGGATCTCGAGAGGTTGCAGAAGTCCTCTCGGCTTGCAATGCTGAGCTTTGACCTGCTAACATGTCAAACACTTGGCGACATGCTTAGCGATGTCCGCCTTCATACCTGACCACCAGTAATGTTGACGCAGATTCTGATACATCTTGGTACTACTAGGATGAATGATGTAACTGCTATGATGTGCTTTTGATAAGATATCCTCCTAAGCTCCACATCGTCAGGTACAACCAAACGTCCTCAGAACCTCAGTGTTCCTTCATCAGAAATCTGAAAGTCAGCTTTTCTTTTCTCAGTGTCTTCCTGTAGAATCTTCTGCATATCTGGGTCTGTCGGTTGGAGTAACTTAATTATGATCTCGACATCCGGTTCAATTCTGAGGGTGGTCATAAGACTCGAAAGGTGGCCTACCTCAAACTTGAATACCGAATCTCGAGCTTTCCCGATTAGGTTCCACTCTTTAATAAGTATATGAGCAACTTAAGAATTTTGACTCAAAGCATCGGCGACCTTATTCACCTTTCCCGGGTGATATAGGATATCACAGTCGTAGTCCTTCAACAATTCCATTCATCGGCGCCGTCTCATGTTCAACTCCTTATGAGAGAACATGTACTTGAGACTTTGATGGTCTGTGAAGATCTGGAACCTTTCTCCGCACAAATAGTGTCTCCAAATCTTTAGGGCAAAAATAATTGCTGTGAGTTCTAAGTCATGCGTCGGATAGTTCTGTTCATGAGGTCTCAACTGACGGGAGGTGTATGCAACAACCCTGCCATGTTGCATCAGAACACAACCCAATCCTTTGAATGACGCATCACTATAGATCTCGAATCCTCTAGGATCAGATGGAATGGTCAGCATAGGTGTAGTAGTTAGCTTTTGCTTCAGCTCTTGGAAACTACTCTCACACTTGTCTGTCCACACAAACTTTTATTCTTTCTTCAAGAGTCTTGTCAAAGGTGACACTAATGATGAGAATCCTTCCACAAACCGTCTGTAATAACCTGTTAAACCCAGAAAACTTCTGATTTCTGTCACGGTAGTCGGTCTTGGCCAATTGATCACGGCTTCAATCTTGCTTGGGTCCATCGAGATTCCTTTGCCTGAAATCACATGCCCTAACAAAGCAACACGAGTCAACCAAAACTCGCACTTGCTAAACTTAGCATACAACTGATGAACTCTCAACGTCTGCAGTACTAATCTCAGATGACTCTCATGCTCTTCGTCATTTCTCGAATACACCAGAATATCATTGACAAATACGATCACAAACCGTTCCAGATATTCCTTGAATTCTCGGTTCATCAAGTCCATGAAGGCAGCTAGAGCATTCGTCAACCCGAATGGCATCATAATGAACTCGTAATGACCATACATAGTACGAAATGCTGATTTTGGAATGTCTTAGTTCCTAATTCTCAGCTGATGATATCCTGTACTCAAGTCGATTTTCGAAAATGTCGATGCTCCTTGCAATTGATCAAACAAGTCATCGATCCTTGGGAGTGGATACTTGTTCTTGATTGTTACCTAATTGAGTTGCCGATAGTCGATGCACAGGCGCAACGAACCATCTTTCTTCTTTATAAATAAAACTGGTGCTCCCCAAGGTGATGCACTAGGACGAATGAATCCTTTATCCAATAACTCCTGCATCTGCACCTTCAGTTCCTTCAATTCAGATAACGCCATCCAGTAAGGAGCCTTAGAAATTGTCTCTGTCCCGGGTGCTAGCTCGATCACAAACTCAATTTCTCTCTTTGGCGGTAGACCTAGCAATTTCTTCGGAAAAACATCTGGAAATTCCTGTACCACAGCGATGTCTTCCATCTTTAGCTCCTCAATTGTCGTATCCACGACAGTTGCCAGGTAACCTTGGCAACCCTCGTCTAATAAACGAGTTGCCTCTAGCGACAAGATCAAGATAATTGAGGGTCCTCCTCGACTCCTGACAAACTCAAAGCTCTCATCCTCTAACGGGTCAAACTAAATCGCCTTGCGATAGCAGTCCATCTTAGCTCGTTGCTTCGTGAGCCAGTCCATGCCAATTATCAAATCAAAGTCATATATGGCCAGGACTAACAAGTCTATTTTCCCCACTCGCTCACCAATCGCTAACTTGCAACCAAAACAACCTAAAGCAGCTGTAACTTTATCCTTCAATTGTGTAGATATACTAACTACCGACTCCAATAATATATGACTTACTCCTATCAACTTAACATACTGTTCGGCAATAAAGGAATGAGTTGCTCCTAGGTCGAATAAAGCATAAGTAGGATGGTCATTCAGCGAAACCATACCTGTGATCACATCAGGTGCAGCCTCTGCTTGACGTTGCGTGATGGTAAACACCGTGCCTTGAACTGGGGGTCTGAGTTGTCCTCCATGCGGCGCGTTCTGAGGCGCATACCCTCTATCTGACCCATAGGTGGCGGCGGCGGCAATTGTGATTGTCCTTTTGGTTGCATTGGACAATCTCTAGCCATGTGGCCCTATTGGCCACATTCAAAACAAGCGCCCGTCCTTCGGGGGCACTGGCTCGCACCATGTCGTCTTCCACACAGACGACACGCGACACTCTGGCTCGGCCTTGACTTTTCAATTCCACCCTTCCTGTTGGGTGGAACTTGGAATCTTCCTCCAGTCAAGGGCCTCTTCCCATGGCGGATCCCTTCTCGGTGTGAAATAAACGTCGATCTAGACAAGGTGACTTGCTCGTTCAAACTTCTTTCGAGTAGCTGTGCTCGACGGTAAATTTCTCGATAATGAATCAGATCGAAAGGCACCAGCGACTGTTTCAACTCTTGTCGAAGGCCATTCTTGAACCTTCGAACCTTCTCTTCAGGATCTTCAACCAGCCTCGAGTGTACTAAGAAAGCTCTGCAAATTTGACCCCATACCGGTGAACAATCATCGTTCCTTGTCGAAGACATTGAACTCATCCATTTTCTGTTCTCTGGCGCTCCTCGAGAAATACTGTTCATTGAACGCCCCGAGGAATGCGTCCCACAGCGGGATCACTCCTCTCGGAAAAAAGTCTCTCCGGCGGCTCTCGACCAGGTATTGGCATTACCCTACAATTGATAGACTGCCAGGGTTACTTTCTCTGCCTTTGTGCACATAAGGAGTGCAAAGGCTTTCTCCAAGTCTTGAATCCACAGAGACGTGGGCTCATGGTCTCTAGTACCCGTGAACCTTGGCGGGTTCAACTTCAAGAATTGCTCCACCAACTTGTGGATCGGCCTCTCTCTTTGCACCACTACATTCTCAGGCTGGACTTCGGCAGGTGCGGCAATAGGTGCGGCGGCGGGTGCAGCCTTAGTGGCGGTGGCAATGGCAGCAGTAGTAGCGACAACAGCAACAATGGCTTGATTCTGTGCCTGCTGTCTTATCACGTCTCTCATGGCCTCAAGCACCTACATGATCCCTTCGATTCTAGGATCACCAGGGGCTGCAATCCCAGCACCAACTGGAGGTGGCGCCACTCCACTAGCGCTAGCCTACGCTTGCACTTTACCTCTGCCGCCACGGGTACACCCTGGTCGGCGTCCTACCCCGAGTGATAGCTCTGACAGTCCTCTTACTAGGAGTCCTTTGCTCCTGATCACTCATGGTTAAGCTCTCACTACTGAAACCTGCTTCCAATTCCACACCGAATTAGAAACAGAGTGATCCAAACAACAGGCAATTCTACCAATCAACTATCACAAACATGCACCAGCATGAATTCAAAGGCCTTTCCTACCACTATACCATAAACTATCGCACCTTTATCACTCCAATCCTTAACCATTGCTCCGATACCACTAAATGGGGATGTCACGCTCCGATCCTCGGGCACGCACCCGTCCCTCACCTGGTCGATTAAATAGCGATGTCCCAGGATGCATCGCCGACCCATTCATTTTAAATGCGCATGCGAAAGCAGATATAAAATCCCCATACAATAAAACAATGGGATAGGAAAAGTAGGACCATAAATCTCGAACCTAAAAAACAACCACACTTATAAACATTGCAAACCAAAATGTATATAGTACGATACAAACTATTAAAGTCAGGTTCTACTCCAACTAGCTAGAAAACAAAGTCTGCAGACAAGGGTGGGGGTTTTCAATCTACTCCGGGTTGTCCTCCTCGACGATTTCTCCTTCTTCCTCACTCTAGCTGGAGCCCACTACTAAGTACATCGTAGAGTTGGAATCACCCTCAAGCTTGGGATCCTTCGCATCCACCACTGCACCTTCCTTAGGGTCTGCTGTACCCTTGCCAAAATCAACCTCCATCACATATAGAGGTATATCGATTCCAGTACAGGGCCCTCCCTTCGGCCATCGTGATAATGGCAATACCATGCCCGGTATTGATGGGGCACCTTTTTGGGTTCACCCACATCAACCCAGACTATGGACTTTATCAGCACATATTCCAACCCTTCAGGGTGCCCCTGTATTGGAATATGATATGAATTTCTTAGGTTGTCCAAAATGCTTGGGAGGAGCAGGAGGTGCTGCCATCTATGGACTTGAAATGTTGTCCCACAACGGGGTGAGATTACGTCTCAGTAAGTTCAACCCCCTAAGACTCGACTAGGAAGAAAATACGCCATGAGGGCTGCCTAGTAACAATCACGAGTCAGAGGACTTACCTTGGCCTCAGTTCCTTCCTGCAAATCAGTATCTCAAAACTGAATCAATCATTTTAATTCACCAAATCAGATCGAACTATCGATCAATCGACCCAGTCGATTACATGTCATCACGACCTTCTCTCGGTCGGCCAAATCAATACTATCTAATAAGTTCGCTCGTATCAGGACTGCTCCCTCTAAGCTGATATTAGATAATATAGCTCGCGCTAAACTGATAAATAGTATACTGCTCTCACTTTAAGTTGACATATCGCCCGCAGGCTGATATAGTAAACTAACCATGCTCACCCTATGCTGATCGTAACATTGCTCACTCTAAGCTGATAAAGTGTACTACTTGAGCTAAGCTGATATATCAGAGCCCGTAGGCTGATATAGTACACTATGCTGATCACTTCACAAAATCATCGTTTTTCCTTGTACCCGATAAAATATCGTGTGTGGGTACACGACCGGCTTTAGCAAAAATACAATAATTTCCTTTCCATAAATCCCACCATTTTATATCGTACACCAAAATATTTTTGGCATTGTCAACCGACGCGGGTGATTTTCCAATTAATTATCAAAATTAATTAATTTAGGAATAAAATCCTAAAATCACAATCACGCCAATTCAACACAAAATTGGGCTCAATTAAATAAACGGACCACACCACAGCAATCAACATAAAATTCCGATCACCGGTTATCGCGGTCTAATTTCTAAAAAAAAATAATTAATTAAATAAATACGGAAAATAATAAATAAATGCCAATAAATCAAACTTAGGCCCGTAAAGCCTAATTAAACGCTGAGACGGACCCGAAAAATTTCCAATCACTCTAGATAAATACTAGAGCTTGTCTAGGTCTTAATTGCACTAACTATCCACCTAACATAAATCGATAAATAATTAAATTCACTAATCTAATCTAACTATCCACCTAAACCATGCTTAACTTAAACTAATCAACCCTTAAGTGTCATTAACCTACTAAGCGAGGATTAGTGAGTTAAACTCACTTGTTCGACGATCTGGTCGGATCAAACTGACGAGGGTACGATGGGGGACGATCCTCTCCAAAGCGTGCTTGGCTTTCGAGTCGGGAACAACCTCAAAATGGGCCTACATAGCTGCTGGAAACCCACTTCTTCAGCTGCTGTTCGGTGGCTTAAAAGGCAAGATGAAGGCTCGATTAAGGCAACAACGGGCCGAGAAAGGTTAAAAGGACCAAATCGGGTCTAGGCGGTGGTGGTAGGAGCTCCGATGGGCTTCGGCGGTGGCTCAAACTTCCCCGGCGGCTTGCTGGGAACGAGGGTTGACGGAGACGACGCAGCTGGACGGTGCAGAGGCGGGAGGCGTGGGCAAGGTGTGACGACGTGCGCGCGGGGTGGGGGACGGTGAACGGCAACTTGCGGCGGTGGCGGGCTGCTCGGCGGCTTCAGTTGGTCTTCTCTGCAAAATTTGAAGTCCTCAAAGCACAATGAGGAAGCAGAAGAAGCTGGTCGACCGGCTGATGGGGAGAAGGGGCAAAAGGGGGCCACCAAAGGCCTTATCTAATCACTTTGTTCCCCTTGGAGGCTCCACCAACCTCAGCTAGCTTCCTTAGCAATCTTTAGTCCACAAAACTTTCTAGAAACCTTTTTGAAGTGGTCCAAATGTTGTGGTGGTGGGGGCATACGAATTGGCTTAATTTTCTCTTCAATTGGACACTCAAAGCTTCTCAATTCAATTCAATTCGGCCTCTGTAAATTCAACCAACACCTCATTGATCCAATTGGTATTTTTCCTCACCAATTGATCCAACTTGCATCCCAATTTTGCGATAAAAAATGGCCCCTACCTCGACTTTTTCCCAAAAAGTCTCGGTTTGGAGAAAAATATTGTAAGATTGAGTTGACGTTCCTAAAATGACTCATGACATGAAAGAACTTTCAATTTATGAAATCGGATTCAAATTCGGGGTTAATTTCAATTCGGCGCGATTTTAGCGTGACCTAGGCTACTGGGTAGCTTTTAGAAATTTTTAGTGCAAATGATCCGTGGTCGATTTTCTTGGAGCCATAATGAACCCACTCGACACATTGGCGACTCTCGGTTGTCGTGAAAATCTCGAGGATTCAAATACGGACATATGGTACCAAAACGATAGAAAAGTCAGTCTAGTGACGGCCGACGAGAATTTTCCAATTTAGTGGAGTCACCCACGTTTAGCCACATATCTTAGTCGACCCGACCTATCTCTGATCCCTGATTGATTTTTAACTGTGCCATAATGACCTCTAAAGATGAGCACGATCGAGTAGCCGATTCCTAGTCAAATTCTTAAGTCTATTGCATCAAAATTCCTTAATGGCTTTCCTTGATAGTCCAATTATCTCGAGAGTGATTAGCTCTGAGAATAGCCCTATCGGCGAGGTGATGAAATGCCCGATTAATTTAATTGAAAGTAGAAGTGAAAAATCCAAGATGTTACAAGCCTTCCCAAGAGGTCCAAAATGTTGTCTCCCCCATGGCTTACAAATTTTGTACCAATTTCCCCCAAATTGAATCAATTCCCCTCCAATTGATTCCAATTTGATGTCCATAAATCCAGCCAAGGTGCCATCATCCCATTCAACACTTTTCCTCATCAATTTGTCCGACTTGAATCCCAAAACCGCTACTAAAAACGGTCCTTTGATTTTCCCGGTCCAAAATACCCTTACTTTGAATTTTTCACCGAAAATCCCGGTTTGCAGAAAAATATTCAGAGGATGAGTTGATGTTCCTAAAATGAATCGTGACATAGCAGAACTTTCAATTTCTAAAATTGGGTTCAATTTCTTGGTTAATTTTAATCTGGCGCGATTTTAGCGTGACCTAACCTATCGGCTAGCTTTTAGGAATTTTTAGCGCATTGACCCGTGGTCGATTATTTTCGAGCCACAATGTACATCTCAAGGTTTCAAATACGGGCACAGGGTACCAAAAGGATAGAGAAATCTCAAGGTTTCAAATACGGGCACAGGGTACCAAAAGGACAGAGAAATCGATCTAGTGCCGATGGACAAGAATTTTGCAATTAGGTGGAATCACTCACACTTAATCACATGGGTCTGTTGAATCAACGTATCTCCAGTCTCTAATTGATTTTTAATTGTGCCGTAATGACCCTTGCAGATTAGCACGATTGAGCAGTCGATTCATGGTCGAATTCTCATGTCTATTGCGTTAAAATCCCTTAACGACTTCACCTGATAAGCTAGTTATCTCGTGAATGGCCAACTCAGAGAAAAGAACTATAGGCGTGTCGATGAAAAGCCTGAGTTATTCAATCGAAAACAGAACCTGAAAATCAGGATGTCACAACTCTTCTCCTCTTATAAAAATTTCGTCCTTGAAATTTAAACCATTACAGATCTTAAACAAAATGGTAGGGGTACAGTCATCTCATCGAATCTTCACTTTCCTAAGTTGCTCCTTCTATGCCGTGGTGTTGCTAGACCACTTTAATCAACGGGATCGTGTTGGTACGCAAAACCTGCTCCTTTTGATATACACTATGAATCGGTGTTTCCACATACGACACTCTGTTGTCCATGTCTACCTCTTCACGGTTCAGCACGTGGGTCGGGTCAGGCTCATACTTTCTCAACATCGACACGTGGAAGACGTCATGCACTTGCACCAATCTTGGTAGTCGCGCAAGACTATTTGCAAGAGTCCCTATCTTCTCCAAGATCTCGAAGGGACATACGTATCTCGGACTCAGCTTCCCCTTTTTGCCTATGCTCGAAGTACCCCTCATTGGTGACGCCTTCAGAAAGACGTGCTCACCAACTTGGAATTCCCATGGTTTTCGACGCTTATCAGTGTAGCTTTTCTGACGACTCTGAGCTGTCTTTAATCTATCCCTGATAATTGCAACTGCATTCACTGACTGTTGAACCAACTCTGAGCCTGTGATCTTCCGTTCTCCGACTTCATCCCAACAAGCTGGAGTTTTGCACGCTCGGCCATACAAGCTTCCAATGGAGCCATTTGAATGCTCTGTTGATAGCTGTTGTTGTAGGCGGACTCGACAAGGTGAAGCTATTCCTCCCAGCTTCCCTTGAAATCCAACACGCAAGCTCGCACCATGTCTTCGAGGGTATGAATTGTCCTCTCAGATTGGCCATCCGTCTGCGGATGATAGACCGTAATGTACCGCAGCTTCGTTCCCAAGGTAGTCTGTAACTTTTGGTCTCGATCTGACATGAGCATCACTGGTACTCCATGCAGTCAAACTATCTGGCGCACGTACAACTCCGCATATCTGTCCGATGCAAAGTCCTTTTGTACGATGACGAAGTGAGCCAACCTCGTCAGTCTGTCGACCACTAGCCAAATGGAATCATTACCTCTCTGACTCCTTGGTAAGCCCGTTACAAAGTCCATTGTGATGTGTTCCCATTTCCACTTGGGAGTCTCGAGAGATTGCAAACACTCTCCAGGTTCTCTAGGTTTGCAATGATGTGCTTTCACTTGCTAGCACGTCAGGCACTTGGCAACCTATCCGGTGATATCTGTCTTCATATCGGTCCACCAATCGTGTTGACGCAGATTCCGATACATTTTCTTACTGCCAGGGTGAATGCTATATCTGCTACGATGAGCTTCAGATAAAATCTCTTCTTTCAGCTCTACATCATCAGGTACACACCATCGTCCTCGGAACCTTAGTGTTCTATCCCCAAGAAATCTGAAAGTCAGTCTTTCTCTTATCTGCATCTTCTTGCAAGATTTTCTAGATATGTCCTTTGCAACGTTTTGATTCTGATTTGCACGTCCGGTTCAATTTTGAGGATGGCCATAAGACTTGAAAGGTGGCCTACCTCAAATTTGAAAACTGAATCTCGACCTCCTTCGAGTAAGACCCACTCCTTAATCACCATCTGCGCAATCGATGACTTTCGACTCCATGCATCTGTAACCTTATTAGCTCTTTCCGGGATGATACTAAGTGTCGCAATCATAATCCTTGAGAAGTTCCACCCCATGACACTATCCCATATTCAACTCTTTCTTAATCCTCAATTGATGATAACCCATCTTCAGGTCGACCCGCGAGAATATCGATGCTACCTATAACTGACCAAATAGATCGTCAATCCTTGACAACGATACTTGTTCTTGATCGTCACCCGGTTGAGTTGACGATAGTTGATGCATAGGCATAATGACTCATCATTCTTCCTCACAAACAGAACTGGTGCTCTCCAAGGTGATGCACTAGGACGTACAAATTCCTTGTCTAATAACCCTTGCATCTGTACCTTCAGTCCCTTGAATTTGGACAACGCCACATGGTAAGGAGTCTTAAAGATTGGCTCCATCCTAAGGGCCAACTCAATCATGAACTCCATCTCCCTTTTGGGTGGCAGACCCGGCAATTCTTTAGGAAACACCTAAGAAAACTCCCGTACCATGGCTATGTTCTCCATCTTCGATTCCTCAACTGTTGCATCCACTACAGTCGCCAAATAACCTTAGCAACCCCCGTCTAACAAATGGGTTGCCTCAAGCGACGAGATAAAAGGGATCGAGGGTCCTCCTCGACTTCCGATAAATTTAAAACTTTCATCCGTCAACGGTTGAAACTGTATTACCTTACGACAACAATTCATTATAATAAAAAGCTCACCGAGCCAAACTTTTTCATATATGATATCAAAGTTATACATATGCAAAATCTTTTCCTACAGAAACGACATACGTCTTTCGAGTTGAGTGCTGACTTTCTAATCCCATTCTTTTTGTTGGGCGGAATGGGATATCTTCCTTCAGATATCTGCTTTTTCCTAAACCTATTACCATCTCTAATGGACCTGAACCGCGACTCAAATGCGGCTGCTTGTTCGAGATCTTTCAAATCGAACGGCACCAGCGGACTCTTCAGCTTCGGTTGGAGGCCATTCCTGAACCTCTTAGCTCTGTCAGCTGGATCCTCTATCAGCTTGGGGGCGTATTGTGATAGCTCTGCAAACTTGGCCTCGTATTGGTCCACAGTTATTGAACCCTGACAAAGGCGCTGAAATTCCTCCATCTTCTGTTCTCTGGTGCAATCGGAGAAGTACTTTCCATTAAAAGCTTCAAGGAAGGCGTCCCACACCGGAACCATGCTTCTTGGGAATACTATTCCTCTGGTGGCCCTCGACCAAGTGCTTGTGTTACCTGTAACTAGTAGACCGCAAGGACCACCTTATCTTCCTCCGAGCACCTTATCAGCTCGAAGGCCTTCTTCTAATTCTTGGATCTAAGGGTTACAGCCTCGGGATCACCTGCTCCTGTGAACTTCGGCGGTTGCAACTTCAGAAACTGCTCAACTAACTTGTGCATCGATCTCTCCCCAATCACAACCCAAGGTTAGACTCTAGTAGTGTGGCCGTAGCAGCGGCAACGGCAGCTTGATTATGAACTCGCTGCTCCATCAAATTACCCAAAGTCTCAAGCTCCTGAACAATCCCATCGATTTTAGGATCGCTAGATGCTGCTACACCAGTACCGGCCTACGACAGTACTCTCCCACTCGCGTTGGCTTGAGCCTACGCTCTACCACGACCACCTCGGGTACCGACCCTAGTCGGCGTCCTACCTCGAGAGACTGACGCAATGCTCCTCTTCTGAGGAGTCGTCGACTCTGGATCGTTCATCTTACAGGATCTCTACAGAACTTGCTTTCCAATTCCACATCAAACTAGGAAAACTAAGTGACCCACACGAACAAACTACCAATAAGCTATTAATCACATGCATAAGTATAAGAAAATGGACTTTCCTACTAACTATCCCAAGAACCCATCGCACCTTATCTCTCCAACCTGCTCTGATACCACTTCGAGCGGGGATGTCACGCCCTGAACCTTGAGCCCGCGTACATCCCTCAGTGGTCGATAAAATTTGCGACGTTCCTAGGACGCATCACCGACCCAATCGATTATGCACATGCGAAAGTGAATTAACTAATCCCCTAACAACAACGGACATGGGATAGAAAAGCAGGACAACCAATCTTAAATCAAACACACTTTTATAAACAATCTGGTTTACACACAGAGGCCAACTCTAAGGTCTATGTATAGGAGGTCTATCTCCAAATGGAATTACTGAGCCACCCATGCTCCTGACCCTTCCACCTCAAGCTCCGGGTTCTTCACACTTGGGACCTGAAAAGTTAAGCCCACGACAGGGTGAGACAATGTCTCAGCAAGTTCACCCCTTAAACCTCGACTAGGAAGGAAATACGCCTAGAGGCAGTCTATGCACACAATACATAAGACTTACCTCACCTCAGTTGCTCTTACATGTTAGCACAATTCATATATCACATAAGTGCAATAACAACACTCGAGCATTTGGAACGTCTTATTTCAATCTTAGTCAATCAATCAATCAATTAGTTGAATCAATATAATCATCCATCATTCAATCAAACAATCGCTCACAGGGGTCCCGATTATAAGGCCAAATCGTTATGATACATCCCATACCATGTCACACAATTTCGTCTCATAATCAGGCGCCAACAATTCATATCGGTGGGTCCATCCACACCCGATATTCACTCTCAATATTCAAATTCCCAATCCAACCTCAACATCCCCACTCAATATTTCGACTCAATACTCAATACTAGGCTCAAGGTTCTAGAGGTGCCCTCTCCCCACAAAGTTCCGACATCGCGTGGCACTTAGTCCCTGATCACAATCAGTCATAGTACGAGGCATTAGAGGTGGCTCCCACACATTCACATTGTCGTGTAGCACTTAGTTCTCAACTATACTAAGAAATAGCTCAAGATACTAGAGGTGGCTCCCACGAAGTCACGTTGTCGTGTAGCACTTAGTTCTTGACTATAAAAAACACTAGTACAAGGTTCTAGAGGTAACACACACCGAGTCTTGCTATCGTGTAGCACTTAGCCCATTTACTACGCATGACAATACTGCAAGGCTTCTAGAGGTGGCTCCCATGTGACTCAAGTCACCATGTAGCACTTAGACCTTGGCTGCTACAAGCAATGGTACAAGGTACTAGAGGTGGCTCACATGAGATTTTATTATCATGTAGCACTTAGTTCTTTACTGGCTTACAACCCATTGGGTTCCCTCAACACAACATATGTCACTTCATCTCTCACTAGTCACATTGCCATGACAATAAACCATCACACGATCATCCAATACTGGCCAAGGACATTGTGCTTTGCACACAAATTCCTCAATAAAAATAACAAACTTGGTCTATTTTCGCCGTGTTAAAAATACCCAATAAAAATAATCTTGTGTGGGTACACGGTCAGTTTGAGCAAAAAATACTATATCTTCCTTTCCAAATATCCCACTATTTATTATAGTGCCTAAAAACATTTTTGGCGTTAAAAACTAATGCCCAGTATTTTCTGAACAAAATACCAAAATTACCCAAAATTGCAATTTTGGGATAAATACCCAAAATTACAATTTCCACTCAATTTGCATAATATAGCATTCAATTGCACAAACTAAGCATACCAATGCAATCAGCATGAAATTCCGGTCACCGGCTATCTCGGTATAATTTCCATAAAATATCAAATAATTAAATAAATACCAATAAATGCAAACTTAGGCCGAAAATGCTAATCTAACCACCTAAACGGGCCTAGAAAATTTCTGAACCTATCTAGATAAATAGCACAACCTCATTAGCCCTTAATTAGTCTATCCTAACCACTAACATGCACAAACGGATAATTAAATCACTAATCCATTCTAACTAACCACCTAAACCATACTTAGCCTAAACTAATCACCCCTTAAACATCATTAACTCCCTAAGCAGAGTTTAGCGAGTAAACTCACCGGTTTAGCGATTCGGTGAGTCCACGATGACGGCGACACGGAGGCGGGCAACAACTGAGCATGCGGCGACACCAAATGGAGACCGGACGGGACTCAAAATGGGCCACGAAAATCAAAACCTCTTGCTGGCTTCGGTTTTTGCTTGCTGGACTGAGAGGGCTGGAATGGGCGGCTGGCTGGCTGGAACGGCGAGGAAGGGCTGGCGGTGGGTCCGACGACTTAGAGGGCGGCGAACAGCGGCTGGACGGCAGCCAGGAAGTCTCGATGGTGGCCAGAAAACGCGGGGGATGAGCACGCGACGGGCGGAGCACGACTCACTGCGGTGTGCGGCGTGCGACGGCAGCAGGGGGCTCCGGTGGGCTTGCTGCTGGCCTTGGCTGGTTCCTCTAGTTTTCTAAGCTCAAAATTGGACAACAATGGAGAAAGGTGGGTTGGAATGAAGAAGGAGCTACTGAAGATAGGAGGGGGGTCCCATGGCCACAAAAGTCTTCTCTTCTATCATGTTCCCCTTGGCAAGGTCCCACCATGTATTGGCTATCATCCAAGGCCAATTTGCAGCACAAGACTTCTCCTAGAAGCCTTCCCAAGAGGTCCAAAATGTTGTCTCCCCCATGGCCTACGAATTTTGTACAAATTTCCCCCAAATTGAATCAATTCTCCTCCAATTGAATCTAATTTGATGTCCATAAATCCAGCCAAGGTGCCATCATCCCATTCAACACTTTTCCTCATCAATTTGTCCAACTTGAATCCCAAAAACGTGACTAAAAACGGTCCTTTGATTTTCTCGGTCAAAATACCCTTACTTTGAATTTTTCACCGAAAATCCCGGTTTGCAGAAAAATCTTCGGAGGATGAGTTGACATTCCTAAAATGAATTGTGACATGATAGAACTTTCAATTTCATAAATTGGTTTCAATTTTGCGGTTAATTTCAATTTGGCTCGATTTTAGCATGACCTAACCTACCGGCTAGCTTTTAGGAATTTTTAGCACATTGACTCGTGGTTGATTATTTTCAAGCCACAATGTACATCTTCGACACATTGGCGACTTCCGGTTGTCGTGAAAATCTCGAGGATTCAAATATGGGCACAGGGTACCAAAACGACAGAGAAATCGGTCTAGTGCCGATTGACAAGAATTTTGCAATTAGGTGGAATCACCCACACTTAATCACATGGCTCTATCGAATCAACATATCTCCGATCTCTAATTGATTTTTAACTATGCCGTAATGACCCTTACAGATTAGCACGGTCGAGCAGTCGATTCCTAGTCGAATTCTCAAGTCTATTGCGTTAAAATCCCTTAACGACTTTACCTGATAGGCTAGTTATCTCATGAGTGGCCAACTCAGAGAAAAGAACTATAGGCACGTTGATGAAAAGCCCGACTTATTCAATCGAAAACAGATTCTGAAAATCGGGATGTCACAAGTCTTCTGAATTTCTTTATCATAAGGGCCAGTTCTTCATTATCCATATCCTCTTCTGAATTTGTATCATCAAAATCAATATTAGATTTTAAAGCAATTGATTTCTTACTTTTTGGATCTTCCTTCCTCATCATTGATCTGCTCCACTTCGTACAACTGAAGTGTGCCTATTAGTTCATCTACTGATAGAGGCATAATCCTTTGAGTCTCTCTGATTTAAGTCTTCACATGATTCCAGTCCTTTGAAAGTCCACACAGTAGTTTGTTGACTTTCATTGGTCCAGAAATTGGTTGGCCTTGATAAGCCAGGCCATTCACAATCTCTGTAAAGTGACTAAACATATCAGAGATAGATTCTCCATGCTTCATTCTGAATGCTTCATATTGTCCAAGCAAAATGTTTATTTTTGTTTCCTTCACACGGTCAGTCCCCTCATAGGTAACATGAAGTCTGTCCCAAACTTCTTTTGCTGTTTGACAAGAAGAAATTTAGTTATATTCAGTGGGAGACAAAGAACAGTATAAAGAGTAAAGTGCTTTTGCATCAAGAGCCTGTCTCTTAGTAAATTCAGCTCGTGTTGATTTATCAGCATCAATCACTTCTTTCCCTTTGTCTGAAGCTGATGTTGCTTTAGGATTGATTCCTTTTTCAACAACATTCCACTCCAGGGGATCTTTGGATCTGAGAAATTCCTTCATCTTGTTTTTCCACATGTTGTACTCCTTTCCCTCGAAATAAGGAGGTCTGGTGTTGCTCTGTCCCTCAACCAATCCTGGAGCCAGAATACTAGCCATAGAAGATCTTTAGCATTAGAAGTAAAAACACTTCAACAAAGTAAGCACACAAGCTCTGATACCAATTGAAAGGGCTAGTAGAACACCTAGAGGAGGGTGAATAGATGTAAAAATAGACTTTGACAAATATTTCAAAACACAGGAGTATATCACAACAAATAGAGTAAAAGAATTCAGGGAAGAGAAAAATAAACACAAGGGTTATAGTGGTTCGGCTTAGATCAAGCCTACGTTCACTCTCCCACGCTGATAGCCTTCTGGCTGGTTTCCATTATGAATCGAAAGAGAATGTTGTAGCACTGTGATCTAGAATATTTAGTGAGATGTCTCTGTTGTTCTCACAAGATCACTTTCTAGAGTTTCTCACTTTCGAATACAAGTTTAAGCACAAAAAACGAAGGACAAGAGAATTGAAAGCTTCTGACTTTGGAATTCTTCTTTCATGCTTTCTTCGAATGACTTGAGGAATCCTCTTAAATACTCCTCCATGCCTTGTCGACCATTGGCACTTTCCAAAAGAATTATTCCAATCAACACGTTGGACAGAATCAATCAAGGAGATCTCGAGCCGTTTGAAGATTGAGATGAAAGCCCGTCAATCATGTTTGTCCATACAATCAGGATCTTGATTTCCATTAGTAGATTATTTCCAAATAAGCTTGGCTTCCTAAAATGATTTGCTTCTTCAAAATTGATTCCAATTAAGATAACCAATATGGTAAGTGATATTTCTAACTAGAAAGCCTGATATATCTTGTACGTACTGAAACCTTGAAGAAAATAATCTTGAGTTTGATTAAGTCTTCATTCTTGCATTCAGTCTACAACTTGTCAGAGTGGGTAGACTTCTGATGTAAGATAGACTTTGACACAGAAGTCTGGCAATCTTCAGAATAGAACTTAGATAAGTTTTGTAAGCTTCAAAACATCATAGGAGTTTTCTCCAACAAATGGATCCATTGAATATGGAAAGATAAAGTTAAGGACTGAAGATCTATTTGATGTTAACAAGAACGATTTGGACCATCTTTTCCTCCAACAACAATGATTATCTGACCATATACAACGGGTCATGCATTTCTTCTACCAAAAAAGGTCATTTGACTTAATTAGAGACACTCGTTCATAATTAGTCTAAAGGAGATCTGGAGTCACCGACTTGGATTTACTAACCTTTGCAAAAGAAAGAATGGGTCTAATGACATGAGCTAAACAACCCCCCTTTTCCAAAGATTGTCCTTTTAACTTTGTAAAAATGAACTATTGAAATTTGCCACAATGACCACTTTTCACATATGGAAAAAGGAGATGAAGGTTCGAATCTCTACCTTCTCAAAAGGAGTAAGGACGATTAGCTTCAAGTATGAATTTTGACTCTTATGCCTTGCAAAAAGATAGGATAAAAATCCGAGATAGAATTAAAAATTAGAGTACGACTAACAAAAAAAAATCATAAAAATGCAGCTCTTCTAGAGCTGCAAAACGAAGTTAAAAGGAAATCTAGGTTTGGTACGCATTTGAAGGCCTTTTAATATTTCATCGGCCACTCCTATTTGGTTCACCTAAGCTTGTGAGTCACCATTTAATCATTACTTGGCCTAACTTAATCTCCAAGGAAAATCTTATGCAATGATGATCAAATCCTCAAATGGCCACCTAAGCTAGTGATTCATCCCTTCATTTAATGCCTAAGATATGGTCATCATAAGTCTTGGATTTTTGGCACATTTTTTCATGGCTTTTCTTTCTTTTCAAGCCAAGCATTTTAGAACCTTTCATGGTATGGTTCACTTAAGTCATAAATCAATAACTTATTTACCAAGGCAAATCTTTTGGCATTATTACATAATCTTAAGATGAACACCTAAGATGTTGACAAGGCTTCCTCCGCAAGTTGGGCATGCAACCCCCTTCCTCTCTAAGTCGGGCGTGTGGTTCTCCTATTCTAAGGTGAAAATAATTTTGAGCAACTTTCGAAATCAGTACCGTTACCTTATCAAACGGGCTTAGAAAATTATAAAATTTTAAGATGTTGTAGAGAAGATCTTAGAAAATATTTTTCATGAGGAATCTAAGCCAAATTCGTTTTGTGGGAAGAGGAAAAAAAATCATTGAATACAATCCAAAAATTCGTCCGTCGAGCATAATCAACGATCACAGAGAGAAACTCATTTTGAGATCCAAATCTTCACAAAAATCTTTGAAATTTTAATATGTTCCAGATATGAATGTCATTTAAAACTTTTGTGAATAAAGTATGTCTAAATTCGAAAGGGAATATTTTATAAAAATTTGAGAAAGTAACTTGGTTGCCGTTTTTACTATACTGGGTAGGTTCTATACGGCAATTGACTGGGCCTTCGCCTAAACCACTTCATCTCAGAAAAATCTGAAATTTAAGTATGTTATAGGTTAAGATGTTTTTAAACAACTTTTATGAAAGAAGTTTCTCCAAATTCGAAGCACAAAGAGCTCTATAAAATTGGAAAGTAAGAAAGGTCCAGCAGTTTCAAAAAACTAGAAAGTCAAAACCTATGAAACTCAAGGTGGCAAGGCTATGGAGAAGAGGTGGTGCTCTACTTGGCTTGCAAGATCACTTACTATCATTTCCTTAGGTCATGGGTCACCCTCCCTTCATTAATTACTTGGGACACATAAGCCTCCATACTCATCATCCTCATTTAATGCTTTTCACACTTGTTCACACTTATTTTCTAGAAAGGTTTGACTAATCTAAGGCCTATCTAGCTTAGCCTCCTAGTTGGGACCAAAATAAGGGTCGAAATCGAGAATGTTAAATAAAGGACCATAAGAAACTCTACACAAAAATGCTGAACAGAGGGATCATCAACCCTCGAACGGTAGATTTTGATTTCCTGGATTTCATCAAGGTGAATTTGCGAGAAAAATTTGCCAAGCTTCAGATGGAGAGGTTCTGTGTGGAGTCATCTAATGTTTATCCCAAATTGACTACTTACTTCTATTCCAATCTGTCCGTTCTGGATCCCACTCATGTTCATTTTATTGTTAGTGATAAAGTGTTTGATGTTGATGTTAATTTGTTGGTTGATATTTTGGGAGTAGAAAGGAGTGGATTCTTGCCTATTAATATGTCCAACAAAGAGGTCACCAAATTTCTAGTGAATGATAGGATTCCTAAGGGAAGCATTACTTACTTTAGAATGTTTGCTTCTAATATTTTACTCCATAAGATCATCATTAATTGCATCAGACCTAAGACTACTTCCAAAACTGATGTTTCTAGATTTGAGGCAAAAATGATGTGGGCCATCTGAAATGGTGTTGCTTTTTCACTCCCTCACACAATCCTACTGCACAATGTACATAACTGTCATGAAGGGAAACAGACAACTTCCATATACAACATTGATAACTAGACAATTCCAACACTTTCAGATTCAACCGCCATCCAATTTTGGCTCCAGAACCATTGTTTCCATGCAAAATAGACTTATAATGATATAAAAACTAAGATTAATAGATCTCTCGGGAGCCTTGAAACTCTTGAAGAAAGAATTTGCTAGCAAAGCTAAGTTAGAATTTATGGATGAGAAGAAGCGCAAAGGGAAGAGCGTTGTCTCGCGAACTCCAAAAAGAAAACGACATGTTTTTCTCCAAGATGAAGAAGAGAAAGATGATGAAGACAAGACCGTCTTTGATATTATGGAAAAAATTACCATGCGTGATCCTCTTGCTGGTATAGCCGATTATGAGGAAGAAGAAGATGATGAGAGCAAGAAAGAACTAGAAGAAGAAAGTGACAGAGAAGAAACTTGAGTAAAAGAGAGTGAGGAGGACGACTCAGCTGATGAAGAGGAAGATGCAAATATGAACAAGGGCCTGGAGTATTCTGACAAGGAAGGAGAAGATATGAGGGAAGTTGGTGCAGTAGATGCTGGAGAGATGGAAACTAGTCAACAAACCAGTGTTGAAAGAGAAGGAGTGCAGGAAGGAAAAGGAATTCTTCCTCAGACTGAAGCCATTGTGACAGGGGGAGTAAGTGAGAAAACTCCTCTTGATGACCAAACAGAAGAACCAACTGCTAGTGATGGTATCGGTCGATCTCCTTCAGATGCTAAAGATGTTTATGCAACTCATTTCCCTGAAGTTTCTCCTGGGGGTTTGGACAAAGAAGTTAATGTCCAGGGGGAGCAACAACTTTCACATATTCAGGTTGATATTCCTTCACCTTTGGATACTCCATTAATATAATTTGCAGAAGCTAGTATGCAAACTAAACCATAATCAAACTATCCTCGGATAGTGGAGCTCCTTTTGGAGATTAAGGCACATCAACATGGGATGGAAGTTGAAATCCAGAAGTTGTATGCTTCTCTCGGTACTACCTCAGAATCTCTAACCGGAAAGGTACAATCTTTTGATGATAAAGTTCATACCATGAATCGACGCAGGCATCTCAAGATTTAGGGAAGGTTGAGACTGTCTTCCATTAGTGCCTGACTAACCTTGAGGGGACTGTGCAGACTTTGGAGGATTTTTGGCTTGTTCATGTTCCTAGGCAACCTTGATCCTTTTCAAACAAAACTTGTTTTCTTATTTTCTTTGTGCTTGTTTGATTTTCTCTTTTTGCTATTGACAAAAAAGATAAGAGTTTTGCAGATTTGAAGCTTTGATTGGTGCATGATTGAGTATTTTGATGCTGGTGTGGATGGTGTTTCCTTTTATTATGACTATTGATTGGTGTATTTTATGCAGACTTTATTGTGCTTAGTGTCTATTATCTCTTTCATATTATCAAGTGCTGCTAAAGTGTTATTTTGCAAGATAACTTTCATATTATGTTTAAATCTGCATGAAAGTTTTGTCACCATAAAAAATGGGAAGATTGTTGAGAAAACTCTTACCAGGTTTTGAAGTTGACAAAACTTTCTTGTTCTTGTTCTGAAGAATAGTATACTTCTAAAGTCATATTGTAGACTTTTGTCAAAATCTATTCATTTCATAAGTTTTTCCCACTCTGATGCAATCCAGACTGAAACCAAGTCCAGGGTGAAGATATAATCAGACTTAGATTTATTGATCTCGCGTCAAGGATTTAGTATGAACATAATAGAGATTTATTCTTTAAAATGTGGCTTTCTAACGAAGAATTTTACTTACTTTTTATAAATACATTGATGGAATTAATCACGAATTGATGAAATCAGTCCTAAAAACAAGTTCCTTTTTGGGAAACATCTTGTTATGGAAACTTAGATTCTGATTGTATGGGCGACCATAATTGATGGATTTTCATCTCAATCTTCAAATGGCTACAAGATTTCCTTAATCGATTATGTCCAACGGATTGATTGGAAGAAATTCATCTGGAGAATGCCAACGGCTAGTAAGGCATGGAAGAGTATTTAAGGAGATCATTCAATCTATTTAAAGTGTGTGTGAAAATTAAAATTTCAAAGTCTGAAGCCATTCCAACCACTTGTTCTTCAACGATAGCTCTTACAAATTATATTTAAGAGAGAAAATCACAAGAAGAGTGACTTATTGAGGGAGAAAGAAATCTTCTACTAAGTGTTTGCACTCGAAATATTGTAATTCTCTGTTGATACTTTAGTGAATTTCAATCAGAAGGTTGTTAGCGTGGGACAGTGGGTGTAGGCTTGATCTAAGTCGAACCACTATAAATCTCATATGCAATTTTCTCTTCTCTTAACTCTTTTCAGTATTATCTATTGCACCATTTTTAAGTATCGTAAAAACTATTGCATCTCTTATTTGATTTTGAATTTTTACCAGAAGTCTGGTGGCTCTTTTAGTCACACTCTGACTCTTTTTCAGACTTTACTCGAAACTTATTTTCTTCTGCATTTATTTGTCAATACTTCTTTTAAACACCTATTCACCCCCCTCCAGTTGTTTGTACTAGCTTTATCATAAGGAAGAAGAGAGAAAGAGAAAAATAACGAAAAGAAAAAGGAATAAAAGAAAAGAAAAGAAAAAGCTTGTTTCTTGAGTTGTTCCTATGAATAAGAAACAATTTTTTTTTTTTGTTTCTTGTTTTTGTTCTAAATATATTCCTGGGAACAAAAAAATTACCAAACTCGTTTATGTTCTATTTCTATTTCGGGGAACAAAAGAATAGAAATGGGTATTCCCCGGAACGTTACCAAATAGCACCTTAATTTGTCGAATGTTACAAAACACCTTTTGCCCGAAGTTTGATGCGGCAGCCATTCTACGCAACTTCTAACAGGTATTTACCTGATTGCTTGGTTCTGTTGTACTTGATTTAATGTTTCTGTTTACACAATCATTGGAGAAATTGCTTAATCCTAATAAATTTTTTTTCCAACATCTAGAAACATCATTGTGAAATCAACAACTCTAACAAATAACACCTTGATATTTCCCTGCATGTTAAATTAGCAAATAGCTGTCATACGAACTACCCTACATTAATTTGTTCTTAAATATATGTCAAGCCTTTTTTTTTTTTTCGGTCGAACAATGAAGTCAAACTTTGAGGAGTGATATCGCTTTTTTTAAGAAATTATTTGCGTAACAATGGAATCATAGGCGGCGGAAGTGTAGGCAAGTGGTGGCTCACGATCGGGCATTCCTTGAGATGTCATTCGTGGATCGTGGATCTTCCTCTTCTCTTCCCAATCACGACATGCCTTCCAGATAAAATACATTAAAGAAGAGTGGGTCAAGGGAGAGAAATTGAATTTCTTCATTTGCTTCAAATTCTTCAAAAATCATTCTTTTTAAGGTTTTGCTATGGATAAAGGTATGTTTTCATCTCTCTTATTGTGAAAAATCTTGAAAATCAAAGATCCTTGGCTTTAAACTTCCGCATTTAAGAATATGTTATCTGCTTACAGTTAGTATTAGAGTGTGGCTTAGGATCTCATAATTTTGTATGATTATTGAAAGTTATGATTTATGGATGAAGACTCATCAAACGATGTTGGTCTTTTTCATGTCATTTGCATGTTGTTGAAATGTTTTTGGGGAGGGCTGTTGGAGGAAATTCGAATGTGGTCCGATTGAAAATGGAGTGAAAAATCAAGAAAATTTGTGAAAATATGCGAAAGGGGAGAAAGTGAGAATCCACGTACCTACATGCGCTCTACGTACGCTAGACATCATGCCTGTGGAATACATCTGCACGCCGGAGGGTTGAGCGCCTAGATTCCACGTGCTTCGTGCCAGCGAGAGTAAAGGCACCTGCAATGCACGTGCCCGCGCCGCAATCAAGGCGCATTCACAGCATGCGCTTACTGCCCTCGCTCCTTATTTACGTTTCTATCCTCTCCGATGATTATTTATGATCCTGCCCTCCTTGCTAGATAATTACGATTCTGCCTTGTCTGATTATGTACATTTTTCCTCTGGATGTTGAATTTATGGTTATGCCCCTTTGGAATTATGATTTTATAGTTTTGCCCTTATGCATTAATTTATAGTTTTGCCTATTGCGTGCAATTTGGTGAGGTGGATACTATCTTGGGTATTAAAGTTAAAAAAATATAGCGGGGGTTATTTTTTGAGCCAAAGTGACTACATGATGAAGATGTTAAATAAATTTAAATGTCTTGGTTTCAAAGATATGAGTACTCATTTGATTCCTGATAGAGGGTCTTTAATGTGAGTGCTATAGGATCTTCATTGTATGCAATGCATTGTATTAGACTTGATATTGCTTATTCCATGCATAAGTTGAGTACATATATATTTGTAATCCAAATATAGAACATGGCAAAGTTGTTACCATAATTTTTGGTTATCTTAAGAGAATTAAAAATTTAGGATTGTTCTATAATAATTATCCAGCTTTATTAGAAGGATATAGCTATGTTAGTTGGATTACAAGTGTGCGAGATAAACATTCCACTTCTACATGGATTTTCACACTAGGTGGATGTGTTGTATCTCGGGCGAGCAAGAAACAAACATGTATGACTCACTCAATGATAGAATCCGAATTCGTTGCTTTAGCAGCAATTAGAAAAGATGATGAATGGATTAGGAATTTGTTGTTGGATATCAAATTATGGCCTAGTCATATGCCTCTTATTACTATCCATTGGGATAGTCAGGCCATTTTAGCAATAGCTTGTAGTAGCACATATAATGGTAAGTCTAAACATATCAGTCTAAGGCATGAGTATTTGTGACAATTGATTAAATATGGTACTATAATAATTGTTTACGTGAGGTCAAGCAATAATCTAATTGATCTCTTGGCAAAGGCTTTACCAAGAGACGGTAAAAATGACCTTATGAGAAATGTGGCTGAAACTCTTTAATTAAAATAGCCAATAATGGTAACGCGACCTTTTTTTCTAGAATATCACTAGTTACAAGGTTTAATGGGTAAGAACCAATTACTGAATGTGGTTGTTTAATATTGACGTTAACCCTAATATGAGAAGTTAGCATCGTCCGTTACGTTTTGCCGGTTGAATTGAATTTTTAATGAAGTATAATACAAATTGTAATGTGTTAATGGTAACGGAAACACATGATAGATACTTCACTTATATGAACTAAAAAGTGGTGCCGCTTCTTACGAAAATTAGAGTTGCTTTCTAGAGAGCTTATGAAATAAGATCAAGGACAAGACCATAATAGTGCGAAGTAATATAAAACTTCTTGCTGAAACGAGAGATTTATTACTTAAAAGTACAAATTTAAAGCTCAGCTACTGGCCAGTTTGATAGAGTTTTGAGATACTTGCACTAAGTAAAGGTTTAACTCGAAAGAGACCTTAATGCATGTATATTAATCTCATGAAAATTTTGGTTGTATATTTTTTAATGTTTTATTTCTGTTTTGTTTTATAAACAAAATGAGGGATTGTTGGTAAAAACAAACTAAGGGGTGTCTTGTCCCATATCTGAAGGTTGTTAGTGTGCACGTGGACGAAATTTGGTACTAATTAATGATCATTATTTTTATTTATTAAAATTCGAATAAATAATTATAAAATAACCATTGTATTCTATTGAAATAGTGTGACTATTCATAATAAAGTGACAGTTATTTTAATTATTTAATTTCGAATTTATTATCTTTGCCTAACTGTTATTAGGCACTCTTGCAACCTTTGAAAGGTTGTGTTTGTTCGGAAATAACTTCTTCATCTTTGAACGGTTGTATCCTTTCAAATATACTTATTCAACATTTGTGTTCAATTCTTTACACAACTTTCGATTCTCTTTTCTAAAATATACAGTCATCTTTTTCAATTGTTTCCATTGAGAGATCCTGGAAAAAATACTAGAATTACTATTTAGTATTCTCAATCAAGACTTTGTTATATTCCAGAGGAAATTTGCCAGTGACTATTAGCAATGTTGTGGGGCAGATAATTTCTTAAAGAAAGTGATATCATCTCTCAAAGTGTAACTTCATTATTTTTCCCGATCGTTCATCATATTCCCCCAACATGCCCGAGTTGAATACGCCATTTCCATGCATGCTTCCGGTGCAAGGAGGATATACCGTCGCTGTCCATCTGCTGCAGGCGACGATCTCCTGAATTTTGGCTTCATACATTGCACTGAGTCATATGTCATGCTGAGTGAAGCAATTATCTCCTTCAGTAGGAACACATGTCGCTTGCTGGCATAATATCAGCAATCTAAGGGACTTCTTAGTGCAGGTTGTTTATGAAGATGAGAAACTTAAGTTAATGCTCCACATTTTTTAACAGATTGCTAGCGTTCCGGGAGGGGAAAAAAGGGATATCGTTCCGTGCTGATAAAGAGAAGTTGGTGACTTCTCAAATGCGTTGCTAACTGAATAGCAACTTGCTTTACCCGCATATTGTTTTTGGAAAGTATGATATTTGTTTATACTTAAAAAGTTATAAACTGTTTTAGTAATCTATCAAGAGATATTTGTGGAACTTATAAATTATTGTACAAAATTATCAACTTTAATATGACTGATTTGTCAATTTTTTACCCATGGAGCTTTTATTTCGGGAGAAATGAATGATTGGAAAACCGTTTTCCTTAAAAAGATTGGTTATCACTTAGAATAATTAGTAAATAATTTTTGTTTATTATCAACAATAAAGTATACTTAAACATTTTCCTGAATGATAAAAGTATTTTTCATTCATTTAACATTGTGATCAATATAATTGATCACCATTTGCTTATACTTAAAAAATTATGAACTGTTTTAGTAATCTATCAAGAGATATTTGTGGAACTTATAAATTATTGTAAGAAATTATCAACTTTAATTTGACTAATTTGTCAATTTTTTACCCATGGTGCTTTTATTTCGGGAGAAATGAATGATTGAAAAACCATTTTCCTTAAAAAGATTGGTTATCACTTAGAATAATTAGTAAACAATTTTTGTTTATTATCAACAATAAATTATGCTTAATCATTTTCCTGGATGATAACAATATTTTTCATTCATTTAACATTGTAATCAATATAATTGATCATTTTCAAGATTTTTTTTTTTCAAATCATAGATTTAGTGTGAAAATAAACACATCATAGGTTGCAACTATTTTAACTTAACAAATATTATTTGAATTGCTTGAGAAGTTTAGTCTAATTATTCTAAAATTACTAAAGGTTGTCATAATTTACCGATATTATTGTTGGACCTTGCCAATGTATTAAAGTTACTATCTTTTAAACAAAATTACCAATTTATAATTTGAGTGTTTTACCGATATATCTCCAATTAAGTTACCAACTAACTGAAGAAACATGAACTCTTATTTGAGTCACTTAGCAACTTTTATCTAGTTGTTTTGGGAATTATTCCAATCATTTACCATTTTGTGTTCACAGAGATTACCAATGTGTGTTAAAGTAACTGACTCTCATACAAATTTACCAGCTCCTATTAATTATTTCAATAATCTACTAATATATATTTCTGGAGTTTAGTAGTACTAATTCATGGACTATACTAGATTTTAAATAAATAAAAAATACCAGTTCTTATATGAACAACTTGTTTGGACAGTACAACTGTTACAAATTTTTGTACATAGTATTCTTGTGATATCCTGAATTTCGAGTTCTGGTTTCAATTGAATAAGTTGGGCTTTTCATTGACGCGCCTATAGTTCTAGTCTCTGAGCTTATCACTCATGAGATAACTAGTCAATCTGGGAAAGCCATTAAGGGATTTTAACGCAATAGACTTGAGAATTCGACTAGGAATCGACTACTCGACCGTGCTCATATGCAGATATCATTACGGCACAGTTAAAAATTGATTAGAGATCAGAGATAGGTCGTTTCGACTGAGATAGATGATCAAAGTGTGGGTGATTTCACCAGATTGCAAAATTCTCATTGATTGGCACTAGATCGATTTTTCTGTCGTTTCGGTACCTCGTGTCCATATTTGAAACCTCGAGATTTTCACGACAAACGAGAGTCGCCAATGTGTTGAAGATGTAATTTGGGTAGTTACCGGCATTTATGTAATCATGTCCAAATTACCAATTGTTCCAATAATTTATATAAAATTGCTTGTGTAGTTTACCAACTTACAAAACTAGTACTCTTATACGAAATGATCAACTCCTATTTGAGTCCACTTACAAATGTTTATTTCATAGTTTAAAACGTACCAATTGTTCAAATAATTTTACTTGCATTTATTTGAGCTTAACAATGGATTAAAAGTTTCCAATTTGTACAAATTTATCATCTCTTTTCAAAATTACCAACTATTCTAATATACCAATATCTCTTTTGGGAACTTAATTTACGAACTCTTAAATGAAACTACCAACTATATTTTAGCTAGTTATTCACGTTTATTTAATTTTTTAAAATTAAAATTTTTTGCAATAATTTCCCAATATTTATTTGCATAGCTTACCGATTTATTTAAATCACCAAATATAATATGAAATTGCCAAATTTTGAGTTTATGTACCAACATTGATTAGATTGTTTCAAAAGTATGATTGTTTCAATAGCTTATTAATATTTATTTGTGGACTTACCAATTAGTTGAAATGACTAACTTTTTTACAAAATGTCACTAATCACATTCAAAAGTTGCTATCCTTCATCTTTTCTCGAGAAGAAAATTACTGGTCAACATGAAAAGTTTAACTTTCTAAAACAAATCGAAACTTGGTCTTTTTCTTTTGTATGAAAGGTCATCGACTATATTAAGAGTTGCTAACTTCTGATAATTTTAAATATCCAAACTCACTACCGATTCGTTAGAGAACACATGGCAAAATCACTATTGATATTGAAAATTTACTTCCTTGCAAATTACTAAACTTTACAAAAGTTACTAATATGTCTAAATTTAAAACCTAAGTAATAATTGAGAACAATATGATAAACTTGCACCTATATATAATATCATAAAGTCGACAGATGCCAGGATACATGTAGTGGATATCTTAAAAAGGTTTTTTGAAGTCACATGCAGCCATGAATTTCTCCTCATGTCAAGAAACATCAACTAATTAAAAAAATCTACTTCTACCAACTAATGCACGCGTGCAGAACCTCCATCTTATTATCTCACACACTTATCATCCTAAGGACAAATTGTCGACACAAAAACACACATTAAAAGAGCCAACAGCCATGAAGCAATGAGAAAGTCCAAAAAGTTAACAAAAGCACACAAATACAATAAATGCACATGAAGCCAGGCGTAACAATCAGTTGAGAGCTCTTCAATGACCTTTGTTAACATTCTTTATCTTCATACTTAGCTCTTTGTCTTCTTTCTTTTTCATGTGCATGCTAATATTTAACGAGGTCTTCGCATAGAGACAGTCCACCATAAATTACGTCCGTTGATTTCTTTTTGTCAGAGGATTTGTCTAACACATCAATCAATTTTATTAATACTTTAACACATTGATTGAATTCAAACCTCGAGCCACCCAGTCTTCTTCAGTTCTTTGCACAAATGAAATCCCACTAGTCAGCTTGTCCAAACGGTCCAATGAAGAAGCAGAACGTGTCCGATGGTGAAGCTTTTATTTGTGTTTCTTACACATTTATTATCCTAAGGACAAATGTCGACACAAAAACACACATTAAGCCAACAGCCATGAAGCAATGAGAAAGTCCAAAAGCACACAAATACAATAAATGCACATGAAGCCAGGCGTAACAATCAGTGGAGGGCTCTTCAATGACCTTTGTTAACATTCTTTATCTTCATACTTAGCTCTTTGTCTTCTTTCTTTTTCATGTGCCTGCTAATATTTAACAAGTTCTTCGCATAGAGACAGTCCACCATAAATTATGTCCGTTGATTTCTTTTTGTCAAAGGATTTGTCTAACACATCAATCAATTTTATTAATACTTTAACACATTGATTGAATTCAAACCTTGAGCCACCCAGTCTTCTTCAGTTCTTTGCACAAATGAAATCCCACTAGTCAGCTTGTCCAAACGGTCCAATGAAGAAGCAGAACGTGTCCGATGGTGAAGCTTTTATTTGTGTTTCTTACACATTTATTATCCTAAGGACAAATGTCGACACAAAAACACACATTAAGTGAGCCAATAGCCATGAAGCATTGAGAAAGTCCACAAAGTTTACAAAAGAACACAAATACAATAAATGCACATGAAGGCAGGCGTAGCAATCAGTGGAGGGCTCTTCAATGACCTTTGTTAAAATTCTTTATCTTCATACTTAGCTCTTTGTCTTCTTTCTTTTTCATGTGCCTGCTAATATTTAACGAGGTCTTCGCATGGAGACAGTCCACCATAAATTACGTTAGTTGATTTCTTTTTGTCAAAGGATTTGTCTAACACATCAATCAATTTTATTAATACTTTAAAACATTGATTGAGTTCAAACCTCGAGCCACCCAGTCTTCTGCAGTTCTTTGCACAAATGGAATCCCACTAGTCAGCTTGTCCAAACGGTCCAATGAAGAAGCAGAACGTGTCCCATGATCAAGCTTTTATTTGTGTTTCTTACGCACTTATTATCCTAAGGACAGAATGTCGACACAAAAACACACATTAAGTGAGCCAATAGCCATGAAGCAATGAGAAAGTCCACAAAGTTAACAAAAGCACACAAATACAATAAATGCACATGAAGCCAGGCGTAGCAATCAGTGGAGGCTCGTTGTCTTATTTCTTTTTCATGTGCATGCTAATATTTAACGCTCTTCAATGACCTTTTTATTAACATTCCTTATCTTCATTCTTTGCACTTAGCTCTTTGTCTTCTCTTTGACTTTTTAACATGTGCATGCTAATATTTTGTCTTCTTCTTTTTCATGTGCATAGAGACAGTCCACCATAAATTACGTCTATTAATTTCTTTTTGTCAGAGGATTTGTCTAGCACATCAATCAATTTTATTGATACTTTTAACACATTGATTGAAATCAAACCTCGAGCCACCCAGTATTCCTCAGTTCTTTGCACAAATGAAATCCCACAAGTCAACTTGTCCGAACAGTCCAATGAAGAAGCAGAACGTGTCCGACGACAAAGCTTTTATTTGTGTTTCTTACGCACTTATTATCCTAAGAATAAAATGTCGACACAAAGTTAACAAAAGCACACGAATACAATAAATGCACATGAAGGCAGGCATAGCAATCCGTGGAGGGCTCTTCGATGACCTTTGCTACCATTTAATGAGGTCTTCGTATAGAGACAGCCCACCATAAATCAAGTCTTTTTTTCAGAGAATTTGTCAACACAACAATCAATTTTATTAATTGTTGCGACCCCTTTTTCAGATGTGGAAGCTAATGGCTTGACTTAGTCTATTAGGGCTTAGCCTAGGCTCTCCCAAACTCACCAAATCATGACTTATGGTATGAGTTTTTAACCTGCAAATCAATTTCAAATAGGAGTCGCCACTAATCGATTTGGGGTGGATTGATTAGGAACCCAAATGAAATATTGGGAGAAATATTTCACTCCTGCGCAACTGGAGAAATTAGGATCGGGGACTTGATTATACTAGTTAATCACTAATGCCCTTCCGGTATCTAATATTGTTTAAACCCTAAGGTTTTTGGATTTTCAAAGATTTTTCAATGCATTTGTAGAGAAAAACATATTTTTAGTCTTTTCTCTTTTTTTTTAGCGTAAAAAGTATTTTTTGGATTTTTTTTATCTTTTTTTTTTGAAAATATAAATCATTTTTGACTGTTTTTGGACTTTTTGGGAAAGTATAAATTATTTTTGGATTTTTTTATTTCTGAAAAATAAATTATTATTATTATTATTATTATTATTATTATTATTATTATTATTATTAAAATATAATAATATATTATTACAAAAAAAGGCCTGGGTTGGATTCATGGGGTGCGACCGACTGGATCGTTGACCGCCGGCTCGAATGGCCGACCAACGGCCCGAGTGGGCTTGATGCGTGGGCCCGAATTCCTTTTTTTTTTTTTTTTTTTTTTTTTCTTTTTAAACAATATGAGCCCACAAATAAAAACAACAGGCCCACCTATCCCTAAGCCTATGCGAGATAATCCCACGTGTGACCGGGCCCGGCCAACCCAAACCAATCGAACCCTACCCACTTAGCAACCCACGCCCGACCGGTTCGAGGACTAAACCCTACCCGTCTGTGGCCCACGCCTGACCCGATTCTAACTTGACTCACGCCTCTCCTCCTCCTTGCTTCTTCGCAGCGCCAATGAGAGGTGGCTGGGATGTCACCGGGTGGTGGCTTGGCGTTGACGACAGTGGCGACGTGACGGGTGGCGACAGCAGGCTATTCAACGGGGACGGCGTCGGGGATGTAGTGTGGCAGTAGCAGGGAGCAAATTGCTTGGCCAGTCGGGAATGAAATGCAGGAGGTGGTAGCTAGGGTTTCCCAGGGTGGGGTGACGCCGACGGTAGGGACGACGACAGACAGACGGTAATGGGACAGAACGAACCAAGCGTGGATCAAGATTAAGGAGAATGGCCTGGGTTGAAGCTCGCATGAGCCCGACGGCTGCGAGCTCTAGCATGGCTTGTTCGAAGCAGGGTAGAAACAGAGCCTTCTTATAGGGGCTTGGCGTGGAGAGAAAGGAAGCATGGGGGTGGGGGGAGGAGCATCGACCGCGACTCAAATGTGGTGGCTGGCGAAGGCTCTGCTTTGTCCTTGCCCTCTTGCAGCTCTCTCTCCAGATCTGAACCTCCTCCGCCCCATGAATCTCACTCACCGCCAGACCTCTCTCGCTCAGCCCCTCTCCTCCGGCTTCTCTTTCAGATCTCGGCTTGCTCATTCTCGGGCCTCCCCTGAAGTCTCTCGAGGGAAGTTCTCGGAGCTTGCTGCCTTCGATCTCTCTCCATGTCGTGCTTTTTGGCCTTCCCTTGACCGATCTATTGATAGGCCAAGGGGGGCCGGTCAATGGAGGCTTCGGCCACTTGTCCTCGCACACTGACCGGCCTTGGTGCGATTGAGCCGGCGTCTCCTCAGCCGTCCACTTGCTTTGCTTTGAAGACGCATCCCGTCTGCTGCCAGTCTACTCTTCCTCTCTCCGCCGTAGGCCATCCTTGAGCACGTCGTTGTCGCTGCACATGACCTACGGAGGCGGAAGAGTAAGAAGAGGACAGAAGAAGAGGAAGAAAGAAGAAAGGGGAGGTCGGGCTTGGAAAAGAAAAGGCTGAGCCCTGGGCTCTTGTGGGGGTCGACGCTGACGGTAGGGATGATGACAGACAGAGGTAATGGGACAGAACAAACCTAGCATGGTTCAGGATTAAGGAGAACAACCTGGGACGGAGCTCGCATGAGCCCGACGGCCACGAGCTCCGGCACGGCTCGTTCGAAGCAAGGTAGAAACAAAGCCCTCTTACCGGGGCTCGGCGTGGAGAGAAAGGAAGCATTTGGGGGGGGGGGGGAGAGGCATCGACCGTGACTCAAATGTGGTGGCTGGTGACGGCTCTACCTTGTCCTTGCCCTCTTGCAGCTCTCTCTCCGGATCTCAACCTCCTCCGCCCCACAAATCCCACTCACTCACAGATCTCTCTCGCTCAGCCCCTCTCCTTCGACTTCTCTCTCAGACCTCGGCCTGCTCGTTCTCGAGCCTCCCCTGAAGTCTCTCGGGGGAAGTTCTTAGAGCTCGCTGCCTTCGATCTCTTTCGTGTCGTGCTTTTTGGCCTTCCCCTAACGGATCTATTTATAGACAAGGGGGCCGGTCAATGGAGGCTTCGGCCGCCGGTCCTCGCACGCTGACTGACCTGGGTGCAGCCGAACCGATGTCTCCTCAGCCGCCCACTTGCTCTGCTTTGAAGACGCGTCCCGTTTGCTGCTAGTCTACTCTTCCTCTCTCAGCCGTAGGTCGTCCTCAAGTGCGTCGTCGTCGCTGCGCGTGACCTGCGGAGCCGGTAGAGGAAGGAGGAAGGAAGAAGAGGAAGAAAGAAGAAAGGGGAGGCTGGGCTTGGAAAAGAAAAGGCTGAGCCTTGGGCCCTTGTGGGGGGGAAAAGGGAGAAAAAGGGGCTAGGCGTGAAAAGCCCAACCCTAGTGGGCTGCCGTTTTCCCTTTTTAAAAAAAATAAATTATCTGAAAAAAGGTGAAAAATAAAGGAAATAAAGGGAAATAAAGCTTAATGGATGCAAGTAAAAAATCAAGACCTAATTGATGTGAAAAAATATTTTTGTTAGGGTCAATTTGATACCTAATTTTCTATGCAAATTAATTTCAAAATACCTAGCCAAAATTTAGGTGTCAATGGCTGCCCCTTTTTGAATGTGAGCTCGCAGAGGTTGCATTCAAAGACAAATTGATACCTAAATTTTGTCCATGCACATGCAATAGATTATATTTTATTTGGGACTTGGTGTCCTATGTAGAAGAAAAGAGCAATATAATATTATACATATTAAGACAGATAAGAAAATACCTATAGTTACTTACCAAGAATGAGTGATATGGGGCGTGAACCCCGAGTTTGGCAAGTATTAGGGTGTCATCTTACCTGATAATGTAAGGAAGTTGCTTTTCCAAGACTTGAACCTTTCTTCAGTCACCTTGATAGGAAATTGCTTTTCCAGGACCCGAACCATTCTTTGATCACCTGTTAGAGCAATAAGTTGTTTGTCTAGGACCCGAACCTTTCTTCAATCATCTTGACGGTAAATTGCTTTTCCAGGACTCAAACCATTCTTTGGTCGCTTGTTAGAGCAATAAGTTGTTTGTCTAGGACCCGAATCTTTCTTCGGTTGCCTTGACAGGAAATTGCCTTTCCAGGACCTGAACTTTTCTTTGGTCGCCTGTTAGAGCAATAAGTTTTTTACCCGAGACCTTTCTCGGGGGATGCGCCGACCTCTCTCGAGACATCTATTTGTTGGGTGCCTGATCTTTGTTAAGGACACCGGTTAATTACCCAACCTTTCTCGAGAGATGCGTTGACCTTTCTCCGGACATCTATTTGTTGGGTGCCTGATCTTTGTCAAGGACACCGATTGATTACCCGACCTTTCTCGGGGGATGTGCGGACCTTTATTGGGACATTTGTTTGTTGGGTGCCTGATCTTTATCAAGGACATCGATTGATTATCCGACCTTTCTTGGGGGATGCGTTGACCTTTCTTGGGGCATTTGTTTGTTGGATGCCTGAACATTCACAGGTATTGAAAGAGTACCTGGACATGTGCAGGCATTGAAAGAGTACTTGGACATTCGCAAGTACTAAACCTTGGAGGATACTTGGGGTATCCGTGAAGGTCTCCTAGTAGATGGAATATTGAGGACGCACCTCGGATATTCGTGAAGGTCTCTTACCTCCTAATAATTGCAATATCGAGGACACGCCTCAGATATTCGTGAAGGTCTCTCGTCTCCTGGTAATTAGAATATCGGGGACACGCTTCGGATATTCGTGAAGGTCTCTCGCCTTTTAGTAATTGGAATATCGAGGACGCGCCTCGGATATTCGTGAAGGTCTCTCACCTCCTGGTAATTGCAATATTGAGGACACGCCTCGGTTATTTATGAAGGTCTCTCACCTCCTGGTAATTGGAATATCAAGGACGCGTCTCGAATATCCGTGAAGGTCTCACACCTCCTAGTAATTGGAATATCGAGGACGCGGCTCGGATATTCGCGAAGGTCTCTCACCTCTTGGTAATTGGAATATCGAGGACGCGTCTTGGATATCCGTGAAGCTCTCTCACCTCCTGGTAATTGGAATATCGAGGACGCGCCTTGGATATTCGTGAAGGTCTTTCACCTCCTGGTAATTGGAATATCGAGGACGCGCCTTGAATATTCGTGAAGGTCTCTGACCTCCTAGCAATTGGAATATTGAGGACGCGCTTTGGATATTCGTGAAGGTCTCTCACCTCCTGGTAATTGGAATATCGAGGACACGCCTTGGATATTCGTGAAGGTCTCTCACCTCCTGGTAACATAAATTTGAATGTTGCACGAGGTTTACCTGGATGGCCGCAGGCACTCAAAAGGCTGGAACACCTGGGTAACTATAGGTACACAAAGTAGTGGAATACTCGGATAATCACAAGTATTTGATGATACGATCTAAGACCACTCAGGTAGGTCCAAGTGTCATGATAATAAGGAAGCATACCTGGGTAACTGTAGGCACACAAAGTAGTGGAATACTTGAACAACTACTAGTATTCAATTATATAATTTGAGGACAACTCAGGCAGGTCGAGTGTTATGAGAAGGGAGTACCCGAACAGTGGTAGGTACCCAAGGACAATGGGATACTTGGACAGTCGCTAGCATCCAAACTCTGAAGACAACTCGAACAGGTTGAGTGTAGATAAGAGAGAGTACCCGGACAGTGGTAGGTACTCAGAGACAATGAGATACTTGGACAGTTACAAGGATCCAAACTATGAGACAACTCGAACAGGTTGAATGTCGATAAGAGAGTACTTAGACAGTGGTAGGTAGTCAGGGACAATTCAAACACAAGGTTTTGGAAATAAGGATTGAAATATAGCTTACCTGAGATATCTTTGATCTCTGAGAGTATGTTTGCTATTGAACAATACACAATATGCACACAAGATGAGTTCAAATGGGATTCATGCCTGATAATTTCGTCAGTTTTGCATCACCAAAGTTCCACTGGGGAAAATTTTTAAAAGACAATCTTCATTCAGAATGTAGACGTCTTTGAACATGCCAAATGAGGGGGTTTCAATTTGAAAGTACTTCTCACTCACTCTCATAGAAAATGCTATTTTATCCTGACCATTGATGTAGGATTTATAAGGACCACATCATCTCACTATCATCATGTCAGCAGGGGTCCGAGTATTCTCGCAAGCGGTACGACTTTACAATTATGAGAGGCCTTTGTCGGGATCGTAATGTAGGCTTGGTCTGTGGCATCCCAAAAATTCAAGACAAGCTCTAAGGTGTATTAAAGCCCATAGCTAGGTAATGAAATTGCCTATGGTTTATGCTTTAGCCATTAGTCTCCTCTTAAGACTAAGTGATATAGGCTTGTGTTCATGAGTTTTTAAATTAGTATTATAGGATAAATTAATAAGAATGATTTATCCTTGACTATGTGAAATTTAAAATTTAAGATCTATAAAAGAAAGAATTAAAGATGAATAATTGAAAGTGAAATTGTGGGTTTAATTAGGTTGGGGCCTTAGGCCCAAGAGTATGGATTTTGGTGGGCCAAATGGCCGGCCCATTGGAGCCAAGGAGGGGCTGTCGACCGGCCCATTTGCTGGCCCAAAGCCCAACCGAGAATGAGGCCCATCTTTGCATGGAGAAGGCCATGTGTCTCTCTCAAAATGCCAAGTGGCAAGAGGAGGGCTTCATGCATTGGCTATCAAGGGTAACTACTAATCATTACTAATGATTGTGGCTTAAGGGAAACAAAAGGGAGAGAGAGAGTGGCCGGTGGAGGGTTTCGGCCAAGTTGAGAGAGAGAGAGAGTGAGTTGCGAGAGAGAGGAGCCGAGAGGGAGGAGAGGAAGGAGCTCGCCGTTCGTCCGCCCGTCACCGCCCGCACGCCGTCCGTCCATCCGTCGCCGGTGTGCCGTCCGTGTGCCGCTGTCCGCTTGATCTTAGAGGCAAGTTAGGATCGATTTCCACTCTTGCATGTGTGTCTTGCATGTGTGATTTGTTGGTGGTAGATCTCGGATGTTAGGATAGGCAAAACCGAAGCTAGAGTGTGACTTGTTCTTGTAAAGGCTTGCTGATTTCGTATATACCGCCCGACCCAGAATCTTGTGGAGGCTCGCATGCATGTTTCAAATTGGATTTTGACTTCGATTCCTTCATGAAAGTTGTAGAAAACATCTTAAGCTACAACATACTAAAATTGGGGACAAAATGGTTGATATTTAAGGGGTAAAACCTTCTTCCTACGAAGACACTAGATCTGGAACTACTTTACTGACCTTTTGGTAGTTTTGTGGGTTGCATGTCGATTTTTACCGAGAATTTCTCTTCGACTTCTTCATAAAATTTGTAAAGAACATCCTAAATCTGGAAACACGGTACTGGACACCCGAGACTTCTTGGACCCATATGGTGATTATTCTTTGGAAATTTCGCCTAGATCCCTTAAAGAAAGTCGTAGGGGACCTCTTGAAGCAAAACATATCCAAATTTCAGAGGAAACAAAGAAGGATAAGTGAGTGAAAACTCGATATTTCGGAGATAGTTACACTGAACGTTGCGGTGTTAGAATCAAGAACTTCGGACGACTATAGAAGATGATCTAGAACGAATCTGGCCTAAATATCTTCATGAAAAATCTAGTTTAGCGTCTTAGCTATAACCTGGTAAACTTTCATAATTTTCGGAGGCCATTTGGTTATTTTAATTGAATTATTTCAAAAACGGCGCAATCTGACTTCATCCGAAATTGCATGCTGAATCTGTGTGAGTTATACCTTCTTGCGTCGAACTCTTTTGGGCATGTGTTCTTCATGAAATTGTTATCTTATTGTCTTGTCTATCACATGTCTTGATTTCATGATTTTTGAGAATCATATGGATATTTAATTTAAATGTTTTCCTAAATTGTGCAAGCTGGAAATTTAGTAAATTTCAAAAAGGCATGATATATGGACTATTCTAAATTGTGTGGACCCCATGAATTATATTGTCATTAGTGATTGTATCTTGCTGCATGTATCATGATGATTGGAAATGCATATAAAAGAATTAAAATGATGAAAGTGATCTTGTTTGCCATTACATCGTGTGCCATGCTGAATTTGAGACATAAAGTGGTAAACATGAATCATGGTGAATGAGGAAATTGTTAGTGGCAGCCGATAATGCCCCAGGGAGTGTCGGGATGCCCGGGATGGGGGTGCCGGATGCCCGGATGTATTGAGATACATGCCGGATGCCCTCGGGAGTTTCGAGATGCCCGGAATGGTTGGGTGCCGGAAGCCCCGGAGGTCTCGTGCCCGGGGAGAGCCTCGTGATGCCGGTTGGGATGCGAGATGCCGGAAAGTGGGGGTGCCGGATGCCCGGTGATGTGTGCCGGAGGGTTCTCGCGATGCCAGGATGGGGTGCGAGTGGTGATGTGTGGGACGCAATTACTGGTCCCGGGAAAGAGATGTGGTGATGAAATTTAAAGATAAAAGTGGAAATTGAATCATGCGCATGAGATGTGATGACATACATATGGATGTGTGACATGATGATGATTACCTATGGCATGATGATATGGATGTGTGACATGATGATGATCACCTATGGCATGATGATATGTATGTGACATGATGATGATCACCTATGGCATGTTGATATGTATGTGACATGATGATGATCACCTATGGCATGATGATATGTATGTGACATGATGATGATCACCTATGGCATGTTGATATGTATGTGACATGATGATGATCACCTATGGCATGATGATATGTATGTGATATGATGATGATGAGTATATGAGATGTGATGACATATGCATGGCTGCGAGGTAAGTTATGCATGGATACTCAAATGACATGGGTTATGCTATGTTTGTATTGTGTGATGCATTGAGTGGTTTATTGGTCCTTTACCTGCTGAGTGGTTGTACTCACCCCTTCGGGGACCAACATTTTAGATTAGAAAGATGCCGCTCTCTCCGGGTCACGCGTGGTACTTTTTATGGCCTTCCATCTGACGTGGAGGTCGAGTGCTCGGAGATGGACTGCGTTACCATCCCCGGTCTGACGTTCGTGCGGGTCCGTGTGCTAGTGATGTATGATGTGGGCTTAGCTGGAGACCCGGTCATTCAGGAGTTCTTGTCGGTCCACGTCCGCCGTGACGGAGTGATGCGGGGGATGTTGCCGCCGCCACCGCCCGATGCACCGGGGTGGGTGTGATGGCCGCGTGAGGAGGGGAGAGCTGACATTTTTTGGACATAGCCGACACTTGTAGATGGAGGATCATACGTGAGATAGACATAGGGTCGAGTTGTGTTTTTGGGTTGTGGCCGAGTCTAGATGAAAATCTTGGCCTTTCTTTTGATTGTACCGACCCATGAAATCCATCTTGAAAATATATGTAAATAAAAGTGGCTCGGCTTCATCTTTTCATATGATGTATAGTTGGTGTGCATTGTATCATGATCATTGGAGGGAGAGATGGTGATATCAAATTTTGCTTCCGCTAATAAGTTGCGCCGGGACCGTTTTCAAAAAAAAAAATGCCTATGAACTGCGATGCTTCTACTAAGAGATGTAACTAGCGTTCATTAGGTATAGCGATAGGTACCTCTAGTGACCTTAGGCGAGTCGAGGGGTGCCACATCCCGTTTTTGATTGGTATCAGAGCAATGGTTATAGATTGGAGTGATAAGAAGCCTCATTTGGAAATTGAGGAACATGATGACAATGCACACCATAGGGTATTGATTAGAATAGTTGGGTAACTTTGAATAACGGGTGATGAGTAATCACTCGTAGATCCTTAGTAGTTGTTATTAGTTGTTTTTAGGTACCAGTAACATGGTTATGTTACTTATTTCTCTTAGTTGCTGTTGTTTTTAATGAAGACATTGAGTCACAGATATTTCCTGAGGCGAATGCTTGGAAAACTGCAGGAAAATCATGGTACGATATGGAAGTCAACATCCATCAAGGGCTGAAGCCTCTGCTGCAAGGGCTGAACCCCGAATGGAAGATATCCTGCAGGCATTGGCCAATATAGGAAATCGATGGAAAGACAAGCGCACAACAACACTGGAGCGAACGCCGTACTCGGGGACCGGTGGAGCAATTTTTGAAATTGAAACCACCAAGGTTTAGTGGAATGGGAAGTCCTGAGGAGGCGGAGCATTGGATTGATGGGATGGAACAAATTTTCCGGCTGTTGGACTACAATGATGCTGAGAAAATAACTTTGGCAGAGTACCAGCTGGAGGGAAATGCAAAGTTTTGGTGGAGAGCTTCGAAGGATATAATCTTTCCACCAGGTATTGATGTTAATTGGGGAGAATTTGTGAGAGCTTTCAATAGAAAGCATTTTTCTAACTGTGCTAAGGATAAGAAAATTACAGAATTTGTTCAGCAAGAACAAAGGGAGCTGACAGTAGATCAATATGAAACAAGATTTTCTAAACTGTCTAGATATGCTCCTAGACTAATTGAGGATCAAGAAGAGAAAGCTAAGAGGTTTCGAAAGGGTTGAGGACTGATAAGGAAACAACTGGTGCCTTTGAACATAAGAGATTATAATGAGATCTATGAAAGGGCACAGTTGGTAGAGCAGGAGTTAGTAAGAGAACAGTCGGAGAATAAGAGACAATCGTCTTTTAGTGATGTGAGGCGAGGTAAGAGACCTTACCCTGGTCAAAATCAGACTTGGAATATGAAGAAAAAGAGCAATTTTGGAAGTTTTGGGGGAGCAAGAAGTGGCCTGAATATAGGGAGGGCACCCTATCAGTCTGATGTTTGTCAAAGGTGTAATGGGCAACATGGCCCAGGGCCTTGTAATGGACGACTGAGATGTTTTGGTTGTGGACAAGTGGGCCACCTTAGGAGAAGTTGCCCGCAAGAAAGGTCGCAAATGAGTGTTGGCTCGGTGCGACGGGGACAACAGAGTACGGTTAGATCAAACCTTTCAAGGAATCCTCAAAGGCCACCAGCGCAAGGAAGGGTGTATGCGGTCACCCAAGAGGAAGCGGAAGCTTCCAAAAATGTTATCTCGTGTACGATCCTTATAAATGATAAAAAGGCATATGCATTGTTTGATACGGGTGCTACGCATTCATTTGTGTCTGAAAGGTATAGACAGTTGAGTAAAATAGAAACTACGCCTCTTGAGACGCCTCTTTGTGTTTCTACGCCTTTAAAGAAGGTAGTGTTGTCTACGCTGGTGTGTGGGAATTGTAGGGTAACAATCGGAGGAAAGGATATGGAAATAGACTTAGTCGTAATGGCTATGTATGATTTTGATGTTATTATAGGAATGGATTGGCTTCGTAAGTATCGGGCCAAAATGGATTGTTATAGAAAAGTGATCCAATTTGTCTTACCTGATCAGTCTAGTTGTGAATTTTTGGGAGGTCAAACCCTCCAACCTGTAGCACTTATTTCGGCGGTAGAAGCCCGTACATTACTTGACAAGGGATGTCAAGGGTATCTGGCCATGGTTAAAGATTATACTAGGGAAGAGCCTAAGCTTGATGAAATTCGAGTAGTTAATGAATTTCCAGATGTATTCCCTGAGGAGTTACCTCGGATTACCGCCGAACGAGAAATTTAGTTTGAAATTGAACTAATGCCCGAACAGACCAATATCGAAAGCCCCGTATAGGATGGCCTTAGTCGAGTTGAAGGAATTGAAAGTGCAGCTACAAGAATTGCTTGACAAAGGATTCATTAGGCCAAGTGCTTCACCTTGGGGTGCGCCGGTGTTGTTTGTGAAAAAGAAAGATGGGTCGATGCGTTTGTGCATTGACTATAGGCAATTAAATCAAGTGACCATTAAAAATAAATATCCTTTACCTAGAATTGATGACCTATTTGATCAACTCCAAGGAAGTTCGGTCTTCTCTAAGATTGACTTAAGGTCGGGGTATCATCACCGAGAATTAAGAAGGAGGACATTCCTAAGACTGCGTTTAGGACTCGTTATGGACATTACGAGTTTCTTGTCATGCCATTTGGATTGACAAATGCGCCGGCTGCCTTCATGGATCTAATGAATAGGGTATTTAAACCTTATTTAGACCAGTTTGTGATTGTTTTTATTGATGACATCCTGGTATATTCAAAAGGGCCTAAAGAGCATGAACAACACTTGAGGATAGTGTTGCAAACTCTGAGAGATCAAAAGCTGTATGCCAAATTTAGCAAGTGTGAATTCTGGCTAGACCAGATAATATTTTTAAGGCACGTGGTATCAGGAGGAGGAATTGCAGTGGACCCGGCGAAAGTTGAAATGGTAATAAATTGGCCGAGACCGACAACACCTACTGAAATACGGAGTTTCTTAGGATTGGCCGGTTACTATAGGAGGTTTATTGAAGGATTTTCACGATTGGCGGTCCTTTAACTAAATTGACTCGAAAGAACGTGAAATTTGAATGGAATGGGGAATGTGAAAGGAGTTTCCAGGAGCTTAAAAGAAAATTGACCTCGGCTCCAATCTTAACTATACCAACAGGATCGGATGGTTTTACAGTGTATAGTGATGCATCTCACAAAGGACTGGGTTGTGTTCTGATGCAGCATGGCAAGGTCATAGCCTATGCATCCAGACAATTAAAACCCCATGAATTGAACTACCCAACGCACGATTTAGAATTAGCAGCCATAGTATTCGCTTTGAAGATATGGAGGCATTATTTATATGGGGAAAAGTTTGAGATTTATACGGATCATAAGAGCTTAAAGTATCTATTCTCACAAAAAGAGTTGAACATGAGACAAAGGAGGTGGATGGAGTTGTTAAAGGATTATGATTGTGAGATACGATACCATCCAGGGAAGGCGAATAAGGTAGCGGATGCTCTTAGTCGTAAGTCAGCTATGGAGATGGCTAGTTTAAGAATGGCGGAAAGGAGCTTATTAGAGTCCGTAGCAGACTCAGAGTTTAAATTGGAAATGGATTGTCTTACTGGTATGCTTAGTGCATTAAGAATTGAACCTGAAATTATTCAAAAAGTTAAGATATTGCAAGAATCTGACCCGGAAATTATGAAAGTGAGAAATGCAGTATCTTTAGGAAAAAGATCAGACTTTCAAGTTTTTGAAGATGGGGTGGTAAGATGTCAAGGACGACTTTGTGTTCCCGACAATGAAGAAGTAAAGAAGGAAATTTTATCGGAGGCACATAGGAGTAATTACAGTGTTCATCCAGGCTGTACAAAGATGTACAGGAATTTACGTCAGCAATTTTGGTGGAATGGTATAAAAGCAGAAACGGCTAAGTACGTTTCTCAATGTTTGACGTGCCAACAAGTAAAAGCGGAACATCGCAAACCCGCAGGACTCTTGAGACCGTTAGACATACCAGAATGGAAATGGGAGCATATAACAATGGACTTTGTGCAAGGATTACCAAGGACATCAAGTGGACACGACTCAATCTGGGTAATAGTGGACCGTTTAACCAAGTCTGCGCATTTCCTAGCAGTTCGCATAGACTACTCGATGGACAAATATGCGGATATATATGTAAGCCAAGTGGTACGCTTACATGGTGTTCCAGTAACTATTACCTCAGATCGGGATTCGAGATTTACTTCGAACTTTTGGCGGAGTCTTCAAATTGCCTTAGGAACTAGACTTCAATTTAGTACTGCCTTTCATCCTCAAACAGATGGACAAATAGAGAGAGTAATCCAGACATTAGAAGATATGTTGAGGGCTTGTGCAATTGATTTCAAAGGAAATTGGGATGAAAGATTGCATTTGGTGGAGTTTGCTTATAATAATAGTTTTCAGAAAAGTATAGGCATGGCTCCCTATGAAGCATTGTATGGAAGGAGATGTAGGACTCCTGTCTGTTGGAATGAAGTAGGTGAAAAGAAACTGACAGGACCTGAATTGGTACAAGTTACCACTGAGGCTGTTGAAATTATCAGGGAAAGACTTAAAACAGCTCGGAATAGACGAGAAAAGACTACGCGAGATAGGCGTAGAAGGCCATTGGAATTTAGTGTGGGAGATCATGTATTCCTTAAAGTATCTCCAATGAAAGGAATATCTCGATTTGGAACGAAGGGTAAGTTAAGCCCTAGATTTGTTGGACCTTTTGAGATACTTGAAAGAATAGGAGATGTGGCTTATCGTTTGGCGCCGCCTCCTAAGTTGGGAAATTTGCATGATGTGTTTCATGTATCGATGCTTTGAGAAAATACCAGCCGGATCCTGGCCACATACTCGATCATGAAGCCATCAAAGTGGATGAGAAAGTGAGATACATTGAAGAGCCTGTACAGATATTAGATCGAAAGGAACAAATTCTCAGGACTAAGACGATTCCTCTGGTTAAGGTGTTATGGCGACATCATGATATGGAAGAAGCCACATGGGAAAGTGAAGATCAGATGAAGGAAAAGTACCCTTACTTATTTCAAAAGGACACGAGTAACGTCTAATTTCGAGGATGAAATTCTCTAAGGAGGGGAGAATTGTGGCATCCCAAAAATTCAAGACAAGCTCTAAGGTGTATTAAAGCCCATAGCTAGGTAATGAAATTGCCTATGGTTTATGCTTTAGCGATTAGTCTCCTCTTAAGACTAAGTGATATAGGCTTGTGTTCATGAGTTTTTAAATTAGTATTACAGGATAAATTAATAAGAATGATTTATCCTTGACTATGTGAAATTTAAAATTTAAGATCTATAAAAGAAAGAATTAAAGATGAATAATTGAAAGTGAAATTGTGGGTTTAATTAGGTTGGGGCCTTAGGCCCAAGAGTATGGATTTTGGTGGGCCAAATGGCCGACCCATTGGAGCCAAGGAGGGGCTGTCGACCGGCCCATTTGCTTTCCCAAAGCCCAACCGAGAATGAGGCCCATCTTTGCATGGAGAAGGCCATGTGTCTCTCTCAAAATGCCAAGTGGCAAGAGGAGGGCTTCATGCATTGGCTATCAAGGGTAACTACTAATCATTACTAATGATTGTGGCTTAAGGGAAACAAAAGGGAGAGAGAGAGTGGCCGGTGGAGGGTTTCGGCCAAGCTGAGAGAGAGAGAGAGTGAGTTGCGAGAGAGAGGAGCCGAGAGGGAGGAGAGGAAGGAGCTCGCCGTTCGTCCGCCCGTCACCGCCCGCACGCCGTCTGTCCATCCGTCGCCGGTGTGCCGTCCATGTGCCGCTGTCCGCTTGATCTTAGAGGCAAGTTAGGATCGATTTCCACTCTTGCATGTGTGTCTTGCATGTGTGATTTGTTGGTGGTAGATCTCGGATGTTAGGATAGGCAAAACCGAAGCTAGAGTGTGACTTGTTCTTGTAAAGGCTTGCTGATTTCGTATATACCGCCCGACCCAGAATCTTGTGGAGGCTCGCATGCATGTTTCAAATTGGATTTTGACTTCGATTCCTTCATGAAAGTTGTAGAAAACATCTTAAGCTACAACATACTAAAATTTGGGACAAAATGGTTAATATTTAAGGGGTAAAACCTTCTTCCTACGAAGACACTAGATCTGGAACTACTTTACTGACCTTTTGGTAGTTTTGTGGGTTGCATGTCGATTTTTACCGAGAATTTGTCTTCGACTTCTTCATAAAACTTGTAAATAACATCCTAAAGACTAACATACTCAAATTTCAGGTAAAATGAGCAAGTGTATCCTAGTGAATCGACTTTCTCTTGAAGACGGTAAATCTGGAAACACGGTACTGGACACCCGAGACTTCTTGGACCCATATGGTGATTATTCTTTGGAAATTTCGCCTAGATCCCTTAAATAAAGTCGTAGGGGACCTCTTGAAGCAAAACATATCCAAATTTCAGAGGAAACAAAGAAGGATAAGTGAGTGAAAACTCGATATTTCGGAGATAGTTACACTGAACGTTGCGGTGTTAGAATCAAGAACTTCGGACGACTATAGAAGATGATCTAGAACGAATCTGGCCTAAATGTCTTCATGAAAAATCTAGTTTAGCGTCTTAGATATAACATGGTAAACTTTCATAATTTTCGGAGGCCATTTGGTTATTTTAATTGAATTATTTCAAAAACGGCGCAATCTGACTTCATCCGAAATTGCATGCTGAATCTGTGTGAGTTATACCTTCTTGCGTCGAACTCTTTTGGGCATGTGTTCTTCATGAAATTGTTATCTTATTGTCTTTTCTATCACATGTCTTGATTTCATGATTTTTGAGAATCATATGGATATTTAATTTAAATGTTTTCCTAAATTGTGCAAGCTGGAAATTTAGTAAATTTCAAAAAGGCATGATATATGGACTATTCTAAATTGTGTGGACCCCATGAATTATATTGTCATTAGTGATTGTATCTTGCTGCATGTATCATGATGATTGGAAATGCATATAAAAGAATTAAAATGATGAAAGTGATCTTGTTTGCCATTACATCGTGTGCCATGCTGAATTTGAGACATAAAGTGGTAATCATGAATCATGGTGAATGAGGAAATTGTTAGTGGCGGCCGATAATGCCCTGGGAGTGTCAGGATGCCCGGGATGGGGGGTGCCGGATGCCCGGATGTATTGAGATACATGCCGGATGCCCTCGGGAGTTTCGAGATGCCCGGAATGGTTGGGTGCCGGAATCCCCGGAGGTCTCGTGCCGGGGAGTGCCTCGTGATGCCGGTTGGGATGCGAGATGCCCGGAAAGTGGGGTGCCGGATGCCCGGTGATGTGTGCCGGAGGGTTCTCGCGATGCCAAAATGGGGTGCGAGTGGTGATGTGTGGGACGCAATTACTGGTCCCGGGAAAGAGATGTGGTGATCAAATTTAAAGATAAAAGTGGAAATTGAATCATGCGCATGAGATGTGATGACATACATATGGATGTGTGACATGATGATGATCACCTATGGCATGATGATATGGATGTGTGACATGATGATGATCACCTATGGCATGATGATATGTATGTGACATGATGATGATCACCTATGGCATGTTGATATGTATGTGACATGATGATGATCACCTATGGCATGATGATATGTATGTGACATGATGATGGTCACCTATGGCATGTTGATATGTATGTGACATGATGATGATCACCTATGGCATGATGATATGTATGTGACATGATGATGATCACTTATGGCATGTTGAGATGTATGTGACATGATGATGATCAATTATGGCATGATGATATGTATGTGATATGATGATGATGAGTATATGAGATGTGATGACATATGCATGGCTGCGAGGTAAGTTATGCATGGATACTCAAATGACATGGGTTATGCTATGTTTGTATTGTGTGATGCATTGAGTGGTTTATTGGTCCTTTACTGCCGAGTGGTTGTACTCACCCCTTCGGGGACCAACATTTCAGATTAGAAAGATGCCGCTCTCTCCGGTCACGCGTGGTACTTTTTGTGGCCTTCCATCGACGTGGAGGTCGAGTGCTCGGAGATGGACTGCGTTACCATCCCGGTCGACGTTCGTGCGGGTCCGTGTGCTAGTGATGTATGATGTGGGCTTAGCTGGAGGCCCGGTCATTCGGAGTTCTTGTCGGTCCACGTCCGCCGTGACGGAGTGATGCGGGGATGTTGCCGCCGCCACCGCCCGATGCACCGGGGTGGGTGTGATGGTCGCGTGAGGAGGGGAGAGCTGACATTTTTTGGACATAGCCGACACTTGTAGATGGAGGATCATACGTGAGATAGACATAGGGTCGAGTTGTCTTTTTGGGTTGTGGCCGAGTCTAGATGAAAATCTTTGCCTTTCTTTTGATTGTACCGACCCGTGAAATCCATCTTGAAAATATATGTAAATAAAAGTGGCTCGGCTTCATCTTTTCATATGATGTATAGTTGGTGTGCATTGTATCATGATCGTTGGAGGGAGAGATGGTGATATCAAATTTTGCTTCCGCTAATAAGTTGCGCCGGGACCGTTTTCAAAAAAAAAAAAAAATGCCTATGAACTGCGATGCTTCTACTAAGAGATGTAACTAGCGTTCATTAGGTATAGCGATAGGTACCTCTGGCGACCTTAGGCGAGTCGAGGGGTGCCACATGGTCAACGGCTTATCAAAGGGGACCATCAAGGTCAAGGCTTATGAAAGGAATGTAGCATGATCATCTCCAGTTTACAAGTCAAGAACCCTGCGAAAAGAGATAGAATAATCTCGCCCGTACTTCTTCAAGCGATGCTTATAAACATATGAAATCCTACGTTAATTGAAGTGCCCTAGTCTGAAGAGACTTTTGCAATGGGACGCAATGTAAGCTTGGTTCATGTGTAAAAGGGTGAGAGTTGGTGATTGTCTTGGCATTATTACCTTCTCACTGTCAGATGGAAGTTCCATTAATTGAACCGTAACAGCAGCTTTACTTGGGAATGACTATATTTTTTTGTCTGAAGGTATCATCCTTGCTTTTTATTAAGCACACTACTTTTTCATGCCTTAATTTTTAATCCAATTTTCTCATCCATGGGCATTGACCTTGCTTTTACTAGGTATACTGTTTTTTGATGTCCCTAGTTTTTTCATTCTTGTTGCTTGAAGAACTGGCCTAGGAAAGTTCAAGCAAAACACTGCTATTAGACTCTTGGGGTCTTCATCTTTAGTTAGCGCTTTGAATCACGCTGCTTGACTAGCAGTAATTCTTGCTTTGCCTTAATGTGTGGGCGAAATTATAGACAAAGAATCGCTTTTTGTCATTCTAGGGCACTTAAATTATCGTGAGTGTTCAATATGCAATAAAGACACCCAAAGATTGATGCAAGTGCAAGTAAGAAAATTTCTATCCCTTTTCTCACTTTGTGATGCCGCCTCGCCTCCGATATACCCCATTGTGGGGTGGTTCTTGACAGGGGTATGAAAGAAACTTCACAAGTGTATGGGGCTCGAAGGGGGGTAAGCAATGGATAGCCTGTGGTGTTTAGGGTAGAGGAATGAAATGCCCCTCATTACTTTGGTTATCATACGATTCGCGAGAGAACCCTTTACCTTGTAGACATGGGATTTTCTATACTCATCTCACAAGTGTATAAATAGGGGAATGTGTGTAGGATATGGCTTGCCTTTCATTATCTCGATAGACAAAAACATCATGCAGAATCCATTTTGAAAAGACATGGAGCAATTTAAACATTTAGGGAATTTGTAATCCTGGTACAAACAAATAATTGATTTTACTTAAAAAACTTTATTAATGGCAGAATTGTATTTACAAATATATTAAATTTTGAACATCAAAGGAGTTATTCAAAAATGGGTGTCCACAGACTGTCCTTATTTAATAGGGAGGTGACGCGTGAATGATTAGCCGAGGTTGGGAATCCAATCATTGATTTGACGGGCATCTCTGCTTTTGCCCCTGCATAAGAGAAAATGCAAAAACGGATCAATCAGTAGGGCTAAAATCAAATGAGAATTGAGGCCTGAAGGATTTCTATCATCTGCTTTGGCGATACTTAGGATGCCATTTCGCTTTAAAGAGTTTTTTAGAGTTTGATATGCCTCTCATTGATTTGCTATCCACATCTCTTACGGTCAGGTGATCCTATAACGGATAAGAGGGAACATGTTAGTCATGAGCTCTTTCAGAAGTTGAACAACTGGGAGCGATACAACATTACCTTTCATAGGTTTGCTTGAGGTTTTAAAGCACAAGGAGAATATGAAGTTCTGCATTTTTCGTTTTGTTAGGTCATATGCTCTTCAATTATTGCAAATGCAAAAGAAGCAAATTTTTTTATTAGTTTTGTACATATGGCAACTAGTTGCCGCCTCCGAGCATCGAACCCCGGTCGTGTCAAGACCACTTCATCCCCTATACCACTAGGCCAAGGCACCGATGGTGTCTGTAGGACACTTCTTTTTTCAATTAACCGAATTGGCTCCCAGACGACACGTCTTTTCACACAAAGTTAGGTGAATTCGATATGGGTCACTTTCATGTACTTGCTTGGCCAATATTGATTTTGCCAAATTAACCATTGAGTTTGGTTCTTGAATCCCAATGCTTCCTATCAATAGGGGAAAATATGTCAAAAGTGAATTTAGAGAGGGGAGTATTGGAAATGATACCAAATTGCCCTTCCCTAAAGTTTGTATTTGATAACCTTTAGGGATATTTGAATGTTGATGATAGCGTTTTGATCTTGAAGCAGTTCAACATCTCTTTTGATTGGCCCTTCTCATTCATGGCCATGTATGCATGATTGATGGTCGTTGATTCATCTTCAACGCCTTCCTTCTGTGGAATTTTCTTTTGCCTTTGATCATATGAAAATTAGCAGCATTGGGCAAAGTCATGTACCTCAAGCTTCCATGGAATCTAAGATGGACAATCAAAATCTCCAGTTTTCTGATGGCAATCGTTTCTTGAGAGAGTATGCGTCTGGAACAAGAAGTGAGGTTTCCAGATTCTAAAGTCATCATCTGGAATAGAGGGCTAGAGATCGCTTCGACTGTCTGGATTTTCTCCCTATTAATAGTAGCAAATTCAAAGGAAGAGAAGAAATTCCTTCCTAGTGTTTCTTGGCTTGTCGAAGCTGAAAATCCCATCAATGAAACTGCAACGTCTAGGTGCTCGGGCATGTTGTGTGAAGAAGATATTGCTCAGACTTGAGATAGAGTTGTGTAGGTGCAAGATGGAGTGCAAAGAGCTTCAGGGGCGGCTCGCAAAATGGGAAAGCTGAGAGCAGCATGGAGGAGGTTACCCTACTCTAAGCTACCATGGTATGCATGCTTCGAGTTCAACCATATGCCTGTGCCTATTACGTCATATCTTTCGTCTCCTGTAAATAGAAGAGAGAGGGCATCATTTCCAAAATTATGTTTAGGGAATAAGACATACCCTTTTTTGAAAAGAGATGATCTTTTCTGTTTGCCCCTGCTTTCTTGAGAGAGTGTTTTCAAATTCGGCAAGTTCACATGATGTGCTAGTTTCAAAAGCTAGGGGGATGATATTCTGAAACACGAAGTGAGAAAGTCAGAAAAATAAACAGGATTAAATTTAATATCTTGTTTTGACAAAAGCTTTTGGTAATGAAATATTTTTTGTTTTCAAAAGGATATATTAGGGGGGGGGGGAGGAAGCATGAGGAAGCCCAACTCTCAATATTCTCCTTGGATGATATTTTCTTTTCATGGTTGGATAGCATCACCAAGTTGGTTTGTAATACCACCTCATGCTCTCAAAACGAAATATTAGCGCGGTACATTCTGAGTGAAATTAAATTACTGGAATGAAAAATGCAACAGTAATATACTAGACAGGATAGAAAACATGAGGTTATAAAAACAATCAAAACCCATGAAAACTCCTATGAAAGGGAGCATTTTGATGGTGTTGGTCTTGAAATCAAGCGCCTTTGAGTTCTTCACCCCTGGTAGACTCGAAGTATTCGCATGAGAGGATCACTTCATTGAAGCTATGGAGGCGCAATCCATGCAATCAACAACAATGCTTGCGGGGTAAGGCTTTTATGAATAGCTTCATCACTTCTTCCTCGGTCAGTTGAGAGTTGGTTTGCATCCCAAAAGCCTCCCACCTTTCTGCATATGCTCGGAAATCCTCCATTGGTCTTCTTCTGATGTGAACCAAATCCTCGAGAGGCAATTTAGTTCCAATCTTGTTTTGGTATTGATGCAGGAATGTGGAAGATAGCTCATTCCAATTCCTCATGAGGTAGATTCTTGTCATGAAGAACCATTACAATGCGGGCCCTATGAGACTTTCTTGGAAGGCCTGAGTTATGAATGGTGTTCGGTTGCAGTACCAACTCATTTCAGCGTGGAAATATTGCAAATGGGTCATGGGACACGTTGTGCCATTATACTTACGAAGATTAGGTACCCCCATTTCTCTAGGAGTCGTAATCAAGTGGAGGCAAGATGGACCCATTGTGTCTTGGTTTGGCAACGGGTTTTCCTATTGCATATTCATTGCGGTGGTGAATTCTGCTACTTCAAGAAAGATGGACTCTATCGAGATCATTTCATTGCCTTCTTTTGGGTCGAAATTTCCAACCGAGGATGAGGCGTTTACGTCATCCTCATGGTCGGGTGGCAAATTTAGCAATTCATTGGGAGATAAGTCATGAAGGACGAATGTTCCCCCTTCTAATAGGCTTCGGACCCCCGTGCGCGGGTAGGAGGCAGTCATTCAATGAATAGTTGACTTTGTCTATATAATATCGGTAGCTCTCGGGATTGTACTTTAAGGGATGCTCGAAGTCTTGGTGTAGCGGCTCATTGGCTGTTAGATTTTGCCTACGTTTAGTGGCAGGCGTTGGCTCGAATTGCTCAGGCTTTCTTTTCTTGAGTCTTGGTCCTGACCTTTTGAGTAAAGCCCTTCGTTTTGCTAGCTTGACTTTGTCAAGAGGACTGGGAGATGGTGGAGCTTCGCTTCCTAGGTTGATGTGCGTTGGCATTCTTTGGACCCTAGCTCTTGCGGTAAGCTTGGGAAGCTACATGGTCGTGCTCCGGTTCTGAATAGGTTTTATAGTGTTGACCTCGTTTCTAGGTTCCTTGCCTTTCTTAGTGGGAAACTTCTCAGTAATAGGATACTGCTCAGTCGTCCATTTATCATGCAAGGCTACATTGATATTTCCTCCGATCGATCCTTCTTCTGTGGGCTGCAGGTCAGACTGGGCAGTCGGGCTCCTCTCTAACACGACATGTGTCCTTGAAATCTTATTATCCTTTGTCTCCGTGACTATTAGCTCTTCGTGAGGTGGGGTGATGTCAGTGTCGATGTCAACATTATATTCTTGGCGGAAAGCATCAGTCAGCTCCCCCCAAGTCTTAAGGAGACTAATCCTCCTTATAATGTACCACCGCAAAGCGGGGCCAATCAAATTTGATTGGTATGATTGAATTATCCTTCGGATCAGGTAGGCCTGCATATAGGCCTCTGGGCCAGAGGTATTGGCATACCCCTCGCATTCAGGCACTTTGAGCTCTTCTAGGATCTTAACACTAGCATAATTAGACAGATCAATGAGATCTTGACCCTGCAACTGGCTCAGCTTCTTCATGATCCTTGCAAACTGTCTGTCCTGTTGGTTATCCTCTAGCAAATTTGCAGGTGTTACAAGTGTGTTTAAAGCAGCTACGGGGTTGGGCTTGGCCTAAGTGGACTCCATTTGCCTCAAGAGTTGTTGAAGGACAATGGACATTTGTCCTACGCCGTTTTCAATATTAACGAGGCGATTTTGTACATCACTTTGACCGGCCACTATTGCTTAAGGCCATTTGTGGGTGATTGGTGGTTGGCGATTCATAATTACCTGATGCCGTAAAAACAATGAATGAGCTCGAGAGTAAATATAGATTGACCCATGGCAACGGTTCAACTATTTTTATTATCAAAAGAGGGCTTCATAGACAACACACTTTTGACATCTAAACTTGGTTTTTTTAAAATGACAACAGTCCTTAAACAATGGGACTAAAATATTAACACTAGGGGGCAGATGACTACTATTTTATATGCAACGGGGAGCCTTGGTCTTGCGAAGATGTTTGCTTTCTCGAAGACGTGTACAAAACTTATTCCCAAATCCTTTTGCATATGCTCTGCTTGCTCGTGCTAACTGATTTTGCTAGTTAGGTCGGGGACCAATGGCTGCAATCTTGCTGGGATACGATGGTTGTGGATGTAGGACTCAGAGGCGTGATGGGCCTTTTCCTGCCCCTCAAGCTCTTTGGGTAATATGATCCTTTTGCGATGGCACTTGCTCCATGTTTCCTCGATAATGGAAATCTCGAATGTGTAGTCGCGGCTTTGTTGGGTGAAAAAGAGTGGAGAGATCTTCATCTTGAAAGGTGGCGGGATCTCTTGAAGGGCTCCATACTGTCACGCCACCCTATATAGGGAGTGGCGCCGCTGAGGCCAAGCAACAAGATTGGATTACAACATTTGTAAGTAAAGCAAGCTCTCTTTTTATGGAACCAACCAGTACACCATAGGAATGCCTCAAGAGCAGGATCCCTTAGGGAATCTATCCAGTTAAAACAACTTTGGTTGGGAATGTATGGTCCTAGAATCACAAATTTCTATAATGGATTTTCGAAATCATTTATTTCAGACAATTGCATGAGGCATCAAAATTCACTTAGGTGAGAAAAGCCCGTAAAATTTTTGGGGAGGCCCACATGATTTTTTCTGTGTTTTCTTTAAAATGATTAAGGGATAAGAATGTTTCAGCTAAAATCATGTTGACATAATTTTACCCCCTTAAGACCTGATCAATCACCCATGCCATCGAGGGACTTATGGTATCCTTTTGATGGGGGAACATGATGAACCCGAAAAAGATTAGGAGGAAAATCTCACTTTTTTAGGTCATGGGCTGATTTTCAAAATAGTCAGTCAAAAACACTAAGGGGTAGGTATTATGGTTGGTTTCAAGAATTTGCCTCATAACATGAACTTCAGTTCTTAAAAGCCGCGCTAACCCACGTAGCGGGTTAATACTTGTTGGTGGCCTAACAAGCTTACTCTCGAGAGGCATTCCAATAATGATGTTGTATTCTTCTAGAGTTGGGGTTAGCTCGAACCCACCAAACATAATAGTGGATGTCCTAGGACACCAAAAATGTGCTATCGCTTGTAGGATTTCAAGATGAACATGGATTTTGAACAACGATAGAAGATGACCGACTTTGGCTTTCACGCGCTCTTGAACAAATTGGTCAAATGGACCCCACCATATGAAGACCCTGCGGCGACACCTAACAGAGACTGGGCATGCCTAAAAATGGGCCACGAAGTCTTAAAGCCCTTGCTGGCTTTTTGGTTCTGACCTTGGGCTGAGCAAGCTGGAATGATGGCCGGTTGGGGCTGAAATTGCAAGGTGGGCTGGTGGGCGGTTGCAGCGGGCTAGGCGGAGGCGAACGGTTGCTGGGCGGCGACGGTGGAGCTTCGGCTAAGCTCCTACGGCGACCAGGGCACGCGGGGAACGACGGCTGGGCGAGAAATGGGCATACGGTGCTCATGGGGGCATGCGACGCGAGCGGCTGGCGAGCGGCGGTCCGGCGGCTTCGGGCGGACATGCGACGGTTAGGGGGAGGTGCTGCTAGGTTTCTCTGGTTTTTGAAGCTCAAAGATGGACCAACAATGGATAAAGTGGGCCTGTTGAAGGTTGGAGGGTCCCAATTTGCCTCCAAAGTCCTCTCTTCTATCCTTTGTCCCTTGGCACGGACCCACCAGCCATGGCTGTCATCCAAGACCACTTTGCAGCCCTCAAACTTCCTTAACACACCACCCAAATGGTTCAAAATGTTGCACACCAAGGGACCTACGAATTTTGGAACAAAATCCCCCAAATCCACTCCAATTCTTCTTCAATTGGATCTAATTTGATATCTAAAAATCCCATTAAGGTGCCATCATCACAAACAACATTTTTCCTCATCAATTTGTCCAACTTGAATCCAAAAAACGCGACAAAAAACGGCCATACTTTGAAATTTTGCCGAAAATCCTGGTTTGTAGAAAAATCTTTGGAAGATGAGTCGATGTTCCTAAAATTAATTGTGACATGAAAGAACTTTCAATTTCTGAAATCGGGTTTAAATTCGCCGTTAATGTCAATCTAGTGCAATTTTAGCGTGACCTAGCCTACCGGATAGCTTTTAGGAATTTTTAGTGCAATTGACCGGTGGTCGATTATTTTCAAGCCACATTGTACATCTTCGACACATTGATAACTCTCGATTGTCGTGAAAATCTCGAGGTTTCAAATACGGACACAAGGTACCAAAATGACAGAAAAATCGGTCTAGTGCCGATCGACGAGAATTTTGCAATTAGGTCAAACCACCCACACTTAATCACATGGCTTAGTCGAATCGACATATCTTGGTCTCTAATTGATTTTTAACTGCGCCATAATGACCCTTGCAAACTAGCACGGTCAAACAGTTGATTTCTGGTCGAATTCTCACATTTATTGCGTTAAAATCCCTTAACGGCTTCACCAGATAGACTAGTTATCTCGTAAGTGATCAGCTTAGAGAATAGAACTATAGGCACATCGATGAAAAGCCCGATTCATTCAATTGAAAACAAAACTGGAAATTCAAAATGTCACTACTCTTCCCCTCTTATAAAAATTTCATCATCGAAATTTAAACCATTACAAATCTTTAAATAAAAATGTGGGGGTATAGTTATCTCATCGAATCTTCCCTTTCCCAGGTTGCTCCCTCTATGCCGTGGTGTTGCCAGACCACTTTAACCAACAGGATCGTCTTGGTGTGCAGAACCTATTCCTTCTGATCTATAATCCGAATCGGTCTTTCCACGTACGACACCCTGTCGTCCTCGTCTAACTCTTCAAAATTCAACACGTGGGTCGGGTCAGGTTCATACTTCCTCAACATCGACATGTGAAAGACGTCATGCACTTGCACCAATCTCAGCGGCAATGCAAGACGATACACTAGGATCCCTATTCTTTCCAGAATCTCAAAGGGACCTACTACCTCGGACTCAGCTTCCCTTTCTTGCCGAAGCGCGAAGTACCCCTCATCGGTGACACCTTCAGAAAGACATGCTCACCAACTTGGAATTCCAAAGGCCTTCGATGCTTATCAACATAGCTTTTCTGGCCGCTCTGAGTGGTGATGACTGCAACTGCATCCACTGACCGCTGAACCAACTCTGGGTCTGTGATCTTTCGTTCTTCGACTTCATCCCAACACACTAGCATTCTGCACGCTCTGTCATACAACGCTTCAAAAGGAGCCATCTGAATACTCTGTTGGTAGCTATTGTTATAGGCGAATTCGATGAGATGAAGCTGTTCCTCCCAGCTTCCTTTGAAATCTAGCACACATGCTCTCAACATGTCCTCGAGAGTCTAAATCGTCCTTTCAGATTGACCATCCATTTGAGGAGGCCGTACTGTACTGCAATTTCGTTCCTAAAACAAATGCAAACTTTTCCAAAAGGCAGCTGTGAACCTCGGGTCTCGGTCTGATGTAATCGTCACAAGTACTCTGTGCAAACGAACTATCTGACGCACATACAACTTTACATGCTTGTCCAAATCAAGATCCTTTTGTACAAAGATAAAGTGAGCCGACTTCGTTAGTCTATCGACTACTACCCAAATTGAATCATTACCCTTCTGACTCCTTTGTAAGCCTGTCACAAAATCTATTGTAATGTGTTCCCATTTCTACTCAGGAATCTCGAGAGGTTGCAGAAGTCCTCCCAGCTTACAATGTTGAGCCTTTACTTGCTGACACATCAAACACTTGGCGACATGCTTGGCGATGTCTGCCTTCATACCGGACCACCAGTAGTGTTGACGCAGGTTCTGATACATCTTCGTACTACCAGGATGAATGTTGTAACTGCTACGATGAGCTTTTGATAAAATCTCCTTAAGCTCTGAATCGTCAGGTACACACAACTGTCCTCGGAACCTTAGTGCTCCGTCTTAGAAATCTGAAAGTTAGCCTTCTTTTTGGTATTCTCTTGCAAGATCTTCTGAATCTTTGGGCTGTCCACTGAACCGTCTTGATCCTTATCTGCACTTCCGGCTTAATTCTGAGGGTGGCCATAAGATTTGAAAGGTGACCCACCTCAAAATTGAAAACCGAATCTCTAGCTCCCTCGGGTAAAATCCATTCCTTAACCATCATAACTGAAGACTTTCGACTCAAAGCGTCTACGACTCTATTCGCCTGTCCAGGGTGATACAAGATATCACAATCATAGTCCTTCAGAAGTTCCATCCAGCGATGCTGTCTCATATTCAACTCATTATGAGAGAATAGATACTTGAGACTTTGATACTCTGTGAAGATCTGGAATCTTTCCATAATGTCTCCAAATCTTCAGAGCGAAAATGGTCATTGTGAGTTCTAAGTCATGCGTCAGATAATTCAGCTCGTGAGGTCTCAACTGACGGGACGCGTATGCAACAACCCTACCATGTTGCATCAGCACACAACCCACTCCTCTAAACGACGCATCACTATAGATCTTGTATCCTCTAGGACCATATGGTATGGTCAACATAGGTGCGGCAGTCAGCTTCTGCTTAAGCTCTCGGAAACTACACTCGCACTTGTCTATCCACACAAACTTCTCTTCCTTTTTCAGTAGTCGAGTCAACGGCGACGCTAAAGCTAAAAACCCATCCACGAACCTTCTATAGTACCCTGCCAAACCTAAAAAGCTTCTGATCTCTGTCACTATTATCGGTCTTGGCCAGTTGATCACTGCTTCTATCTTGGTTGGGTCCACAGAGATTCCTTTGCCTGAAATCACGTGACCTAGAAACGCCACACGAGTCAACCAAAACTCGCACTTACTAAACTTAGCGTACAACTCATGATTCCTTAGGGTCTAAAATACCATCCTCAAATGCCTCTCGTGCTCCTCTGAATTTCTCGAATACACCAGGATATCGTCGATGAACACAATCACAAGCTTATCCAGATACTCTTTAAACACTATGTTCATCAAATCCATGAAAGCAGCTGGGCTGTTCGTCAAACCGAACGGCATTACAGTGAACTCATAATGGCCGTATCGAGTACGAAACACTGACTTCGGTATGTCTTCCTTTCTAATCCTCAGCTGATGATATCCCGTCCTCAAGTCAATCTTTGAAAATATCGACGTTCCTTGCAATTGGTCAAACAAGTCGTCAATCCTCGGCAGTGGATACTTATTCTTGATCGTCACCTGATTGAGTTGATGGTAGTCGATGCATAAACACAACGAACTATCTTTGTTTTTCACGAACAAAACTGCTGCTCCCTAAGGTGATGCACTAGGACATATGAATACCTTATCCAACAAATCCTGCATCTGCACCTTCAGTTCTTTCAACTTAGACAACGCCATCCGGTAAGGAGCCTTAGAGATTGGCTCTGTCTCGGGTGCTAACTCGATCACGAACTCTATCTCTCTCTCTAGCGGCAGGCCTGGCAATTCTTTCGAAAACACGTCTGGAAATTCTTGTACTACTGCGATATCTTCAATCTTCAGCTCCTCAATTGTCGTATCCACAACAATTGCCAGATAACCCGGACAACTCCCGTCTAACAAACGGGTTGCCTCAAGCGACGAGATTAAGGTAATCGAGGGTCCTCCTCGACTTCCAGTAAACTCGAAACTTTCACCCAATAACGGGTTAAATTGATTTGCTTAATGATAGCAGTCCATCTTAGCTCGTTGCTTGGTGAGCTAGTCCATGCCAATTATCACATCGAAATCATACATGGCTAGGACTATCAAATCTATCTTCCCCTCTCGCTCACCAATCACTAACTTGTAACCAGGACAACCCACTGAAGCTAACACCTTATCCTTTAACGGTGTAGATATACTAACTACTGACTCCAACAACTCAGGAATCAATCCTACCAGCTTAACAAACTGCTTAGCTATAAACGAATAAGTTGCACCAAGATCAAATAAAGCATAAGCAATGTGGTCATTCAGTGAAACCATACCTATAATCACATCAGGCGAGTCCTCAGTCTGTCCCTTTGTGATAGCATACGTCCTTCCCTGAGTTGGAGGTTTGTTTTGTCCTTCTTGTTGTGCAATCTGCGGCACGAACCCTCTATTCTGACCCATCGGTGGCGGTGGTGGTAACTGCTGTAGTCCCCTTGGCCTTTTAGGACAATCTCTAGCCAGGTGACCCTGTTGGCCACACTCAAAGCAAGCACCCATCTATAAATGGCACGAGGCTGAACCATGTCACCCTCCATAAAAGCGACACGCGCGATTCTAACTGGGCGGGGCATGATACCTTCCTCCGGTCATGGGCCTCTTCGCAAACCGGTTCCCGTCTCTGTTCGAACTAAATCTTGAACCAGACGCACCTTGATGTTCACTTAGGTTCCTCTCTATTAGTATAAACCTCACCGTCCTTTAGGTCTTTTCTTAGCTTTGGTCCTTCCTAAACCTTCGAGCTTTATCTTCAAGATCCTCTATCGGGAGTGTACAATCTTGCTTCGTACTGATCCACGGTCAGCAGCCCTTGACGGAGACGCTGGAATTCCTCTATCTTCTGTTCTTGGGCTCTACCCGAAAAATATTTGCCATTAAAGGCTCTGAGAAAAGCGTTCGACCCCGGGACTACGCCTTCTAGGAAAACTGTTCCTCTGGTGGCTCTCCACCACGTATTCGCGTTACCTTTGTGGCACCCCTCGAACGGCCCCCGATCCGTTAGGGTTGCCACAGTTCGCTTACCTTTCACTTTCCCTAATAACATGTCACTCTGATACCATTTCCATTGCAACGGGTCCATACAACCTGGGGGTTTACATCTTTTAGATCGGTCCCTTGCGCAATTCATATAACGGAAGCATAACCAACAACTCCCTTCCCTATATTCAGAAAAACTCAAACACTTTTATTTACTTAAACCAGCATCATTCATCGGTACATCAAAATGCCATCTTCTATAAATGATGCACATCTCCTCTAACAGTCGTATACTTAAAGTCCATCGATCAATGAAAAGTTCCATCCTCCTCTTCGTCATATCCAACCACTTGATCCATCTACTAGTGGCGGTGGTTAGAGGAATCTTATCTAGTCTGAAATGTTAATCCCCAAAAGGGGTGAGTACAACCACTCAGCGGTAAAGATCCACCAAACTACTCATTGCGTCACACGAACAATCAAGGCATCATAACAATTGCAGCCATGCATATGTCGTCATACCATATGTGCATATACCATCATGCACTCATCATCAAGCATTCATGCATATATCACCATGCCATATGTGCATATACCTCCATGCAGTCATGCATATCTCATCATGCCATCGTGCATATACCACCATGATTCATATCATCCATGCTATCAAGCATACATCACCACGAGATCCATTCATGCCTTCACGATCGCATTTTCAATATCAAATAGCATCAATTTACTTTCATAAGCAGATCATGCATCATGCCATATGCATACACCCATGCACATGATTCACTTTAAATTCTTATCTTTCACAAGGATCTCATCAATTTTTCTTCCTAGGGACCATTGTTTGCATCCCACAATTTATCGCTCGCATCCAACCAGGCATCGCGAGGAACCTCCGGGCATGTATTCAAAATATAACCGGGCATCCGGCACCCCCACATTCCGGGCATCTCGTATCCCAACTGGCATCACGAGGTATCCCCCCGGCACACACCTCCAGGGCTTCCGGGATTACGTACCGACATACCACTAGGCATTCCCCCTGGAATTACGTACCGTATACCACCGGGCATCTCGAAACTCCCGAGGACCCTCCGGAATTACGCCACTAGGCCACCGGGCATCCGGCACCCCCACATCCCGGGCATCCCGACACTCCCGGGGCATCGTCGGCTCACACCTCCGACGGCATCCTCATTTATCACAATTCATGTTCACAATTGTGTCTCAATATTAACATGGCACATGATGTGATGGCAACAAAGTCAATTTCAGCTTTTGATTTTATATGTAATGCCATATATCATCACATATGCAGGAAGATCAATTACTATTATTTTAGAAAACAGAAAGGATTCTTTTTAATTTACATTTCCTAAAATTTAGTAATTGTCTCTAATAATTTATAAGAATTCAGCACATCATAGACAAACTCTGAGGGCATTCATCTCATGAAGAACACAGCACCACCAGAATTTCATACAAAACAGGATAGTCCATGCATCACAGCTTTTGAAATTTGCACAATCCAGCTAGCACGGTTTTAAAAAAACATTTTCATTAAATACCCAAATGACATTAAAAAATTATGAAATTCGAACATATGATAGTCAAGACATAAAGGCAGATACTTCATGAAGAACACTACACCAAAAGATCCCTATATAGTTCAATACAGACCACGCATCACAGCACTACTAATTCTGTCCGTTCCACTTGCACAGTTTTTGAAGCATTTTTGGTTAAATAGGCAAATGAACTTCAAAAATTACGAAATTTGAATATGTTGTAGGCAAGACATAAATAAAGATATTTAATGCAGAAAAATTTGCCAAAAGAATCTCATAAAAAACGGTGTAGACCACGCATTGCAACATTACCAAGTCCGAACACATCAGATCGCACAGTTTTAAAAAATTTTTCGATTAAATACCCAAATGACATTTAAAAATTATGAAATTCGACTATGTGATAGCCAAGACCATAAGGTAAATACTTCATGAAGACATCGAAGTCAGATTCGTCCTAGGTAATTAAATATAGGCGGTTAAAACTTCTATTCCTAGTACCGAAATTTCCAGATCTAACCATCTCGGAAAAACCACGATTTCACCTACCTACTCTTGTTTGTTTTCTCTAAATTTTTGATATGTTCTACCTCAAGAAGTAAACTACAACTTTTATTAACAGATAAAGGTGATATTTTCACAAGAAGGTTACTTTACAGACCACGAAACCACTGAAGGTCAACACAACGAATTCCAGATCTAGTCTCTCCAAAGAAAAATCATTTCACTAACCATTTCTTGTTCGTTTTGCCTCAAATTTTAGTATGTTTTTCTTAAAGGTGTTATACAACTTTCATGAAGAAATCGAAACAAGATTCTAACTAAAATGTCACATGCAACACACAATCTCATGGACGGTCGGACTGGTCTTTCCACAAACAGCATGCATGGCCAACGAATTTCTCTTTAAAGCTCCGAAATTTCATCCCATCTACCACAACCAAGACTTACCCTCTACTACACATACACACAGCAATGCAAAGGGTAGATTTTAGGACTTCACTTGCCTCTAATTCCAGCAAACAACCGGCAGCTCAACGGCGGGACAAGGCGGCTCGACGACGGGGCACGGCGGCGACGAACCTCCTCCTTCCTTTCTCTCTTCCTCTCTTCCTCTCTTTCTCTCTTTCTCTCCGCTCTCTCTGCACCTAGACCGACCACCCCCTTCCCCCTTTTCCTTTTGGTTGAAAAGAAAGCTTGCATGCATCAACATTTTGCATGGGGGACTCTTGTTCCCAAGAAGGAGACAAGTGTCTCCCTTGCCGAAGACACTTGGAGGAGGCCATTCGGCTCCTCCCCCCCCTCCATGCATCGACAACTCCATGGGCTCTATGGGCCGGGCCTCTTGGCCCACTTTAGGCCCAACACACTTGGGCCTAAAGTCCAAACTTAAATGGCCCATATTTATTTTTGATAATCCATCTTAATCCCACTTATACAAGGTACCAAATTCCAAATTTAAATGGCCATAATACTTTGCAACATAGTTTAATAAAATCCAACTTATAAAATTCATGGCCAAAAACATAATTTCTTCATCAAATGAAATCCTTGGTCTCATATGGACATAGGACGCATTTCCAACAAAATAATTATCCATTTATATAAATACCAGATCATTCTTATTCACTTGGCCATAAATCTTGAAATCATAAATCAATAAACTCCTACTTATAAAACACATGGCCATGAGTTATTTTTGGGATGCCACAACCTTGCAGCTAGTATACTGCCAGGACAACTTTCTACTCCTCAGTGCACATCAGAAGTGCAAAGGCTTGCTCCAAGTCTTGGATCCAAAGCGATGTAGTCTCGAGATCTCCTGCGTCAGTGAACCTCGGCGGGTTCAGCTTCAAGAACTGCTCCACGAGCTTATGAATAGGTCTCTCCCTCTCAACCATCACGTTCCCAGCTGGAACTTCAGCAGGTGCGGCAACGGCAGCAACATCAGCAGCAGCGATGACGGCAGTAGTAGCGGCAGCTTGAGTGGCGGCGACTTGATTCTGGGCTTGTTGCCCCATTAGATTCCCAAGCGTCTCAAGCACCTCCATGATCCCTTCAATCTTGGGATCATCAGGGGCTGCTACCCCAGCACCAACAGAAGGCGGTGCTACTCCACTAGCACTAGCCTGAGCTGACGCTCTACCATGACCCCCTCGAGTACCGACCCTTGTCGGCGTCCTAGCCCGAGTAATGGTTCTCTTTCTAGGAGTCCTCTGCGCCTGATCACTCATTTAACAAGTTCTTTATAGAAACCCTTTCCCAATTCCACACAGAATTAAGAGCTAAGCGATCCCCACAAAACAATCTACCAAACATCTATCACTGACATGCATCAGAATAAAATGAAGGCCATCCTACTAACTATCCCATAAACCATCGCACCTTATCACTCTAACTATCGACCGGCTCTAATACCACTCCGGGCGAGGATGTCACGCCCCGAACCTCGAGTGCGTGCCCAACCCTTAGTGATTGATAAAATTTGCGACGTCCCAGGACACGTCGCCAACCCATTCATTTTAATGCACATGCGGAAGCGAAACAAAACCCCTGACAACAACCAACACGGGATAGAAAAGCAGGAAGCATATTCACAACCAAAACACTTTTATAAACACCTCAGTTTATATACACATTAAACTATAGCCAAGAGTCTACAGAAGACCGGCTCTCAAAAGAAGCTGTCCTAAGACCTACTAGTTGGACACATTTGTCGATCCTTTGGTCTCCATAGGCTCCGGGGGCTTCGAGTTCTCCACAGCACCATCAGGAGGGTTAGCTGCACTCTCACCTAGAGCAGCGTCGACTACCATCGAGGGGATCTCAAAACCCTGGAGGGGACCCACCCTGAATCCATTGGGTTCGTAGTGAACCACGCTCTGAATCGATGAGGTATCCGCTAAGGTAGGCCCTCTTCGACCCAAACGGTGGTCACTAGAAGTTCATAGACCCAATGACTTCCGAGATCAAGGTAGTTAAAAATCCGCTTGGTAACCCTCATGGGCCGACCAAAACGTTCCGGATGAACTACCATCTAAAAACCTGAAAAGGTTGAGCCACGACGGGGTGAGACAATGTCTCAGCAAGTTCACCTCCTAAACTCCGACTAGGAAGGAAAGACGCCTAGAGGCAGCTATACACAAGTCAGAAGACTTACCTTGCCTCAGTTCCCTCTTGCACGTCAGTACAGTTCATAATCTCATCCAATCAACTCAATCCATTCAATTCAATACAATCGATACAATCGATACCATCTATCAATTGAATTAATTCGATCACTGCTCACACAAGCTAAGGTATATATATGCTCGCACAAGCTGATATAGATGGTTGCTCGCACAAGCTGATATATATAATATAGCTCACCCAAGCTAATATAGTATATTGCTCTCACAAGCTGATGTATTAATGCTCACACAAGCTGACGTACAATAATGCTCACACAAGCTGAAACACGATCGATCAACACCGGCCAAGGACATTGTGCCTTGTACAAAAATTCCTCAATTAAAATAATGAACTTGGCCTATTTTCATCGTGTTAAAAATACCCAATAAAAATAATCGTGTGTGGGTACACGGTCGGCCTGAGCCAAAAATGCAATATCTTTCTTTTCAAAAATCCCACTATTTAATATAGTGTCTAACAACATCTTCGGCATTAAAAACTGATGCTAGGTATTTTCTAATTAAAATACCAAAATTCACAATTTAGGGATAAATACCAAAAATTACAATTTCCACTCAATTTGCACAAAATAGCATTCAATTGTAGAAACTAAGCACATTTATACAATCAGCACGAAATTCCGGTATAATTTATGAAAAATAATAAATAATTAAATAAATACAATTAAATACCAAAAATACCAACTTAGGTCGGAAATGCTTAATTAACCGCCCAAACGGGCTAGGAAAATTTCCGAACCTATTTAGATAAATAGTACAACTTATCTAGTCCTTAATTAATCGAATCTAACCACCTAACATGCACAAACGAATAATTAAATCACTATCCGTTCTAACTAACCACCTAAACCTTAAATAGCCTAAACTAATCAACCTTAAGCATCATTAACTTCCTAAGCATAGTTTAGCAAGTAAACTCACTGGTTTAGCGTTCCGATGAGTCCACAACGACGGCGACATGGAGACGGGCGACAAACGACCCTGCGACGACACCTAATGGAGACCGGCAAGCTTTGAAAACGGGCCACGAAGCCTCAAAGCCCTTGCTGGCTTTTCAGTTCTAACCTTGGGTCGAGCAAGCTAGAACGGCGACCGATTTGGGCTAAAACGGCAAGGCGGGCTGGCGGGCGGCTGTAGCGGGCTAGGCGAAGGTGGATGGCGGCTGGGCGGCGACGGTGGAGCTCCGGCTGTGCTCCTACGGTGACCAGGGCACGCGGGGAAGGACGGCTGGTGTGACATCCTGGATTTTTTAGTTCTACTTTCAATTAAATTAATCGGGTCTTTTATCGACGCACCTATAGTGCTATTCTTAGAACTGATCACTCCTGAGATAACTAGACTATCTGGCGAAGTCACTAAAGGATTTTAATGCATTAGACTTGAGAATTTGACCAGGAATCGACTACTCGACCGTGTTCATCTGTAGAGATCATTTCGACAGATGAACACGGGTGATTCGACTGAGATGTGTAGTTAAACATGGTTGATTCCACTAAATTTTCAAAATTCTTGTCGATCGACACTAGATTGATTTTTTTGTCGTTTTGGTATCCTGTGTCCGTATTTGAAATCTCGAGATTCTCACGACAACCGAGAGTTGCCAATGTGTCGAAGAGGTTAAGTGTGGCTCGAAGAAAATCGACCACGGGTCATTTGCACTAAAAATTTCTGAAAGCTACTCGGTAGCCTAGATCACGCTTAAAATCATGCAGAATTGAAATTAACTGCGAATTTGAATCCGATTTCAGAAATTGAAAGTTCTGTCATGTCACGAGTCATTTTAGGAACGTCAACTCAGCCTCCAAAGATTTTTTTGCAAACCGAGACTTTTTGGGAAAAAGCCGAGGTAGGGTCGTTTTTGTCTAGAAAATGTCGAGGACCGTGTTTAATCGTGAAATTGGGAAGCAAGTGGGATCCATTGGCGAGGAAGAATACCAATTTGATCATTGGCCTGATAATGGAAATTATAGTGGACGATTGATGTTGATTCAAGAACCAATGGGTGTCCATTTGAGGAGAAACCAAGCCAAATTCATAGCGCCCCTTGCCATGACTTATGGACCACTTCAAAAACCTTCTAGAAGGGGTAATTAGGTCTGGAATTGTGGCTATGGAAGCCATCAAGTTGGTGGGCCAAGTTGGGAGACAAATGGATGAGGAGCAGACCATGGAGGGACCCTCCAAGCCAATCTTGTTCCCCCTTCCCCTCATGATGCCGTCGACACTCCTCTCCTCCCCCTCACTTGTCATTTTTGGAACTCAGCAAACCAGGAGAGACCGAACAGCAAGCCAGCAACCCGCCAAGACCCGTCGATGCCGTTTGTTGCCCGCCGGAACCACCATGACGCCACCGCTCGCCGACGCATGCCCTGTGGCATCCTAGAATTTCATGGCGACCTCCAGATACATTAGAACCTATGGAAAGGGGATGGAAGTGCCATAGGATTATGTATGGCCTTTAGACCAATGGATCACAATAAATTAAGGCCAAGCATTCTAATGGACAATTATTTGATGGGGAAAAATTCTATTCTTGGCGGTGCGATTTAATTGTGTTACAAAATTTTATGGCCCTATAAATTGCAATTAGGTATTTATATAAGTGGGGATTTAGAGTAGATTATTAAAAGAGGAAGTGGGCCAAAATTTTAAGCCCAAGACCAGCCCCACCGTTCGGCCACTAAGGCCTGGCCCGCGAAGCCAAAGAAAGGGAGCTGCCGTCGACCGAAGGGGGAGAGGGCCGGCCCAAGGGAGGCCCATCAACCTGCATGCAAATTCCCAAGTGGCAAGAGAAGCTTGCCAAGTGTTAGTCCATTATAGCCAAGTGTAAGAGGCCATGCAAAATCAAATGATTGCAAATCATTGAGGGGGAAAGAAAAGAGGAGAGGCGGATTAGGAGAGGGGGTTTTCGACTAAGAGAGAGAGAGAGAGAGAGCTGTCATGTGAGAGAAAGAGAGGAAGGGAAAAAGGAAGAAGGAGGTCCGTCGCTGCCGTGCGTGCGCCAAGTCCCGCCATCGAGCCGCCTTGCCCCTCCGTTTGCTTGACGAGATTTTGCTTGGATTAGAGGCAAGTAGAGTCCATTAATCTACCCTTTTCTTACTGTGATATATGTTGTGAGGAATGGTAAACTTCGGTTGTGGTAGAAGTGAAGAAATTTAGAAGCTTTGGGGAGAAGTATGTTAGCCTAGCATTCTGTTTTCTAGAAAGGTAGTCCGACCTTTGATGATTTCGTGAGCTACATGTAATTTTATAGTTGGAATCTCGCTTCGACTTCTTAATGAAAGTTGTATAGAACTTCTTGAGTAACATATCAAAATTTCATAATAAATGAAAAATTATAGACCCGTGAAACTATTTTTCCTTGAAGAAGTTAGATCTGGAAATCGTAATGCTGACCTAGTGTGATTCTGTGAATTTTATAAAATTGTACGGTTGAAATTTTCTCTCATGTTCTTAATCAAAGTTATAGAAGACATGTTATTTAGTAACACAATAAAATTTTAGAGGAAATGGACGAGTCTATGTTGGTGAAACGATTTTTATCCGAAACGGTTGGATCTGGAATTCGATGCCGAGGGTTAGGGACGGTTATGGTAATTATAGTTTTTAATCTGTCATGAATTTGATTTTGAGTTCTGCATGAAATATTTAATTATAGGCTTTTTATATAACATATCAAAATTTCAGAATTTTTAGAGCTGATTTAGGATTTTTACCGAATTTGTGAATGAAATGTGTATGACAATATTCCGAAATTATAAAGACTGTGATGCATGGACTGTACCGAATTGTATGAAGCTCTTTTGATATGGCGTTCTTCATGAAATATTTTACTCTATATCTTGTATATAACATGTCAAATTTTTGGAATTTATTAAGACCTTTTACTAATTTTTCAAGAATTTTAACTAAAGGAGTGTATTCTGTTTTTATCCGAAAATTGCTGTGTTTTCAAAAATAAATGAATTTGCTCTATGAGATATAATGTCTTGAGTGATTGATTTTGCTATGTGGTGACATTAGGCATGTCATATAATATCAAAAAGTTGAATTTGACCTTTGTTACTATTACATCAAATGCCATGTTGACATTGAGACACATATGTGAATATAAATTATTATAATGATGATACCGTTGGAGGTGTGAGCCGACGATGCCCCGGGGGTGTCGGGATGCCCGGAGTGTGTGTGCCGGATGCCTCGGGAGTGTCGGGATGCCCGGAGGTGTGTGCCGGCAGCCCTGGAGGTGTGTGCCGGGGGGATTCCTCGTGATTCCAGTTGGGGGACGAGATGCCCGGAGGTGTGTGCGGGATGCCCGGAGGTGTGTGCCGGAGGCTCCTCGTGATGCCAGGTTGGGTGCGAGCGATAAATGGGGGATGCAAACATTGGTCCCTGGGAAGAAAAATGATGAGATCCAATTGAAAGATAAAATTGGAAATTAAATCATGCACATGGATGAGTGCATGGTGATATATGCACGTTGCATGGTGATATATGCATGGCTGATGGCCCTATTATCCAGGAGTTTTCGTCTGTTCACGTCCGACGTGATGGAGTGATGATAGGGATGCTGCCGTCGCCTCCGGCTGATGCACCGGGTTGGGTGTGATCGCGCGTTCGACTGGTAAAGGACGGCACTTTTTGGATAGCCGACACTTGATGATGGATAGGTGTACATGTCTGGTGTAGGGTCGAGTTTCTTTTGAGTTATAGCCGAGTATAGTTAAAAGCCTTGGCCTTTTGCTATACCGACCCGAGATGTCTATCGTGATTATGTAAAAAAAAGTGACTCGGCTTTATCTTTTATTTGATGCGTAGTAGGTGTGCATTGCATTATTCTTGATGGAGATGGGATAGGGAGATTAGATTATGCTTCCGTTATATGAACTGCGCTGGGACCAATTTAAAAAAAAAAAAAAATTCAACCCCAGGATTTGTGGACCCGCTATAAATAAATGGTATCAAAGTGGTATATTGATTAGAACAAGTGAAAGTTACTTGTGGTGACCCTAGCGGATCGGGGGCCGTGTCGAGGGGTGCCACATGCCCCGCCGCCTTAGCCACGTCCCCTGTCGTTCTAGTAGCGTCATCTTGCCCAGCCCGCGCTCCTAGCAACGCTCTAGACCAGCCCCCGCCGTCCAGCTTGCCACCGCCGCCGTGGAGCCCCACCTGGACCCAGTCAAGCCCCCTCAGCCCATCTCAGCCCGTCTCCGCCTCAACCGAGCCTCCATCCAACCATTTCAACCACCGGCCAGATCAGAACCCAGTGGGTTTTCAACCAAGGTTTTGGCCCGTTTTGGCCCGTTTTGGCCCGATTCCGGACCCCGTTTGCCAAGCCCGCTTTGGAGACGATCGAGTCTCACTTCGTCTCCGTTGATTTGATCCGAGTGGATTAATTAAGAAGTGAGTTTAACTCACTAATCCTCGCTTAGTAAGTTAATGACGTTTATGGGTTGATTATTTTAGACTAAGATAGGATTAGGTGGATAGTTAGATTGGATTAGCGAATTGACTAATTATCGATGCATATTAGGTGGATAGTTTACTGCAATTAGGGCCTAGACAAGCTCTAGTATTTATCTAGAGTGGTTCGGAAATTTTCCGCGCCCTTCTCGGCTTTCAATTAGGCTTTACGGGCCTAAGTTCTATTTATAGGCATTTATTAATTAATTTTTGTATTTATTTATTTATTTATTTTCCGGAAATTAGATCGGGATGGCCGATGACCGAAATTTTATGTTGATTGTAGTGGTGTGATATGTTTATTTAATTGGCTGTTATATCGTGCTGAATTTTGCGTGATTTGTATTTTAGGAATTTATTCCTAAATTTATTTAATTTCAGTAATTAATTGGAAATTAACCGAGTGTCGGTTTACCACGCCAAAAATATTTTGGTGGACAATATAAAATGGTGGGATTTATGGAAACGAAATAATTGTAATTTGGCTAAGGCCGATCGTGTACCCACACACGAGTATTTTTATCGGGTATGATAAAAAATGGAGAAATAGTCGGATAATCAAATCAGTGGATCTTGCAGCTTCTGGTGAGCATAATTAATATATCAAATTAGTGGATCTGGCAGCTTCTGGTGAGCATAATTAGTATAGCAGATCAGTGGATTTGGCAGCTTCTGGTGAGCATAATTACTATAGCTGATCAGTGGATCTGGCAACTTCTGGTGAGCATAATTACTATATCAGATCAATGGATTTGGCAGCTTCTGGTGAGCATAATTAGTATAGTAGATCAGTGGATCTGGCAGCTTCTGGTGAGCATATTTAATATATTAGATTAATATATCTGGCAGCTTTTGGTGAGCTATACTATCTATTATCAGCTTAAAGCAATCGGTCCTAAGTGTGATCGGACCTTATAGATAGTATTGATTGAAATGACCGGGGAATGGTCTCGATGACATGGAATCTACTGAGTCGATTGATTGATAACTCGATCTGTTTGGCTGTTGTGATAGAATAATTGTATAAATGATGTTGAATTGCAGGAAGGAAATGAGGCCAAGGTAAGTCCTCTGACTCGTGATTGTGCCTAGGCAGCCCTCAGGGCGTATTTTCTTCCTAGTCGGGTCTTAGGGGGTTGAACTTGCTGAGACATCGTCTCACCCCGTTGTGGGATAACATTTCACGTCCATAGATGGCAGGCCCTCCTGAACATTTTGGACAACTGAAGAAGTTCATAGAACATAATTATCATATTCCGATACATGGGCACCCTGAAGGATTAGAGTACGTGCTGGTGAAGTCCATAGTCTGGGTTGATGTGGGTTTACCCAAAAAGGTGCCCCATCAATATAGGGCATGGTATTACCATTATCGTAATGGATAAAAAGAGGGCCCCGTACCGGAATCTGAGATACCTCTGTATGTGATGGAGGTTGCTTTTGGAAAGGGCACGGCAGATCCTAAGGATGGTTCGGTGGTGGACTCGAAGGACCCTAAGCTTGATGATCCAGATTCTCCGGTGTATTCAGCAGTAGGCTCCAGCTGAAGTGTGGAAGGAGCATCGAGGATGATGACCCGTAGTGGATTGGAAACCCCGCCCTTGCTTGCAGACCTTGTTTTATGAACTGGCTTTGTGTAGGACCTAACTGATATAGTTCGGATTGTAATATATACATTATGGTTGGCTATGTATATATAAGTGTGGTTGAGTTTTTAGTTAAAAAATTATGGCCCTACTTTCCTATCCCATTATTTGTTGTCGGCGGATTATTCATATGCTTCTGCATGCGTATTAAAATGAATGGGTCGGCGATGCGTCCTGGGACGTCGCTATTTAATCGACCAAGCTGGGATGGGCGCGCGCTCGAGGATCGGGGCGTGACAGTTGGGCGCGAAACAGGCGGATGGCGCTTGCGGGGGACGCGCGACGTGAGCGGCGGTTCGGCGGCTTTGGGCAGGCGTGCGATGGCTAGGGGGAGGTGCTGCTTGGTTTCTCTGGTTTTTGGAGCTCAAAGATGGACCAACAATGCATAAAATGGGCTTGCTGAAGAAGAAGACAACTAAAGGTTGGAGGGTCCCAATTTGCCTCCAAAGTCCTCTCTTCTATCCCTTTGTCCATTGGCAAGGACTCACCAGCCATGGCTGTCATCCAATACCATTTTGCAGCCCTCAAACTTCCTCAACACACCACCCAAATGGTCCAAAATGTTGCACACCAAGGGACCTACGAATTTTAAAACAAAATCCCCCAAATCCACTTCAATTCTCCTTCAATTGGATCTAATTTGATATCCAAAAATCCCATTAAGGTGCCATCATCCCAAACAACATTTTTCCTCATCAATTTGTCCAACTTGAATCCAAAAAATGCAACAAAAAATGGCCCTTTGATTTTTCCAGTAAAAAATGGCCCTACTTTGAAATTTTGCCAAAAATCCCGGTTTGTAGAAAAATCTTCGGAAATCGGGTTTAAATTCGTGGTTAATTTCAATCTAGTGCGATTTTAGCGTGACCTAGCCTACTGGGTAGCTTTTAGGAATTTTTAGTGCAATTGACCCGTGGTCGATTATTTTCGAGCCACATTGTACATCTTCGACACATTGGCGACTCTCGGTTGTCGTGAAAATCTCGAGGTTTCAAATGTAGACATAGGGTACCGAAACGACAGAAAAATCGGTCTAGTGCCGATCGACGAGAATTTTGCAATTAGGTGGAATCACCCACACTTAATCACATGGCTCAGTCAAATCGACCTATCTCCTGTCTCTAATTGATTTTTAACTGCGCCGTAATGACCTTTGTAGACTAGCACAGTCGAGCAGTCGATTTCTGGTCAAATTCTCACATCTATTACGTTAAAATACCTTAACGGCTTCACCTAGACTAGTTATCTCGTGAGTGATTAGCTCAGAGAATAGAACTATAGGCGCGTCGATGAAAAACTCAATTCATTCAATTGAAAATAGAATTGGAAATTCAGGATGTCACAATTCAACAAGGATGGCGTCAGGGATGCAGCGTGGCAGTAGCAAGGAGCACACTACTCGACTAGCCGAGAATGAAGTACAGGAGGTGGCAGCTAGGGTTTCCCGAGGGGGGGGGGCGACGCCGACGGTAGGGACGACGACGGACATACGGTAATGGGACAGAACGAACCCAGCGTGGTTCAGGATTAAGGAGAATGGCTTGGGCTGGAGCTCACATGAGCCCGATGGTCGTGAGCTCCGTCACGGATGTTCGAAGCAGGGCAGAAATAGAGCCCTCTTACCGAGGCTTGACGCGGAGAGAAAGGAAGCATGGGGGGGAAGGGAATCGATCGCGACTTAGATGTGGTGGTTGGCGACGGCTCTACCTCGTCCTTTCCCTCTTGTAGCTCTCTCCCGGATCTGAACCTCCTCCGCCCCATGAATCTCACTCACTTAGCCCCTCTCTTCCGGCTTCTCTCTCAGACCTCAACTTGCTCGCTCTCAAGCCTCCCCTGAAGTCTCTCGAGGGAAGTTCTCGAATTCGTTGCCTTCGATCTCCCTCCGTGTTGTGCTTTTTGGCCTTTCGCTACGAGATCTATTGATAGGTGAAGGGGGGCCGGTCGATGAAGGCTTCGGCCGCCGGTCCTCGCACGCCGACCAACCTCAGTGCGGCCAAACCGGTGTCTCCTCAACCACCCACTTGCTCTGCTTTAAAGACGCATCCCATCTGCTGCCAGTCTACTCTTCCTCTCTCCGCTGTAGGCCGTCCTCGAGCGTGTCGTCGTCGCTGCGCATGACCTACAGAGGTGGAAGAGGAAGGAGGAAGGTAGAAGAAGAAGAAAGAAGAAAGGGGAGGTTGGGCTCGGAAAAGAAAAGGCTGGGCCCTGGGCCCTTGTGGGGGGGGGGGAAGGGAGAAAAAAGGGTTGGGCGCGAAGGCCTAGCCCTAGTGGGCTGCCCTTTTCCCCTTTTCTTTTTTTTTTAAAAAAAATCTGAAAAAAGGTGAAAAACAAAGGAAATAAAGCTTAATGGATGCAAGGCAAAAATCAAGACCTAATTGATGCGAAGAAATATTTTTGTTAGGGTCAAATTGATCCCTAATTTTCTATGCAAATTAATTTCAAAATACCTAGCCAAAATCTAGGTGTCAACATTAATCTTTTAACACATTGATCGTGTTGCTATGATTGAATTTATACCTCCCACCACCCGGTCTTCTTCAGTTCTTACACAAATGAAATCTCCCTCATCAGCTTGTCCACAAAGTTAACACAAAAAGCAATGAGAAAGTCCAAAAAGTTAACAAAAGATTACAAATACAATAAATGCACGTGAAGGCAGGCGTAGCAATCAGTGGAGGGCTCTTCAATGAGCTTTGTTTGTTTTTTTTGGACACACTTCAATGACCTTTGTTAACATTCCTTATCTTCATACTTTGCTCTTTTTCTTCTTTCTTTTTCATGTGCATGCTAATATTTAACTTTGTCAGAGGATTTATCTAACACATCAATCAATTTTATTAATACTTTAACACATTGATTGAATTCAAACCTCGAGCCAACCAGTCTTCTTCAGTTCTTTGGACAAATGAAATCCGACAAGTTCCCACTAATCAACTTGTCCAAACGGTCCAATGAAGAAACAGAACGTGTCCGATGGCAAGCTTTTATTTGTGTTTCTTTCACACTGATTACCCTAAGGACAAAATGTCGACTCAAAAACACTCATTAATTGAGCCAATAGCCATGAAGAAACAGGAAAGTCCACAAAGTTAACAAAAGAACACAGAATACAATAAATGCACATGAAGGCAGGTATAGCAATCCGTGGAGGGCTCTTCGATGGCCTTTGTTACCATTTAATGAGGTCTTCGCATAGAGACACCCCACCATAAATCAAGTCTTTTTGTCGGAGAATCTGTCAACACAACAATCAATTTTATTAATCTTTAAACACATTGAAGGTGTTGTTCTGATCGAATTTATACCTCCTGCCACCCGGTCTTCTTCATTCTTTACACAAATGAAATCTCCCTCGTCAACTTGTCCAAACAGTCCAATGAAGAAGCAAAACGTGTCCGATGGCGAAGCTTTTATTTGTGTTACTTCTCGTTCCCTGACTTGCGCCTTCTCTCTCTCATCTATACACTTCACCTGCGAGGAAAGTTCTGAGCTTTTTCGTAGTCTCTCATTCAATCACGCATCGTCCTTATGGAAAGCGAAGATTTCGAGGGACGCATTCCATTTTCTTCCTCGTCGGTTCCTCTATGGAATTATGATGTGTTCGTAAGCTTCAGAAGTAGGGACATAAGGAAGACTTTCGCAGCCCACCTATTCCGCGCGCTGAAGCAGGGAGGGATCTACTACTTCAAGGACAATGACAAAGCAGAGACCGGAGATTTCATGGAGCCCAGGCTGCTCAATGCGATTCACCATTCCAGGGTCTCTCTCATCATGTTCACCACCAACTATGCGGAATCGCAGTGTTGTTTGAACGAGCTGGTGAAAATCCTGGAGTGCAACAGGACGTTCAGGGATCATCATATTCACGTGGTTGTGCCTATTTTCTATGATGTGGAGCCAAGCGACGTTCGGAAACAGAGCGGACCATTTGGGGATGGTTTTCAAAGGTGTTTGGGCACCCACACGGATGATTTGCTGGTGCAGAAGTGGAGGGATGCACTTAAAGAAGCCGGGAATTTATCAGGATTGCATTTGAATAATGATGCTAATGGGTAATGTACTGTCTTCTGCAAGAAACTTATGTTCATTTTAGGCGTATCAGTTGTGCTTGATTGATTAGTTTGCTCACCACAAAAGCTCATATTGGTGCTCGATTTGAACTCTTGTGCTGATTGAATCTAGTTCATGTGTTTTTTGCTTATGTGTTGATGGCCTCTCCAGGCTATAGTTATTGATATTTGAACTTGGTCTTCCCATATAACTACAGGGATCAAGCAGATTTCATCGAGCAAATTGTAGGACGTCTCTTGAAGATAATTAGCAGAACAAGCTCCCCCTATGATATTGGGGTAGATTCCTCAGTAGATGATGTGATATCTTTGCTGGGGATTGGGTCAGAGGATGATGTCCGTGTGGTTGGGATATGGGGAATGAAAGGAATTGGTAAGACAACGGTGGCCAAAGCTATCTGCCATCGCATTTCTAGGGAATTTGATGGGGTTAGCTTTCTTGAAAATGTTGGAGTTGCGAACCACGATACTCTTTTACTTCTTCAGAAGAGACTTCTCCACGATGTTCTGAAGGTACAAGGTCCAGAAATGTATGATCTTGACAGCAACATGAACGAGATAAAAACTAAGCTCTGTCAGGAAAGGATCCTTCTAGTTCTTGATAACATTACTGAGAAGCACCAACTTGAGTATTTTGGAGCTGGAGATCGAGAATGGTTCAAATTTGGGAGTAGAATCTTGATAACTACAAGAGAAGAATGGCTTCTGAAAGATCTCAAAGTGGATGATAGTTATATGCTCGCTGGGCTGGTAAGGGATCCTCATCTCGATTCAATTGGATTACCTTTAGATCCATCCTCCTCTCTTCGTCCCTCTGTAGGGCCATTTGGAGGCCACCGTGGTGATTCTTTTGATGATGAAACATACAGTGGCATAAGATATATAACGGTCGTCTTTGGAACAGTGATCGAGTCCATTACTATTGAGTATGTTCAGGATGGGTGTTTTGTGCGCTCGCCAAGACATGGTGGATCTGTGGGAGGCCACATATACAATGTGAGTCCATTATTATGCTTCGCTTTGTTGATTTGCAATATTTACGACTAGTTATGTAATTCTCTATGAAATTATCAGTTACCGTTCGTTTGTGGAATGGGGATCGAGAAAAAGTGGTGTCACAAAATCATAAAAGATGGACTTGCTTGAAAAATTTCAACTGGGTACTTCCACAATGCTTGATCGTCTCTCAATATGTTGATGGCTTTGTTGTTCCTTGCTAAGATATATATATATATATATATATATATATATATATATAATATATATATAAAAGGCAAACTGTGCTACAAAATAAGAGAAGGAATCCAGTCGTCCCAATAATTAGATATCTCTTGTTTTGGGAAAGTTAACCTAAATAATGCATCTAGAGAGCATATAATTTTCCCTTCTTCAAGGGTGATCGATACTCACTTTGCTCCTCTGCAATTGTTGCAGGTAGATGTAGATTATCCAACTGAATACTTGACTTCGGTGTCAGGCTACATTAGAGAAGATTCTTGTCATGTCATCAGCTCTCTTACCTTCCACAGCAATAAAAGGTTACATGGGCCAATTGGCGAGGAGATAGGGAAGTATTTCCGTTTTCCAGAAGTTAATGGAAAGATCATTGGTTTTCATGGAAGGTGTGGCTATTTTCTGGATTCCATTGGAGCTCATTTTGGCCCCGTCTCTCATCCATATCCCTTCGAAGTCGTGGGGCCATTTGGAAATGGGAAAAACCACTGGGATGATGGCAAGCATGCAGATGTCAGACAAATTGTTGTAGCCGCTGGTTCTGCAATTGAATCTGTTATTTTTACCTATGAGGAGGGTCCTTCTTCCAGACACGGTACAACTCACGGTGGCGAAACAAATACGGTACACTACTCTAGTAGGAACTCGACGTTTGATAAACATTACCCCTTATTTTCAATGATGCGTATCATGCCATCGCTGAAGATGGTGTCTGGGTGAAAGTGATAAACTGTTAACTTTGGTACTTAGGTATGACACCATCAACAGGAAGCAAGTTTCTATTGGAAAAAGATTTGCTAAAACAATTCGTCATAAAATTGAACACTTCTTTTAAATTTTTGTATTTTAAAACAATCGGTAAGGGAGAGTGAATCAACTAGTCTCCCTCTATGGACTTTCTGCAGATAGATTTTGGTTGGTAGGATAACATCTAGTTATTCTATCTGGGCATCGTTGTTTTTCCTGACAAAGAGCATTGAAGAGATAATGTTTGCAACAATGGTGCATTTGTTTCATGGAAAATCAATGAGTTGAAAAATATTTTCTTGAATATAATTGTTTGTATCTCGTAGAAACATTAATTAATAGGTTTTTATCACCAATAATAGTCTATTCCTAACATTTTCGTTAATGATGAAAATTTACTTGTTAATTCATTTTGGTAAGTGATACACTTGGTCGATTCTAGGAAAGCGTTTTCCAAATGCTTGATTTTTTGCAAAGTAAATGCTCCTTGGTTGTTGTCTTCCTTATTTCATCTATTATAGTTAACATGATATTGAAGTAGGCAAGATAATCTACTAATTTCCAGATCATGAATTATCATATCAATCATCAAGAGCATCATACACTAGTTGTTGTCATCTACCATGCTTTGCTTCTCAACTTGTTGCATTAACATTTCTTTACCCTCTATATGTTTGGTACAGATAAATCTGGACTGGCTGACTGAAGTTCTTATTTCGGTTTCGGGATATACTGTGAATGATTCTGGTTCTACTGTCATCCATTCACTCACATTCCAAAGCAATAAAAGAATATATGGACCATTCGGCACTGAAACCGGAAGGAAGTTTTCCTTTCCAGCAACTGGTGGAAAGATTATTGGATTTTATGGGAGTTCTGGTTCCCATCTTGAATCTCTAGGAGCATATTTGGAACCAATCTCTCATCTATACCCGATCAAGTGTGCTGGACCATTGGGGGGCCAAGGTGGACACTCTTGGAATGATGGAAATTTCATTGGAGTAAAGAAAATAAAGATGATGTTAGAAGATGATGTCAACTGCATCTCCTTTGAGTATGATGATAATGGCGAATCTATTTGGTCCTCTGCACATGGTAACGAAAACGGAAGTATCCATATTATGGTCAGTTAATTGAATATTCTCCATTCATACTACCTTTGATGCTCTCTTTCTCTCTCTCGCACACACGCACACACACCTTTCTGTGCAACTACTCTATCAAGTATTAGTTTTTCAAAATTACTTGAAAAGTTTTATCAAAGTAAGTTATGAGTGATTGTCACCCGTATACACCATGTACAATGATAATGTATGGGGAGTGGAAAGCATCTTAGAGGGAAATCAAAGCTGTTCAAATGTAATGAAAAATTGAAGTTGTCTTTTTGATTATATAAATTTCTTTCTTTCCTTTTTTTTTGGATAAGTGTATCAAAAATCTTAAAACTTATTGCTAAGTGCAATCGAGTTCTAAAGTTTTTAAAAAGTGCAATCAAATCTAAATTTTGTTAAATTGGTGTAATTTCAATAGTTTCGGTCCAATTAGGCTATGGCAAAAAGCTGACCTTATTTTTATTACTTTCTTGAGACATGGGGCACCCACAAGATACAGCATTAGAAAGAAAATTGAAATTTAAAAAAAAAAATAAAAGATATAAAAAAAAAATCAGAGAGTCCTTTGGAACTATCTTTTTATCAAATTCACAGTCAGCCAAAAGCAATCGCACTTTGAAGGACAAAGCTAAAAACTGCCCAATTTATAATCGAAAAACACATAAATATCCATTGAAATAACCTAAGCATATCCTGTTAATAGGAAACGATCCAGTGAATTTGTTGCCATAAAATACTGAACACTCCCTATAGTTACGATAGAGAAATAAGCAAAAGACAACATGATTCCCAGCATAATGCAGAAGATCTGCCAAGTTTCAATAGAAAAACATGGAAAAAATTTCATAAAACTGACATATAGTTTCCAAGCTCGGTGTGGTTCGAGCGGCCATGGCCAAGCTTGACGTAGCTCAAGTCGTTATGGCTGTGAGCTCGAAGAAGCTCAAGCGGTCATGGCTGGGCTTGTTGAAGCTCAATTAGCCCTGGACATGAGTTTGAAGAAGCCTAGAAGCTGGAGCTACCATGGTCAAATTCAATGAAACTCGGGCTGCTTAAAGAAGGTCGAGTGGCCAGGGCTAAGCTTGACGAAGATTGAAAGGCCAGGATCACAAGCTTGAATTTTAGAACTTGATTGCATTAGCTCAATAAGTTTTAGAATTTGATTGTATATTTCAAAAACTTTAGGACTCACTTATATTTTCTCGACAAGTTTTAGAACTTCTGATATAGTCATCCTTTTTAGTTTATACATACATGAGGTCGATAATACGGTTTTGCAAGATGGACTCCATGAGAGCAACCCAGTACCATAAGCTTTTCGTCAATTAATATGCTTTATGCAGGATGGACTCCATGTGAATAAACTAGTATGATAAGTTTTTTTCTTTTATGCTAAATGAAGCGAATCAGCAAAGAGCGCCAGTGACCCCTAATGATCTATAATCTTATTGTTGACCCTAGCAGTTTGATGCAAGAATAGTCTTTAGAAATTCTCGGGTCTAGGTTTGACGTGGATCCAGTGTTTTCTTAGGCCACTATAATCTATCTATCATCTTTGATATGGATCAATATGACAGTTAAATGCAATAAATACTTGTCAATTCTGCAGGTTAACTTGGATTACCCTCATGAGTTCTTGATGTCGGTATCAGGATATATCAGACATGACTGTTCTGTTATTCGATCACTCACGTTCGAAAGCAATATAAGAAGGCTTGGACCCTTTGGTAAGGAAGAAGGGAACTTCTTTCGCTATGCATTGACATGCAACAAGATAATTGGCTTTCACGGAAGGTCTGGTATCCAGCTTGATGCGCTGGGAGTCTACTTTGAACCAATTTCTGATCTTCGTCTCTTGAAATCCATTGGGCCATTTGGAGGACAAGGTGGCGATCCATGGGACGATGGAGATAGCACGGGTGTGAGAAAAATAATTGTAAGAGGTGGATCAATTATTTACTCCATTATTGTTGAGTACGACAAGAACGGCTCTGTGGTTCAGGGCCCTAGACATGGTGGAGATGGAGGACATCTAAAACTCGAGGTATGGCCCTTTAGACATTTGCTTAATCTTATGAATGTGCAGCTTATGGGTTGTTGCTAAGGTTTTGGTTTTAAGTGGTCTGGAGGTCACGTTTATGCACATGAGCAAAGTATTATAAACAGAGCGTAAAGGTAAAGTAACATAATGAGAACAATCTGGATTTTGAGTTTGACAAATGATCTTGAATGAGAAAGTCATTGCTGGGCATGATGTTTTATCATTATAGAACAGGGACTTCCCTTTGGTTTTCCAACTTTCCTCGGTTCCATTTATGATGAAAGCACTCAATATATTCAGAAAAGTACTGCCTCCGAAAAAGGGGGAAAATAGAATATCGAAAGCTATATTTTACTGTATGACTTTTAAGTCTGAGAAAAATATTCCTAAATTTTAGTAGCTGTACTCAAAGAGTTGCCGAAGCATTTATTAAGCAATGCCTTTTGTTTTACTAATGAATGATTCGATAATTGTGGCAGATCAAAATAGGATTACGCTCTAGATGCAGCGGAATTATTTATTTAGCTATTACATTGTTTTTCAAACAGATACAACTTATCAACCGGATTGTTCTATTTATGCTGATTTTCAAGATTCTATGGTTGGGGGTTGGGATTAATTATGCTTGTCTTTCTAATTTTGCAGATTAAACTCGATTATCCTCGAGAGTACTTGAAATCATTTTCTGGTCACTTTGAATATATTTCCTGGCATATTGTTGTTCACTCCCTCACATTTCAGAGCAATGAAAGAACTTATGGGCCAATTGGTCAGGAGACCGGGAACTACTTTTATTTTCCATCAACCGGTAAAAAGATTGTCGGGTTTCATGGGCGGTCGGGGGTATGGCTTGATTCACTTGGAGCACATTTTGAGCCTTGACATGCTAAGCTCCATCTTTATGTGCGCCATACGGTTGATGTTTGAGTTTACCCATATACATAATGTAGAATTGGGAAATCAAAGCCATTCAAATGTATTGAACGATTGAAGTTGTCTTTTTGATTATTTAAATTTCTTTTCTCAATTTTTTTCTTATATAAGTGCATTGGTAATCCTAAAACTTGTTGTAAAGTGCAATATAGTTCTAGAGTCTTTAAAAAGTGCAATCAAGTCTGAATTTTATCAAATTAGTAGAATCAAGTCTCAAATCATGTGATAGGGAGAAATCTTTTCTTTTCTCTCAAGAAAACTTTAAGAGAAAAAATATTCTAGAAATATTAAATCATAAGTATAGTAATAAGTTGTAAAGGAAGCTCCATGAGAATGAGAAAATAATTATGCTTGAGCCTTGTAAACATAAGTAAAATTGACTAATTAGGCACGACATTTTATGTGTTAGAAAGAAAATAAATACGAATTAGGCACGGCATTTAATGTGGTGAAAAATATATATTTAAGTTAGAGGAAAATTGATTTTGCGATTGTAATGGAATTTGTAGCAAAACAAAACCCACGCTATGTGAAACAATATATCAAGTATAGGAAAGGAATTGATTACAGAGTAATTGATTATACTATACACATTATGTTATGTGAGAAAATTTAGTTGTCAGCATGAATCAATATTATAACACAAAATTACTTTGGTTCAAGCATATACAAAATGTAGTAAAATACAACGTTAAGAGTTAATTTTACTTGAGTAAAGAATGATGATTGCTCATAAATGACAAGATACTGGTGTCAAATTAAAAAGTAAAATAGGGCATGATATATTCATGTTAGTAAAATAGGACATATAAGATAATTGATAAGTGTAAAATGAATTTTTAAATAAGACAATCGAACCTACAACATTTCATCGTATTACAAATGATACATATTGACTTCGCATAGTATATTTTTCACTTGTTTAAATTTCATGGTTTGTAATTTTCCTCACTAAAAGTTATTTAATCGTTATATATAATTTCGTAATTTTTCTTCACAAGACGCAAGTTTCCTTTTTATCCTTGTAAGTTCTATAAGTCCTGTGATTTATTAAAATTCCATAAAAAATAGTAAATTACCTAAGTGTATGGTCTGTTTCTTTTTCTATTGTTAGTATATTATCTGATGGATCATAAGTTTCCATTGGCATATGTAATTGCCACCTCGTAAATTATATTGAGAGGACCGTAAAATCTTTAGTCCCGTGATTCGTAATATTCCACTAAAATCATAACTTATGCCCAAGTCAATAGCAAACTTCATTTGTGTTATTATTAGTAAAATATTTAATCGATCGTGACTTCTTCGTAAAGACGTGCGTGAATAGTCTTCTTCACCAATCATGACTTTTCTTAATCGAAAACAAGTTTGATATCAAATAGGTTTTACAAAAGAGACCGGACAGACCACTCGTTCCTCTCTCTTTTTTTATTTTATTTTCAACAATGACGATCTAGTCTTGTTTCTGCCTCTCATGTCTTCGCTTTCCAGAAAAAAAAACACGCAAGTAAAAGTTCTCGATGTAATACAATATATTTATATTTGAATGCAGCTATGGACAATGATTCCACTTACGTCTCTACTGATTAACTGTTTCGAAGCATCTTCTTCTACCAACGCATGTGCTCTGAAGCTTCAAATCCAATTCTGCGTCTTCAGACATGTCTCTGTCACGTGAAACAAAGCTCTTTCAGCTTGACTTGATGAATTCAAACCAAATTGTCTTCCAGCGAGCAAGTTGCTTCTTCAGTTCTTTGAGCCAAACCAACTCTACTCCGCAACTTGTCTGAACATTCACTTGAATAAGCAGTCTGTCCTGATGGGGGAGCTTTCATTCATCCCCTTTTCTCTTTCGCAACTTGCACCTCCTGTTTACATATACACTTTTCCCATGGAAGAGTTGCGCCCCTTTTTGTCCCGTGAGTGTGCGAACAATCCTCAATGGTCGATTAATTGTGACGTCTCAGGACTCATCGCCGACCTATTCTTTTTATCTTTCGACTAAACACAAATGGAATGTATTATAAACACCCAATCAATCAATAAAGTGGGATAGTGTAATTACGATAAAATTTTCCAAAAGCAGTACTTTTATCTATATACTATTAACCCTAGGAAGTTTAATAACCATAAGCCTTTCTACAGCCACTTCCTACCGATCATCTCAAAAATTTTTAGGGGTCAGGGTTAACCTAAACTTCACCTAATGGCAGGGCTAGCCGAAAAGTGACACATCTTGCGTCCACCACAACCGCACATGATGGTTCTCCACATTACGGCCTTGAAAAATAATAAACCACAACGTGTGAGATAACAATCTCAGCAAGTTAATGACCTAAATCTCAATTAGGACATTAATTTATCTCGAAGGCAACCTAAACATACAACATTACATATCCTTACCTCACCTTGGCACACCCTTGCATAATATCAATTAACATGGGCCAATAGCAATGCAACACATATAACTCATAATCTGAACACATCACATAACTTTCCATGCACAATGCATCCACACCCCTCAGGCCACGACCAACACAAGAGTTAGCGGTCTTTTGACATGATCGGGTATTGTCCTTGTAACATCCTCAATTCTAGGCCATGAGAATAAGGTATTGTGGCACCCCGAACCCCCTTAGGTCACCACAGGCACCTAATGCTACACCTAATTTCATCTCTTAGAAGAAGCGCTGTAAATCATGGACATTTTTTTTTTTTTTTTGAAAACGGTCCCAGCGCGACTCATTAGCGGAAGTAGAATATAACATCACCATCTCCCCCTCCACCAACCATGATACAATTGCACACCACTAATCATCATGAGAAAAGACAAAGCCACGACACTTTATTTACATATTTTCAAGATGGGTTTCCTTGGGTCGGTACATCAAAAGAAAGGCCACGACATGAAGCCACACTCGGCCATAAACCCAAAAAGAAACACTCGACCCACTACGACTAACGTGCAAGATCCCCCATCACTAGTGTCGGCTAACCATCCCAAAAAGTTTCAGCTCCTACTTGACACGCACGGGCCCTCACACCCATCCCGGTGCATCAGGCGGTGGCGGCGGCAACATCCCACGCATTGCCCCATCTCATCGAACGTGGATGGATATGAACTCCTAGATGACAGGACCCTCAACCAGGCCCACATCATACATCACTAAGGCGCGAACTCGAATAAATGTCAGTCCACGAATGGTGGGACAGTCGATCTCCACACACTCGACCTCTACATCGGAAGGAAGACCGTAAAAGACGCCCTGCGTGACAGCAGGGAGCGGCATCCTGCTAATCTGAAATGTTGGTCCCCGAAGGGATGAGTACAACCACTCAGCAGGTAAAGGACCAATAAACCACACAACGCATCATGCCATGCAATCATCACAATCATAGCATCACATGTCATACAGGCATCCATGCACAACATACCATGGCATCATGCACATGTCATCATACCTCATATACCATTATCATCATATAGACATCACCATCATATCATATACTTACCATCATCATGTCACTCATGGCATCATCCTTACCATGCATCCATGCATATAACATCGTCACCATATCACATGTACCATCATCATGTCATGCATCCATGCATATAACATCATCATCATATCACATATACCATCATCGTTGCCATGCATCCATAACATCATCATCATATCACATGTCCCATCATCATGTCATGCATCCATGCATGTAACATCATCATCATGTCATGCATATATCATCATGCATCATATCATGCATATATCATCATGCATAATTCAATTTCAATTTTTATCTTGGACCGCCACATTTCTCTTTCCCGGGGACCAATGTTTGCATCCCACATGTATCCAAGATACAATTCAGACCATCCGCTCCCCCACTCTCCGGGCATCTCGTACCCCAACTAGCATCACGAGGACCCTCCGGCATTCAGCCATTCAAGGCCACCGGCAACCGGCCGTACCCTTCTAGCCGGCATCTCGCACCCAAACCGGCATCGCGAGGTATCCCTCGGCATAATTACCATGCCGAGCTTCCGGCTCCCCACTCTCCGGGCATCTCGACACCTCTCGGGTACTCCCGAGGCCCTCCGGTATCCGGCCATTCATGACCACCGGGCAACCGGCCGTACCCTTCTAGCCAGGCATCCCGACACTCCCGGGGCATCGTCGGCTCACACCTCCGACGGCCTTCTCATTTATCTCAATTCTCATCTTCAATTATAGCTCAATTTTAACATGGCATGTGATGTGATGGCATTCAAGATCATATTCATCATTGAATTCATACATGCATCTCAATTCATTATCATGCATGCATCAAGACACCATCACCCAATCAATACAATTCATGGAGTCCATGCAATTTAAAATGGTCCATATTTCATGCCCTTTTTACAAAATTCCAGCATGTACCATTTTTAGAAAATATTTAAATTATATATCCATAAGCTTCTCAAAAATCATGAAATCAAGGCATGTGATAGATAAGACAATAAGATAACAATTCCATGAAAAACACATGCCCAATAGAGTTCCACACAAGAAAATACAATTCTCACAGAACAGCATGCAATTTCGGATAGAAACAGAATGCACAGTTTCCGAAATAATTCAATTAAAATATCCGAAAGACCTCTGAAAATTATGAAATTTTACCAGGTTATAGTTAAGATACTGAAGTAAATTTTTCATGAAGATTTCTAGGCCAGATTCGTTTTAGATAAGTTTCTATAGTCGTACGAAGCTTCTGGTTCTCATACCGAAACGTCCAGTGTATGTATCTCAGAAATATCGAGTTTTTACCCACTTATTCTTCTTCGTTTCTTCTGAAATTTGGATAGGTTTTACTTCAAGAGGTCCCCTATAATTTTCATTAAGGGATCTAAGTCAAATTTCCAGATTATAGTCATCATATGGGTCCATGAAGTCTCGGGTGTCCAGTACCGCGTCTCCAGATTTACCGTCTTCAAGAGTAAGTCGATTCACTAGGCTATACTTGTTCATTTTACTTCAAATTTGAGTATGTTAGTCCTTAAGATGTTCTCTACAAGTTTTATGAAGAAGTGGAAGATAGATTCTTAATAAAATCAACATGCAACCACAAATCTACCAAAAGGTCAGCAAAACAGTTCCAGATCTAGTGTCTCCGTAGGATGAGGGTTTGAACCCTTAAATCTCCACCATTCTGTACCAAATTTTAGTATGTTGTAGTTTAATATGTTGGCTACAACTTTCATGAAGAAATCAAAGTCAAAATCGAACTCAAAACATGCATGCAAGCTCTCACAAGATTCTGGTTCAGGCGGTTCATGCGAAAACAGCAAGCATATTCAAGAACAAAGCACATTTTTGCTTCGGTTTCGCCTACCCTAACATCCGAAACTTACCACTAACAAATCATACATGCAAGGCACACATGCAAGGGTGGAAATCAATCCCAACTTGCCTTAAAGACCGAATGAACAGCAGCAAAAGGGACGGCACACGGCGGACGAACGGACGGTGTGCGGGCGGCGACGGGCGACTCCTCCTCCCTCTCGGCGATTCCCTCTCTCTCTCGCAACTCACTCTCTCTCTCTTTCTCACTTGGCCGAATGACACCAACCGGCCACCCTCTCTCTCTCCTCTTCCTTTTATTTCCCCAAATCCTCATCATTTGCAATCATCACTTGCCTCTCCAATGGCCAATGCATGAAGACCTCCTCTTGCCACTTGTCATGACACATGCATAATGGGCTTGGGCTTGGAAGAAGTGGGTCCGCCACTCCTTCCCCCTCATGGTCGACGGCCACTCCTCCTTGGGCCTAATTGGGCCGGCCATTCGGCCCACCAAAGGCTCAAGCTATTGGGCCTAAGGCCCAACCTAAATAAAAATCAATTTTAGCCTTTCTTATTCTTTCTTTTAAGAATTTAAATTACTAAATTCCACATGGCCAAAATCTTGTAACATTTTATTTATAGAAACTTAGTCTATAAAGTGCATAGCCAAGCATAGATTATTCTCATTAATTTATCAAATTTAAAATCTCATGAACACAAGCATATATCACTTAGTCCTAAAAGGAGACTAATGGCTAAAGCATAAACCATAGGTAATTTCATTACCTAATCATGGGCTTTAACACACCTTAGAGCTTGTCTTGGATTTTTGGGATGCCACAGGTATGAGGGCCAATCATGGAATCAATGACATAAACCTTGGATGGATCAAGGCATGGCATGTTCGGCCATGGACCCGGTCCACCCAACCGAGACCCGGTTAGGGCAAATAACCAAGACCAACCATGAGGTTTATTTTAAGACATCCAATGGACCAATTCTAATTGAAAATGATTATAGACAAGTTTAAGAAGGATACCGACTTGGTCACACTCATTTGGTTAAAGTTTAGTAAATTTTGGCATGAACCTCGGTTCTCATAGAACCGTCGATCATGTACAAATATGAATGACTTTCCCAATTAGGCGACACCCTATGTTAGTCTCATGAGTTTTGGACATGAATTAATTAATGCGGGGATAAATCCTTGGACAAGTGTCGAGAGGTGATTGGGGTTCTAGAATCTTCCATAATCTTTTGACTTAGTCCATCCTTATCTATTATATGCCACATGCCATTTGCAAGAAGAAGGAGAAAACTTGCATGCCAAGTAGTTGGCAAAAATATCTAGGCCTCATTTAATGATTTTGAACTTTAGTTCATTAATGGCAGATATGAATCACCTACTTAGGTGTCCTCTAGAATCTTAGGTGAATCTTAGGCCATGATGGCCTAGATTATAGCCTTGATGAACAAGGCAAGAACCAACCAATTAGAAGAAGACATTAGGCATTAAAGGGGCTTATGTGTCCCTTAGGCGCCATAGGAAATAATGAGCGTAGAGTGAGCCTTGGAGGATAAGCAAATAGGTGGACCAATCAAAATTAAACACAAATAAGCATAGGCGCCAACTAAGGAGGCTAGATAGGCCAACTCATATCTTAGGCTTAATCATGAGTTTGCATAAAAATCTAAGAGGAAGTGGCTTATAAATAGGAGAAGGCATCCTCACATTTTAAGAGCCAACCATTCTCTCCTTTCCTCTCCCTTTCTCTCCTCTCTTTCACACCTTCCTCACCAAGCCACCTTTGGAGTCGTCCGGTCACCAAAGAAGCATCTTGGAGCTAGGTTCAAAAGTTGTAATTACACTTTCCTAACTCTTCGATAGGGCGAGGTTACGCGTATCAATTTAGGATCTTGTCATCGCTTGCTTGTATTTGCTTGAATGTTGTGCTTGTTGCATGTTTTCAATTACTTGTCTTTGCATCAAGTACATCACGGTCTCGCGTAGGTGTCGAGCTGATGCGGGAGCATCCAACGTCGGTCCATCAATCAACTCAGAACCATCCATGCTTATCCAAGCCAATAAAGAAATTGGGCATTATGTGCTTCATGGATCATTTTTGAATGAATAATGTTAATTACTTATCGATATTTTGTGGTATGTCGATAACTAGTAATGGGAGGCCATTTTAAATGTCTTGTATGACCAATTGATGAAGTTTCAAGAGGATTATTTTTTGGTCAAGGGAGGAGCTCGAATTTTGGGAAAGCCAAAGGTTCAAGAATGTGGTTCAATAATACGGAAGGTCAACGGTTTAAGAATGTGGTACAAGACTACGGAAAGCTAAAGGTTCAAGAATGCAAGTTTCCGTATTACTAAAGGCTTTTCTTAAGTTACTAGGTGTCTTTATTTTTATGTAGCTCAAGAGTCGAAGGTTAAGTTCCTAAGTCTAAAATCCTCCTATAAATAGGGGAAAACTATCCAATGTATGGGATATATGAATTTGATCAATGAAAATTGTGAGATTTCCTCTACTTGAGTGAACTCCTTCGGAGAGTGGATAACTCCTTTCGGTCTCTTTATCCTTGGAGTATAGATCACTCATTGGTGGTGAGCCAAGAAGCCCTTTATCCTTGGCTGGTGGAATCTTTAGGCCTTGGTGGTGAGCTTCTCCTATCCCGAAGTCCTTTATCCTTGGTTGGTGGAAGCTTTAGGCCTTGGTGGTGAACTTCGTAGATCTCGATCCTCATCCTCGGTTGGTGGTGTGGCCTTTATACCTTGGAAGGAGGTCGTTCTATTTCCCTATTCCTTTTCATTTCTTCCCCGTATACACTACTCCATACACTTAACCACAAAAATCCCCTCATAAAAATTTCCGTTCTAGAATCACTCACCCCATCACGCATCAAAGATTGGTATCAGAGCCCAAGGTTCAACCCATTTGAGTGATTCCTTTCTTTTTCTATTCCAAATTCCTTATGGATGATCAAGTTCCAAGAGGCTTGACTTTGGAGCAGGCACACAATGAAAGGCGAGATCGCGCAATCCAAAATCTTCAGCAACAAATGGAGCGAGTCCTCAATCTTCTAGAGAATCCGGCAAGAGAAGGATAGCCAGCAAGGCGTCCCAATGAACGGCATCGGCGTGATGATTCTGAATCTCGTCAAAATTCTAATGGTGATTCCGAGTCCACTGGAGACAACCGAATGATTCTGCACTCTAGTGATTCTGAATCCCAAATTCGAAGACGAAGACGAAGAGGGAGGCATAAGGAGGATGAAAGAGACATTAAAGTGGAGGTCCCTGTGTTTGACGATAATCTCAATCCCGACGACTTTGTGGATTGGCTACACACAATCGAATGAATTTTTGACTTCAAGTTCTATTTGGATGAGAAGAAATGTAAGGTTGTTGTCCTAAAGCTGACAAAATATGCTTCTCTATGGTGGGAGAATCTAAAGCATCAACGAGCAAGGGAAGGAAAAGGCCGAATCAAGTCTTGGGAAAAACTCAAGAAGTTGATGAAGAAGAGATTCTTGCCCAACAACTATAAGCAAGATCTATTCCTCAAACTGAATTCCCTTAAACAACAAGGGATGAGTGTTGAAGAATACATTTGTGAGTTTGAACAACTCAAAATGGGGAGTGAAGTTCCAGAAGTTCCTGAGCAAACCATCGCTCGTTTCCTTGGCGGCATGAATCGAGAAATTGCTGATATGGTTGAACTTCAACCTTATTAGTCCTTTGAAGACGTATGCAAGTTACCCATAAAAGTCGAAAAACAATTGAAGAGCAAGAGTTTTTCCTTCAGAACCTCAACAAAGGCGACATCCTATTTTAAGGGTGCTTCGTCAAGCAAGGGCGAGAGTACGTTGACAAAAGACAAAGGTAAGGGAAAAATTGCAGAGCCTTTCAAAGAAGTCCAAAAGAAGTTTGAAGGCGATGCAAGGAAATTCTTTAAGTGCCATGGTTTTGGACATTTACAAGCAAATTGTCCAAATCGGAGAGTTATGACTCTTCAAGGAATTGAGGAGATCAATTCGACGCTTCAAGAGGCTGAGGGCAATCAATACCAAAATATTTATGAATCTGATTGGGAAGAAGAAGTTGTGGAGAAAGCCGATGATGGTGAGCTGTTGATCGTCCGAAGAGCATTGCATGTTGAAGTTTCTCCTGATAAAGAGCAAAGGGAGAACATATTTCACACCCGTTGCACTATTAACGGAAAGGTGTGTTCGATGATCATCGATGGCGGGAGCTACACCAATGTTGCTTCGACAACTCTTGTCGACAAGCTGAAACTTCCAACAATGAAACATCCTCAACCATACAAGCTTCAATGGCTCAATCAAGGGAATGAACTCAAGGAAACCAAACGTGCTCTTATAATATTTTCGATTGGGAAGAACTATCGAGATGAGGTTGTATGTGATGTGATTCCTATGGAGGCATGCCACTTGTTATTGGGTAGACCGTGGCAATTTGATATAAATGCTATGCATGATGGTCGGAAAAACACATACTCTTTTCGTAAGGAACACAAATACATTACTCTTTTACCCTTGAATCCTTCTTCGATACATAATAGCCAACCTAGGGAGGGAAACACTTGTAAGGAAAATCTGTTCTTGAGTAAGACACGGGTTGAGAGAGCCATTAGCAAACAAAAGAATGTATTTGCTTTGCTTGTGGTCAAGAAAATGAGTGTGATAGAGCAACCCATACATCCAAGTATGCATTGCTTGTTGAAAGAATTTGCAGGTGTGTTCCGGGAGGATTTGCCACCTGGATTACCTCCCATTAGAGGTATTGAGCATCAAATTGATTTGATCCCCGGTGCTCCACTACCAAACAAGCCACCTTATCGATGCAATCCAGAGGAAACAAAGGAGTTGCAAAGACAAGTCGATGAACTTATTATCAAAGGATACGTTCAAGAAAGCATGAGTCCCTGTTCTGTTCCGGCTCTACTTGTACCTAAGAAGGATGGTACATACTGAATGTGTGTTGATAGCCGGGCCATCAACAACATCACCATTAAGTATAGGTACCCTATACCTAGACTTGATGATATGCTTGATGAATTATATGGTTCTTCTATGTTTTCAAAGATAGATTTGCGAAGTGGTTATCATCAAATCAGAATGCGAGAAGGTGATGAATGGAAGACGGCTTTCAAGACCAAGGGAGGCCTTTATGAGTGGTTGGTTATGCCATTCGGATTATCTAATGCTCCAAGTACCTTCATGAGACTTATGAATGAGGTTCTTCATTCCTTTTTTGGTTGATTTGTCGTTGTTTATTTCGACAATATTCTTGTTTATAGCAGGAACGAGGAGGAGCATATCTCTCATTTAAAACAGGTCTTTGATGTCTTGAGAGAACAAAAACTATATGCTAAAATGGAGAAATGTGAGTTCTTCTCTCCAAGCATTGTGTTTCTTGGTTATGTGGTTTCCAAAGATGGAATCTCTCGTGATCAAGCGAAGGTGGAAGCTATGAAGACTTGGCCGGTTCCGAAGTCCATTTCGATGTAAGAAGTTTTCTTGGACTCGTTTCTTTCTATCGACGTTTTGTCAAAAACTTTAGTACCGTCATGGCTCGTATAACTAAATGCATGAAGAAGGGTGCTTTTGAATGGACAAAGGCTGCTCAAAACGGCTTTGAGGTAATCAAACAGAAACTTTGTGAGTCCCCTATTCTTGCACTTCCTTATTTTGATAAAGTATTTGAAGTTGAGTGTGATGCAAGCGGAGTTGGGATTCGTGCTGTTCTGGTGCAAGCACAAAAACCATTGGCATATTTCAGCGAGAAGTTAATTGATTCCAAGGAATTATTCAACTTATGACAAAGAGTTCTATGCCATTGTCCAAGCTCTTGATCACTGGAGTCATTATTTGAGGCCAAAGCAATTTGTCCTTCATTCTGATCATGAGGTGGTTAAGTTTATTGGCGGCCAACGCAAGCTTAATTCGAGACATGCAAAATTGGTAGAATTTCTTCAATCCTTTTCTTTTGTCTCAAAATATAAACCCGGGCACACTAATGTTGTAGCAGATGCTTTATCAAGAAGATATTCTATGCTTGTTATTCTGGACTCTAGGATTCTTGGATTTCAATCAATGAAAGAACTTTATTCTGAAGATGCGGAGTTCTCATCCATTATTAACAATTGCAAGTGGGGAGTTCAAGGTACATATTCTTTGCAAGATGGGTTTCCTTTTAAAGGAAATCGATTATGTGTGCCGATGAGTTCTTTTCGCGAATTGTTGATTCGAGAGGCGCATGGTGGAGGATTGGCTGGTCATTTTGGTATTAACAAAACTCTTGAGGTTCTTCAAGAGCATTTCTATTGGCCAAAGATGAATAGAGATGTGCATGCTATTATCTCAAGGTGTGCAACATGTCAAAGATCAAAAAGCCATTTCCATCAAGGTTTGTATACTCCACTTCCGGTACCATTGCAGCCCTGGGAAGATGTTAGCATGGATTTCATTGTGGCTTTACCAAGAACTCAAAGAGGAAAAGATGCTATCATGGTGGTCGTCGATCGGTTCTCTAAAATGGCTCATTTTCTGCCATGTCGCAAGACCAATGATGCATCTCATATTGCTGAATTATACTTCAAAGAGATTATTCGCATTCATGGAATACCAAAGACCATTGCGTCGGATCGTGATTCAAAGTTCTTAAGCTACTTCTGCAGGACTCTATGGAGAATGCTCGGTACAAGACTCTTATTCAGTACAGCTTGTCATCCCCAAACTGATGGCCAAACGTAGGTAACAAATCGTATTCTAATCACTCTTCTTCGTGTTATGGTGAATAAATCGTTAAAAGATTGGGATTTAAAGCTTGCGCATGTTGAATTTGCTTACAATCGATCACCGAGTTATACTACTGGTCGATCGCCATTTGAAGTTGTGTATGGAATTAATCCTCTCACACCCATTGATTTGATTCCAATTCCATCTAACTCTCAAGTAAGCTTTAATGGCAAGAAAAGAGCTGAATCGATGAAGAAGCTCCATGAGCAAATTCGATCCAAGATCGAAAAGGCCAACAAATCTTACAAGAAGAAAGCTAATAAACATCGCAAGAAGACTCAATTTCAACCGGGTGATCTTGTATGGCTTCACTTGAGGAAGGAGAGATTTCCATTTCGACGAAAGAACAAGCTCATGCCTAGAGGTAATGGTCCCTTTAAAGTTATTCAGCGAATCGGTGAAAATGCTTACAAGATTGACCTTCCTGGAGAATTTGGAGTTTCGGCAACATTCAACGTGGGAGACCTTTCTCCTTACTTGGAGGATGAAAACTTTCCAGATTTGAGGACAAATCTCAAACAACCCGGGGAGGATGATGCGGGAGCATCCAACGTCGGTCCATCAATCAACTCAGAACCATCCATGCTTATCCAAGCCAATAAAGAAATTGGGCATTATGTGCTTCGATGGATCATTTTTGAATGAATAATGTTAATTACTTATCGATATTTTGTGGTATGTCGATAACTAGTAATGGGAGGCCATTTTAAATGTCTTGTATGACCAATTGATGAAGTTTCAAGAGGATTATTTTCTAGTCAAGGGAGGAGCTCGAATTTTGGGAAAGCCAAAGGTTCAAGAATGCGCTTCAAGAATACGGAAGGCCAACAGTTCAAGAATGTGGTACAAGAATACGGAAAGCTAAAGGTTCAAGAATGCAAGTTTCCGTATTACTAAAGGCTTTTCTTAAGTTACTAGGTGTCTTTATTTTTATGTAGCTCAAGAGTCGAAGGTTAAGTTCCTAAGTCTGTTTTTTATATTTCTTAAGTCTAAAATCCTCCTAAAAATAGGGGAAAACTATCCAATGTATGGGATATACGAATTTGATCAATGAAAATGGTGAGATTTCCTCTACTTGAGTGAACTTCTTCGGAGAGTGGATAACTCCTTTCAGTCTCTTTATCCTTGGAGCATAGATCACTCCTTGGTGGTGAGCCAAGAAGCCCTTTGTCCTTGGCTGGTGGAATCTTTAGGCCTTGGTGGTGAGCTACTCCTATCCCGAAGTCCTTTATCCTTGGCTGGTGGAAGCTTTAGGCTTTGGTGGTGAACTTCGTAGATCTCGATCCTCATCCTCGGTTGGTGGCGTGGCCTTTATACCTTGGAAGGAGGTCGTTCTATTTCCCTATTCCTTTTCATTTCTTCCCCGTATACACTACTCCATACACTTAACCACAAAAATCCCCTCATAAAAATTTCCATTCTAGAATCACTCACCCCATCACGCATCAAGGAATGGTCTCGGAAAATTGGACATGTGCCGAGGTGGGTGCATGGCCCACACTTGATCTCGGGACAACACTGAAGCGTGTTGTTACTTGGGACAAGCATTGTGATATCCTGAATTTTCGACCCGTCCCGAATATATGAAATGGGCATCTTGTCGACGTGCCTATGGTCCTTCTTCTCTAAGCTGATCACTCATGAGTTAACCAATCTATTGGGTGAAGCCGTTAAGGGATATAACCGCGGTAAAATCCCTAAAAACTACCCGGTAGGTCGGATCGGACTAAAATCGCGTTCGGTCGATTTTAACCATGAAATTCAATTCGGTTTCGGGAATCGAACATTCGAGCTTGTCACGATTCATTTATAGGACGTCGTCTTGTCTTTCGGAGAAATTCCATCGAGTTCGGGATTTTTATGGAAAATCACTTCGGACGTCGTAGAAAATTAACAGAAATTCGGATCGCCAAGTTAAAAGGATTTTTGGCCTCCTTACCGAGTTATTTGGCGATGGGGACTTGTGGAATTGATGTGAGTTTTTTCTACAACAAAATTGAACATCAAATTGAGAGATTGGAGAAGAAATTGAGGTCTAAAATTGAAGAAATTCGGACTAGGCATGGGGGTGCAACAATTGGCATCAAATTGGATTAATTGTGGGAAATTTATTCAATAAAATATTTGGGGGACACAATAAGATAAGCTTGAAAGACTTCTTGGACATCTAATGATGAGATTAGATATTTAATTTGACTATTTTGGCTCCTCCTTATCCATTCCTCAAGCTTCTCTTGCACGTGGTTGCTGCCCCATCTTCTTCGACCGACTTCCTCTCTCTCCCGCTGTTCACCGCACACCAGCTTCATCTCCTTCAGAGTTGCAGCTTCATTTTATTTCACCGAAGCCCACTCGAAGCTAGCCCCACAATCTTCCTCCAAGCTGTCGCGTGCTAGCCACCACCCACGAATTTCCCCTCTGAATCTGCCAGCGTCTCCCACCATCTTCGGTCCCTTCTGCCATCCCCGAAGACCAAAAACCCACCATCTTTGGTGAACTCCTCCCCATGTTGACCGCTTGTCTCTTCCACTGAAGCACCACCGGTCTTCATTCGAAGCTGCCACGTCCAAGCTTCAATCAATCCACTGAGTCAACAAAACCAGCGAGTTTATCTTCATAGTTGACCGAAGCTACCCTGCAGCTGCCTTTCGTCCGCGTGCCTGCAGTGAAGCCAGCTGTTGCCGCGCGTTCTACATCTCCTTCGTCCAGCAGCAAGCGAAGCAACTGCAGCAGGCCACGTACGAGTTTCTCTCCCAACTCGTCAGTCCACGCCGCCCTCAGTATCAACGGCTTCGCTGCTTCGGTTTTTCCCAGCATTCGCGCCCACGATTTCACCGAAGCACCGCCTCTCCACGCGTCTTCAATTTCTGCCATAGCCCAGCCACCGAAGCTGCTTCCCTTCATCCGAGTGTCTTCGGCCCAGCATCCCTGAGCCCAACATCTTTGCAAGTCAGCCCAACGTACAGCCCAAGTCTAGCGGCCATTTGGAGCTCAGCAGCCCAGTTTGCTCGAGTAGTTCAGCCCATAAATTGAGTTCTTCGGCCCAGCATTCGAAGCCCATCTTCAGTTGTGTTCAAGCCCAGCAGTTGGGTCATTTGAAGTCCATGAAAAGTTCAGCTGTCTAGTCCAGCCTAACTCAGCCAAGTTTTGGGCCTAACAGCTTATTCAGTTCAACCCAAGGAGCAGCCCATCTTTGGTTTAAGGTCCGGTTCCAAGCCCGTGGTTGTTGTCGCGAGCCCAAGTTCGGCCGTCGTCGCAGTGTTCCGATCTTCGCTTTGCCAAGTGAGTTTTACTCACTAATACTTTCTTAGTTTGCTAATTATGCCTAAGGGTTGACTAGATTTAATTAAGTGCAATTAGGTGGTTAGATTAGTTTAGGACAATTAAAATTAGTGACTTCATGATGCATGTTAGGTGGTTAAACTTAGTCATTAGCTAGTAGAGAGCTTCTAATATTTATTGAATGCATCTCGGGATTTTTCTCGACCCTTATCGAGTTTCAACTAGGCATTACAAGCCTAAAGTGGATTTTTAGTATTTATTTATTAATTTTCGAAATTATTTATTTATTCTTCCGGAAATTCAACCGGGATGGCCGGTGACCGGAATTTCGTGCTGATTGTCGTGGTGCAGTCTATTTATTTATTTGAGCCTTAATTTGTGAGAAATTGATTTATGAGTGATTTTAGGATTTATTCATAAATTGAATAATTTTGGAAAATCAATTGAAGAATAACCGGGTATTGGTTGACAGTGCCAAAAATAATTTGGTGGGATTTGTGGAAAGGAAATTATAGTATTTTGGCTAAGGGCCGATCGTGTACCCACACACGGCTATTTTTATTGGATATGATAAAAATGATGAATTGATGTAAAATTTGAATGTTGTATAATACCGGCTCGATGACCGTATAGGTCATTTTGGAGAATGGACGGTATTTAATGTCGGCTCGATGACCCTATAGGTCATTTTGGAGAATGGACGACATGCCATAATGGCTCGGTGACACAATATGTCATTTTGTAGAATGGACGTTATGATGAATATATTTGGTGACTTATAATGTCATTTCAGAGATTGATTCGTTTCAAATGCTGGCTTGGTAACCCGATGGGTTATTTTAGAGAATGGACAGTATTGACTTAAACGACCAAGAGTGGTCGTTTTGATATGTAATCGACTAGGTCAATTGATCATTACTTTGATATGATGTTGTGAATTGATTGATTGAATGGAAATGATCGGTGAATGGTTTGATGGAGATGCAATCAACTAGGTCGATTTGATCGATGCTTCGATCTGTGATGTGATTGCTATGGTGCCTATTGAACTGTGCTAATATGCAGGTGGAATCTGAGGCCAAGGTAAGTCCTCTGACTCGTGTTGTGCATAGGCAGTCCTAAGGTGTATTGGTTTACTAATTAGGTCTTAGGGGATAGAACTTGTTGAGACGTTGTCTCATTGGTTATTGAATAACCATTTCAGGTCCCTAGATGTAGTAGACTTGGATTTTGAAGATCTCGAAAATTCGGCGCAGTCTGCTAAAGGCTCCAGTTGGAGTATGGAGAATGATGGGGACCCATAGCTTGTAGAACCCAACTTCTGCTTGTAGACCTTGTTTTTAAACTGGCTTAATGTGAATTGAACTTAATAGTTCACCTTGTATATAGGAGTGAAGGTTTTTAAGGGTTTGAAATTTAGTCCTACTGTTCCATCCCAATGTTTTATTGTCTGGGGATTTTTAATTGCTTCCGCATGTGCATATGAAAATGAAAGGGTCGGCGATACGTCTAGGGATATCGCAAATTTTTAATCGACCAAGGTAAGGGATGGGCACGTGCCCAGGATTGGGGCATGGCAAGCATCGAGTTGATGCCAAAGCCAAGGTGAACGATTCCAAGTCAAGCCCACAAACTCGAATCACATCCGGCATGAGTCTAGTAATAGGGCATAAAAGTCATTGATTCATTTTATATGGCATGTCTTTTGGGCCTTTTCATTCGGCTAATGATTCAAGATAATAAAATGGATTAATTGATGCTTGAACGCATGGACACACAATGGACTTTTACCGTTGATGCTGGGTATGCCGGGTCGTTGCCTAAAGTAAAGCCTCAAATGTTGTCTCGATATTGACATCATGGACAATGCCAGCCCAGGTGAGGCTAATACCTGGTGGTCGCCCTTAATGTTGTCTTGATAATGAGATCGAGACTATGTCGATTGCCGGGGGGGGGGGGGGACTGATGCCTGTTTGATACCGGAAGAGTCGATAGATTTCAACTAACTGAACTGACTGAAATAAACCGGAAGTCCACGTGTGGTCCATGACTGATACATGTGTGATGTTTGAATCGATGCTTGCACCGATACCTGAATTGAGGCTTGCAAAAGCTGGATATGTTTGATCAGTGTTCTCACCAATTGAGAATGTCACCATTTTTACCATTCTTGATCAAAATAATCGTGTGTAGGTACACGGTCGGACTTAGCCAAAATATAATATTTTCTTTTCCATAAATCCCACCATTTAATATGGTCCACCAAAATATTTTTAACACTGTAAACCGACGCTCGGTTATTTTCTAATTAAAAACTGAAATTAATAAAGTTTGGGATAAATACCCCAAAATTTCAAACAACACTCAAATTGCACAAAATAACAGTCAATTAAATAAACAGATCACACCACTGCAATCAACATAAAATTCTAGTCACCGGCTATCCTGATCTAATTTTCGAAAAATAAATAATTAATTAAATAATTTCGAAAATTAATTATTAAATACCAAAAATTTCAACTTAGGTCGGAAAAGCCTAATTAAATACCGAAACAAGTCCGGAAAATTTCCGAACCTGTTTAATTAATACTAGAGCTTATCTAGTTGCTAATTGCACTAAACTAACCACCTAACATGCAATATCGGTCAATTAATTCACTAATCTATTCTAACTATCCACCTAATCCATACTTAATTTAAACTAATCAACCCTTAAGCGTCATTAACTTACTAAGCATGGATTAATGAGTTAAACTTACTTGATTAACAATCTGCTCGGATCACAACGACGGAGACGCGGAGACGGCCACAAACTCCAAAGCGGGACCGTCTTTCGAGGTCCGGAAGGCCACAAAAACGGGCCAAATAGAGGCTGGAAAACCTAGGGGCTTCGATTCTAGTCAAGGGCCGAGAAGGGGCTGATCCGAGGCTGGTTGAGTTGGAAGCGGGCCTGGCGGTTGGCGAGTGGTTGCAGCGATGGTGGCGACGTTCGACGGTGGTGGGACGGCCACGGAGGAGCTCCGGCCAAGCTTGACAACCACGGGGAAGGCTCGGGGACGATCGGGACTCACGGTTGAAGCAGGGCGATGCACTGGCGAGCAGTGTGACGCGGCTGGCGAACGGGTGGCGTGACGGGGACGCGGTGATGCTGGATGACTCGGACAGGGCTGGCGACGGCTTGGAGGAGGCTGAATTGTGGTTTTTTGGATTGCTGGAAGCTTCAAGGGCTGCAATGGAGGGAAGGGGTTGACGGCAGCAAGGAGAGAGGGAGGGGGATAGCTTTTGCTTGTGGAGGGTCCCTCTTGGCCTCTCTTCTATCCCTTGGTTCCCTTGGTGTGTCCCACCAAGCTTGCTGTCTTCCACAGCCAATTTTCCAGACCAAAAACTCCTTCTAGCAGCCTTGAGTGGGTCTAAAAGTTGGGTCCAAGGGGGAGCTACGAATTTTGTACACATTTGGCTCAATCCTACCCCAATTCCTTCTTGAATCGACTTAATTCGGCTCCTATATGTGGCACCCCTCGACACGGCCTCCGATCCGCTAGGGTCACCACAAGTACCTTTCACTTGTTCTAATCAATATACCACTCTGACACCATTTATTTATAGCGGGTCCATAAATCCTGAGGGTTGAAATTTTATTTTTTTCTTAAATTGGTCCTAGCGCAGTTCATATAACGGAAGCATAATCTAATCTCCCTATTCCATCTCCATCAACAATAATGCAATGCACACCTACTACGCATCAGATAAAAGATAAAGCCGAGTAACTTTTATTTACATAATCACGATGGACATCTCGGGTCGATACAGCAAAAGGCCAAGGCTTTTAACTATGCTCGGCTATAACTCAAAAGAAACTCGACCCTACACCAGACATGTACACCTATCCATCATCAAATGTCGGCTATCCAAAAAGTGTCGTCCTCTACCAGTCGAACGTGCGATCACACCCAACCCGGTGCATCAGCCGGAGGTGGCGGCAGCATCCCTATCATCACTCCATCACGTCGGACGTGAACAGACAAAAACTCCTGGATAACAAGGCCATCAGCAAGACCCACATCGTACATAATCAAGACACGGACTCGGACAAACACCAAACCATGTACACTAACACAGGAATGCTCTGAGCACTCCACCTCAACATCAGATGGCAAGCCATAGTAAGTACCACGCGTGACTGGTGGCAGAGGCATCTTTCAATTTGAAATTGTTAATCCCCAAAGGGGTGAATACAACCACTCAGTAGTAAAGATCCACCAAACTACACGATGCGTCAGACAGAACAATCAAGGTGTCATGAATAAAGCACATATCATCCATACATTCGAGCTTACCTCACCATACAACCATGCATATATCATCATGCAACGTGCATATACCACCATGCACTTGTACATTTATCATCAAGCAGCCATGCATATATCACCATGCAACGTGCATATACCACCATGCACTTGTACATGTTCATATACGGGTAGATTAACATTATTGAGTGACCCTAAAAGGTCTTCTCTAGCTAATCTTTGCATTCTTTGCAACCCAATGTGACCTAATCTAGCATGCCAAGTACTTGCATCAATCTCAACATTACTAGAAGATGCAATTAAAGAAAAACAACCATCGATATTAACATTGTACTTATCAAAGTCCATGTCTAACACCATAAAATCATTCCATACATGACCCAAATCATAATAAACTGTTCCAAACAAAATGTCAACACAATCACCATGGAAATTCAATACATATCCTAGGCTAAGAAAAACAACTACGGAGACCAAGTTTCATTGAATATCTAGAGTATAGAGGACATCATGTAGGAATAGGATTCGACCACCACGTAAAATTAATTTACAAGTGCCAATACCCTTCACTTCAATTCATGAGTTATTCCCATCATATATCCATCTTCTTCCAGGCTATATCTGACGATACTCCACAAATGCTTCTCGGTCTCTAGCTACGTGGTTTGTTGCTCCTGAGTCTACAGTCCACATTGGATGAGATTTAGCAAGCATTACAGTGCTAGAAACAAAAGCATTACTTAAAGTAATGGAGTAATAGGGTACCTTTTTTGACTCAGTGCATTCACGAGCAAAGTGACCCATCTTACCACAATTGTAGCACTTCATCTTGGTACTGTCTTTCTTCCAACCACGCTTCTTGCGTCGGAAGGTCTTAGCCCTTTTAGGTGCCTGATTAGTCTTCTTCCCTTTGTTGTTGAATTGAGAATTCCTTTTGCGCTTGAAGCCCAAAGCTTTGCATGAACTCGATTCAACAACATAAGCATGAGTACCTCTAGGCACTCATCCTCTAATTCCAAATGACGCGCTATATCATCAAAAGTGACAATATTCTCATTATGCGTTATATTGATCTTCATATGCTCCTAATTATCAGGAAGAGACCTTATAACAACTCGAACTTGTCGTTCATCGGTAAGGGAGTGACCTACCGATTTCAGCTCACGAATTATATTTGACATCTCTTGAAGATGCTGCCTCATCGTTACATTTGAGCGCTTTTGGTATGTGTCAAACTTGATGGTGAGTCTCCTCGCTTAGTGGTATATGTACCCCCAAACTTATCTTTCAAGGCAACCCACATTGTTTAGGCTTTATCATAACTTTTAAACTCACACATGAGATCATCTTGCATACAGCTCAGCAACGTGATGCGAGCAATGCTATTTTTCTTTTTCCAAGCTTGATCAGCTTCTAGATCTCTCCTGAATCTCTTGCTCCTCAATGATGTACTGAACCTTTCGGTGCCAAATATCATAATTGTCACCGTTCATCTTCTCATCCCTATTGAGGTCAGCCACAATGATCTTGGATGCCGAAGCCATAATCAATTGCTATAATACATTGACATAATAAACGCAGAATGAATACTAGCACACTTTTCAGAGTAACAAATATATTTAATTTGCAGCAAAGACAAACTAAATCAATGATAATTCAACAAAAGACACATAAACGAAAGTTCACTATGCTCCCAATAAGCTCCTAGGTACAATTGTTCTATTATCATTAATTAGTTTAATTTGCACAAGTTTTAAGTTTTAGGTGAGAGCTTTTTCGAATTCTACCAACCTACGAACTCCCACTAGAAAAAATAATTACATGACCTCATGTATTTTTCCATTAACACAAAAGCATAGCATGATATAAAAAAATATACAAAAAACAATCATGCTGCAACTACAATTAAAATTGCAATTCAACATGTAATGGAAAAAGAAGGATTTCCTACCATTGGTCGAATTTTCATGGAACTAGTAAATTGCAAGTATATTAAACTATATACATGCTATCATCAAACCATGCTCTACACAGCATATATGATACCATTTTCATATAGGCAAGCTACTATATTTCAAAAACCACAAGAGAATATAGGTCAAAAAGAATAAACAGTGCATTTAAATCCCCAAAAATAAGCGTACTTAGGGTTCCCTACACATTTTCATACATTTATAAAACTCAAATATAAACAATAATTATACCACAGTATAGAGCACATCCATACGAACCAAACGCCACTGACCACACTCCAATCAGACCACCCACGCGCCCACACACGCCGCATGAGTGTGCGGCGCGTGTGACGCTCGCGCCAGCAATCCTCAAAGGATCCTGGCCGGTCAAACTGGTCCAACCTGTCCAACCAGAGACTGGTCCGACCGGTTGACCAGTCAACGGTCAGGTCGGGTCGGGTCAATGGTTCGGGCCTTAGATCGGGTCGTGTCGCCGGTCAGGTCATTGGCCAGTGACCTGTTGGCCAACCGTCGCCGGTGGGGACATCATTGATGATGTCATCCATCGGTTACCGACCGTTGGATGATGTCACGGTGACGTCAGCATGCGTCGGTTCGCCGAGGCATGCCGAGCGCGTCAGCGCGCAGCGGCTTCTGGCTGGGTGGGTGGGCGCGTTCGGCGGTGCTCGACCCATTGACGGACTCATCTCGACGAGTACTTTCATCTTGTATATTTGAAAAATTATTTTGGCCAAAACGGTACGGGTGTATGCGGCCCCGAACTTGTTCTTCACTTCAGTTCATTTTCGACGATTCAAATTGCAATTCCGAGCAAAAAAACATCCAAACAGTGTAGATTTCATTCTCCTCTTCTCGAGAAAAATTCGATGAAAAACATAGCAGAAATCACAACTAGGCTTTGATACCAATGTTGGATGAAAGTCGGCGGAAGACGACTTACGTCTATCCGATACATAGTCAACAATTTACCCTAGAATGATCGTTGAATTGCGGATGAATCACGAACAAAAATACTTCACGTTGGTCTGAATGCAATCACGAGAAAAGCATATGATTTCCACAGCGTAAATGCCAATTGTTCTCGTAAAGAAGAAATTGAACGTCTTATTTTCTTTTGATGGAAAGGGGACAAGCAAAGGAGAGGAATTTATGAGCGTACGTTCTGCTAATCGTCTGAACGGTTGTCTTCAGGAGTCCTTTATATGACAAACTCACACCCTTTCAAAAGGGTGTCTTTCCATCGTAGCGTATCAAGACGAAACGGTGCATCCTCATCGCACCCCATCATGGACGTACAGATTAATTACAACAGCAAGGATGGAGCGTCATGTACATGCTTTAGCACCCGAGTGTTTAAGCAGCTTTCAAATTATTATTATCATGATGTTGCATTTCTAGTTATTTGATGCTTTGATATTGGACTGTCGCTTATAAGGAGATTCTCCTTCCAATTGATACTTTTTCATTTCATCCATGTTCAATGATGATTCCTGGGGGACAATGCCACGATGATATTTACATAGCAGTCTCCATGTCGCCCCAGAGACATGTGCCAATACATCGGACAACCAGGCAACCAGGCTACGAAGATGGATTATGGAATTATAATATAGTATTCTGATTTATATTGCAATCTTAGACTAAGGAAGATGAGATCCTATAGTTTTTACGTAATTCATACCTGCATCTTTGAGAATACACTATCATCGGTGGCGTTCTCTTGAGTTAATCTAAGAGGCCTTAACACAATGATTTTTTGTGGCATTGTGCTGAACTTAACTTAGGTCTGGTTTTGCCTCCGGTCTTTAATTCTACCCACAGAAGTGGGGTTTCAGCATAACAAAAAGAAGAAGAAAAGTAGTAAAGATCTCATTAAAATCTCAAGGATGCTGGCTTAGTGGTCAAGTATGGTTGCCTGTGGATTAGATGCATTGGCGACATTTGATTACTTCATTATATAATCAAGCGAAGATAATTTCATATTTAAGTCATCCACCTGAATTTTGGCCAAGCGTCTTTCCTTTTCTATAGTGTTAATTCATTAGCTAGATGTTTACAGATATATTTCCCTCAAAGTAGATTCATCTCAGATTTTTTTTTTTTTTTTTTTTTCATATGAAAAAGTCAAGGAGGAGGGGAGGTTACCCCTTGTCAAGGCCAAAGCATACCACGGGCCTAGAAGATCTTATAGTAAAATTATAGATCGCATACTAAAGGAGATTGCTGGCAATTGAATTCAAATCTGGCATGGTGTGAGGAGAGATCGAATTTTACTAGCTGAGTTAATCCACTTTGACTCTATCTTAGAAAGTTACTCCCAATCTAGATCTTTTTCCTAAATATTTATCGAAATAGACTTCTTAGTGTCACATCACTCTTGGAGAATGTCTCTCTTATTTCTATTCACATTTGTCTCTCTCTTCTTTCATCATTAAAAACTTTTAACATTATGCATGATCTTTAGTTTCTTGTAAAATTCAATCTATCATACACAATTAAAACCTTGTCACAATTTGCACACATAAAAAAATTACTTATCGTAGTTTCAAATCATGTGTGCGCTAGTGCCGGAAAAACAATCGTGTGTATGAAGGTATAATATTTTTCTATCAAAAAAACGAAAGAATTTGAGGGATCAAAGGAATGCTAAACATATTTATAGCATTCGGCCTATCCATTTGACCTATCTCAGTTCTAATATTCCAAATTCATGCTGGAGTTCACCACGTAACCCTTGTGATGTTATAGCGCCTGAAGATACTTCGTTCTAACATGTAACTTTGCTTTTATGATGCAAGCAATCCTCGCTATACTTGACACTCTCTTATCTCATCATAGATGCTCAGACTTTCAAGGGAACATAATCAAAATTTAAATAGCTTCTACACACAAGAACAAGAAGAAGACAGAGACTTGGAGCATGAACTAGTTTTTGTTCGTTTCCCCAACTCTACTATCGAGGGTAAAGAGATTGAAAATGATGCAAGCAAATCTTATAGTGGTTTGGCTTATATTAAGTCTACGTTCACTCTCCTAAACTAATAGCCGCTAATAGATTAGAATCCTCGTAAGTTGTTAAAATGAAGCATGTGCTGCTTCTAGTAGAAACTGATACATCCCACTATCAGTAAACAAGCAATGCTTATGCACTTGTACACTTCTCTAACTATAGACTATAATGAGTAACAGGAATTCTCAATAGAGCATAATAAAGGTGAATAAATTTATGCTCGTAATAAACAAAGAGAATGTGACTATATCAATGATTGTAGCTTTCTCCATGTTATGAATCTCCTTTAGCGTGTATCAATTCTCATATATAGTTTTAAATCTCCAAATTAATTGTCGGAGGATCTTCATGAGGGTCAATTAGCCTTTTGAAATGGACACAATCACTTGCAAATTTAGTTACAATCAAATCTTTTTGGCAACGGTGAGGTTTCCCCAAATAGAGTCGGCTATTTATGTTAGTAATTCATTCCTTTGATTGAGTGACTAAATAGCTAACAATCTATTTGATTTAGTTCCAATTTTCCTTTCGGAATTCCAAACCTGAAGATAACTGTTAAATGATTTTGACCAACAAAATTATCAAGGGAGTAGGCGGGTCTTCTTGTCCAAATTAAATAAGCACTTAATAGACTAGTTCATCATAGTGAAGTTTCACAAAAAGAGTTAGCTATTTGTTAGCACTTCATTCCTTTGATTGAGTGACTAAAATAGGCAACAATAGATTTAACTTAGTTCCAATTCTCCTTTTCGAAATTCCAACCCTCAAGCTAGCTGTTATGCGACATCCTGATTTTCAGATTCTGTTTTCGATTGAATGAGTTAGGCTTTTCATCGACGCGCCTATAGTCTTTTTCTTTGAGTTGATCACTCACGAGATAACTAGTTTATCTAGTGAAGCTGTTAAGGATTTTAACGCAATAGACTTGAGAATTCAACTAAAAATTGATTGCTCGACCCTCCTAATCTGCAAGGGTCAATACGGCACTGTCAAAATCGATCAGAGATCGAAGATAGGTCGATTCGACTGAGGTATGTAATTAAGGTGTTGGTGATTCCACCTAATTGCAATATTCTCATCGAACGACACTAAACTGATTTTTCTGTCATTTCTGTACGCTATGCCCGTATTTGAAACTTCGAGAACTTCACAACAATTGAGAGTCGCCAATGAGTCGAAGATGCACAATGTGGCTCGAAAATAATCAACCACGGGTCAAATGCACTAAAAATTTCTAAAAGCTACCCGATAGGTTAGGTCACGCTAAAATCGTGTTAGGTTGAAATTGAATCCGATTTCATAAATTGAAAGTTCTGTTATGTCACGATCTATTTTAGGAACGTCGACTCGTCCTCCGAAGATTTTTCTGCAAACCCGAGTTTTTGGCGAAAATTCAAAGTTGGTTATTTTGGACCGGGAAAATTAGAGGACCATTTTTTGTTGCACTTTTGGCATTTGAGTTGGACTAATTGGCAAGGAAAAATGTGGAATGTGATGTAGGCACCTTGGCTGAATTTTTGGGCACCAATTTGAGTCCAATTGAGTTGGAATTGATTGAATTTAGAGGGGATTCATCAAAATTCGTAGCCAGGGGGGGGGGCAGCAACTTTTGGACCCTTTGGGGGGCTTTTAAGGGAAGTTTGGGGAGGGAAAGTGGCTGAGGATGAGGGCTGGACATGGTGGGGTCTTGAACTCAAGTGTTATGGATATTTTTCATTGACTTTGGAGGCCAATTGTCCCCCTTCCGCTGAGCCTCTCTTCTTCTTCTTCCTCAGCAATTCTACCTCCATTGTTGCTATGTTGAGCTAGAAACCCAGAGAAAACCAGCAGAGAACCAAAGGAAGCTGAGCCTCTCCCCCTGCCGTCGACCGCCGCCCGTTCGAGTGTCGTCGCACCATTCGCCTGTCGCACGCCAGCCAGCGCGCCCGCAAGCCCATCCGCTTGCGTTCGAGCTCCTCCAGCCGCGTCCCATGCTGCACGACCGTCACAGCTTCACCTAGCCACCGCACGTCGCCATCTCTGAGCTGCCAGCCGCCTCCGCCTACCCACCTAGTCTCGCGTGGCCCGTTTCCAGCCAAGCCAAACCCTCCGGCCAGCCCCTGTAGCCAAGGATAGAATCGAACCTCACAGCCCAGTTGTGAGCTTCGTGGGCTTTTCCAGGCTTGTTAGGACCTCACTTGGTGTCGCTCCAGGCTTGTGTGTCGCTCGCCGTCACGTTTCCGTCGCCGTGGACTCACCGGCCCGTTAATCCGATGAGTTTACTTGCTAAACTCTGCTTAGAGAGTTAATGACGTTTAGTAGGTAATTAGATTCGGCTAAGTATGGCTTAGGTGGTTAGTTAGTTTTGATTAGTGATTTAATTGCTTAATTATGATTAGGTGGTTAGAATAGACTGATTAGGGGCTAAATAGATTGTACTATTTATGTGGATAGGTGCATTAATTTTCTAGGCCCGTTAGGTGGTTAAATTGGCGTTTCCGGCCTAGGTTTGTATTTATTGATTTAATTTGTATTTATTTAATTAATTTTGCTATTTATTTAATTATTTAATTATTTAATATTTTTCGAAAATTATACCAGGATAGCTGGTGACTTGGAATTTTGTGCCGATTGCAGTGGTGTGCTTATTTTATGCAATTGATTGTTAATTTGTGCAAATTGAGTACTTATTTTAAAATTGTGAAATTTTGGTATTTAATTAGAAAATACTGGAAATGAATTTAAATACTATATCAAATAGTGGGATTTTAAAAGGAAATATATCAATTTTTAAAGTTCGATCTGACCGTGTACTCACACTCGATTATTTTCATTAGGTGTTTTTAATACGAAGAAAATAGGACAAGTGCATTATTATAATTGAGACATTTGAGTGCAATGCACGGTGTCATTGGCCGGAATTGAATGATCGTGTGATGGTTAAAAGAACCCGTCCCCGATGTGCGTCGGGTCGACGTTGCCCCTATATGGGATGCCCTATCAATGGATGCCGGATCGTGGTAGAGGTTGGATTGAAGCTCCTTCGTGAAAGCCATCCCCGATGTGTGTCGAGTGGACGTTGCCGCGCTCAAGGGATGAGGTGAAGCCTGGCTATGCCAGAGGACCGATGTGTGTTAGGTAAAACTGCCCGTGTGGGTAGTAGTCAATTGGAATGTGTGATTGATTGAGATAGACGCGCCGAATTATGAGACAAAATTGTGTGGCACGGAATAGGACGTGTCATAACGATTTGGCCCTATAATCAGGACCCCTGTGATTGATTGAGGTTGAGTGAGACATTCCAATTGATGTGTGCATTTGTTATATGCATCTGTGATATGAATTGTACTAATGTGCAGCAAGAAACTGAGGCGAGGTGAGTCTTCTGTGATGTGTGGTTAGACTATCTTTAGACGTATTTTCTTCCTAGTCAGGGTTTAGGGGGTGAACTTGCTGAGACATTGTCTTACCCTTTCGTGGGCTCAATCTTTTTAGGTCCATAGATGGCCATCCCTTTGGTTCGTTTTGGACAGCCTCGGGAATTTTTGAGTGGAGTATAGACGTCCCTGTCCTCGGGAGTCACTGGGTCCATGAGCTTGTTGTGACCACTATCTGGGTCGATGAGGGCCTACCTCAGAGAGTACCTCATCGATTCAGGGCGTGGTTTCGCCATGGGCTCAATGGGTATAGGGAAGGTCCCCTTTAGGGTTTTGATATCTCCGCCATTGCGGTCAATGCCGCTCTAGATGAGGGTGCAGCTGACCCTCCTGATGGGGTTGTGGAGGACCCGAAGCCCCCGGAGCTTGTGGAGGTGGAGTCCAAAGGATTGGCGAATTTGTCCGACTAGTAGGTTGTATGACAGCTTCTTTTTGAAAGCCGATCTTTTTGTAGACAGATTAGTTTCTTTATAAAAGGGTTTTGTGAAAATTGTATCCTGCTTTTCTATCCCATATTTATGTTGTTTGGGGATTTTTTTATTCGCTTCCGCATGTGCAATAAAATGAATGGGTCGGCGACGCATCCTGGGACGTCGCAATTTATCGACCACTGAGAGATGTGCACACGCTCGAGGTTTGGGGCGTGACATCCCCGCCCGAAGTGCAATGGTTTTTAGGATAGTTTGTGGCATCTAGAAATTTTGACGATCCTCGGGTATGTGATGGTCCATGGCTAGCAACGGAAGTATCATTGGACAGTATTTTTGACATCACAATAGACTTTGTTTGCTATCACCATCGGACCGATGGGTCACATTTAGTAATGGTCCGATTTTAGAATAAATCATAGCCTTGTCGAAATCCCTTTACTTAAGGTTATTGGTAAGACTAACCTCGTTCGTATCTAGCCGACCTCAGAAAAATGACGACACATCGTGGATTGATGAATTTATTGTCGGACTTCGTCGTCGACACCAATGTTAGACCTTGTTGTACCATCCTCATCATCGGCACCACTTTAGACCCCGCCGATTTACGTGTATATTTCTTTCGATGACACGACACAACTAGACCACCTAAGTGTATACGAAATGAGAAGGAAATTTGGACTTTGATCAAATGATTCTCTTAGAGCCGAAAGAAGGAAAATTCGGCCATGCATGGGGATGTTTATGCACGTATGGAGAGGGTAGACCGTCCATGTACAAGCTGCCCCAAACTCCTCCCCATTTGCTCGACAATTTGGGGTCAACACTCCTCAAAATTTCTTCAGCTTTGTTGACCAAGGAGCCCTCATCATTGGACACGTCGGTGCATGCAGGGAGAGAGAGCTGGCAACCGACGGACCTACTTCTTGCCACGTTCACCCAGCTGTCTTTGGTCTTGGATGCCACCGAAAATTTTGCATGCAAGAAATTAATTAATCAGTTAATCAAAGAACAAAAGGGGTTCGGAATTGAGGGGTAGAGAGAGAAGAACCGAGCAGAAACTCGAGCGAGAGAGAGAGAGAGAGTGATCGAGAGAGGGTTTGAGCGAGGGAGTGAACGGAGAAAGGAAGGAAGAAAAGGACCGCCTTCCGTCCGTGTTCGAGCTGCCGCCGTCGACACCGCCCGTGTTTGCCGCCGTCAGGCCGCATCGCCGAAAAGAACTCCCTTGCCGTTGAACCATAGGACTTGAGGCAAGTGAAATTCCATTAATCTATATGATGTAGTGCTGTTGTTGTCTAGTGTAGTGCAATAGACTTGGAAATGTTTGGATCTTGAATGGTGGATGCTGAATTTTGGGTCATTCAAGTAGAAATGGATTGAGGAATTGAGGAAAAGCTTTGTTTTCTGTGTGTACTTTTAGATTTCTTTGAACTACATTAAGAAATATAGATTTGGATGGATTTTGGAAGTAAATTAGCCAAGGTATAGGCATCGGATTCCACCGAGTCCATGTGGTACATAATAGCTTATGTGTAGCCTAGTGATTTTGTTGATTTTCTATAGAAATTTCCAGTATGATTTTGGCCTTGATTTCTTCATGAAAGCTGTAAGGAATTGTTTAAACTATAACATATATTTTGGTCAGATTTTTCGAAATTCATGTAGTGGCATAAATTTATTTTAATGTGCGGTAGTTTTCTGTTGGAGTGTAAATTCTGGAATAAACTTGGGGTTGAGTCATGTGATCTGTTGCAATTCATACATAACTATTTTGACTTAGTGTTCTTCATGAAACTTTTTCCTTTAGGCCTTATATATAACATATCAATAGCTTAGAATTTTCTGAGTTCATTTAGGGGTTATTCAAAAATTGTTACTAAAACTGTGCATTCTGATTTTTGAGCTATTTTATTCCAAATTCGCTCAACTTGTCCCAAAAGGTGAATGCATCTTGAGTTGTTATTTGTCATGATGGTTTTTGGCATTCGGCATACCATTCAACACCTAAAATTTCAATGAAACTCAGGTGACTTCCAATGTCATGGCATTAAACATGTTTTTGGAAATTAAAATGTTAATTGCTGCCGTTGGACCCTCGGGTCAACGATGCCCCAGGAGTCGGGAGGCCCGAAGGTTCGAATGAGTCGATGTCCTTTGGATGCTTGGGGTCCGTAGTGCCGCAGAGGTTTCCCCGGGAGCTTCGGGATGCCCGGTCGTATGCTTGTCGGTACGTAAATCCGGAGGGTAGGGGTAACCATTTTCATGGCGAGCCCCGAAGATTCCTCGTGATGCCAGGTGGAATGCGAGATGCCCGGAGGTGTAACGGAACACGCTCTGGATGCCCAATGGCCTAGTGGCTAAATGCCGGAGGCTTTCGGGACGCCAGGATTGGGTGCGAAATCCCAGAAGGACGCAAACGTTGGTCCTCTGGGGATGAAACCTTTTGAATGTTAAAACTGATGGTTCTACTAGGTGTGTGTGTGTGGTCTGGTATGGCATGGAATGGGACGTGTCATAACAGTTTGGCCCTATGATCGGGACTTGTGTGGCTGGACGTGATGCATCTTGATCCTTTGAAACTGCATTGGCTATTCCATTAAAGAATTTCATGACTTTGATGCATACTTATTCCTTGATTATCTGTTTTTGTCTATCTTGCATGAATCTAGATATTGATGGTATTGCACGATATAGCTTAATGAATCTTTTACTGCTGAGTGGTTGTACTCACCCCGTTTGGGGACTAACATTTCAGACTAGAAGATATGCCTCTGCTAGCAGTCACCCCTGGCACATTTTACGGTATTCCGGTCAACCTTTAGTGTGAGTGTTCGGAGCACCACCATCCCGAGATACGAGGGTTGGTCTTTGTTCGAGTGCGGGTACTAGTCATGTATGACATTGGTTCTCCCGCCGGCCCAGTGATTCAGGAGTTTCTGACTGTGTTTGTCCGCCGTGATGGGAATACGTTGGGGCCATTGCCACTGCCGCCAGCTGATGGACCGGACTGGGTGTGACCGAGAGTGATGGTCAGCAGATGAAGCATTTTTAGACCGTCGACACTGACTGATGGACCCATGTACATGGTTGTTAGAGAGTCGTGTACCTTTTGAAAACAACCGAGTTTAGAAAAATCTTGGCATTTTGATGTACCGACTAAAGATGTCCATCAAGTTTATGAAAATAAAAGTGTTCGGCTTTAACTTATAAAATGTCTAGTAGGTGTGCATCGTTTTAAATTTAGGAAGGAGAATAGTTGAATGTGCTTCCACTATATATATATATAGACTGCGTAGGGACCGATCTAAAAGATATAAATCCCCAGGACTCTTGGACCTATTATAATTTTAACGGTATCAGAATAATAAGACCATCAGGTTAAGAGAAAAACAAGTGATCTGTGGCGACCCTAATGGATCGGGGGCCGTTCGAGGGCGCCATAGTGGTTGGTATCAGAGCTATGGTTTATGTGGAGTGATAAGGCGCCTCAAAAGGAAATGAGGATAGAATGATGCACACCATAGGATACTAACCAAGGGTAGTTGACTAACTTTGAACAACGGATGATAGATTTTCACTAGTAGATCTCTGGTAACTATTGTGAGTTACCTTTGTGTGTCAGTAACATTTTTATGTTACGTATGTGACTTTAGTAACCTCTTTTGCTTTAGTTATTTGACCAGTGACATTGAGTCACTAATTGTTCCTGAGGCGAATGCTTGGAAAACTGCAGGAACAATCATGGTACGAACTGGGAGTTCTCATCCAATGAGGGCTGAAGCCTCTGCTTCAAGGGCTGAACCTCGGATGGAAGATATCCTACAGGCATTGGCCAACATAGGAAATTTGATGGAAAGGCAAGCACAGCAACAACCCGGAGCAGAACGCTGTACTCAAGGAATGGTGGAACAATTCATGAAGTTGAAACCACCTAAGTTTACTGGAATGGGAAGTCCTGAGGAGGCGGAACATTGGATTGATGGAATGGAACAGATTTTCTGGTTGTTGAACTGTAGTGATACTGAAAAGATAACCTTGGCAGAGTACCAACTGGAGGGAAATGCAAAGTTTTGGTGGAGAGCTTCAAGAGACATGATCTTTCCACCAGGTACTGACATAAACTGGGATGAGTTTGTTAGAACTTTCAATAGAAAGCATTTCTTTGACTGTGCTAGGGATAAGAAGATCACAGAATTTGTTCAGTTAGAACAAAGGGAGCTGACAGTGGACCAGTATGAAGCAAAATTTTCCGAATTGTCTAGGTACGCTCCCAGGTTGGTTGAGGATCGAGAGGAAAAGGCTAAGAGATTCTTGAAAGGGCTAAGGACCGATATCGGGAACCAACTAGTGCCTCTGAATATAAGGGATTATAATGAGATTTATGAGAGGGCACAGTTGGTGGAGCAAGAGTTAGTGAGAGAGCAATCAGAATCTAAGAGGCAGATGACCTTTAGTGATGTTCGAAGGGATAAGAGACCTTATCCTGGTCAAGGACAGCCCTAGGAATCTAAGAAGAGGAATAATTTTGGGAATTTTGGAAAAGCAAGGAGTGGCCCGGTTCTAGGGAGAGTACCCTACCAGGGTGTGGCATCCCAAAATTCAAGGCAACCTCTAGATGTATTAAAGACTATGATTAGGTAATGAAATTGCCTTTGGTTTATGCTTTAGCCATTGATTTTCTTTTAAGACCGAGTGTTATGTAGATGGAAATGTATCTTCTGCTCATGGGTTATTAAAATTAGTAATATAGAATAATTTGATAAGAAGAATTTGTTCTTGGCTATGCACCTCATAGATTTGATTCCTATAGTTTAATGTTACAAGTTTTACGGCTATATGAAATTGTAAATTTGGAAATTGTAAAAGAGGGAATTAAGGTGAATTATTAAAAGTAAATATGGGCTACTTAAGTTTGGGTCTTAGGCCCAACGGGGAAAGGCCTAAGATGGGCCAATTGGCTGGCCCATTAGAGCCATAAAAGGCTGCCGTCGACCAAGGAGAGAGGAGGAGGAATCGCCGGCCCATGGCTGGCCCAAGCCCAGCCGAAAGATGGAGGCCCATCTTGCATGAAGAAGGCCATTTGTCCCAAGTTGATGACCAAGTGTCACCCATGCAAGAATCCATCATTGCTAATGATGAGTAGGAGAGAAATGAAAAGAAAAGGGTGGCCGGTTTAGGGAGAGGGGTGTCGTCTAAAGTGAGAGAGAGAGAGAGAGAGAGCTACCGAGAGAGTGAGGGAACCGAGAGAGAGGAGGAGAAGGCTGTGCGAGGAAGAAGCCCGCCCGCTCGTCCATCGCCCGCAGCCGCCCGTGCGTCCGTCGTTCGCCGCCGTCGTGCTCGCCGTAGCTCGGTATCGAGGCAAGTTGGGATCCTTTGATCTGCTCTTGCTGTTGTGTCTAGAATGTGCTATTGAAGGGTGATGTATTTCGGATGTCTAGGGTGAAAAACCGAAGTTTTAAGAGTGTTGTTTTGAAAGTTGTAATCTGTTCTCGAGTAAACAGCTTAACCCAGAATGTTGTGATGGCTTGCATGCGATGTTTGAGTCGGATTTTGGCTTCGAATTCTTCATTAAAGTTGTAGATAACATCTTAAAGTATGACATACTAAAATTTGAGACAAAATGGTTGAGTTTTGAGGGGTGAAACCCTCCCCCCTACGAAAATGTTAGATCTGAAGCTGTTTTGTTGACCTCTTGGTGATTTGGTGTGTTGTATGTAACTTTTTACTAGGCATTTCACTTAGACTTCTTCATGAAAGTTGTAGAGAACATCTTGAAGACTAACATACTAAAATTTGAGGTAAAAATAACAAGTATAACCTAGTAAAACAATTTTTCTTTTGAAGACGTTAGATCTGGAAATGTTGTACTGAACTCCAGTGACTTCGTGGACTATAAAGTGACTTTAAGTTGAAAATATCACCTTGATCCCTTAATGAAAGTTTTATTAGACCTCTTGAAGCAAAACATATCAAAAATTCAGAGGAAAATATGGAAGATAAGTAGGTGAAATCGTGATTTTTGGAGACGGCTAAACCTGGAATGTTCGGTACTAGGAACAGGAGCTTCGACCGTCCATAATTAATTTTCTAGGACAAATATGACTTTGGTGTCTTCATGAAAAATCTACTTTAGGGTCTTTACTACCAAATATTTAAATTTCTTAATTTTTTAAGGTCATTAGAGTATTTAATCTGAAATATTTTAAAAACCGAGTAATCTGACGCGTTCGGATTTAGTCAGTTTCAATGCATGGGTCATATCTCTTTGTATGAAGCTCTTTCGGCAAAGTGTTCTTCACGAAGTATCTTTCTGTATGTCTTCTCTGTAACATATTCATATTTCATATTTTTTTGAAGTTCGATTGCCTATTTAACCAAAAATGTTTCAAAAACTGTGCAAGCTGTATTGATAGAATAGAAATGCTGTGATGCATAACCTATATCAAATTGTATGAGGATCTTTTGGTGCAGTGTCCTTCATGAAATATCTGCCATTATGTCTTGACTATCACATGTTCGAATCTTATAATTTTTAAAGACCATTCGGGTATTTAATGGAAATATTTTCTAAAACTGTGCAAGCTGGATTGTGCGAATTTCAAATGCTGATATTATGATTATTCTGTTTTGGATGAGCCCTATTAATTATATTGGTTGAGGCGATTGAATCTTGCTGAGCATGTGATGATATTTGGCATTGCATATAGAATCAAATGCTGAATTTGACTTTGTTGTCATTACATCATGTGCCATGTTGATGGTTGAGACATAAATTGGTGAATATGAATTATGATGAATGAGGAAACTATTAAAGGTGGGTCGATAATGCCCTAGGAGTGTCAGGATGCCCGGGATGGGGGTTGCCGGATGCCCGGTTGTATTGTGATACACGCCCGGATGTCCTCGGGAGTTTTGAGATGCCCGGAATGGTTGGGTGCCGGAAGCCTCGGAGGTTTGTGCCCGGGGAATGCCTCGTGATGCCAGTTGGGATACGAGATGCCCGGAATGTGAGGGTGCCGGATGCCCGATGGTGTGCCGGAGGTTTCTCACGATGCCAGGTTAGGGTGCGAGTGATAAGATGTGGGATGCAATTACTGATCCCGGGGAAAGAAAGATGTGGTGAATCAAATTGAAAGATAAAAAGTGGAAATTGAATCATGCATGGTATGGTGACATGTACGCATGGCTGTATGATATGATGTGTATGAGTGCATTGTGGTATGTGCACATGAGGTATGGATATGCATGAATGCTTGAGGATGAGTGCATGGCTGTATATGCACCTATGGCATGATGGTATATGTTCGAATACTTGATGATGAGTGCATGATGGTGTATGCACACATGGTATGATGACATATGCATGGCTGCGAGGTAAGTTATGCTTGGATGCATGATTTGATATGTACTATGCTATGGTGTCATGATTGTATTGTGTGATGCATTGAGTAGTTTAATGGATCTTTTGCCTGCTGAGTGGCTGTACTCACCCCTTCGGGGACCAACATTTCAGATTAGAAAGATGCCGCTCTCTCCGGTCACGCGGGGTACCTTTTATGGCCTTCCATCTGACACGGAGGTCGAGTGGACGGAGTTAGATTGTGTCACCATCCCTGGTCTGACGTTTATACGGGTTCGTGTGCTGGTAATGTATGATGTGGGCCTGGCTGGGGGCCCGGTCATCCAGGAGTTCTTGTCGGTCCATGCCCGTCATGACGGAGTGATGCGGGGGATGTTGCCGCGCCACCGCCCGATGCACCAGGGTGGGTGTGATGGTCCGCGTGAGGAGTGGAGAGCTGACACTTTTTGAGGATAGCCGACACTTATAGATGGAGGATGACACGTGATCGATATAGGGGTCAAGATCTCTTTTGAGCTGTGGCCAAGTGTAGCTAAAAGTCTTGGCTTTTCTTTTTGGTTGTATCGACCCAAGATGTCCATCTTAAATATGTAAATAAAAGTGGCTCGGCTTCATCTTTTCATATGATGTGTAGTTGGTGTGCATTGCATTATGGTTATTAGAGGGAGGAATGGTGAGACTCGTTTATGCTTCCGCTAATAAGTTGCGCCGGGACCGTAAAAAAAAAATGCCAATGAACTACGATGCTTCGACTAAGAGAAGTAACTAGTGTTCATTAGGTGGAGCAATAGGTACATGTGGCTACCTCAGGTGTTTCGGGGTGCCACACAGGGTAATAATTGCTAGAGGTGTGGTGGACAACATGGGCCAGGATTTTGTAATAGTCCACCGATATGTTTTGATTGTGGGCAGATAGGACACTTTAGAAGAAATTGTCCACAAGAGAGGTCACAGCAGAATGTCAGTTCAATGCGACAGCTACAACAACGTACTGCTAGACCAAATCTATCAAGGAATCCACAGAGGCCACCAGCACAGGGAAGGGTGTATGAGGTCACCCAAGAGGAAGCGGAAGCTTCCAAAAATGTCATCTCAGGTACGATCTCTATAAACGATAAAAAGGCATACGCATTGTTTTATACGGGTGCTACACATTCTTTTATGTCTGAAAGATATAGACAGTTAAGTAAGATAGAAACTACCTCTCTTAAGACGCCTCTTTGTGTTTCCACACCGCTAAAGAATGTGGTATTGTCTATGTTGGTATGTGAAAAATGTAAGGTAACTATAGGGGGATGGGATATGGAAATAGACCTGGTCGTGATGGCTATGTATGACTTTGATGTTATCATCGGAATGGACTGGATTCATAAGTATCAAGCTAAGATGGATTGCTATAGAAAAGTGATCCAGTTTGTTTTACCTGATTGATCTAGTTGTGAATTTTTTGGAGGTCGGACCAACCCCTCTATAGCACTTATTTCAGTAATGGAAGCCTGTGCACTACTTGACGAAGGATGTCAAGGATACTTGGCAATGGTAAAGGACTATACTAAGGAAGAGTCTAAGCTCGATGAAATTCGAGTGGTCGGGGAATTTCAGGATGTATTCCCTGAGGAACTACCTGGGTTACCATTGCAACGAGAAATTGAGTTCGAGATTGAACTAAGGCCTAGAACAGGACCAATATCAAAAGCCCCGTATAGGATGGCCTTGACGGAATTGAAAGAGTTGAAAGTGCAACTACAAGAATTGCTCGATAAAGGATTTATTAGGCCAAGTGCTTCTCCTTGGGGTGCACCGGTCTTATTTGTGAAAAAAGAAGGATGGGTCAATGTGCTTATGTATTGACTATAGGCATTTGAACCAAGTGACCATTAAGAATAAGTATCCCTTGCCTAGAATTGATGACCTATTTGACCAACTACAAGGAAGTTCAGTCTTTTCTAAGATTGATTTGAGGTCAGGATACCATCAATTAAGGATTAAGAAGGAAGACATTCCTAAGACTGCATTAGGACTCGCTATGGACACTACGAGTTTTAGTTATGCCATTTGGACTGATGAATGCCCCGGCCGCATTCATGGATTTGATGAATAGGGTATTTAAGCCCTATTTGGATCAATTTGTGATTGTCTTCATTAATGATATCCTAATATATTCTAAAGGACCTGTAGAGCATGAGCGACACCTAAGGATAGTGTTGCAGACCCTTAGAGATCATAAATTGTATGCCAAATTCAATAAGTGTGAATTTTGGCTCTACTAGATAATATTTTTGGGACACGTGGTGTCAGGAGGAGGAATTGCAGTAGACTTGGCGAAAGTTGAGATTGTAGTAAATTGGCTGAGACCGACAACGCCCACTGAAATACGGAGTTTCTTAGGACTGACAGGTTATTATAGAAGGTTTATCGAAGGATTCTCACAACTTGCTAGACCATTGACAAAATTGACTTGAAAGAATGTAAGATTCGAGTGGAATGGAGAATGTGAAAGGAGTTTTCATGAGCTCAAAAGAAGATTGACTACTGCGCCAATCCTAACTATACCATTTGGATATGATGGATTCATGATATATAGTGATGCGTCTCACAAAGGACTGGGATGCGTTCTGGTGCAGCATGGCAAGGTCATAGCCTATGCATCTAGACAGTTGAAACCTCATGAATTGAACTACCCAACCCATGACTTTGAAAATATGGAGACATTATCTGTATGGAGAGAAGTTCGAAATCTATACAGATCATAAGAGTTTAAAATATTTGTTTTCGCAAAAGGAACTGAACATGAGATAGAGGAGGTAGATGGAGTTGTTAAATGATTATGATTGTGAAATACGGTACCATCCTGGAACGGCAAATAAGGTGGTAGATGCTCTTAGTCGTAAGTCGGCTATGGATATGGCCAGTATGAGAATAACAGAATGGAATCTGTTAAAGTTAGTAGTAGACTCAGAGTTTAAATTGGAAGTAGATCACCTTACTGCATGCTTACTGCATTGACGATTGAACCGGAGATTATCCAGAAAATTAAGATGCTGCAAGAATCTGACCCGGAAATAGTGAAAGTACGAAATGCTATGTCTTTAGGAAAAAGACCAGAATTTCAAGTCTTTGAAGATGGAATAGTAAAATACCAGGGATGACTATGTGTTCCCAACAATGAAGAAGTGAAAAGAGAAATCCTGTCGGAAGCACATAGGAGTTATTATAGTATTCATCCGGGTAGTACAAAGATGTACAGAAATTTACGCCAACAATACTGGTGGAATGACATGAAGGCAGATATAGCCAAGCACGTTTCCCAGTGCTTAACATGTCAGCAAGTGATAGTGGAACACCACAAACCCACAGTACTATTGAGACCATTGGATATGCCATAATGGAAATGGGAGCATGTGACGATGGATTTCATGCAAGGATTACCAAGGACATCAAGTGGTCACGACAGAGGCTGTTGAGATCATAAGGAAAAGACTTAAGACAGCTCAAAGTCGACAGAAAGACTACGCAGATAGGCGTAGAAGACCTTTGGAGTTTAATGTAGGAGACCATGTATTCCTTAAAGTATCTCCGATGAAAGGAATATCACGATTTGGAATAAAGGGTAAGATAAGTCCCATATTTGTTGGACCTTTTAACATACTCGAGAGGATAGGAGATGTAGCTTATCGATTGGCGCTACCTCCTAAACTGAAAACTTACATGATGTGTTCCATATGTCAATGCTGAGGAAGTACCAGCTAGATCCTGGTCACATACTCGATCATGAAGCCATCAAAGTGGATGAGCAAGGGAGGTACATAGAAGAGCTAGTACGAGTATTGGATCGAAAGGAGCAAATTCTTCGGACCAAGAAAATTCCTCTAGTTAAGGTATTGTGGCAACATCACGATGTGGAAGAGGCTACCTGGGAAAGTGAAAAAGAAATGAAGGAAAGGTACCCTCATTTGTTTAGTGAGACATGATTGATGTCCAATTTCAAGGACGGAATTCTCTAAGGAGGGGAGAATTGTGGCATTTGGAAATTTTGACGATCCTCGGGTATGCGACGGTCCGTGGCTAGCGACGGAAGTATCGTCGGATGGTATTATTGACATCACAACGGACTTTGTTTGTTATCACCATCGGACCGATGGGTCACATTTAGTAATGGTCCGATTTTAGAATAAATTATAGCCTTGTCGGAATCCCTTTACTTAAGGTTATTGGTAAGACTAACCTCGTATGTATCTAGCCGACCTTAGAAAAATGACGACACATTGTGGATTGATGAATTTATTGTTGGACTTCGTCGTCGACACCAATGTTAGACCTCGTCGTACCATCGTCATCATCGGCACCACTTTAGACCCCGCCAATTTACATGCATATTTCTTTCGATGACACGACACAACTAGACCACCTAAGTGTATACGAAATGAGAAGGAAATTTGGACTTTGATCAAATGATTCTCTTAGAGCCGAAAGAAGGAAAATTTGGCCATGCATGGGGATGTTTATGCACGTATGGAGAGGGTAGACCATCCATGTACAAGCCGCCCCAAACTCCTCCCCATTTGCTCAACAATTTGGGGTCAACACTCCTCAAAATTTGTTCAGCTCTATTGACCAAGGAGCCCTCATCATTGGACACGTCGGTGCATGCGGGGAGAGAGAGCTGGCGACCAAAGGACCTACTTCTTGCCACGTTCACCCAGCTGTCTTCGGTCTTGGATGCCACCGAAAATTCTGCATGCAAGAAATTAATTAATTAGTTAATCAAAGAACAAAAGGGGTTCGGAATTGAGGGGTAGAGAGAGAAGAACCGAGCAAAAATTCGAGCGAGAGAGAGAGTGATCGAGAGAGGGTTTGAGCGAGGGAGTGAACGGAGAAAGGAAGGAAGAGAAGGACCGCCTTCCGTCCGTGCTCGAGCTGCCGCTGTCGACGCCGCTCGTCTTTGCCACCATTGGGCCGCATCGCCAAACCGAACTCCCTAGCCGTTGAACCATAGGACTTGAGGCAAGTGAAATTCCATTAATCTATATGATGTAGTGCCGTTGTTGTCTAGTGTAGTGCAATAGATTTGGAAATGTTTGGATCTTGAATGGTGGATGCTGAATTTTGGGTGATTGAAGTAGAAATGGATTGAGGAATTGAGGAAACTCTTTGTTTTCTATGTGTGCTTTTAGATTCCTTTGAACTACATTAAGAAATATAGATTTGGATGGATTTTGGAAGTAAATTAGCCAAGGTATAGGCATCGGATTCCACCGAGTCCATGTGGTCCAGAATAGATTATGTGTGTAGCCTAGTGATTTTGTCAATTTTCTATAGAAATTTCCAGTATGATTTTGGCCTTGATTTCTTCATGAAAGCTGTAAGGAATTGTTTAAACTATAACACATATTTTGGTCAGATTTTTCGAAATTCATATAGTGGCATAAATTTATTTTAATGTGCGGTACTTTTCTGTTGGAGTGTAAATTCTGGAATAAACTTGGGGTTGAGTCATGCGATCTGTTGTGATTCATACATAACTATTTTTCCTTTAGGCCTTATATATAACATATCAACAACTTAGAATTTTCTGAGTTCATTTAGGGATTATTCCGAAATTGTTACTAAAACTGTGCATTCTGATTTTTAAGCTATTTTATTCCGAATTTGCTCAACTTGTCCCAAAAGGTGAAATGCATCTTGAGTTGTTATTTGACATGATGGTTTTTGGCATTCGGCATATTATTCAACACCGAAGATTTCAATGAAACTCTTGTGACTTCCAATGTCATCGCATTAAACATGTTTTTGGAAATTAAAATGTTAATTGCTGCTGTTGGACCCTCGGGTCAACGATGCCCCGGGAGTCGGGAGGCCCGAAGGCTCGAATGAGTCGATGTCCTTTGGATGCCTGGGGTCCGTAGTGCCCCAGAGGTTTTCCCTAGCAGCTTCGGGATGCCCGATCGTATGCTTGTCGGTATGTAAATCCGACGGGTAGGGGTAACCATTTTCATGGCGAGCCCCGGAGATTCCTCGTGATGCCAGGTGGGGTGCAAGATGCCCGGAGGTGTAACGGAACACGCTCTGGATGCCCAGTGGCCTAGTGGCTGAATGCCGAAGGCTTTTGCGACGCCAGGATAGGGTGCGAAATCCCAGAAAGACGCAAACGTTGGTCCTCTGGGGGATGAAACCTTTTGAATGTTAAAACTGCTGGTTCTACTAAGTGTGTGTGTAGTTTGGTTATGGGACTAAATTATATGGCATGGAATGGGACGTGTCATAACAGTTTGGCCCTATGATCGAGAATTTCATGACTTTGATGAATACTTTTTCCTTGATTATCTGGCTTTGTCTATCTTGCATGAATCTAGATATTGATGGTACTACACGATATAGCTTAATGAATCTTTTACTGCTGAGTGGTTGTACTCACCCCGTTTGGGGACTAACATTTCAGACTAGAAGATATGCCTCTACTACCAGTCTCCCCCAGCACATTTTACGGTATTCCGGTCGACCTTCAGTGTGAGTGTTCGGAGCACCACCATCCCGAGATACGACGGTTGGTCTTTGTTCGAGTGCGGGTACTGGTCATGTATGACATTGGTTCTCCCGCCGGCCCAGTGATTCAGGAGTTTTTGATTGTGTTTGTCCGCCGTGATGGGAATACGCTGGAGCCATTGCCACCGCAGCCAGCTGATGGACCGGACTGGGTGTGATCGAGAGTGATGGTCAACAGATGAAGCATTTTTGGACCGCCGACACTGACTGATGGACCCATGTACATGGTTGTTAGAGAGTCATCTGCCTTTTGAAAATAGCCGAGTTTAGAAAAATCTTGGCATTTTGATGTACCGACTAAAGATGTCCATCAAGTTTTTGTCAATAAAAGTGTTCTGCTTTAACTTATAAAATGTCTAGTAGGTGTTCATCATTTTAAATTCAGGAAGGGGAATAGTTGAATGTGCTTCCGCTATATATATATAAACTGCGCAGGGATCGATCTAAAAGATATAAACCCCCAGGACTCTTAGACCTATTATAATTTTAACGGTATCAGAATAATAAGACCATCAGGTCAAGAGAAAACCAAGTGATCTGTGGCGACCCTAACGGATCGGGGGCCATTCGGGGGTGCCACATAGTTACTAGGAAAGGCTTTTTATTATGTTGATGTATGTGATTGATAGTTGTTTGGTAGATTGTTTTGTGTGGATCACTCAGTTTCTAATTCTGTATGGAATCAGGAACAGGTTTTGTAGAAAGTCTACATAATGAGTGATTAAGAGCAAAGGACCCCTAGAAAGAGGACCGTAGGAGCAGTGACTCGGGGTAGGACGTCGACAAGGGTCGATACCCGAGGTGGTAGTGGTGGAGCACTGGCTCAGGCCAGCGCAAGTGGAGTAGTACCACCTCCAGTTGGTGCTGGGGTAGCAACACCTAGCGATCTTAGAATCGGTGGGATCGTTTAGACGCTTGAGACGCTTGGAGCTTTGATGGGGCAGTAGGCCCAGAATCAAGCTACCGCCCCTACCGCCGCCGTTACAATTGCTGCTACTGCTACCATTGCTGCTACTGCTGCCGGACCTGCCGAAGTTCCACCTGGGAACGTGGTTGTTGAGAGGCTGATGCACAAGCTCATAGAGTAGTTTTTGAAGTTGAACCCACCGAGGTTCACTGGTGCAGGAGATCCCGATGCTGCAACATTCTGGATCCAAGACTTGGAGAAGGATTTTACACTGCCGATGTGCACTGAACAAGAGAAGGTTGTCCTTGCAGTATATCAACTGTAGGGTAACGTAAGTACCTGGTGGAGGGCCACCAGAGGCAGAGCAGTCCGAGAAGGTATGGTTCCGGTGTGGAACGCCTCCCTTGGAGCCTTTAACGGCAACTATTTCTCTAGTAGCGCAAAGGAGTAGAAGATGGAGGAATTCCAGCGCCTCAGTCAAGGGATGCTAATAGTGGACCAGTATCAGGCCAAATTTGCAGAGCTGTCGCAGTACGCTCCCAAACTGGTTTAAGATCCGGAGGACAAAGCTAGGTAGTTTAGGAATGGCCTCAGACTAGAGCTGAAGAATCCACTGATGCCGCTTGATTTGAAAGATTATGATGAGCTTTATGGACGAGCCCAGTTGATAGAAATCAATTTGAGTGAGCAAGCTACCGCATCTAGGTCGAGGTTCAGCTCGAACAGAGATGGAAAATGGTTTGGGAAGAAGCCCATGACCGGAGGAAGGTATCCTGTCCCACCTAATAGGAAAGGTGGGGTAGGTAAGTCCGTACTGAGCTTCAGTGGATTATGTCCCTTCTGTGGAAGGCGACATGGATCAGCCCTGTGCCATTTTAGGACAGGTGCATGCTATGAGTGTGGCCGATAGGGTCACTTGGCCAGAGATTATCCCAGAAAGCTGAGGGGACCATAATAGTTGCTGCCGCCGCCACCGATGGGTCAGAATAGAGGGTACGTGCCGCAGAGTGCACAACAGGGTGGACATAACAGGCCTTCAGCTCAGGGAAGGGTGTACGCTGTCACCAGAAGACGGGCAGAGGACTCGCCTGATGTGATCACAGGTACGGTCTCGCTAAACGACCATGCTGCTTATGCTTTATTGGCGTAACTTATTTGTTTATAGCTAAGCAATTTGTTAAGCCGGTAGGATTGAGTCCTGAAATGTTGGAGTCAATGGTTAGTATATCTACACCATTAAAGGATAAGGTGTTGTCTACGATAGGCTGTCCGGGTTGCAAGTTAGTGATTGGTGAGCGAGAGGGGAGGATAGATTTGATAGTCCTAGCCATGTATGATTTTGACGTAATAATTGGCATGGACTGGCTCACCAAGCAACGAGCTAAAATGGACTGCTATCATAAGGCAATTCAGTTTAACCCGTTAGCGGGTGAAAGTGTCGAGTTTATTGGGAGTCGAGGAGGACCCTCAATTACCTTAATCTCGTCGCTTGAGGCAACCCGTTTGTTAGACGGGGGTTGTCAAGGTTACTTGGTGATTGTCATGGATAATACAGTTGAGGAGCTAAAGATCGAAGATATCGCAGTGGTTCAGGAGTTTCCAGACGTGTTTCCGAAGGAATTACCAGGTCTACTGCTAGAAAGAGAGATTGAGTTCGTGATTGAGTTGGGCCCTGGGACAGAGCCAATCTCTAAGGCTCCTTATCGCATGACGTTGTTTGACTTGAAAGAACTAAAGGTGCAGATGTAGGAGTTGTTGGATAAGAGATTCATATGTCCCAGTGCATCACCTTGGGGAGCACCAGTTCTGTTCGTGAAGAAGAAAGATGGTTCATTGCGCCTGTGCATCAACTATGGTCAACTCAATCGGTGATGATCAAGAACAAGTACCCGCTGCCGAGGATTGACGACTTGTTTGATCAGTTGCAAGGAGCAGCAATATTTTCTAAGATCGACTTGAGGACAGGGTACCATCAGCTGAGGATCATAAAGGAGGACATACCGAAGTCAGCCTTTCGTACGCGATACGGCCATTATGAGTTCACTGTAATGCCGTTTGATTTGACGAACGCCCCCGCTACTTTCTTGGATCTGATGAACCGGGTATTCAAGGAGTATCTGGATCAGTTTGTGATCGTTTTCATCAACGATTTCCTGGTGTACTTGAGAAGTCCTGAGGAGCACGAAAGACAGTTGAGGACAGTGCTTTAGACTCTGCGAGATCACGGACTGTATGCCAAGTTCAGTAAGTGTGAGTTTTGGTTAACTCGTGTGGCATTCCTAGGTCACATGATTTCAGGCGAAGGAATCTCCGTGGACCCGATCAAGATCGAAGTAGTTATCAACTGGCCAAGACTGACGACAGTGACAGAGATCATAAGCTTCTTGGGTTTAGCAGGGTACTACAGAAGGTTCGTGGAAGGATTCTCAGCATTAGCTTTACATTTGACTCGACTGCTAAAGAAGGAAGAGAAGTTTGTGTGGACAGATAAGTGCGAGCGTAGTTTCCAAGAGCTTAAGCAGAAGCTTACTACTGCATTAGTGTTGATAATACCATATGGTCTTGGAGGATACGAGATCTACAGTGATACGTCCTTTAGAGGACTGGGTTGCGTGTTAATACAGCATGGCAGAGTTGTTGCATACGCGTCCCATTAGTTGAGATCTCATGAGCTGAATTATCCACACTTGACTTAGAACTCGCAGCGATTATTTTCACTTTGAAGATTTGGAGACATTATTTATGTGGAGAAAGATTCCAGATCTTTACAGATCATCAAAGTCTCAAGTACTTATTCTCTTAGAAGGAGTTGAATATGAGACAGCGTTGCTGGATGAAACTTCTTACAAATTATGATTGCGACATCTTGTATCACCCTGGAAAGGCTAATAAGGTCGTAGATGCATTGAGTTGGAAGTCTTCATTGCGCAGATGGTGATTAAAGAGTGGGTCTTACTTGAAGGAGCTCGAGATTCGGTTTTCAAATAGGAGGTAGGCCACCATTCAAATCGTATGGCCACTCTCATAATTGAACCAGAAGTACATATAAGGATCAAGACGCTTCAGCTGACAAACCCAGAGATTCAGAAGATCCTGCAAGAGGACACCAAAAAGAGAAAGGCTGACTTTTAGATTTCTAAAGACGGAACACTAAGATTCTGAGGACGATTGGGTGTACCTGATGATGTAGCGCTTAAGGAGGAGATTTTGTCAGAAGCTCATTGTAGCAGTTACAGCATTCATCCAGGTAGTACGAAGATGTATCAGAATCTGCGTCGACACTATTGGTGGACCGGTATGAAGGTGGATATCGCCAAGCATGTCACCAAATGTCTGATGTATCAGTAAGTGAAGGCACAGCACTGTAAGCCGGGAGGACTTCTGCAACCTCTCAAGATTCCCGAGTGGAAGTGGGAACACATCATGATGGACTTTGTGATGGGCTTACCGAGGAGTCAGAGGGGTAATGATTCCATTTGGTTGTGATCGAAAGACTAATGAAGTCGGCTCACTTTATCGTCGTATAGAAGGACCTTGCCTTGGATAAGCATGCAGAGTTGTATGTGCATCAAATTGTTAGTCTGCATGGAGTGCCGGTGATGATTACATCTGATCGAGACCCGAGATTTACAGTTGCCTTTTGGAAAAGCTTGCAGATCGCCTTGGGAACGAAGTTGCAATTCAGTATGGCTTACCATCCGTAGACAGATGGCCAATTTGAGAGGACAATTTAGACTCTTGATGACATGTTAAGAGCGTGTGTGCTAGACTTCAAAGGAAGCTAGGAGGAACAGCTTCATCTCGTCGAGTTCGCCTACAACAACAGCTACCAGTAGAGTATTCAGATAGCACCGTTTGAAGCGTTGTATGGCAAAGCGTGCAGAACGCCGGTGTGTTGGGATGAAGTCGGAGAACTGAAGATCACAGGCCCAGAGTTGGTTCAGCAGTCAGTGGATGCAGTTGCAGTTATCAGGGATAGATTAAAGACCGCTCAGAGCTGCCAGAAAAGCTACGCAGGTAAGCGTCGAAGACCTTTGGAATTCCAAGTTGGTGAGCACGTCTTTCTGAAGGTGTCAACAATGAGGGGTACTTCGGCAAGAAAGGGAAGCTGAGTCCATGGTATGTAGGTCCCTTTGAGATTTTGGAAAGGATAAGGACTCTAGCGTATCGTCTTACGTTGCCACCGAGACTGGCGCAAGTGCACGACATCTTCCACATGTCGATGTTGAGAAAGTATGAGCCTGACCGTACCCACGTACTAAATTTTGAAGAATTAGACGTGAACGACAGAGTGTTGTACGTGGAGAGACCAGTTCAGATTGTAGATCGGAAGGAACATATTTTGCGCACCAAGATAATCCCGTTAGTTAAAGTGGTCTGGTAACACCACGAGACAGAATGAGCAACTTAGGAAAGTGAAGATTCGATGAGACGACAATACCCCCTACCTTTTTTGTTTAAAGATTTGTAATGGTTTAAATTTCAAGGACGAAATTTTTATAAGAGGGGAAGAGTTGTGACATCCTGATTTTCTGATTCTGTTTTCGATTGAATGAGTTGGGCTTTTCATCGACACGCCTATAGTCTTTTTCTTTGAGCTGATCACTCACAAGATAACTAGTCTATCTGGTGAAGCCATTAAGGATTTTAATGCAATAGACTTGAGAATTCAACCAGAAATCGACTGCTCGATCGTACTAATCTACAAGGGTCAATACGACACTATGAAAATTGATCAAAGATCGGAGATAGGTCGATTCGATTGAGGTATGTAATTAAGGTGTGGGTGATTCCACCTGCAAAATTCTCGTCGAATGGCACTAAACTGATTTTTCTATCATTTTTGTACCCTGTGCCCGTATTTGAAACTTTAAGATTTTCACGACAACCGAGAGTTGCTAATGAGTCAAAGATGCACAATGTGGCTCGAAAATAATCGACCACGGGTCAAATGCGCTAAAAATTCCTAAAACCTACCCGGTAGGTTAGGTCACGCTAAAATCGCGTCAAGTTGAAATTAACTGCGAAATTGAACCCGATTTCAGAAATTGAAAGTTCTGTCATGTCACGATCTATTTTAGGAACGTCGACTCATCCTCCGAAGATTTTGCTACAAATAAGAGTTTTTGACGAAAATTCAAAATTGGGTTATTTGGGACCGGGAAAATTAGAGGAATGTTTTTTGTTGCACTTTTGGCATTCAAGTTGGACTAATTGACAAGGAAAAATGTGAATGTGATGTGGGCACCTTGGCTGAATTTTTGGGCTCCAATTTGAGTCCAATTGAGTTGGAATTGAATTGACTTTGGAGGGGATTGATCAAAATTCGTAGCCAAGGGGGGGGGGCAGCAACTTTTGGACCCTTTAGGAGGCTTCTAGGGGAAGTTTGGGGAGGGAAAGTGGTTGAGGATGAGGACTGGACATGGTGGGGCCTTGAACTCAAGTGTTATGGATATTTTCCATTGACTTTGGAGGCCAATTGTCCCCCCCTTCAGCTGAGCCTCTCTTCTTCTTCTTCCTCAGTCATTCTACCTCCATTGTTGTTGTGTTGAGCTAGAAACCTAGAGAAAACCTATCACGACCTAATCCTCGAGCGAGCGCCCATCCCGGCTTGGTCGATTAAATAGCGACGTCCCAGTACGTATCGTTGATCAATTCTTTTTAATATGCATGCGGAAGCATATAAATAATCCTCAGACCACACACAATGGGATAGAAAAGTAGAGCCATATTTTTCGAACTAAAAACCATCACCACACTTATATACATTGCAAACCATAACGTATATATATACAATACGAACTACCAAAGTCAGGTCCTACTATAAACCAGTTCAGAACACAGGGTCTACAAACGGAGGTGGGGTTTCCAATCCACTACGGGTCCTCGTCCTCAATTTCTCCTTCTTCCACGCTCCAACTGGAGCCTATTGCTGAGTACACCGGAGAATTTGGATCTTCAAGCTTGGGGTCCTTCGAGTCCACCACCGAACCACCCTTAGGGTCTGCCATACCTTTCCCAAACGCAACCTCCAACACATACAGAGGTATCTCCGATTCCGGTATGGGGCCCTTTCTTAGTCCGTTACGATCCTGGCGGTACCACGATCTATATTGATGGGGGCACCTTCTTAGGTAGTTTCGCATCAACCCAGAGTATGGACTGCACTAGCTCGTACTCTAACCCGTTAGGGTGCCCATGAATCGGAATGAAATGCCTCTGCTCAGTCATCTTCTTGGGTTGCCCAAAATGCTCAGGAGGAGGTGCCATCTATGGACCTAAAATGTTGTCCCACAACGGGGTGAGACGACGTTTCAGCAAGTTCAACCCCTTAAGACTCGATTAGGAAGAAAATACACCATGAGGGCTACCTAGGCACAATCACAAGTCAGAGGACTTACCTTAAACTCAATTTCCTTCCTGCAAGTCAATACAATTCACAATCTCATAGAGTCATATCAACAAATCAAATCATCTAATCAGATCGAATCATCGATCAATCAACTTAGTCGATTCCATGTCAACAAGACCATCCCTCGGTCATCTCAATAAAGACTATCTATGAGTCCGACCATAATTCAGGACTACTCACTCTAAGCTGATATATAGATAGTATAGCTCACTAACAGCCGCCGGATCCACTGATCTAATATATTAAATATACTCACTAGAAGCTGCCAGATCCACTGATCTGATATATTAAATATGCTCACCAGAAGCTGCCAGATCCACTTATCCGCTATTCTAATTATGCTCACCAGAAGCTGCCAGATCCACTGATCCGCTATTCTAATTATATACAACTCTTCAGAACTCTTGTCAATGGCGATGCTAAAGCCGAAAATCCTTCCACGAACCCTTCGTAATAACTTGCCAAACCCATAAAACTTCTTATTTCTGTCACGGTAGTCGGTCTTAGACAATTGATCACTGCTTCAATCTTGCTCGAGTCCACGGAGATTCCTTCACCTGAAATCACGTGACCTAAGAAAGTAACATAAGTCAACCAAAAGTCGCACTTGCTGGACTTAGCGTACAACTGATGGACTCTTAGAGTCTACAGTACTAATCTCATATGACCTTCATGCTCTTCATCACTTCTCGAATAAACCAGAATATCATCGATGAACACGATCACAAACTGATCTAGATATTCCTTGAACACTTGGTTGATTAGATCCATGAAGGCAGCTGGAGCATTCGTCAACCCGAATGGCATCACTGTGAACTCATAATGACCATAATGAGTACGAAATGCTGACTTTAGAATGTCCTCCTTCCTGATCCTTAGCTGATGATATCCTGTCCTCAAGTCGATTTTCGAAAATATCGACGCTCCTTGCAACTAATCGAATAAGTCATCGATCCTCGGGAGTGGATACTTATTCTTAATCATCACCTGATTGAGTTGCCGATAGTCGATGTACAGGTGTAACGAACCATCTTTCTTCTTTAAGAACAAAACTAGTACTCCCTAAGGTGATGCACTAGGATGAATGAATCCCTTATCCAATAACTCCTGCATCTGCACCTTCAGTTTCTTCAACTCTGATAACGCCATCCGGTAAAGAGCCTTAGAGATTAGCTCAGTCCCGAGTGCTAACTCAATCACGAACTCGATCTCTCTCTCTGGCGGTAACCCTGGCAATTCCTTCGGAAAAACATCTGGATATTCTTGTACCACGGCAATGTCTTCCATGTTTAGCTCCTCAACTGTTGTATCCACGACAGTTGTTAGGTAATCTTGACAACCCTCGTCTAACAAATGGGTTGCCTCTAGCAACGAGATAAAGGTAATCGAGGGTCCTCCTCGATTCCCGACAAACTCGAAGCTCTCACCCTCTAATGGGTCAAACTGAATTGCCTTGCGATAGCAGTCCATCTTAGCTCGTTGCTTGGTGAGCCAGTCCATGCCAATTATCAAATCAAAGTCATACATGGCTAGGACTAACAAGTCTATTTTCCCCTCTCGCTCATTGATTGCTAACTTGCAACCAGAACAACCCAAAGTAGCTATCATTTTATCCTTCAACGGTGTAGATATGCTAACTGCCGACTCCAACAATACAGGACTTAATCCTATCAACTTAACATATTGCTCGGCAATGAAAGAATGAGTTGCTCCTTGGTCGAATAAACCATAAGCAGGATGGTCGTTCAACGAAACCATACCTGTGATTACGTCAGGCGCAGCCTCTGCCTGACCTTGAGTGATGGCATACACCGTTCCTTGAACTGGGGGTCTAAGTTGTCCTCCTTGCAGTGCATTCTGAGATGCGTACCCTCTGATCTGTCCCCTCTACGGTGGCGGTGACAATTGCAATTGTCCTCTTGGTCGCCTAGGACAATCTCTAGCTAAGTGACCCTATTGGCCACACTCAAAACAAGCACCCATCCTTCGAGGGCACGGGGTTGTACTGTGTCGCCTTCCACAGAAGCGACATAGGCCATTCTAACCAGGCCCTGTCTTCCCAATTCCATCCTTCCAGTTGGGCGGAATGTGAATTCTCCCTCTAATCATGGGCCTCTTCCCATGCCGGATCCCTTCTCGACTCAATCTAAACCGCGATCCAGATGCAACGGCTCTCTCATTCTGATCTCTCTCGATCAGCTAGACCCGCTCATACAAGTCATTGTAATTTCTCATATTAAGCATTATCGACGGACTCCTCAACTCCGGCCTGAGTCCATCCCTGAATCTTCTCACTCGTTTTGCTGGATTCTCAACTAACTCATGAGCATATTGCGATAGTTCAACAAACTTCGCCTCATATTGATCTACAATCATCAAGCCTTGGCGAAGGCGCTGAAACTCTACCATCTTCATCTCTTTGGTAGTCTCTGAAAAGTATTTACCGTTGAAAACTTCAACAAAGGCGTTCCACTTCGGGACGACACCTTCAGGAAATATCGCTCCTTGGGTGGTTCTCCACCAAGTATTTGCAACTCCCTCCAGCTTGTAGGTTGCAAGGATTACCTTCTCAATCTCATTGCACATCAATAGTGCAAAGGTCTTTTCCAATCCTTGGATGCATAGAGTAGCAGTTTCGGGGTCTCCTGCCCTAGTAAGCTTCAATGGATTCAATTTCAAGAACTGTTCCACTAGTTTATGAATCGGTCTTCCAACGACAACGATCCCTGGCGGAACCTCAGCGGGTGCGACGACAGGTGCGACAGCAGCAACAGCATTGGCAGCGGCAGTAGTGGCGGCTGCAACTGCGGCGGTAAAGGCGGCTGCTTGGTTCTGGGCTTGCTGCCCCATCATCTCTCGCATGGCATCCATCGCTTGCGTGATCCCAACTGTACCCTGATCACCTGGGACGGTGATTCCTGCACCAATGGGAGGTGGTGCTACTCCATTGGCGCTAGCCTGTGCTGGCGCCTTACCTCTGCCTCCTCGGGTCGGCGTCCTACCCCGAGTCGCAGGTCTGACTATTCTCTTACTAGGAATCCTCTGCTACTGATCGCTCATGGCTCGGTTTTCTATTGAAACTTGCCTTCCAATTCCAAACAGAATTAGAGATTGAGTGATTCACAGAAATGCATCAGCATGAATTTAAAGGTCATTCCTACTATTATCCCATAAACCATCATACCTTATCACTCCAATCCTAAACCATGCTCTGATACCACTAATCAGGGATGTCACACCCCGATCCTCGAGCGCGCGTCCATCCCAGCTTGTTCGATTAAATAGCAATGTCCCAGGACGCATCGCCGACCCATTCTTTTTAATATGCATGCGGAAGCATATAAATAATCCATAGACAACACACAATGGGATAGAAAAGTATAGCCATATTTTTCGAACTAAAAACCATCATCACACTTATATACATTGCAAACCATAACGTATATATATACAATAAGAACTACCAAAGTCAAGTCCTACTCCAAACCAGTTCAGAACACAGGGTCTGCAAACGAAGGTGGGGTTTCCATTGCACTTTGGGTCCTCGTCCTCGATTTCTCCTTCTTCCACGCTCCAACTGGAGCCTACTGTTGAGTACACTGGAGAATATGGATCTTCAAGCTTAAGGTCCTTCGGGTCCACGACCGAACCACCCTTAGGGTCTGCCGTACCTTTCCCGAATGCAACCTTCAACACATATAGAGATATCTCCGATTCCGATATGGGGCCCTCTCTCATTCCGTTACGATCCTGGCGATACCACGATCTACATTGATGGGGCACCTTCTTAGGTAGTCCCGCATCAACCCAGAGTATAGACTGCACCAGCTCGTACTCTAATCCATTAGGGTGCCCATGAATCGGAATGAAATGCCTCTGCTCAGTCATCTTCTTGGGTTGCCCAAAATGCTCGGAGGAGCTGCCATCTATGGACCTGAAATGTTGTCCCACAACGGGGTGAGATGACGTCTCAGCAAGTTCAACCCCCTAAGACCCGACTAGGAAGAAAATACGCCCTGACGGCTACCTAGGCACAATCACGAGTCAGAGGACTTACCTTAGCCTCAATTTCCTTCCTGCAAGTCAATACAATTCACAATCTCATAGAGTCATATCAACAAATCAAATCATCTAATCAGATCGAATCATCGATCAATTGACTCAATCGATTCCATGTCAACAAAACCATCCCCCGATCATCTCAATCAATACTATCTATGAGTCCGACCATAATTCATAATTGCTCACTCTAAGCTGATATATAGATAGTATAGCTCACCAACAACTGCAGATCCACTCATCTGATATATTAAATATGCTCACCAGAAGCTGCTAGATCCACTGATATGATATATTAAATATGCTCACCAGAAGCTGCCAGATCCACTGATCCGCTATTCTAATTATGCTCACCAGAAGCTGCCAAATCCACTGATTTGATTATCCGACCATTTTTCCTTTTTTATCATACTCAATAAAATATCGTGTGTGGGTACACAAGCGGCCTTAGCCAAAATACAATTTTCTACAACTTGAAAATCCCACCAATTTATATGGTCCTACAAAATATTTTTGGCGCTGTAAACCAACGTTCGGTTATTTTCAAATTAATTACTGAAATTAATTAATTTAGGAATAAATTCCTAAAATACAAATCACACCCAATCAACACAAATTAGAGCTCAATTAAATAAATAGGTCACACCACAGCAATTAGCATAAAATTTCGGTCACCGGCTATCTCGGTCTAATTTTCGGAAAATAAAATAGTTAATTAAATAATTACAGAAACTAATTATTAAATGCCAATAAATAGAACTTAAGCCCATAAAGCCTAATTGAAAGCCGAGATAAATACTAGAGCTTGTCTAGGCCCTAATTGTACTAAACTATCCACCTAACATGCATCAATAATTAATTAAAGTGCTAATCTAATTTAACTATCCACCTAATCTATGCTTAACTTAATCTAATCAATCCTTAAACGTCATTAACTTACTAAGCGAGGATTATTGAGTTAAACTCACTTGTTAATTGATCCGCTCGGATCAAATCGACGGGGACGAGGCGAGGCTCGATCTACTCCAAAGCGGGCTTGCTTTTCGAGGTCGGGAAAGCCTCCAAAACGGGCCAAATAGTGCTGCGAATACCCACAAGCTCCAGCTGTTGATCTGGGCCGAGAAAGGCTGAAACAAGAGCTGGTTGAGGCGAAAACGAGCTGAGATGAATCGAGGAGGCTAAATCGGATCTAGACGGACTTCTTCCATGACATCCGAAATTTTCAATTTTGTTTTCTATTGAATAAATCAGGCATTTCATTGACACTCCTATAGGGCTGGTCTCAGAGCTGATCACTCTCGAAATAACTAGACTACTTGGGAAAACCATTAAGGAATTTTAATGCAATAGATTTGAGGCCAAGGAAGATAGCTAGTGGTGGTGGATGGTCAAGGGGACCAAGAGGTGGAAGATAAGGCTTAGTGGCCCCCCCTTGCCCCATCTCTCTCCCTCAAAGCTGCCGACCAACCTTCCTCCCCCTTGTTTGTGCCATTTTCGGAACCAGCAGCCAAGGAGGAGCCACCAAAGACAGCATAGCCGCCTCGTCCATGCTGCACGCTGCCGAGACCACCGGATCGCCCTAGCAGCACCATCCTCGCCCTGGCCACCGTGCGCGCGCCATCCGCCTCCACTATGTGACCCCGACGCCCCAGCAACCTTGTCCTATGTCCCAGCCTCTGTTTCAGCTTGTACCAGAGTTGTTTGGCCTGCCTTCAACCTCCGTGAGTCCCCACCTAGGCTCGGTTTGGCCCTTTCAATCCTTCCTCAGTCCATCCCCGCCTTAAACTAGCTTTGTTTCCCTCTTTTCCAACCAAGAATAGAAGCACAATTTGTGGGTTTCCACCTGGGTTTTGGCCCATTTTGAGGTTGTTCCTGGCCCCAAAAGTTAGGCCCGCTTTGGAGAAAGTTCGGCCCCGTTGCGTCCCCGACGATTTGAGTCGATCAAATCGCAAAACAAGTGAGTTTAAACTCACTAATCCTCGCTTAGTAGGTTAATGACAATTAAGGGTTGATTAGATTAAGTTAAGTATGATTATGTGGTTAGTTAGATTAGATTAGTGAAATTTAATTAATTACTGATGCATGTTAGGTGGTTAGTTAGCGTAATTAGCAAGTAAATAGACTCTAGTACTTATTCAACGAGTCTCGGAAATTTTCCGGGTCCGTTTCAGCGCTCAATTAGGCATTACAGGCCTAAGTTGCATTTATTGCTATTTAATAATTAACTTTCGTAATTATTTAATTGATTATTTATTTTCTGAAAATTAGATCGAAATAGCAGGTGACTGGAATTTTATGCTGATTATTGTGGTGCAACCTGTTTATTTATTTGAGTTTTAATTTGTGCTAATTTTGCATAAATGTGATTTTAGGATTTTATTCCTAAATTGGTTTAATTTTGATAATTAATTGGAAATTACCGGGCGTCGGTCTTCAGCACCAAAAATCTATTTTTGGGCTATTGAAAGAAGTGGGAGGATTAAAAGTGAAATTATTATATTTTGGCTAAGGCTGACCGTGTACCCACACACGGTATTTCATCGGGAATGGTAAAAATGTTGAATTGGTTGTATGTTTGGGAGGGTATACTATATCAGCCTACATGCGATATGTCGGTTTAGCAGACAGCAGTATACCGGTATACTATATCAGCCTACGAGCAATATGGCAGCTTAGCAGAGAGCATTATACCTTATCAGCTTAGATTGAGTAATATCGGTATACTATATCAGCCTAAGAGCGATATGGTAGCTTAGATAAAGAGCAGTATACCTGATCATCTCATAAGCGAGCTATACTATCTATTTATCAGCTTAGCAGTGAGCAGTCCTGATATGAGCGGACTTTATAGATAGTATGAGATGAGCCGACCAAGAAGGGGTCATGATGACATATAATCGACTGAGTCGATTGATCGATGAGTCGATCCCAATTGATTGAGTGTTATGATTGCGAGTTTATGAATTGAACTGACTTGTAGGAAGGAACAGAGGCAAATGTAAGACCTCCAACTCGTGGTTGTGCTTAGGCAGCCCTTATGACGTATTTTCTTCCTAATTGAGTCTTAGGGGGTAGAACTCGCTGGGACAACGTTTCAAGTCCATAGATGGCAGCACCTCCACCCCGTCCTGAACAGTTTGGTCAGCCCAATAAATTCACAGAGATAAGGTACCACATTCCGATACACCACCACCCCGAGGGACTCGAGTATGTGCTGATAAAGTCCACCGCTTGGGTTGACGTGGGTGAACCCCACAAGGTGCCCCATGAATACCGAGCGTGGTATCGCTATTATTTTGATGGGCAAAGGGTGGGCCTAATACTAGAATTGGAGGTATCGCTATATGCCTTGGAGGTTGCGTTCGGGAAGGGTACGGCAAATCCCAAAGGTGGATTGGTGGTTGATGCGAAGGATCCCAAGCTCGAAGGCGATTCTGATTCTTCGGAGTACTTGGCAGTGGACTCCAGCTGAAGCGAGGAAGAAGGGGAGATCGTCGAGGAGGACTTGGAGGAGGACCCAGAGGAGGACCCAGAGGAGGATCCATATGAGGATTGAGACTCCACCCCTGTCTACAAGACTTGTGTACTGAACTTGCTTGAGTAGAACCTGAACCTGTTTGTGTAGAACCGAACCACTATAGTTTGTATTGTATATATATGCACCGGTTTGCATTGTATATATGTGTGGTTGTTTTTCAAGTTCAAAGTTTTAGTCCTACTTTCTAATCTCATTATTTTATTGTCTAGGGATTTTATATCTGCTTCCGCATGTCCATTTAAAATGAATGGGTTGGTGATGCGTCCTGAGACATCGCTATTTAATCGACTAGTGAGGGATGGGTGCGCGCTCGAGGATCGAGGCGTGATAGCTTCGGGCTTCCACGCGGCTCCGGCAATGAGCCAAAGCAGCTCAAGCGACCTCGGCAGCCTGCTGAGCATGAACAGGAGGCGGGTATGGCGTGCGGTGCAGGAGGATAACTAGAGGGCGAGCGGGCAGCACGCGAGGGGCGCAACGAGGGCTGCTCGGCTCCGGCGGGCGGCAGGAGTGTCTAGCGGCTTCTGGCTGGCTTCTTCTGGGCTGTTGGGCATTCGAACAGCAAGATGGAGAGGGAGAGGGGACTGGTCGACGGTTGAGAGGGGAGGAGGAGAAGAGAGGGGGCAAGGGGGACCTACTTGGTCTCTCACTTATCTTCATGTCCCTTTTCTTTATCCCTTTGATCCCTCAAACATGGCCCACCATGTATGCTGTCTTCCACCACCAATTTCCAGCCTTCAAACCTTCTAGAAGCCCTTTTGAAATGGTCCACAAGTCATGGGTGAGGGGACATACGAATTTCAAGTGATTTCTCTCAAATTGGACACTAAATCCTCCTTGAATCAACACCCATTGGCCCTCAAAAATTCGACTAACAAGTCTTCGATCAAATTGGTATTTTTCCTCACAAGTTGATCCCAATTGCTTCCCAATTTCGCGATAAAAAACGGTCCTTGAAATTTCTAGACAAAAATGGCCCTATGTCGACTTTTCGCCAAAAATCTCGGTTTGCAGAAAAATATTCGGATGCTGAGTCGACGTTCCTAAAATGACTCGTGACATGACAAAACTTTCAATTTCTGAAATCAAATTCAAATTTGCGGTTAATTTCAATTCGGCACGCTTTTAGAGTGACCTAGGCTACTAGGTAGCTTTCAGAAATTTTAGTGCAAATGACCCGTGGTCGATTTTCTTCGAGCCACAATGAACCCATTCGACAAATTGGCGACTCTCGGTGGTTGTGAAAATCTCGATATTTCAATTACGGACACAAGGTACCAAAACGATAGAAAAATCAGTCTAGTGCTGGTCGACGAGAATTTTTTCAATTTAGTGGAATCACCCACGTCTAGCCACACATCTCTGTCGAAGTGACCTATCTCTGATCTCAAATCGATTTTTAACTGTGACGTAATGACCTCTAAAGATGGGCACGGTTGAGTAGCCGATTCTTGGTCGAATTCTCAAGTCTATTGCATTAAAATTCCTTAATGGCTTTCTCAGATAGTCTAGTTATCTCGAGAGTGATTAGCTCTGAGAACAGTCCTATAGGCGCATCGATGAAAGGCCCGATTAATTTAATTGAAAGCAGAACTGAGAAATCCAAGATGTCACAAAACCAGTAGAGAACCAGAGGAAGCTGAGCCTTCCCCATTGCCGTCAACCGCCGCCCGTTCGAGCACCGTCGCACCGTCCGCCCGTCGCGTGTGCCCGCGAGCTCGTCTGCCTATGTTCGAGCTCCTCCAGCCGCGTCCCGTGCTACTCGACCATCGTAGTTTCGCCTGGCCGCTGCACATCGCCGTCCCCGAGCTGTCAGCCGCCTCCGCCTACCCGCCTAGTCCCGCATGGCCCGTTTCCAACCAAGCCGAACCCTCGGCCCAGCCCCTGCAGCCAAGGACAGAACCGAACCTTATAGCCTAGATGTGAGCTTCGTGGGCTTTTCCGAGCCCGTTTAGACCTCGCTTGGTATCGCTCGCCGTGTCGTCACGTTGCTGTCGCCGTGGACTCACTAGCCCGTTAATTTGGTGAGTTTACTTGCTAAACTCTGCTTAGGGAGTTAATGACGTTTAGTAGGTAATTAGATTAAACTAAGTATGGCTTATGTGGTTAATTAGTTTTGATTAGTGATTTAATTGCTTAATTATGATTGTTAGGTGGTTAGAATAGATTGATTAGGGGCCAAATAGATTGTACTATTTATGTGGATAGGTGCATTAATTTACTAGGCCCATTTAGGTGGTTAAATTAGCGTTTTCTACCTAGGTTTGTATTTATTGATTTAATTTGTATTTATTTAATTAATTTTGCTATTTATTTAAATATTTAATATTTTTCGAAAATTATACGAGGATAGTTGGTGACTGGAATTTCCTACTGATTGCAGTTATGTACTTGCAATTAATTGTTAATTCGTGCAAATTGAATGATGATTGTGATTTTGAGTATTTATTTTAAAATTGCGAAACATTGGTATTTAATTAGAAAATACCGAGTGTCGGGTTTTGACGCTAAAAATGATTTTAAATACTATATCAAATAGTGATATTTTGAAAGGAAAGATATCAATTTTTAAAGTTCGATCTGACCGTGTACCCACACACGATTATTTTCATCGGGTGTTTTTAATACTAAGAAAATAGGCCAAGTGCATTATCTTAATTGAGACATTTGAGTGCAATACATGGTGTCCTTGGCCGCAATTGAATGATTGTGTGATGGTTAAGAGAACCCATCCCCGATGTGCGTCGGGTGGACGTTGCCCCTATATGGGATGCCTTATCAATGGATGCCGGATCGCGGTAGAGGCCGGACCGAAGCTCCTTCGTGAATGCTGTCCCCGATGTGTGTCGGGTGGACATTGCCGCACTCAAGGGATGAGGCGAAGCTCGGCTATGCCAGAGGACCGATGTGTGTCAGGTAAAACTACCAGTCTAGGTAGTAGTCAATTGGAACGTGTGATTGATTGAGATAGACGCGCCGGATTATGGGACAAAATTGTGTGGCACGGAATGGACGTGTCATAATGATTTGGCCCTATAATTAGGACCCCTGTGATTGATTAAGGTTGAGTGAGACGTTCCAATTGATGTATGCATTTATTATATGCATCTGTGATATGAATTGTGCTAACGTGCAGGAAGGAACTGAGGCGAGGTGAGTTTTTTGTGATGTGTGGTTAAACTACCTCTAGACGTATTTTCTTCCTAGTCGAGGTTTAGGGGATGAACTTGCTGAGACATTGTCTCACCCCGTCGTGGGCTCAATCTTTTCAGGTTCGTAGATGGCGGTCCCTTGGGTTTGTTTTGGACAACCTCGGGGGATTTTTTAGTGGAGTATAGACGTCCCTATCCCCGAGAGTCACTGTGTCCATGAGCTTGTTGTGACCACTATCTAGGTCAATGAGGGCCTACCTCAAAGGGTACCTCATCGATTCAAGGCGTGGTTTCGCCATGGGCTCAATGGGTATAGGGAAGGTCCCCTTCAGGGTTTTGATATCCCTGCCGTTGCGGTCAACGCCACTCCAAGCAAGGGTGCAGCTGACCCTCCTAATGGGGTTGTGGAGGACCCGAAGTCCTCGAAGCTTATGGAGGTGGAGTTCGAAGGATCGGCGAATTTATCTGACTAGTAGGTCATAGGACAACTTCTTTTTGAAAGCTGATCTTTTTGTAGATAGACTAGTTTGTTTATAAAAGGATTTTGTGAAAATTGTATCCAGCTTTTCTATCCCATATTTGTATTGTCTGGGGATTTGTTTATTCGCTTCCGCACATGCAATAAAATGAATGGGTCGGCAACGCGTCCTGGGACGTCGTAATTTTATCGACCACCGAGGGATGTGCGCACGCTCGAGATTCGGGGCATGACATGTTACCTTGGCCTACAAAATTAGTTAAAGAAATATTCAGGTCTTCTCCTCCAGATTTCCTAGGCACGTAATAGATGTGCTCTACGTGATTAAAATAAGGAGTAGCTTTTATTAGTGATCTATTGACAATATCCAAGCTACCTAGTGGAAATCACTGTACAAATTGCTATCCATTGGTCCTCCATGTACACTATTGACCAAGACTTCATTTAGTTGTTCATCTTATCATGATACCTTCAAGTTTTCATGAACTTCTTGTTCTCCTCCATGTCTTTGCTGACTTCTCGTTTTCTTAGACTTGTTCACCCTTTATCAAGATCCTTTCAGCTTTTAGGCATCTTCCTATTGCATACTTCGGGTGCCTGTTGATTAGGATAAAAAGTTTTCCTTATATCAACATGACCTGAAATAAACAACATATGAATTTGTTGAATAATAATGAAAAGTAGATGATTTTTCAACTTCAAATATCATAGGAGGTTTTCCCAACATCTATTACTTCCCTTGGCTGAAGTTATAGTATCGAGGCCTGAAATAACCGCTGCGTCACTCAATTTTGTGGAGACAATTCCACAATATAGCCACTTGCGCTTCCAAGACAGTCTATCATCCTTTATTGCCAGCCCAAATATGGTAAATTGTTTGGACTGGCTATAAAACATCCATTTGAATTCAAATAAAATAAAGAGTATGAGTCTTACCTCTAGGATTGGAGAGGCTCGTAGTCGCAATGCAACCAGTACATCTGTAGAGAGAAAACTTCTACTGTCAGGTCCATCCAAGCCCTTACATACGCAAGCTTATACTCCTACATTTAGGTAGCTCCGAGCATATTGACATCCTTACGTTCAACAAATGGTTCACCTTCTATTGGACCCATCTAAGCAAAGGCATAACCACTCCTTATCAAACTCTAACTCTACACCGTCTCATGTCCTCTAGTTCGTTCACCATTTGCCAAGTCCATCCAAGCTTATTGACGTATTCATGTTCTTTAGGCCATTCACCCTTTATTGGTCCATCTAAACCATTTTGGTGTTCATGCCTCCTTTAGTTTGTTTGCCATTTGAAACATCCTTCAAGACATCGATATATTACTCATTCAATAACTTGTTCATCCTTTGCAAGCTTCAACTAGTCATCAACATAGTTCACGTCCAGAAGCTTGTTTACTTTATCAATAGGTCATTCAACGATTTTAGACGTCAAGTGGCATCTTCTGCATGCTCAATTACATATGTTAGTATACTGAGGATGTCTCGTGATCCTCAAAATACAATAAGATTTTTCCTAACAATTGTCAGGATTGATTTTAAGAACTCATATAAGCTACATACACAATAGGCTATTCTATTTTCATTTTTAACTTCCCAAAAGTCTCTCTCTCTCTCTCTCTCTCTCTCTCTCTCTCTCTCTCTCTCTCTCTCTCTCTCTCTCTCTCTCTAAATAAGGAATTATACATAAATTCTTTTTAAATAGGTACGACTTTCTTTTCCATTCTTTAAATTTTGTAAAATGTTATTCTTTAATAAATAAAGCATCTTATTGCATTTTCGAATGCTTTAATTACTTTAATGTTGAATCAAAATAGCTTACTCCGTGTTAATTCCATAATTATAGCAACCCAAAGTATATTGTTCTTGAATGCATCGTAAACTTTTTATCCACATTTTGGGTTTTAACTTTTAAAGCCAAAAGGTTGAATGTGCACAATTTTCGCTCTGGTTTTAATTATGCATGCTGTATCGAATTTTTTAAAAGAAATGATTGGGCAAAGTGTTAGAAATCGTTTCGCTAATAAATAGGTGAAATCAACCAGGATAAAAAGGATGATGATTAGTCAATCTCCAAAATGACATTGCACTAAGAAGACTATTTTGATAAATATTTTACGGTATGATATATTTGGGGAATTAAATTATGATAGATCTATTGGGACTTAAAAATCGGGTTCATCTACCTCAGGGGGATAGGTTTCTCTTATCATTATAAAAAAATAAAATAAAAAATCATTAGAAATCTCGGAAGTTCAGACAAGTCTCTCGCCGGTTGCGTCGTAAGCCATGGCAGGGCATATATGCGTTGAAGACGGCCACGATAATTGAGATTGAGATGCTATCTGACAACTACGCCAAGACAACCCCGAGTATTCTATGTTATCATCTCACGATGAGTTGTTATTCTTTTCTAGGAAAGACAGATAGAAAATTCGAGAAATCGCTGCCTTATCCGATCCAATTGCACAGCCCAGCATTCAATGCCAGCCACATACACGCAGAAAACAAAACGATTTAATGCGTTGGAGAGGATACCATCATCAATAGGCACATCACCCACATTTCCTTGCTGGAAAAGGAAAAACTGGTCGCAGCATTCGAGTCGATGGCGTAAATACCCGGCTGACGGGACCATTGGACGACTGTGAATGACACGTCTCCATTAGATGCAATTGACGGGGCGCTAAGTATGAGGCCGTTCATGCCTTGAAATCGAATGCGCCCGAATCCCATCCCCCTTTGGACATTCCGAGGAGATACAGAGCTTGGGTTCTTCCGGGTAAAGCAATATGTTGATTCGAATTAGGCTCTGCTTCCGGCTACTAGAGCTCCTGCTGCTACTGCCAATGATATTCCAATCAGGTAACAGTTAAAGACTCTGCGATCTCTCCAAATTTCTTAAACGAATCAACTCAAGACGTCGCGGGGATTTTTCTCTTTCAGCTGTTTTAGGTGGGCGTGTTCGCTTGCTACTGGAATTTTCTTTATGATTGATATGCATTTCATGGTTCCGCTGGTGTTAGTCTGTCGATCTAAGGACAGACAAAATGCCTCAAGCAACTGAATAGATCCGTATAAGCTGTGGCAACTATTCCCCACGTAGTTTCCGTCGGTGTTTATACAGATGTTTTGCTAATTAAGATTGTTGAAGTATGTATCCCTGGACCTGAACCCATCTTACAAAGAAAATTTGATGAAGGTGATCAGCAAGCAAGTTTTTATACGGTTGTGCCTCGTACAGTCCTGAGTAATGTGTTTATCGTTATCTCTCTTAACTCAGGTATCCATACAATGTTCATGGCGGGATTTCGGGTTGTGCCCTCCGATCAGGATCATTACATTCTGGAGTGAGTACCGTTTTCAATGAGGTCCAAGTCGGGGACAGTGCACCAAAAACAGTTTTTCTGAGCGCGACGACAACAAGCTGCAGTCTCTTTGAAGACATGAGCTTAAAAGACTGCAATAGTGGCAAGCTGCCATATATGATCTGTGAAGGAGTTGTGCTTAGCAACGGTCGTTTCTTATACATGTAAACCACGATCCTGTCTCCAATTTCATCGTCTGACCTTTGTTTGTACCTATCTGCTTGTATGTAAACCCCGATCCTGTCTCAAATTTCATCGTCCTACCTTTGTTTGTACCTATCCGCTTGGTCTATCTTTGGTCCCTCCACAGATTTGGCCACTGATGTGTTCACCTGGCTGCTTTCATGACCTTGAGAATCACCTTGGTTTTGAGATTCTGGAGGATGATCAGCTCTAACGTTTGATTCAGATTGTGTGCATCTAGTTAATTAGGATATTAATTCTTGATTGACTACGCTTGGACGCGCACCATGCCCGAAGAGAGAGAGAGGCCTTCAAGCACGGACACTGCTAATGGCGTGAGAGTCTACGTAAAGTATTTTGATAGGGCTATTTTTCCAAGATAGACAAAAGCACGGGGCCGATGATCACTCCAATTATGAGTAAATGGCACCTTTCAAACAAATGTTCATTGAATTGTGGAGGGACTCTCTCTCCCCTAGGTTGCATTTAGTAGTCAAGATTTGAGGCTGGATAGGATAACAAAATATCTTACTCAGTATTTTAAGATGTATGCACTGTCCATACTCAACAGGTTTCACTCAATCTGAAATGCATCATATTACACAAAATCAGCTCACCAGCTCAGTAAATGCCCCTCAAAATTTCCATACCAGGTGGCCAGTTAGTAGCACTTCGGTCCCTAAAAACATCTCAAATCTTAGGTTCACTTAACCGATGGGATCAAGATACAATCATCAACTTAAATAGCAGACTAGAATTGCATCAAATCAAGTAGGTAAATCTATGTTGATTGAACATACAGACGGCATAGATAACAGCTACCAAAGTGCACATGTGAAGGACACTGATCAACTGAAAACCTGAGGTCATAGGTCAGCGGGTTTGATTACACATAAGATGGATTAGCATCCCATGATACCTTTTGGATACTGCAACCCTATATTTGATTAAGTCCTAATTCTTTCATCTATTAAATTTCCGAGCATGGACGAAATTTTGTTTTAAAAGCTGGGAATGTCACCAAAATATTTATCGACAGTCATTATTAATCAACGAGGCCGATTTCTTATTTGTAGTGGCACAACTCCATATCTGTGTGGAAGCGTGCATTTAAATGTCAATCAAGATGCAAAATACCATCATTAGACGATAGCAATGTGATTGGACCCCAAAACTAAAATGTTGGCTTAGCATAGTTCTATATTTGCATTTCTTATTGCATGGTTTGCATTTAGATATTAGACACATTTAAGTTCATACATAATGCATTTGCAAAAAAAAAAAAAGTTTATTTTTATTGATTGAAACAAGGACTCGGCTATGAATTCATTTTAATAAGTTATATGAACAATTCGACATGCAAGATGAGGAGTTCACAATTCCAAGATTGTGGGAGTTGAGTTAATCCCAAAATAGTGGGATTGGACACAACTTTAAGAATGCAAGAGTTGATCTTCACTCCAAAATAATTAGATTGGACATACTTTCAAGTTTGTGGAAATTGGTCCTAACTCAAAGGTTGTTGAAGTTGGATTGATTCCAACATATGAGAGTTAGTTCTGACTCCAAAGGTATGATCTCGGACAAAGTGGATCATGTTTCCGGATTGTGCAAGGTCTAACCGTAATTCAAGATTGGATGAGGATGGCTGGCCAACTAGCGGGGTAAATATTGACCAAGAATTCGAAATTACTAATCATGTTTGAAAATCAAAATTTCACTGTAAAAATTGGGCTGGAATTGATAGGATTTTGACTGAAAGATATAAAGTGATGCAAGACCATCGGGTCAACTCTCAAACTCCTCTCATAATTCGTCAATCGAAAAAACCCATTTGTTATCAATACTAACAAGGCCCAATCATCTTAGAATTCTTTGTGGAATCATCTTCCCTTTTTTCTTTTGGTTGGAATCTTTAAACTCTTAATATGAGGAAATCATGTCCAGAAATTTTTTCTGTGTAAAATTTTGTTCCTTAACAGTGAATATTTTCTAACTGGTTTCAAATAATGGTTATATTATGTAAAATTTTGTTCCTTGACTATGAATATTTTCTAACTGGTTTAAAATAATGGTTATATTAAATTTCTATGATACATCCATGATGGGGTGTGATTAAGACCTACGGGTTCGTCTTGATATGATATGATGGAGAGACACCTTTTTTGAAAGGGTGTGATATAACTTCTAGAGATAACCGCCATGATGGTTGGCAGAAAGAATGTTTTGAGAAAAAATTTCTCTCTTCTTCTCCTCTCTCCATCAATGAACAAAAGCAATTCCATTATTTCTTTGAGAAGACAATCGACATTAATGCCATGGAATGTGAATACTTTCCTCGTGATTGTATTTGGACCATCTCGGAGTTGTATTGTTAGTCGTTCGCTTGTGATTCAACGTATGTTCTAGGATAATTTGTTTTATTGTGCATCGAAGAGATTAGTCGTTTCTTCTACCAACCTTCTTCCTACATTAGTATCAGAGTTCGTGTTATGACCTCTATCTTGTTTTTCCATTGAATTTGCTCGCTTGTTGTTTGATATGGGGATCAAGAGGATAACCTTCACATCGTCTGGATGTTCATTGCTTGGAAATTACAACTTGAATTGTTGAAAAAAGAATCAAAGCGAAGAACGGGTTTGGAGGTTGCGGATGATCATTCGGTTTTGGCCATTTTCGAAATATTTTTTTGACCAAAAACAATTTTGAATATAAGAGGTCAAAGTACTTGTAGAGACAATCAAAACAGCGGGCGGAACACTGTCAAACGATGCGAGATGCGCCCACACGCGTGGCTAGAAGCCATGGCGCATGGGCACCACGAGTTGTGCGCACTGGCCGTAATGTGCGCATCGGAGAACCTATGCATACTGATGTCAGTGCTGATGTTAGCCAACGGTTGGTAATCATCCCGTTGGCATCATTAATGACGTTACTCATCGGTTGTTATCCTACCAGCGACCCGACCCGACCCGACCCAATCAGTTACTCATCCGACCTGACAACCTGACCTGGTTGACTAGACAATTGGTCGGACTAGCCTAGTAGAGTCGACCTTGGCTAGGCACATGCGTCACATGCATTGTGCCTACGTGCTCCGATGGACACGTGGTCAGTGACGTTTGGTTTGTATGGATGTACTCTACATTATGGTATAGTTATTTGTCATATTTAAGGCTTTTAAAGGTATAAAAATGTGTACGAAGCCCTAAATAAGCGTATTTTTGGGGTATAAATGTATTGTTTATTCTTTCTAACTTGTATTTTCCTATGGTTTTGGAAATATATAAGCCAGCTTACATGTAAATGACCATATATATGTTATGTAGAGCTTGATTCGATAATAGCATGTATATGATTTGACATGCTTGCAATTTTCTTGTTTCGAGCAAACTCGAACAATAGCTAGAGATTCAAGATTTTTCCATCACGTCTTGAATTTCGCTTTCAATTATAGTTGCTGCATAATTATTTTGTATGTTGGTTTACATCACGCTATGCCTTTTCATTTTTAATAGAAAAATATGGTAATTACATGAGATCATGTAATTTTTTTTTTCTAGTAGGAGTTCACAAGTTGGTAGAATTCGAAGGAGTTCTTTACTTATAACTTAAAATTTACACAAATTAAATTAGTTAATGATAGTAGAACAATAGTACACATAAGCTGATTGGGAACATAGTGAACATTAGAATCTGTGTCTTTTATTGAAATATCATTAAATTTAGTTTATCTTTGCTGTAAATTAAATATGTGTGTTAATGTGGAAAATGTGCTAGTATTGATTATGTGATTATTATGTCAACGTGTAGTAGTAATTGATTATGGCTTTGGTATCCAAGGCCATTATGGCTGATCTCAATAAGAGTGAGAAGTTGAATGGTGACAATTATGATATTTGACATCGAAAGGTTTAGTACATCCTTTAGGAGTAAGAGGTTTTGGAAACCCTCAATCACACCAAGAATGAACCTGAGCATTGAATCTCAACTCAACATAAGAGAGATCAACAAGCTTATCAAGCTTGGAAAAGGAAAAAAATAACATTAATCATATCACATTACTGAGTTGTATGCAAGATAATCTCATGTATAAATTTGAAGGTTATGATAAAGTTCAAGCAATGTGGGTTGCCTTGAAAAATAAGTTTAAGGGTACGTTTGTCACTAAGTTGACGAGACTCACCATCAAATTTGACACATATCGAAAGCGCCCAACTCTAATGATGATGTAGCATCTTCGCGAGATGTCAAATATGATTCATGAGCTGAACTCGGCAGGTCATACCCTTACTGATGAACATCGAGTTTATGTTGTTGTCATGAGGTCTCTTCTTGAAAGTTGGGAGTATATGAAAATCAACATGACGCACAACGGAGATATTGTCACTTTTGATGATATAACGTGTCATTCGGGACTAGAGAATGAGCGCCTAGAGGCTGTGGGATCTTCTACTCATGCTTATGTTGTTAAATCTAATTCGCGCATAGTCTTCGGTTTCAAGTGTAAGTTGAACCATAAATTTAACGATAAAGGGATGGAGACTGAGTAGCACCCAAGAAAGCTAAGACGCTCTGATGCAAGAAACGTGGTGGGAAGAAGGACATGGCTAAGAGAAAGTGTTACAATTATGGCAAGCTGGGTCATTTCGCTCATGAATGCGTTGAACCAAAAGAAGTACCCTATTACTCTATTATTTTAAGTAATGCTTTTATTTCTAGTATTGTAATGCTTGTTGAATCTCATCCAATGTGGACTGTAGACTTAGGAGCAACATACCACATAGTTAGAGAATGATAAACATTTGTGGAATATCGTTGGATATAGTCTGGAAGAAGATAAATATTTGTTGAGAATAACTCAAAAGTTGAAGTGAATGGTATCGGCACATGTAAATTAATCTTACGTGGTGATCGAAACTTATTCCTACATGAGTCCTCTATGTTTCAGATATTGGACGGAACTTGGTCTTCGTAGTTGTTTTAAGCTTAGTTTATGTATTGAATTTTTGTGGTGATTGAGTGGATATTTTTTTTTGGAATAATTTATTATCATTCTAGTCATATATTGAATGGTTTTATAGTATTGGACATTGACTATGATGTGTAAAATGCTAATATTGATAGTTGTTTTTCTTTAATTACATCTTCTAGTAATGTTGAAATTGATGTAAGTACTTAGCATGTTAGATTAGGTCGCATAGGGTTACAAATAATGCAAAGGTTAACTAAAGAAAGCCTTTTAGGGTCATTCGCTTATGTCGATCTACTTGTATGTGTGCATTGTCTAACATGAAAAGCAACTAGAAAATCATTTGGTAAAAGAACTAGAGAGCTGAACTTCTATCGCAACTTATACACTCTGACATTTGTGGTCCATTGAACATAAGGCCGATGCATGGAGTCTCATATTTTATCATTTTTATAGATGACTTCATGCTTTTTGGTTATGTATTTGATCTCTCATAAGTTAGAAGCATTAGACATTATATATAATTGGTAAGAAATCAGTTGGACAAAACAATAAAGGCATTGAAAATCGATCGTGGACGTGAGTATCTATCTGAGCAATTCAAGACTTTTTGTGCTGAAAAGAGAATGGTAAGAGAATTGATTATTCCTAGTACTCTTCAACAAAATAAGGTTGCCGAGATAAGAAATGGAACCCTATCAGAAATAGTTAGGTTTATGATGGTACAAGCAAATCTACCTATGTCATATTATGGATGCATTATTGACTACTTCTTATATACTTAATCGTGTGCCCTTTAAGTCAATCACTTCCTCTCATTATGAATTGTGGACTAGTAGAAAACCAAACTTAAGTAACCTAAGACCTTGAGGTGTACAACTTATGTTCATTATTCTTCTTATAAATATGGCAAGTTAGGCTCTAGAAGGAAGAAATGTATTTTTATAAGATATTTTGAACACTCCAAAGAATACGTGTTCATAGATGAATAAGCTAATGGAAGTGTGACTGAAATGGAGTTACGAGATGTAATGTTCTTAGAAAACAATTTTCCTAGTAGATGTGAGATTAACAAGGATTTCTAATTATATGAAATGGAAGATCCTGATAACACACCCACTAATGTTGTTGAGGGAAATGAAAATTTATCTCAACATATAAGACTTAGTGGGAGTGTCATATCACCTGGTGAAGTGAATTTATAAGAAGTTCAGTTATGTAAAAGTAATCGTAAAAGTATTTCCCGTTGTCCTTTTGGGATTGAAGCGGAAGCATTTATGATTGCTCCGCAAGATGATGCCGAGTCTAAGACTATAAAAGAGGTTCTCTTATTCTCTAACAAGGAAGAACAGAGAAAACTGTTGAAAAATAAAATGGAGTCACTAAAGACAAAAAACGTTTGGAATTTGGTTGAATTGTGAGTTATTTGACCTATTTAGGCAACAAATAATGCGATATCTATGAGAAAATATTTGGATTTCCTTCTAATTAATTGAATTTTCCTTATTTATGCAGTATAATGAGATATGCAGAAAATAAGAAAAAGAAAGGCAAAAATCAGAAATTCAATTAAGAAAGCATTGGAAAATGAATATAAAATTAGAAAATCATTGATTTTTTTTCCCTCATTTTATTTACAAGCGTTGAAAGATCAATATCAAATTAAAGATCCTCTGATTTACTCTCTAATTTTATGCGGAAAATAAGCAATTGCTTGGAGATAAAGGTCTTGGATGTATTCTATAAATTGGGGAACATTGAGAGCCTGGGAGACAGTTAGGTTTTTATTTTTTAGATCATTTTTCATTGTTTTGAGAGTTTTTTGAGCATTATGGAGAGAAGACAAAAGTAGTAACATAATTCTTGTTCTTTGATTCAAGATGTTGGGTTTAATTTTTTTTTTTTTTTTTCTTCTACTATGTTCTAATTTTCTTTTGTTAGGACTACGATATAGCTTAACTATGATGATGTGAATTTCATGATTTTTATATGTGCAAGTGATTTCATTTATATGAGTTATATATTATTGTGCTTAATGCTTTTAAATGACTGCCACCACTTGAATGATCTAATGTGCATGTTTGAGATTAAGAAGTGATAATATGTAGTTACTCCTTATAATATAGAACCATGAATTAAACGTGGATAAAGATATACTACATTATTTGTCTATCTTTCGGTGATAAGGTGATCCAAAAGACTTTTTGTAAGTCGGAAATATTCATCGATTTTAATGCACTTATGTTTATTTAAATTTACATAGAGATATAATGTATCGATAAACTGAGTAAGTTTGTTATACTTAGAGATAGGATGATAAATAGATTAGGAAATTTCGCTGTTTGACATCGTTCTTGCACGCATAATAATTTGAAATTCATATTTGGTGGTCATGATGGAATTGGATGCTTTATATTTATTTGATTGTTTTATTGCATTTATTTCTTGCTACTAAGATTTTTAATTTTAATTTATTCTCAATACTATTTCAAGATAAATTTTAGAATTAATTAATTTTTAGTATTTAATTAGTTTATTAATCATCAATTCCATGATACAATATTATTTCATATCATTATATTATTTGTTCGAAACAAAATTTTATGAATAATTTGTCTTTAAACAAATGATTTTAAGATTAAGTGAATGGTGGATGAATTAGTAGATGATGGTTCAAGAGTGGATATTGCTCGAAAGAGTTCGAGATTCAGAATTTAAATTTGAGGTAAATCACTTTTCAAGTCTCATGGCTACCCTTGGAATTGAACCGGAAGTGCAAGCAAAGATTAAGACACTATAGTCGATGAACCTTGAAATCTAGAAAGTTTTTGCAAGGAGATGTGGAAAAGAGGAAAGAGTATTTTCAAGTAACGGAGGACGAAATACTAACGTTTCATGAACGATTGTGTGTGCCCAATGACGCGAAGCTTAAGGAAGAAATTTTGTTAGAAGCCTATCGTAGCAGTTATAACATTCATCTAGGCAGCACAAAAATATATCAGAATTTGCGTCAGTATTATTGGTGAAATGGTATGGGCAGATATCGCCAAGCATGTTGTCAAATGTTTAACGTGCCAACAACATTGCAAGCCTGGTCAATTTATGCGACCTCTTGAGATTTCGAGTGGAAATGGGAACATATTACAACGGATTTTGTGATGGGATTGTTGAGGAGTCAGCGACGTAACGATTCAATCTGGGTTGTGGTTGATAGATTGATGAAGTCTACGCACTTTATTGTCGTATGAAAATACTTTGCCTTGGATAGATATGCTAAATTGTATGTGCGACGGATAGTTTGTTTCCACGGAGTGCCAATGACGATCACGTCATACCGAGACCCAAAGTTTACAGTAGCTTTTTGGGAAAGTTTACAAACTATCTTGAGAACGAAGCTATAGTACAGCACGGCTTATCATCCGCAGATGGATGGCCAGTCCAAAAGGATTATTTAGACATTGGAGGATATATTGCGAGTTTGCATGTTGGATTTCAAAGGAAGCTGGGAGAAACAACTTTATTAGGTCGAGTTTGCCTATAATAACAGCTATCAACAGAGTATCAAGATGGCGCCATTTAAAGCATTATATGGCAGGGCCTATAGAATTCTTGTTTGCTGGGACGAAGTTGGAGAGCACAAGATTACAAGCCCTGAGTTGGTTTAATAATTAGTAGACACCGTCAAAGTCATTCAAGAAAGGTTTAAGACCACTCAGAGTTGTCATAAGAACTATCCAGATAAATGGCATAGGCCTTTGAAGTTTCAAATGGATAAGCATGTTTTTCTTAAAATTTCACTAATGCGAGGCACTTCGCACTTTGGCAAGAAAGGGAAGCTAAACTCGAGATATGTTGGCCCCTTCGAGATTTTGGAGTGGATCGGGACTTTGGCCTATCATCTTGCGTTGTCACTGAGACTTGCTCAAGCGCACGACATCTTTCACGTATACTGAGGAAGTATGAACTTGATCTGACCCACGTTCTGAAATTCAAGGAAATAGACGTGGATAACAGGGTATTGTACATGGAAAGGCCAGTATGGATAGTGGATCGGAAGGAGTAAGTGTTAAGTAATAAGACGATTCCCTTAGTCAAAGTGGTTTGGCAACACTATGGAACGGAGGGAGCCACTTGGGAAAGCGAAGAGATAATGAGGGGTCAGTGTGGCACCCCTCGACTCGCCTAAGGTCGCCACAGGTACCTATCGCTATACCTAATGAACGCTAGTTACATCTCTTAGTAGAAGCATCGCAGTTCATAGGTATTTTTTTTTTTTTTAAAACGGTCCCGGCGCAACTTATTAGCGGAAGCAAAATTTGATATCACCATCTCTCCCTCCAACGATCATGATACAATGCACACCAACTATACATCATATGAAAAGATGAAGCCGAGCCACTTTTATTTACATATATTTTCAAGATGGATTTCACGGGTCGGTACAATCAAAAGAAAGGCCAAGATTTTCATCTAGACTCGGCCACAACCCAAAAAGACAACTCGACCCTATGTCTATCTCACGTATGATCCTCCATCTACAAGTGTCGGCTATGTCCAAAAAATGTCAGCTCTCCCCTCCTCACGCGGCCATCACACCCACCCCGGTGCATCGGGCGGTGGCGGCGGCAACATCCCCCGCATCACTCCGTCACGGCGGACGTGGACCGACAAGAACTCCTGAATGACCGGGCCTCCAGCTAAGCCCACATCATACATCACTAGCACACGGACCCACACGAACGTCAGACCGGCGATGGTAACGCAGTCCATCTCCGAGCACTCGACCTCCACGTCAGATGGAAGGCCATAAAAAGTACCACGCGTGACCGGAGAGAGCGGCATCTTTCTAATCTGAAATGTTGGTTCCCGAAGGGGTGAGTACAACCACTCAGTAGGTAAAGGACCAATAAACCACTCAATGCATCACACAATACAAACATAGCATAACCCATGTCATTTGAGTATCCATGCATAACTTACCTCGCAGCCATGCATATGTCATCACATCTCATATACTCATCATCATCATATCACATACATATCATCATGTCACATACATATCATCATGTCATCATCATCTCATCTCATGCCACATCATCATGTCATACATCATATCACATCATGTCATATCATCATGCATCATCATGTCACATACATATCAACATGCCATGATCATCATCATGTCACATACATCTCATGCCATAGGTGATCATGTCACATACATATCAACATGCCATAGGTGATCATCATCATGTCACATACATCTCAACATGCCATAGGTGATCATCATCATGTCACACATCCATATGTATGTCATCACATCTCATGCGCATGATTCAGTTTCCACTTTATCTTTAAATTTGATCACCACATCTCTTTCCCGGGACCAGTAATTGCGTCCCACACATCACCACTCGCACCCCATCCTAGCATCACGAGAACCCTCTGGCACACATCACCGGGCATCCGGCACCCCCACTTTCCGGGCATCTCGCATCCCAATTGGCATCACGAGGCACTCCCCGGGCACAGACCTTCGGGGCTTCCGGCACCCAACCATTCCGGGCATCTCGAAACTCCCGAGGGCATCCGGCATGTATCTCAATACATCCGGGCATCCGGCACCCCCATCCCGGCATCCCGACACTCCCGGGCATTATCGGCCGCCACTAACAATTTCCTCATTCACCATGATTCATGTTTACCACTTTATGTCTCAAATTCAGCATGGCACACAATGTAATGGCAAACAAGATCACTTTCATCATTTTAATTCTTTTATATGCATTTCCAATCATCATCATACATGCAGCAAGATACAACCACTAATGACAATATAATTCATGGGGTCCACACAATTTAGAATAGTCCATATATCATGGCTTTTTGAAATTTACTAAATTTCCAGCTTGCACAATTTAGGAAAATATTTAAATTAAATATCCATATGATTCTAAAAAATCATGAAATCAAGACATGTGATAGACAAGACAATAAGATAACAATTTCATGAAGAACACATGCCCAAAAGAGTTCCACGCAAGAAGGTATAACTCACACAGATTCAGCATGCAATTTAGGATGAAGTCAGATTGCGCAGTTTTTGAAATAATTCAATTAAAATAACCACATGGCCTCCGAAAATTATGAAATTTTACCATATTATAGTTAAGACACTAAACTAGATTTTTCATGGAGACATTTAGGCCAGATTCGTTCTAGATCATCTTCTATAGTCGTCCGAAGCTCCTGATTCTAACACCGCAACGTTCAGTGTAACTATCTCCGAAATATCGAGTTTTCAGTCACTTATCCTTCTTTGTTTCCTCTGAAATTTGGATATGTTTTTATTCAAGAAGTCCCCTACAACTTTTATTAAGGGATCTAGACGAAATTTCTAAATAATAATCACCATATGGGTCCAAGAAGTCTCGGGTGTCCAGTACCGTGTTTCCAGATTTACCGTCTTCAAGAGAAAGTCGATTCACTAGGCTACACTTGCTCATTTTACCTCAAATTTGAGTATGTTAGTCTTTAGGATGTTCTTTACAAATTTCATGAAGAAGTCGAAGAGAAATTCTCGGTAAAAATCGACATGGAACCCACAAAACTACCAAAAGGTCAGTAAAGTAGTTCCAGATCTAGTGTCTTCGTAGGAAGAGGTTTTTACCCCTTAAATCTCAGCCATTTTGTCCCAAAATTTAGTATGTTGTATTTTAAGATGTTTTCTACAACTTTTATGAACAAATTGAAGTCAAAATCCAACTCGAAACATGCATGCAAGCCTCCACAAGATTCTGGGTCGGGCGGTATATACGAAATCAGCAAGCCTTTACAAGAACAAGTCACACTCTAGCTTCAGTTTTGCCTATCCTAACATCCGAGATCTACCACCAACAAATCACACATGCAAGACACACATGCAAGAGTGGAAATCGATCCTAACTTGCCTCTAAGATCAAGCGGACAGCGGCACACGGACGGCACACCGGCGACGGACGGACAGACGGCGTGCGGGCGGCGACGGGCGGACGAACGGCGAGCTCCTTCCTCTCCTCCCTCTCGGCTCCTCTCTCTCGCAACTCACTCTCTCGCTCTCTCAGCTTGGCCGAAACCCTCCACCGGCCACTCTCTCTCTCCCTTTTCTTTCCCTTAAGCCACAATCATTAGGAATGATTAGTAGTTACCCTTGATAGCCAATGCATGAAGCCCTCCTCTTGCCACTTGGCATTTTGAGAGAGACACATGGCCTTCTCCATGCAAAAATGGGCCTCATTCTCGGTTGGGCTTTGGGCCAGCAAATGGGCCGGTCGACAGCCCCTCCTTGGCTCCAATGGGCCGGCCATTTGGCCCACCAAAATCCATACTCTTGGGCCTAAGGCCCCAACCTAATTAAACCCACAATTTCACTTTCAATTATTCATCTTTAATTCTTTCTTTTATAGATCTTAAATTTTAAATTTCACATAGTCAAGGATAAATCATTCTTATTAATTTATCCTATAATACTAATTTAAAAACTCATGAACACAAGCCTATATCACTTAGTCTTAAGAGGAGACTAATGGCTAAAGCATAAACCATAGGCAATTTCATTACCTAGCTATGGGCTTTAATACACCTTAGAGCTTGTCTTGAATTTTTGGGATGCCACAGTCAGCATCCCCCCCTTTTTAAGGAAGTGTTGTAATAAGACGATTCCCTTAGTCAAAGTGGTTTGGCAACACCATGGAACGAAGGGAGCCACTTGGGAAAGTGAAGAGATAATGAGCGGTCAGCATCCCCACCTTTTTAAGGAAGTGTTGTAATATTTCAAATTTGGAGGACGAAAGTTTTATAAGAGGGGAAGAGTTGTGATATCCCGAAATTTGGACCCATTCGAAATATATGAATGATTATTTCATCAATGCACTGATAATTAATTTATTATGAACTAATCATTCATGAGTTAACTAATTTATTGGGCAAGGCCATAAAGAGTAAAAAGCGAAAGACTAGAGAATTCGATTAGGGATCGACTGCTCGACCATAAGGATCGATAAGGGTAAATATTGCACTGTTATAAGTCAATTAGTGAATGAATATAAATCGATTCGACAAAAGTTCGTAGTCGGTTCATAGGTGGTTTTGCATGATTACGATACTTGCGTTGAACGGCAATAAACTAATTTTCTATTGATCTTGTGCTCGGGGTACATAACTGAACCATTTCAATTACATGACAACCGAGGATCGTTCATGATTCGAAGATGCATAAATATAGATAAAAAATTATTGACCACGAGTTAACCGCGCGAAAACCTCTAAAAATCATCTGATAGTTTAGATCATATTAAAATCACATTTGATCAATTTTGACCATGAAATTTAATTCGATTTCGGGTATCGGACTTTTGAGGGTTTCAAGACTAATTTATTGGACGTCGCCTCATTGTTTGCCGAATTATCGACAAGTTTAAAATTTTTGAAAAAAGAATAATTAGACGAAAATTGGAAGTCGGAAAGGGAACTGAGACCAGTGGCAAAGTTGTGATTTATTGGCCAAAGTCTTGGTTTTAAAGAAAAAAGAAAATAAGAGGATATTGAGAGGACAAAATACTTGGCAGTGAGGATTTTGTGGAGAGTTGGTAATGGGAAATTATGGTTTTGGAATAAAATCTTGGAATATTTAGTTCCTCTCTCTCTCTCTCCCCCCTCCCCTTCTTCCCCATTCTAATGTGTAGCCCCCTTAGCCCCCATTTCTCTCATTTAGCTTTCATTCCACCTTCTTCATTGCATCATCATCGCCATATGCTACCGGCATTTTCATCGCCCATCCTCACCGATCATTACCACCACCACCACTCATCCACCGTCCCTTGCACCGTCTCTCAAGCTACAGCAAGCCACCATCAAACTGCCCCCTTTGGCCGCAATTCTTTGCTGCCGGATCACCACCATTTTTGAGCCCCCATCGCTGAACCACCATTCTTGTCGTCCCTTGTTGCACCGCCGCCACCACTTGCCGCCATTGCTCATGTCACCACAGCTGTCCCCAAGCCATTGTCACCGCTGCTGTGTCCATTGCCCCTTAGCCAAGCCCAAGCTGTGAGCTTGAGCCATTGCTGCTGTGCTATTTGTGTCTCTGTTGAAGCCGTGAGACTTGAGTCCTTGACAGCATCGCATCGCCATCGCCGTCGCCATGAGCTCGTCGCCATCGGAAAATCGTTGGTTAACTTCTAATCTTTGATTAGGAAGTTAATTGCGTTAAAGGGGTAGGATTAATTTAGGACTAATGGTAGTTAGTAGCCTATAATGATGGTTTAGCTCAACTATGGTTAAGGATGGCTTAGATTAAGGCTAATTGTAATTAGTCTTAGTTAAGGACGATTAGCTTAGTTAATCGTGGCTAGTTAATTAAGCGTGGTTAGCTTAATTAATCATGATTAGTTTACTTATTTGTAGTTAATCTTAGTTAATCTCAATTACAGTAACGATTAATTTTAATTAATTATAGTTAGATTAAATAATTATAATTAGTCTTAATTAATCGTAGTTAGCCCATTAATCACGATTAGTGGAAATTAAAAACATATTAGCCGTTAAGTAGAATTTTATGCTCGTTTTACTGGATGAATTTGTACATAATTTTGATTGTCTGAGCTTGTAATGCCTAAATCACGTATTTTAAATGCTTTTTCCAAAGAGGGTTTAATAGTAAGAAAATACCAAACTTTGAGGTGTCGTATTTGGATGCCATGTTTTACGTGTTAAACGGGACAGTGGGGTTTTAAAGAGAAAGTATGCAAACTTTGGTAGGTTGATTTTTAGTACGTGATCACGTGTGAATATTTTACTGGAATTTTAAGTGTGAAAATTTACCGAAGTTTTTTATTTGAGCGCGAGCTCTTTTGCATCGAACTAATTGATGGCAAATAAAATTGGTTTAAATGTTGGCGTGCTTGAGTGTTTACTTAATCGAATCCATCACCCAACGAGAGTTTGAGGATGGTGCCCGATGTTTATCAGATGCTCGAAAGGAGTCTAGATGCGGAGTTGTGGCTGAGACCAGACCGATGATTTTTTATGGAATACTATCTAGGAGCAGGGGTTCTAGATGATGCTGTGTCCGATGGGACAGAATGATGTTTGGTTATGCCAGAAGAATGATTATAATGCACTACACTTGATTATGTGAATCGGAACACGTGTGAATGATTATAATGCACTACACTTGATTATGTGGTGAAACTGTTAAGCATAGTATGGGACGGGTCAAGACCGGTTTTACCTTATAATCGAGACCCATGTAGATTATTGGTGCATGAGATTTATGTGTTCTGATTATTGATTATGCTTGTTGCATTGATATTGGTATATGGGATGTGCATTGGTGTACTAATATGTAGGGGTGTGCCAAGGCAAGGTAAGATTGTGTGTCGTTGCGTGTTTAAGCTGCCTCCCAGGTGAATTAGCATCTTAAAGCAAGGTTTAGGCCGTTAACTTGTTGAGAATTATACTCACCCTGTTGTTGTCTACTATTTTCAAGCCCATATTATGGAGAACCTACATATTTAGTTCCGGGTCCTTATGGAGATGATGGGTTGGCCTTGCATTAGAGAAGTTTAAGTTTAAGTTAACCCTAGATCCCTGCTAGTTTTTTTGTAATAGTTTGTAAATATAAAACTTCCTAGGGTTAACAAGTGGATAAATAAATGTGTTGCTTTAGGAAATTGTGTTTTGTGCTTTGCTATCCCTATTCTCTACTAGTTGACTATATGGTTATATAAATTGATTTTGCATTCGTTTAATCAAAAAAGAAAAAAGAATGGGTCGGTGAAGTGTCCTGAGACATCACAATTTAATTGATCACTGTGGGATATTCGCGCGATCGGGATTCGAGGCGTGACATACCATAGGGCAATCATGGTCATTTCTTGTACTCACGAACCTACTCTATAAATTATCTTATTGGAATCTAATGCGTAAGTGATCTTAATGAGTGCCATAGTGGACTTCTAATTTGTAACCATTTGGACTGCTTAATTCACTTTCAATTAGGATGTTGTGCTTGCTTCATTTAATACCGTGAGCTTTGTTCAACCAAGTAAATCGTTTGTTTTTTATGGTAATGTCCATGCTATCCACGCACATTGAGAGAGAGAGAGAGAGAGAGAGAGAGAGAGAGAGAGAGGTGAAATTCTTTGCAAATAAAGCAATCTTCATATCATGGCAATTTTCATCGTAAATCCTAGAATAGTTCCTTCTCTATTGGTCAAAGCTTTCCTTTCAAGCTTCTTTCTTTTGCCATCTCCTCGGTTATACAGAGCAACTACTCCATACAACAAAAAGTAAGACGCAAAGACGAGCAATGGAAAAAGACACACCATCTGCTTGTTCCTAATCACCTGTAAATGTTCAGGCCCCTCTTCAAAAATGGTCTCTAACTTTGGAGAGCACGAGGATTTCGTTCGGGACAAAAAAAGGGTCGGCGCAACTTCGCCCCAGTTCGGCATGTCTCTCATCTCCTCCGCCATTAAACAAAGGGGTTCACTTCCGATTTTTATCCTGAAGGAGCCCTCCAGAGAGATAGGCATAAAAAAGATGTAGTTTTTGGGGTTTTTAGGCGTAGAGATAATGTCGATGAGCACAGAAATTTATGGGCTATGAGAATGATTTGTTTACAGACAAGTTTTCAGCACATTTCATGGAAACTGTTCTGGAAGTTGGCTGGCATTGATTCTAATGACTGATGGGCAATCATCCAGGTACTTAGCCATGATCTTGTGCTTTGACCATGTCTCCTATTTTTTCCCTTTGTAAATTGAACGGTTATCTCTTTTTCTATTTATTTTGGGTTTCCAATCATGTCGATCATAGGACATGAGAAGACAGCGTTTAAGGATGCACCATGTTTCGTTTGTAGATTGACCTTCTGTTTTATACAGATACTGACTTTTTCAGTCAAAATATCTTGGGAAAAGCGCTCCCTCTCTAAAAGAAAAGGTAAAAATATTTGAAGAAGGAAGCACTTGTGTTGGAGAAATATTTCGAAGTGATTTTGATGATTTTTAAATTATTCTTAATATAATATTACTATGATATGTGTAAAAGTTCGTGACAAGTATTAAAAATTATGTGAAGACCATGTGATCCAGTTGGTAACGACTGCAATAGTCCTGATATGGTTTTCCCAAAAACATCACCAATGGACCTAAAAATCAGTTGAAGTCGATGCTGAATCTATTAGGTCATTGGAAATGGTGCAACAATGGTTTTTTTTTTTTTTTTTAATGTTCATTGGTTTAGTAAAATAGCCATTGTGGAGCGGATGTGCATAGCAACAGAATCCAAAAGTCAATGGAGAATGAAATAATAGGCTATCTGACGGTTTGTCAGAAGCTACATCAACGGGACAGCAACAAAAGCTACTTTTAGGTAGTTTACAAATGTTTAGGAAAAAGGCCGGTATGAGCATTTATCTTTGAACAGCAGCACCAACGGTAACTCTAACGGCTCAATGCTTCTCCAAAACATCTCCAACTAAAAAAATCAAGATGGGTACAAAGGAGGATCTCTAAAGCCAAATGTTAAACAAGTGCATGTACAAAAGACCAAAAATTTGCTAGAAGCAATGTTTCTAGCAAAATGATCTCATTCAACTGTTTTTTTTAGTGTTGTGTTCTTCTTGTCTTAATAATTGTGTTAAAGATTAAGTACACAAGAGTAAGTACAATAGTCGAGTCCTAATAGTGTGATATATCATGTAATAGAATTAGTGTTTGCCAATTATAGCTTATGAGCAAATTACTTGTGCATTTTAGCTAGACTTATGACTGTTAATTTGAAGAGTGAATGTAAGCTTGGGGATAAAAGCCAAACCATTATACATCATTGTGTGCTATTGTTTTCTCTCTTATTACTTCAATAAGCACACAATTTGCTCATAAGTTTTGAAGCATCACTCTGACCTAATCTTTACTTAGCATTTGCTAATTTTCGTGAAAGATTGTCAAAATTTTTAAAATCTATCCACACCCTCCCCTTTTAGGTGGATTATTAGTCCTCAACAGCACTTACGCACCTCAAACTTGAGAAGTTGGCACTAGAAATTGAGAAGACAACATGGATGAAAAGATGTAGAAATTACTAAACAAATTAAGGAATCGATTCTATAAAACAATGATAGATTAAGGTGAGTCTAAATTCTACTTATTTTATTAATGATGATGACGCTAATGTAGATTAAACTAATAATTTATTATGAGAATGATCCTAAAAAATTGAGGTTTGTAACAGCCCTCAATTAGGCTAGGCACGAGCTTTCCCTAGCCATTACTTCACGCAACGTTGGGATCATTTTAAGTTTAAATTTAATCCTAAAGGATTTCACATGAGATGGAAGTTGCACTAGTCTTTTATAGTTGGCTAGAAACTAAGAGAAATAAGAGCATTTATCTCATTTTCTACACAACTAGAAGTTTATTTAGGCTTGGGGACTTGATTACACTGAAAGTCCATATATTCGGTACCTCTAACTTGGTAAGATTATTTATCTAAGTGATCAAATGACTTTTGCTATCAATTACGAGCCTAATGGTCACTTGACATCACTAAGCATTCATGCAATGTTTTTTAAGGATTTATCGTGATCCGAGACTTGTCCTAACCATTCTAAAAAGAAAAGGAACAACCAATGTATTGAAATTGCGGGAATTAAACACCCAATTATTGAAAGCTTGATATAAAAGTGCGGAAATGAAAACCCAATTCTTGTCGGGCAAAGAATAGTAAATTGTCCTATTCTTAGCCCCAGGACATGGCCTCCATGAGCTTGATCTGACACGAGGTTGGGCAAGGAATATCACATTGCCTTGTTATTAAGCTTAATGCTAGAGACTAATTCATAGGCAAGTCTAAATTGTACTTATTTTTATTAATGATGATGACACTAATCTAGATTAAACTAATCATTTCTTAAGAGAATGGTCCTAAACAATTGAGGTTTTTAACAGCCTTCAATTAGGCACAAGCTTTCCCTATCTCTTACCTCTTGCAATGTTGGGATAACTTTAAGTTTGAATTTAATCCTAAAGGATTTTACGTGAAATGGAAGTCACCACTGGCTTTTTAAAGTTGACTAGAAGCCAAGCGAGACGTGAGAATTTATCTCATTTTCTACAAAACCAGAAGTTTATTTAGGCTTGGGAACTTGGTTATGCTAATAGTTCAATTAGCACACTTTTGTTACCTCTAACTTAGTAGGATTATTTATCTAAGTGATCAAATGTTTTTTGTTATCAATTATGAGCCTAAAATGTCACTTGATGCTGCTTAGTATTCAAGCAATGTTTTTTAAGGATTTATTGTGATCCTAAACTTGTCCTAACCATTCTAGAAAGAAAAGGAACAAACAATGTATTGAAATTGCATGAATTAAACACCCAATTATTGAAAGCTTGAAGTGAAAGTGCAGAAATGAAAACCCGATACTTGTTGGGCAAAGAATATTACATCGTTTTGTTCTAAGCCCCTGGACATGAACCCTGGTGAGCTTAATGCTAGAGACTAATTTTCTACTCCTAGAATAAGGCAAGTCTAAATCCTACTTATTTGTTAACAATGATGATGCTAGTTTAGATTAAACCAATAATTTATTAAGAGAACGATCCTAGAAAATTAAGATTTGTAACAGCAAATCAATAGGACTAAATTTACATCTATAGCAGTAAGAAGATGTGCAGTTATTTACTAAGATGTATGTTTCTACGGGATTTACACCAGCAGCGTGTCCAGTAGAAGTCCTAAACCTTCAGTCTGACCTTTCCATCATCATCGGGTACTTCCCTCAGATTTATCCCAATACCCGTCATGTCAGACCTAACCATCCTGGAGAACTTCCACCATAACGGCACAATGAAAGTGAATGTATATTGTTAGTAAATGCTTGAAATTTGGAGCAAAAGCTAATATCTTTTCTGCCCAAATAAAAAAGAAAATCACTAGAATTTAGTAAATGTGCATAATTTGTACGGAAACAGATGAAGTCAAAATGTAAATGGTATGTCCCCCCTCCCAGGTTCTTCTATTCATGGCAGTGGATTTTCCCCCTTTTGGGAGGTTTGAGGCGGGTTTGATGCCAGGAGGGGCTGACTTCAAACTCGGAAGAATAATCTTCCGGAAAACAAGTACTTGGCATAAAATAAGAACAAGTGCTTGGAATCTTTTATTGAATTTGTTTCATTTAAAAGCTCCCTAATTTGAAACATCAAACAATATAAGAGCTGCTTAAATAAAGGAACTCCAAGAATTGCCGATTTGGAGTGTGGGCTCCTTGTCCATGCAGCAGCGCGCAGGAAAAAAAATAGAAACAAGGAATCAAGCTAATTAGGAAAATACCTGTAAATGAAAAAGAAGATTCTCCAAGTATCTCTTTGGTTTCACTTTGCATATCCGAAAATTTACTTACACGGTTCACCTCTCTCTTATTTCTTCCCGCAAAATTGTGTCACGAGCTCCGCCTTCATCTGCTCGTCCTTCCTGTTTACCACCCAACATATCAGTTACAGCGAGAATTTGATCTTCTCATCACCAATAGTTTCCGCACCACCGCCGCTGCCACACCACCAAATTCATCCACTCGCAAAATTAAAACCAGCAAGGCAGCGCCCATCTCCTTCCACGACCCAGGCCATCGATTCAAGGCCACCAAAGAGCAAGGCCCTTCGCTGCCCCCCACCGAGAAGTGCCATCATTTTCTAGTCCCGATCGCATGATACCTTTGCCTGTTCTCGCTGGCCAAGTCAAGCTGGTCCAACTCCAAGAGCGTCTCGTCGCATCGTCACTGCATCACCTAGTGCCTGGCGCACCAATTATTCCGGTTCGAATCGTGCACTTTAAGATAAACTAGTAATCATGTTCTACGTGCAACTGTAGCCACCAATTATTCCAATTCGAATCGTGCACTTTAAGATCAACTACATGCAACTATTGCTGCTTGATTTCGAATATTTTAATGTTGATTTGCTGATTCGCATGCTGGAATTTCAATTCTTAAGGGAGGAAATTGGTGCGAGAATGGTGGGAGCTTACTAGTCTATTCTAGAAACGGCTAGCAAGTTTTGTTGCCATAAGCTAACCCGCAAAAGGGGCACCGTTAGTTGGAAAGTCTAAACATAGGATTGAAATTAAAGGCTGAGGAGAAAACGAAACCCAATTACTAGGAAGAGAGTTGGCTCGGTGGGCTTTAGCGACCCAATCTGCGGCCTTGTTAGTATCCCTAGGTTCGTAGAGGACAGAAACGCCACTGAGCTGGGCCATAATTCCTATGCAATCAGCAACAATGGATTGGGCTGGCGAAGGGGGCTCCGTCCAGCCCGATAAGCACTCCACAAGTGATAAGTTGTCTGAAAATAGGAGCACCTTTAGATCAGTTATGCCCAAAGCTTGCTGTTGGAGATCGGTTTGTGAGGTTCTGTTCTCCCTTACCAATAGTGTGACATCCCAGATTTTCAACCATGTTTTCTACTAACTTAATCGGGCATTTCATTGACGCGTCTATAGGGCTGTTCTCAGAGCTGATCACTCTCGAGATAACTAGACTATCCATGGAAGCCATTAAGGAATTTTAAGGCAATGGACTTGAGAATTCGACCAAGAATCGGCTTCTCGACCATGCTCATCTTTAGAGGCCATTACGGCATAGTATAAAATCGATTTAAAATCAAAGATAAACTGGTTCGACTGAGATGTGTGGCCGATTGTGGGTGACTCCACTAAATTGAAAAATTCTCGTCGACCAGCACTAGTTTGATTTTACTGTCGTTTTGGTACCATGTGTCCATATTTGGATCCTCGAGATTTTCACGACAACCGAGAGTCGCCAATGAGTCAAGTGGGTTCATTGTAGCTCGAAGAAAATCGATCACGGGTCATTTGTCCTAAAAATTTCTGAAAGTTACCCAGTAGTCTAGGTCACGCTTAGAACGCACCAAGTTGAAATTAACTGTGAATTCAAGTCCGATTTCAAAAATTGAAGTTTCTGTCACATCACAATAAATTCTAGGAGTGTCGACTTAGTCTCAGAAGATTTTTCAGAGATTCCGAGATTTTTACGGAAAATCGTTTCGGACGTTGCGGAAAATTAGCGGAAATTCGGTTTAGCTCATTTGAAGGGAATTTTGACTTCTAAGCTGAGCTACTGGGTGTTGGGAATTTGTGGAGATGTGTGAGATTTTCTCCGAAAAAATTGGACTTCAAATTTAAGAAATTGAGGATGAAATTGAAGTTTAAAACTAGTGAAATTCGGATCTACAATTGGGGATGGAATTTTGCACTCAAATTGGATCATTTTGGTGGATATTTGGTAGAAAGTAATAGGGGGGACAATGTATTTAATTAAATGGATGAAGCTTGTACTTTTGGGGGGCATTGTAATCATTCCTTTGACCATTTGGCCTCACCCACAACTTCCTCCGCACACCTCAATCCTCCTTCATTTCTGTGCGAAGCATCTCTCTCTCTGTTCCATTCACCGCGCCAGCAATTGTTTCTCCAATTGCTGCCCATCCCCCTGCAACGGCATCCACCACCGAAATTTCTCCACTGAGCTACCAACTGTCCATGATTCATCCCTCCTCAGGCAACAATCGAAGACGGTGTTGACTCCTAATCACGACACCACCCACGAAATCAGCCTCCACTTAAGCAGTTTCTGCTTTGTTGCTGTCCCTTCGTCTATTCTCCTTCAACGCCAGCGAAACAGCAGCATCAATCGAAGAAGTCCCAGGATTCCACCGAGCTTTCCTCCACGCATCCACAGCCTACCCACCCTTGGTCAACAACCGAACTCCCCCTTTCCCTGGTTGACCATCGAGTGCAGCGACCGAAGCCACATCCATGATCTTCTGCTCCATCGTCCACCGAAGACACCAGCATCTTTGTCCTTCGTGCGTCCAGCTGAAGGCCGTCGAAGCTCTCTCTCTCTCTGCTTCGTATCCTTGCTGCCAGCATCCACCTTCCCTTGTCCCCTGGTCAACAGCCAAGCCTTCTTCTCCTCTTTTGCTGACCGAAGCATCGCGCGCAACTCAACGCCAGCGAATCCAGCGCCTGCAGCTTCAGCGACTCCTTCATTGTTTCCGTCTCAGCTTGGCCGCGTGAAGTTGGTCAAAGCAGACCGCTAGCTCCAACGTCTTCGGCCCAATTGAAATCAAGCCTAGCCGGGGCTTCAGCTGCAACAGTCCACGAAAGTTTCTTGTTCAGCCCACACGAATTTGTTGAGCCCATCTTCAGCAACTCAGCCAGCCCAGCTCACATTTGTTCAGAAGTCATCCCATCTTGGGCCCGTGAAGCAGGCCCAAGCCCGTGACCAGCAGCCTTATAGAAGCCCAAGGCCGAAGCTCAGCTTTGCTAAGCTTTGTTGGGCCGGTTCTAGGCTCGGTCCAAGCTCCATCGACACCGTCGTAAACTCAAGTTTCGGCCACCATCGCACCGTCTCAACGGTGTTCCGGTCTTCGCAGTAATCAAGTGAGTTTTGCTCACTAATCCCTTATTAGTATGCTAATGATGCTTAGGGGTTGATTAGATTTAATTAAGTGCAATTAGGTGGTTATATTAGATTAGAATAATTAAATTATGGATTTACCTATACATGTTAAGCAAATGGTTAGTGCATTTAGCTAGAGGATAGCCTAAATTATTTATCAAATGCATCTCGGGATTTTTCCCGACCCATCTCGGCTCCAATTAGGCATTACGGGCCTAAATTGGATCTTTAGTATTTATTTATTAATTTTCGAAATTAATTTAATTATTTATTTATTTTTCGGAAATTAGGCTGGGATAGCCGACGACCGAAATTTTATGATGATTGTCGTGGTACAGTCCATTTATTTAATTGAGCTTTATTTTGTGCTGAAATGAATTATTTGTGATTATTGGATTATTTTCCTAAATTAATTAATTTTGGAAATTAATTGGAAAATAACCGGGTGTCGGTTGAATCACCAAAAAAATGTTTTGGTGGACTACAGATAATGGTGGGATTTGTGGAAAGTAAATCATAATATTTTGGCTAAGGCCAACCGTGTGCCCACGCATGTATACTTTTGTCAGAAATGAACAAAAGGACAAATTGATTGTACGTTTGAAGTATCATGTTATACAATACCGGCTCGGTGACACTATAGGTCATTTTGTAGAATGGACGGTATTTAATGTCGGCTCGGTGACTATATGTCATTTTGGAGAATGGACAATATGCCATAACGGCTCGGTGACTCAACATGTCATTTTGGAGAATGGACGTTATGATGAATATACTCGGTATACAATGTCGGCTCGGTGACTATAGGTCATTTTGGAGAATGGACAACATGCCATAACGGCTCGGTGACTCAATATGTCATTTTGGAGAATGGACGTTATGATGAATATACTCGGTAGCTTGGTATGTCAGTAAGGAAAATGAATCTTATAATATACTGGCTCGGTAACCCAATAGGTTATTTTGGAGAAGGGACGGTATTGCTTGAAATGACCAAGAAATGGTCTGTTTGACATGTAATTGATTAGGTCGATTGATCGATGATTCGATCTGATTGATGTGATGTGATGTGATGTGATGTGATCGTGTATATTTGATATATATACTGACTTGTAGGAAGGAACTAAGGCCAAGGTAAGTCCTCTGACTTGTGTTGTGCTTAGGTAGCCTTTAAAGTAATTGGCTTTCTAATAAGGTCTTAAGGGGGTAGAACTTGTTGAGACGTAGTCTCACTGGTTATTGAATAAACATTTTCAAGTCCCTAGATGGCTGTGGTGAAGGACTGGAGGCCCGAAGTGTAGAAGGTGAAGCTTGAAGAATTGACGATCCTATTGAACTAGTCAGTCATAGGATAATTCTCTTTTAATGGAAGTTGATTCCTTTCTGCAGACGTTATTTTATGAAACGATGGTTTAAAACCAAATTTAACAATTCGCCTTGTACATATTTGCATTATGATTTCCAATGTGTATAAGTGTGGTTGCTTTTAAAGTGTGGAAATTTGGAGTCCTACTTTCCTATCCCATTGTTTTATTGTCTGGGGATTTTATATCAGCTTCCGCACGCGTATTATAAAAAGAAAGGGTCGGCGATGCGTCCTGGGACGTTGCTATTAATCGACCAGGTAAGGGATGGGTGCGTGCCTGAGGATCAAGGCGTGACAAATAGTAGCGCCTCTCTCACGGCTAGGGTTTCAGCAACCCAAGCGGACGGAGCATGGATCTTCTTGGTGAAACCGGCGACGAGGAGACCAGCGGCGTTCCGGCACACCCCAGCAACCGATCCCGCCAGTGTCGAGCTGCACTAGGAGCCATCGACGTTTAACTTCAGCGGCTGTGGACTAGGTGATTTCCAGTTCGTCGAGCTACTTGGGATTGCTAGCTTTTGGCTGATTCCGCTCATCCCCTTGGCGTTCCATTTCGTGCACAGATCTACAGCAGTTTAGGCTTCTGCTTGGGTGTTGAGCAGGCTGGGCTTCCTTCCTTGGAAGACTGCTAAGTTGCAAGTCTTCCAGATCTGCCACAGTAAAGCAGCAAAGAGAGTCTTTGAGCTTGATCCGTCTCTTGAGGTGAGGTTTTCAAAAATCCATTTGTCAATGCGAGTAATACATGCTGGAGATGTGTTGGCTTGAAAATCAGGGGCTGACCATAACATTTTTGTCCAGTCGCATAGGAGGAAGATGTGCTCTGTTGTCTCTAGTGCATGACCACGGATCTGACAAGTAGGGTCAAGTATCATTTGCCTTTTTATACAAGTTTTCCTTTGTTGGGAGAGAGTTGCTGCAAATATTCCAGAGTAAGAAATGAATTTTGGGGGAAGTCGGGAGTTTCCATATCTCGTTCCATAGTGATTTTGGAACTTGGTAGGAGGGGGATGGGTTTTGTTTGGTGGAGAGGTCGGCTGTGAGTATTTGTTTATAGCCGCTCTTGACAGTGTATGAACCCGAGCTGTTTGCTATCCACACAAGCTTATCTAGGTGGGGATGGAGGCTAAGAGGGTGAACTAGAATCTCTTTCACTACATTTTCCTCAAAAAGTTCATTTACTCTGCGTGTATCCCATTCCTTTGCTTCATGATCAATTAATTCAGCCATCACTCTTGGATCATCCCTATTTGCTGGGCCTATGAGTCTTCCAGAAGGAAGCCATATGTCTTCTCTAATTCGTATTGTATGTCCATCTCCAACATCCCATCTAGTGCTGGGTTTGATTGCATCTCTCCCCACCAATAAACTTTGCCAGCCCCACGAAGGACGGGTACCTTAGTTTGCTGCCTAGAATCTCCCTGAGGATAATAAATATTTTTCAGAACTTAAAAGTTGTAAATTCTGTTGCGAAATTCTGCGAAATTGAAGCTAAACATTTGCTATCGGCATTTAAAATGTGGCCTAATTGAATGACTCGTGGTGAATTTTGAGCTTGATTAGGTCTAGTCATGTCACTAGGTGTTACATGTGGATGTATACTTGTTTGAATTTAAACTTGAACCATGTAAAGCAAATAAATTGGCTCTCTATGCTAGGATTTTCATGAAATTGCATATTGCTTGCTCGATTGAGATCACATCATCACATTTAATTTCATGTTTGGATCGCATATAATTTACATGTTTAATTGAATATGCTGCATCTAGGAAATGCACGTTGAATATTTATACGTTAGAGAAAGTAATATTTGGATATCCATATATATTCGTATCTGCAGATTTTGAATATTATTGGATAGTAGGATTATGATGGGAATTCACATTATATTTGCCTCAAGATAGTTGCCATGTTAGAAAAATCAAAACTTTTAGGAATAAGTGTTTTAGTGCTTATTTAGGTGGTCTATATTAAATACATATTTACATGGGTAGGGCTTGGGAGAGTCGTACAAAGAGTAAATCTACCTCGCAAGAGGATATCAACGCCTGCGTGACAATCTGTAAGCCCACTCGAGGTTTGTCGCAACATCCTCATGATCCGAACCTATGAAGTGAGGCATCGTGCATGTGAAGAATTATGTGGAGCACGATATAGTCATTTAATACTTAGACTCCATAACCGGTAGAAAACTTTCCTACCCGTTATAAATCGACATGTCTTTCTTCTTTTTCAAGGTCCCCTGTTTGCTGGCCAAGTCATGATTTTAAGTTGAACTTTGATTTTATTTTGATCTAATTGAAAGCGAAAAGGGTGTGTTTAATTTGTCCAAGGAAAATAACAAATCAAATGAAAATCGAGTCCCCACGTAGTAAAAGCGGTATACCTCACAAAATTACATTATTGTCTTGTTATAGGCGACTTTTGTCATGTCATGTCATTCACCATCATACTTGAATTTGATTCATGTTATATGTGGACATTATCATGTCATGTTATATCATATCGTATTTAGAAATATCAAATTCGTCATGTAGTCGCCAGGTCATGTCATTCTTATGATTGACGTTTGCATACACACTTTTGACATGCAAATGGAGTTACCTACTACATGAGAAAATGTCCGCGTTAATTGATAATGACGTCGAATGAGTGTTTTGCCAACATTTTAAAATTTTAAGAAAAACATCACGCATCAAATTAATGACAGAATGGTTTACAACTTAACTAAAAATATGGTTGCAATGCTGAAAGGGCGACTTGGGATGTTTATTCGTTGTGCGCGTAACCGAAACCTTGGACCAAATATCTTTAGGTTTAGTTTGACCATTTCCTTAACACGTCCACTTAGCTAGTTGACTTTTCCATCACTACCCTAGCTTTCTAAGTGTCCAATCACCCTAAGTTTTCCGAACCAATTGCTAGCAACCGTTGTCTAATATTTAAGTTTATGATCGTTTTTGCAGCCAGTAGAATATCCAAATATAGGATTGGAATCATCCTGAGAACCAAGGTGCTACTAACTAGCGACTCCCAATTTGCAAAATTCGAGATTTTAAAAAGGTGTTACGCAACAATCTCACATTGAAAATTTAAAATGATGTGCAATAGTTAATATGTCATGTTAACTCATAAGTCATTGAGGTCATTGGTTTAAACTTTTCATTAAAGGTGATTCCGACTATATATATTAATGGGGGGAGGGAGAGAAGGATACTAAAAGTGCCAAATTATGTACGGCGCATATTTTAATACAAAATGTTTTCACCGGATCTCTTAGATACCGAATTAGATAAAAAAAAAATGATTGCTCAAGTGTCAATAGCTAGATATTCCGACTAAATTAATTACACGACTCTTTTAATTTTTAAAAAATATGATGTGATAATTTTTTTTTAATAAACCAAGTCCACGTGGACGTTAAAAAGTGACGTCCGAGTTCTAGCCTATGTGGCTCCGACTCTCTCTCCCTCTCTCAACCATTTTCTTCATCTTTGTTTTCTTCTCCTCCTACACCATGGTCTCCACCACCCGCCCATGCAGCCACCACCCACCATGCCAAGTACCTCCATCCAGTCCACTGAAAAAAAAGCACCTCGTTCAACTTTAGCCACTATGAGATTTGTTGCTGTTCTGAGCAGCGTTCATAGCTGAATGTAGATACTGTTAGGAAATTGCTCGCCACATGTTCGATAGAATGCCTAGACTAAACTCATGTAGATTTGTCTCCTCCCATCAATCTCAAAGCCAAAACAAAACCCTAGAATACCCAAACCCTCGCCAAAGAAACCAGCGGCCGCACATCATAAAGAGCTTCAAGATAGAGTAGAAGCAAATCCAGAAGTTTGGCGAGCAAGAGAAGCACGAGGTCAAGGCCAAATCCCACCGTCAATCCTCCCCCTCCAATGCTACCTCCAAGCCTAATCCCTCCTCCTTCATTTGATGTTGCAGAGCTCAAATGAAAAAATGGAGGGAGGGGGGAGCGAGAGATCAAATGAAAAAAATGGAGAGAGAGATGACGTTGTTCAACAAGAAATTAATTGCTAGGTTTTTTGTTATGAACGACATCGTTTTGGGTTGTACAAGCAGTTAAACGACGTTGTTTGGGGATTTTTATGTTGATTTAGACTTCCGACGAGCCACGTCAGACCAAAAAAGTACTAAAATATTGTCATGTTAGATTTTCAACTAGAGTGATCGAACTTGATACTTAAGTGATCTTTTTTATTTTATTTTTAAATTTACATTTAAGTGATCCGATTTTTTTTTTTTTGGCACCAAAATGAGTGCCCTACACAATATTTGGTATTTTTAATATTCTTCTGCCATTAATGGGGTTATAATTGGACTCCTTCTCAACGATCTGCTTAGATAAATGTGTCGAGATTTTGCTGCTTGTATACGACCTTATTCCTTTAGCTTCAACTTATTTAAAGTGGTCCGATTCCACCAAGTTCTGGGAAAATATGGGCCTAAGGTGGGTGACTATCCAAGAAATCCTTAACATTCCGGTAAGACCTACTTATGCAGCAGATTAACTTATTTGGACAGAGACAACACACGGTCGATACACAGTGAAGAGTGGTTACCAAGCAATAAGAAATGCAGCTTCAAGCAATAATAATGTCAGAGCCTCGTCTTCATATGAAACCCTTGATGTCCTATGGAGAAGGATTTGGCAACTTAACCTCGCACCTAAAGTTTGGACCTTTCTTTGGTCCCTATGCCACAACGCTTTGCCCACCAAAGATAATCTATTTCATCGACACATCAGCTCAGAGCCGGTATGTAATCTCTGTCCTAGTCAAACACCAGAGATTGTAGAACATCTTTTCCTACTCTGTCCATGGACAACTAGAATCTGGTCACATCCTAAGATTTGCATTCAACTAGCGCCACAAGCAGTACAGCGTATAGATGCATGGCTTGCAGAAAGGGTCGCACAGAAACAGATCTTACCTGATTTGGAAACTATTGCATAAGTCCTGTGGTAGATTTGGAAGGCGTGGAACAACTTCATCTTCTGCCAACAGTGTCCTGATCCGATACATGTTGTGGATGTAGCCCTAGCCCATGTCCGAATGGCTCTGAGCTCCACTTGAAGCTCAGCGGGAACAGGGTGACATCAACTCAATCCGGGAGACCTGTGGCAGCCTCCAGATCCTGGCTTCCTGAAGGTAAATATAGATGGGGCTTTTCAGCTACCTAGCACTGAAGGAACAATGGCGTGCATATGCCGAGATCAGAATAGGAAAATGGTTGATGGCTTTACCAGAGGATTCGTTGTCACGCCCCGAACCTCGAGCGCGCGCACATCCCTCGGTGGTCGATAGAAATTGCGACGTTCCTAGGACGCATCACCGACCCATTCCTTTTATTGCACATGGGGAAGCGAATTAATTAATCCCATGACAACAACATATATGGGATAGAAAAGTAGGACAACAATTTCCCAAATCAAAACACACTTTCAAAAACACCTCAGGTTCTTATATAGAAGGTCTATCTCAAGAAAAACTATTGAACCACCTATGCTCTTGACCCTTCTGCTTCAAGCTCCTGGTTCTTCACATTAGGGAGCTGAAAATGGTTATACAATAACCAGTGAGATATAAATCTCAGTGAGTCCTCCCCTAAGCCCCAATTAGTACACCAACTCCACTCAGGTATCTCTTCATAACCTCCTCACAAACAAGTCCACGACCAACAAAACAATAGTCGGTTCGCATGCAATCTTATCCGGTATGCCATACCCTGCACGTTATAACTCAGCACAATACACGCAATGCACATGGCCATTAGATGATGCAGTTCATCAATCACATACGAGTCGCATCAGAAGCGATCTCACATGGCCATTGCCACACTCTGCACATTATTGATTCATGCGTGTGTGCCATAAACGATGTGATTCACTCATGCATATTATTAATGCATATAACAATTTCACACATCAATGCATCAATTCAAATCAAGTCATCGATCAATCGACTCAGTCGATTCCATGTCATCAAGATCATTACTCGGTCAATCCATTCAATACTATCTATAAAGTCCGACCATATCAAGGACTGCTCACTCTAAGTTGATAGTATATAGTATAGCTCGCACTAAGCTGATAAGGTTAAGGTATACTGCTCTCGCTAAGCTGACATATCAGAGCCCGTAGGTTGATATAGTATACCGGTATACTGCTCTCGCTAAGCTGACATATCACTCACAGGCTGATATAGTATACCCCTGATGCTCACTCTAAGCTGATAAGGTGTATTGCTCGCGCTAAGCTGACATATCAGAGCCCGTAGGTTGATATAGTACACTAGTATATTGCTCTCGCTAAGCTAACATATCAAGGCTCGTAGGCTAATATTAGTATACTAATAATGCTCACCAGAAGCTGTTAAGGTATACTGCTCGCGTTAAGCTAATATATTGAGGCCATCAGGCAAATATAATATACCTATTATACTCACTCTAAGCTGATAAATAGTATACTGCTTGCGCCAAACTGACATATCAAGGCCCGTCGGCTGATATAGTATATTGTTCTCACCATCTGAGAATGCCACCATTTTTATCATTCTTGATAAAAATAATCGTGTGTGGGTACATGGTCGGCCTAAGCCAAAATACAATGTTTTTCCTTTTGAAAATCCCACTAATTTCAATGATCCATAAACACATTTTTGGCGTTGTAAACTGACGCCCGGTATTTTCTAATTAAAATACCTATATTTCATAATCATCACATAATTACACAAATCATCACTCAATTCATGCGGATGCCCATGCATTTACACATCCATTCACTTCATAAAATCAACACACATGAAATTAGACCATTTTTTGCATTCTGGATCAACAGTGCACGTGAACAGTGCGCGTGAACGGTACTCTGTGAACAGTATTGCGTGACCAATGCACATGAACAGTAACTCGTGAATAATGTCGCGTGAATAGTGAATTCAAAATTAAATAAATAATAATTTAAACTCAGAAATTAAACAAAATATTAATTAAAACAAACAAACAATTAATTAAGCAAGGAAGAGGAAAATGAGGGAGAGAGATGGTCGACCGGTTTGGGGCTGAAGAGGAGGAGAGAGAGTGATGGGAGAGCTGCCATCAAGGCCTCATTAAGGCCATTAAATGCATGCTTCAAGTCCCCATGCAATACATCATCACTTTCTCTCTCTTCTCTAGCATTTTTCTCCCTACAACTAGGGGCAATTTGTCATTTCACCTTGCACATTTCCCCATCTGCCCTTGGGCTGAAAATGATAGGCGGGCCTAAGAAATGGGCTTGGAAATGAATAGGAACGGGCTCGGGAACTGATTGGGCTCAAATGGGCTTAAGGCTTGGTAATGGACTTGGAAGAAGAAATAGTGGATTGGGCCCAATGGGCTCACTTGCTTGCGTTAGGCCCATCATGGTGGCTGTCCCACCTTGGGCTTAGGACCCACACTAGCTTTGCCAAGCCCATGTCCTCATGGGCTCGCTTCCTCGGTCCGAAAATCCCTTTTCCAAAAGCTTGGCTTAACTGCCGCTGTCGACTGACGAAGTAGCTTCATCCAAAGTCCGTCCCGGACATTCCCAAACATTCAAAGTCCAATTATGGACTCTCATGCCATGTCAATTTCGCCCACATGCCATTTTGGTACAATTCAGACTGATAGGCGGCTTCGAGAATTCACGCGTAACCGACTCGTGCCAAATCACGTTCAAGATATCTTGACACATGGACGTCCTTGACTACATGAATTTGTAGAGGATGGATTCTTATTTCAAAGTACACGATTACTAAGGATAGACATAGGGTCGTTCGCGGGTTCGATAACAGTAAACGGAATCACCCGTCGTTCCATTATGTTCTATCCATGAATCGACTTCTAGTCGTCCTTGAAATCGACCTGCCTATCTATAGGATCGTCCTCACTCAAGTCTCACGGTCAATTCGTTTTCCCAAGTCAAGTTCTTTAGTCGTACAAGTTCTGTTCTCATTAGCTTTTCCCCTCAAGGTTAGTATCTCAAGAGTGATCAATTCCAAGTGAGATCAACCAACAATGTATTGATGAAATTCACATTCATTCCTCCCTCAGAGGGCTTGAATTTTAGGATGTCACATTCGCTGCCTCCTCGGCCTTGCAAGCGGAGATCTAGGCGTTTACTCTCACCCTCCACCATCTGCTGCAGCACGGCAAAGCTCACGATCCACTACTGATAGAATTTGACTACCTTGTGTTTGTTATAGCCGTGCACGATCCCAGGTCGACGCCATGGGAGGTTCGAGCACTGTTTGCTGAAGTCGCCACACTACTCCCCCTGCTTCTCTCACCTTCGAGTTAGGCATTGTAAGCGTGAGGCAAATTTTGTAGCTGATTGGGCCGCAAAGGCCCATAGAAATGGCACCTTAACTCCTAATTGGGCCGTTTCGCCTCCTTCTTTTCTGTTGGATCTCCTTTACTCGGATGCTATTGCTGCGAGTTGTTCTTTTCCCTTAACTTGAATGGAATTACTTTTATGACCAAAAAAAAAAGGTGGGTGACCAATTGTTCCTGAAAATGAATGAAAAGGACCATGCACGAAGGGCGGTGCCGTTTTGGTATCAGCCGTGTCAGCCAAGGCATCCTAATCTTTTATTTCCCATAATCTGCATGTGCCCATCTTTCCAGTACGTTCTTTCAGGGAAGTTAATATTATATTCTTTAATTAGAGGAAGTACCCAAACTGTTCTTGTCGAATGATCTGTACAAATGCACCGACGACGGTCCAGTCTCATATGCCCTAAATGACTATGCACAAGTAGTGATATCAGCCGAGCTTAAAGTTTATTCCGATAGAAAGCTTTTGTTATTGGAAAGTAGAGAATTAAGAAAGATATGCAAAAGAAAGGAATTGTGTAGCCCAACCACGGGCAGCGCAGTTGGCGTGAGTTCTCTCCCTCATCGCAGAGGTCGAGGGTTCGAACCCTCTTGTTGCTAAAGTGTCTTAAGTGGGGGGTCTTGGTGTTGGGGTCCTAGGCTAGCCTCCCTTGAGGTTTACGTCTAAATAGCAGCTTGCGGCGAGGCCCAACGGTGCCACCGGGTACTGGAGGGTCATGTGATCCCCGAAAGGTGATCTCCGGCGGTTCCTCGGTCAAAAAAAAAAAAGAAAAAGGAATTGTGTATATTTTGATATATCATAATGAACATGACAATAACCTATTCATTAGTTTTATGAGACGACTATCTAAAGTAACATATATCAATGAAGATATACACAATCAATGGAAATATACATGCAATCTTGAGAGATATAAATAATCAAGACCAATACCACAACTATCTTTAACTTATGAAAATATCCTATAGAAAATCTTAAGAGTCTCTAATGTAATATTGCTAACATTGAATACACAATCTTTTGCATCTCTAAACTAGCGATGAGTATGATTCCATGGTAGAATCTAGAATCTGAGAACTGGACTGGCAAGAATCTATATGGTTCCAAATTCCATAATATGTAGGGTAAGTTCTAGGTTCCAAAAATTGAGGAACCCGTTTCAACGGGTAGGTTCCAAGTTCTAAATTCGAGCAACTAGAACCTATAACAATTTTTAATGTTTTTCCTGGTTCATATCTTCACGTGATCTTATGATATTCCATTTTATTATATGACAAGTGTATAATCCATACATACTAGTTTAAGCTTATATTTTATGATTGAGACTTTCACTTTATTAATATTCATATTTTCCGTGTGTCTAAATATAAGTTATGGTCAGTGAATGTAATAGCAATCGTTGGTTATTAAAAGTTATAATTTATTGCAATTATTCGATTAATATTATAAACAAAATCCAAAAAATGCGGAACCTGTTCAACGGGTAAGTTCAAGGTGGAACCTGTACAGAATTTAGAACTGCTCACCCCTACTCTAAACCATACTCTTGTACATTCACCCAATTTTATGGGAGTAGTGAATTTCGATAGAATTGTACATCCTCATCACGTCATTTGAGGTGCATCTAAAGCTTGAAGAGTTTTATCTGAAAATTCAGAGTGTCATTTGACCAACATTGTTTTTGTGGACAATGTTTGATTTTTTATTCCTTTTTTGGGAGAAATTGCTGCGCCAAACAATTCAAGTGCCTCAAGAAGAAGCACGGACGATGTTTACTTCGTATTGTTTGCACTCTGACTGACCCACTTTCTTTATAAGTACCATTTTTAAGAGACTGAGAACTACGTATGTGTAGCAATTTCACAGATTAAACAAAGGGATGATTGCAACTTGCATCTCGATTTGCATTACCTATATTAAATACCATCTATTTGTTTCGAAACGTACAAATTGCATCTCATCACCGACCTGAAAAGACACGTTTACTGCCATGCAATTCATTACCCTACACCCACCTCTCTGTGTCTCCCTCTTCCGCCGCCCACCTTCCTCTCAGCTCTACCTCGTCACACAGCACGCTCTCACCACCCACCACCCCCCCCCCCGTTTGCCAACGCCAGCCGACACGACGGACGAGCCCATTTCTGGTGATGACCCCCTCTCCCTGGAGCTCACGGCTCGCAGTCATGGGAGCTAGAACTCAAGCTAGTGGAGATAAGTATTGTTTCAGGGTAAAACTTCAAATCTGAGAACCGGACTGATAGGAACCTATTTGGTTCTAGGTTCCAAAGTATGCAAGGTAGATTCTAGGTTCCAAAAATTGAGAAATTTATTTCGATGAATAGGTTTTGGGTTCTACGAAAGTTGAACTTGGAACTTGGAACTTAGAATAAGTTTTTGTGTTTTTTTGTATATGTTTTCATGTGATGCTATGATATTTTATGACATCCAATGATGAATGTATAATTTGGAGCCACTAATCTAAGCTTTCATTTTACGGCCGAGACTTTTATTTTGTTAATATTTCATATTTTTCGTGAGTTTAAATATAAATTGTAGTTAATTGATTGTAGCAGCAAGTTGAGATAATAAAAGGTTATGCTTAATTGCAATCGTTCAATTAATAATATAGATGGAACCTAGGTAGACTCTGGAATTAACCTTAGAACCTGTGACAGGGTAAGTTTCAAGTTTCAGGGTATGTATCGTAGGTTTCCAATTCTAAAAAATGAGGAACTTGTTCCAATGGGTAGCTTTTAGGTGAAATTTGTACCGAACCTAGAACCGCCTACCCCTACAAGCTTGTGCAAGCTTGCTGATAACTCTATGAAAATAGAGCTATTTCACTTATTTTAGGCAACAATTAATGCAATATCTATGAGAAAATATTTGGATTTCCTTCTGATTATTTGAATTTTCCTTATTTATGCAGAATAATGATATATGGAGAAGATAAGGAAAAAAATGGCAAAACTCAAGAATTTGAATCAAGTAGCAGTGGGAGATAGATATCAAATCAAAATCCTCTGATTTACTCCCTGATTTTGTGCGCAATTGCTTGGAGATAAGGATTTTGGATATTTCCTATAAATAAGAGAGCTAGAGAGAGCAACTAGGTTTTTTAAGCTAGTTTTTCTGCTAGATTGTTTTTTTCATTGTTCTGAGAGTTTTTTAAGTATTTTGGAGAGAAGACAAAAGTGGTAACAAAATTCTTGTTCTTTGATTCAAGATGCTGAGTTTAATTTATATTTTTATTTCTTTATCTACTATGTTCTAATTTTCTTTTGTAAGGGCTACGATGTAGCCTAACCATGATGATGTGAATTTCATGATTTTTATGTTTTACAATTGATTTAATTCATGTGAGTTATATATTATTGTGCATAATGCTTTTGGGTGACTGGCCACCACTTGAATGATCTGATGTGTATGTTTGAGACTGAGAGGTGATAATATGCAATTGCTCATTATAATATATAACCATGAATTAAACGTGGATAGAAATATACCGCGTTATTTGTGTAGCTTTCGGTGATAAGGTGATCCAAAAGACTCATTGTAAACCGGGAATATTCATAATTTTTAATGCACTTATGTTTATTTTAATTCACATAGAGATATAGTGGATTAATAAACTTAGTAGGTTTGCTATACCTAGAGATAGGATAGTAAATAGATCAGGAAATTTCGCTATCACATGTTTGATATCGTTCTTATACCCACAACAATCTAAAATTCATATCTAGAGGTTATGGTGAAATCGGATGCTCTAACATATTTATCTGATCGATTTACTGCATTTAGTCTACAAATTTTATTTTTAATTTATTCTCAATTATATTTTGATCTGTTAGATAAATTTTAGAATTAATCTATTTTAGTATTTAGTTAGTTTATTAATCATCGATCTCCATGGGACGATACTTTATCTCATCATTATATTACTTGTTTGATATGTTCGCTTGCATTTAGAATTTTACGAACAAGTTTTTGGCGTCGTTGCCGGGGATTGTTTGTTTAATACTAATTAATATTGATACCAGATAATTCTAAATTTAATCTAGCTTTTGTTTTGTTTTATTTTTCAGGGTGTACATCGGTTATGACACGTAGCCAACAAGGGAAACTTGTTGAGCTTGATCCAGAAATCGAGCGTACATTTAAAAGGCGACTGAGAGAACAGAGAAATCACATTAAGAAGATGGCAGACGGTGATAATGAAAATCCACGCAAACTCCTAAGAGATTATGCTGCACCAACAGTTCAAGGCATCACATCAAGTATCAGAAGACCTGCAATTCAAGCAAACAACTTTGAGATTAAGCCGTCACTCATTCAGATGCTTCAACAATCAGTGCAATTCAGTGGGCTACCAAGCGATGATCCAAATGCTCACATCGATGCTTTTCTTGAAATCTGTGACACCATTAAATATAATGGAGTTGCAGATGATGCTATTAGATTGAGATTATTTCCATTCTCTCTTAGAGACAAAGCTAAGAGTTGGTTTTCTTCTCTTCCCGGGATCAATCACTACATGGAATGATATGGCTAAGAAATTTCTTGGTAAGTTCTTTCCACCTGCAAAGTCTACGAAGATGCGTAACGATATTACTAATTTTATGCAGATGGATAATGAATCATTATATGAAGCATGGGAAAGATTCAAATAATTTCTTAGGAGATGCCCACATCACGAACTACCCGTATGGATGTAGGTACAAACTTTTTATAATGACTCTAGTTCAAATCTTCGTTCTATGATTGATGCAGCTGCAGGAGGAACTCTAAATAATAAAACACCAGAAGAAGCCTATGATCTATTAGAGGAGATGGTGTCCAATAGTTATCAGTGGCCTACTGAGAGACTACCAATGCGAAAAGTTAGCGGAGTTCACGAAGTGGATGCTTTTGCTGCAATTGTTGCACAATTTGAAGCACTCAACAAAAAGCTAGATAATATGAGTGTTTCAGTCATGAAAATTCAAAATTTGACATTTGATTTTTACGGTGGAGGACATGTTAGCACAGTGTGTCAGGTAGGTAATACTTTTAAACAATCTAGTGAAAATTCTAACTTTGTTGGGAATTTTAACAGGTCACAGAATAATTCCTACTCCAACACGTACAATTCGGGATGGCGCATTCATCCAAATTTTTCATGGAATAATCAGAATGTAACAAGATCACATGGATTCAAACAATCGGAAGAGACAAAGTCCAATTTGGAAGATATAGTCACCAAACTTGCTAATACAACTCATGACTTCATCAAAAGCACGGATGTAAGATTTCAAAACCAAGAAGCCTCAATAAGAAATCTAAAGATGCAAGTGGGTCAGTTAGCAAGCATGATGTCAGGGAGACAACAAGGTTCTTTGCCGAGCAACACAGAGAAAAATCCAATTGAAAACATAAAGGCTATTACCTTAAGAAGTGGTAAACAAGTGGGAGAAGAAGAGATTGTTAGAGACAAGGAAGAGGTGACCAATAAACAATCAAACGAGACAAGTAAGAGTAAACTTTTTTCCAGATAATCCCAAGCCATATGTGCCACCAATTCCATTCCCTCAGCGACTCCAGCAACACAAAATAGATAAGCAATTTTCTAAATTTCTTGACGTATTTAAAAAATTGCACATTAACATTCCTTTTGCAGATGCCTTAGCGCAAATGCCTAGTTTTGCAAAATTTTTGAAGGAGATTTTGGCAAACAAAAGGAAATTGGAGGATTATGAAACTGTGAAGTTAAATGAGGAGTGTTTAGCCATCCTACAAAACAAATTGCCTCCGAAATTAAAAGATCCAGAGAGTTTTACTATTCCTTGCACTATTGGGGATTCTTACTTTGAAAAAGCATTATGTAATTTAGGTGCAAGTATTAATCTGATGCCTTATTCAATTTTCAAGAAATCAGGATTGGGCGAGGTAAAAACAACCACAATGTCACTTCAACTGGCTGATCGATCAATTAAATATCCGAGAGGTATTATGGAAGATGTTTTGGTAAAAGTTGACAAATTTATCTTTCCTGTAGATTTCATAGTTCTTGACATGGAGGAAGATTTTGAGGTACCACTTATCTTAGGTCGACCTTTTCTAGCAACAGGAAGAGCTCTTATTGATGTATAACAAGGGAAGTTAATTCTTAGAGTTGAAGATGATCTTGTTTCATTTAATGTTTTTAAAGCAATGAAATATCTTATGATAAGTATTGTTTTAGAGTTGAGACAGTTGACAAGTTGGTGAATAAAGTTTTTCAGGAAAATACTTTTAAAGATCCACTTGAAGCATGTCGATTCAACCAAGGGACACGAGATATTCAGAATGAGGAGATAAATGAGTACGCAAATTTCATGGAGGCAATTCCACCATATTCAAGGCAAAAGGCAATTAAATTTGAGGAGTTGGGACAACACATTACAAAGCCTAAACCATCAATTGAAGAGCCTCCAATTCTTGAACTCAAACCCTTACCTTCTCATTTGAAATATGCTTATTTAGATGGAGTTTCTTCTTTACCGGTAATTATATCTTCTTCTTTGATAGATTTGATGGAGGAGAAACTGCTCAGAGTATTAAGAGAGCATAAGGATGAATTGGATGGAAAATAGCTGATATCAAGGGAATTAGTCCTTCAATTTGCATGCACAAAATTTTGATGGAGGAACAATATAAACCCACCATCCAACCTCAGAGACGTTTGAACTCGAAGATGCAAGAAGTAGTGAAAGCTGAGATAATTAAGTTACTTGATGCAGGTATCATCTATTCTATCTTTGATAGTTCTTGGGTAAGTCCTATACAAGTTATGCCAAAGAAAGGCGGTATGACTGTTCAGAAAAAATACAATAATGAATTGATTCCAACTAGAACAAGATTCTTGGGTGGCGTGTGTGTATGGATTACAGAAAATTTAATGATGCCACTAGAAAAGATCACTTTCCTTTACCATTTATTGATTAGATGTTAGAAAGACTTGCATGGCATGAGTTTTATTGCTTTCTTGATGGATATTCGGGGTATAATCGATTCCTATTTCACCGTAAGATCAAGAGAAAACTACTTTCACTTGTCCCTATGGTACTTTTGCTTTTAGAAGAATGCCCTTTGGTCTTTGTAATGCACCGGTTACTTTTCAGAGATGCATGATGGCTATTTTTTCTGATATGGTTGAAAAATATATTGAGATTTTCATGGATGATTTTTCTATTTTTGGCTTATCATTTGATTCTTGTTTAAATAATTTGGCTTTGGTCTTACAAAGATGTGAGGAGACTAACTTTGTTTTGAATTGGGAGAAGTGCCACTTTATGGTGCAAGAAGGAATAGTGCTCGGGCATAAAATTTCTCAAAATGGAATAGAAGTTGATCGAGCCAAAGTGGAGGTCATTGCAAAATTGCCTCTGCCAACATCTGTGAAACTTGTCAGAGGATTTTTGGGGCATGCAAGATTTTACAAGCGATTTATAAAAGATTTTTCAAAAATTGCTAAACCTCTTTCTAATCTTTTGGAAAAAGATGCTCCTTTTAATTTTTCTATTGAAATGTATGCAGGCTTTTAATACTTTGAAGGAGAAGTTAATTTCAGCACCAATTATGGCAGCATCAACTTGGAATTTACCTTTTGAACTGATGTGTGATGCTAGCGATTCTGCAGTAGGAGCTGTTTTGGGACAAAGGAAGAATAAAATTTTTCAAACCATATACTATGCCAGTCGAACCTTGTCAGGTGCACAATTGAATTATTCAACAACAGAAAATGAACTTTTGGCAGTAGTTTTTGCTTTTGATAAATTTCGTTCTTAGTTAATTGGCTCAAAAGTTATAGTTTATTCTAATCACTCTGCTCTTAAGTATCTGCTTGAAAAGAAAGAATCAAAACCCAGGTTGATTAGGTGGATTCTTTTGCTGTAAGAATTTGATTTGGAAATCAAAGATAAGAAGGGGACTGAAAATCTAATTGCAGACCACTTATCAAGAATTTCAAATTCAAAGGAAGAGGTAAGACCAATTTTGGAAGAGTTCCCTGATGAGAAAAATTTTTCCATTAAGTCCGCGAAAATTCCCTGGTACGCTGACTTTGTAAATTATTTGGTAAGTAGTGTTCTTCCTCTTGAATTATCATATCAACAAAAGAAAAAAAATTCTTTTCTGATGTTAAAAATTATTTTTGGGAAGAACCTTTCTTGTTTAAAGTATGTGCAGACCAGGTCATAAAGAGATGTGTTCCAAACGAAGAGAAGTCAAAAATTCTACATCATTGTCATGATGGAGAGGCAGGTGGCCATTTTGGTGCCACCAAACTGCAGCTAAGATTTTACAATATGGATTTTATTGGCCTACACTTTTTAAAGATGCATACTCCTATGTAGTTTCATGTGATAGGTGTCAGAGAATTGGAAATATTTCAAGAAAAAATGAGATGCCTTCAAACAACATTATTGTGTGTGAATTATTTGATGTTTGGGGTATTGATTTCATAGGACCCTTTATACCTTCTTATGGAAATTTATACATTTTAGTGGCTGTGGAGTATGTGTCTAAGTGGGTAGAAGCTGTAACATTGCCAACAAATAATGCTAAGGTTATGGTCAAATTTTTGAAGAAAAATATTTTTACCCGATTCGGCACTCCTAAGGCAATCATAAGTACACATTTTTACAACAAACAATTTGAAGCACCTTTGAGTAAGTACGGAGTCACGCATAAGGTTGCAACCCCTTATCATCCTCAGACTAGTGGTCAAGTAGAGATTTTAAATAGGGAAATCAAGAGAATTTTAGAAAAAACAATGAATGTCTCTAGGAAAGATTGGTCAATAAAACTTGATGATACACTTTGGGCCTATAGGACAACGTTCAAAACTCCAATTGGGATGTCTCCTTTTAGACTAGTGTTTGGGAAAGCTTGTCACTTACTAGTGGAATTAAAGCATAAAGCATATTGGGCATTGAAATTTTTGAATTTTAACATGCAGTCTGCAGGTGAAGAAAGATTATTGCAACTGAATGAATTGGAGGAATTTCGCAATGAGGCTTATGAAAATTCTAAGTTGTACAAGGAGCGTACAAAAAGATGGCATGACAAGCACATATTCAGAAGAGAGTTGAAAATTGGTCAAAAAGTCTTACTTTATAACTCTCGTCTTAAACTTTTTCCAGGAAAATTACGGTCTCGATGGTCTGGTCCTTTTACAGTTACACAAGTATTCCCATATGGAACAGTTGAAGTTGCGCATGACACTGAGGGCATATTCAAGGTGAACGGTCAACGTTTAAAGCCCTACTTTGAAGGTGGTTACAACAAGCAGAAGACCACCATTGAACTTCATCCTCCAGAATAGCAACACCTGAGATAGTTTGGCTGAAAACTATAAAGCAAGCGCTTCTTGGGAGGCAACCCAAGCATTTTAATTATGTTTTTTTTTATTATTAAGTTTATGTTTTGCAAAAAAAAAAAAAAAAAAAAGATTAACTTTTCTTTGTTTTATCCAGATTAATTTTTTAGGGAGCACCTTTCAAGAGTTTAATCATCAAGGTCATCTATGAAGTTATCCTACCACCAGGGGAGTTTTCTTCTTCCTATTTCTATTATTCGCATTGAGGATACTGCTTCATTCAAGTTTGAGGGGGAGACAAAAAATTTTGGCTAATTTTTTTTTTATCATGATTACATTCCTAGTTGTGAATTTTTACGATTCTTAGGAAAATTTAAATTTTATTTGAACTTGCAATTGATGTGTGAGTTAATTTTAATTTTGATTATGTTGATCCACTTATTGAGCACTAAAAGTCCTTAATTTTTTAATTGTGTGTAAATTTAGAGAACATTCATGTGAAGTATGTGATTTTCTTAAATTTCACCCAAATCTTAAAATTTGTTTGATTTTCTCTTAAGGCGAAATCATAAGCTAAATCTAATTGAGAAAATGATTTAGGCAATTTTTGGATCGATTGAGCCTTTCAAGCTAACCCTATTTATTTATCCATAGTCACCCCGTTGAGCCTTAATTATTACCCAATTTTTCATTGGCATTCATATATGTTTAGCCTAGCCGTTATCAAATTATATCATTGTCCCATGCCCTATGAACATGCTGATTTTTTTTTTTGGGATTATTTGAGCTTGATAGAAATTTGGGAGGAAGGATGGAGTATGAAAAAAAAAAAAAGTGATTGCTATGGTTGTTTGGGGTGTATATCAAAAAAAAAAATTGCTTTTATGGTTCCCTATCCAACTTTCAATTGAGTGAGCCTTTTGGATACTCAATGGGTTGAAAATTTTCATGTTATATTATGAGGAACTTTGGGAGAAACTCCACCATAAAGCAATTCAAAAAAAAAGAGAAAAAAAAAAGAAAAGAAAAGAAAAGAAGGAATGATGATATATGGTGGCAGAAAAATTATTTTGAAGGAGTGAAATTGGATAGTGATATTGGCTCTAATTAGATCCTAGAAATCAATGTGTTAATGGGTGATTTGAGCTTAAAATTACCGTTATCTCACCTTTAGCCCAGCCTTACATTAGAAACCGAGAAAGTCCTATTGATTTTTGGTTGGATAATTAGCCTACATTAGTGGATAGAGGAATGAAAAGCAAACCTATGAGATTTGATCATAATTATTGAGAATTTTTTAGAGGTTGCATATCAATGTGAATTTATCTGGATTGCATATAATTTGAAAAAGATGATGACTCTCACACACACACTTGGATCACATAGTTAGAATTGGTCCTAACTTATAAATCAATTTCAATGTTTAGATGAAATTTGTGTTTTTCTTTGAATTGTGAATTTAAGCAATTATGGAAAGATGTTATGGAGGAGGTTGTTAGCTTGACTATGTGTTATATCTTGATTTTGATCGAGGACAAGCAAAAGGTTAAGTTTGGGGGTTTGATAACTCTATAAAAATAGAGTTATTTTATCTATTTTAGGCAACAATTAATGCAATATCTATGAGAAAATATTTGGATTTCCTTCTAATTATTTGAATTTTTCTTATTTATGCAGAATAATGATATATGGAGAAGATAAGGAAAAAAATGGCAAAACTCAGGAATTTGAATCAAGCAACAGTGGGAGATAGATATCAAATCAAAATCCTCTTATTTACTCCCTGATTTTGTGCGCAATTGCTTGGAGATAAGGATTTTGGATATATCCTATAAATAGGAGAGCTAGAGAGAGCAACTAGGTTTTTTAAGCTAGATTGTTTTTTTCATTGTTCTGAGAGTTTTTTAAGTATTTTGGAGAGAAGACAAAAGTGGTAACATAATTCTTGTTCTTTGATTCAAGATGCTGAGTTTAATTTATATTTTATTTCTTTATCTACTCTGTTCTAATTTTCTTTTGTTAGGGCTACGATATAGCCTAACCATGATGATGTGAATTTTATGATTTTTATGTTTTACAATTGATTTCATTCATGTGAGTTATATATTATTGTGCATAATACTTTTGGGTGACTGGTCACCACTTGAATGATCTGATGTGCATGTTTGAGACTGAGAGGTAATAATATGCAATTGCTCATTATAATATATAACCATGAATTAAACGTGGATAGAAATATACCGCGTTATTTGTGTAGCTTTCGGTGATAAGGTGATCCAAAAGACTCATTGTAAACCGGGAATATTCATAGTTTTTAATGCACTTATGTTTATTTTAATTCACATAGAGATATAGTCGATTAATAAACTGAGTAGGTTTCCTATACCTAGAGATAGGATAGTAAATAGATCAAGAAATTCCGCTATCACATGTTTGATATCGTTCTTGTACCCACAACAATCTAAAATTCATATCTAGAGGTTATGGTGAAATCGGATGCTCTAACATATTTATCTGATCGATTTACTGCATTTATTCTACAAATTTTATTTTTAATTTATTCTCAATTATATTTTGATATGTTAGATAAATTTTAGAATTAATCTATTTTAGTATTTAATTAGTTTATTAATCATCGATCTCCGTGGGACGATACTTTATCTCATCATTATATTACTTGTTTGATACGTTTGCTTGCGTTTAGAATTTTACAAACACTTGCCCTTGAGGAGCTCGCGTGAGATTGGCATCCAATAGACAGATGGCAACTGGAAAGCTTTCAAAGCAAAATCGAAATTGTGTGATGTATTGACTAATATAAAAGGTCGACTGACCTATATGAAACCTAATCCAAAATTAAGTGATTTCAAGTGTAATTTACGCTGAATAGATTCCTCTTTTACTCCTATCTATCTATTTCATTTCACAGCCCTCGCCGAGGTCATTTGTTTTATAACACAGGCCATCTTGTAGGATGCATACAATCTGAAAGTCAACATGAATAGAAAACCCTGGAATGACGTTCGTCTGTTAGTCCTGCTCGCTCCTTTATTTTTTGACGGTGTATTATTTTTCGTGATGTTTTAGAAACAACGGGCAAATTCAATCTGCTCCAATTGTGGACTGAGATCCCATCAAGCCCTCACTCCATTTATGTATAATTACATATTGGTCTAAAGTACCCGTATGCCCTAAGAGAATTTACACCCGATATATATCACGACCACATCGGTGCCCCTGCCCAGCTTGGGACGACATTGGCGAGGACTCTCTCACCTTCTTTGTCCCCGTCAAGGACGTAGGAGAGCTCAGGGTCACGACTTCTTTGCCTTCGCCATGCCTCGGATGATGCCAGACTTAATGTAACCCATGGTCGGGCTAGGCCCGGGCAGCGGGCGACGTTGAACCTAGTGTTACGAGGACAAACCCCGCCTGCAAAGGGGAGAATACGCAAAGAGCGAGCCAGTGGCAAGTGGGTGCTTGGGCATAGGCAATGGAGTAGTTGGCGGCAATCACGCGGCGAGGGTGGGGGCTAGCGAAGAGTGGGGTGCCAGTGTCCAGCGGAGGCATGATTGGAGTCGCGGTCGTGGCCGGTGGCAGGCCTGGCTGTCATGTGCTGAGTGGGCGACTGCAGATTGATTCAGGCAAAATAGGAAACAGAAAAGTGGGGAAAAATGCAAAGGAAATGGAAAAGGGATGGGTAAAAAGTACAACTTATCCGAGCTTGGCAATTTGTAAGTTGTTCAATGTATTCACTATTTAGACCTTAAGAGGCTAATTGTACCAAAATGTAGAAAATATCAATCCCTTACAGAAGGGCTACAATTATATAACATTATTACAAGAGATTTACGAGAGAAATGTGGAGGAAACAAAACAACATGACCAATCTTTGTGCGGCGTACAAAACACACAGTGATCAATCGTCGGATCTAAACCTAAATGCCTCGCTAATCCACAGTTCACTAATATGCAGAACCTTCATGGGGGGTAGGGGGGTGGGTGACAACGTCGAGAATACGATGTGTCCTAAACGAATTGATGGTCGCGCGAACAGAATATCAAAGGCTTGTGCGCTTCCCAGAAACACAGTGATGACTTTATTGGCAAGAAGGAAGCCGACGACGACTGCGCATCTTCACCGTCCTCTTCTTCATAGATCGTCTCTAAAGAAATGTGAAGTCGGATCCTTGAGGCAGCCACCATGCGAGGAGGGGCTACGGCGGAAAACGGGGTCAGCGATGATATATCTCTTGGCAACGTTCCGTCAGTGTCGGCGGCCAGGAAGGTCGTTGGAGGTACTGTTTTAGGCGTTTTAGGATCGGCCATTTCGCTGTTCTTGAAGGGGGGGGGGTGTGATTTGGATGTGATTTTGCATGCGCATTGCGCAACCTAAAGCTGGACTTAAATATATATATATATATATATATATATATATATCATATTATGGGACCACAGTGAAAAATGAGAAATTTCTCCCACGTTTTATTTAATTAATTGAATTGAGATCCTCTGAAATTAAATATAAATTTACAGTTTAATTTACCTCATGAAGTCTAGATTTATTCTTCTTTTCCCTTTTTTTTTCTCTCTGTAGTGACTACTTATGAATTATTATTATTATTATTATTATTAACCTCATTTAGAGGTGAGACATAAGGAATGCGCTTAGTGAATGGATAACTGGATAACATCATCTTGTTTTGGAATTGATGGCATGAACAAAGCAAACATGCACCTAGTTTACATGCACAACTTTGTTACGCGCCTGACTCATGCGTATAAATGAATTTCTGCAGGTGGCTAAACTAGATTACGAGATGATTACATAGTACAGACAATGCAAAAGTATCCAAAATATAGAGAACGGTGTGATTTCAGGTCACAAGCCAAGGTGGTGACCCAATTTCAATTGGATTGACAGTTGAAGACCATAAGTACACGAAAACTGAGAGCTTATATGGACTAAACATCTCAATTTCATTAGTAATTCTTCTGGTTTAAGAATCTATATAGTTAAATCGGTTGTAATTAGGATTTCCTTTTGCCATAGCTCGGGCTTTATTTTAGATCCATTAGGATTAAATTTAGTTTGTACATACTCTAGAGGGGTCAAAGTCCAAAAAATATTGGGGCAATTAAAAAGTTGAAAGGGATGGGCATGATTTGCTTTATGAATTAAATGCAAATTTGGGATCTTTATGCACTTTATACTTGTCTGCTCCATTTAGTCTTAGTCGGTGCAGAGGGGGCGGCTTGTCCTATTCTTTCAGACCCTGATAAATAAGCTAAATTGCCAACTTGTTTTTATCCCTATTTGACGATGGGCTCCCCAGTTGATGGATATACGAAAATGTCGATGGCAGATGGAGGCCATCACCTTGATCAGAGAAACCAATATTTTATAGACTAAACTATTAGATCAATCCAATTATATTTAAGAATTTATTACTATAACTTACATTTAGATTCGGCTCTAAATTATGATTGATTTTATAGACCACATTACTTATATTTCGTGTATTTCGTGGTGCGTGTATTTAGTGGTGCTGGAGGAAGTCACATGAGAAATTTTAGCGAAGGGTTTTTGTTTGGCCTCCTCCTTCTCCCTTTTTTCTCCTTTTTTTTTCATGAAGAGGAACTCAACTTAACTAGGCATGCGGCATGCCTCAAGCCCATCAGTAAGATGCGAGCTCACATAAAAGCATGACATTATGTGCATCGCTACTTAAGGAAAATGGAGTCATGTTGCGTATCTGGTTCACTCATAAATGCATAAGTTTCCAATCTGGAATTCTTGTCATGCTAAATAAGTACTTCTAAAACATGTTGATTTGTCATCATTAAGTAAAGAAGGAAGTTGATAGCTTCAATTTACCATTTAAAGGAAGATAAAGCGTGTTCTTTTAGGTTTTCCTGGCATTTTTTGAATGAATGGATAAGTGACTAAAATGAACATCGATGCGATGGGTATAATACGTTCAATCTGTGCGTTGGATGGGTACCGGAGATGTACCATTTCCCTTCTCCAAAGGACTTGTCAGTGGGTCCACGGTGATGCATTCTTTCCCTCCTCCAAAGGACATGTCAGCCCCGTCTTCGAAGTTAGGAATTTAAGAAATGAGACAATTTGGTTTCCCTTACTTGCACTTTTTCGATTATTCATTCAATTCGCAGACGAAGAACAAGGTAAGTGATTGCAGAAAAACCATCCTACATGAACCACCATCTTTCATTGTTCATGGCGTACACACTCCTGCATTTGCTCCACCCAGTCTAATTGATCACCGCCGACGATTGCCCCGATTCAACAAGCTTGCGCATGCAGGAATATGGTCAATAGCTACATGTTAGGGCCATCACTTGAATTTTGGCTCTCGTCTTTACTGAGTCCATGAGATTAATTAGTGGCATATTTCATGGGCTCGAAATTAATCTATTCAAAGGTGATTTTCTCATCTTGAAAACATGCTGGAATAAAAACGAAACTGCATTTTAACTCTATAAACTATTGAAGTGTTGCGATCCACAGCCAATGTAAATGCTAAACAATCTCAATTTCCTACTAGGTCACGAGTCCAATTTATGTTGGGAGCAAACCTTTGGACACTCGTGCTACGTCGTCTATCTATGATATACCTTGTGTGGAAAGAGTTCCGACTTCTAGCTCCTTTGTCAGGCCATAGTGATAAGGCCCCCAATATCAAACCTTTTAGTCGTAGGTAGTGCAGAGTAGTCATGCCTTATCAATCCAACATTTCGTAGTGAACACGGGATCGTTCTATCTAATGTCCACAAGCGATCGCTAGCAGTTGTCTGACCTCCCCACCTTTTTACTGGTCCCAAAAGAGCCTCACTATTTCAAGCTTGTGGGGTACGTGTTCTCTATTTCAAGTGTTAATAGAGTGTACTCCTAGACTTTGCAAAAGCATTATCACACTTAGGTGCTTCTTTCCAATGTTCAAGATAACCCATCGGTTCACAGGATGAAGCGCAGTCAATCGTTGTCTGGGGCCCCAATATCGTGACTGGCCAGCATGAAGCGTGGTCCATAAAATTGACCACGTGGGTCGGAGGCGAACCTGCTAGCGAGTACCATTCATTCCGGTTGCTTCACGTTCAAAGCCTGGAAAAGTGCAAATTTGGTTTCTTCTCCGATCGACCAAAAGCCGTATCTTCTTAGAGATTTCCCATCACTGGCTCCTATAGTCCCATCACAACAAGACTTCCCTCCCCAATACGGAACACGACCCTTATCCTCCAATCAATGTCGAAAGCAACAGTGGGCGGCGCAAACAGACGACATTGAGTCAATAATAATAATAACAATAACTACAGGAAACGAAAATATAATAAAAAGTTCATATCACGATATCATATGTCATCTATATCGATACGATGAGGTAAGCCGCTCACTTTAACTCTAACATTGAATGAGAAAGGTGGACAGCTCAACGAAACAAATTGATTTAACCATCACCCCTAGGTGTTTGGCCTAAACTGCTCTCTGCCTTATCATGTTTGTTTAATCATAATATCGGTGCTATTTTAACACTTCCAAATGTTGTACAACATTTTTTTTTTTAACATCTGGGTTTTAATCGTTCAATTTGTAATGGTGGGCCTCCCATTTTAGAATCGGCACAAGGTAGCTAGTAATGTCAATTTTTAGAATCAACATCCTCAAAGCAGAGAAAAAAAGATCCCGTCTTCTGAGTGTGTACGTGTATTTTCGTTTTGCATGCATAAATAATTGTTTAATGTGAAAAATAAGACATGATATTAATCAAATGACACCACATTAGCATATCACTTGAAATAAAAATAGCATGATTTAAACTTTTTTGAGATATGGAACACCATAGTTGTCACTGCCATAATCATTTTCTTTCGTCGGTTAACCATTAAGAAAAAAGAATATTTTCGGAGGGACAAGCAAACAAACAAAAGAAAACCCCCCAAAGCCTACTATAAATTCCCTCCTCCAGCTTCATTCATAGCCATCCCACCGCAAACACTCTTTCACAGCTCATTCTTCCCTCCCCCTCCACCCCTTTCAAAACATTTATCAGAGGGGAATGATAATGGCCAGTTCACGCCTTGCAAGATTTATCACAGAAGTTGTGCCATCACGACTTGCAACTGCCCCAAGGAGGCCACGCAAACCATGCATCGCGATGGATACGATTCGCGAAGACAGAGAAGAAGAAGAGAGACATGCACGTGAAAGCTTCAGTAATGCTTCTCTCTCTTCTTCTCCAGGAAGCTCTTCTGCTTCTTGGGCAGTGGCAGACTCAACTGGTTTAAACTCCAAGGTCTACTTCAACCAAATCCGAACATCTTTGTTTGACATTAAGAAATGACCGCCTTTTTCAGTTGATGGTGACGGTGTGCATCTTCAAGGCACAAGACCTTTCCACCATTTTTGCTCCTCATCTGATAGGATAAGATCCAGGGCTACTCTCGTGAGACGAGAGAGAGAGAGAGAGAGAGAGAGAGAGAGAGAGAGAGAGAGAGAGTGTTACTCGTTACTTGACTGTAAAGATTTTTTTTTTTTTTTTTTTAATTCTTGTACTCGGGTTGTTCTCTTGTTTCCTTTTATCTTTGAAAAGGAATTCTCGTACCATGTCTTCAAGGCAATGTATTGTATACATGTGAAGTAAAACCTTTCCATTTGTTTCTTCCATTGTTCTTATTATTTCCCTTCTTTGGTCTCAGAAAATAAATCAATTCCAAAACATTGTGATCAGTTCACCTAAACAATTTCAAACACGTGATGCGGAATCAATGACCTTGTCCATAGTTGAGAGCGGATCGAGGACAAAATTGTCTAGGGGAGACATCTCAATTAAGTTTCAATTGTAAAACAATTAGGGCATGTTTGATAAGCAATTAGCAATTAATGAGATTAATTTATTTGATAACATTGAATAACATTGCTTAAGTCATTCAATTAAGTAAGAAAACCACTTATTTGAGAAGCAAGGGTGAGGCTACTTAAGTCATTCAATGGAAACATAGTTGACGTTAATTAGAATTTCACGAAATATATTGATAAAAGTCATAAAACCTACCTATAAGTGTAGCGATGCATATTTAGGAGTTAATTATTTATATGTATCTGTACTTACTATGTTTCATTACACGTTAGCATGCCATTAAGAAGGTAACAACAATCATGTCTCGTATGTTAGGCATCTTAGGATGCATTTCCTATATAAAAAAAAAAAAAATTAAAAAAATATCTCCTTACGATTACATTTAGGTTTTTTTTTTTTTGGCTTTTTGGGTTAGTCTTACTTTAACTCTCAACTCACTTTCAAACTTTTATTATACCTCTTTGTAGGGCATGGGAGTTGAAACCCATACCTAAAACTAAACATCCTCACCTTAACCCTTTTGAGAAGGTGATGATTCAAAACTCCCATGATTTCATTTAGGTTAAATGTGAATATTTACACCACTTACGCTCCGTTTGTTTCAAAGCAAACAATTTTCTATCAGAAAACAATTTCAATATTTTTTGATGTTTGGATCTCTTAGGAAAATGAATTAATGTAATCTTTTCATAATCAATAGAAAATTTATACTTAAATTTAGAAACATGATTTTCTCTTTTAAAAATCAAAAATCATTTTTGAAAATTCAAATAGACCTTAGCACTTAGGCACAAGAACCTTGACGACTATGGTTTGGGTCCATAGTAGACGAGTTCGATAGCTATCTCTCGCACCTAAGTTAGTGGCGTCCAAGCATGAGTTCATTAAGGCTAAGTCCAATTCCTCAGTGGCAAAGCCCAATCCTACCAAGGTTGGGCCCATCTTCCTTGTGGCTAGTGCCCGTTCTCATGCTCTCGACATACGTGTTTGGGAACCTGGATCTTGCACCAAAGTTACCGACACCTAGGCCAAGATCCTTGGTGGCCATGCTCGAGACTCCGATGCTCATGCTTACATTCCTAGCAACCATGCCCAAATACCCAGCTCTCACATCTAGCCCCGGCTCCGAAAAGGCCATGCCTGATTCTCTAGTGACCATACTTGGATACCCGACTCTAGCCACCAAGTCATTGATGCCTGAACCTAGGTTCATAATCCAAGACCCTAGTGCCTGTGCCTAATCTCCAACAGCTGTGCCTGAATATATGGCTCGCAGGCTCAAGCCAAAACATTTTAAGTATGTTTTTTCTTGTTGGAGGTGCTAGGCGATTTCTAAAAAAAAGTGAACGACGGCCGAAGGGTCTACACGAAGAGTGATCCAAATTGAAGCACCTGAGGGACCTCAACAACATATCATGCTGGCGCAACTCAGTAGAAATCCCCACAAGGTCAATTTAAAGTAAGCTAATCCTCCCATCCATTTTCGGAATGTTCTCGGCAGACATGCAAAAATATCTTTAGCGGCGCATTTTGGGAAACTATTTACTTGCATATTTGAATTGTATAAATAGATTTATTTTCTCATGATAGCGTTGCATTAGATTGATTATGTTACATTTAATTTCAGTATTCAATGTAGCTCATTTTAAGAAATACTTTATTTACTACATTATTTTGCATTGGGAAAATTCACTATGTCTACCCTAAACTTATTGTATGAATTTCAATTCAATATGAAACTTTTCAATTGAATCACCGTAAACCATTGAGTGAAAATACAATTAAAGTCATCTTGGTTAAGACTCGCCTGAAATTACTAACGTGGCAGTTGACCCCTAGCTAGCTGGGTTTTATGTGTCACAATTGGGGATCAAACAAGAGCAAATTTTGACAAAATGAAGCCATTTTGCTTAATTTTTGAATTGTCTGATTTTTTTTTTCTTTCTTTGTTGTTTCTTTTCGGTTATCATATGTCTTCAACCTCTGGTTACCATTTGTCTCCAACTTTTGGTTACTGACATGATGTTAGAATATTTAAATGATAAACTATGCTTTCATCTAATAGCTTAAGCTTTTAGAGTAGTCAATAATGGTTCCACAAAATCTCACATGGTATCAGAGCTGGAAGTCATGAGTTCCTTACCTGGACCAATTTGCCTCCCAATTAAATTTTCATGCCTAGTATTAGGCAAAAGACCAGACTAAGCATTATGAGGAATGTTAGAATATTTAAATAATAAATCACGTCTTCGTCTAACAGCTTAAGCTTTTAGAATAATTGACAGTGATTTCACAAAATCTCACACATGACAATTTATTATTCATGGGCCTTCCTTTAGTTGTAATTATGCTAGGTTAATGGATTAATGAAAGTGAGCAAAATGAGAACGTTGTTTCCGTTCATGTATCTCTCGAATTTGTATATCTATTTAATTTATGAATCTCCTAGATTATTGTATCTACTTAATTTATAGTTCATGTATTTCTTCTATACACAAATGTCAAAGCTCTACAAAAAGATTTGAAGTTCCTCATTCAAAGTAAGAAGTGGAAACATCAACATCTCCCTTCTTCAAGTTTCTCTAGGTGTGCCAGTTTCAAAAAGTGTTCGACATAGTCATATTTGTATAGTGCTAATACTGTGACATCCTCTATTCAAACCCATATTTAGATCATAAGGGATGAACTAAGGATTGGAGAGTTGGTAACAAAGACAAACCGCGACTCAATCCTAGGGATTGTTCACGAGCTGACTAGTTGATTAGGGGCAAGGTAATTCAGAAGCAAGATTGCAATAGATCAGAGCATTCAACCATGAAAGCACCATCTGACTATAAGGATTGTTGTGGATGATTGCATGCCATCACAAGTCAGTCCATGGACGAATATAGATCGATTTAGCTCAAGTGTATTTTGGTCACGGGTGATGCCGCACGGTCAATGTACTATTCGTGAACGACCCTAATCCAATCCCGAATGACCGTGACTCAAGGCAGGCTAATCGATTCTAGTTGATTACATGACAACCTAAGGTCATTTATGGATCGACTAAGCTGAAGTTAAAGTCACGCATGAAACCGTGGACAAGCATCGAACTTAGTTCAAGTCTAGTCATGTGAATTTTGCCAATGCCACCTAAATTCGCGTAGGTTGTGTTAAAGCCATTAAAATTGAAACTTAGCCACAAGCCTCGGTCCATTAGCGGATATCAACTGTAGATGTTATCAAAGCATTCCTTTCCAATTGAAATAATTTTAGTGAGGAATGCACTAATTTGAGGATATAGACTTTAACGAACCTATAAGTGAGACCAATTTTTCCTATTAAGATTTAAATTGAGATGAGATAAACTTTGTTAGGCCATGGACATGAAGTTGGCGCCACTTTTGGATAGGATGAGAGGAATGGACCAAATTGCCCTTTGAGTCTAGCTAATAATTGAAGTTGCAAGATGCCATCCTAGCCCTTGATTTTGGATAAGGCACATGGCCCAATGAAAGGCCAAGATTTTCTTTTGCTCTCCAAGTTTGGAGTAATGATGAGAGAAAGACAATAAAGAATTAGATGTGATGGATATGTCTCCCTTAAGTTGAAGCTTCTTCTTCTTCTCTCTTTCCCCCTCTCTCCCTTACCCGCTGGCCGAACCCTCTTTTTTCCTTTATCTCTCCCTCTTTCTCTCTTTTTCCTCCCATTCTCCTCACTGGTTGTGCCCTCTGCCCATTTGCCCTAGTTCGCCGCCTGCTAGGACACCACTCGCCACCGTTTGTTGCTCATCAGCTCGCCCATCCACCATCCACCAAGTTGCCGTCACTATTCTCATGTCATGTTGATGCTATCTTGCTATCCTCTAGCCATCACGTGACACCCCTCATCCCGTCTTGGTTGTTTGTAAGTAGATTTCCCAAACATTAGCTAGGTCATTGCATTACATGACTTAATTTAGGACCGCCTCTAGTGTCGTAGGACTCTACTAGGTTAAGGAATTCATAGGGTTTATTTTGTTTGATTTTCTCATGATATGCTTGATCTATGTAGTTCGGGATTGATCGAGGGACAAGTATGTGAGAGCTGAGATTGCTCGGGTTTAGCGTGAGTTGTGAGAATGATTTACTTAGGCTAGACTTGCCGTGATTGTTGTTATGGATCATTTGCTGTAGCAACTTATGCTTGATCTTCATATATGAATGATGCGGATGGATGTATAAGTGTTATATGGTGTGATCTTTCCATATGGAAATCCATAGGTCATGGTTGAAACTTGAGTTTACATCGAGTCTCCAAATCTAGAATGCATTGATTCTTGGACGTGTGTGGAAGTGCATCAAGCCGGGTCCTTCTCTTGGTTCATCAATATTAAGGAGTATCATTCTATTTGGGTTTGACCCAGGTCAGTGCTCAAGCATCACAAATTAAGCCACGATTCTAGTTTTGTGCTGGACATCACTTGGCACACCCTTAGGGCATTCATGCTTGGACTAACAAGAAACATAAAACCGATTGCTTGAATACTTGATTCATGTGGTCATACGAGGAATACCGTCACCAATGGATTTCGGGACGATGCCCCCAAGTCAAAGGAATGCCTCTTTAGTGAGAACAAAATGATACCCCCAAGTCAATAGGATGCCCCCATGTCAACGTGATGCTATTTGTGGGATATGTTATAACGGAACAACGCTTGATGGATTTCAAATGCCCGATAGATTTTAGATGTCGTGCTCAAGGGAGCGAGACAATGTTCCGAAGGTTTATGGAGGAGCCGTAGGGTTTTGGCTATGTATGATTAATAATTGGACTCGAGATAGCATGGTAGTATGGAATGCCATGCGATTCTCAAGGCGCCAAGCGTGTGTGAAGTATTTGAGTGCTATGTGCATACTTTTAAAGTGATTTTATGGCTCGCGCATATTGGGCATGGACTTATATAAGATGCATGAGACATGTGCATGATTTAGATGCCATTTTAGTGACTTAGAAGGCACGTGCATGCCATGATCATCATGATTCATAAAGTGGGAGTCATGTGGATGCTCTACAGGTTGTAATTTGAGTCTCGAAAGCTTTGATAATGTCATAGTTGCTCATATCCATTGAGTGTGAATATTCTGGTTATTATCTGCACTAGTTAAGACACGTGTGGAAAATATGCCTTTATTTAGGACTCGAAGAACTTATGTTGAGAATAGGTTCCATCTCGTATATAGTTAAGGCAAAACTTAGACTTTGCTATTAATCTGTCATCGACATGTTTAGGTCAGAAATTGCAAGACTTCGATGCGAGACATCTGCTTATAGGAGGTTTAGGATCTTTACTTACTGAGTTTTTAACTCATTTTTCTTGTTCAACCTTTTTCAGGTCAATAGATATGGATCCCTTACCGCACCGCTTCACGCGCTTTGGAGTGCCTGTTAACATGGAGACTACGATGATAGATGTGTTTAGAAGGGACACTATTTTCCAATGGGTCACCACCACATTTGGGTTGATGAGGGGTATTGCGACCTTGCCCCGTACTACTACGGGGCATGGTATGCATGATTCGATAAAGACTTTTTTGGACCCCTATATGGGTTTCATGGTCCCTCAGATCGGGTGAGGACATAAGCCTACCAAACAGCCTAGTGGATGACGCCTAGGGACAAGTCCAAGTAGGGAAGTTGCTTTTTAATTAGATCTCGGTAGAGGAGATGGGCATTCCCCCTTGCAGCTTTCAGTCCCTCCCCTCCCTTTGATATCTTTTTTAAGTGTGAGGGGATGACTAGATTAGAACAGCCCTACAAGTGAGGGCTTGTAAATTGTAAACGTTCTGATTAGATAAATAAAACTTGAAAGTTGTGAAGTATATATGTGAGTGTGTTTCTCTCTAACTATCCATTGTTTGATTGTTGATGATTGATTGAGTGATTGGCACTTGCACACTTCCACATGTGCTTAATAAAAGATAAAAAAATCAATGGGACGACGACGCTTCTTGGGACAACGCGAATTAATCCCATGAGGAGAAGGAAGTCGCGTTCCTAAGCTGAGGGTAAGGCTCGGGGCATGACAAATACCAACAGGTTTGAAGTGTTATATCTTGGAAGGTGAAATTTGGGAAGCTGCTTAGCACTGTTGGTAGGAATTAATCATCTTAAGGAGATTCAGTTAGCCATATCTCATCTCCAATTACTATTTCTTTTTATTATCATTTTCCTTTCTCGAATTTCTTAATTTTCTTATTACAACAAACAATGTTACGTATTCTTCCCCAATACATTTCTTCTTCTTCTTCAACTCTTTTCTAGATTTTTCAACAATCTTGAGGCGATTATTAGCATTCTCATTGTTTGTTGGGTTTAGTAGAAAATCGAGAGGGCCAATAACAATGATGTACCTAATGATATTCTGAATGTTCTTGGAGATGTTCCTATGGCTGTTTCAACCGATAAGGTTTGGACCTCGTGGCTTGGTGTTATGACAGCAAATGTTGCGAGCCTTCGGGCCGAAACCATCTATGGTGGTATGGGTATAAGTTACTTAACTAATATACTCAAGATTGTTTTTCAAAATAGTACAAGCCAAATGGCATATGGTCCAATTTTTGGATGGATGGTTCAACAGGTTTTGCCAAGTATGATGGTAACACCTCCAGTAATACCAAATGAAAAATAGGAGAAATTCACCGATGTTGGCTTTAAGCAGTAGCAGAAGAAGGTGTATCTCTATTTGACCACTCTGAATCTGGTCAAGTATTTATCAGAGGTGTACCTAATAATTAGTCCAGATGAGCAAGATGTCACGACCATCGAATCATCGAAGCACAGGGACTTCCTATGCTGAAACTATATCCTTAACTATTTGGTAAATTCCCAATATAATATTTTTTGTAACATTGATAGTGCCAAACAATTATGGGAGTCCTTAGAAAAGAAATATAAAACTGAGGACGCAGGCATCAAGAAATTCATGGTTACCAAATTCATGGAATTCAAGATGATAGATTCTAAATCTGTTGTGAATCGGGTCCAAGAATTGCAAATAATTCCGAACGACATATTTACTGAGAGAATTACTTAGGGCGCGCATAACAACCATTCTGTTCTAGAAATAGTTTGTGGAAATGAAATAGATTTTTCTATTTCTATTTCTAGAAGAGTTTTTAAGCAAAAATAACCGTTTGATAACGACACAAAATTTCCTCCTTTCGGACGACGGTGGACCGGCGATCGGCAGTGATGGACGGCCAGCAACCGAGGACCGACAACCGGCCGCCGCCGCCGGCCGGCGACGGCGGCGGCGGCCAGCGACGGCCAGCGACCGGCGGCGGCGGCGGCCAGCGACCGTGGTCAACGGCGGCAAGCAACCGACGGACGGTGGTCGACGGCGACGAATGAAGGACCGATTGACGAACAATGAGAAAAATTTTTATTTCTGATTTCTATTCCAAAAATAGAGAAGTAGAAAATTTTAGCTTCTGATTTCAATTCCAAACTTATTTCTGAAACAAGAATCTATTTCAAAAATAGAAAAATGAAATAATGTTACCAAACGGATTTCTATTCCAGAAACAGGTCTAGAATAGAAAAATTGTTTCTGGAATAGAAATTCTAGTTTGTCATGCACCCCCTTAGTGAATCATTCCAAGTGCCAGTTATTATTGAGAAGTTGCCTCTAAGCTAGCTAGACTTCAAAAATTATTTGAAGCATACATGAAAAGAGATGAGAGCCTTGAAGTTCTCATTTTGTGCCTCGGAATTGAGGAGGACAATAGGAGGAATGCAAACTCTCCTATGGAATCGAATGCCAATGCTGTGAAGCTTTCTAATTCTAATCAAGATGGAGAGAAAAAAAGTCATTTCAAGGAAACAGCAAGCAAAATGAACAATCTCAGAAATTCTAAGGAACATGTTTTGTTTGTAATAAACCTAGCCATCAACTAAGGATTGCAAGAAGCACCCAAACAAAGGTAGGGGTGGTGGTGCAGCCAAGCAGCTGAATCTAATAGACCGAGAAGATGCTGAAAGACTGGTTGTTGTAGCGATGTCTAAGGTATCCTTGGTATCACAACCCTAACTCCATCTCCAAGATCACGAGCGACAGGGGTTATTTTCGCGAAGTCCTAGGCTCGTCACCGTCCCGATTCTTTTTATCTTGTTATCATGCACATGCGGAAACATGAACAAATAACTCCCTGGACAAACAACAGCTGGAAGACTAGGCATACATCACACAGAACACACTGATTTATAATATAACAATACTTTTACAAGCCCTTTCTCTACAACCCTCTTTTCTTTTTAAATCACAATACAAGCTTTCCACATAGGCTAAGGGAAATCCTATCGCCTCTAATGTGACTGCAGTTTTCCAAAACTGACGTGAGACTTCCATGCCTACAAGACTGAAAGGTAAAGGAGTGAGTTTTGGGGAAACTCAGTAAGTAAAATTCCTAATTCTCTACTAGGAAAGCGTCTCATCATCAAAGCCTAGCAAGTACAGCACTTGCAAACAGTATCGATGGCAGATCAATTGCAAATCATATGTCATGCTTTATCTAAACACATGCCATCCATGCCAAAACTACCATCGGCTTATTAATTAACATACTAACATATCATACTCATGCATAACCGGCATTCATGCAAGGTCATTTATCATCGTCCTAGCTCGACCAAGCCCTCCTGATTCAACCGAGGCTTCCACCTTCTTGCTGGGCTTCTTGGCTCGACTAAGGCATCTCGGCTCGACCGAGGCTTCTCGAGGCTAACTTCCCAAGGCTTCCGGGTTCAAGACCCAGGCATCCTGGCTCAACCAGGGAATCTCATATCAACCGAGGCTTCCCATTTAACGAATGAGGCATCGCTGCCGACGTTGTGTGGCAACAGGCACTTTTTCTTCTTTAAATGCATGCATAAATGCATCATACAATCCGGTTCTTATCTTTTCTCTTAGCCAATGCATGCATGACCCGAAGGCGTGCTCATTCATTCGTGTGTGTCATGAATTCTTATACTTCACTAATACATATGCCGAGAATGATCTTTGATCCGTAACTTGAATCAATCACTTAGCGCCGATCCCCGCACTAGACAAGGCTCGGAAACGGTACACCTCAATACCAATCCAAAACCTTAAGGCTTGGGTACACCTCGCTTTAGTGACGATCCGTAACTTGAGGGACCTCAGCTCCAACCCAATGTGAATATACATGTATCGAGAATGACTCTTGGCTCATGGTTTGATTCAACGCCAAGTGCAAAGTCCTCGCGTCCATTTGAACTATGGAAATCAGCTTGCCTTGGTGCCTTACCAAGACCTCATGGATTTGGGTGATACTCGTACCGAGCAAGGCATAGAATTGACATGCCTTAATGTCGATTTAAAGAACCGACTTGTGGGATGAACTTGTGTCTGTGCACTTAAAGAGGAAAAAGCGTCCATCATCACATAGTATTGGCGGTGATTCCTTGTGATATAGCTAGTATAAACACCTAGAGGGGGGTGAATAAGTGTAAAAACAATTTATCGAGATACAAAGGCAATACTAGGCAGACAATAGAAAGGAAGTTCTCTAAAACATATTATGATCAAAGTAAACAGAGAGTAGGGAAGAGAAAATTGAACACAAGGTTTATAGTGGTTCGGCTTATTCCAAGCCTACGTCCACTCTTTCACACCGACACCCACCGGCTGGATTTCACTATGAACAAAAGAGATATTACAGCAATGCTTTCCCTTGATTCCACAGTGTAGATATTCTACCACACTTCCTCAAGGTATCTCAAAATATAGACTCTCTTTTGCGTACAAGTTTCGCTCAGTAAATGAATTGACTAAGAATAAGGAGCTTCAGACTTTGGAATTCTTCTATCGTGCACACTTCGAACAACTGGAACGTCTTCCTTATATACTCCTTTATGCCATCATACCCGTTGGCACTTACCAAAGGAATTCTTCCAATCTTCCCGTTGGACAGAATCAATTAGGAAGATCATTCGAGCCATTAAAGGAACATGTCGATAGCCCATCAATCCCGCTCGCCCATACAATCGATCTCGGTTTCCATAAGTAGAACCTTCCAAGTATACTTCGCCAATCATCGGATCTTTAATCAATCTTGATTCGAATAAAGGAATCCATTATGTCATATCCAGCCAAGAGATCTTCGTCGACGATAAGATCAAATCCTTAACGAAACACACAATCCTGGATAGACCTTCTCCGACAAACTACAAACTTGTCAATGAGAATAGACTTTGAGTCTTGAGTCCGGCAATCCGTAGGGTCTTTAGACTTTAAAGTCTGCAAATCTTCGAGACTAGACGATGGAAACGTTTTGTCGGCTTCAAAATATTCCGAAAGATTTCTCCAACAATCTCCCCCTTTTTGATGGTGACAAAACTTTCCCGAAGATTTGAATATCTTTGACCCGCAAAACATTACTCAAGCAAATATGGATATCTCATAAAGATTAATGGCTTAATGATAACACTAGAATCTGCAACCACGTAAAATAGGTTAGTCTTGCATGAGAGTAAAGCCATTCATAAGATATCAATAGTACTTAATATAAGCAATCAAATCCAAATCCCAAATTCAGTCCACAACCAGACACACAAGTCAAGTCAAACATCAAAACAAGCAAACTAAAAGTTTAAGTTCAAAGTTTTCAAATCTTGTTCAAAGTTTTCAAATCTCGCATCTCTCCCCCTTTTTGTCATCATAAAAAAAAGGTTGAGATGGAAATGGAATAGAGTCAAGATTGCTTGGGAATACGAACAAGCTAGAAATCTCCCATTGACGGACGATGCCTTCCAGCTTTTTCAAATCTTCCTTCAGCTTGAGCCACCTCTTCACTTTTAGCATTTGCTTGATTCGAAGAGCAAGGGCTTGGATCTCGATCATTCAAAGAAACTAAAGAAGCTTGTCCCGCATTCTGCAAGTTAAACTTCGTATCCCGAGCATATATCGACCCCGCATTTCCAAGAGAACATCAAGAATTCTGCGAAATCTGCTGAATTATCGATCACAGACGTCTTTTCAAGACGATTAGATGGAGTAAAGGCAGACGATGGTACATCAAAGATAGTCACGCAGATTTGGCGATGAAGCATCATGTCCCTCTTCAAGAAATTGAGAGGCATAAATGTCCTCCTCGGATCTGCTGGAGAGCGGCTGACTCCTTCATTGGTAGCGAGGATATGAGGACATTCCTCTTTTCTCACCATCTCCCCCTGTTTCCATGCCTTCGGTGGAGAAGAGTGTTCCTCATGCTCTCCTTCCTCTGGATTTCCTCTTTCTTCTTCTTCTTCTTTTTCAAACCTTTCTTCCTCTGCATCTCTTTCTTCAACTTCTCTCTCTCGATTCTTTCTTTTCTCGCTTCTTTTCCTTCGCTTCTCTATCATGTCGTTCCATTGATTCTCGAAACGAACGACTCGGAGTTCTTCAATGCCATAGCGAAATGGTGATGCCATCCTCATCATCTTCATTCTCAATGATGAGAGCTCTTCTCTTTTTGGATGGAGCAACCATAGGCTCCTTCCCTTTTCTTTTGCTGCCAAAGAGACTTGATGAGGCTTGGCAGGGGTTGTCTCCTTGAATTTCTCCAACGCCTTGTCGAGTTCTTTCAGACGCATTTTGGACACCATTTTCAGTCCTACCACCATTTTATCACACGATCGAACACAGAGAAATTGTGGAGGCTGAACATTCAAAGGTCGAATAACTTTGACACAAGACCTCGGATAAGGAAGTTGACCCTTGTCCTTCACCACTTTGCTCTATACATGTGGAACAAAATAGTGTGAGGAAGAGAAAACCTTTTTCCAGCATTGATGGCGTGCATCGGTTTGCCTCTGAGTTTGAAACATCGGTCTTTGAAGTAGATTTCGGTCTGAGACAATTTATCACAATCTTGTGAAGCAGAATGTTGAACGCACACATTCTTGAGTAGGAAATTCTTCCCTCTGTCCTTATGTCCTTAACAAGTTCCAATGTAACACGAGCAATAGAGACATTAATAGGTTGATATCTTCCTCTCTCAACCCCAATCACATCAGCTAGCATATCTACATCAACCACAAAGTCCTGATCTCGGACACTAAAAGAAATTCTATTCGCATCCAAGAAGCTAAGATTCGAATAGAAATATGCAGTTAGTTCAGCATAGACTTCTGTAGTGTTAGAACAGAACTGTTCAAGTTGAAGAAAACGGAACTTTTCCCTCAAATTAACATTCACAGCATCAAGGAAATCAAAATCCACACTCCTAGGGTTTATCACCCCACGCTTCAACAATTTGGAGTATAGATTCTTCTGTTCCTTCGATCGGAACAAGTCTGTCCTTTTTCCCCGAATTTTCGCCGCAACACCCATTCTCGGTTGAAATTGGCTGTACAATTTGTCATCATCATTCCCATCTATCGGATTCAGTCCTCCAACACGCGGATCACTTGGGATATTTGCAAGGGATTCTTCTGCCATCCCCTTAGGAGCAATTCCCAAACGCTCCATATTTCGCAAAAAGATGTACTCATTCCCATATCCCTTGTCCTTAAGAAACTCATCGATGTAGTTCAATGGAGTACCGATCCTCTTTAAAGCACGGTAAAGCTTATAAATAAAAGAGGGCTTTTGAGTTCTTACAGGAACAGCTCCTTCAACGATTTCTTCCTCTTCGCGATGACCAACACCCTGTGGACTAGTTGGTGGAGAATGACGCTGCTGAGAATGTTGTGGGCTCTGTTGCTGACTGGGTGACTCCTCTTCCTCGGTGAGATCAAAGTGAGTAGGCCCCTCACTCATTTGCCGTGGTCCCCTGCTTGCAATCCTCGAAGACTTTCTTGAAGACGACATCTTTCACAGTCTTGAAAGATTCCGAACTTGACTTTCCCAAGAAAGATGATAACTTTTTCGAAGATTAAACAAGTGAAGAAGACAGAGTGGAAGATCGATGCTTTTTAGGGTTTTTTTGAACGAAGAGGAACTGACTGTATATAGGTCAGTCGAAGAGAGGCATACCAAGCGTCGTAATGGAAAGTAAAAGATGCCCTTTTTTAAAAATAACTGCCTTTTTCAAAAATAGATACCTGCCATTTTTAAAATATTAACTCCTTTTTGAAAAAGAAAAGATTGCACTTATCTCGGAATTTGAAGATAGCAAAAATCAATTATAGATAGATGATCGTACCTTTCCGAGATTTAATATGAGAGAAAATAAAATAACTTACATCAAGAACCTTGTTTGTCGAGTCGAGAGTCTCTAGACTTTAACTTCTTCAAGCTTCGGGATGTTGAGTTTGGAACGGATGATTTCAAATTGATTTTTCTCCAAAGGCTTTGTAAATATATCCGCCAGTTGGTTCTTTGAGTCAACAAACTGAATCGAAATTTCTCCATTTTGAACATGATCTCTAATGAAGTGATGTCGAATCTCTATATGCTTCGCTCTTGAGTAAAGGATTGGATTTTTGGTAAGATTGATTGCACTGGTGTTGTCACAGTTAATCTCCGTGCATGAATCTTCAATTCCAAAGTCTCTTAGCTGTTGTTTTATCCACAGAATTTGTGAACAATAACTTCCGAGAGCTACATACTCGCTTCGCTATAGAAAGAGCTCACTTTTGTATTTTGCTTCCTTGAAAACCAAGACAACGTCCCGCTTCCAAGTAGTTGACAAGTGCCCGAAGTGCTCTTTCTATCAACTTTGCAACCAACTAGATCTGCATCTGAGTATCCAAGAAGAGTAAAGTCTCCTTTTTAGGATACCAAAGACCGATGCTTGAAGTTGAAGCAATGTATTTGATAATACGCTTTGCAGCATTTAGATGAGATTCTTTAGGGTCTCGCTTGAAATCTAGCACAAATGCAAACACTAAACAAAATGTCGGGTCTAGAAGCGAAGTAAGATAAAGAAGTGAACCAATGATACTCCCGTATAGCTTCGGTCAACTTTCTTTCCTCATTCATCTTTATCTATCTTCAAAGAGCTTGACACCGGTATATCAGTCTTTTTGCAATTTTCCAGTCAAACTTTTTGACAAGATCATTAGCATATTTTTCTTGATGAATAAAGGCCCCTTCCTTCAATTGTTTCACTTGAAGTCCAAGAAAGAAGGTTAGTTCACCCATCATGCTCATTTCAAATTCATTCATAGACTTAGAGAAATTCTTGCACAAACTTTCATTAGAGGATCCAAAAATAATATCATCAACATATATTTGAACAAGCAGAAAACTTTTGCTTTCTCTTTTGATAAACAAAGTAGTGTCTACTTTACCTTTAACAAAGCCATTTTGAATTAAAAACTTACTCAGCTTGTCATACCAAGCTCGAGGTGCTTGCTTTAAACCATACAAGGCCTTTTTCAGTCTGAATACTGAGTCTGGTTTCCTTGGGTCTTCAAACCCAGGTGGTTGTTCCACATAGACTTCCTCATGGATAAATCCATTCAGGAAAGCACTTTTGACGTCCATTTGGAATAACCTGAAATTCTTATAACAAGCAAAAGCAAGTAATAATCGAATTGCTTCTAACCTTGCTACTAGTGCGTAAGTCTCGTCATAGTCTATCCCTTCTTCTTGCGTATATCCCTTGGCCACGAGTCTTGCTTTGTTTCTTATGACTTTTCCTTTCTCATTCATCTTGTTCCTGAAAACCCATTTAGCTCCAATAATAGATTTACCTTTTGGTTTAGGAGTCAACTCCCGAGACATCATTAATGCTGAATTGTCTCGAGTTCTTCTTGCATAGCTTCAATCCAGCTTTCATCGATAAAGCTTCTTCTATGCTTTTGGGTTCTATTTCAGTAATAAGAGCCACAAAGACTAGACTCTTCGCGCCTTTTGGATCTTGTGCGAATTCCTTCATTAATGTCGCCAATAATGAGATCTTTGGGATGACCGGACTTATGCTTCCGATTCTTGGTTAATTTTTCAGGTTGATGATCACTTCCTTCATTTGAATCTTCAATAACCACTTGTTCTTTGGTCTTTCGAGTCTGAGCTGCTTCTTTAGACTTTGTAGAGTCTCGAAGCAGTTCAGATTCTTCAAGATGAGTCTCGAATAGATTCATTTTGCATAGAATCCTGGAATTTGACATTCATTGATTCCTCCACATTGAGTCTTCTTGTTATAGACTCGTAGGCTTTGCTCGAGGTAGAATATCCAAGGAATATGCCTTCGTCGATTTTTCCTCAAACTTGCCAACTCGATCATTTGCATTTTTCAAAATAAAGCATTTACATCCAAACACATGAAAGTATGAAACAATAGGTTTCTTTCCTTTGAATAACTCATAGGGGGTTTTTTCCAGAATTGGTCTTAGAAAAACTCTATTAATAATATAACATGCTGTAGAAACTGCTTCAGCCCAAAAACGTGAAGAAATGTTACTTTCAATTAAAAGAGTTCTAGCCATTTCTTGAAGCGGCCTATTCTTTCTTTCCACAACTCCGTTTTGCTCTGGAGTATATGGAGAGGAGAATAAATGCTGAAAACTAGATTTCACAAAATTTTGTAAAATCTTGATTTTCAAATTCACCTTCATGGTCTGTTCTTATACTTGAAATAACATACACTTTTTCATTTTGAACCTTTTTAGCAAACTTTTCAAAGTAAGAGAATGTTTCGGACTTACTTGCCGGGAAATATACCCGGTAAATCGTGAGTAATCATCCACAATTACTAGGCAATATTTCTTACCTCAAATGCTCGAGTTCCGGTTGGTCCAAAGAGATCCATATGCGAAGGCTGCAAAGTACACGATTAGTGGAAACTTGATTTATTGGTTTAAAGGAATTTCTTACCCGCTTTCCCAATACGCATGGAGTGCATAGATCAAACTTTTGGTATGATAAATTGGGTAAACCATGAACAAGCTTCTTTGCTGAAATTTTGGCTATCTGCTTCATATTGACGTGCCCAAGCTTTCTGTGCCATAAGTTCGCTTCGTCTTGAATTGAGATCAGACATTGCGATTCATCTGGTTTCACGTCCAAGAGGTAGATATTTCCATGTCTTCGACCCATAAATGACTGAGTAGAATCTTTACTGGTTCCTGAACATATTCCCTCTTGAAAGTTTATTTTGAAACCGGTATCACACAGTTGACTGATACTGAGCAGATTGTAGTTGAGTCCTTCCACTAGGGAAACATTGCTTATTGTGAGGTTTCCAATCTTTACAGTTTCAAACCCCACAATTCTTCCTTTGCTGTTTCCTCCAAATGAGACTTTTCCACCATTTATTTGAACGAGCTTTATGAAGCAATTTGAATCTACTGTCATATGTCTTAAGCATCCACTATCCAGATACCATTTTACCTTTTTCTTGATAGTGACCTGCATTAAAAAAAAACTCAAGCTTTCTTTGGTACCCATATTTTCTTAGGTCCATTGGTGTTAGTATGATATGCGGTTTTTGCCCATACCTTTTTAACAGGTTTCCAAACCATAGGACATTCCTTTTCAAAATGATCTGCCTTTGTTGCACTTTGAACATCCGAGAGCATTTCGACCTCTTCGGTTTTACAAAAACCTTTTTGAAATGATTTTTGTAAGCATCTCTTGTGGGTCTTTGCTTAATTCTTTCCTTCACTTTAGGAAAATCAATTAGAGGAATGGTTTCCACAGTCATTCCCAAACCAGATTTATTGAAATAAGGTCTTTGTGTTGAAAGAATTTTCTCAAGTTTCTCGATCCTATTGAAAATCTTTTTGAAATATTTGATATGTCAATTTTTAAAAATTCATTTTCTTTTAAAAGATTTTCTTCACTTTCTTTAAGAGTAGAAACATTCATGTCTAAACATTTCAACTTTTCTTTCAAAGCATTTTCCTGTTGTTTTAGTGCAGAATTTTCTTTTTTAAGTTCGGAAATCCTTTTAAGAGAAGTCTTAAGACTAGAAGACAGCTCATCAATGTATTTAGAAACTTTAATAGGGATTTTAAAGTTACTTACCTCAAACTCACTTTATGCGAATCGAGTCTGTCTCGGAGTTTGAATCAATCCGATTGTGCCATCGCACATATATTGGCATAATCATCATCACTTTCTTCACACTCTGTATCACTCCAGGTTTATGTTTTAAGAGCCTTTCGATACTTTTCAGCTTTACCTTTCTTCTTCTTTAGAAGAGGACAGTTGGGTCTGATGTGTCCCTTTTTCTTACATTCGAAGCAAACTACATCTTTGTTTGGTTCCTCATCATCAACAGACTTGGTCTGCTGTCTTTGAAAACTTTGTTTCTTGGAGTTGAACCTTCTTCCTTTCCTATTCAGTTTTCTGAATCTTCTTATCATAAGAGCAAGCTCCTCATCGTCCAGATCATCTTCAGAATCTGTATCATCAGAATCATCATTAGATTTTAATGCAATGGATTTCTTACCTTTTGGATCTTCGTCTTCATTAATTCGTTCCACTTCATAAGACTCGAAGAGTTCCAACCAACTCATCGACGATAGTGGCATGATTCTTTGTGTCTCTCTTATTGAGGTCTTTATGTGATTCCAATCCTTGGAGAGTCCACGCAGTAGCTTGTTTACTTTCGTGGGATCGAAATTGGTTGACCTTGATTTTCAAGACCATTCACGATTTACGTAAAACGACTAAACATGTCGATTATAGATTCTCCGATTTCATTTTGAAGGCTTCATATTGACCGAGGAGAATGTTGATTCGGTCTCTTTCACTCGATCGGTTCCTTCATAGGTAATATGTAATCTATCCCGACTTCTTTTGCTGTAACACAAGAAGATATTATGTTATATTCATAGGTGACAAAGCACAATATAAAGAATAAATTGCTTTTGCATCAAGAGCTTGTCTCTCGATTATCTCTTCCTGAGTTATTTCACTAGACTCAACAGTTTCTTTTCCTCTCTCTGAGACAGATGCAGCTTTAGGAGTGATTCATTTTTCTACAACGTTCCATTCCAGAGGATCCTTTGATCTTAAGAACGCTTTGATCTTGTTTTTCCAGATGTTGTAATCCTTTCCATCAAAGTAAGGAGGTATGGTATTGCTTTGCCCTTCCACCAGCCCCGGAGCTAACATACTAGCCATGGATCTTTAACTCAAGTAAAACACTTCAAACAAAGTGAGTACACAGGCTCTGATACCAATTGATATAGCTAGTATAAACACCTAGAGGGGAGTGAATAGGTGTAAAAACAATTTATCGAGATACAAAGGCAATACTAGGCAGACAATAGAAAGGAAGTTCTCTAAAACAGATTATGATCAAAGTAAACAGAGAGTAGGGAAGAGAAAATCGAACACAAGGTTTATAGTGGTTCGGCTTATTCCAAGCCTACGTCCACTCTTTCACACTGACAGACCACCGGCTGGATTTCACTATGAACAAAAGAGATATTACAGCAATGCTTTCCCTTGATTCCACAGTGTAGATATTCTACCAAACTTCCTCAAGGTATCTCAAAATATAGACTCTCTTTTGCGTACAAGATTTCGCTCAGTAAATGAATTGACTAAGAATAAGGAGCTTCAGACTTTGGAATTCTTCTATCGTGCACACTTCGAACAACTGGAACGTCTTCCTTATATACTCCTTTATGCCATCATACCCGTTGGCACTTACCAAAGGAATTCTTCCAATCTTCCCGTTGGACAGAATCAATTAGGAAGATCATTCGAGCCATTAAAGGAACATGTCGATAGCCCATCAATCCCGCTCGCCCATACAATCGGGATCTCGGTTTCCATAAGTAGAACCTTCCAAGTATACTTCGCCAATCATCGGATCTTTAATCAATCTTGATTCGAATAAAGGAATCCGTTATGTCATATCCAGCCAAGAGATCTTCGTCGATCGATAAGATCAAATCCTTAACGAAACACACATCCTGGATAGACCTTCTTCGACAAACTACAAACTGTCAATGAGAATAGACTTTGAGTCTTGAGTCTGGCAGTCCAGAGGTCTTTAGACTTTAAAGTCTACAAATCTTCAAACTAGACTGATGGAAACGTTTTGTCAACTTCAAAATATTCCAGAAAGATTTCTCCAACACCTTGTTCATTGAACGAGATGCCTTGGTTGAGCTAGGAAGCCCTAGAAAGTTTGGGAAGCCCTTAAAAGTATGGGATGCCTGATTTGACAGAAGGATGCCTTGGTTGAGCCAAGAAGCCCCTAAAAGTATGGGATGCTTGGCTTGATGGCCGGATGCCCAGCCTATGGCTAGAAGCCCCTGAAAGTATGGGAAGAACCGTTTATATTATTAATGAACTTATTGAACATATTACTATGTGATGTTGACAAGCTTGTTTGACGAAATGACTTATTTGGTAAGTTGAAAGTGGATCACATACAGATAGTCGAGAGGTGGCAATAAAATTGCGATTGATCTACCAGCGACACTATTTGTGAGTGCTGTACTTGCTAGGTTTTGATGATGAGAAGCTTTCCCAATAGAGAACTAGAAATTTTACTTACTGAGTTTCTCCAAAACTCACCCCTCATCTTTCAGTTTTGTAGGCATGGAGGTCTCACGTCAATTTTGGGAGCTATAGTCACGCTAGAGTTGATAGGATTTCCCTTGACCTATGTGGAAAACTTATACTATGATGTAAAAAGAAAAGAGGGCCCATAGAGAAATGGCTTGTAAAAGTGGTTATAATATAAATCAGTGTGTTCTACTTGATGTTGGTCCCAGTCTTCCGATTGTTGTTTGTCCGAGGAGTTGTTTATTCACATTCCCGCATGTGCATGATAATGAGATAAAAAGAATTGGGACGACGACGAGCCTAGGACGTCGTGAAAATAATTCTTGTCGCTCGTGACCCTAGAGATGGAATTGGGGTCGTGACACAGTGTGTCCAACGAAGAGGTCACCAAGTTTCTAGTGAAGGACATGATTCTAAGGGGAAGTATTACTTACTCTAGGATGTTTGCTTTTATTATTTTGCCCTACAAGATCGTCATCAACTGCATTAGATCCAAGGTTGCTTCAAAAACTGATGTTTCCATATTTGAGGCAAAAATGATGTGGGCCATCTATAATGATGTTGTTTTCTCACTCCCTCACACAATCTTACAGCACATGTACAAAATTGTCATGAAAGGAAAGGGACAACTTCCGTATACAGCATTCGTAACCAGACTTTTCCAACACTTCCAGATTCAATCGCCATTCAATTTTTGCTCCAAAACAATTATTCCTATGCAGATTGGACTTAAAATAATCTCAAAAATGAGATTGAAAGATCTATATGGAGCCTTGTTTGAAGAAAAATCTACTAGCAAAGCTAAGTTAGGATCTGCAGCTGAGAAGAAGTGCAAAGGGAAGAACGTTGTCTGGCAAACTCCAAAGAGAAAACGACCTTTTCTTTTTCTCCAAGATAAAGAAGAGGAAGATGATGAAAACGAGACCATCTCTAATATTGTGGCAAACATTGCCATACGTGATCCTCTTGGTGGTATAGCCAATTCTAAGGAAGAAAAAGAGGATGCGAGCGAGAAAGAACTGAAAGAAGAAAGTGAATGAGAAGAAACTGGAATCAAAGAGAGTAAGGAGGATTACTCAAATGATGAAGTGGGAGATGCCAAGACAGGAGCATTTTGACAAGGAAGGAGAAGATACGAAGGAAGTTGATACTGGAGAAAAGGGAACTAGTCAACAAACTAGTGCTGGAAGAGAAGGAGTGTAGGAAGGAGAATGAGTTCTTCCTTAGACTATAGCCACTGTGACAGGGGGAGTAGGTAAGAAAACTCCTCGTAATGATCAGACTGTCGAACCAACTATTAGTGATGGCATCAGTCAAACTCCTCCAGATGCTGAAGATATTTATGCCTCTCATTTCCTTGAAGTTCCCCCCGAGGGTCAGGACAAAGAAGCTAATGTTCAGGGGGAGCGACAAATTTCACATGTTCAGGTCAATGTTCCTTCACATCTAGATACTCCACCAATACATTTTGCAAAAGTTAGCGCCCAAACTGAACCAGAATCAAACTATCCTCGGATAGTAGAGCTCCTTTTGGAGATTAAGGCATAGCAATACAGGATGAAGATTGAAATCCATAAGTTGTTTGTTGCTCTTGGTACTACCTCATCATCTCTCACCAGAAAGGTATAAGTCTCTTGATGATAAAGTCTAGACCATAAATTAGTAGGCATCCCAGAATTTAGCAAAGGTTGAGACAATCTTTCACCAATTCTTGACTAAGCTTTTGGAGACCGTGCAGACTTTGGAGGATTTTCGACTTGTTCATGTTCCTAGGCAACCCTGATCCTTTTAGAACTGAACTATTTTTCTTATTTTCTTTGTGCTTGTTTGACTTTCTCTTTTGCTGTTGACAAAAAGGGGGAGTGTTTTGTAGATTTAAAGATTTAGTTGGTGCTGACTGAGTTTTTCTATACCGGTGTGGTTTCTTTTATGCAGACTATTGATTGGTGTGTTTTGTGAATGCAAATATGTGTATTTTGTGCAGACTTTATTGTGCTTACTGTCATTTATGTCTATCAATTATCATGTGCTGCTAAAGTGTTGTTTTGCAGGATAACTTTTATATTATGCTTAAATCTGCATGAAATTTTGTCACCATAAAAAATGGCGAGATTGTTGAGAAAACTCCTACTAGGTTTTGAAGTTGACAAAACTTTCTTGTTCTTGTTTTTATTCTGAAGAATTGTAGACTTCTAAAGTCATATCGCAGACTCTTATCAAAGTCTATTCATTCCAGAAGTCTTTCCCACTCCGATGCAATCTAGACTGAAACTAAGTCCAAAACGAAGATATAATCAGACTCAGAATTATTGATCTTACGACAAGGATTCAGTATGAACGTTATCGAGATTTATTCTTTAATATTTGGCTTTCTAACGAAGAATCTCACTTACCTTTCATAAATACATTGATGGAATCAATCACGAATTGATGAAATCAATCTTGAAGACAAGTTCATTTTTGGGAAGCATCTTCTTATGGAAACCTAGATTCTGATTGTATGGGCTACTAGAATCAACGGATTTTCATCTCATTCTTCAAATGGCTACAAGATTTCTTTAATCGATTCTGCCCAATAGATTGATTGGAAGAAATTCCTCTGGAGAATGCCCAAGGCTAATAAAGCGTAGAAGAGTATTTAAAGAGATCATTTAGTTTATTTGAGATAGTGTGTGAAAATTGAAATTTTAAAATTTGAAGCATTTCCAATCACTTGTTCTTCAACGACAGCTCTTACAAATTGTATTCAAGAGAGAAAATCACAAGAAGAGTGACTTAGTGTAGGAAAAAGAAATCTTCCGCTGAGTATTTGCACTCGAAATATTGTACTTCCCTATTAATACTTTAGTGAATTTCAACCAGAAGGCTGCCAGCGTGAGAAAGTGAACGTAGGCTTAATCTAAGCCAAATAACTATAAATCTCATGTGCAATTTTCTCTTCCCTTAACTCTTTTCAACTTTATTTGTCGCAAAAATTCTAGTCCATCTATTATCTAATTCTGAATTTTGCACCGGAAGTCCGATAGTTCGTTTAATCAAACTCTGATCCTTTTTTAGACTTTGTTCGCAACTTTTTTTTTCGCATTTATTTGTCAAGGTTTTTTTCAAACACTTATTCACCCCCTCTATAGGTGTTCGTACTAGCTTCTTCAAGCATAACTTTCATGCATCCTTACCTTCAGTTTGTCCATGAACATACCAAGTCACATAGTAATAAACATATCGGCATATATAAAAGATTCATTAACATACATCCTGGCTCAACCAGGGCATCTCGACTCAATTGAGGCATCTAGTTTCAAGTTGGGCATCTTGACACAACCAAAGCATCATGACTCAACAAAAGCATTATGGTATTAGCTCACTTAGGGCATCTAGATTTAACCCAGGCATCCTAGCATCCAAGGCATCCCGGCTCAACCAAGGGTCATGACCCAATCTCGCCGCCAATCCCCTCACGAGGAAAGGAAGGGAAAAGGTCGGGTTTAGAGATACTTGACCATGAAAGTTTCCTCACAGTTCTCAACCACAAGGATGTCATCACCTCACCCCCTGGAAGAACCTCTTGTGAGTTCACTTAATCATGATCGTGAGCTCTCCCAAGCTCGTAACCCGCATGACAACGAAAGGTGTCATGACCTTACCTTGACATCGCAATATGTCCCAATCGATAGTTTTAAGGTCGAAAGGAATCCAGACATAAAGGTGAGTATAAGGATATTTTTAACAACCATGATATCCCTCTCGAGATGTACATCCACCAAAGATGGCATCACTTCATCTTTATTGGTTTCACCATCTCGAGTATGCTAAATCACAATTGTGAACCTTTTCTTAAGGTTCATGCTCCTCATGACGAATTCATTTGTATGGTCTAGTTGTTTAAGACAACCTAAAAATAAGATGGGAGTCGCCACTAGCCTCTTTTTTGGGAGTCGGCTAGAAAACCTAATCGAGAGTTGGGAGTATTCCCTCGATTCCTACGCAATTAGATATCTAGGCTTGGGGACTTGGATTACGCTAATATTTCTATTAGCGTTTTTTGGTACCTAACAGTATGTTGTGTTTACTTAAGGTGTCCATGCAATTCTTCTTTAATTTTTCAAGATTGTTTATCTTAAACTAGGCGATTATGTGTGGTTGGTCATTTACATACTACTCTATTTCTAGAAAATGTGAACATAAAGTGATCAATTGGATTGAAATTGTGAAACATTAAGTAAACAACCAAATAAAGCAGTAAATTTATCATGCAATCCTAAGAAAGATTAAAAAAAAGAAACGAAACTAAAGGACAAGAAAGAAAAGAACCCGTAGCTCGTCTGGCTTTTATACAGACAATAAGAAATTCAAGACATATGTCAAGAATGAATGGTACAAAATAATGTTCAGAATGGACATCGACCTCCACCATCTTCATATCATTTCCATTTTCAAGATCTTAATCTAATACCTAGTCTAAGGATTGTAGTTAGGTATATACAATGCAAAGAAACAAGCATATATGTCAAAACAACTAAAAGCACAACATCATGCTAAAGTCAATCAATCAAAAGAAGTTCAATTTACAAATTAGATTTGGGCATCGAGGTTGGCTTTTGTAATTCATGCTTAAGTCCCTCTAAGACACCTACCCAATTCATTTTATGACTTATAGTCACTATTGATCAATTGTATTCTCGCATGACCAATAACGTTTATAAGCCTCCTAACCAAGCAATCTATGTGATCCTAGGGTTTTCCTTCAATATCATACATCGGCCTTAGCATACATCTAGATACCACAAGCATCGTAGGAATTAAACATGCATGCACTTTGTTTGGACCTTATTTCTCAACCAATCAAACAAGAAAGTGAACCGTCGGAAGTCACTTATTATCGGGACTCGCATAAAAATCAAATAACGAGTGACAATGCATCAAAAATTTACTAAGACAACAAGACATCATATCATTTCAACCAAGATTTGTCCTATCAAATGTAGTCTAAAAATCATGAAATTGTCACAGAACATAGTGAACATGATGAGAAACAAGTTTCATTAAGGGACCAAGTTAAGAATCCCTATAGAAACAACTATACAAAAATATCAAAAGTCTATCCAAATAGGGGTAAGAGCATGGGTCCGAATTTAACCTTAGGTCTAGATTCTAGTCAAGTTTGAGGAAAATAGAAAAGGGACCTAAAGACAGGCAAATCGCATGAAATCAGTCACAGTAGAAACATCAAAGAGCGCCTTATAACTTCCTAGAAGGGCTCGGGTCCAAACTAGGTCAATTTGGCACTCTAAAACCAAGATTTCTAAAAATGCGAATATCAATAATTAAAAACTAGAACAAAATCATGCACTTTTAGACCTCAAAGTCATTCAAGTAATGCACAAATGACATGAATTTCACAAACCATAAAGGGATTTGATGTGACAAAAGATTTGGGTAAACATCTAACCCTAAGTCGATATGTGAAAATGTCACACAATTTAATGACAATACAAGATGGCTCAAGACTCATAATAACATGCTTGAGGGTTTTTAAGTGCAACATGCGCTTTTACGATACAAATTTAACATGCGAGATGACACTTAAATGTTATGACCTAAACATGAACACAAATCTTGTAACATGCCGTTCAAATGTCAAGAAGGCATCATTGCGACATTTGGTTTCTAAAAGACCCAAATGGGCATGGCAAAGCGCATACATGGTAATGTTTAGTTTCAGCATTAACACCACAGAATGAGCATAATTTCGGACATCTAGGGACATGCAAAAATCTAACGAAAAATCTCATTTGTAGAACATGCGATGATGAATATTTTTTGTTTAGAGTCCAAAACCTAAATGAGATCACACGAGTCGTGACAAAAATGACAAGATAGACACGAGTCTTTGACGACCCTAATTGCAGCAATACCTCTACTCCTTCCAACATGCAATTGATGCTCTAAACGACATCACAATTTTACAAATCATGCATCAATGGAATATATACAACATGTAGTTCATCTTTCATGAAGGTCTTGGGATTGAACAAAGACAATTTCACATTCAATTCTAGCTAATTTCATCTCGGACCAAAACAGGGCAGACTGACCTTAGCTCAGATCTGAGTGATTTTGACCTAGCTAATCATGTCTAAAAATTCTGAAAAGAAAATACATGACATACTTGACACAATTACAAGCAACTTTTATGAAGGAAAATTCCTCCAAAAATCAACACAGAGATCAGTACAAAAATAACAAAGTCAGATTTTGGAACTGAAATAGAACGTCGAATAGACCTAAACTACTGCAGAATCGCGCAACTTCGGAGGTGTTTTTCGAGGGTCAAACGTTGTTCAATCAGGATGTTCTACCTATTGATTTGAAGCTCGTGATGAGTATTTTCAAAGCCTAGAAGGATTCAAGCTAAGAAAAGGTCATTTTGGACCCCGTTTTGGTCAAAACAGCAGATCGGTTCAGTAGATACGAAAATGCAGATTTAGACCAAATCAAACTCAATCATCTAAGATTATTCAAGAACAGTCAATCACAACAACTCAACTATATTAATCCATCAATCCAATATCCAAACATGGCATATTTTCCTAAAATTGAACCCTAGCCTCGACCGGTTAATCTGGTCTCGCTTCACGGGGTTCGAGATCGAGGATATTACCTTTGATGCATTTTTCTTTTGTTGATTATAGACGCGATCAATCGAAACAACTTGCCAGAACTAGATCGGACTCCAAGGATCATATCTGGACAGCAAGGATCAACTTTCGAACCGGTCGAATCACTGGCTTGGATCATGAACAAATCCAATCCGATCTTAGACCAGTTCTTCACACGCCGAGGAGAAAATAGATCAACGAATGAGTTCCGATGACCTTTGATCACAACTCCGGCCACTAAAAAATTGAAGACATCCCAATGAAGAAGGCTGGGTGATCGTCAAGCAAGGGAAGGCTGCCAAACCTCCAGTTTTTTCCTGGAACAAAACCAATCTAGAGACCGGACCGGCCTTCAGCACCTGGTAAAGATCAGGCCACCGGAATTGTTCCGATGGTTGATATGTCAGGCCCTGATCGTTGCAAGGTTGGGGACTGACCTAGAAAGAGATTAGTGATGGTTGCTCTGCTGATATAGATCATCTAACCGACAATCAAACTGGTTAAACTCAAACCGACTTGGTTGCCGATGTTTTGACACCTGAAGGAAGAAATCAGCAGGTTCGCACCGGTTAGCTTGTGAACGGCAGTGATGAGGGAGAGAGGGTTGTTGGGGAGCTAGATGGCGACCAATCAACTACCGATTCAAGGGCGGTGAGTGGCGGCAAGAAGGATTGGCATGAGGCGGTTTGAGAGAGAGAGAGAGAGAGAGAGAGAGAAAAAAATGAAGAGAGAAAATTTTCATGCAAATGAGCCCCTCGAAAAATTAGAGGATTATATACCATCTCCAAATCAAGAAATCTCGGCTGTCAATTCGATCCGACAATTTAAACTTTAATCCAACAGTCAAAACTCAATTTCAAAGGCTCAATTATGATCTTGAGATAATGGGTTTGATTTGCGAAAACCTAAGCCAAAATTGAGAATTGCGTCAAAATGTCCAATTATGGATCAAATTGCAATTTGATGAAATTCGATGGTCGGTCTGCAAAACTTTAGAAATTTGAAGGTGCAAATTTGAAATTGACACCAAGAGGAACCTTGAACCGATCGTCGAAGGTCCAAAGTCGACCGGCAAGAGGCTAAATTGACCAGCACCGTCGGCGGCTGGTTAGACCGATTCACTCCGGTTTGGCCAATTTTTGACCGATTCTTGACCAGTTTGATCCGGTTCTAGCCATTTCGCTTGTTTGGGGGCCCTATGGGTTCAACATTTATACAATTTTGTCCGAAAAGAAAATTTATCTTATTTGAGAAGAAATTGCTCAATTGTAATCCAATTAAACCAATCAAACCTCATTAATGCAATTCAGGAATCTTTTATTGACTTAATTGGATGATTATTATGAAAGACAACGGGTCAAAACTATGAATGCTTTAAATCGAGCCTAAAGAGCTAAAATTACAAACCAATTAAAATTGAATTCAATTAGCGCCACAATTGCCCTATATAATAAACCACAAGTGTAAGATCACTTAATATGTTCAAATTGACCTCAAATTGAAGTGCTCGAGAGCTTATATCAAAAATGAATCTAGGTCTAATATCAAAATTGGACCTAGATTTTATGAAATTAAATCATAACCTTGAATGGGTCAACTTGAATTTTGCCAATTGAAGCTCAATTACTTGACTTTCTTATGCTTTGAAAAGTAAAATTCTTCAAATTGAGAAGTTCTTGTGTAAATTTCTCAAAATCGATTTCGGATTTGGATTTATCTCAAAAAAATGAATGAAAAATAATCGTCCATTTGCAATTCATGAAGAATCGATTTTGGTCCCCTAATTAGGGCTCAAAATAGCCATTTGTATTTTGACCGAGCAATACGTGAAATTGAATGCACAAGTGGATTTAAAATAATCCATAAACCAAATGTCGAAGGAGGAACTACACTTGATTATTACTACAATGAAAGTAATTTGATTTTTAGCCGATTTAGAACCTAAAACTGAAAAATTCGGAAAACAAGATTCTTAATTGATTTTTACGAAATTTTCAACACAAAAGTCAAATTGACATTAAAATAAGTGTATTTATGAATTTCTGATTTTCTTTAAGAAAAAATTGTCAAAAATTTGACCAAAAGTTAACCATCTAGTTGACTTTTCATAAAAAGTTGATTTCTTGGTCAAATCTTTGAATTTTTGAGAAATTAATTTAAAAAAGTGAAATAAAGCTAAATGGCATCTTTTGGGTGAAAAACCAATTTTTGACCCGGGGCTTGACTTTTGGTCAAACATTTGACTAAAAGTCAATCCGAAAGTCAACCATTTGACTTTTCGTATTTTTCTCGAAAATGATTTGGAAATCGCTTAAAAGCGACAATATAAGATAAATAATTAAAAAAACGACACTTGCTTGGGCTAAGAAATGGACTCTGTCTCGATCAGAAACCCAAATCTTGATTATTATTTTTTAACCTCTCATGACACGTTGACTAAAAGTCAAGTATCAATAACAAGGCATGATCAACCCAAGTATCCTAACTCAACCAAGGCATCATGTTCTCACAAACGAGGCATCACCACCAACACGATGTGACGACGGTCTTCTTTTTTCATTTAATGATTACACATCATGTGTCGCACAAGCCATTTTATTATCTTCCATTTTAACCCACATATACAAGGCCTGAAGGTGTGCTCATACAAGTATGTGTCATGTATTATAATGCCGCAACTACATAATATACCAAACACGACTCAAGACACATGGCTCGAACCAACTCGTCTGGATGACAACCCTCCACCAAGTGAGACTCGGATCGATACGCCTCAATATCAATCCATGACCAAATGAGGTTCGGTCCATCACGTCTTAATGTGGGTTTGAGACCAAGTGAGACCCGTTCGTGTCCTTAGCATGAACCAACCAACAAATGAGTAAATCATACAAAATAGACTCGCGACATGTAAACGACTACTTATTTATAAGCACATGACTAAACTCGACAACATAGCATATCTCCCTAGCCAAACATTTGGAATTATACTTATTACTTGAACTATGCATAGCATTACACTATGTGGCACCGACACGGACACATGACACGCAACATGACACGCCGACACGTCATTTCTCAAAAAATAGTAAATTTCACTTTGAGACACATTGTATAATAAATGAATATTTATATATATATGATAAATTATCATTTTTATGATTATTTCAAAAATAAACAATAGAGTCAACTTATTTAAATAAATTTATGATCCTTTACGGTGACCAAAATTTATTATTATTCAACATTCAGTCCTTTTATTTTCTGAAATCTTTTAGCCCCCACCAATTTATTTCACCCTCTCATTTCTTTCCTAGCACCACCTATCACCTCCTGTTTTTTCTAAATCACCCTCCACCCTCCCCTCCCCCCAAAAAAGAAAAGAAAAAAGACAAATCCCGCCAAATTGGACATGCATCCCCATTTTTAATTTTTTTTTCTACTCTTTGCGACACCACCATTTTTAAATTTTTTTAGCTCTTCCTTAGCAACCCAAGCCCTAGCCACCTCCTCCTCCTCCTAGCCTCCTCCTCCTTGCACAATACCCTCATTTTTTTTTTATTTTTTTGCCCTTCCTTGGAATCCTAAACCCTACTGCTCCTCCTCCTTACACGACATCCCCATTTCTAATCTTTTTTCTACTCTTCTTCCTAAAACTAAAAGTGCAACCTTGGAAACCCAAAAAAGCTAGTCACTCCCTCTTCCTCCTTGCATGATCCTCTTCCTCTCAATCTCTACTCTCTCTCGGTTGCCTCATCGTAGTCGACCGCTGCCTCGCCTCTAACTTCCCTCCTTCACAATCGTAGCCTTGTCTCCAGCCCTCCATCGCGGCATCGCAGTCATGGCCCTCTCAGTTACCTCATCCTCTACTCTTCCTCTAAACCTCCCTTACATTTGTGGCCTCACCATCGCAGCCTCACCGCTGCGGCCTTGCCTCTATAGCCTCACTTCCGCCCTCATCTTCACCCTTCATCGCCTTTTACAAGGATTCTCTCTCCCTTCACACTTGTAGACCTGCCCTAGAAACCTAGCCTCTTGCAATTCCAAACATGCGTGTCGGAGTGTGTCGAGAAGAGTTAATCACGTGTCGGAAAATCGGACACGTGATGACGGCGTGTCCAAGCTTGTCAAACGTCTCAGACACCCCAACATGTGTCCGACACAACACGGAAGGTTCCAAAACGTGTATGTGCTTCATAGCTGAACGTGACACTCATGGATGAAAGGAAGAGTGGCTGAAGGAGAGGGAGAGAGGGTGTGAGCTTGAGAGGATAGGAGGAGGAAATGGCTTAGGGTAAGAAATTTTGGAAGTAGTTCTTGTATTTATAGCCTACGCTCCATAGTTGGTCTATCCAAGTGGTATAATTGAATGCATTGAAGTGACATGGCTAAAAAGAAGGGAGGGATGACTATGGTCCAAGGTTCTTTAATGGGGCACTAACTTGTCCTCTAAATCTATCCTTAGGTCATGATGTCCTAAATTTGTAGATGACATCTAAGCATGAATCTACTTATTAGTTAAGGAACAAAAAGTCTAAGAGTTATCCTCTTGCGATTATGACCTTCCAAAAGCTGACTTGGACTAAGTCTTAGTAAACCTTGTCTTCCTTCCAAGACAATACATGAAGCACATGTTCTTTGGAGGCTTCTATCTTTATAGAACATCATTAATATCTCATGACACTTAAACCATATGATTCACCCCTCTTTATTAATTACTAGGTTTCAAGAATCATGATTACCTTGACATGGGTGGACTTGTTCTTTGCTTAAGAAGACTTGAAGTTAACTTGCTCTTTAATTAGCTAACTTCCAAAATTTGAGATATTTATGATAAAGAATTAGAGACGCCAACACCTGGAGTGCCAAAACTTGGCACGGGAGGATACTTGAGTGCCAAAAGTTCAGAAAGGTACATTTAAGTATAAAAAATCGGAGCAAAATGGATCGATTAAGTGCTAGTGGCGGGAAAATCTAGCCAAAATCCTGACATGACATTTTTCTAACAAGACAAGTGCAAAATGACATTGTTTTGCAAACTGACGTGACTAGATAAGCAGAAAATGATGTCATTTTGCACGCTGACATGGAAAGAAAAGCCAAAAATGACGTTGTTTTACCTCGAATTTGAATTTTAATATAAATATTAATTAAAGTAAATTTAAAATAAAATTTAATATTAAGAAAAGGAAGAAGAAGAAGATTGCGAGAAGGCTACATAGCCCTCGCCACTGCCTCCTCATCGTCGTCGAGAAAGGCCGGCCCTTGGCCTAACTAGGCAAGAGCTGGCGACCCTTGCCGGATCTAAGGGAGGGCCACAACCATTGCCCTAAATCTGGGTGAGGGCTTGCAAGCCTTTGTCGCCGGTTGGCCAAGGTCGCCGGTGTTAGGGAAATCCCTTATAATGTTTTGAAGATGACAAAATAAATCAAAGGCTACTAACGTGTTTAATGGTTGAGTAATAGACTATGCAGATGATAGAACATGTAAAGGATATTATCAAAGTCTATACTTGGAAAAACCAGAAGACATCTAAGCTGAAGTTGAACTTATTCAGATTTATGTCCAGATTGTAAAGTCTATTGCACTCAGACTCTACTTCAGACTGAAGACACTCAGACTCTACTTCAATCTAAACACCCTCAGACTTTACGTCAAGAACGAGAAGCATGTTCAGAACGAAACAACTTGATAGAACAAAACACAAGCCCCAAACATATAACGGCTAGTGACTGATGGAAACCAAGATTGATTTGATTGACTCAATCTAATTGATTGACAATTGGATCTTGAAGACAATAACTTTCTATACGAAGAATTTCTACTTATGGAAACCAAGATTTTGTTTGTATGGGCGATCGGAATCAACTTGGGATTCTACTTTTGTCACTCAATAGCTACCAAATCTTCTAGATACAGATCTATCCAATGGGTAGATTGGAAGACGATCCTCTAAGATATTATCCAACAGCTAGTTTGGAAGTGGAGGAGTATTTAAGGAGATCAAGGACCGATGAGCAAGTAAGAGACGAAGCGTAGAATTTATAATTCCAAAGTCTGAACGACCTTCGATCATACACTTGTCTTTGGTGAGCTTAAACGTTTGTGATCGTGAGAGAAATACCAAATGAGTGACTTAGTGAGATAGTGTGATCTACTACTAAGTGTTTGCACTCAAAGTTGTAATCTCTTGTTGATTACATAGTGGAATCCAGCCAGAAGGCTGTTAGCGTGGGAGAGTGGACGTAGGCTTGATTTAAGTTGAACCACTATAAATTATGTGTTCTTATTCTCTTCTATGAACTCATTTATTTTATTCCGCATATATTTGCCAAGGTTTCTTTTAAACACCTATTTACCCCCCTCTAGGTGTTCATACTAGCACTTTTAACTGGCCCTTGGCCAGGGCCCGATGACCTTGGCCACACTTCCTCCCACCGTTGTCAGCCCTTCCCAATGATGAGGGGGAGGCGTCTGCCGTTCTACAATCAAATCCCTTTTTCTTCTTTTATAAATTTAATTTTAAACTTAATTTAATTAATATTTATATTAAAATTCAAATAAGAGGCAAAATGACGTCGTTTTCCGACACCCCTCGCTTGAGTTAGCACTTAAATGTCCAATTTTTCAAAAAAAATGTGACTCTTTTGCATACCTTTCATAATTTTTTGCACTTAAGTGTCCTATCGTGTCAAGTTTTGGCATTTGTGTTGTATTTCCGTCAAAAGAACTAAATTGGAATGTTGCCTCATGGGATAGAAGTTCCTCATATTTGTCCATGATCGACGATCCTATCCGGACTGAGGTTCGTGACTAGTTCATGAGCGGTTAGGTCCGATACATCTCCTCCCAACGAGCAAGAATAAGTCGGTGGCTCACTCGGACTTGCACGTGGCCATCTAATGTTTGGATAAGGTTAGTCGTAGCCCATCCCATTGGAGTTGACCAGCTCCATGCCCCTTAAATGGGTCCCGCAGGCGGCTTCGTGTCCTGCCTTGACCGTCGTGGGGCCTAGTAGATTAGACCCTAGGCCGACTCATATTGGCACCTAGCCTAACATGACCGGCTCCACGTGTAGTGCGAGGCCAAGTCTGGTCGAGTTTGGCCTTGCCTTGGTTTATTCGTGGCTAGTTGTAACCGATTCATAGTCAATCCTCAGTTGTCATACGGTTTCTTGGAACTAGTCGCTATGGCCAATCCACGATCAATTGGAATTGACTCATGATCATCCGCAATCGATACATATCCGTGTGAAATCACCGACGACTAGTACATGCTCGTCTAGAATCGATCCATGATCATCCCTAGATCCGTGGTGGTGCATGACTATTCCACGACCAACCCTCATGGTCAAGCAATCGATCCATGGCCCAATGCAAAGCACAGTGCCCTAGTGCATAGACATAGGGCAAGGCACGGCCCCTGGTGCTTTGGCTCAGGATCAGGCATGGTGCCCTTGCCCATGGGCGCATGGCAAGGCACGATGCCTTCACACGTAGGCTCGGAATAAGGCATAGTTCCCTTGTTTGAAGCCGATCCCAACCATGAACTTTCCAACTTAGCACCCCATTCTCATGGCTCGGAATTGAGGATGTTACAGCTAGCACCCTTGGGGTCCGCCTCGAGAGGGTCGGAAGATCATTACGATTAGTACCTTTAAACCGTGGCCCTATGCATGTGGACAAGTATGGAGCACAAAGTAGATCACGAAATTTTAAGTATATTTCACACATAGTATTAGACCCCGTAATGGGACTTCAAAAATCTTTCCAAAGTGTTATAGTTTGAATGATTTTTCTTCTTTTTGGAAATATTCCTTGCTTTTTTTTGTTGAATCATAATTTTCGAATTGAATTTTGATTTGAACTAACCAAAAGGAAAATGTGTGTGTCTACATTAACTACCATGTCCGAGTAAAGCCTTAAGATTGAATGGAAAAACAACTCCTCGCCTGGTATAAATGGTGTACCTCACATCATTTCATTATCATATTTTGTATTGATTTGCCATATGATGTGCTTCTTACTATTGAATGTCATGTCATTTTATCGTCATATTTGAATTTGATTTACTATGCCACGTAGCATGTGAACATTGCCATGTCTTATCATTTTGTCATCAAAGTTTCAAATTTGCCATGATTGCCATGTCATATCATTGTCTCGAACATGATTATATTTTGTATCTAAATTGACATTTGTACACACACTTTAACATACAAATAGAGTCATCCCACTACATGAGAATACTACCATGTTAATTAATAATGATGTTAGATGAGTGTTATGACAGCATTTTAAAATTTAAGCAAAACATTGTGCATGCTTAAGAAATTCATGATGAATCATTTAGAACATAACCAAATACAAGCTAATGTATTGAAAGGGCGTCGTGGAACAATAATCTCCCCTGTGCGTTACCAAACCCCGAGACCTAAGATTTGCAGGTTTGAGTTGACCAATTCCTTCACAGGTAGACTTAAGTAGCCGACTTTCCCGTTACTGCTGGAGCTTTTTTAGTGTCCAATCAACCTAGATTTATTTGAACCTATTGATGATAACTCTAGTCCAATATCTAAGTTTATGATCGTTTTTTGTATCCCGTAGATAATCCAAACATAAGATTTGGTAAGATCTTGAGAAACTAAGGTGCTACTGACTAGCAACACCCAATTTGCAAAATTTGAGATGCTACAAAGATGCTAGGCAATGATCACACGTTGGAGAATTGTTATAGTGTGCAACATATAATAGATCTTAATTTGCTCATAACTCATTCACTTAAATTTTTCATTTAAGATAATTCTTAACTAGATATAATAGTTATGCTGGACTTGAACTCCCTTTTAATAATCTCTTCAAGGAAAGGTTGGGGCTTCTACAGCTTGTCCCCAAAACTTTTTGCTTTAGTTTAATGACTTGAATAGCTCCTGTTCCACCAAATCCAGGGAAAATATGGCCCCTAAGATGTGTCCAATTGTTCCTGTCAAATGAATGAAAGGTAAAAGTCACATTGAAGGCTCTTTATCTCTAGGAAAGACAGAAAAGGACCTTGCAAGGAGGTCGGGGCACTTTTGGCATCATCCGTATTCGTCACGGCATCCTAATTTTGTATCTCATATTCTGCATGTGCCCGTCGTTCCAGGACGTGCGTGGGCATGCCAGTTGATATAAACTATAACTTGCCCAGACCGTTTGAGTCGAATAATCTTTTTAAATGGACCACACTCTCATGATTTGGAAAAGGCTCCCCACTATGCATGGGTGGTAATATTAGCCTAGCTTAAAGTTTATTTCCAAAAAAAAAAAATCATTGGAATTTGAATTCGAAATCCATCGCGTCTAACAGCTATTTCCTTATCCTCAGCCGATAGTAAATTTCGACCTAAAGATATAACCTACAAAAGTTGTCAATATCCTTTTTCAATTCATTTTAGGTGCATATAAAGTTTGTTGATTTTGACCTGCGACATCCACATTGTCATTTGATTACCATTGTTCGTGTAGATAATGCTATACATTGATTTTTTTTTTTTTAAGGGAAAATTTGCATTAGAAAACAATTCAAGTGCCTCAATAACAAGCACATACAAATACCGTTTATATCATGTCTACTTTGTATTGTTTGCACTAGTTATCATGCCACAACTTGGTGTGGCCAGTTGCATTTTTAAGAGGGAGACGACTACTTATGAATAACAAGTTGATGGACAAACCTAAGGAATAATTGCAGATTGCATCTTGAGATCTGCACTCCTATATCAAACACTATCATGAGTTTTCAATACATATAATTTGTATCTCCTCCAACCTAAAAAGACACACCTACTCCCATGCAACTCAAAACCATACCACCGCTCTGGGAGCTTGAATTTGAGCTGGTGCAAGCTCTACCTTGTGAGGCTCGTGTGAGTTGGGCTGTGCAGCGCTTGCGCAAAAATAGTGAGCTTTAGGACAGAGCTCTTTATGGCCATGTAAGCTCTGTCACAAAGCTCGCAGGTCTCCCATGGCCACGACCATGGGGATCCTATCTGGTAAAGATCGAGTGTCCCGACCCCAACTAAATCTCTCGATTTTTTTTCCATGTCTCGAACTAATTTAGATCCATTAGGATCAGATTTACTATGTATGTAGTCTAGAGTAGCCAAAGTCCACAAATAGTGGGGGCACTTCAAAAGATGAAAGGGAGAGGCATGACTTGCTTTATGAATTAAATGCAACTTTGGGATCTATATGCACTTTTAGTTCTCTTTTCCAGTTGGTCCTAATCATTGGAGTACGCGGTTTGGCCTACTCTTTCAGACCCTGAGAGATGGCTAAGTCTCCACCAATGGGACCTCAGAGTTGAGAGGAGGTTAGTAGCACATTCTAAGACAAGGGCCGACGGAGGCCATCACTTTGATCAAACAAGTGTACGATGGAATATTATTAGATCAACCCAATCAAATTTCAAGAATTTGTGATTGTATAACCTACATTTGGATGCCACTCTAAACTTTGATTGGCTTGTATATTGCATCGCTTATAAACTGAGTTAATACAATTTTTCTTATGTTCGAGGTACTCACGTATGAAATTTTAGCTAAAGCCTTTTCATCTCTTCCCCGCCTTCTCCAATTTTTTTCCTCGAAGAGGAGCATGCCTAAAGCAGGAGCATGCCTCAAGCCCATAGTACATCTCACCACTGGAGTAAGGTGCAAGGTCACATGAAAACATAACATTATGTGCGTTGGGTATTAAGGGAAACCAAACTCATGACACATGTCTGGTTCACTCACACAAGCGCATTTCTTATTTAATAAATAAATGCGCAAGTTTCTATTCTGAAATTTTCGTTATGCTATTGAACAAGTATTTTCCCTTACTATGTATTGATCTTATCAATGCTCATATGTTCAGTAGACTCCCGCACCAATTGGGAGAGTATTGTACATGCTCTCATGCATCACTATAAGAACGCTGTTGTATAGGTCGAAAGCAAACGTTAATTATTTGTGCGCGCGAGAGAGAGATAAAGACATGACCAGCGGTATGACCGGAGAAAGAAGAATAGGGTACTTTTTTGTTTGAAGAATAGTCTCTAAAACTTGTCAGTTTGTCATCACTAATTAGAAGGGCAAGTTATTTCCATCAATTATCCTTTAAATGGAGCAAGTGTCGATTATCTTAGGCTTTTAATGGCACTTCTTGAATGAATGAATGAATGGGTATCTCACATGTGTTGATGCACTGTTTCCCTTGTTTAAAGGACATGCGTGCCCTATGGAATGGTTAGGACTTTGAAAATGTGTCAATTTGGTTTTTTTACTTCCGCATTTTCAATTAATTAATCAGTTCGCAGACGAAGGGCAACCTAACTAGGAAAAGCATCCTTCGTGAACCCCCTGCCCCCCAACTTCATTTTTTATGGCAGACATCCTCGATGCATATGCTCCATAAATCCCTCCTTTAACCAGCTTGTCCATATGGATTAGCTGGAGGCATATGGTCAAGACCTTATGCAACAAGTGCAACAACTGCATGTTTGGGCTATCACTCAGATTTCGGCTCGTCTTACCTGATTAATGAAATTAATTAGTGGCACGTTTCATGGGCCTGAGGTTTAACTATCTAAACTTGATTTTGTTGTCACAAAGAAAGACTAGAATAAAGAAGAAATTTCATTTTAACTCTATGAACTACGAAAGTATGGCCTTGAATAAGTGCTAAACAATCTCAATTTTTCACCAAGGTGGTTGACCTAGTTGGTGAAGGGGTCAGTTTAATTCATATCGTGAGCGAATCTCTAAACTGTTTGTGATGCATTGTCTTTTTATAGAAAGTACTAGTTGCAAACTTCTTTGTCAGTCTATCGTGACGGGCTCGCAAAATTCGAATCTTTAGACCGCAAATAATGCAAAGTAGTTCAAGTTCATCAATCCAACATCTTTGTACGTGGAATCATTATCTGTAATGCTTATGATGGGTCGCTAACGGTGGTTACCTCTCCCATCCTTTCACCGGTCCCAAAAAACCGCCCCTTTCAAAGCCCGGAAAGTGAAAATTTGGCTCCTTCTCCGACTAAACATGAGCCATATCTTCTTGGCGATCTCCCATCTTGACTCATGTATTGAACTACACACGTGGCCTAATATAGTCCGACAACATGACTTCCATCCTCAATACGGAACATCACCTTATCCTCCAATTAATGTCGAAAGCAACGATAGGCGGCACTAACAAGCGACATCGAGTAAAAGAAACAAAGGAAAAAAAATTTATGTAAGGTTGATATCACGCTTCAATCTAAATACTGTATGAAGTGAGATAAGCCACTCACTTTAAGTCCCACGTCAAATAACAAAGTGTAACAGCTAAACAAATTAGATTAATAAAAAATTACGACTAGATGTTAAGTCTAAAATACTCTCCTCATCATGTTTGTTTAAATACATTATACTGGTGCAGTTTATATATATATATATATATATATATATATATATATTATAACTTTCAAAAAGCCCACGGACTTTTTTTAACATCTAGGATTTAATTATTCAACTTATGATGGTTAGCCTCGTCTTATAATTTGCACAACATACTTACTAATGTCAATTTTTAGCACCAACATCCTTGAAAGAGAACCAAAAAAAAAAAAAAAAAAAAAAAAAAGATCTCATTTTCCGTGTGTGTGGATGTATTTTCCATATGCGAACATTTATGATCATTTAATGTGCGTAAATAACAGAGAGATGGAATTAATTGCATAATACTACGTCATATGAATATGGTGGGGGTAAACTTTTTCTCGATATAGGACACCAGAATTATCATTTTTTTTTTCTTTCAATCAAACCTATTAGAAAAAAGAATATTCTCGGTGGGACAGGCAAACAAACAAAAGAAAACCCCACAAAGCCTACTATAAATTCTCTCCTCCATCTTCATTTTCCTAACCATCCCACTGCAAATCCTCCTTCGCAGCATATTCTTCTCTCCCTCCACCCCTTTCAAAACAACGACCAGAAGGGAAACAAAATGGCCAGTTTACGCCTTGCAAGATTTATAACAGAAGTTGTGCCATCACAACTTGCAATTACCACGAGGAGGCAGAACAAACCCTGCTTCGTGATGGATACAATTCGCGAAGACAGAGAAGAAGAAGAGAGACATGCACATGAAAGCTTCAACAATGCTTCTCTCTCTTCTTCTCCAGGAAGCTCTTCTGCTTCTTGGGCAGTGGCTGCTTCAACTGGTTTGAACTCCAAGGTCTACTTCGACCAAGTCCGAACCTCTATGTTTGTTGTGTTCGGAAATGACCGTGTTTGTTAGCTGATGTTGACAGTGCGCATCTTCGAGGCACAAGGCCTTTCCACCATATTTCCTCTTCATCTGATAGATAAGACCAAGGGCTCCTTTCCTGACACTGAAGAGAGAGAGAGAGAGAGAATATTTTCTTTCTTGTAGTCGGGTTGCTCTCTTGTTTCCTTTTTTTTATCTTTGAAGGGAATTCTCGTGCTGTCTTCATGGCAATGGGCTGTATATTATGTGTAGTGAAATCTTTCGATTTGTTTCTTCCATTGTTCTTCTTATTTTCCTTCTTATGTCTCAAAAATGAAATCAATTTTAAGAGATTATTCAACTAAACAATTTCGAACACGTATCGTAGAATCAATGAATTTATACAAGAGTTGAGAAAGGATCGAGGACAAAATTGTCTTGGAGGACCTCTAAATTAAGTTACAATCGTAAACAATTTGGGCATGTTTGATAACTCAATTAGTAAATAAATAGTTTATGTTTGATTACATTAACTTAAATTATTCAATTAAGTGAAAATTCACTTACTCCGTAAGTAAGGGAGAGTCTATTTAAGTCATTTAATAGAAACATAATTGATGGTAACTAGAATTTTGCTAAATATATTGATAAAAGTCCTGAAACCTACCTACAAGGGTTGTGATATATTATGGGGGGTTAATTATTTGGGTTAATACCCTAAAAAACCCCAAACTGGAACATGTGTGACAAATTTACCCCAAATAAATTTTTTGATCAAGAAAAATCTTAAACCAATACACTCGTAACAAATTTACCCCAATCAACCACAAAAAACTCTAAACTAGTACACTTGTGATAAATTTACTCCAAACAAATTTGTTCGACCGCCAAAAATCCCAAACTTATGCATTTGCAACAAATATACCCTCTATTAAATTGGATCAATACCACAACAATTGTATAACTATGACAAACGTAGAGTAAAATCCTAAACCGATATACCAGTCAACTATCAGGTGTTATCCAACTTAACAATTTGACAGTAAAATTTAACGGAAACTAACAGAGGGTAAATTTATTATAAGTGTACCAATTTGGGGTTTTTTTTTATAAATTTATCATACATGTATGGAGTTTTTCATGGTATTAACCATAATTATTTCTATATGTCTTTATTTCCATATTTCATTACATGTTAGCATGCCATTAAAAAAGGAAACAATAACCATGTCTTGCATGTTAGGCATCTTATAATGCATTTCCCATAAAAATAGATTAAATATATCTCCTCACAATTTCATTCAGGTTAAACGTGAATTTTCACATCATTCAAGCAATGTTTGTTTCAAAGCAAACATTTTTTTTGTCGTTAAATATTTTCTTCATTTTTTGATATTTGGATCTCATAGAAAAATAAGTTAATGTAATCTTTCCATAGTCAATGGAAATTTTATACTTGAATTTGAAAAAATAATTGTCTCTATTAAAACTCAGAAATCATTTTTCAAATTATGACTAGACCTTGCCACTTGAGTACAAGAACCCCAATGATTATGGCATGTGTCTTAAGCCGATAGGCCTAGGTCCACCAAGGTTGAGCCTAGTTCCTCAACAATCGAGCACATGTCCACAAAGGCAAGGCCTAGGTCCCTCGGGGCCATGCCCAAGCCTTAATGCGCATGCCAAAGTCCTTGATTGTCCAGCCCGAGAACCCGACCCCTACAACTAAGTCATCAATACCCATGCTTGGGTCCAATGGGGGCTGGCCCACATCTTAGAGGCCAAGAGTGAGACCTTAATGCCCATGCGTGGGTACCCAGCAGCCATGCTTAGTTATCGACTCGTGTCACCCCAGTTATTGGCACCCACACCTTAGTTAATCAAGACCAAGCCTAGGTCCAAATAGGTTGAGTCTTGGTCTCTTGAAGCTCCACCTAGGACCTTGGTGCCCATGCCCAAGTTCCCAATAGTCGTGTCTAAGTGCCTAGCTCCCGAAGCTAAAGTCATTGGCGCCAAAGACTTGGGTCATTAAGGCCAAGACCAATTTCTCAGTGGTCATGCCTGAGACCACAAAGGCCAGGCCCACGTTCCTTGTGGCCAAGCCCAAGATCCTAGTGCCCATTCTTAGGTTCTTAACTTCTTGGTTTGGAACCTGACTCTCGCATTGAAGTTACCGAAACCTAAGCCAAGATCCTTGGTGGCCATGCCCAAGACCCCAATGCCCATGCTCAAGTTCCCGGCAACTATGCCCAAGTAGCCTACTCTCACATCTAGGCCTAGCTCCACAGAAGCCATGCCCAACTCTCTGGCGGCCATGCTTGGAACCCGACTCCAACTTTTAAGTCATTGGCACCTGGACCTAGGTTAACAAAGGTTGGGCACATGTTCTTTAGGGCTGAGCCCAAGATTCCATTGCCCATACCTAATCTCCTACGGCTGTGCTTGAATACGCGGCTCCCAAGCTCAAGCCAGAACATTCTTGGCGTATTTTTTCTTGGAGAGGTGCTAGGAAATTTCTAAAAAAGAGTGAATGAAAGGTGATGGGTCTCCACGAAGAGTGATTCAAATTGAAGCACTCGACATCTTATGCTTGCACAACTCAATAGAAATCTCCACAAGGTTAATTTGAAGTGAGCTAATCTTCCCATCCATCTTCAGAGTGCTCTCAGTCTCAGCTGACCTGCAAAAATAGCTTTAACGGTGCATTAAGGGAAACTTAAATTTATATGACTAGATTTATTTTCTTATGATAGCGTTGCATTATAGAGGGCATCACGTCATATTTAATTTCCATATTCAATACTCGTATAAGGAAATACTTTATTTAGCAATCATTTTACACAATGAAAATTGCTATGTCTATCCTAAGCCTATTATACATTTGTGCTGAACCTTTTATTTGAACTAATGTAACTATAAACCTTTGAATGAAAATGCAATTAAGTCCTCTTAGTCAAGACTCACTTGAAATTACTGATGTGGTAGTCAAGTCCTCACTAATGAGGTTGTACGTGTCACAACTAGCAATCAAACACGAATAAATTTACACAAAACGATGCCATTTTGCTTAATTTTTTTAATTTTTCTGATTTTAATTTATTTTCTTTCTTTGTTCTTTCTTTCTGGTTTTTATTCGTCTTCAATCTCTGGCTACCGTTTGTCTTTAACTTTTGGTTACCGACGTGACAATTTATCGTTCATTCTAGTTACTGTTCATTTCGAGAATGACGCACTGCGAATGGGACGGCATAGTCAGTGGTGAGGTCCACCAAGGGGTCTCGCTCTCGGTCTCATCCCATACGAACCAAATCTGGGCCAACCGAGTTGTCTCGCTCGCGCTCGCTCTCGATGGCCCCAAGCTCAACGGCATAACCATATAGTCTCTTGTTCCGACCAACTCATCCTCGCTGACCATCCGGTGGTAAAGGGTCTCATCAACTCCACTACTTCGCTCGTTCGTCCAATTCTCACACTTGTGAAGATGGTCCCTCGTCCTCGTCACTTCAGCTTCGCTCCTGAGGAATTCCCTTCCTTTTCAAGAAAAAAAGTAGAAAAATGAAAATGAACAGCCACCAAAAGGAGCCAAGAGAGAAACGAAAGAAAAAAAAAAAGATCAGAAAAGTTAGCAAAATGGCTTCGTATGAAGTAACTATGATCATGTCGAATTGCCAACCATGACACGTAAAATGGTCAGCAACTACTAAATCATCATGTCAACAAATTTAAGCGAGTGTTGGCAAGATAGAATTAATTGTATTTTCACACAAAAGTTTATAACTTCAATGAATCAAATGAATGATTTAGGATTGAATTGGAATATATAAAATAGATTTTTTCTCCTTTAATGTAACATATAACTTTTGCATATTCACTTTCCTTTTATACAATAGTCTACTTTAGAAAGCTTGCAAAAGTAATTTTATAATTTCCATTTAACGCTCACGGGGGTCTTGTACTAAGAAGTTATTCAAAGACCTCGTATAATTGTTGACTGAGGTTTATGTTATTATTTTCTATCTTTTCTTACGTTTCATTTATTCACTCTCTAAAAATATTGCTTATATTTGGTAGTTTTTTAGTAGATTTATTCACATAGATGCATGGATATGTAGATGCATGTTAAGAAATTAAATCATTCAAGGCCTCATTAAAGCTTTCCATTAAAGAACAAAGGACCAATTAACCAACGCTTTAGGCTCACTAATCTAGCATAATCAAATTCTCATACTCAATGGTCTTATTTATAGAAGTGAGGCAACCTCCCATATCTTACATGACCTAGAATATATTAGTGGGGAGTCTAGATAATAATTAACTAGAGTTAAGAATCCAAGTCCCCATCGCTAGGGCTTGGGATAGTCGTCTAAAGCGTAAGTGCTACCTTGCCAGAGGAAATTGGTGCCTGTGTGTTAGAATTCTCGGGTTCTGCCTCGAGAGGGTCGAGACATCGTTACGGCTAGAACCTTTAAACTATGGCCCTATGCATGTGGACAAGTATGGAGCACGAAATAGATCACAAAGTTTTAACTATATTTTCATACATAAAATATAGACTCGTAGCAAGACTCTGAAAATCTTTTCCAAAGAAAGATTTTTCTTATTTGTCTAAAAATTCCTCACTTCTTTTATTGAATCATATTTTTAAGCTGAATTTTGATTATGTTTTTAGCTAATCGAAAGGAAACTGTATGTTTCTACATAAATTGCCACGTCCGCAGATTGAATGGAAAAACAACTACTCACATAGTGTAAATGGTGTACCTCACATCATTCCATTATCATATTATGAATTGATTTGCCATATCACGTGCATGTTACTTTTATGTCATGTCATTTCATTTTCATATTCGAATTTGATTTACCATGTAATCTAGCATGTGAAGAGTGCCGTGTCAAATCATTTTCTCATCGAAATTTCAAAATTTCCATGGTTGCCATGTCATATAATCGCCTCAAATCATGATTATATTTTGTATCCGAATTGACATTGGTATGCACACTTTAATATACAAATAGTGTCATCCCACTCCACGAGAATACTGCCATGTTAATTAATAACGATGTTGGATAAGTGTTTCGATGACATTTTAAAACAAAACATTGTGCATGCTTAAGAAATTAACGATGAATGATTTAGAACATGACCAAAAATAAGGCTGTTGTACGGAAAAGACGTCGTGGAACAATATTCTCTCTCGCGCGTTACCGAACCCCGAGACCTAAGATCTTTAGGTATGAGTTGACCAGTTCCTTCACAGGTACACTTAGGTAATCGACTTTCCCATTACTGCTTGAGCTTTTTTTAGTTTCCAATCGACCTAGATTTTCTTGAACTAATTTGATGATAACTCCAGTCCTGTATCTAAGTTTATGAACGTTTTTTTTATTCCGTAGAGAACCAGAACCTAAGATTTCGGAAGATTTTGAGAAATCAAGGCACTGCTAATTGGCGACATCCAATTTGCAAAATTCGAAATGCTACAAAAGATGCTAGGCAATGGTCTCACGTTGAAGAATTGATGTGGTGTACAACATATAATGTCTTGATTTGCCTATAATTGGCAAAAGAACACCCTAAGTCCACAACTTAGCACGGGAGGATACAAGAGTACCAAAACTTCCAAAAAGCACATTTAAGTGTCAAAATCGAGAAGAAAGAAATACTTAAATACCGATTACGAGAATTTTCGACCTAAATAGCTGATGTAGCTTTTTCCGGCGAGAATTTTAAATGATATGGCATCTCTTCAAAAAAATTTATCCACGTAGATAGGTCGAACAACATTACACCGTCCATGTAGACTACGCGAGACGACGCTAAACGACGTCGTTTTGGCATGGTCCATGTAGACTATGCAAAGACCATGTGCTACAGCAAGGTGGGGGCTGTAGAAGGGGCCTTGGACGTTGGAGGAGGACGAGCTCTTCGCCAACTACATCATCCACGAGGGCGAGGGCCGATGGTGCACCCTCCCAAAGCAGGCCTACCTACTCCATTGTAGCAAAAGCTACCACCTCCGCTGGATGAACTACCTTCACCCATTCGTCAAGTGCAGCCAGATCGCCCCCAATGAAGAGGACCTCATCCTCCGCCTCCATCGCCTCCCTGGCAATAGGTACCCTTCTCCTCCTCCCCAAATTCTCAAAGATCATCGAGTCGGATCGATCAGGGTTGTGAAAGTGCCAATATTACCACCTAGATGGGGGATGAATAGTTGTAAAAATGAATTTATCCAATAAAAGCAGTAAAAGTAATTTTCTTCAATCAAAGTCTGACTAACACCAAACTTCTCATTCAAACTCAAATAAAATGTTTTGCAAATTAGTAGAACTTAGAAAAATATCGCAACAAACAAATTAAAGGAATTAAGGGAAGAAGAAATTAAACACAAGATTTATAGTGGTTTGGCTTAGATCAAGCCTACGTCTACTCTCCCACGCTGACAGCCTTCTGGCTGGATTTCACTATGAATCAAAAGAGAATTACAACGATTTGAGTACGATCACTCAATAAAGAGTTTCTTTTTCTCACACTAAGTCACTCCTTTGTGTTTTTCTCTCTTGAATATAATTGTAAGCACTATCGATGAAGAACAAGTGATTTGAAAAGCTTCAAACTTTGGAATTTTAATTCTCACGCGCACTCTCAAATGAACCGAATGACCTCCTTAAATACTCCTCCATGCCTTTATAACCATTGGCACTTTCCAAAGGAATTTCTTCCAATCAACCCGTTGGACAGAATCAATTAAGGAGATCTCATAGCCGTTTGAAGATTGAGGTGAAAATCCAATGATCCTAGTCGCCCATACAATTAGAATATAGGTTTCCATAAGTAGATGCTTCCCAAAAAAGAACTTGTCTTCGAGATTAATTTTACCAATCCGTGATTGATTTCATCAATATATTTAGAAAATGTAAGTGAGATTCTCCACCAGAAAGCCAAATATATCTTGTTCGTACTAAATCATTGTTGAAAGATTAATAATCATGAGTTTGATTATATCTTCGTTCTTAGCTTGGGTTCAGTCTGGATCTTCGTCAGAGTAGGAAAGACTTCTAATATACAATATACTTTGACAGCATTCCACGATAAACATAGAAGTCCAATGTTCCTCAGAGTAAGAAGAGAATGAAAGTTTTATCAACTTCAAAACCCAATAGGAGTTTTCTCAACAGGTTGAACTTTCGGTTGAAAGATTAATAATCCTAAGTATGATTATATCTTCATTCTTGGCTTGGGTTCTGTCTGGATCTTCGTAAAAGTTGGAAAGACTTCTAATATAAAATAGACCTTGACAGCATTCAACGATAAACACAGAAGTCCAATATTCTTTAGAGTAAGAATAAGAGAATGAAAGTTTGTCAACTTCAAAGCCTAATAGGAGTTTTCTCAATAGATTGAACTTTCCTAATTTTGACTAGGGTTTCATGCACTCTTGAGGAGTTGCCAATTAGGGTTTCAATGACGTGCGGACCCCTGTAGTGCCATAACTTTGCACAAAGGGACACTTAAGTGCCATAACTTACGAAAGGTACACTTAAGTGCCAAAATCGGAGTAAAAGGGATCACTTGAGTGCCAATCTGGCCAAAGTCCGGCCAAAACACCGACGTGGCATTTTTCCCGCGAAGCGAGCCCAAAACAACGCCGTTTTGCTCACGACGTGGCCAAATAATGCAAAAACGGCGTCGTTTTGGGCGACGTGGTAAAAATATATATATTAATTAAATTAAATTTAGTTAAAATATTTAAAAATAATAATTTTAAAATTAAATTTAGTTAAAATATTAAAAAATAATTATTTTAAAATAAAAAAATTTAAAAAAAAATTAAAAAAAATTAAAAAAAAAATTTAAAAAAAAAAAAAAAAAAAAAGAGGGGGAGGCGGGCGAGGATCAGCCCTCAGCCCCGCCGCGCCCCTTCCGCCGCCGCCCCGCCGAGAAGGGCATCGCCCGGCCGGACCAAGTGCCGCCGCCCGCCGAGGGTTTTAAAAAATTTTTAAAAAAAAAAAAAAAAAAAGGAAAGGAGGGAGGCGGTGAGGATCGGCCCTCGGCCGCCCCCGCCCGCCGCCGCCGGGAAGGGCCGGCGACGGCGGGGGAGGGTCGGCCGGGTCGCCGGGCCCCCGGGGGGCCGCCGACCCTCGCCGGATCGGTCGAGGGCCGCGAGCCCTCGCCACGGCTAGATCGGGCGAGGGCGCAGCCCTCGCCGCCCGGTCGGCCGGGTCGCCGGCCCTTCCGGGGGCCGCGACGGCGACGGGCCCCGGGATCAATCCCTCCGGCGCCACCCCCCCTTCCCCCTTTTTTTTTTTTTTTTTAATTTTTTTATTTTTTAATTTTTAAAAAATTTAATTTTAAAATTTTTTTTTAAATATTTTAACTAAATTTTTTTTTTTACCACGTCGGCCAAAATGACGCCGTTTTTGCATTATTTGGCCACGTCGGCAAGCAAAACGGCATCGTTTTGGGCTCGCTTCGCCGGAAAAATGCCACATCGGCGTTTTGGCCGGACTTTGGCCGGAGTGGCACTTAAGTGATCCGTTTTTCTTCGAATGTGGCACTTAAGTGTACCTTTCGTAAGTTATGGCACTTAAGTGTCCCTTTGGGCAAAGTTATGGCACTTGAAGCGTTCTTTTGCCAATGTTTCAATTGTTCTTTCTCTCTTCCACTCCCCGATTGCTCCTATAGAATTTCAGCTCTCTATTTCTCTCTTCCACTCTCACTCAATCGCTCACTCACTTTCTCTCACATTTTTCAGCTCATGAGAACTCACAACCATAGCATCCAAAAAAACCATTAACTGATTAACCAAAAATCTCTGTGAAATTCAAAAAAAAAAAAGTCCTGCTCTCCATTTTCAAGGTTCAACAGTACAATTTGGGGGAAAACCGAAATTAGGGCTTAGGGGCTTTCAATTGGAGATTTTGGCCGATTTAGGATTTTTAATTTGGGGGACATGAAGGACGACGTTATTTTAGATGAGGATCACTAAGTGGACATTTTGGAGAGCCACATAGGTTGATTTTATTAATAAAATAACATAAAATTGGATTTCCAACAAGCCTTGCCGAAATTGGCATTTAAGTGTACATTTTGGAACTTTTAGTACTTATGTGTCTCTTGTGCCAAGTTGTGGCACTTGGGGTCTTCTTATCTTGTTTATAACTTGTTTACTTGAATTTTTCATTCAAGGTGATTCTTAACTAGATATAATAGTTAGGTCGGACTTGAGGTTCCTCTTAATAATCTCTTCAAAAAAAAAGATAGGGGCTTCTCCTGCTTCTACACAAAACTCTTTGCTTTAGCTTAACGAATTAAATGTTGTCCTATTCCACCAAATTTAGGAAAAATATGGCCTCTAAGGTGTGTCCATTTTTTTCCTGTCAAATGAATAAAAGGTAAAAGTCACATGAAAGGCTATCTATCTCTAGGAAGGACAGAAAAGGACCCTGCAAGAAGGGCGGGGCGCTTTGGCATCATCCGTGTTCGTCACGGCATCCTAATCTTGTATATCATACTCTGCAAAGAGTCGCATCTCTATCTCATGTTTTGGACAAGGCTCCACACTATGCTTAGGTGGTGATATGAGCCTAGCCCAAGGTTTACTTCCAAAGAAAAGCTATTGTGATTCGAATACGAAATCCATCGCGTCTCTTCTCTTGTCAATAGTAACTTTCGACCTAAAGATAAACACACAAAAGTTGTTATATCCTTTTTCATGTCATTTTAGGTGCATTTAAAGTTTGATGAATTTTACTTATAACGTTCACGTTGGCATTTAATTGCCGTCATTTATGTAGATGATAGTATACATTGGTTTTTTTTCCTTTTTTGGGAAAAGTTGCTTTGGAAAACAATTCGAGTGCCTCAAGAAGAAGCACGAACATCATAAAAGATCTGTATAAATACTGTTTATATTATGTCTACTTTGTATTGTTTGCATCGGAACTAACACATTTTTTTATGATAGTTATCATGGCACAAGTCGGTGGGGCCAGTTGCATTTTTATGAGAAACAAAATTACGTATAAATAACAAATTGATGGATTAAGCAATAATTGCATATAGCACCTTGAGATTCACACCTATGTCAAACACTATCAAGAGTTTTCATTACATAGAATTTGCATCTCTCTAAACCTGAAAAGACACATCTACTCCCATGCAACTCATAACCATGTATCCACCTGCTCTCTCTCTCTCTCTCTCTCTCTCTCTCTCTCCCTCCGCCTCTCCCTCCCCCTCCCTGCGACCATGGGAGCTTGAACTTGCGCTAGTGCAAGGTTGACCTCATGAGGCTCGTGCGAGTTAGGCCTTGCGATCCTTCCGTGAGATCAATAAGCTTTGAGACAGAGCTCTTTATGGCCATGCGAGCTCTGTTACAAAGCTCGCCGGTCTCCCATGGCCACGGCCATGGGGGACCCTATCTGGTTTAGATAGAGTGGCCTGACCCAGACTAAAAATCTCAATTTTTCTTACAAGTCTCAGGCCAATATAGATCCATTAGGATCAGATTTAGTATGTGTATATTCTAGGGTAGTCAAAATCCACAAATAGTGCGGCAGTCAAAAAGATGAAAGGGAGAGGCATGACTTGCTTTATGAATTAAATGCAATTTTGGGATCTTTATGCACTTTTAGTTCTCTTTTGCTGTTGGCACTAAGCAGTGCAGTACGGGCCTTCTCTTCCAGACCCTGATAGAGAGCAAAGTCTCCACCAATGGGACCTCAAAGTTAATAGTAACATATTCTAAAACAGAGGCTGACGGCGGCTGTCACTTTGATCGAACAGGTTGCTATGACCATTATTCAATCAACCCAATCAACTTTCAACAATCCGTTGATTCACTCACACAAGACCATTTCTTAATTAAATAAATGCACAAGTTTCCATTTTGAAATTCTCGTTATATTATTGATTAAGCGCTTTTCCTTATCATGTATTGATCTTATCGATATTCATATTCAATAAACTCCCGTACAAGTTCAGAGATTATTGTCCATGCTCTCATGCATCACTATGAGAACACTGTTGTATAAAGAAAACGTTGATTATTTTAAAGAGAGAAAGAGGAGGATAAGAAGAGGAAGAAAGTGTATAGACAAAGATAGATGATTAGCGATGTGATCGAAGAGAAGAATGGGGTCTTTAAAACTTGTCGGCATGTCATCACCCATTAGGACAAGTTGTTTTCATCAATTACCCTTTAGATAGAGAAGTGTCAATTATCTTAGGATTTTAGTGGAACTTCTCGAACGAATGAATGAATGAATGAGCATCTACGCGTGACGGACATAATACATCCAAGTCATCCTCACATGTGGTGCTGTACTGTTTCCCTACTCCAAAGGACATGCGCGCCCTGTCGGATTGGTAGGACTTTGAAAATGAGACAACTTGGTTTCCCTTACGTCCACATTTTCAATTGATTAATCTGTTCGCAGACGAAGTTCAAGCTAACTAATTACAAGAAAAACATCCTACGTGACACCTCCCCCCCCCATCTTCATTATTTATGGCGGACATACTGGATGCATATTTTCCATACAACCCTGTATTAACGAGCCTGTCCACATGGAATAGCTAGAGGCATACGGTGAAGACCTTATGCCAACAAGTGCAAACAACTGCATGTTTGGGCCATCACTTGAATTGCAGATATCGTCTTACCTGATTCATGAAATTAATTAATGGCACGTTTTGTGGGCTCAAGGTTTAACTATCTTAACTTGATTTTCTTGTTGCGAAGATATGCTAGAATAAAGAAGAAATCTTATTTTAACTCTATGAACTACAAAAGTCTCGTACTCCAGAGCCCTCAAACAGTGCTAAACAAGCCTAATGTTTCACCAAGGTGATTGGCCTAGTTAGTGAAGGGGTCACATGTCTTCTATGAGGTCATGAGTCTAATTCACATTATGAGTGAACCTCCAAACCACTTGTGATGTATTGCCCTCATGTAGAGAGAGTCCTAACGGCTAACTTCTTTGTAAGGTTATGATGATGGGCTCGCAAATCTTGAATCTTCATGTCGCAAGTAATGCAAAGTAATTTTGACTCATCAGTCCAACATCTCATAGTGAATGCGGGATCCTTACTTGTGTATTAACCCCTTCCCGCCCTCCCAAATATCCTTCCCCTTCAAAACCCGTAAAGTGCAAATTTGGCTTCTTCTCCAATCGAACAAGAGCCATATCCTTTTAGTGATTTTCTTTCTTGACTCATATATTGACTTATACACGTGGCCTAATATAGTCCGACAACTTGGTTTCCCTCCTCAATATGCAACATCACCTTATCCTCCAATTAATGTCGAAAGCAACGATAGGCCGCACTAACCAGCGACATTGAGTTAAAAAAAAGGGAACAAAAATGTTACGTAAGGTTGGTATCACGCTTCAATCTAATATTGTATGTCATCTATATCAATACAGTGAGGTAAACCACTCACTTTAAGTCTCACGATGAATAAAAAAAAAAAAAAGTGGACAGCTCCACAAAATGGATTAATAAGAAATCTTGACTAGCTGTTTAGTCTAAAATACACTTCTTATCAAGTTTGTTTAAATACATTATATCAGAGCAATTAATATATATTTATATCTCTATATATACATATACTTTCTAAAAGCTCACGATTTTCTTTAACATCTAGATTTTAAATATTCAATTGATGATGGTTAGCCTCCCATTTAAGATCGGGACAACATCCCTATTAATGTCAATTTTTAGCACCAACATCCTCGAAACAGGAAAAGAAAAAAAAAATCTCGTTTTCTGAGTGTATACATCTATTTTCTGTATGCGAACATTTATGATCATTTAATGGGCAAAAATAAAAGACAGATGGAAGTAATTGCATAATACTACATCAGCATATCAATTGAAATGAATATGGCATGGCTAAACCTTTTCGATAGATAGGACACCATAATTATCATTTTATTTTATTTTTGTTTTTTCAAGTGAAACCTATAAGAAAAAGAGACGGAGCGACAAGCAAACAAACAAAAGAGAACCCCACAAAGCCTACTATAAATTCTCTCCTACATCTTCATTTTCATAACCATCCCACTGCAAATCCTCCCTCCCCTCCTTTCAAAACATCCACCAGAAGGGAAAGAAAATGGCCAGTTTACGCCTTGCAAGATTTATAACAGAAGTTGTGCCATCACAACTTGCAAGTACCACGAGGAGGCGGAGCAAACCATGCATCGTTATGGATACAATTCGCGAAGACACAGAAGAAGAAGAGAGACATGGACATGAAAGCTTCAGTAATGCTGCTCTCTCTTCTTCTCCAGGAAGCTTTTCTGCTTCTTGGGCAGTGGCACTTCAACTGGTTTGAACTCCAAGGTCTACTTCGACCAAGTCCGAACATCTTTGTTTTGTGTTCGTAAATGACCGTGAGCTGATGGTGACAGTGTGCATCTTCGAGGCACAAGACCTTTCCACCATATTTCCTCTTCATCTGATAGGATAAGATCAGGGCTACTGTCCTGAGACTGGTGTGAGAGAGAGAGAGGTTCTTCCTTCTTCTTTTTTCTCTTGTAGTAGGGTTGCTCTCTTGTTTCCTCTTTTTATCTTTGAAGGGGAATTCTTGTACAATGTCTTCAAGGTAGTGGGCTGTATACTATGCGTAGTGAAATCGTTCAATTTGTTTCTTCCATTGTTCTTCTTCCTATTTTCCTTCTATGTCGTAAAAATGAAATCAATTTTAAGATATTATGATAAGTTCAACTAAACAATTTCAAACGCGTATTGTGGAATCAATGACTTTGTACAAGAGTTGAGAAAGGATCGAGGATAAAATTGTCTTGGAGGACCTCTTAATTAAGTTACAATTGTAAAAGAATTAGGGCATGTTTGATAATTCACTTAATGAGATTATGTTTGATAACACTAACTAACATTGACTTAAATTATTCGATTAAGTAAAAATGCATTTAGTTCGTAAGTAAGGGAGAGGTTACTTAAGTCATTCAATAGAAACTTAGCTGATGGTAACTAGAATTTTTCTAAATATATTGATAAAAGTCCTAAAACCTACCTATAAGGGTTGCGATGCATATTTAGGAGTTAATTATTTCTATATATCTTTTTTTTCCATATTTCATTACACGTTAGCATGCCATTAAAAAAGGAAACAAAAATCATGTCTCTCATGTTAGGCATCTTATAATGCATTTCCTATAAAAATAGATTAAAAGTATCACCTTATGATTTCATTCAGGTTAAACGTGAATTTTTACATCACTCAAGCACTATTTGTTTCAAAGCAAATAGTTTTTTTCATTAAATATTTTCCTCGTTTTTTAGATATTTGGATCTCCTAGGAAAATAAGTTAACGTAATTTTTCCATAGTCAATGGAAATTTTATACTTCAATTTGAGAAAATAATTTTCTCTATTAAAAATCAAAAAATAATTTTTCAAATTACCACTAGACCTCGACACTAGAGCACGAGAACCCCGACGAATGTAGCCCATATGCTAAGCAAACAGGCCGAGTAACTCCATTGAGGTTGAGCCTAGGTCCTCAACAGTCAAGCACAAGTCCCCATAGCCAGGGCCTAGGTCCCTCGAGGCCATGCCTAAGCCTTAGTGTGCGTGCCAAAGTCCTTGATTGTTGAGCCCGGGAACTCAGCCCCTACACCAATGTCATCGGCACCCAAGCTTGGGTCCAACGGAAGCTGGCCACATCCTTGTCGCGACCTCTTTTTTCGACGCCCGATCAGGGCGGGCGCCTTGCGGAGGCTAATGGCTTGACTAAATTTATTAAGTCCGGACTCTCCCAAGTCCACCAATTCACGACTTTAATAGTCTAAGTTTTTTTTAACCTGTAAGTCAATTTTAAAACGGAGTCGCCACTAATCGATTTGGGGTGGGTCGATTAGAAACCCAAGCGAAGTATCGGGAGAAATACTCGCCCATGCGCAACCAGAAAAATTAGGATCGGGGACTTGATTACACTAGTCAATCACTAATGCCCTTTCGGTACCTAATCTTGTTTAAACTCTAAGGCTTTTTGGATGTTTGAGGGATTTTCCATGCATTTTGGGGAGGAAAAACATTTTTGAGTCTTTTTCTCATTTTTCTTTTACATAAAAGGGATTTTTGGATTTTTGGGTATTTTTAGAAAATACAAGTCTTTTTAGAATTTTATGAAAATTTTTGGCATTTTATGAATTTTGACTTTTTTTGGATTTTTGGCATTTTTTTGGAAAATATGAAATATTTTTTTATTTTTTTTATTTTTCAGAAAATAAAATATTTTTTTTAATTTTAGGAAAATAAATTATTTTTTAATTTTCTTGATTTTTTTGGAAAATAAAACATTTTTTACTATTTTTTGATTTTTTTTAAATAAATCATTTTTTTGATTTTTTTGATTTTTTTTATTTTTTTGAAAATAAATTATTTATTTTTTATTTATTTATTAAAATATTATTTAAAATAAGAGAAAAGCCGACCGGGTTGGGTCCGACCCGGCCGGCTCGGATTTTTTTGTCTTTTTTTTTTTTTTTTTTTTTACTTTATTGAAACGGCGTCGATGGCCCGTTGTTTTGGGAGCGGTCCGGCCCGACCCGACGACCCGGCGAAACCCTACCCGGATCCGACCCGAATTCCGGCGATGACCCGGTTCCTGCGAGGAACCCTACCCGACCCGGCTCCGACCCTACGACCTGGTTTCCAGCCGCCCCAAATCGCGCAAAACCCTACCCGGTTCCTGACCCGGTCCGACTCGACGACCGGGACCGCGACCCGGAAAATCGAGAAACCTAGGGTTTCTATTCGCGGCGCCGAGGGGGGGGGGAACGAAGTGTTGTCGGGGCAACGGCGGCGACAACTGCGATGGTGGAGGCGGTGACGATGGCGACGGTGGCGACGGTGATGACGGCGACCCTTATTACCCGTGGCGAGGTGGCGGACGGCGAACGGTGGCGGAGGGCGCGCGATGGTCGCGACGGCGGGTCTCGGCTTCTCGGATCTGGTCCTCCTCTCTCCAACTCCTCTCGCTCGGCTCCGATTTCTTCCTTCTCCCTCGGATATGGGCTTGCAAGCGCTCGGGTCTCCCCTGAACTCTCTCGGGGAAGCTCGCAACGCTCGCTCGTTTTCGATCTCTCTCTCTCTCAGCCTCCACCCGCTTGGATCTCTCCCCTCGGGCTCGCTCGCCGCCAGCCTCCCCCGAAGTCTCTCGGAGGGAGGTCGCTTGAGCTCGCGACCCAACTCTCGACTTGCTCGCTCTTTGAGCTCCCCGAAGTCTCTCGGGAACCCCTCTGAGCTTGCTGGCTTCCTCTCTCTCTTCTGTGTCTCCTTTCCGATGAAGGTGGAGGGCCTATTTATAGGCGAGGGGGCGACCGGTCGACGGAGCTTCGACCGCCGGTCCTCGCGCTCTAAACGGCCTCCGCCGATCGAACCGGCGTCCCATCCGCCACCTGTTCGCCAGCTGCCCCCCACGCGCGTCGCCGTCCATCTGTTCATCCAGCATCGCACCCTCTCGCGCGTGTCTTTGCGGAGCGGACGAAGGAAGAAGATGACCGAAGCGGGCCGGGCTAGAGGAGGAGGAAAATGGGCCATAGGGGCCCACGCGGAGGGGGAAGAGAGGGAGAGAGAAATGGGCTGCTTTTTTTGTTTTATTTTTGTTTTTGTTTGTTTTTTTTTAATTATTATTTATTATTTATTATCCGAAAAAGGCAAAATAAATAATAAAAAAACCTAATTAATTAAAAAAAAAAAACGAAATTTAGGCGTCAACAGCATCCTAGAGGCCAAGAGTGAGAACTTATTGCCTACGCACAGGTACCCAGCAGCCATGCTTAGTTACTAAGTCCCAACACCCCCATTATTGGCACCCACACTAAGTCAATCAAGACCAGACCTAGGTCCAAAGAGGTTGAGTCCCGGTCTCTCAAAGCTTGGCCTAGGACCCTAGTGCCCGAGACCAAGGACCCAACAGTTATGTCTGAGTACCTAGCTCCCAAACCTAAAGTCATTGGCGCCCAAGCCTCAATTCATTAAGGCCAAAACTGAGTCCTCAGTGGTCAAGTCCGAGACCACAAAGGTTGGGCCCACATTTCTTGTGGCCAAGCTCAAGACCTTGATGCCCATTCCTAGGTTCTTAAATTCCTTGTTTGGTACTAGACTCCCGCATGGAAGTTATTGACACTTGGGCCAAGATCATTGGTGACCATGCTTGAGACCCCAACACCCGTATTCAGGTTCCTAGCAAGCATGCCCAAGTAGCCAACTCCCACAACTAGACCCAGCTTCAAAGAGGCCATGCCTGACTCCGACGCATGCTTGGAACCCGACTCCAACTTCCAAGTCATTGGCGCCTAGACCTACATTCACAAAGGTTGGCCGCATGTGCCTTAGGGCCGAGCCCAAGACTCCAATGCCCGTGCCAGATCTCCAACTGCTGTGCCTGAATATGAGGCTCCCGAGCTCAAGCCAGAACATTCTAGGTGTAATTTTTCTTGCAGAGGTGCTAGGAAATTTCTAAAAAAGAGTGAATGAAGGCTGAAGGGTCACCACGAAGAGTGATCCAAATTGAAGCACTCAACATATCGTGTTTGCCCAACTCAATGGAAATCTCGACAAGGTTAATTTAAAGTGAGCTAATCTTCCCATCCATCTTCGGAGTGCTCCCAGCAGACATGCAAAAATAGCTTTGGCGGTGCATTAAAAAAATTTAAATTTATTTTTATATTTGAATTATATAAATAGATTTACGTAAGTTGCCAAAAGAACACCTCAAGTGTCACAACCTAATACGGGAAGACACATAAGTGACAAAATTTTCAAAAAGTACATTTAAGTACCAAAATTGAAAAAAGAATGAACATTTAAGTGTCAACAATTAGAGTTTCCAACCAAACAGCTAGGTGACTTTTTTTCGGAGAAAAATTTAAATGATGTGGCATTTAAAAAGAAAAAAAAAAGAAATTATTTACATAGACGAGGTGAATGACGTTACGTCATCCATGTAGACTACGCAAGACAGCCCTAAATGACATCAAACGACTTCATTTGGGCATGGTCCACGTAGACTACACAAAGACGCTGTACTGTAGCAAGGTGGGGTTCAAGAGGGGGCCCTGGACGCTGGAGGAGGACGAGCTCCTCGCCGGCTACATCAACCACGAGGGGAGGGACGGGAGGGACGCAAGCGCACCCTCCCTAAGTGGGCCGGCCTCCTCCACTACAGCAAGAGCTACTGCCTCCGCTCGATGAACTACCTCCGCCCGTCCATCAAGCGCGGCCAGATCGCCCTAGACGAGGAGGACCTCATCCTCTGCCTCCACTGCTTCCTCGGCAATGGGTACCCTTCTCTTCCTCCCAAATTCTCGAAGATCATCGAGCCGGATCAATCGAGGTTGAGCTTTCCTGATCTTGGCTAGAGTTTCATGCATTCTTGAGGAGGGGCCAATTAGGGTTTCGATGTTCTCTCTCGATCGCTCGCTTGGTTTCTCTCTTCCACTCACTGATTCGCCACCAATGCCTGCAGAATTTCAGCTCCCCACCCATCTCTCACAAGAACCTACACTCTCACTCAATCGCTCACTCACTTTCTCTCACATTTTTCAGCTCATGAGAAGTCACAACCATAGCATTCCACAAACCAGTCACTGATCAACCAAAAATCTCTGCAAAATTCAAAGGATGCCATGCTCTCCATTTCCAAGATTCTGCGATGCAATTTGGGAGCAAACCGAAATTAGGGCTTGGGGCTTTCAAATGGGGATTTTGGTCAATTTAGGATTTTTAATTTGGGGGAACATAGAGAACGGCATCATTTTAGTCAAGGATTGCTGAGTGGACATTTTAGCGAGCCACGATCAGTTTTAATAATAAAATAACGACACATCAGAATTCTGACAAGTCTCGTCGGAGTTTGGCACTTATGTATCCAATTTTCAAAAATAAAAATAAAATGACACTTAAATATATCATTTACAAGTTTTAGCACTTACGTGTCTCCCTATGCCAAATTGCAGCACTTAGAGTGTTCTTATTTGCTTGTAACTCATTAACTTGAATTTGTCATTCAAGGTAATTCTTAATTAGATATAATAGTTTGGTCGAAGGTCCCTCTTAATAATCTCTTCAGCAAAAGATAGGGGCTTCTCCTGCTTGTACACAACTTTTTGCTTTAGCTTAACGAATTAAATGTTGTCCTATTCCACCAAATTCAGGAAAAATATGGCCCCTAAGGTGTGTCCAATTGTTCCTGTCAAATTAATGAAAGGTAAAAGTCACATGAAAGGCTCTCTATCTCTGGGAAGGACAGAGAAGGACCCTGCAAGAAGGGCGGGGCGCTTTTGGCATCATCCGTGGTCGTGACGGCATCCTAATCTTGCATCTCATACTCTGCAAAGAGGCGCATCTCTCTCTCGTGTTCTGGACAAGGTTCCACACTATGCTTGGGTAGTGACATGAGCCTAGCCCAAAGTTTATTCCGAAAGAAAAGTTATTGGGATTCGAATACGAAATCCGTCGTGTCTCTTCCCCTGTCAGTAGTAACCTTCAACCTAAAGATAAAACACACAAAAGTTGTTATATCCTTTTTCACCTCATTTTGGGTGCATTTAAAGTTTGATGAATTTTACTTGTAATGTTCACGTTGTCATTTGATTGCTGTCGTTTATGTAGAAATGATATACATTGATTTTTTTTGGGGGGTGGGGGGAAGTTGCTTTAGAGAACAATTCGAGTGCCTCAAGAAGAAGCATGAACATCATAAAAGATCCATATAAATATTGTTTATATTATGTCTACTTTGTATCGTTTGCATCGTAACTAACGCATTTTTTTTTTTTTAAGATAGTTATCATGCCACCACTCGGTGTGGCCAGTTGCATTTTTAAGAGAGACAGAACTATGTACAAATAACAAATTGATGGATAAACGTAAGCAATAATTGCATATTGCATCTTGAGATTCACACCTATATCAAACACTATCAAGAGTTTTCAATACATACAATTTGCATCTCCTCTAACCTGAAAAGACACATCTACTCCCATGCAATTCATAGCCACACATACACCCTTCTCTCTCTCTCTCTCTCTCTCTCTCTCTCTCTCTCTCTCTCTCTTCCCCACGTCCCTCTCCTCGTACACCCCCCCGAGGACCATGGAAGCTTGAACTTGAGCTAGTGCAAGCTCGACCTTATGAGGTGTTGATACATAAATTTTGGCTAAATATTTAAAATAAAATTGCATAAAAAAACCAAGGACTAATTTGGCCACAACAAAAATATTTTTCGCACCACCTAGGTATTAATATCATTTGCTTTTACTAGGTTTCATTATTCTATTTTTATTTCCCTTTATTTTACTCTAATTTCGAATAAATTAAGGGAAAAAAAATGGGTCCACGGGGTTGGGCTTCCACGCCCAGCCCCTTCTTCTTCTTCTTTCCACGTAGGCTTAAGGCCCATCCCTTTTTTCTTTCTTTGGCCTAGCCCCCGTCCCTCCTCCTCCTTCTTCTTCCTTCCTCCTTCCCTCTCCACCTCTGCAACTCACACACGTAGAGGACGCCAACGCGTAGAGGACGATCTATGGCAAAGAGAAGGGAGTAGGCCAGCAATGGATAGGACGCACCTTCAAAGCGAAACAAGTGGGCGGCTGAGAAGACGGCCAGTTTGTCGCACAAGGCCAGTCGGCACACCAAGAATTGGCGGCTAAAGCCTCCATCGACCGGCCCCCTCGGCCCATAAATAGAGCTTCAGGCGGAGGCCAAGAGAGGCATGAAGAGAGAGAGATTGGAGGAGCGAGCTCGACGACTTCCCTTGAGAGACATCTAGGGAGGTCTAAGAGTGAGCAGATCCAAGATCTGAAGGGGGAAAGGAAAAGGGGAAGGAGATCTGGGGAAGGCCAGATTTGAGAGAGGGAGGTTTGGGAGAGAGAAACCAGGCTGAGAGAGAGAGATTTTAATCTAAAATGATAAAAAAAAAAAAATAAAAATTGAGCTTCATGGAATCTGAATAGATCTGTATGGAGTTACCACATGAGGTTATCAAGATTTTCAGATCATTTTGGATTTGTGCAATGATTTCCTGAGGATATTCCAGTCTTGGCCAGTCTCACATTCTTTCAATCTTGTTCTTTTCCTCTTGAGGAAAAGCATGCTTGAAAATATACATATTGATCTATGCTGGTGTCTTGGGTCTGGAGAGAAAATCAATAAGAACATTTTTCTTTCCAACAATGTGCTTGGTTTCAAAAGAGTATTTTGAAAACTATTATGCCCATCAAAGCAGTTGAGAATGGTGAATCTGCTTTTATTTGAATTTGGTCCCATATCTAATTTTATTAGGAAATGATGGCCAATAAGATGGAATTCAAACTTTTTTGTCTCGTTCTTTATTGTCAATATTTCTTTGAAAGTAGAATGATAATGCATTTCAGCTTGGGAAAACTTTGAACTTTTATAAGCGCAGAGGTTTCGCTTACCTTCAATTTCTTTAGATAGTATGGCTACCCAATATTCATCACTAGTATTGCTTTGAAGGATTCTCGTCCTAGTGAATGGTATTTGCAATAGAGGAAGATTCTACAATGTTTCTTTTAGCTTTGCAATTGCTTTGGTTTGAGCTTTACTCCAAAGCGGAGGATTATTTTTCAACATCAATTGCAATTGAAGCAGCAATTTTGCAATGTTGGGAATAGAGTCTTGGATATAATTAATTATCCCAAGAAATTACTGAACTTACTTTTTCGTGAAATTTTCTTCTGGGAATTTAACAGTTCATGAGCAATATGCAGCCCTAGATAGTACGTACCTTGTTGAGGTGCATACCAAGAAATTTAATTTATATCTGAGTAATGTTCATCTTTCTCTGAGAAAGCATAATTTCATATATTTTTCACAATATCTACAAACTGGTCGAGGAGTTGGCAGTGAGATTCTTCATTAGGGCTATAAAGTAAGGTGTCATCAATGTAGAATGCTGCACTTGACAAGATTGGCTGAAAAATACGGCACATGGCCTTTTGGAATAAGGGCGGTGCTACTTTGAGGCCAAAGGGAAAAACTTTCAATTGAAAATGCTGGTTTGGAATATAAAACCATGTATTGGGTCTATGTTCAGGATAAATGCCCAATTGCCAAAATCCAACTTTGAGGTCAAATTTGGAATAAATGTGGGTTTTGAATAATCTAGCCAAAAGGGAATTTCGAGAGAGTAAATGGAACTTGTCATCTTGGAGGAAGAGGCTAAGAGGTTGGAAATTGATTACTAGTCACATTTTTCCTCGATTATGCTCAGCTCGTTTATTGACATAAAAAGCTTCGCAGGCTTATTAGGAATCTAAAATTTCAAAAAGGCCACTATTGTAGTAGCTCTAAGCACTCCTTTTAAGCAGCAGCAAGATGTTCTAGATTCATTCCCATATGACTTGCTTTTGTGGAATTTATATCTTCATTCTTTTTAAATGGAAAGCGAATAAAAAACTCTAGATTTTTCCACAAAGGATGGGGACACTTTTGAGAGAAGTCATAGTGAGATTCCGAATAGGATTCTAATAGTTTTTACATGATTAGATCCCGTAAACTCATTTGGATGGAAAAGAGCCGTTGAATATTGACAAATTTAGAGAATTGATCTTGATACTTAAGGCATTTTTCAAGAATGATTCGGAGTTGAGGAATTTGAGTTATAATATCTCAACCGATAATAAATCTTTGTTGGGGAGACTAGATCCGAAACTTTTAGTGGTTACAGAACACTAAGGGAAGAACTAAATAGTTACTAGTGTAATTCGCGCATTTGTAGAAAAAATTATCTCATAAGGCATAATTGAAATATCGAACACAAGAAGTCCAGTAGTATTCAGAAAGAACCTTTGTATCTAGAATTGAAAAACTTACACCAGTATTTATAAGAGCAATGACTGTAATTGGTTTAGCAAATTTTGAGGTAAGGATTTTTACAAGAACATAAGGACAATGGACTTGACTGGAATATATACTAGGGTTTTTCTCTAAAGAGATGAGGGATATATGGAAAATATCTTCAGAATCTAAATTAGAATTAGTTTCACTAGATGTTTGATAACAAAGAATAACACAAAGAGTTTGCTCATATGGGTCTTCATCAATGGAAAACAATGATTCAATATCATCATTTTCAAGTAAAACACAAGTTTCAATTTCAATGTGATATATCAAGTAATTCTGACCTTCTTTCGTCTGGGAGCAATTTTTGGCAAAATGATCCTTTTTGTTGCAGATGAAGCATTGAGTTGATTTCTTGCGATCTAAGCAATCTTTACTTTTTCGCATGAATCGCCATTTTTTCTTTCTCCGGAAATGCTTAGATCCATGCTTGGATTTTTCCATCCAATGCTTTTTGAAATGCTTTTTCTTTCTAGAAGATTTTTCACAAAAGCCATCACAATCATTTTTGGAACACTTAATCTTCAAATTCTAACGCAAACAAGCTCTGTCAAGTTGTCGATTGTCTTTGAGGTAGGTTTTCATCATCTGGTGCCTTAGACATAAATCATCAAGGCACAAATGAATCTCTTGTTGTATTTCTTCCAATGGAATATCCACAATTCTCCTTTGCTTATTGAGAAAGGATCTCTCAACTTGCTGAGATAGCTCTTTAGGAATAGAGGCTAAAAAAACCTGTTGTAGGTTCGCATCAGTTCCAAGGTCGTAGAAGAGTTTGATCATCTCTTGATAATGCTTGTTGAAAGAGAAAGCAGTATTTTCTTTTAAAAAAAACTCTCTTCTCTTGAGCTTATAGAGGTCAATAGGTTTGCCAATTAAAAATGATAGAGAAGAGCAATAACTTGGCCGAAGTCTGCTGAAAGTAGAAATTGCACTTGATCTTATTCTGTAACCGATTGTCACTAATGTTTGAGGCTTCCTATAAACCTCGTGACAAATCCAAAAATGACATCATACTTATCATGATTAGCTTGAGCGTTTAGCCAAGTATGAAACTCTTCAAATCTTTATGATCATTTGGAATAAGGAATATCATCAATAAAAAAAAAATGTTTGGAGGTGGAAGTTAGATTCAAAGAAGGATTATTTAGTTGGATGACCTCTAGCTTAGAAGGATTTGAGTCCATTTTTTGATCTGGAGAACCAGCCATGAATATTGAAGAAATGGCTAGTACAATGGGAAGGATTCAATAGCGGGGATTGAAAAAAAGGAGGAGGATGAAAGAGATACCGAGTTTGGTTCTGAATCCGAATCGATCAGAAGAATCGGTTCTAGAGGAGACTGAATTTGGTCTTTCAAAATAATAAGATCAAGTTGTTTCTCTTCTCGATTGCCCAAATCTCTCAAGAATGATTCTAACGGATTGGATAACATCATTTGGTATGGCTTCTCTTTTGTTGAAGTCGAAGATTCTTCAAGAATCTTTTCTTTCCCATTTTCTTTCCTTAGCTAGTCCATTTCTCTAAAGCGATTTCACATTTGTACCACATCAGTTCTATCTCGTCTAGTAAAGGTTTCTACGAGAATAACAAAGATTGAAGTGCTCTGTGGTGGTGAAAGAGAATACTCAGTTCGTGGCAAGGTCGGGAATGGATCATAAGGTTTGAATTTCCTTTCTTCAAGAAGTTGGATTTGTCTCTTAAGCTTCTCTATTTCCACCTTTGGACTTCTAAGATGATGATATCTCAAATGTTGTCCAAATTCCAAGGCATGAAGCCTTTTCTAAAAATCTAAAAGCATCTTCTTGGTGGTTTTATCATATCTTTTAAAATATCTTTGTATATCAACTATTTTGGAATCAATTGTTTTGAAAGCATTATTGTGTGCCAAAAGGGTTTCTAATTGCTAATTCAGGATGGTTTCGACAATAGAAGTTCTCTTTTGCCTTCCATTTTCGTCCACATCAGTAGGATCAGGGATTTTTGGAACATGACAATATCTTCCTTGAGGATCGATGAATTATTCATAGGCTGAAAAATAAAACCTACAACTTTCTCGAACAAGAGGAGGAAAATCTGTCTCTTGAAACATGGTGATAGAGGAGCTAACCTTCTTCTCTTGACTAGGTGATTGTTCACTTGGAACTTTAAGTGGATATGAACGCTTTTTTGCCCATTTTAAGATTGGCTTAAAGAATGGGGAAATGGCTAATTTTTTGTGAGGATGTGAGGGAGGTGGTGTTGGCGATAAAGCTGATAAAGCGGGAGGTGATGATGTGCATGCTAGTGTTGGAGATGGAGCTTAAGAAACCATGAATTGAAATTTATCACTCTCATCGAGAATATCAATAGAGGGGTCTCCCGTCAAATACCTTTTGTATACACCATCCTTTAGTTTTTTGGATTTCGCTTTGGGCTCTGCAGTCAAGTCCACTTCATCAAGAGAGTTTGTACAATAAGAACACTGATAAAATAAAATAAAAATTCCAAAAACAATTACTATATTAATCTTTGTAGTAATGGACAGGATTTCATTACTCTGAAAGTATTTAACAAGCTTCTTTGAATCCGGTTCATAGATTGATTCTGTAATGCAAAGTTCAATTATAAACAGAGTTTGGAAGATGGAAGGGTTTTCTTCCTTTTCTTTGTCGAATTTGATGGCAACAGTGCTGTCCTTTTTCCTCACAAATTCAGAATTTGAAGACTGGAGAGGCTTATTATTCTAGTGTAACTTTTCATAATTGGTAATTCAAGTCTCCGAAAAGAGTTTGGCCAACTTTTCATTGGGAATTTGCTTAGGGACATGGATGTAGAATGCCTAGTCATTTTGCATGGAGATGAACATGACATCTTCGTTTCCATTTTAGAAATTTAGATCAAGGGCATGATTCTACACTCGATAGAACATCTAGTAGTGCAGTGTTACTGCAATAGAATCAACAGTCCGAAGTGCTCTAGTAAGCTGAATCTAAACCTTCAAGAAGGAAAGTAGTTGAAAATCTAAAAGAGCAACATTGAAATTTGGATATAGAGTTACAAAGATTGTCCCAGCATTCAAAGTTATTTGCACTGTATCAATACAAGCATGTTGGTATTCTAGGAACCAAATATCCAATAGGGCCATCCTGGCTATGACTAGCAACCTTTTCAACCATGGAAAGTGAGTACAAGACAGACAGCTCCATAGTTGATATGAGAGTATCCCTACTGGGTCTACTATTTGGGAAATTCTAAAGGGATCTAGAGAGCAACAAAATACTCATTTTCAGTTGCTGAAATAAGATGTTGATCAAACTTGGAGGACTATACATACTCTTTCATTTCTTTAGAGCTTTGGCGGATAAGATGTCGGATTGAACGAATGAGGGAAAATGATGAAGAGGGTTTAACAAAGGCAAAATATAAGAGGAAGTTAAGTTTCAGAGATCTTGGTGTCACCACTAAAAGAGACCTCATAAAGATAGTCAATCTTAAGAGCATTTGACACACAGAAGTTTGAAAGAGAGGAGGAAGATAGAGAAGAAGTAAGTGTAACACGTGCATTGAGAGTTTCAGGGTCGTTCATGATGATGTGAAGACCTTCTTAGCATTGGATTCACCATCTAAGCGCATGGAACTATCCAAGTTATAGACAAAACCATGGCTTGGATACCAATGAGGGGATTTATGCTTAGAACCAAGTATGACTAGGTCAATCATAGCAAGTATGAACCTCTGTTCAAGCCTTCAAATGACTGCCTTTTAACTATGAACTATTTAGAAATTTAGATCAGAGCATAGAGAAATTCAAAGATGCCAGGATAGTAATATCTCTAACTTAGTAAAGCTGCATTTCTTAAAGAATCCTACTAGACAGGAGAAGAAAAAGAGTTTAGAGAGACATGAAAAGAATTTCCATAAGTATATGCTTTACTTCAAGGGACCCCACCCAAAACATTACATCATATTTGCCTTTTATAAGCATTAAGAGGTCACGAATGAACAAGAATCATACTCATGGGTCCGAAAACACACTAGCTCTAGGAATTCCGATCGAGAATTATTCTAAGTGGTATAAATAATGACTGTGAACAGTGATTTCCCTAACCTATTGTTACAGTGACCTGTGCTACAATAACTTTTGCTACAAATTTATTTGTCATCTCGAGAGTTATAGTCATAATCTGAATCATTAGAACTATGTCTTGCCAACCATTCTTTCTCATAGCGTTGTTTCATTCCGATGTCATCATCAGGAGGCCTGTTGGTATTGTGAGAGGATCCCCTTTGTGAATCAAGATATCCCACATTCTTTGACTGCTTGAGGCAGGTTCTTCATGAATTCTGAAGTGTCCTAGAGTGTCAGCAAGCATGACTGACCGGGGCCAATTTGTTGCTTGGGCATAATGGGAGGCTATGTTAGGGTCCATTTCGAGAGATAAAGACAAAGATCCTTGATCATATGGATCCTGAGAGAGAAGACCTCTCCATTGGGCATAGGATGCCTAAGCATAGGATTCTTGAGAGGATTGTGCAGGATTGTCTATGTCTGCCATTTCTTGCTCTTGTGATGAAGGTGTCCTTATTTGATTATGTGCTTACATGAACTCCTCGAGTGCTTATCTAGCTTCAGGTGCAAGACTATGGTGGTCCTATGGGACAGGTGTTGTGTAGTCCCATACTTCTTTAGGAATAGTCCGGTTTTCTTCCGAGCCACTGCTAGGTCAGCCTCACCATGGCTAGCCAACGCTAACCTCATAGTGGCTTGGTGAGGTCGAGCCTCGCCGATGGCTAGCAACTCAACCTCATCGGGGGCCGATAACACTCCAATGAGGTCTCCAATTACAGGCTAAAGGAGGAAGAAGAAAGAGAAAATCTAATAAAATTATTATTAAATTAACAAAAATTCTAAATCACAAAAGAATTTGAAAGTCATACCAAACGCATTTATATTCCAAAAATAGAAATTATGGATAATTACCAAATGCCTTCAAATGTTTAGAAACTCATCCAAGGAATAGAATCAGAAAAAACCATTTCTGTGCAAAAAATTATTCCTAAAATAAAATGGTTACCAAACGCACCATAAGTTTGTTTAGTGACTTTATTATTTTTCTCTCTTTCTTGTTTCTTTCATTTTGGCCGACAGATGGTCGCACATTGCCCAGATCTAGCGAGGGAATTTGCGCCCTCTCCTGCGGCCTGCAGGGTCGCGAAGGCCCTAAGGAGGGCCATCATGCCGTCACCTATGGCCAGTAAGACCGCAAAGGCCTTTGCCCAAGGTCTTCATGGCCTTGCTGGGTCTGGGCAAGGCAGCCGTTGCCAACCTCACTTCAATCTGCAAGGGCCTAAGTGAAGGTCGACCAAAATGAAAGGAAAACATAATAATTATTATAAAAAGAGAAAAGAACAAAAAAATTATTAAAAATTCAAATAATTATTAAAATATTATTAAAAATGTCCACAGTAGCATCAGCTAATAGCTATGCCATTTAGGAGGGTCAATGTCCATTTTAGCAATTTCTAGTCAAAATTAACCAGATAGACTAAATTGCCAAAATATGAAAAGGTTTAGAATTAAATTTGTCCAATTAATAAAAATTATAACTGAATTGGCACTAATACATTAAATTTATGATTTTTTTTATACTTTTTCCGCTTAAAGCCTATTGATAGCAGAGTTAATCAGAACGACGTTGGTACTACTTCGCTTACCATACTAAACATGGACGCCTCCATTTTGACGGTAAAGTAGAAAATATGGTACTGACCGAAATTTGCGCCTAGAGTTCATGTTTTAACTTCACTTAGCATTCGTCCACTATGTCACGCATTCTTATGTTCTGTCATGCGTTCATTTGTCATGCCATAAATCTATCATGCCTCCTTACACCATGTTATTTATTCAGTCACCATGTCATGTGATAATGTGTTACGTTATGCATATCTCTATTATGTGATGAGTATTTGCATCGTCATCTGGTATTCTGTAGAGTGTGCCCTTACGTTACGTTGTAATGTCATAGGCATTTTCATGCTATTTCATTGCGTTCGTTTCTACATCCTCGTGCTACATTGTTTGTTCAGTTTTATGTCATGTGCACCCTTAACCGTGCTATCTTTTCTTTATCAAGCTGCGCATCCTCATATCATGTCATCTGTTTGTCGTGTAATATGCATTCGTATGCTATGCCATTTATGTAATTCATCATGCATCATATGTCAAACCATATGATCCGAATTCCGCCATCCAGGCGCTATATTGGGAAATTACGGGCTATGTCGATGCAATTACCCATGCGTTTGTTGCCCATGTATGAAAACTCCAGCAACTAGATGTAGTTATCCAAAACGACAGCATCTAAGACATCAGAAAAAGCTTATGATGATCGTCTTTTTATAGAGAGAATATATGTTTATATACATAGAAAAGGCATCGTCTCATAAATTGGTCTACTTGAACGCTGAAATTTAACTTCAAAGAGGCTGTAAACAAAGTTGCAGAAATCTCAAAGCGTATCTTTGTCATGAGAAGCCAGAGAAGCTCTTGCCATAATTTTTTTCATAAAGATATCAAGTTAACTAGAGTTTTCAATATATGGTATCATGTATTTTATCTTAATTTTTTGGTAACTATATAAACTTAACACCCGAAATTTCCATATATGACATCTTGAATGGACGATGTTATATTTGCATTTACATCAACGGAGGAAAAGTGCATCATAATATGAACAGCAGCAGCGAGTCTCGTGGTTTTCGAATCTGTTAACAAAATCATCCCAAGGTCGGCTCCTTATCAGCCGTGGAAGAAGGCCTAATTTTGCTCAGTTGTACATTTAGGGCACATAGAGTGAGGTCCATTATAAAGTAAAAGAAGTAGGTCATTTTGATGAAGTTTCTCTTATCATTGAAGATCTGAATAAAATGTTCAAAACCAATTAACCTTGATCTTGCTGATAATGGAAATCATGAACAAGGCCAAAAATTTTACATTGTGTATCAGTAAAGACAAATAATTCATTACAACTGGACTATCTAGTTAACAAAACCTCCAGAAGCAAATATCTCCAATCAAGATCTTTGCTTTTTTCTTTGCTTATGGAGCCTTTGATCCTAGCTTGCGCTTTCTGGAGGTTTTTTCTGATTCAACCGCCTCTTTCAATTTCTCGAGGGCTATCATAAAAAATAAATAAATAAATAAAACAACCTTACTTAGCTCATATAAAAAAAATATTCCCTCAGTAGCCCATCAACCAGACACTGATGATCAGATCAAATAAGCATATAGCACAAAAACCATAAGAAACCGCTGAATTCCAGCTGTTATCGTTCTATTATCACACCGTGCATTAGAAAAGACGGAAAATCGAAAATGCTCATCGCACACAAAAATTAGTAGGTTGGTCAAATGTTAATTTGTAATGGCCAGAAAAATAAATCTTAAGTTATCAAGCAGCATCTGTTTTGCGACAGATGCAATCAGCAGATTACCTGATGTGTATGAACTGCGAAACGATTCGACTGAGCTGGCAGGAAGTGAGTAAACAGGGCAAGAGTTGTTGTCAGCTTTCTGTAACATCTTCTTGAAACGCTTGACCTAATAGGTGGAAATGGATCCAACAAAATCAACACCATCAGATTAATACCATTAAGAAGATTGAAATCTCCACAGTAGCAAGACCTAGAAAATTAAAACATCTGTTGATTGATCCACATGTCTAAAAAACTTCAATACTGAGAGGCAACTTGCGATATAGAGACTCGTAAAAACTCGCCCAATCATAAGTAGGCAAGAATGTGCATGTGGATATGTGCATTTACAATCAGAGTTTTATAGTGTTTGCTTGTCCACAGAAAGTTCCTTCCCCCAACAGATACGACAAAGACAATATGGTAAAGCAACCAGTGTAAACAAACACACCCATGGAAATGTGACCAAACTTTCACATCCAAGCTCTGGTTGCTTGTCCATGAAAACCTTCTTTTTTCAGAATGAAAAGATGAAATGGATTTAAGTAAAGCAGAACCTGTTAAGGACATGATGGTAAAGCAAATTCACAACAACGGCTTTTGTAAATTCTCTGGCATGGCAAAACAATAATAGAGAACTTTGTAGGTTCTGTTTTTATTTGACACTCTGATTCTCATAAACACTGCAAGAGGGGTATCAAAGTCGGGCTTAACCAAGCCAGATGAACATGCCTGCGCTGAGTCCCAGAATTATAGAATGATAGGACATTGAATCAAATTGTGTGTGTGAACAAATAACATACATGCCTCTCCTTCTCCCTCTCCCTCTCCCTCTCCCTCTCCCCCTACCCCTCCCTGCCTCCCTCCCTCCCTCCTAGATTAGAACTGATTAAAATCCTCAGATTTATACAGACTGGTCAAATTCTTTCTCCGAGGAATCAAACGAGTCAAGAAGAAAACACAAGAAAACAGTCTACCTCATCTTTACGCAACAAAGTGAAGCATCGACCAGTCTGGCCAGCTCTAGCCGTACGGCCTGCCCGATGTATGTATGTCTTTATATACAGAGGTATTTCGTAATTGATGACATTCCTCACCCCTTCTACATCCATTCCACGTGTCATTGCATCAGAGGAAACAAGAACCTGTACATCTCCTTCTCGAAATGCTTTCAGGGTTTTACTGAAACACAGACTTTATGTTACTAAAAGCAGGCTGTGCAAAAGAAAATAAAGATATGTCCATTTACTTAAAAGAGCAAGCCAAAGACGCATATTTTCAAATACAAGCAGCATTATGCAGCTAACATAATCATGCAATATGATATTTGTTCCAAAATTGACATTTGTACAAGTTATAATGAAGATAGACTTTGCAACTCAAATAAAAGTCCTAGAAGTTCTTCAAGTTTAATTAGTGAATTCATCTACAAGAATTGTGTATTTTTAGGATTTTAAGTTTGAGTAGTAGGATGTTGCGTTCCCTCTTTCAACTCATTTTTCTTATTTAGAGCTTTCCTATTTCAAGGAGTAGAGCTTTTAGAAAATCAATAAATATCGTTGTAATTCTTTCTTTTGAATAGAGGTGGTAAATTATTGCATTTTGCAAGTATTTGCTTTGGGACTCTAAGATGCAATTCTTCTCTTAAGTGTGATGCTTAAGAAACCATAGGTTTGATGCTTAGGAAACTTTCATTCTGCAGCCTTAAGATTTATTCTTCACTTGGGACTCTTTGTCCTACATCACACTGCTTCCTTTCCATTTCTTTCAACTGGCGTTTTTGCTTTATATCTCACTTATGTTCAATCTTCACCCATTTCATTGCCTTCAAGTCAGTAATACAGGTAATGAAATTATGTGATTATGAATACATTTGGTAGACATTTAGAGTTTAAGTTCATTTTTCAAATGAAAATTTTTTTTCCACACCATGATATGGCTAGTGTTGTGCAGCTTCCTCAAGAGTTCATGGCTTGTCCAACAAGTTCCAAGATGTTGTGTTTCTTCTTCTGTTATGCAGGGAGGAAATTCTTTTAGCTTCCTTCTATTCATCATACTTTGTTACATTGATCCCTGTTGCTATGTGGGCCTAGGACTCCAGCCACTTGATACTCAACATTTCTTTCAGAAAAAGAACTCCGATTTACAAGTGAATGAATCATTTCATTTAACAGGGTGATCATGCATCAAAGTTCATTGCAATACCCTCTATAAGAGAAATATGTATTTGACTGAGGTACTATCCTACCTCCAAAGTTCTATCCATATTTTAGCTTTAGTCCAAAAGTCTGATTCATATTGCACTTTCAAGGACTTCACTTGCTTTTCGTCCTATCATATTGCTTCATGATCTGTACGTACATATTTAAATTTTCTGTAGTTGTCAAACTTAACTAGGATACACATGTCAAACTTCTATATAAGAAACTCTTATTTTATAGCATGGATGAGCTAAGTGATGTCAAGCAAGCAACTGCTTTGTTTCATAAAGAGCACATTAATTGTCCATGAATTATAGTACATTCTTATCCTTACAGGAATATGTCATGTATTAAAACTCTTTTGGTCCCTAATTCAAGAGATAGGGTGAAAATGAAAGGAAATCTGTTGGGAAAAACCAATCAAAGTTTAGTATTGTCTATGAGTTATGGCTACTTTTTTATCCTTAGCTATATGTCATGCATTAAAAAGTCTTTTTGTCCTTAATTCAAGAGATACAGTGATAATGAAAGGAAATCAATTGGGAAAAACCAATCAAAGTATAGTATCAAATGAGAGATGTCGCTGAATATTCTTTAAGATTTACACAAGTCAAACGCAGATGCCTGTTGAGAGGTGTATTAGCCTTTAGCTTCTTCTAAATTGTAAATTTAATTTAACATGCTAACAGAAACTGTCTTTAAACACGTGATATTTCAAAAAATTCCTGTGACTCAATAATATCACTAGTAACTACAACCCACATGTAACGCTTCTGTATACGCTGCTAACATAAAAGATCAGGCATTACCTTCTCACAGACTGACGTTGAAGACCAGAATACTCTTTGATCTTTAGTGGCAAATCAGTAAAGAAATTTAGTAAAGTGCATAAACGATGAGTTGACTCCACAGATGAAGTGAACACAATGCATTTCTCTCCTCCTAGATTTTGCAGAAGGGCAACCAAGTAGATGGGTTTGAGCTTTGATTGACATATCTGCACATAGATCAATGAATTACACGTGCATGAACCCCAACACATTAGTCAAAAGATAGATCGACTTCACAGGAAATAGCAGTAATAGTAATTTCCAATTAATAGAACTGGACAAGAACACATGCAACTGATGTAAGGAATCAATCAAAATAAAGCAGAATATGAGTGGTTCAACTAGTCTCACTCAGCAATCCACATACAGAAATCAAGGAACCAATCAATGCGAATGAAAGGCAAAGTATTTATATTCCAATCAAAGTATACAAGATAATATCCTGAAAACAATTAAAGTGGATGTCCAAGAATTAGATGAGAAACAAAGTAGTCATATGCAGAACAGGGGTGCAATTGCAAACATATTCAACAGCCATTCTTAAGATATGAATATCAAAGGTGTGAGGCAAGAAATGATGGACAGACTCGTGAAGTCTAGTAATTTTCAAGCAAAGGCATCATAGACATCTGGCTACCGAGATGAAATGATACCATATGGGAAAAATTGAGCATAGCAGTGTGGGTATCAGGAGAGTTTCTTTCTCAACTCTGATGCCAATACAAGATTGTGTTCACTAAAGTATAACAGCAGATAGCAAACTCATGGGGGTTCGAGTCATAACATTTAAATTGAACAGAATGAAGCCACTAGAAAAGAATATATACAAAAATACAGTAATGTCAAAAGAATGTAATATATCATGATTCATGAAGTATTCTGCATCTTTGAACTACCAAACATTAAAATAGGCGGAGATGATAATTCCCTTAATAAAGAAAAGTGCACATAGGAAGGACAAGAAGACATAAGTAATCCCAAAGACCGACAAGTTAAAGGATCTTAAAAAGGGCACAAATGATAAATAAAAGCAATTCTTCATCTTATGCTTTATCTTCTCTCTTTGCAGATCTAAAAAAGGCCATGAATGAAAAAAGAAAAAAAAGCAATATCTCACGTGATGCTTTATTTGCTCTCTTAGAGAAGCTCCTGCTTTGCTCATCCTGAAATAGGAAAGCTCCCTGACTCCTTTGTCTCTCTCCTTAATAATTCTTTCTCTCGATATAAGTAACTTATTGAAGTTCTGATTAATTTATTTTTAGATGAATAAGATATGTCCGTGGATGTAACCTCCAATCAAAGCTCAACTAAGGAAAATTCTATAATTAAATTGTTGTAATATGCACCACGGAAAAGAGACAACTAATCCTTATCTCGCTAAGAGGAGATAGCTAGATGAATCCTTTTGCAACAACTTCCCTCGATTCTGTATCTTCTTGCAGATCTAAGTACCCCAAATCACTGCATACCATCTTCTGCCATTCCCTCTTAGACTTTCCCCTCCTAACAATCACGATACTATAGTTGCATCTTCTCGCCAGATGCATCCAAAGACCTTTGTTTCATCATCATTTTCATTGTAGTGTGTTCACATCATTTTGTTCTATTACTAACCTATACATACCAGATACAAAGTCACAGAGAACACAATTGCTAATCCTTGCCCATCTTCTTTTTTAAATTCATATTCAAAACATTGCAGCTGCAGCTTCCATGAAAAATTAAAGCTAGAATGCAATCATGAAACCTAACAAAAGCTAATGACAGCCCCTAGCATTTGGTAATCTTGTAAGTTTCTTTGAGCTAGTTCTACTTCTCCAAAGTCCAAATCAGTCAAATTCACTTGAGGAACCTTCCCATTGATCAGCGCCTTGCCCATTGACATATAATTCATATATCAAGGAATAAGTAAGAGCCTTACCATCCCACGAGGACTCAATAGCAAAGGTTCACATAATGGACACATACCAGTTTATATGATTCCAACTTTTCTGGAAAACGGTAACGCCTTCGACCAGTCGACAAGAACAAAGGGTGATGCAAATCAAGTTGAGACAGCTTGCTTGGATCCTGGGTCAGCGTAGCTGACAGAACCATCTTCACCAACCTAGGGTAAGACTTACCCTTGAAGCCCCGTTCAATTCCACTGCAACAGTATGAAGCACAGAAACTCCATTAGACATGAATGCCAAAGAGTGGAATTTTTTGCGAGTATATATGTCTGATGAATACAAAACCATTCAATCCAAAGAGGTACATACTAAGGAAAAATGTATACACACAAAAAAAAGAAGGGTCAAGTCCACTTTTGGTCCCCTAACTGATGTTGTCTGTGCAATTTTGTCTTCTAATTTGTTTTTGCACAATCAACTCCTCTATCTGGCAATAAGTGTTTGATCAATTCCCTTCATTAACACCATTAATATTGTCAATGTGTCACACTGACTGGGCACATTTTCATGTTAAAAACTAAAAATTTGCAAAGATAAATACTTGCAAATCTAGGACAATATATTCTTTAATATAGAAAGAAAAGAGGAAATAACAAGAAAATAAAAATATATATATATGAGATGGATGCGTGTGTGTGCGCACGCGCGAGAGAGAAAGAGAGAGCGAGAGAGAGAGAGAGAGAACTCGCAGGTGACAGGCACCATCACGATGATCAGTGGGCAAGCCGCTCCCACCACCCCTGCTGGCTCAAGTGGGGCAAATCTCAGGTGAAGCCCACATGAAGATCACCATATTCTCCTTCTCCTGAATGAAACCCTCTGTATTCACCCATGTCTTTGAAAAGAATCCCAACAGGGGATAATGGATTTGAATGACTGAATCTTACTGCTAGTAACACTAGTTAGTACTAGTTTGGTTCACTTTTGAAGAATCAAATCAACTATCAAAATGCAACGATAAAGGAAATGAAAAAGCAATTCCACTTTTTCCAATTGCAAGTCACACTTGTTTGTTGTTGAAAGATGGACAGAAAGAGAAGACTCAGAACCCACATAGACTTAGGCGACAATAGCTTGAGGTCGCAACCTCGAGCAATCCTAAGCCACCACTGGTGATTGCTGATGGTGCCTATCACCACCCTCTCTTCATTTTCCCTCTATTCTTTTTTTGTTCTTTCTTCTTTTTCCTTTTAAACAAAAAGTTAATTTATTCCAGATTTGAAATTATTTATCTTTGAAGTTTTGTTTTGTATGTTAAAAAGTGGCCAATCAGCATGCAAGGTCATCAATATAATTGTGTTATTGACAGGACTTGGTTGCAAAATTCTTATAAGTTGGAAGATTTGATTGCACAATGATAATGTTAGAGGACCAAATTGCACAAAGAGCATATAAGTGGGGACCAAAAATGAACTTAACACCAAGAAAAAACTCTTAACTTCGGTCTCTACATCCACAAAGCAATTTTTAACCCAAAGCAGGAACACTAGCAACTCAATTTGCCTTCACCTCCACAGATAAGGTGCAAAATATATGCAGCATATATAAAGACACAGTTAAAAAGGCAAATGGTTTGCCTGGGCGGGAAAGGCCATGCTGACAAGTTAAATACTTGGACATCCTAGATTGAATCACCAAGATGGCTTACCAGGAGAATGAATGTACCAATGCCTTGTGCTAAATGAAAGTAATCAAGTTGCAGGTTCCTCGCAACAGAATCATGCAACTGTTTTTGAGAAATTGAACAGCTAAGGGAAAAGTGGTCCTTACTCCTTACTTCTTAACAACCTCAACTAACCTTCTTGCCACTCTCTTTAACTTTTTAACTTATCTCCGTTTCTTCCCCTTTTTTTGGGGGGGCTAGGGGTATGATCTCTTCTGCCACTTCCTTTAATTCTAGTGTGACAAGGGTGCAATCTTGCAGCTCTTTTCCAAGAACTCATATCTTCATAAATTACCATTATCTAAATAAAACACTAGCAAAAAAAAAAAAATACAAAAACAAAGGATGGAAAGTTAAACTAAAATTTAGAGCAGCTGGTCCAATGCAGACTAAGTAAAAAGGATATGTGATGCATATCTTGACCATGCACAAGCAATGCAAATTTTCTTCAACAAAAAACTGTCCAATACAAGAAAGTTCAATGGCATCTCAGCAAAACCTAAGCTATTCATGTAACTATGGCCACTAGAAGAAAGTTTCATACAACATACCATCTCCTTATGGTTTTCATGGAACCAAACGCTGAATAAAGAGAAGATTTTGAATTCAAGAGTCCTTCATTGTTTGAATTAGTCATTTGAAGCACTGTAGGCAGCCACGATTGATAGGATTCTCTGAGTAATCTGTCAGTTTCATCAACAACCTGAGAAGTTCGTTATATCAGCATATTAGACTTCATATTCCAAACAACAGAATTTGATGGAAATATGGACAATAGAATCCCACATGTAAAGAAGACAGGTAGACCCTGGCATTTATGCCATCTGGCATGTAATTGTGACTTCTATTGAATCTAGACTAGTTAGTTGTAAGATATCAGCAAAAATAAGTGAAGTACCAAGGTCCTATGGTTAAGGCAGTCAATTTGAATTCAGAACAGGAGTCAAAGTACAAACAAGTAGAATCTTGATATCACATTCAATTAGGATCATGATCTTTTCCTTAAATTTAGTGCAAACTATAAAGCAAGTTCTTACGTCACATTCGAAGTCATTACCGGACAACGCAGAATAAAAAATTATTGCAGCAACAGAAAATAGATATTATTGTCATCAAAAGTTGAAAAGCCTTTAAGAGAAGACAGGTGCGAGTGATACAGCAATGAAGTTAGCAGAATTCTTTACACATTTCAAAAGAAAACTAAAGGAATTTAGGCCCTGCAAAACAAAGATAAAGTACGTCAAATTGTCATTAACCATCTTTTATGCTCAATGAAAAAAGAAACAAATGGTCCTTTCTATGCGAGCTATGTTTTTTCCTTCCAAATCCCCAGCCCAGACCCACCTAAAAAAGAAAAAGGAAAGATAAAAGGAAGACTAAGCTGTTCTTCTTTAGGTTTTCTTTGATTTATTCCCAAAATACATATCCAATTTTGGAAACTCATGACCAAATGGATGCTAAGAAGGTTGTCAATATCACTTTTCCATTAAGAAATTAATGGAGGGACCATAAGATCCATTGAAATTGTAAAATTACAAACACTTAAAAGAGAGTTTTAGGCATAGACTCCTTATGCTTAAAGTGATGCATGAGAAATGGAAGCCACCATAGATAAAACAAATTCCAAATAAGCTTGATATTATAAAACAAAAATGGATCAACTAATGGTGCATCTGGTCTTCTCATCTCCACCATCCTCATCAAAAGCATGGTAATTGACATGTACCTTCATTAAGATTGAAACAACTAGTTTTATATGCCATCAAACCACCAAAATTCTTTCAAATCGCAATGGTCATTGATATCCTTGCTAGTTGACCATATCACGAACTTCATCATCATTGTGGTTTTTAATCTCAATTGGTCTTGATGGTGAAGAGGCTAGGGCAATTGTTTGATTGGCTGAATGGTTTCTAAGTTTTAATGGGTTTCGCATAGTATGCCAACTTCCATAAGGCAAAGGTAGGACCAGTAAACTCTTCAATTTCACATAATAACATAAATCTCTGGCAACTTTTGACAAGGGTAGCATAGCTGGTGATTTTCACTTATTAATTAATACGAGAAAACGCAACAACTCAAAATTGTAACAACCACAGCTTAGATGATGAATCACTAGCTCATACTGCATTTTTCATCACTCCATGAGGAATGCCCAAAACTCGGTACATGTGCCTCTCCACATTACACAAGCTGAAAGTAATAATTCTATCAGACACTAGGAGACAGAATTCACTCTCCCTTGCAAATTCAGGATATAAAAGAGCGCAGATTCAATCAGGCCTATAAAATTTCTGACAGTAAGCAAAGACAGCATTAGGAACTCCATTACACAATAAAAAATCTGTAATTTTATTTAAAATGAATGCATACCAGATAGCAGAGATGCTCCAGAGTAAATCCAGGAGTGGAATTAATATGATCCACAAGCCTTCCTGGGGTTGCCACCAGTATATCCACAGCGCTTTGTAGCTCTGGTGAAGGATCTTCAGGGTCATAGCAGATGCCTGCCTGAAGCTTCGGTCTCTTTATAAGGTCAGCTATTTCATCAGCAATCGAAGACTGACCAACTGCCAAACCAACAGATAAACCAACAGGAGGTGCAATTGCATCAAAAACTTCCTTAACCTGAAGAAAAAGAAGAAACAATGGTATATATCCAGGAGTGACAAATTTGATCCTTCTATTCGGCCTACTTTGGAAATTTGTGACAAAACTAATTAAAAGGCTTCTATAGAGAGACGCCAATCTATGGAGAAACTCAATACAGACATGGCATTCAAGTTTCTGGAAATTGCAGATCCACACTATATAGTAGATATCCTAAGAATCCAGCTCTACAGAAGCAGTGGCAACAAAATTAAAAGTAGGTCTCTAACCTGCAATGCTAAGTCCCGAGTAGGTAAAACCACCAATGCACGTAGACATCTCACAGCACGAGTGGATAAAACCTGCACGATCGGCAAAGCATATGCCAAAGTTTTCCCACTTCCCGTCGGTGAATTGACACAAAGGTCTCGCTCAAAAGCACCAGGCCCTATTGTCTCTTGCCAGACAGCAACTTGGACAGGGAATAATGAAGAAAGGCCCATATTCTGCAATGCCCCCTTCAACCTAGTTTTGAAAACAAATTAACAATTAAAATAATAGAGAGAATAATATGAGAGAACATAATGCTTGAGGAATGACTGTACAGTCCCTCTAAAAATCATATGATTATTAGCTCGTCTATGGTGGCATGAGCTATGCCAAGTCATGCCATCCAGCTTTTTAATTGTTGGAAGATGCTTATAGAGGATGCTCAACTTTTAAGGAGTCAGGAGTGCAGCACCACCTTATCTCAAGTTTTGCATCTGGAAGGAATGCCGATAAAAGATTGTTTAAGGGTTTATAATCTTCAGTTGTTTCTATGTTGTTATCTTTAATTCGGCTCTGGACATCTTGTTCTGACTCCACATAGTCTTGTGATATTTCTGTTTGCATTTTGGCTTTCCTTTCTTTCTTTCCTCGTACATTTCCATTGTACTTCAATTTTTATGTTATTTAAAATCGTTAAATGTGTAACAATACATACAAAGATATATACAGAGAGCTCAGCGGACTAATTAAATTAAAGGCCTATTAATCTAATTAGCCAAATTGTCTAATGTGTCCACAAAAATTAACTGAAGAAAGTGATACATATAAACTAAACTTTGAAGGAGGAGAATTCTTTAATCAAAGTTACGTCTGATCACAGCAACCAAAATTGCCATTACAGCAGTTCAGCCTTTTAGCATATTTCAAGGCTCAGAGCTTTTTTCTTATCAGAACAGCAACCCGAATCATTTTTAGTCCTTATAATCTTCAAGGACTTCTCCAAAGAGGTTGACAGCTCACTGGCGTGGCAGAATCTAATCCCACTGCTTGTTGAAAGGAAGATAGAGATACACTGCTCATGTTCATCCAAGCCTAATTTTTCTTCCCATTTCAGAAATATGATCGTACAGATACCATCTTGTATATCAGCATCCTTTTATTCCAGCACCATCGATCCAAATGAAGAAGCACACAGAACATAATTCAACACCTCCCACCTTAAAGATCTCTAATGGAAAAGAAATGTCCCAAAACTTTCAGTGAGCTCTTTTCATGAATTCAAAATCATCGTGCCGGCACAAACTCAAATCCCATCCAGCTACAGAGCTTTTCAAACTAGCTACGATCACGACAGCTCTAACAACACCTACAAAACTCAAGCTTTTCAACTACTAAATTCTCCCGTGCACATCCAGAAGACGCACAAAACCTCATTTCTCAGCCATAATTATAAACATGGAGAAGAACTGCTCCACGACAAGTTGCCGAAAACCACCTGGGGTCAAGACAAGGGACGAGGTCGAGCGAGCATTCGTTGAAGAGGCTGACGTCGACCGGGCTCCTCATCCATGGCAGAGCAGGCACGCTGCTCCTTGGCCTCTCCTCCCCCATTAGCTCGAATCCCTATACACAAAACCCTAAACAGCGGCGGCCCGAGAACTCTGCAAAATCGGAATCTCTCTCTCTCTCTCTCTCTCTCTCTCTGTGTGATAGGAGCTTGATAACAGAGTAGGGACGATCAAGCAGAGTAGCCGTCACAGCCGCCGCCGCCCCCGCCCCGCCCTCTTGGCTTGCTTGACCTGCGATTAAGTTTGCGCGCGCTCTCGCTCTCACTGAAGGTTTTCTTTTAAAGGGCCAAAAAAAAAAGCCAAATTATTAATTCTATGCTATATGTCAACGTCATTTATAAGATTACTACCACGAATAACTCCAAATTCATAAAACTATTTTTTTACTATTAAAATCCAAAACTAATATATATATATAATAATTTACCCTTCATTAATTTCTGTTAAATTTTATAATCAAATTACCAAATTGAATGATACATGATAGTTAATGGATGTATCAATCTAGAATTTTACTTATCACAAGGTACTAAATTGTGATTTTTCGTGATATTAATCCAAATTAACGGAAGTTAGTGAAAGATAAATTTGTTTATGAACTTTGGTGGTTAGAAAATTAGTTTGAGAATTTTCATGATATTAACCTAACATATAAAGAGCCGGTAATAAATAAAAGTTTATTATTGTGGTTATTATATAACAAAGAGGAGATTACATACGTAATCAATAATACTATTCTAATACTTAGAGAAAATAATAAAAATTGTCAAAGGAAATACTTAATAGGAAGATTTACATCGGCACTGCATTATTAAAACTCAATAAGACCAGTTGTATTGAATTGGGGCAGGCACCTAGGCGAGGAAGGAATACTAATTAGAGGCAAGATGAGGGGAGAGCCTAAGGAAGGTTTCCCTTATAAAGAGAATGATCAAAATCTTATAAGTTAAAAGTCCGTGCAGTATTCATTAATTATTTATATGAAGAGTTGAAAGGAAATATATGATTTTGAAAGATAATTCGTGACATTTTAAGAAATTTTTGCAATTATGAAAAGTTCTTGAACCCAAAGGTGATGTACAAAATGATTGGCATTTTATGAATTCAAGAGGTAACTACAAATTTTAATTATCATTTACTGTATAAATAAGGGATATTAATGCAAAAAAAAAATGGAAAATGTGAATTTACAAAACGAGTTGTGTGTAAAGCGCAAATCCGTGACCCTGGAAAGCCACTGGAATCAGCCTCGACCATGGATGAAAGCATTTGTTCACTGGACAGCAAAATCCAAAAAAGGAAGAGCTCATATCCGAACCAGACCGAGCTTGGAAGCCACCAAAACAGGGCGTATTGAAGCTAAGTAAAGGAGCCATAGCGTGCGCGGGTTGCGATGGTTCGGGTCTGCTCGTGGATGGCTTTGCACGAACAATCATGGCGGTCTCTGCAACCCAAACGGAAGCTCCAGGACTGTCGAATACTCTTATGATACTTTAGAACTAGGTCGAAGACTTCCATCGATCAGTTTGATCTGATAAGAAGCTTTGATGGCGCGAGTAAAGCATCATGGGAGGTAAGTTCACTTATCAAGGAAGCTGAGGCCCAGCTAAAGAACTTTTCAGACTTTAAAGCGGCCGTTGCAATCCAAAATCAAATAAAGTGGCGTTGCCAAAGTACAACCAAAGAAAAGCCTTCCTCCAAATTAGACCTTACATCCCCTAGAGCCCTTTGAGCTCGTTTTTGTTTTGAAACTGTAATTGTACACGCTCAAACTTTATTCAGAAAAATTGTCCAAAAAGTACTAAGGCTCCGTTCGTTTCGCGGAAAATAATTTTCGGAAAAACGTTTTCCGGATTTTCCAAATGCTTCGTTTACCTGAAAGTGAATTCATTGAAAAATGTTTTCCATAAAAGGAAAAAAGTCTTCTAAATTTGGGAAAATGTTTTTCACTTTTCTCACTTAATCTCTCTTATCTCACAACTCTACAAATCTTCACTTCCTCCTCCCATTTCTTCTTCTTCTTTTCTTTTTCAATTCGAATTATTTTTTTTATTTTCTTTTTCTTTTTTAATTCGAATTATTTTTAATTTATTTTTTCTTTTCTATGTCTTGTTTTTTCTTTTTTTTTTTTTTGTTTCCCATCTTTATCTTTCTTGGCTAGTCGTTGGTCGTCACCAGGTGAATCTCAAGCTCATCGATCTCAAGCTCGTGCTCGTCGATCTGGCGAGCCTCGAGCTTGACGCTCGCACTCATCAATCTAGTAAGTGGAAAATATTTTCCTTACCAAACACTGGAAAATATTTACCGAAACATTTTTAGGTTTTAGCTGAACACCATAAAATATTGTCATTTTCCTGGAAAATGACTTCGGGAAAATATTTTCTAAAAATGGCCAATTTTTCGCGAAACGAACGGACCCTAAATGAATTGCAATTTTACCAATTAAATTCTAAATATTTTCACATTTTACCAATTGAGTTCATCCGATCAATTTTATCTTGAATTCATTGACCTAGACGTCAGTTGTCCTCAGTGGCATGATTGGCATTGATATAAACAATTTTAATAATATATTTAATTTTTTTTTCAAATTTCTTATTTTCTTATCTTTTTCTTTTGATTTTTTTTCTATCTCGATGAGGGTTGCCTTTTTTTTTAATCTTATTTTTGATGACCCTCGCGACCCTCGCTGGCATTGAAAAAACCAAAGAAAAAAGAAATAAAAGATAAGATACAAAAAAATTATCAAAAATCATTCATGTCATTATTGGTTGTATCACGTAAGATGGTTTGCATCCACATTACCGAATTTCGGCTAAAATTAGTCAGATACCCTTAATTGGTAAAAAAAAAAAATTAGGACTTCATTGATAAAACAAAAAATTTAGGACTGAATTGGCAAAAATGCAATAAATTAAGGATTTTTTAAATAATTTTATCAACTTTATCCTGTCAAATGAGAACTATATTTCCGACAAAACAAAAATTTACAAAATGAGAAGGTATCTTATAGATCCAAAAGGTAATTAACAATCTTTATTTATCATCCATGACACACTGCGCAATATTACCACAAAATGTGGCTTCACTAATAAAAGAGTCTGAAAGTTTGATGAAGTTCTATGAATGCAAAAGGCCTATACACATAAACCCGAAAATTGTCCTCACTGTAAAAGAAGAAAGGCATGAAGGAAGCCTCGAGAGCAGGCATCTCGAGAGCAATACGTAATTTGGGTCAGTGGCGATGACGCAGAAGAGCCAACTTCTACTTCATGGCCATCAAATAACCTAAAGATGATCAAATGCATGACATGTTGGAAAAGGAAGTCGTAATAATTTACTGAAGTCAAGTAATGCGCTAGGAAAAATAGTTCTATTAAAGCTTCATTTATTTTACGGAAAATGAATAATTTAAAAAATATTTTTCATTAATTAATTATTTCAAATAATACATACGATCATATTTAGAAAAATATTTTCTAAATTATTCGTTTTCTGCTAAATAATTACAACCTAAAAAGAAATACAATTTATGGCTGAAGGAGCTTTGCTTCATTTCAAAAAAGAAGTCGTAATAATTTAAGATAGGCTTTTCCTTGATCTCGAGCAATCCGAAAAGGATCTTAATGTGTTAAATACCTTTTCACAACAATATTTCCAGTTAAAACTCAAGAGGTTGAGCAAGACATAAAGTCATATCGATTTCTCGAACCCATATTGTAAAGTCTTGAGACGCCCAACAACACTATGCATATCCTCATGGGATCAGCATTTTTAGATGTTAATCAAGAGCCTTTCTTGATTGTCATGAGAAATTTTCAAGGAAGGATCAACGGAGCAGTTTTGGGACTAAAGTAAAAGTTTGTGGATTTTACAAGACAAAAAAAAGTTTAGAATACCCACCCACACATAGCTACGCTGGTTGAGGCTTGGCCTTCTAATCGCCAAGTCAGGGGTTCGACTCCTAGAGTCCGCCACAATTCCCAAAGCAGTTCCATGACTTAAGTGGGGAGCCCCGGCTAGTGAGTTGCTGGGCTAGTCTCTCTCGAGATATAGTCGGTGTTTTGCTCCCCTAAGGTGAGCTAGGCCAGATTCTCGGCATAAAAAAAAAGTTTAGAATATAATTATGACTCGACCTGAAGTTTGTCATTTTTATATGGGACAAAAAAAAGTTTTGGGTAGAATTAAGATTATCTCTAAAATTTGGAGTTTTTTTATAGGACAAAAAAAAATAGAATAGAATTGAGGTTGTACCTAAAAGAGGCTTTTAAGAATATTAGACCTTCATTTTCCATTCCCTTCAATACAATATTTCCAAACATAGGGTGCGTTTGGGAGTGTCATTTGGAAGCCACTTTGAACCCCAAAGCTCCTTAGGCTAATTTGTGGGTGTTTGGTAAAAATTTTCAAACCCCATTTGGGGAATGCCAAGCCTTCCCAAGGCTAAAAGCCCAATGCAGGTGGGGCTGCATTGGGCTTTCAGCCTTCTTGGCATGCTGAGAGCTGAGCTTAAATAAAAAAACTTCTTCCCAAATTGTCCTCGTTGATTTTTCGTTTTTCCGGTTTTGCCTTGATTGTTCATCTTCTTCTATCTTCTTCTTCGTGAGTGATTGCCGACGAAGGGCATGCAGTCGTCGGCGACCGTCAGGCCCGCCACGCCGACCCGCCGTGCCACGACCTCCGCCACGGCCGCACGACCCTTCAGCGAGGGTCGCGTGAACCCGATCGAGAGGTCATCGCGGAGGTCGCAACCCTAGGGTCGCGCGACCGGATGTGGTCACCGGTCGCGACTTTTTTAGGCGACCTCCGCGGAGGTCATGATGGCGATCCATTTGGTCGCAGATCCGGTCGCCGGCCGCGACCTTCGCGGCTGCGACCGGATGGGTCACTGACCGTGACCTTTAGGCGACCTTCGCGGAGGTCGCGATGCAGTTCTGATAGTGACCAAATCTGTGTCGTTGGCCGTGCTTCAGGCGACCTCTGCGCGACCCATCTGGTCGCAGATCTGGTCGCGACCAAATGTGGTCGCCGGCTGCAACCTTTGCACTGCAACCAGATAGGTTGCCGCCAGACCTTCAGGTTGACCGCAGGTCGCGACGTAGATCTGGTCGCGCCGTGACCTTCAGGCGACCTCCGCAGAGGTCGCGACGTAGATCTGGTCGCCAGTCGTGACCTTCAGGCGACCTCCGCGGAGGTCGCGACCTTCGCGTGACCCATCTAGTCGCAAATTTGGTCACTGCGACCCTCGCGCGAACGGCCTGCATCGAACCGCCCGCCCTTCGCCAGATCGCTTGCTCCTCACCGACGACTACTTGTTCTTGGCCGGCCAACTCTTCTTTTTTCCAAACACTATTTTACTCGAAGCTACTTCACAAAGGACTTTTATAGTACAATTCACCAAACACAACTTGCATTTTGGAAAATATCTTTCACCCAACGGCCTTTGCATTCCCCCAAAAATTTTCCCCAAAAGTCTTTCCAAACGCACCCATAGTGCATGTTGGGGGAACATTTCCCTTTTCTTTTAGATAAGTGCAATCCAAATCGTAAAAGGTGATAAAAACAACGTAATCAAATATCTTTGTTAGCTCCATTAAATTTGAGTGACGTATAATAGTGACAGAATTTTTTTTCTAATTACTCTCCCTTTTCTAGAAATAAGAGATATGTCAAAGAGAGAAATATGGAATTTTTGTATATAAAAAGGTACGTAAACCTATTTAAAGGTTTTATATATGATTATCTAATGTAACATATCAATTAAGATTTTATACGATCAAAGAGAGACATGAGCGCAATCCTAAGAAATATGGAGAATCAAGAAAAATATTCTAGTTATCTTTAATAGAGGAAAATATCTTAGAAAAATATCTCTTAACACCTATGTGGCTACAATGTCGATAAAGAGTGCAACAATGACAAAAGATATCGTTTCCTACTAGCCCAAGGGTTAAGGGCTCGAAGACCCTTGTTGGGAGGCAAGGAAAGGCCTATGGCTCTCCTTGATGGTCAGTGCCGCCATCGCTCGAGGGCTTGCGAGCCACGCTAGATGCCCTGGAAGTTTATTTCAAGGAAAAAGATACAAATAGATATTTTAGCCCCTCGAGTAAAATTTCTTAGTTTTTCTCAGGTCATTTGAAAGGGGAGGTTAATTTACCCAAATTTCGTGCTTTTCATGGATATTTTTTCTTTCAAGCAAATTGTTTGTGCTCTCTCATTTTTTTTTTTTGTCGGTCGTTTGAAAATTTGAGGGTATTTTTGCCCTAAATTTGGGTCCCCGTTGAGAATCGCTAGGGCGCCGGCCAAAGCTCAATAGGTGCCGCCCCGGCAAAACCGGTGCGTTTCGAGAGCGGCTTCCCGCAAAAGGAAAAAAAAAAAAGCGAGAGAACAGGAGGGAAAAAAACAAAGGGAAAAGAAAAAGGAAAGAAAGAAAAAGGGCAAAAACTATACGACTAACAGTTCGCACCTGTCGCCCCTCCCACTCCCTCCCTCTCTCCCTCTCCGCCACCAGCGCCGCTCCTGCGACGGCGGCGACGGCGGCGCCTCTCCGGCTTTCCTCTTCCTCTCCTCCTCTTCCTCTCCCTCTGTCTTTCCATACAAATATTTCTCACTCTCTCTCTCTCGCTCTCTCTCTCTCTCTCTCTATCCTTCGGGCGCTGCGATTATCCGGCGTTGTATGTGGTCTTGGGCGCTTCCATTTCTCCGTGGACGCTCGCCCGAGTCCCATTCGCTCCGCTCGTCTTCGCCAGCCGTCGGCTGCGGCCGTCGATTCGCCGCTTAATTTAGGGAGTCCCCTCGCCGGAGCGGAGCCGGGCTCGTCGGAAGTGAGCGCGCCGCCATTGAATTGAGAACGGTGAGTCCGCTGTGTCCCCCGCCGGTCGTGGTTTCTTCTTGAATGTCGCTTCGTTTGTGCGGTTTGAGATTTCCGTCCGTCTCTAGTGGTGTTGTGGTCATCGGGACCTGCGAATTATTCCTGAAACATTGGGCGGAGAGATCCGGTTATGGCTTATTTACTGGAGATTCTCAGTTTTGTTCTGGCTAGCTGTGTTCTATGTCGACACAATTTGTGTTTTCCGATGGGTTTGGTTTTTGCTAAGGGTTGCCGTTGGTACAGTACAGTATTTATTCTATAGTTGCGGGAACAGTTATGAGCTGGCGGGTCTGTTCCCTTGACAGTGGCGTAGGTTGCATCTGATTGAATGTGATATAGGAGTTGTTAAATTATTTAAAAGGGTCTTTACATCATTTTCTTCGGCACAGATATAATTTTTGGAGCATGATTTGTTTCGTGGGTGCGAGTTTTGTGTTAGACTTCACTATCTGGTCTTTATTTCTCTCGATCAATGGGGAGCTACACAGGCTATCTGGGCAATGTCGAGATATGATTTTAAGTCTTAGAGATCAAAAATGGAATGCAGTTTTGATATATAATGGACATAATGCTTGCTGAGAAGAAATTTCGTCTCATCCTCTAATTTATTGTCGTATTAAAGCCAAGTAATCAGTTTTTCGTTCTCTCTTTCAGGCCTTATTCAGATGTCTGAGTAATTTGTCCCGGCACTTCAGTGGCTGATAAAATGAACCCACGAACTGCTGCCGTGTCTAGAACTCAGAAATCAAATGGAATTCAGCGAGAAGGTCCAAATTGGGTCCTTATTGCTGGTGGCGCGTTGTTAAGCACATTGTCATTTCGGCTTGGTTACAAGCTGAAACAAGCAATTGACACAAAGCAGGCTGACGACTCTGGTAATTCTTGTGAAAATCTGGCATTTTTTCTTAAGTTTATTCTCGCATCTAGTAGTGGTCTTATTCTTAATGTCGTTCTCACTTGCAAGGATGCTTATGTTCAGGAAATGGAAAATCCACTGACAGGAGAAAGCAACCTGCTTCTCGTCTGCATTCAAACATGTATTCCTATATGCAAGGCGATGATGGCTGTTTTAATTGCTTCCCAGGTGTGATTTATGTACTCTCCTTCTATATGAGTTCTAATACAGTTAAAATATGTTGATCTGGAAACTCTAGTGATGCATGATCATTTGCCATAGTACTTCTACTCTCTAATGAGGCAAGAGAGTGGGAAGGTTTATCGAGTAATTTGTACTTACCTTGGGCGTAGCAACTGGAATATGCGTTCCTCGAAAAATAGGGAAAAAAGTGCAGCAGCACAGTTTTTTGTTCCTTGTTTATGGGTGACTAGAGAATTGATGGATTTACAAGTAAACTAAACGTTGTCAGGATCCTTGCTTGTATTGTCATGCCTCATTAGAGTTCCTCTCTTATCATTGGGTTCTGAGGAAGATTTTTATTTCCTTGATTTCTGATGTTCCCTTCAAGATCATATGTTTCTGTGGCTTCCTATGTTACCTAAGGAACCAAGCTTGTGTCCCACAGGTTTGTTCTTGAGTTGGTACGGCCATTATGGACCTATATCTTTAGGTCTTGTCTGATAGAACTTAAATTTTGATGGTGCTCAAATCAAAATTAAAATCTCCAATGATGAAGACAACATCTGAACAATCTTACCTTATAATTGACCTTGAAATGATGGATTGAGCAAAGAAAATCTTGGCCAGTGGAACTTCATATGGGTTTTTCCTGGAAAAATCCTCATGCATCCTGGGATTTAGCTTTAAGAGATGAAAGAATTAGCTGGTAAGTCTGTTTATTCTTTCAATTCCGAAATTATCAAGAGATTTATACAAGGAAAATGTTCAATTTGTCTGATGGAGAAATTGATCTTTTGAAGATTAAGAATGAACTTTCTCCTAACAATTCATGGAGCTAACAGATGCCCTTTTGCATTCATCCTCTTCTCAATCTTAGTTTCCATTTAGGGAATTCATTCTATAGAGTACAAAGGGCTATAGGTGCTATTTCAAAAAACAATTTCATGCCTAAGCTTTTCAAGCAGAGAATCCCACGAAGTGATCAAGAGATACATTTGACATCTCAAAGATTTCTGGCATTGGGCTCTTTCTTCCCCTTTTCCATTTCTCTTTTCGTTGAACAAGGTCAATCAATGTTGGGGCTGGCTATGTTCCTTGGTGGTTGGTGCCTCACTTCACGTAACTTTAAAATTGAGCCACCTTTATGGCCTAGCATAAGTCTCTGAGTGACGCAGAATACTCTATCCTACACTTTGAGGATTGAGCTTAGTCAGTCTTTTGCATCAATACTGCTAGAAGTGTACCCTTCATTTTAGAGCAAAGGCTGTGACTTTCCTGCAATATGTTTGATTAAATGATCAGATTACGTTGTTTGAAGCCAAAGAATCTAATACCCTGTCTAGGACCTTACAGCTGCACATCCAGCACTTCTTGCTTGACTAAAACATGTCCGTGTAGTGGCATTGAGATGCCGTAAGCCAGATGTTCAATTTGCGCTGTGCATGTATACTAGATATACAGATGTTTTATACATCTCAAATGGTCACTGTTATGAAAACTGTGATCTAACACCTGAGAGATCATGTGATGCAATCTCACGATGCAAAGATGTGTGGACATTTTGACATGTGCTCAAAATTGCTTTTGGTTGGGATTGAGTTGAGTGTGTTAGTCACCTGTTATCACTGGAATCAGGATAGGCAAGCGTGTTTAACAATACCTCAGATAACCTATCTCACATGAAGAAAATGCTCGTCAAAGTTGTAAAACGTGAACCGGCACAAGACAAACTTAGCTTTGTTGATTCCGACTCTGTCAATCCTAATATCAATCTCTATGATGGCCATAGCTCTCTCTCTCTGTCTCTCTCTCTCTCTCTCTCTCAACATGCTAATTACTTGTCAACAAGATAACTTCCCCATGTAGAGATTTTTTTTTGTGGTAAAATGTAATTCTTCTCTTTTTTGCAAGAGGTAAAACAAAAGGGAAAAATCTTACCATGGTGCTATGGCCAAAAAATTCCTCCTTTCCCCTTCCAGATGATGTTGTGAATCTGTGGTTTTGGCCTTGATAGGCCTGGGTTTAAATTTGAGTCTCACAGATGCACAATTCATAACCTTGTGTTGTCATTTCAAATTAAAGTAACTTTTAATAGCTGTAAGCTTGTCCAAACACTTGATTCTGTAACTCTAGATAATTCTACAACTATTATTAATTTATGATGGTTATCGTCTTTAAAAGAGAATCTAGATGATTTTCTTTTTTCTTTTTCCGCTTAGTTGATACATGTTCATTTATTTTATTTGAGATAGAGGATCTATTATTCGTGTTTTCGTTAAGTTTGTAAGATCTTGCAATTTTTCAATTTGATCTTACATTCAATTTCATGGACCCTTACTGCATCTTTCTTGGAAAAGCGATTTTGATAACCTAGCTATGAATGTAAAGATACTTTTCCATGCTTTAATAACACGAGACTTATTAAGCCGCCACTTCAGTCTGAACTGGGGCAAAACAAGAAGAAGATCAAAAGTGCTGTTTGTAGTTTCAGTTGATGTATTGGTATCACCATGAATTTGGAAAAAATATAGGGAAGTACATCGTTGTAGATGCTTAATCTTGGTGTGTGCCACAGTTGTCCTCCTAGCAATGTGCAATCAGGTGTTAACATAGCATCTTTTAATTGGGCTTTTATATGGATAGCCCTGGATATCAATAATAAAGATCCATACTTTATATATCTGTGTTTTTTTCAGTAGAATTTGACAACTTTTGTGCAGGTGAATGGAATAGGAAGATAGTTATTCATGGTAAGTAGTTGCGAAGGGAGATATGAGATTAGTGATACCTTGGGGAGAGATAAAAAATGATCCATGTAGTGATCAAATGATTGCTTCTATGCAGTTTACGTGTTTATGCTGCAAGCAAATATGAGATTAGATGAACCATCTGTCTAGGCTAGTATAGCCTGCTTATTTTTCTACCTCCACTCCTTCCAAAGATATTCATGAACTGTGCTGCTGAATTTTTCTTTTTAATTTTCTGTGATTGGTGGTATTGGTGGCAAGAGTTTATAGCTTTGTTAGGAAATCCTTCATGTGACTTGGTAGCGCCTTAGCAACATGGTTTATTGTCGTCGTACTTTTTGGGTTGTTATCCTTGTTTTCCCTTTTAAAGTTGATAATATCCATTCACTGGTATATCTTTTTTGGTATATCTTTTTTTTGGCTTTAAAATTCATGGGAGTGTCTATTAATTGCAATAAAGCAGGAAATGAGGGAGTGATAGACCCAAAGCACCCTTCCACTGAGCAGATGCTCGAAGAGCCAGAATCAGCTCTCCCCTTGGTGACTGTTCCTGCCCCTGAATATAACAGAGAAAATGGGGTAACCTGGGCATCTTCACCTGATCGCTTTGAATTGCCTCCAAAGCCATTCCACGCTTCTAACTGCTCAGAGTCACCATGTGTGTCCGAATCTGGCTCTGACATCTTCAGCAAAAGGGAAGTGATTCATAAGCTGAGGCAGCAATTGAAGAGGAGAGATGACATGATTCTGGAAATGCAGGATCAGATAACTGAGTTGCAGAATTCATTCAATGCTCAGTTGGAGCAATCTACTCATTTGCAAGCACAACTTGACGCTACAAATAGGGACTTGTTTGATTCTGAGAGAGAGATTCAAAGACTGAGGAAAGCTATTGCAGATCACTGCGTTGGACATGTGGGTGTGCAAGAGAAGAATTCGACAGCCCCACTATGGCCACCAGAATTGAGAAATGGCCATGCAAATGGGCATGTTAATGGTGAAAACAATCTTGATTCTTTTGAGAAAGCAAGAGATATGGACAAGATTGAGATGTTGAAGAAGGAAGTGGGAGATTTGAAGGAGGTCATAGAAGGGAAAGAGTTTCTGCTGCAGAGCTACAAGGAACAGAAGGCAGAGCTTTCTCTGAAGATTAGGGAGTTACAGCAGAGATTAGATTCTCAGCTCCCGAGTATTTTGTAGGCATTGTCGTCACTTGTGCATATCGCGTTAGTTTTCTTTTTCCGTGCTTCGGAACTTGAGGTTTCCAGGATTGCCAGAAGCATCATCTTCTTCTCATTTCTTGTTATCTTTTTCATCCTTTGGTGATGTTTTTATTTTGCGTTTGCTCTTGTGCAGCTGCGTAGAAGATAGAACATAGGTTGCTCCTTTTTAATCCCCTTTCCGTTTTTGTTTTTCATTGGGAGCAGAAAGAGAGCAGACAGTCTGCTTTGCACACACTTGAGATTCTAAGTTTGTGGAAAGGTCGCCGTAATTTTTTATGGTATTGTTAATATTCCCGAATTATTTTGGCTACAATTACAATTTACAAGTGATCTTATTTTACTTGGCTGCCTGAGTTATAATGGTTGAATTCCCTGAGCGAAGCACTGGGTAAAGTACATACAGGATTGTGAAGATTTCTTGCACAAAAATGAGAATTTGGATCTAATTTATATGGATTAAGCCACCCTCTTGGTTGGTCTATGTAGCTCGTGCATTCGATGTCTTCACGTTACTGACTTATGTCGAAAGCGTGTCTGAAGCTGCAACGGGAGAATTGTTTTGACGTGCAGTCATCCTATCGTCAGTGCAAGAACAAGGCAGAACAAAGAGCTCTCACAAATGAATCTTTTACGCAGAAAATGCCCGTATAGTGGCAATTTGTTGAGACACAGCTTGTGTGCATTCAAGATTGGGGCAGTCTGGCCGTGCCGCCCTAACCACCTCGGTGCAGGCTTCCTTGGAGCATCGTCGGAATGGCATGTTCGCTGCCTTGTTAAACTGGGGAAAGCAGACACAAACACAACGATTGACTCAAAAAAGAGAGGTGATCATGCACCTTGACTTCCTTTTGTAAGCAAGGGCAACAAGTGATGCTCAAATCATCACTTTGCCAAGTTCTTTTAGCGACCTGAACTCTGACGGGCAGATCCGAAGAGCGAAAATGATCGCACCAATGCTTAAATCCTCACCTTGCCCGAGTCGTCGGCTCTTGTTGTAGGCTGAGGCCAATTAAAATCCGAGATAATCTCGTTGACTTTAGCGGAGATGGGAAAAGCAGATGCTCAAATCATGCACTGATGCTCAAATCATCGCCTTGCCACCAAATAAACAGATCTTGCTGCAGGGCAATGCCGACTAAAATCCGAGATGATTTTAGCAACTTAGCAGGGATAGACAAAGCAGCGAGGAGGCAGTTCAAAGATAAGTGGACTATTTTATTGCTAACTAAATGTTTAATTCAAGGATATTACACTATACGGGAAAATTGTCCAAAAAGTCCTAAAACTATTATAAGACGGTTAATTTAGTTCTAAGCCTCTCAATTTTACCATTTCAGTCCTAATCCTCTCGCTAATTCAATTCTAAACTTTTTAATTGTATCAACTTAGCCATTCCTTTTAAAATTTTGCTAAACAAGTCCTAAACCTTTTAATGAATTGTCAATTTAGTCATTTTGGCTAATTTTGGCCGAAAGACATTGTGGCCCAGTTAGTGCTTGCCATCTTATGTGGCACGGCCCATATTAATGTGAACAATTTTATAATTTTTTAAAAAAATTCTGAATTTTTTATTTATTTTTTATATTTTATTTTCTTTCTCTTTTTTCCTCTTTTATAGAGGGTCGGCAAGGCTACCGGCCATTGGCTGAGAGACAACAACTTACGCTAGCCATTGAGTAAGGGCCGCCGACCCGGCCGACCCTTGAGAAAGGGCTAGTGACCTTTTCCCGCAGCGTTGTGACCCTCGCCTGCCCTAGTTGTGGCAATGAAGGTCGCAATTAGGGTTGCGATTCCCTCACTTCACTAGATCTAGTAAGGGTGTCATGGCCCCTGATATAAGCCCTCGCCTGACAAGGGTGTTGTGAGTCCTCGCTGAGGCCGACGCTGCAACAACAAAGGCAGGTGAGGGCCGCAACACCCTTGCTATGGCCTACAAAGGCTCATGACACCCTTACCAACCATAGCGAGGACTCGCGAGTCCTTGCCAGATCTAGCCTTGCTTGCAGCCAGTGAGGGCTTTGCGGCCTTCACCTATGGCTCGTTGAGGTTGCTAGCTCTTGCCTTAAGGGCCAGTGGAGGTTGGCGGCTCTTAGTTAATGGCCAACGGCCTCATTGGCCCTTTGTAAAAAGAGGGGAAAAATGAAAAAAGAAAAGAAAAGAAAAGAAAAAAGACAAAATCAAAAAAAAAATTCATAATTTTTTTAAATTAAAAAATTATCCACATCGGCAATATCTGGTCAAAATTAGCCAACAATACTAAATTGACAATTCTTTAAAAAGATTTAGGATTTGTTTGGCAAATCATTAAAATGTTTATGACTAAATTAGTAAAATTAAAAGGTTTATGACTAAATTGACATATTGTAAAAAAGTTCATAACTGAATAGGAAAATCAAAAGATTTATGATTGAATTGATTGTTGTACAATAAGTTCAGTACTTTTTGGACAATTTTCCAATATTATACCAACCTTCAAAATCTTCCTGCAAATATGAGCTTGGGTATAAGTCAGAAGATAAGGACCAAAGGCAACCTTTACTCAAGGGGGTAACTAAACTATCAAACCATGCCATCCAAGGTAATCCCAATTTAAGCAAGATCTTCCAAACACATTTTTATGCACAAGTATGATGAGTCTTTATGAGGACCTTGAGTTGGGTCTGTCCAAGATACATGCATGTGTCATGGGTCGGTCGAATGCAAACAATCCCACACCTTTGCGGCCTTAGGATCCAATAAGTCAGTCTAACATGCACTCAACTCATAGGAACGAAGTATGAGAGTGAACCTCGGATTGTATTAGCTCATTGAAATAGTGTGTACAATTGAAGGGGGAGGATCCCTTATTTATACATGGACGAATCTAATTTTAGCTATTGATCCCTCTTCGATCCAACAGTCCTATTTGAATATGTACAAATATTACAAGACTACAGGAGCTCAAGAGGCCATAGCATATGGGGAGCCCAAGGGACGCCTGCCATGGGTCTATAAGGTCAATCCATGAGAATCGAAGGGTCGCTTGACACAAGGAAGTTGAACGATCGCAGGTTTGTTCCTGTGTTGCGCATGGGCCGGTTCTCGCTTTATCATGGGTCATTTGTGGGCCGCTCATGGGCAGCTTGTGAGCTGGCCCTTGCATGGAACACAACCCCACCATTTGGATGATCCTAGATCATAGTTGTCCTTGGACTATATCAATCTCCCCCACCTATTCAGGCGACACCCTCATCGCGTCCTCGGTATGAAATGCGTCTCACAGAGTCTTGGACGGTTCCCAACTTGCTTCATTCTTCATAACACTCTTCCATTGGACTAAGTATTCTTTCTTCGTCGCGCATTACCTCTTTCATATGACTCGGTCCGCCATGATGCACTCAACGTCCCGATAGTAAGAGGTTTTTGCCCCCAAGGGGTGCCCTCTGTGAATCGCATCGGTTCGATCTTCCTCATATGCATAGAAAGGTTTGGCTAGCAAGTCCAGCTTGTAAGCAAACTTCCCAATGCACTACAAAATTCGGAAGGGGTCTTCATAACAACGGATTAGCCCTTTATGCACGTCTCAATACCAAAGGACTAGGTGTAGCTTGGCCAGCAGTAGGACCTCGACCTAGAATTCCACTTGCCATTGCTTCTCGTTGGCCCACTTCTTCATGTGTTTTACAGTCTTATGTAGGCACGCCATGCCAACTCCGCTTGTTCATTCCATTCCTTCGCAACTTGTACGTCAACAAACTACTCCCTTCGTAGCCCGAGACAACTGCGCTCGACATGAGCGGTTGTTGCCTTGTCACGATCTTGAACGAACTTTGGTTTGTGGACTTACTCCACTACAAGTTGTATGGGAATTAGGCTACATCGATCAATCTTGCCCAATTCACTTGTGTTGTGCTCACATAGTGCTGGAGGTATATTTCTATGAGAGCATTTACCCTCTATGTCTATCCGTCAGTTAGGAGATGTAAAGTACTAGAGAAGTTGAGATTTAACCCCAGCAATTTGAAGAGCTCGGTCCAAAACCGTCCGGTGAATCAAGGATCGCAATCACTCACGATTGTGCGTGGCACTCCCTAGTACTTGATAACGTGCTTGATAAGTAACTTAGCCACCTCCTTGGCCAGACAATCCTTGGTTGTTGGCACGAATGTCACATACTTAGAGAAGTAATCCACAATGACCATGAGGGTCCAACATCTTTTAGACTTTGGCAAATTCACATTGAAGTCTATAGAGATATTCTCTCATGGATGCCTCAGGATGGGCAATGGCTCAAGGAGCCCTGGCAATGGACGTTGTTCTATTTTATCTTGCTGGCACATTAGACATGTTCACACGTATATCTCAATGCCATCCTGCATATGAGGCTAATAATATTAGTCCTCGATAAGTGTCATGGTGCAGTAGATTCCTAGATGACCCACCCACTTGGAACCATGGCACTTGTGCAGCACTTCCTTCCTTAATTTCCTATGAAGCGGCACAGAGAGTCGCTATCCTTTGGTATAGAGGAGGTTGTCTTCACACCAGAATCAACTCGTTTTTCCCTCTCGCGTGTATCGAAGGAGCGCTTGGGCCACTTGGTCATGTTTGAGCCCTTCCTTGATACGATTGATCCACGAGCAGTTAGGTTGGCTCACTATATTGGCTAGCTCCATCTTTTGACTCAAGGTGTCCGCCACAGAGTTAGCCTTCCCCGGCTATACTCTAGTACATAATCAAACTCACTCAAGAAGTCTTGCCACCGAGCTTGCTTGGGCTAAGCTTCCTTTAGGTTTTGAAGTAGTTTGTGGTCACATTTTCTGTCCTTATGACGAGGATCCCAAGAGGTAGTGCCTCTATGTACGAAGGCAATGCACCATTACAGTCATCTCTTTCTCTTGGGCCGTGTATTGCCACTTGGTATCGTTCAACTTCCGAGACTCGAAGGCAACTGGGTACCTCTCTTGCATAAGGACACCACCGATAGCAAAATCAGAGGGATCGGTTTCTATCTCATATGGCTTGACATGGTTAGGTAGCATGAGCACTAGCTCCTTGGTCATGGCCCACTTCAACATATCAAATGCCTATTGACACCGATTTGTCCACTCCCACGGGAATAAGTACACTATCGGTGTCAAAAGTTGTGTACGGCGCTCACTTCAGTGCCAAAAGTTTCCGTCGGATCACTTAAGTGCCAAATCGGAGAAAAAACGATCACTTTGGTGCCACCGGCAAGAGATTCCAGCCCAAATAAAAACGTGGCATTTATATTTAAAAAAAAAAAAAAGGAGTTGTTCGGCTTTTTAAACGACGTCGTTTTCCATCCTCTTCAAGAAACGACGTCGTTTTGCCATTATACGTGGACATCCTCTTAAAAATGATGCCGTATAGCTCATATGTGGATTGAAATTAGGGTTAGGGTTTCTTCTTTGCCACTCGACCACCGTTGTTCGCCCGCCAACGCTCGGCCACCATTGTAGATGCTCGACCAGGTGAGCGAGGAGAGAATGAGATCTTTGCTCAAGCAAGAAGTGGCAAGAAGAATAGGAGGCGAGGGCGGAGGAGGAGGAGGAAGAAGAGGGGTCGAAGGTGCTGCTACTAGTGCGCCGCCGCCGCCGCCGCCGCCGCCGTGCCGTTGTTGGTGCCGTTCATTACCGGTGTTGTTCTTTGGGGAAGAAGATGACATGCCTCCTCTCTCTCTCTCTCTCTCTCTCTCTCTCTCTCTCTCTCTCTCTCTCTCTCTCAATTTGGGGATTTAGGGTTTTGATTTGGGGGAAAGAAGCCAAACGACGTTGTTTTGTGGTTTAGATGCTGACTGTACTCTCCGGCGAGCCACGTCAATTTAAAAAATTAATAAAAAAGTGCCACGTCGGATTTATGGTCAATCTGATCGGAGTTGGCACTAAAATGATCGTTTTTCAAATTTTTTGGCACTTAAGTGATCCGACGGAAATTTTTGGCACCAAAGTAAGCACCGTACACAACTTCTGGCACTGATAGTATACTTATCCCACTCCCACGACATTTCTTTCTTCAGCATGTCCGTGAGTGGCACGGTGAGGTTTGAATAGCCCCAAATGAAGCGTTGATAGTAGTTTATGAGACCAAGAACGATCTCAGCTCCATCACCTTGGTTGGTGGTTCCCATTCAATGATGGTGCGGATCTTGGCCGCATCCATCTGCACTCGTCCACTCCGAACAATGTGCCCAAGGAAAGGAACTTCATTTTGCGGGAATATGCACTTCTCATGCTTCACCTACAGATCGTTCTCCCATAAGACTTGGAAGACTTGCCTCAAGTGCTTAACGTGTTCCTCCAACATCCGGCTATACACAACAATAATATCAAGGTAGACTACGGCAATCCGATTGAGGAACGGGTGTAGTACCTTGTTCATCAAAGTGCAAAGTGTGGCTGGAGCGTTAGTCAAGCCGAAAGGCATGATGGGGAACTCATACAACCAGTAGCACATCATGCATGCGGTCTTCAGCTCGTCTCCTTCAGCAATCCAAACTTGGTAGTACCCCGATCGAAGATCGATTTGAGTGAACCACCCATCCCTTTGAAGGGATCCATCATGCTTCTTTTGGAACATGACCGAGGCCTCGAATGGAGCCTTAGACGGCCAAATGTATCCCGTGTCGAGCAACTCCTTAAGTTGTTTTTGCAATTCTTCCAACTCGGGCAAGACCATGCGATGGGGTGTCATGGCTGGCGGTCGAATATCAGACACAAGCTCGATTCTATGATCCACTTCTCTTTGACAGGGAAACTTCTTGGGCAGATCGGCAGCATCACATCTTAGAATGGATCGAGAACTTGGGTCACCTCCTTCGGTGCATAACCTTCCTTCATGTCATTACCCTTTAACGTTGCTAATAAGGTTAATCGTCCTTCTTTACTCCATTCCACACTTGCATGGTCGATAACATCCTCCTATTGCGTCTTGACTCACGGTGGATTGGGGTCATGCATTGGCACCGCTTGTCGAAAATGCATATGCAATCTACGAACAACATAATGCTTGTGTTGATTCTATCAAGGAATTTGAGACCCAACATAAAATCATAATCGTCAATGGGGATTATCTCGATGTTTTCCTTGCTGGTCCATGGACCAAGGTGGAGCTTCACTTCCCTAGCCACATCACTAGTCGAGACTTCCTTGGAGTTTACTGTTTTGAGCCAATTGGCTCTTCCCTTCTAGATCGGAAGGTTCAACTTCTTCGCGGCCTCTTGAGATATAAAGAGGTCGAACGCCCTGGTATCCACGAGTGCACTCATTGTGGTACCTCCAATCTTCACATCCACGAACATTATGCCTTTAGGTTTCTTGCCTTCTTGGTTTTGATCAAACCAATAATATGTAGCGAACCTAAACGCGCCTCCTCTCACGGTTTGTCCTCCTTGCATAGGGTTGCTAGTTTACCCCTCTTGGGACAATCACGAGCCATGTGAGGATCATCATAGAAGAAATACTTATATGTGCGTACCTTCTTTTGCCCCCATCCACTCGACTTCGGTTGGGTCCTAGATACTGTCGTCGATGGTTTGCATCCATTTAGGCTATTGAATCTTCCTCGATCTCCCCCACCATTGGCCTTGTCCTTCGAACTAGAATTCAACTTCGTCGTGGAAGGCGGCTCGTACTTGACAAGGGATTTGGCCATGGACATAGCCATCGCAAGATCCGCGGCATGGCACCGCTTGAGTTTTTGCTTGACTCGTGACTTGAGTCTGCTCATGAACTGATGGTACGCCTCTGTCTCGGTCATGGATGGGATTTGGAGCAGCAGTTCCGAGAATTGCTTCACACAATCGCGAAGTCCATATTTTCGCTCAAGGTGCTTGAGTTCATCATGAACTTCCTCTTCGGCGCATGCGGGATAGTAGTTCCATCGAAACTCTTCGACGAACTGAGCCCATGTCATGATAGGGTCACCACACCTATCATTCGACTGATGATGCCAGCATAACAATGCGTTATCAACTAAATACATGGATGCAGTGTTTACCCGAGAAGCGTTGTCATTGATTCCCATAGTATGGAAGTATCGTTCCATGTGCCACAGAAAGTTGTCCACGTCCTTGGCCACCTTCGAGCCCTTAAACTCTTTTGCTTGGGTGCATCACTACGTGGGTTTGCTTGCAAGGTGACCACCCTATTCACGTGTGCCGCGTCAACCTTCGTGAGCTGCATTTGAGCTCGGCAATCTCCAAGCGCATGGTCGCCATCATGGCCTTTCAAGTCTCATCCCACTATTGCAACTCTTGGATGAGGGACCCCAGCACCTCGGCGCAGAGCTCTCCCATGCCAATCTTGAGTTCTTGTACTTTAGCCAAGAACTCCTCCCTTTCGACTTCCGCTCTCTTGACGGTCTAGTTCAGGTCCTCTACCATCCCCTGGATGTCCACAGTCTCCTCTAGAACTGTCATCCGATTCTCTAGGTTGCCCTTTGGGTCCCTCGAGCTCGAGTCATTATGATTTTTCTTCGATTGGGTGGCTTTCTCGACCGGTCGTCCACGATCCTCGCGGTCTTCACCTTGAGCGATTGCAACATCAAAATGTGGATCAACCATTGCACTTGGAACAAAGGCTTTGATATCACTTGTCATGGATCAGTCGATGGCGAATGATTCCACACCCGTGCAGCCTTAGGATTTGATCCCAAGTTAGCCTAACATGCACTCAACTCATAGGAACGAAGTGTAAGAGTGAAGCTCGGATTGTATTAGCTCTTGAACAGATGTATACAATTGAAGGGGATCCTTTATTATACATGACGAATCTAATTTTAGATGTTGATCCCTTTCCAATCCAACGGTCATGTTTGAATATGTACAATCATTACAAGGCTACAGGAGCTCAAGAGGCCCTAGGACGTGAGGGAGCCCAAGGGACGCCTATCATGGGTTTTTAAGGTCAATCCGTGGGAACTGAAGGGTTGCCTAACACAAGGAAGCCAAACGGTTGCGGGCTTGTTCCTGTGTTGCACATGAGCCGGTTCTTGCATTGATCATGGGCCACTCGTGGATCGTTCTTGGGTAGCTCGTAGGCTAGCCCGTGTATGGGACACAACCCCATCATTTGGAGGTCTTGGATCATGTTCATGCTTGGACCATGTCACATTTATGCCCGCTTGGGTCAAGTACACGTCCGTATGTAGCATAGGAGTATTTTAGACTATTCACATTTTTTTTTAACTTTACGTAATTTATAGATAGTGACATCTCAGACATTTGTAATATCTACTTGTTCTTCTTCTAGAAGAGCTAATGCTTGTAAAGCTCCTTTAGAAGAGTCCAACTACTCGAACTCTACTATCCCGATAGCCCCTTGATATACATTGCTTGTACGTTTTTTAATAAATAGAAAATTTTCTTGCGATCTGTTTACATTCTTGCTTTCTTACGAACGATCTTAGCATTGGAGCTTTGCACGCCGAGTCAACCGATGTATCACTTGTAACTGAGGATAGTACATCTTACGCGATTCTTTGACAAAGTTGCGACAAATTTCGTGCCGTAAAAATGTATTTCAAGAAGCTTTCTTTTGTTCCACATCATTCGAAAAGCTCCTTTTTTTTCACTCTCTCTCTCTCTTTTATATATATGTTCTAGCTTGGTAACAATAAGTGTAAAACTAGATTAAGCTCCCTTGCGTGCAAAATATACACGAGGCCCAATTTAGGATTTTTTCCACCAAATTTTTATTTGTCTCAGGCCGGTCAAATTAACTGTTGTGACATTTAATTTGCTTGCTTGCCTGTAAATAGCGATCATCTCGTTCATACAAGTACGCAGACAAAATTTGTCCACAAAATACTTCCTCCTCGTTCTCTTTTCTGCTGGTTTCATGTGACCTTGTTGTTCCTATTTTGCCTAGACGGTGAAGAGCACATTCTTTTGAGGGCCTGTTGAATCCTCGAGAACAACGATGCCTTACCTTGTGCACTATGAAAGGCGGAAATTCTCTTCGAAGACGGTGCTTGCATGCCTCGGATGTTCATAAATTTTGCATATTCATTCGGTGAATCTTGGAATTTGCAGCAGAACAAGCCGAAATTTAGCTCTGCAAAATCTGGTCTAGAGATTCTTAGATGATAGGTGAAATCGTCTTGCCTGTTGGCTCAACGTTTATAGTTGAGGCGTAATTTTTAGAGAAATCCTTAATAAGATCAGTACAAATGCATGACCACTAAATAGAATAAATTTTCGTATTGCCAGTAACTCTATAATGCACTTAGGTAAGTATTTGACTTCCTTTAATATCTAATGGGGTAGACATCCGATCGACTTAGATTTATCTTAAATTGAACAGTGATGACTCTAGTCTGCTTCTAAGAATTCATAAATTTAACTCAAGTAGACTAACCTGGGATTTCAAAAGATCCAAGGAATCGAGACCTTACAGGGTAGCACCTGATTTTGGAAATTTCGAGGTGCTATATTCTTAAAACATGTTCCAACATCCTGGGTACCTTCCATGTCTCTGAGCTCAAAAGGAAGGGGAGCCAACCAAGTGGCAATTGCAGTTTCAATTCTAGATGCTACACTAGCAATTCCCAATGCTTTAACTGCTAGGTGCTTGACAAAAAGGAGGAATCGTGCTACAACTCGGGTATTGATATGATGGAAAATGAAGAACGAGGAACAAAGCTGAGTCTAATTGGAAGCCAAGGGGGTTATCACTGAACAACAAAGAACGAAGCGGGGGAACCCAAATCAGTGGAAGAGTTGAGATGGGCGTAGTTGCAGTGGTTTGCTGGCGGCAGTGAAGAGTGCATGCATGGCGGTGAACGAGTGTTTGATCAGTTCGTGGTTGGTGGTGGCCGGGAGGTAAAAAGAACGGGTGTAACAGGTGAAGCGAGAGCGAGCTGTAGCAGGGCTGAAAATGCAGAAAAGATAATGAAGGATGAACGAGAATGCCGATGCTTCGTATTGACTTTAAAGGTCAAATGTGGAAATTGCAGGTGGTGCATTTCCCCGTGCAAGCGAAAAACAGAGAGCATTCTAGGATGAAAACTAGGGTTAGGGTTTTTCATGCATGCAAGAATGTTCTTTATATATTAGCAACCCAATCGAGGCTTTTCAGAGGAGTAAGGTGAGCTCCTTGAGATGAGCTAGGATTAGATAGGCTTAACGGTTTTTCTGTTGAAACGAATTAACGGGGACTTATGTGAGCTGTGCCTGTGCCCGACTGTGAATAGCCAACCAAGTTGCAATCAACTTGCGAAAAGCGAGTGATCGAATAATAAATAGACAGAACAAGAAAATAAATTTGATATCAGATTTACGTGGTTCAATTATAAAAAAATTAGCGACGAATTCTACTATAGATCAAGTAATACAACGAAATTTATACATTCGAGTTATTTAAACACTCTCGGTATTATTCCAAGCCCCAATTACACTAAAAAATGCACGCAATGTTTAGTTTCGAAATTCTTTATAAAATAATTTCGCAATTTCATAAATGAATTACACGTAAATTTTACTATAAGATTTAATCAGCTTCCACACTAAACTTCTTGGATGTATTTCACGAACAAGCTTCATCACACGGACAATACGAGGATAGCCCATGCTCCTCAAGCACTCTTTCGACACTTCAAGGTTTTTCTTCCTATCAACAATAGCGCTCTGTCAAAACAACACGAGCCGCATATTTATATGTGCGGTCAAAGACAAAACACGTCCTGCACCAAGAAACCGAATCGCAGTAGAATTCGGTCAACCGGTCAACGAGTCCAACTCTTGGACTTTTTTTTTTCTTTTTGAATTTTGTTGATTTGTACCAAAAATATAGCTCTGTATATTTTTAAAAAATCCAAGTTCAAGTCAATTTTGGATTTTCCTATTTAGCCAAACTTTTCAACGCAGATTCGGACTTATGTGGAGTTGATCTTCAAATCTTCTTTACTCGATTTCGAATGTCCGCAAAATATCCAATTTGAAATATTTAGACTTTCGCATTTGGGTCAAACTCGAGACATATTTTAACAGTCTCCATTTTGGCTCAACGTTGAGTCAAGTCACAATCAATTCACTGAAATTCAAACTCTGCTACTACTCTCCCATTACCCTCAATGGGCTCAACCGCCACAGATTTTTATCCAAGTCCAAGTTTCACTTGAACTTCGCCATAATCGAGGATCTCATCAGAATACCAACTCTACATGCACATTTAATTGCTTCGCAAGGATTTTCTAACGCGACCTCCTTAATCGTAGATAATGCAAAACCATTGTTGCATTAATTTTAGTAGTTACAACAACCATTGGCTTTATAAGCTCAACTTAGCTACAAACATCATTCATTTTGATTTCTCCGCTGATACTCACACCTGCTACTTAAGGAGTTTTTGATTGCAAATCCACCTCAAGCTAAACACCATTCAGATTTGTTTGAACAATGCCATAAACACTCTTAGTGAGAAGTACTAGAGTCTTATCAAAAGTAACTTCTTTATTTATAATAGGGGATTTAATTCCGAATACTACAATCGACAACCCCACTCACCTTATGTATAGCCTAGGAACATGCACTTTCTTACATTTTCATCGAGCTTACCATCACTTACTTGAATATAACATGGGCAACCAAATATTCTAAGAATAGGACAATCAGCAACGTTATCTGACCACACTTCTTCGGGAATCCGACATCCAATTGTAGTTGATGAGGATCTATTATCAGGTAGCTCGCCGTACTAAGCACATTTGTCAAGAATCTCCTAGCCATACCGGCATTAAAGAGTATTTTTATGGGTCGTCTCTAGTAATATTTTGCTCATTAATTTCGCAACATGTGATTTATTAGCATAAGTGCGGTGTTTTACTATACATTCCTTTATTCAAAATTCATTTAACACCTTCGAACAAAACTCCATGCTATTAGTAGTCCACACTTGCTTAATTGTCTTATAGTCTTCTTTTTTACCAAAGCTATCAGCTGCTTGATCCTGACAACAGCATCAAATTTGTGCCTAAGCACAAACACCCACGTGTAGTCATCAACAACCGTTAGCATATATCTAGCACTCTTCCTCGAAGAAAATTGCGACAACCTACGAACATTCAAGTGGATTAACTCTGCGATTTCCGTGGTTTCTTTAATGGTTATCCTGAACTGCACCTTTTCCATTTATCTAAATCACAACACCTGCATGTATTCAATTCGTTAGCGACATAATCACATAGCATATTTCTTTCACTTAAAACCTTCAGGCTTCTCTAGCCAATGTGCCTTAAACACATATGCCACAATTCAAACTATACATCCGACATCTCCATTGCGAAATTTGTCACTGTCTCACCTTGAAGTTTATATAGACCATTGTGCTTGATTCCTTTCATTATTACTAAAGCACCTCAAATAATCTTCAGAATTTCACATTCTAAAATATATAAATACCCAACTGAATCTATGGCACTTAAGGAAATAAAGTTCTTCTTCAATTCTGGAACATACCTCACTCTACTCAATGTCCTCACGATACCATCATGCATTCTAATTCTAACATTGGCTACATTGACGACATCACATTCAACGTTGTTTCTCAACTGCATTTTACTATTATCTGTGCACTAATAATTAGCAAACCAATTTATATTTGGTGTAGCATAAATAAATAAAAAACAATCAGAATCCATAATCCATCCATCAAATGATGAATAATCAGTGATAGACAAGACATAATCCGCACTATCAGCTATAGCTGCAACATCGTCTGCAGAATCAACTATATTTCTCTTACCCTTCTCATTCTTTAGCTTAAGACAATTCCTTCTAAGATGCCCCATCTTTCCACAACTCCAACAGATAACATCACCAGTCTTAGACTAACTACGCCTATTCATATTAGTACTACTCTTGCTAACACGTGTTTAAGATCTTTCTCTATTTTCACCTATTAAAGCAGCAAACATAGGTTCATCAGATTCTCTTCTAAGGATGTCCTCACTTAAAATTAAATCTCAAACCCTATCAAACGTCAAACATGTTGACTTAGAGGAATTACTAACATCAGTAACAATAGTATTCCAACTATCAAGCAATAAGGATAACGGAATCAAAGCATGTACCTCATCTTAAAAGTCAATCTCAATTGAACTTAATTGACCAACGATCACATTGAATTCATTGATATGATCTGCAACTGATGCACCATCACTCATCTTCAAATTAAACAGACATCGCATCAAACATACCTTATTGATTGTAGAGGGCTTCTCGTACATATTTAACAGGGCTTTTATCAAATCAGCAGTGGTTTTTCTTCTTCATGATGTTAAACACGACGTTACGAGCCAACGTCAACAGAATAACACCCATAACTTATTTATCTAGCAAATCTGAGTCAGCTTGCTTCATTGTCTCTGGCTTCTCCTTAGACAAGGGCAAGTGCAGTTTCAACTGATAAAGATAATCTTCAATCTACATCTTCTAGAAACCAAAATCTTTCCCATCAAAATCTGTCGATCTTCACTTTTCCTTCTTCTATTGCCATCAATTTGCTTTAACTTAGCCAAGTCTGACTTTGATAATAATTGTTGCGAAAAGCAATTGATTAAACAATAAATAGATAGAATAAGAAAATAAATTGGACATCAGATTTATGTGATTCAGACATAGAGACCTACATCTAGGGAAAGAGCAGCGGTGAATTTTACTATCGATCAAATGATACAATGGAGATTATATACTTGAGCCACTCAAATATTCTTAGTATTTCCCAAGCCCCAACTACACCAAAAAACACACATAGTGTTTAGCTCCAAAGTTCCTAATGAGATAATTTATCAATCTCATAAAGGAATTACATGCAAATGTTAATACAAGATTTAATTAGCTTCAACACTAAACTACTTGGACGTAATTCATGAACAAGTTTCGCCGCACAAACAATAAGAAGATAGCCCATACTTCTCAAGCACTCTTTGAGCACTTCAAGGTTTTTCTTTGTATCGACAATAGTGCCATCTAAAAACAACATACAAGCCGTATATTTATATGTGCGGTCAAAGACAAAACACATCCTGCACTAAGAAACCAAATCACAGTAGAATTCAATCAACCGGTCAACAAGTCCAACTCTCAGACTTTCCTTTTTTTAACATCTTGTTGATTTTAACCAAACTATATCTCCGTATATTTTAAACAAATTCAAGTCCAAGTCAACGTTGGACTTTTCTATCCAGCTGCCAAACTCTCTAACGCAGATTCAAACTTTTAAGAGTTGATCTTCGGATATTCTTTTCTCGATTTCAAACGTCCACAAACTATCCAACTCGGAATATTTAGACTTTCGCATTGGACTCAAACTCAAGATATATTTTAACAGACAAGACAGACCATCGGTCACCCGTGCATTGCCTATGGGCATGGGGTCATGAAATCACAAAATAATGTTTTGTCTGACCAATAATCATATTTGCAAAGAAATTTGACTCTTCCTTTCATTGTTTTTTGGAAAAAAGAAATGATCAAAATTACAAATACGGACAATGGGAAATTCAAAAATCTTATTCTGGATCATATTCAGGTGCATGCGTTAACTCTTAAATTGGGAGTTCGTGATCATTGTTAGATATATGACCCAGTGGCATTCAAATGTCTTGTTTCTTGATGCCGACATGTTGAAAAAAGAGTGCCGGACACGTGGAGTGCCAAAACTTGATATGAAGGGACACTTAAGTGCCAAAAGTTAGGAAAGTGACACTTAAGTGCCAAAATCGGAGCAAAATGAATCACTTAAGTGCCACATTGGCGAAAATCCGGCCAAAATGTTGACGTGACAATTTTCCGACGATATAAATGCAAAACGACGTCGTTTTGATGCTAACTTGGTAAAAAATTAATATAAAAATTAATTAAATTAAATTTAAAATTAAATTTAAAATTAAATTTAAAAAAATTTAAAAATAAAATTATAAAAAATTAAAAATTAGAAAAAAAAAAAAAACGGGAGGGGCGGCCGAGGGCCGAGCCCTCGCCGCCGCCGCCGAGAAGGGCCGACGACAAAGGGGGAGGGTCGACGGGGTCGCCGAGCCCGGCCAAGGGCCGTCGACGGGTCGCCGAGCCGATCGGGCCGTCGACCGGGCTGATTAGGGGCGAGGGCCCTAGGGGTCCGGCCCTCGCCGGCCGGCCAAGGGCCGCCGCCATTAAGGCGAACCCCGGCGGCGCGGCCCTTGGCTCGGCCTAGCGAGGGCCGTGACCCTCGTTGCCGGTCGGTCGGGGTCGCCGGCCGACCGCCCTCCCTCCGTCGCTAGCCCTTCTTGGTGGTGGGGCGAGGGCTCAGCCCTTAGCCACCCCTTCCTTTTTTTTTTTTTTAAAATTTAATTTTTGTATTTTTTATATTAAATGTTTAAAATAAATTTAGTTTTAAATTAAATTTTATTATTTTTATATTATTTTTTACCACGTCGCACCAAAATGACGTCGTTTTTGTATTGTCTAGCCACGTTAGCGTGCAAAGTGATGCCGTTTTGCACTTATTTCGTCGGAAAATCGCCACATCAGCATTTTGGCCGAATTTTCGTCGAAGTGGCACTTAAGGGTGCGCATGACAACACTTCTTGGCTGGGGAAGAGTTTTTTTTTCCAGAAATAGTTATTTTCTATTTCTATTCTGGGGAACAATTTCTAAGTAAAAGAACACGTTTGGTAACTACACAAAATTTCTACTTTTGGAATAGAAAAAGAATAGAAATGTGTTTGGTAACGCAACAATTTATTTTTAGTATTTATTCGTTTTTTATTCTTGCTCACGGATCGCCGACCGCCAACCATTGCCGCCCGCCACCGGCCGGCGACCACGGCGGCGGTGGCCGACGACCAGCAATTGGCGGCGGCCAACGGCGGTGGTGAGCGGCGGCGGCGGCCGGCGGTCGGCGGTGGCTCCGGGCTGTTGAAGGTGGCCGCAGCAAGAGAGAAGAATAAAAGAAAAAAAAATTGACTTATTTCTAGAAATTGTTCTAGGAAACAAAAGCAATTTTTTTTTTGTTTCTCGTTTCTGCTCCAAATCTATTCCTGGACTAGCTTTCTATTCCCCAGAATAAAAAAACAACTTGGCGTTACCAAACATGTTTCTGTTCTTTTTTTGTTCCGGGGAACAAAAGAACAGAAATTGGGAGAAACAGAAACGTTACCATGCGCAGCCTAAGTGATCAATTTTACTTCGATTTTGGTACTTAAGTGTCACTTTCCTAACTTTTGGCACTTAAGTGTCGATCCGTACCAAGTTTTGGCACTTGGGCTGTACTTCACCCGTTGAAAAAACTAGGAGACGAGTTATGGACAAAGCGACCATGTTAAATTCTAACCTATTTTTCCAGGGGTCATTAGAACCCGAACCATCTCTCTAAATCTCAAACCTCCTCAATCTCAAAGCTCATATCGAAGGGTCGTAGGGGAAATTAGTGGATGGCAGCCACTTATCTGCCCAAATGAATGGCGAGACCATGAAAGGTGACGTGTCTTGGTAAGTCATGGCATGAAAGCCACTCCATCGGACTCTACCAGCAGTGCTCGAACCGGGGCCATGATTCCCGTACTCGCCATAGTACACGGTGTCGGCAAAGTCCTTACCCACCCAGGGAGACCAACCTGCCGGGTCAATGTGTCCGCCGATGTCGGAGTCAAGGATCACTGTCCTAGAGTATGCCTGCCAAGGCCTCCCCAGGTAATTCTTCCCAGGAGAGGAGGCCAAGTCAGGGGAGGCCAGTATTGAGCACCTGTGGAAGGAGAAACCGCTGTCTTGGGTCGGTACTTCTCTCGATTGGGCAGTGACGGTGGTGAATTGCCGGGGCAATGGCTTTTTCGATATCACCTGGCAAGATTGGAAGACAGCCGAAGCATCACCGCATATGAAGTCAATTGTTCCCGAGATCTTGCATTCACGGTAAAACTGCTTGCCCGAGTGCGCGTACAGTGTGTCCTGGAAGCCATGGATGCCACAATGGTAGAACGCGGCGAAATCTGCATTCACTCGGAGGGCAACGGCTTGGTGCTTGGCTGGTCCTGCCGTGTTCTCGAACGTGATGTCCCTCGCCATGAATCCTCGAGCCGAAACGCCTGTCGGAAAAAACGAAGCCAAAGTGTGTATTGAGAATTCGGAATTCTTATTGAAAAAGAGGATGATCTTTCCCCGTCGCAAAAGATACATTACCAACGGTTGCGGTTTGGTAAGTCCGCCACCCGTCTACAGAATTTCGGTTCCCGGTGATGACGGTTTGGCCGTCTCCTTCTCCTACCAAGAAGACGTTGGTCTTGCTGGCCGGAATTTGCAAAAGTTCACGGTAAACTCCCTTCTTGATATGAACTACTGTCCTGCGATCACTGTTATCTGGGACCGCCAACCTAATCGCGTCGGATATGGTGCTGAAATTCCCGCTTCCATCTGCAGCCACAGTGATCACGTCCCCAGGACGAAAGCTTGTAACGGGGGCCTCCAGGACCGAGCGGTCATTCCAAGAGAGCCACTCTGCGGAGCTAATCAGCCTCCGGTGATGTCTCGGTTCTTGCAGCAGCAATGCCTTGTAAATGACAGAGAGTGATGTGTTGATCTGCTCGTAAGAATGGCGAAAGGAACTTTCCAGGACATCTTTTAGCGGTCCCGACGTCGACCGGAGTCCCTCCATGCATGTCCGGTGATTCGTGAGAACTGAGCTCAGGAGGCCCCTCACCTTGGACAGGTCGGCAACCTCTGAAAGTGATTCTTTTAGGTTCGAGATTGATATCCGGAGGAGTTCCTCGCAGGTCTCGAGACTCCCTCTTTTTTCCTCAACAATGTCGGCCTGGTTCGCGGATTCGAGGAGGGTCAAGAGGTCAGTGGCGGCAAAAATCGTGGTTTTGAGCGGCGGAAACGAGTCAAGCGGAGACGGATTGGAACTAGGGTATGTCGGAAGCTGCCACCGATTGTTTTTGGACAAAGAGGAATAGGAGGAGGAGCAGAAGAGACGCTATAAATGAAGCCATATTACGTACTTTGGAGCGCCTTGCGCAACTAACGCTTTTATCGACGGCAATTTACCAAAAAGATTAGTTTCATTTTCGATAGTGATTACTATCTCCTCATTAATGTCAACAATGAGTTAAGAACTTCGTGAAAGGTTGAGGTTTCAGCATTTATCTCGCTCGGTTACAAACGATCAATAATGATTTAACGGGAAAATTGTCCAAAAAATCCCAAACCTTTCAATTGTGTCAATTTAGTCCTAAATTTTTTAATGATTTGTCAATTTGGTCTTAAGCCTTGTGATAATTTACCAATATAGTTGTTCTGCTCAAATATCTAAATAATAGATTTAGGACTAAATTGGCGAATCTTCGAAATGTCTAGAATTAAATTGACACAATTAATAGATTTAGGACTAACTTGACAAACCGTTAAAAAGTTTACTATTAAATTGGTATAATTGAAATGTTTAATATTATATTGACCATCATACAATTGGTTTATGACTTCTTGGACAATGATTTGATTTTGGAAATGTGTAAGGGTTTTAAAGAAAAATCAATCAATCAAGTAAAAGTTACGTCGCGTTTCCATATATCTAGGCTAAAATGAAAGAGTAAATTATTCTATGAGACCATAGAAGATCATTCAGTTTCTATCTACCCATGAGGATTTATCTTTACATGAAATGTAGAAAAGCATGCATGTTTGCCTTGCTTCTTTCTATTTAGGTTTTGTTTATTTTGCGAAAAATGAATAATTTGAAAAATATTTTTTAACAAGTTGTCTCTTTCCATTTTAGGCTACAATTATATTGCGAAAAATAAATAATTTGAAAAATATTTCTAACAATGACTACTTGTGTAGCTAGAAATTATGAGCTAATAAAATATATTTTTATTATTGATAACATTTTATACTTAAAACATTTTCATAGGTGATGAAAACATTTCTCATTCATTCATTTTATAAGCGATAAATGCAATCAATTTTACAAAAAAATTTTTTAAATCATTTATTTTCAAATACAATCAATTTTACAAAAATATTTTTTAAATTATTTATTTTCCGCGGAGCGCAGCCTTAGTGTTTAAACCCTCTCTTTGTATTAGGGTCGAAAGTAACTGCCCAATTAAGTGGAGGTCGTCTTCTTGCTTTCTTTAATGAAACGGGCTTTAGAATGGAAAACAATACTTTTAAATTGCTAATAAAGAGGATGAATCTTTCAGATTCTTTTAAATTACTAAATGTCTCGTCATATGAACGCAGCACAATGATCCACAAGAAACTATAAATCTTGTATATTCATACCAAAATAACAAGTACAAAAGCACTTGTAACCCCACAGTTCAATTAATTAAGCTAGGTAATGCTCTAAGTAAAACTTTAGCTAAGAACTTAATGAAGCACGCAGTTGTAACTTGCAAGCCTACCTAAAGTAAAAGTGTAACAGCAGTAAATAAAGAATCTAACAATCTAACCCATGAAGTTAACAGAGCATTCTTCTTAAATGCAGCATTAACCTACCTAAAGTGCCTTCCTCATTTTGGCGAAAACAAAGAAAGAGAAAAGGACACTCACTTTAGATAAGATCCCAAAAAATATATATACACACACCTGAAAAAAGAATCCAAATCTTGTATTTTACCCGGCACCCCCTTACCTTAAAGCTTGGAGGTCTATGAGATGATCAAAGGCCTAACGAATTTTCGATAAACAGGAAACAGCAACCAAAACACTCCAAAATTCCTAAATGTAGATGGAAGTAAACAAACTCAACAGAAATGACACGGAACTATAAATGTTAAGACTATAGTACTCGTCCAAGTACAAGGTATGCCACCTCACAACTTCTTCAATGAATCCCCCGCTCCCTGAAAGAAACAGTAAGAGAGTGCAAAATCTGCAACGAATATACCGACAAGTGAGATGACCACAGCAGAAGTCGTCGACTCGCCCACGCCCTTGGCCCCTCCCATGGTTGTGACTCCCCAAGCACAGCTAACAATAGATATAATTGCTCCAAAAACCTGGGACTTGATCATTGCACTTATAATATCCCATGATCTGAGAGCTCTTTGCGCCGAGTCCAAGATAATGTTAATGCTAACACCATAAACGCTATCAGCCAGGAGGGCACTCGACGCCATCCCCACTGTGAAACACATTAATGTCAGAAATGGTAATGCAACACAAGAAGCAATCACCCTTGGCGTGACTAAGTAATCCACAGGATTCGTGCCGAGAACTCTCAAGGTGTCAGTTTGCTCAGATACCTGCATAGTCCCCAACTCCGCAGCAAATGCACTTCCAACACGTCCGGCAACCACAATAGATGTTACAACAGGACTCAGCTCCCTGGAGAAAGCTAAGGCCAATACCCCGCCAACTGCCCTATTCAATCCCAACCTTGTAAATTCTCTGACAAACTGAATGGTGAAAGCCATGCCTACAAAAGCAGAAGTCAAGAGGCAAACTCCAACTGATTTCGGGCCAACTCTCTCCAACTGTTGCAGAGTGTTCCTCCAGTGGAGTTTCCCCTTCAGTGTCCTGATAATAACCTGTCCTGCTAGGATAAGAACTGATAATCCCCTCCACAGGTACCTGGGAGGCGACCATTTGTTAAACCAGGTGTCTACTTTGACAAAGAATGCATTATTTTTATTTGCTTCTTCTTCCAATGTAGAAACAGAAAGGTGGCCATCATCTGTATTGGGAACAGCTGCCAATTTAGTCTCTTTGCTGGGCAAGATGAATTTATAATGCTGGATACCCTTTCTGATTTTAAGTTTCTTGACAAGCTGAACCGAACTTGGTATTTTTGTTTGCATCCATCCATGCAATTGTATACTTCGACTACTGCAATATGCTCAAAGTAGTAAATATCAGGCACAAAACATAAAAAGCAAATTCAAATGCTAGATGAGATGTATACCTGTTACTGTCACAAAAAAACAAGGGTGACTGAAGCTGAAAAGATGATTGCATGACTGAGTTGAAAGGATGAATTCGATTTCGATTTCTTTCAGCAGAGGAATTTATAAGAGCAGGCTACCAATTCCAACCAAAAGTTGCTTTGAAAATATGTACTAAACAACCATAAAGGTTGGCTCCATCCTGAAAAAGAAACAATGAGAGAAGATTTGAAACTTCAATTAAATTATACTCACATGCATCTATAGCTGTCTGACATATGTAAAGAACTACTGTAAGCAGACTGGCAGGCACTAGCAAAGTAGAATTATAATTAATTGGGTGCATACAGGGATAAGTACATAAGCTTACCACAGAGTCATTAGATTAACATATAAGCACAAAAGTCTAGAAAGCCTATGCAAGCATGCTTGACATTTGCATTCGTATTTTTGCAGCATGAATGCCATCTGCGAGAACTAGACTTATACGGTCAAAAATCAATTCATCTACCTAGAAGCAACTAAAAATCTTAAAGGGTGCCTCAACCTTCTAAGACAGAAATAAGGCGTTCCCTGATTCCACGCTGACATTTACTTAAGTTGAAGTAAGAGCCATAGCTACACTACATCACCACAAATGAAAAACCCAAAACAGGTGAAGAAAGGCTTATAATTGCGAATTGTGCAATCTTATTTGGTCAAGGTTGGTTCAGAATGTCCAGCTACGCTTATGGTTAAGAGAACATTCTAGCTGTTGGAGTTCTTCAGCAATGGCGATTTGGAGCAATAGTGGGTTGTCTAGTATCTTCTCCGCCTTTGCCGCATTTGGCTGCTTAATTGAAAACTGCAGTTAATGCGGCCAAAGCCTATAATACTAGTATTCCCATAAAATCAAATCACATGGATCAAATCAAAGTCATGATGAAACACCACGACCCACCTAATGCTGCATTACTATATGCTTCATCATTCATCCGAGAAAATCAACCGCAATTTCCCCTTTTTCGCAGCATCTACAATTAAGGGAGATGAATCGGCAGATAGTTAAGCTCAAATGTCGAAGAACATAGCCACGAACCCTGATCTCCAAGAAGCTCATTACTACCCAAGACCCATCATAGACTCAAACACAAACTCGCACCGTCACAATAAGGTAACCGAAGCATCAAATCCCAACGTAACGTTGCAGCTAACATCAATATAGTGGACTACGGGAATAATTAGGTCAAAATGATTGAAAAGACGGTAAATTTAGTGAAGAGGAGCGGAGGAAAGAGAAGAAACGCGACAGGTTGAGGGCATGGACATCGGTGGGTTCGACCCAAACCTCAATCGCCGACGATATGGCCGTCAAGGGTCGTCCGACCGGAGGGCTTCGGAGCCGCCGGTGACCGGAGGTCGTCCGTTGCCGCCGCAGCCGACGCTCGAAGTGAAGTTTTGCTGGCGAGAGCGAGGAGGAGACAGAAAGAGAGAGGGGGCGGAGGAGGGGGTTTTGCCTTTGGCCGGCAGCATGAAGGAGAGCACTAGAGCACATCACTACAACGGGTGCAAAACAAAAAATAATAAATCAATAAATGATTTAATTTATTTTTCAATAGACCGATTTTAATTTATTTATTTTTTCGAAATTTTGAAGATTTAACTTTAAGTTAGGTGGAATCGTGAGACCAAAAAAGTTGATTAATGCTCGATGAGAGTAACCTTACATTACATTATAAAATGGTGATGATATCGGGTTATAATTATTTAAATTCGAACCACAAAGTTTTCTATTAATTTTTCGTAGGTAATTTAGAAGGTTATCATTATATTTTGAAATTGCGAAGCATATTTTGAATCATTCCTTTTCGTATTAATTATTGGATCATTTTATTTTCCATGTGATATGAAAATTTTAGTGTTGTATAAGTAAAATTGCTTAAAATTTCATGTGTTTGACATGAAACATTAAACATGTGCTGTAATTTGAAGGAGACTAGAAAGGGTTATTGAATAAAAAGAATTTCTAAGTAAAAACGGTTTTTAAAAGCCTGTTATCCCAAAACAATTGAGATCGCCTTAGAATCCCTTTCTTCTTCTTATAAGGGGATAAATAGATAGTGCATCACAGATAGGTCAAGTGAAATGACATTACTAGTTCTCTAGTTCTCGAACTCATGTTCAAGTCCAACGTCACCTTGAATTTTTTTTCATCTTTTTTGTTCAATCCCGTTCTGGAAATTAATTTATTGTCCAATTTCGTCCTTAAGAAAATATTTTTGGCTCTCCCTCTAACAGTCTTTGCTTGAGCATGGTGAGGATCATTAAATACTCCTCAAGATGAACCTCGATGGCCGTTATATAAGATTATTAATTTTCAACAATCCCGTGACAAAATAAACGCACTTCACTGTTAATGTGTTCGTCTAAGCTTCACCGAATGAATAATAAAAATGTCAAATATGAAGTGACCCTTTCCCTTGTTTAACACACTTTGACTCGTTTAATTAAACAATTTAAAATATTACTTGTGTTAACATAACGAGTTTAGATACATACACAAGTACATATAACATGTTAAATATTTATATAAGGTTCACATCTTAAATATTTTGTATCATGTGATCCAACATATTAGTGTGCTATGTTTGGGTTTTACTTTAGTGACATAATTGATAAACATTTCTGTGCTGGGATCAAAACAAAATTGACGTGGCACAATTGAGAGAGAATGAAAAAATAGTTGAGAGACTAAATTGAGTAAAGTAGGGGAGGAAATTAAACAACATAAGGATAAGTCATAAACTAAATAAAATATTCAATCAATAATTTTAATAAAACGAGTAAAAGTTTAAGAACTATTGATGTTATTATCCCATTCTATAGATGACTTCTTGTCCAAAATTTAGACATAAAAATATCAATAGAGTTTCAGGAAATTAATAAAATATTATGCAAGCATTTGCATATGAAAATTGCATGATTTCAAGTGTTAGAGTAAAAAAACATAAAAGTATATGTCTCACATGTTTTGGAAATAGTTACAAGTTAGAAGCATATGTCAATTCAACCAGACCTTCCATTATAATTGTCTATTAAGTTATTTTCCCTTTCATTATAAATGAGAAAATTTGATTATTTTTTACTTATAGTATAGTACAAATGCCCATAGAATTCATTCTTATGAACATGTTTTTCTCCTTCCTCAAAAGAACACTTTTGAATTTTGCCAAATAATTTTTTTTTGTAGTCCTTCTGGGGTGGAATATGTGATGTTGGAGAAAGTTAAGGGACTAATGCAGTATGGTTGTAAAAATTTGTGCAGAAAAAGACATAATTGTACATGTTTATAAAAGCCCAATAAATTTGAAAATTATATGGACATAAAGTTTGTCGATGAATAGTTGATTGGGTTATTCTATCGACCACCAACTCTGGAGCCCAAATTCCACTACCCATTCTGCATTGATTAAGTTGCCAATTGAATGCGTCTTATTATGGTCACTGTCTATCAGCGTGCATAGCCTTTTTCTTTTCGTATAAACATTTTGATAACACATTATATTTATATCACGTCTGATTTATGAATGAGATCTTCGGACAGATTCTTTGGTTAAAATGAGTTCATATGAACATTATTTAGATAAAATTTTGATAACATTCTTTAAAGATGTATCTTTTTTGCTACTTAGATGTTTCTGAGGTCTGAGAAATCCGGGAAACCATTTGGGAAGATACTCACTGTAATTGGTGTAGGAATCGACTTGTCTTTGACTCGTTTAGGAAGATGGACCGCTGTTTCACACAACTTGTGGAGCGCAGATCCATGTCGCACCGGAGGTTTAGTCATCGTTTAATTGGCGTGCAGGTCAACCTAATGGCTGGCTACTTCCCACTTGAAGAATCCAATCTCATAGCATTGTATGAACAGGTAAAGGTTCCAGTTTTCTTCCTTGCCTCTCTAATTTTAATACCCCTCTGCGCAACAAATCAAGTTAAACCTTCCAGGTTTTGATTATCGGTGATTTGTCCCTCTTGTTATCTGCTGTATCTCTAACCATCTGGTGAAGGAAGGAAATGTAATTATTGATTAGAAAGAAAGAAAAGAGTAATCTTAGAACTCACACTGTATCTACTCCTGAGTTTTATTGACATCCCAAGTTTGGCGCGTCGTGGCAGAACTGGCCAATGCATTTGGCTGATTAAGATTCGTGATTAGGTAACTGCAGTTCGTACCGCATTGCTTAAGAAGTAAGATCTCTTCCTTGGGAGTTAATAGGGAACTTACATTTCTAAAGGCCGTAAGCAAGTCGTACAGGACGTTCGACAAGAGGCTATACTGTCCATTGGGAGAAAATCTGGTGTTTTGAGCCATTCTCTTTGGACAGCATCGATGAAAGTACTCTCGAATGTCTGCATTTAAGATAAGTGAATTTGAAATCAATGCGTACTGACTAGGCATGAATACATAGTGATGCCCATCACGAGCAGGCAATGTTCTGTTTCTGATAATTCACCTATAATAGATGAATTTTGCTCCCAATTGTGGTGCAGATATTCAAAGCTGAATTCACTTGTCCTCCATGGTTCTCCTCAATTGCAAAGGAACTCATCAGAACAATTCTGGATCCTAACCCCGTGATGGTAGGTTACTCTTGCTGGCCACTTTCTTTGCTCCGCAGCAGGAGCGTTGAAATTAATGATTGTTTCAATAGATTTTAGTTCACTTATTGTCGATCCAATCGAAAGTGCCTTTTAGTTACTTCTCTTTATCTGTGTTGGTTTCGTGGAGCAGTATATCATGATACCTGAATTTACCGAGAACAGGTGCTTTGAGAAAAGATACAAGCCTCGTATTCTTGAACAAGCTGACGTTAGTCTTGAAGACATTGACGTTATCTGCAGTTGGACCAGGGTGAGTGAATCTACATAGTGATTCAGTGGTTCTGAAAGACAAGAAAATGTGACGTGCGCGTGTCCCTGTGCTCCTTCTTTGTATCAGGACGCCCAGAACCTTTCTGTGAAGAGGCAAGAAGAAGGGCCTGTTGGTGGACACTGGGAATGTGTTCGAGCTCATCTCAACCTCCCAGGGTCTCGACCTCAGTACCCTTTTCGAGAAGTCAATGGGATGTCTACTCAGCTTAATCAATATTTAACAGAAGTAAAATACATCAGATGTTGCTTTCAGTGAAACGAACACTGAAAAGACTTGTCACTGTTCATTTTACAGTCTTTCTCAGTAGTATGTCGAGAAAGAATAACTCAGGCGTTTTATTATGCCTGATTTGTTTGCAGCCTAAGGCTTTGTATAGCCAACCTCAATCTGTTGTTCAGGTACTCACTAAAAGAGAAACCAGATTCACATCAAGATGCTCCCTCACGAGATGATTGCAAATATTGAGGAAGCAGATATCCTGTTTGGTTTCGACATAAGAAAGAGCAACTTCAAGGTACTTATCACTCAATCTCTTGTTCTAAGTCTGCATCCGGCTATTTGAGTATTCAGTAAGGATATCATTCTTAGTTAATGTTTTCAAGGCCCCTTCACCTTCTAAGATATTGACCCTTCAATCTTTAGTAATCATCTCCCCTGAAGAAGCTCAATTTATCAGCGTGAAGTTCTGTGGAACTTGATGGTTCATGATAAAAAGTCATATGATCGCGATTCTCATTTCATTCTTTCATGAGATACTTTCTCAGAAGAAAGTCCTTGGACAATCCAACATGAATTAATGAATCTGAGTATGTAACAACTCGATCACTGCTCGGTCTGAAATCTTTTCACTACAGATTTCAGATGAAGCTTCTTGGAGGAACGACTGGAAGGGAAGGCCACTTGGCAGTCGCAATTGTGGTAATCATCTGTTTCTTCACTTCAGATTGCTGTCAGCGTCTACCAAACGAGACTCGCTAATGCAGAAAAATTTCATGCCAAAAGTTTTAGCACTTTCTTTTTTGGTCAGGAAGCATTCTCACTACCTCAACTGCATAAAGCCGGGTTCGGTTTCAGATTTTTGCAGTGGCACCTTCCCTATATATGGTTGAACTTCGCAGGTCAGGCGGAGCCGCGGAAATACCCTGGAATTTCATGTGACATAGCATCTCAATCTTACGGCATTTGCTTGACCTCTTCGTGTTTGTTCTTCATGTGCTTGTTGATAGAAAATATGTTGGGGCTTCAGTTTTACCCTTTAATCTATTCATGTTTCTTCTGAAAGAGTGATGAGATCATGTGCTCTCTAAAAGTTAGCTTGCTGCAATTTCTAGAAAGATTTTACAGCACTCTCATACAAATGAGCAAGAACTGTTTTCACAATCTCAACTGTTGAAATTATGTTGTAAAATTGGTGTCAACTCATGGAAGAGCATGTCTCAGCAAGAAGCCAATGCTAGGTGAGCAATGAGCTTTTAACCAAATTAGATTATAGCTGCTAAGTTCCCCCAAAGAATTAGGTTTGCTTTCTAAATTGTTCAATGTTAGCCAACTTTTGACGAAGAAGATGTTGGATTTGGGTTTCCTCTTTGCCTGAGGCATTGCGATTGGTTAGAGTAAGTTCTCAGAACGTTTTCAAATTAACTAAGCCTTCGGCCCAAAACTTAGAGCTTTTAGACAAGTTGCTGAAAAAAATTTGAAAATGTTTTTCTAAAAATGATTACTTAAATTGCTTACAAAAATAAATGAGAGGAAAATATTTTCATTGTTCACAAAAATAGTTAGACATAAATTGTTGTTGATTATGAAAAAAAATTCTCTTTGGCTAATTATTTCTGAGGATATAAGAGATCATTTTAAGGTTTTTTTTTTTTTTTAAGTCATTACTTTTCTGTGAAACAAACGGAACTTTATAGTCAAGAATCTAGCAGGTTCTAAAAGATTTTGTTTGGAAGTCAGATGAAACCATAGCAAAACAAGCTGGAGGTACTCTTGCTAAAAGTCAATCGGAGACTTCTCCTACTCAGGGCACCACAGTAAGGCCATCCCGCCAAATCGCAGAGGATGTTTCAGTCAATATAGTTAAATGACAGTTGCGCATAGCATCCTCGAGATTTTGACTACCATGTTGTTCTATAGGGTCACCAGGAACAAGTGAATATTGATCAATAAGAATAAGACCAGTCACACATTGGAGATGCAAAATGCAGCATCATGTAGAGTTACAGAAGTACGGAAATGCAAAAATATGAAGTGAAATCTTCTTTCTTAGATACTGTTCTGGAGCTCAGAGGCAAACTACGGATAGTAACCGAAAGACAAGACGATGCGACACATCCTTTTCCTTTTCCTTTTCTCATTTGGCTGCGAGGTACCGGCTTAAATCTTAAACCTGAGTGCCTGGTCCGGAAACTGTGTATAGCAATTGATCATTAAACGTGATACTGGGTTTTGTGTGAGACTGGGCCTCTCTCTTCTCTCTAACATTAAACCCTAACATTTGCAGTGTAAAGCTTTGTCTGCAGTCAGGCGGGTTTCCAAAGCTTTCTCGAGCGACACTTCACCTATCCAGATCCACCAATCATCCGTGTTTCAAAAGCTTTATCATGCAATCGCCGTCTCATACGAGTGTGAGTGCTGTTCTGCCTTTTCAAGCCTCGTTGTAAGCATCAAAGCCTAGAAAAGCCAAGTCATACAAAGAGCTCAAACGGATCTTGCCCGACAGCAATGTGAAATTCAATTGGCTCTTTATTCAACTTTTTATAGTTGGAAGTCTTCTTGCTTCAAATACAGACTTTAACCGATGTTTGAACCCTTTTTCTTTTCGCGATACCAAGCATTGCTCTTTCTGATGCTTTCGATATATTGTATGATTTGGTTGGTGCCATCTGAAGATGTGCCCAAGATTTATTCAGGAGTCCTATCTCGATTTCGAGAACAGATCAATGGTGGAACGAACTGTTTTTCTTCTCTCAGTGCACCCAAAGGACATTGCTCATCAATGGCCCAATGCAATCACCATTGCATTCATTCGATTGTCCTTTACAGATCAAAAGAGAGGCAGATCAAATTACCCCAGCCCTCAACGTTGTTCAATCCTTCTGGCATACAAAAGAAAGCAATGTACAGACAAAAAAGAAGAAGAAATAGAAGGACCCACCCAGCCTCATCCAGCACCACCAAGGCCCTGCCTTATCAGCTCGCGGAACTCCTCGTCGGTGCTCTTAAGCATCACAGGCAAGGCCACTCTGACCCCACTCTCCATCACTTCCGTGTGCCTCGGCTTTATCCTCTTCTCCAAGCTGAAGGCGAAGTACTGAGGGAAGTCCCTCAGCTCCTCCAGCCTCCCGCCCATCTCCTGGCAGAAATACTCGAACTTCGGCTTGAAGTTGTTGTCGATACTGAAGGTGAACAGGGCGGGGCACCTCCGGACCATACCGACCGCCTCGTCCCGCGAGAACCCGACGCTCTCCAGGTACTTGAGCTTCGGGATCAGCGTGTTCTCCACGCTGGAGACCAGCAGTATCGGGTCCTGGTAGGCCAGGGCGTGAAGGTCACTGAAGCCAAGCCTCTGGAGGTAAAACAGAGCAGGCCTGAGCTGGTCCCGGACGCTGGAGACCAGCAACCTCGGGCACTTGTTGATGGCCCTCCGGAAGCCGTGGTCGGGGACGCGGAGGTCCCGGGACAGGAAGCCGAAGACGGGGCAGAGGTCGGACTCGATGTCGGCGGTGAGGAGCTTGGGGCACATGCCGAAGATCCGGCCCAGGTCCTTCTGGTGGATGCCCTTGGACTGGAGGAAGGAGACGACGGAGTGGATGGAGTGGAGGGAGGCGCCGCGGAGGGACGGGTTGAGGGCGAGGGCTCGGCTCGCGTCGACGCCCATGATCTCGAGGCAGAGGATCTTCTCCTTGAACTGGAGGGAGATGTGGGGGTGGGTCGGGGTGTAGAGCGGGTGCTTGTGGAGGAGGCTCTTGGGGAGCTTCGTGGCCAATTGGGTTGTGGCGGAGGTCGAGAGGGAAGATGGCGGCGGCGGCGGCGGCGGCGGTTGCGGTGGTGGTGGGTTTGGGGAAGAGAAACGAATGGGAGAGTGGAGTGGCGATGCTCTCATGGCTAATGGCGAACGGGAGCTTTTCTGGTTTGGTTTCGTTGAGGAAGACGATGATGCCCCCTCTGGCTATATTTTGTTCTCTTATTTTCTTTTATATGGATTTGACACGTGGAGATTAGGCTGGCAGTTATTGGCTGGCGATAGATTGCGCGGATTGTTATTTGGGTGGTGAAAACTTAAAACTGGAGAGCCGTTTGTACCGTTTTGGGGAAAAGAAATTTCATAAATGAAAGAAGATTATACAAATGAAATATGCAATATGTATTATCTTCATACTTTTAATTTATTTAATATGACCTCTAAATTATTAATAAATATTTAGCCTAATCCTTGATTAGCTGTCCTTTCATTGATTCACATTTAGGACATATGCTAAAATGGTTTCTAGCCCATTAAATTTGAGTGGTGGACAACCAAAAATAGTTTCACGTGGATTGTCTAAGTAAGATATTAATCTCAAGCTATAATATAAAATTATCCATGTCATTAGACAATGGTGGACATTTTTTTTTCCATTTATAAAGTTGATGGATCAAATGATGGACAAGTTGACTCATTATTTTTGAAGACCAACTCAACACATAAAATAATCTATGATATCAAATAACATCTTATTTGTCATTTGAGCAAATAGGATGACCACATTGAACTAATATCAATGATTCTTGTACCATATTGAATAAATTAAAGTTTAAATATTGCATATTATACCAAAATTTAGGGATTATTTGTGTTATTTTTTTGTTTTTTGTTTTTTGATGAAATAGATATAACACTTGACAATGATGACGTGATACAATTGATCAATTATTGACAATGTGATATGAATCTTATCTTACTTTTACACCATGAGTATATGCATCTTACTTTTAATCGGTCTGTTACATCACCTGATGTCTTTATCATATAAAATACGTTTCCAGGAGAAAATCCCAAAAATCACCCTTACCTTTCATGTTTTGTCCTCTTTTATCCACCTTGCATCATCAAAATCTGAATATAGTAATTATCCACACTACTCTTTCGAGAAAATATTTCCTTTTCTGTACCTCAATCTGAATCAGCTCTGAACCAAATTATGATAACCATTTCAAGTAATCTTGTGAATCTATTCCCTTTGAAGGTGCGTGGATGACTCAGCAACGGAATTTGTCCAAGGAAAAGAACACATTAGCTATAGGAGAAACCTTCCTTCTTTTACTTTTAAAATTTCTAGCTAGGAAAATAAATGAAAAATAATTTTAGGGTCTTGTGTTGTTTTGTTTTATTATTTTCTCCACGAGTTTATACTATTTTTCTCTCCTATATTAGAATTTTGGGCTCAATTTGTCCTATTAGTATGTATAGATTCTAGACATCAAAGTAAAATTACCAATAAAAGGAAAATATCAATGACGTACATTAGCATTCACGAACGACCAATTATAAACCTCTACTTTTGTAAACAAATCAAAAACATAATTAAATGTTACTTTTTTTAGACCAGTTTGCACCAATTATCCTTATGTCTTTTTATTTTATTTTATGAAAAAGACATTTCCATTCCAAAAAACTCATTCCAATCCCAATTTCTCACCCTACCCAAATCACCAATATCCATTAAAAAAACCAAACCACCCAACCCTAAGCAACATAAAATGAGTTTGCAAGGATGGGTAATTTGGCCTTTTCGATGAGGAGTTGTGCTTAAATGCATGTGAATGGTTTGCAAAGATAGGCATATTTAAATGGTCGGTTTTGACCAAAAAAATAGGTCGATAAAGTGAGGTGCATTTAGACATATTTTGTAATCTTATTAATATTTGTAAAACTGAAACAAGGAAAAGTATCAAAAAATCATAAACCTATTAGATTGGTGCACAATTCGATCGTAAACTTTTCAATTGGACTAATTCAGTCCCTAAATCTTTTACAATTGATACCAATTCAGTCCATCCGGCCAACTTTGGCCGGCCAACGCTAACGTGGACGTCGGCCCGTGGCTAGACGCCGATGTGGAATTTTTTTATGATTTTTTAATTATTTTTTTGAATTTTTTATTAATTTTTCTTTTTTTTTTTTCTTTTTTTTTTTTGCCTTCTTCCTAGCGGTGGCCGGCGAGCCTCTAGTGAGGCTCACCGGCCACCGGGCGCGGGTCATGGCCCTCGCTCGCGGCAAGGCCAAGGCGAGGCCGCCCGCCTAGATCTAGGCTAAGCCACCTCGCCCGCGGCCCGGGCAAGGCCGAGCGAGGGCCACGACCCTCGCCGGCGGCCGGCGAGGGCCACTCGGCCTCGCCTAGGGCTGCGGGCGGGCTGGTCTCGCCCAAATGGAGCGAAGCCGCCTCGCCGGCGGTCGATTTGGGCGAGGCCGCCCGCCCGCGGCCCCGGGGAGAGAGGGTGGGCGAGGGCCGCGAACCTCGCCCGGTGGCCGGCGAGCCTCACCGGAGGCTCGCCGGCCACCGCTAGGAAGAAGGAAAAAAAAAAAGGAAAAAGAAAAAATTAATAAAAAAACTCGAAAAAATAATTAAAAATTCATAAAAATTGCCACGTCAGCGTCCGGCCACTAGCCGACGTCCACGTCAGCGTCGGCTGGCCAAAATTGGCCGGATGGACTGAATTGGTACCAATAATAAAAGGTTTAGGACTAAATTGGTCTAATTGAAAAGTTTAAGACTGAATTGGTATCAATGCAATAGATTTAGGACTTTTTTGGTACTTTTCCCAAGTGAAACATGCCAGCCTCAAGGAAGAAAATTGTTCTCTACTATGGAAGAAAATATTTTCTATCAGATATCCTTCACATCTATATGAAAGAAAATTATTTTCCACTATCATGTGCCAACATATATTATCAAGAATATAACATCAACTTCCAATGCGTACTTATATAAGAAAGTACAAAAGAGGAATGCTACTCATGTAATATTCCTATGGATTTCGATGAATATGGCGTGGATCTTGCCAAGAACAATTTGTTTCTCTAACACCTCTTACAAGACCCCATAAAACAAGGACGCTCGTTCAAAGCAAAGGACATGCATTTAGAAGAAACTCGAGCAAACATCTAAAAGTAACTGCTGAATTTCAAAGGAGCTTCAAGAACCTGATGACTTCATAGCTCCGAGTCTTCCTCAGCAAACGTTGGAGTTTGTTTGGAGAGTCCTTTCTGCTCTGTCTACCAGAAGAAGTTGCTTATTATGTTACTCCTCTTTAGTTGAAAGAAAGTCTGCGGCCCTCTTTGAATTACTCTTCAATGTACTTCCGTTGTCTCCAAATTCCAGGAAAGATGACAATCGATGCACGGAGAAATATTTTCTTCGCCTTTTGGATTTCATTCCGAATCCTCTTCATCTCAGGTACTAGTGCACAGTCCTACCTCTATACATGGAGCTCTGGTAGGGGCAACAACAGTGCGGATGGCAATTTTCACAAAAAACCTTATCCGCCTCCTCTACAGGCGGCACTTTGACCAAGGACCCATCTCCGGTTTTTACAACTGGACGGAAGGAGAATATCCTGACAGAGTTTATGGCCTCTTCCTCCGCAGGTAAATTACATCCAAAAGATACCCAAAATTTCAACTTTTGAGTAGTACCTTTCAATTCCATGGTTGTAATATTTGGAATAGTCTCACTCTGTACTAGGATTAATGATGGACCTGATATATTTGGTCTTAACTGATATCCTCTACAAAGTGCGGTGATCCAATGCCAACCGAAAAATTACTATCCAAATTGAAGTGACAACTAATGCAACTTTATTATTCTTCTTTAGAGGGGATGTTGCCGCCAATCTCTGTCAATCTTGCATTGATTCAGCAACCAGCAACATCTTAGAAAGATGTCCTGGAGAGAAAGAGGTGATCATATGGTATGACGAAGTGTCTCATGCGCTACTCTAACAGATCGTTCTTCTCTAACATGGAGTCACTCTAACATGGAGTCACTGCTGGCTTTTTAATGGTCAACCGCACAGACGATTTAGTTCCCAGTGACTCGATTGTGGCAGAAATTTTCAGTAATGTGACCAACTTTGCGACAAAAGTGTCAGACTTGGCGATCTCCTCAGAAAGCTTAATGCGACCATAAACGTTAATGTCTCAAGTTCAGTGACCCTGCATGAGCTTGCGCAGTGCACCCCCAACATATCAAAATCAGCTTGTAAGAGTTGCTTGCTTTCTGTATTGTACAGTTATCTACCAATCTTAGTTTTGGAAGGGGAGGTGCGAGAATTCTTCAGCCAAGTTGTAATGTACGGTACGAATTGTAACGTTTTTGTGGGATAGCTGGAGGACAAGCACCAGCACCTTCTGCAACTAACAAAACCAACACTGAGTCCGGCAGAAAAGGTATGAGTTATCTAATGCTCAAAAAGTGCAATTGACTTGTCATCGGTAAGCGTATGATTATATCATTCCATTGCTTCTAATTCTCGTATAAGCTGTTTTGAGTATCCTAATGCATTTGACTTGTTTTTATGGTCTAAATTACGATCATTCTCTCTTGTTTTCATTGAATTCCTGTTACTATTTTCAACTGGTGAAAAATAAAAAATCTGCAGATTTATGGTATGATGAGATGCAAGGGATTACTTTGTCTTGACAGGAAGAAAAGCTGCACGGAATGCAATAATCGGCTCAGCCATTGGATCGTGTTTACTAATATTCATCTTCGTGGGTTCGTGCATTCTTTTAAAGAGGACAAACAGTTTTAAGAAAGTTATAAATGATCTCATCTTGCTTGCCATTGATATGACCATATTCTAACCTTTACCTTATGAGAGTAAGCTCTTGGATTCTCAGAGAAGGAAAACAGCCAGGAGGATCAGTTACTTGATCTGAGACAACAAATTGGGCAAAACCCGGTAGATACTCAAGAATTATATCTGATACGATTTGGATTAGACATTATCCGCACGGCCACTGCAAACTTCTCCGATGAATGTAAAGTTGGGGAAGGTGGGTTTGGCCCCTTGTACAAGGTAAGCAATTTAGTGACTCAAAACCTATTTAGCGGAGACTAGGAAAATCTTCTCATGGTAGCAAACTGGCAGTCATTATCCGTAACATAAACTGAATCGAATTTGGCTATCAATGGCAATCGTCAACGCGACGGATTTCACTGCTGACTCTATGATGTTTCAGGGCACATTGGCGGATTGAAAAGATATCGCAGTTAAGAGGCTTTCAAGAACCTCAACTCAAGGACGAGTCGAGTTGAACAGAGAAGTCTTCTCAACTGGACCACAACACAGAAACCTTGTCCGGTTATTGGGGTGCTGCTTGGAAGAACATGAAGAACTCTTGATATATGAATACATGCCCAACGGAAGCCTGGAGGCCTTCCTTTTTGGTTTGAGCTTTAACAGATGCAATGAATATTTTGGCTAGTTAAATTTAGTTTTATAAAGTTGAGCTTCATCCGAGTCTTTCATGGGCAGATCTGAATATGATTGGAAGATGCGCACGAACATCGCCTGTGGAATAGCTCGGGGCCTTCTCTATCTGCATGAGGATTCTCACGTGAGAACTGTCCAGGACAGGGATCTAAAAGCTGGCAATATTTTGTTGGACAGGAAGATGAATCCAAAGATATCCGATTTCGGATTGGCGAGGATCTTTGATGTAAATCAAGACGAGGCCAACACAAGCAGGGTTGTCGGAACTTTGTAAGCTTTAATATCTTTCCATGTCCTTTACATGTTTGAATGATCCACGGCCCCAACCCTAACATCCTTCAACAACCTCCTGTGCCGTCACCGTGAACTCTCACTTTCACCAGATCGCCCACGGCCAGACCACCCAAAAAAAAAAAAAACAAAACAAAACAAAACAAAGAAATGCCACTGCGGATCTGGCCTGGCAAAACATCAAACACCTGAGGTGCGTTTACTGAAGAACTAACTAAAGCTCGACCGGAACATCAAACAACGACCGAGATAGAAACTTAAAAACCAAGCAGCGTCCAAAGACAACCAATCGCAGCGCCGCCGAGGCCGGAATCCGCACGAACCGAGGAACTGCGAGCCCCGCCCAGCGAGCCCGAAAACAGGGCAAAACGAAGCGCATTTGTGCCCTCAGGTGAGGGGGCCCTACCCAGCTTGGCGACGGCTAGCAGGCGGGCTCGAGACGGATCGAGCTATGGCCGGCCGCCTTAATGTCACCGAGACGGGATCCTTGAGTCGAGGGGGGTTGAACTCCAAAAAGGACTCACCAGAAGAAAGGATGCCGAGAAGCAGGGCCCCGGGCACGGCTAAGCTTCTCTCTCGCTCTCTGCCCTCTCTCAACTCTTAGTCGGGCCGGGCCGGGCCGAGGGAAAGGGAGGATGGACCGGCCCAGTGGGAGGGACGGAAAAGAAGAAAAAGAAAAAGGGGCCAGGCCGGACCAGCCCTGGCCGGCCCTCTTCCTTTTCTTAATTATTATTTTTTTTTTTGGTGAAGATAAGATATGTATAGATTTTGCCTAAAAAGAATACAAAGGAGGAAGCCCGGCATCTACAAAAGATAGACACTCAAGATGACAAGAGTCAAAAAAAAAAGAGTGTAAGGGTGCCGTGGTTCCCAAGAGAGACCAACCGGAAAATCAAAAACAAGAAACAAAAGACTGTAAATCCCAGCTTTGTTGAAGTCTTCTATTCTTGGGAATGTCCGAGACATGCTCAAAGGTCATCGCCTTGTCATTAAAATAGCCTTCTGGAGGTGTATCCTCAATCTTAATTAAAAAATTTTATGATTATTTTTTTGAACATTTTAATAATTAATACTAGTAACGCTAGTAATCCCATTGTCTATATGCGATGCAATTTAATGAAATTTATTTTTGTTAGGGGTTAAAAATTAATCCATAATTTTCCATGTAATTAACGAATAATTGAGTCACCAAAATTTATGTATCAACACATATAGAGGAAAGTTACAATTTCCAATCAACTGCATCAGGTCAAAATAATCAGTAACTTACTATATCCATCATATCAATGTGAAATGATTCTTTGTCATACAGTATCTTCCGAGACGTGGCTATTAAAGAAAACAAAAGAAGAATGATACTCATATAATATTTTCAATGAATAAACAGAGAAATAATAGAGCTTGCTGAATATTGTATGAATCTTTCAAATTACGATTTCTTTCTCTAATACCTCTCACGAGACCGCATATACATGGGTGTTCATTTAATGCGAACGATGCACATTTAAATAAAATTCTAAAAGACATTAAGATGTCTCAACTTATACGAAAACAGTTGACTTTTGATGAGCATCTCCGTGCTTCCAGAATGGGATGAGCAGCGTACATTCGAGTTTCATCGGAGTTCCCATTTTGCCTTTTCTAACAAAAACGTACGATGATGTGGCAAGTATCACCTTTATACACACACCAAATGATTATCAGAAACACGCAGGTCTATGTTCCTTGATGCATAAGTGCCGTTATTCAAAACCCAATCTTGAACGGGGAGGACGATGGGGAGCAACCCCATTCGGTTCATCTTTTATGTTGACTTATAATTGCCAAGTCTTCGTCCACGCCCAACTGGCTTTTTGGCCAGGAAAGTTCATCCTAGTTTCTTCTGAGAAAAGAAAAGTCAATTAATTGAACTGTCGGTCTTGAATCCGCAGCTTGAGATCTGGACTTACTCGTCTTTGTTGACTCGGCATCAGAAAGAGCAGCCGCCAGGCTGGACTTCATCAAATCAAACAAACGCAGCGGTTTAGCGACAACGACGTAACTGATATTTAAAATAGTTTCTTCATCCTCCGGAAGTTGAGAGTCCGTGGCCGTCTATGAAAATACTCTTATTGAACTTGCATTCTTTCCAAGCTAAAGAAAAGATGATCATCAATCCACCAACAAATATTTTCTTCGCTGTCTTGATTTCATGCCTGATCCTCTTCATCCTAAACACTCGTGTCAGCGCACAGACGTATCTTTACCAGTGGTGCTCAGGTAGGGGCAATTACACTGCCTATAGCAAGTTCCAGGACAACCTCAATCGCCTCCTCTACAGGCGGCTTTACAACCAAGGACCCATTTATGGTTTCTACAACACATCGGAAGGGGAAGATCCGGACAAAGTTTATGGTCTCTTCCTCTGCAGGTAAATCACACGCAGAAGATACCCAAAATTTCAACTTTTGAGTAATACCTTTTAGTTCTATCATTGTAATCTATGGAATTGTCTCAGTTGGTACTACGATATATGATGGACCTGATATAATGGTCTTAATTGAAATCCTCTACAAAGTACGGTGATCCAATGCCAACCCAAAAAATGATTGTCCAGATTTAAGTGACTACTAACGCAACTTTACTATTACTCTTTAGAGTGGATGTTGTCCCCAAACTCTGTCAGTCTTGCATCGATTCAGCTACCAGCAACATCACAGAAAAATGTCCAGGAGAGAAAGAGGCGATCATATGGTTCGATGAGTGTCTTGTGCGCTACTCTAACAGATCATTCTTCACTATCATGGAAAATTCACCAGCACTTTATATGTGGAACGTTAACAACGTAACAGATCCCAACAAGTTCCTCCAGATTCTGATGGAAACTTTCAAAAACGTGACGGACACAGCAATCTCCTCCGAAAGATTATACGCGACCATCAAGTTTCAATACTCAAGTTTAGTGACCCTGTATGAGCTTGTGCAGTGCACCCCCGACTTATCAAAGTTAAATTGTTCTGATTGCTTGGCTTTTGCGATCAGTCAACTTCCTACCTTTATCAGTGGCGGGAAGCAAGGTGGAAGAGTTCTTCTGCCAAGTTGTAATGTCCGGTACGAATTGTATCCTTTTTATGGGGAGCCTAGGGGACAAGCACCAGCACCTTCTGCAACTAACAAAGCCAGCACTGATTCCGGCAAAACCAGCACTGATTCCGGCACTAAGGCTGCGCATGGTAAAATTTCTGTTTCTCAATTTCTCTATTTCTCTGTTCCCGGGAACAGGTTTGGAACAGAAATCCGTTTGGTAATGCAAATTGATTTCTCTATTTCTGAAACAGATTTCTATTCCAGAAATTGTTTTGGAGGAGAAATCAGAAGCTAAAAATTTTAGCTTCTCTATTTCTGAAACAAAAATAGAAATTGTTTCTCCTTTTCTCCAATCTGGGCATCCTTCTTCATTCACCATACGGGCTTTTCTATTTGGGCGATCCTTCTCCTCAACATTCAACCAAAAACCCTAGCGCCGTCGACTCCAACTCCGTCCGTCCTCGCCGTCGACTCCAACTCCGCCCTCTCGCCGGTGACATCGTCGCTCACCTCGCCGTCGACTCTGACTTCGTCCTCCCTGCAGTCGACGACTCCGCCGGATCCGATCGCGTTGAACCCATCTCGGGTTCGTCTCCGAGATCAGAACCCGCGGCCCTTCCTGTGAATCTCCGAACCCGCGCGTCGTTCTTTGACGCCGGTTAGCAATTCGCCGTCGGCTGCGCCTCTCCTGCCGAAATAGCAGCAGAGCTTCGTCGAGGAGGATCAGGTCGGCCGCTTTCGTTTGATCCGGCGGCATCGACCTCGTCAAGGTCGAACCTCCGCCGCCGACTCGTAGACCGAGGGCCTTTCGATCGAGTCCTCCGCAAGTTCCGCGAGGAGGACTATCGAGCCGTTGTCTGGGTCCGAGTTCAATTCGAAGATTCCTGACGAGGGGATCGTGGACTCACCGGAGGTTAATCGACAGGTGCCACAATCGGATCTCGGTGCTCCAGGTAATTTTCGAATTTGGAATTGAATATCCCGATGGTTCGTCGTTTTAGAATCCTCAATCGGATAGTGGGTTACGGTAGTAAGAAGGTTGTTGAATGAATAATTGTATGATTGCGTGTCCTGTTTGGGCAGAACGCCAAATGTTAGTTGTTTTGCCCTAACCAAACATGTTTTATGTTCTTATTAAATCATGGGGGGTTAGCCTTTGATTTCTTGAAGATCTTGCAAACTACACATGGTCTTGGTTATGTGCTTGGGAGGTATTGGATTTTCATAACCTTGTCGTATCATGATCTAGAAGTTTCATTTTCATCTGTATTGGTTCTTGGCCTGCCATGATCTGAAAGCTTTATTTGTTATGCTGCTGCATACTCTGCCCCTTCTCTTCATCTTTTGAGAAAGGGTCTCCATTTCAATATGATCAGCTTTTTGTAACTCTAATGCGAAAGCTTATTCTTGTATCATTTGAATGTGGTCCCATTGCTTCTTTTGTGTAGAGCAGGGTATATTATATTCATGGAGTACCAACGCATTCAACATCATAAATCTCTTGAAAGTTTATTGAAATGGATTTCTTAAATCAATCATGTGCGGGTTTCATAGCCTTATTTGAAATTTTGGCTACTTGACATGTGGGATACTCTCTTCAAATTCGTCTGATTTTAGGGTCAAGATTAACTAACATGAAAAGAGTAGGTGATTTTTCTTTACACATTTACCATCTCTATGTTATTGAGAGGAGCAGAAAATGCCTCGATACATGCATGTTTGTATTTTTGTTAGATGAAAAGGAATGGACAGAGGAAAATGCGTGATCATGTTAAATACTAACACGTTTCGTGCTTCTTTAGTAGGAAATAATTCGAAATGTGCTTTTCTTCTGTCGGACTAGCATGACGAAATCCTGCCAAGTATGGGGAACTATAATGGATGCTTAGATACTTGAAGGAGCAAAAGAGGCTGTAATATCCACCTTACAAAAAATGGTTTCCCTCTTCTTTTGCAGTCCTCTATATGACGAAATCATCTCACTGTGTCTTGACCTTGGAGAATTGGATGCTTTGCGGTAGCCATTGTTGCGACATGGAGACCGCTGGAATCACGGTGCACGATCGAGACCACCCGACAGGGGTCATTTCGCACGGCAAGGCATTGATAGTGTCACCGATGATGTGCCCGAATAGATCCTTGCATTCAAGGGTTATCGAGTTTGTATCGGGGTATCAACGAGTACTCCGGATACCTGAATGTGGGGCTTGAGATTATCAACAAAGCTGATTGCAAGGACGAAGCCGATTTTTGTCATGATGAAGATGATTATGAGTGAGATCCTATGTTTACATTCGAGGACTTTGCCAGAAAGAAAGAGAACTCGACATACCGATGAGACGCATCAAAGATGAAATCTGAATTGTACATACCTTAGTCTTATAGTTGAATGGGGCCGTTTTGGTAGTAGATTTATACGTTTATTATTTATTGGATCGAGAGTCACTTCTTGTACGCCCGGAAAACGAGCGAGATTCTCGCATTTTCTGCGTACATCTTAAATATGTCATCGAGGGAGCTTTTCCAATAGTAGACGAAAATGCAAGAGGCCTCTCATGCTTGTTTGTCATTGTAGAGATGGTTTTTCAGAAGACTTGACTCGCAAATTTATTCTGTTATACCGCTTGAAGCACCCCTCGGCGCAGCTGTGCCTTGTTTTGATTGGAACTCGCTAAAATCCCGAAGTGACGATCTGGTCTCATATGACCAAACCGTCCGGAGTCCGTGGGGAAGTAACCTTTCAAAATGACATCATTGTCTCAGCTTCATGCTGAAGCAATCGCATTTGGAATATTTATTAGATTGACTTGTCTTTGAAGCAAAGAGCAAGCAAGATTTGTCTTGCCTTCCATCTCAATTTTCCACTAATTTCGCATGCAAGCCGACTTATTAGGTTCTTTTATTTTTGACAAGTCTAGAAAAAAAAAATTCTTTTTGTAAAATATTTTATGCTATACAACATTCCTTGCGCATGATGCCAATGTTAAAGAAGTTAATTTTTTTTTAGTTTTAGAAATAGCTATGCACTTGTTGAAACGTCTTGTTGTAATGTATTAGTATTATTTTGATTATTATGTTGTTATCTAATCAATTTCTATTCCTAGAAATAAAAATTTTATTCTGTTATCAAACAGATTTCTGTTTCAGAAATAGAAATTTTGAGTCGTTATCAAACAGGTTTCTTTGCTCAGAAACTTGTCCGGGGAATAGAAATTGAGAAATCAATTTCTGACCAGAAATCAATTTCTGTTTCAGAAATTTTGTCATGCGCAGCCTAAAGGTATCAATCATGTAGAACGGCATCATTCCGTTGCTTCTCATTCTCATTATAAGCTGTTTTGTGTATCATAATTCATTCAACTTGCTTTAATGATCTAAACTATGATCATTCTCTCTTGCTTTCACTGAGTTCCTGGTACCATTGACAGTCAGTGAAAAAAAAAATCTGCAGATTTATGGTATGATTAGATGCAAGGAATTACTTTGTCTTGACAGGGGTCGAACGAAGAAAAGCTCCATGGATTGCAATAATTAGCTCGGTCATTGGATCGTGTTTACTATTATTCATTGCGGGTTCATGCATTTTTTTAAAGAGGACAGAGATATTTCAGAAAGGTATAAATGAATTTCATCTTGCTTGCCATTGGAATTACCATCTTCTAACCTTTACCTTATGAGAGTACGCTCCTGGATTCTCAGAGAAGGAAAACAGCCAAGAGGTTCAGTTACTTCATCTAAGACAAGAAATTGGAGAAGAGTTTCCATCGGATAACTATCGAGGAGAAAAGCCGGTGGATTCTCATGAATTCTTTCTGATACGATTAGACATCATACGCTCGGCCACTGCAAACTTCTCCGACGAATGTAAACTTGGGGAAGGCGGGTTTGGCCCTGTGTACAAGGTAAGCATTTTAGTGACTCAACAGCTATTTATGTGGAAATTAGGGAAATCTTCTAATGGCAGCAAACTGGCAGAGTCATTATGCGTAACATGAATTGAATCAAATTTGGCTATCAATAGCAATCCTCAAACAGGGATTTTACTACTGACTTTTATGATGTTTCAGGGCACATTGGCAGATGGAAAAGAAATTGCAGTTAAGAGGCTTTCAAGAACCTCAGGCCAAGGGCTCATCGAGTTGAAGAACGAAGTCATTTTGATCGCCAGATTACAACACAGGAACCTCGTCCGGTTATTGGGATGCTGCTTGGAAGAACATGAAAAACTCTTGATATATGAATACATGCCCAACAAAAGCCTGGATGTCTTCCTTTTCGGTTTGAGCTTTAGCAGATATTATGATTTTTTTAGCTAGTTAATTTTATTTTTATAGAGTTATGTTTCATCTGAATCTCTCATGGTCGACAGATTCAACTATGGGGCAATCTTTAGATTGGAAGATGCGCACGAACATCACCTTTGGAATAGCTCGGGGGCTCCTATATCTACATGAGGATTCTCGCCTAAGAATTATCCACAGGGATCTAAAAGCTAGTAATATTTTACTAGACAGCGAGATGAACCCAAAGATATCTGATTTCGGAATGGCAAGGATCTTTGGTGTAAATCAAAACGAGGCCAACACGAATAGGGTTGTTGGAACCTAGTAAGTGCTTTAATATCTTTCCTGATGATAAGCTCAACAGCACTAAAATGAGCATATTCATATTTCAGAAGTTCCATATAAAAAATTACTTTTCATTGTTTCTTACTTCCAACAAATTGCACTTCATCACATAATTCTGGTCAGTGGATATATGGCACCGGAATATGCGATGGAAGGACTCTTTTCGGTTAAATCGGATGTCTTCAGTTTTGGAGTTCTCTTACTAGAGATGATAAGCGGGCAAAAGAATAACGGTTTTCATCTCCGAGAGCACGGTCAAAGCCTTCTCACCTTTGTATGTTCTTAGTCACCACTCTTTTTTAACGTGAAATCCAAGAATTTTGTGCAGCTGTCCTTGCTTATTTCCCTTTTGAAATGACAGGCATGGAAGCTATGGTCCGAAGGTCGAGGGTTGGAACTTACCGATCCGTCAATCAAAGACTCATGTGATGGAGTTCAAGTGCTAAAATGCATACACATAGGTCTATTGTGCGTTCAAGAAGACCCGGCGGATCGACCGACCATGTCGTTCGTGGTTCTTATGCTGGGAGGTGATACTATCCCACTTACCCGACCATCACAGCCTGCATTTTCAGTTGGGAGAGATGTGAGAACACTCGATCCTGTCGGTCTGATTCCCAAAGCTTCCACTGTTAATGAAGTAACCGTTTCAGATGTTTCTCCTAGGTGACCAAGTATCATCAGCACATCTTCAATTGATTTCTCTTTTTTACAATGGAGATGGTTCGCAATTTAATAAAGTAGAATGGTATTTACAATGTGTGATCTCTGTAGCATTGTGACTGTCATTTCTTAATGATGATCTAACTTGTGATCGTTCCAAATATAGTTGGCATAATCACCACCGGTTGCATTTAAATCTTATCTTATTTCTCCTCAAATTACAATCATCAATTGATAAAGGGTAGAAAGCCTGTTTATTTGTCGTCATTTCTATTGTAGTTCACCACTTATGTAATATCAGAATGGTACATGTTCTTATTCGAGTAATGTATCAATATCCAATTCTATAAGTACTCCATTGATATATAAAAATAAATAAATATACATATACATATTCTATAATCTACCTTGAGTATATCCGTTGAAATCTAATGCTTTAAGAGTGTTCGAATATTTAGATATTAAACAACATCTGGGCCAGAGTTCCCACTTTCAAATCTTTTGAGGTCTCTAATTGTCTCATCAATTACATATTTCTACACTTTAGTCTTAGACTATATTACACGTGAGAGTAGTGTTAGAGTATTTAAATATTGAACCATACCTTCATCGAATGAGGTTAAGGTCTTAGAAATGTTAACCATAGTCACAAATTTTTTTACAAAGAGTGCTACCAAGTTTGGGCAAACTTACTGGGGACCTATTTGATGTATAAGTACATAATATTTCAATCCAATCTTCTGTTGTCATTCTCTCTTGAGTTCATGTCACTTATAATTATATTGGAATCCATGAAAGATTTCTCTGTAATCGAATTGGAGAATTAAACAATATTTGATCTTCTGGAGTCGAACACTATATGATAAAAGGAGAAATAATTGAAGTAATTTGAGGATAACGATCAGAATTTTTATTCCTGCTTCCTACTGCTTGGGATGGGGTTAGCTTGTCCCGTTAGAATATAATTTGGGAAATTACTAAATTAATGTTCAATTTATTGTATGAATGCTAATTCAATTTTAAACTTTCCAATTTTACCAGCTTAGTCTTATATCTTTAGACGATTTTCAAACAAAATTCCTCCGACTAATTTTCATAGGAAATTATTGACTTGGCGCTCCAATTATCGCCAACCGTTTTATACGGCATAACTGATAATTTAATGTGGACAAGAACGGCATTTTGTTTCTTATGATTTTTCTGATTGTTTTTTCTTTCCTCCTATTAAACACGTAGACTGCCACGTCATTATCGTGGGCTATGAATATCCGTGATATGGAATTTTTTTGGCAAGCATGATGGCATGGACTAAAACATAGGAAAATAAATATAAAAAGGGAACAAGGAAAACCAGAACAAACACCAACACGCACAGAGAACGTGCGAATGGGGAAGATTGCGGTGGCGGCCACCGGTGTGGGTCATACGTCCCTCACCGGGAAAGCGCAGATCTTTGCGGTCGTGGCCTCCGTCATCTTTAATCGTAGGAGAAGACAAAATATACAGCAGATCTCGAGCAACTTATCGTGTTTATGGTGCGAAAGAGCACCTTCATTTTGTTCGACATCGTGATCTTTCACCTGCCCTCAAATGGCCATTTCTCATTACCCACGGGGGCCTAGCTTGTACGCTGGCCCTTCGCCGACAATCCTTCCTCGCCCTCCACGGGCGCATTCTCAGATCCATGCCTCTCACGGCGTCTCCAGCTTCGTCACGCTCGCCGATGCCCTGCTCCCTTCCCAATAGATAGATCCAATCAGAAAACTGCGCTTCCCCATGTCTGTCTTCTGAGAAAGTGAATTTTTTGTGCTTTTTGCTCAAGATTCTCAGGGGTATTGCTCGTCGAATCATATGACAGAGAGAAGAGTTGACTTTGTGTTTGTTTTTAATTCAAGTTAGTTGATGCATTCTACTTGTTCAATAGGATACCGGGAGACAAAATTACATGTTCATGGCAAAGTTATAGCAACCTGATATTTACATCAACGCTATATTCATTAGACAACGCGATCTTTTCCCAGATTTGTTGCAAATCTACAACGTGATGGTGCTTGGCCCTTTTCTGTGTGGGTGTCTCTCTGAAAGATGTTTATGCCTTGAGGCTAGGATCATGGAATCTATAATAACCTGGTCCAATGAGGACGAGGACAAGAGTGTTCGCTAGGCCTGAGCGCCTGCATAAGAAGCAGCTCTCGACAGGCTTATAGGATGGTAAATGCAGCATGAATGAACCTAATTGCGCACTGAACAAGAACAAAGGGGAGAGCGTTTCTAGGATATAAATTTGAAATTGGAATAAACTTACAAAGAGAGGTGCCTTTTGTCGTAAATGCAACGCTCCTTGCATTAGAACTCTAATATTAAGCATGCTTCGATAAAAATACTACCAGAATGGGTGACCTCCTATGGAAATGTTCACGAATATGTTGAAGGGTAAAAGCACACAGTCGCAACAATCGATATGGTCACGACTCTCTACTTTCCTCTCAATAGTGGTGAAGGAGGTAGCGGTTGACGAAAAGAGTCCTTGCTTTGCAAAGAACCACTGTCGCTCATACATGCTTCAGCAAAGTAAGCCCTAAACTTTTCCCAAAGTTAAGTAAATCCATTTTGTGCTCTAGCAATAGTGGGCACTGATGGACGAGCGCTGGAGAAGCTTTGGCCGAGTGATCAAGAGATTGAAGATGATAAAGTAAGAGGAGATATCAGGATGGAAAAGAAGGAAAGAAAAAAAAAAGAAAAAAAAAAAAAAAAAGAAAAGACAAAAACAATGTAGTTTTGTCCACCTATATCGTTGATCTTGCCACATAGGATGACAATGACAATGATGACTAGACTATCATGTTAGCGATTTCTGATGAAAATCAATCGGAAAAATTACATTGTAAAATTATTAAAAGGTTTAGGACTAGAAAGTGCATTGTTTATAACTGATTTGGTAATTTCCCATTGTAATTTAGTTGTTTTATATGGTACAAATTAGAAGAATGTTTCTAGCAAGTGACAATCATGGAGATAATCAATGAAGGTCAAGTAATTTTTAACATTTTCCAACAAGTTACGCTCATATTTCCTAAACTTGTGGTTTTCGGATGGGTGAAATTCAATACTTTCTCTTGATTGAATGAATAGAGCAAAAAGTAAATCCTAAAACAGGAAGGGTAAGTGCATTGGAAGTCCAAAATTTGTCACGAAACTATTATTAGGTCATAAATTTATAAAAAGAGCCAAAAAGAAATCTTTAAGTTAACTTTGTCCAACTTAATTAATAGAAAATACTAACATCTTTTTTTAATATTATTTTCTCTATCCTATGTGGCAATGACGTGGCTCAAACAACTTTAGCCTTATGTTTTATGTTTTAGCTACATTGTAGCCATGTAGGAGAGAAAATACTAAAAGACGTCAGCATTTTTTATTGGCTAAGTTGAACGAAATTAATAAAAAGAAATCGATTGCACAAATTTTTAATAAGTTTTAGGACTTGACTGCACTTTTTGTAAATTTATGATTCAATTGCATTTTCATGATAAGTTTTAGGATTTATAGTGCATCCCAAAAAGGAATAGAAATATATCTTATCGATTATTGACACCTATATTTTGGCTAACTATACAAATAAAATTAGGGGCTAAACTTTAAGACACTAAACAAAAATAATTAAATTGCATGGTATATGGTTCTTAGCAGCATTCATCATATAGTTCATTAATTGCATCTTGCAGTGAATAGACTTGAATTAATCACGTGGACTAGGTCAACAGTCAATTAAAATTTGGCCAGCATAGTGGAGCTTAGTGGCTGAAATTTCAAGCCCAAAATAAGGGGTATTGACCTTAAGGGTGCATGACAAACTACAATTTATGTTCCAGAAATAATTTTTCTATTCATATTTGTTTTTGTAATAAAAATTCATTTGATAAAATTATTCAATTTTTCTATTTCTGAAATAGATTTTTGTTCTAGAAATAAGTTTGGAATACAAATCAAAAGTAAAAATTTTCTACTTTTCTATTTTTAGAACAGAAATGAGAAATAAAAATTATTCTCATTGTTCGTCCTTGCTATGAACCGGTTGTCCATCCGTCACCGTCGACCACCGTCCGTCGGTCGCTTGTCGTTGCCCTTGCCGCCGTCGTCCGTCGGCCGTCGCCGCTGCCGCCATTGTCCGCCGGTCGCCAGCTGCCTGCCGGTCGCTCGCCGTCACCGCCGTCGTTTGTCGGTCGCCGCCTGCCCGCCGTTGCTGCCGCCATCTGCCGGTGGCCGCCCGCCCGTCGTTGCCGCCATCCACTGTCCACTGGTCGCCGCCGTCCGAAAGGAAGGAATTTTGTGTCGTTATCAAACGAATTCCTTTTTTTAGAGTATAAATTTTGTATCATTATCAAACGGATATTTTTGCTTAGAAACTCATATAGAAAAAGAAATAGAAATATCTATTTCTCTTCTAGAAATCAATTTCTGGCTAGAATGGTTATCATTCATGCCCTAATTGGCTTGAGTTTAGCCCATAGAACTAAAGGCTTTGAGTATAATCAAAATATATCATAGAGGGATTTAAGCTCGTCATCAATTAAGCCTACAAGGAGCAAATTTTGCCTAGCCCATTGCATAGATAGCTTGGCCGAAATTCATGAGAGGGGAGGTCTAGCTCAGTTTAATGAGTTTCAGCCCATTCAAGTGCAATTAGATTTACGACTTAATTAAGGCCCAAATTAAAAGCCCACGAAGGACCTAGGTTAACACCATCTAATGGAACTACGTCTCCACGAACAAAGCTTGGCGATTCATAGTTTTGGAATACACTTAGGGTCCGTTTGTTTCACGGAAAATATTACTTTTGCGGAAAATATTTTCTAGGAAGTCATTTTCCAAGAAAATAACTATATTTTTTGGTGTGTGGCTAAAACCTTAAATTTGAGCGGAAATTTTTTTTCCATTGTTTGTTATCTAATTTGATTTTTTGGGATAAATTTTAATTTTTTAATTGACCAAAAAAATTCAATTTTAATTTTTATGTATTTTTCAAAAATTGAATTTTTAATTATTTTTATTTTTAAAAATCGGATTTTTATTGTTTTTTTTTTCCTTTTTTCCTCCTTCCTTCATTCCTCCTCCTCCTTCTTCCTCCTACCTTCGCCACTGCATGCCTCGACGTGGCTAGCTGCCTGGCAGCCGACCAAGACGCAATCGCTAGATTCGGCGAGCTCAAGGCTCGCCTGGATCGGCCGAGTCTTGAGCTCGCTGGCCTTGGCGGAGCTTGAGCTTGTTGGATTCGGCAAGCTCAAGCCTCGCCCTTGCCAGATCTAGCTTGAGGTGAGGCTGGAGTTGGCCTATAGCCATCGCCGTGGCCGGCGACCGGCCAAGGAAGAAAAAAAAGAAAAGGGAAGAAAAAGAAAAAATAATTGAAAACTCAATTTAAAAAGAGAAAAAAGAAAAAGAAAACATAAAAATAAAGAAGAAGAAGGAAAACAAAGAAAATAAAAAATAATTTGAATTAAAAAAAAAGGAGGAGGAGGAAGTGAGGGCTTATAGGTAAGATAAGAGAGATCAAGTGCATGAACTCTCACTTTTGCCAGATCGCCCACGGCCAGACAACCCAAAAAAAAAAAAAAAAAAAGAAATGCCGCTGCAGATTTGGCCTAGGCAAAAACATCAAACACCTAGGTTGCGTGCACTGAAGAACTAACGAAAGCTCGACTGGGACATCAAACAACGATCGAGACAGAAACTTAAAAACCAAGCAGCGTCCAAAGACAACCAATCGTAGCGCCAACAAGGTCAGAATTCGCACAAACCGAGGAACTGCAAGCCCCACCCAGTGAGCCCGAAAACAGGGCAAAACGAAGCGCATTTGTGCGCTCGGGTGAGGGGGGGCCTACCCAGCTTGGTGATGGCTAGCAGGCGGGCTTGAGACGGATCGAGCTATGGCTGGCTGCCGTAATGTCACCGAGACGGGATCCTTGAGTCGAGGGGGTTGAACTCAAAAAAGGACTCACCGGAAGAAAGGATGCCGAGAAGCAGGACCTCGGGCACGGCTAAGGGCGCGTTTGGTAACGTTTACTGCTCCGGGGAACAATTTTTGAATAGAAATAGTTTTTTTTTTGTTTATGTTCCCGGGAACAATTTCGAGTATAAGAACACGTTTGGTAACTTTACAAAATTTCTATTCCTAGGAAAGAAATGCTTTTGGTAAAATTATTTAATTTTGTTATTTCTTTTAGTTTTTTAATTTTTTATTATATTTTCCTTTTTTCTTCTTTCTTTTTTCTTTTCTCTCCTTCTTCCTCTTTGTCGCCGGTCGCCGGCGGCCGGCGACCGGGCTGGGCGAGGTCCGGCGAGCTCGCCGGAGCCTCGCGACCATCGGCGAGGCTCGTCCTCGCTAGATTTGGCCAAGGCCAAGCCTCGCCGGTGGCCTCGATGGCCATGCGAGCCTCGCTAGGCCACCGGCGAGGCCGAGCCTCGTGTCGTTCGGCAAGGCTCGGCCTTGCCTAGGTTGGGCGAGCGTGAGGCCAACCTCGAGTCGGCCGGCGAGGCCTGGCCTCGCCTTGCCCAAGCGAGGCCAAGCCTCGCCGTGGCGCGGCGTCTCCGGGGGCCGACGACCCTCCGGCAAGGTCGTTGGCCCTTGTCTAGCCGGTCGCCGGCAGTGGCCATGGCCAAGGCTGGCGATCGGCCAAAAGAAAAAAAGAGAAAGAAGAAAAGAAAGAGAAGAAGAAAAGAGAAGAAAAAAAGAAGAGAGGGAAAATTTGTTTCTCGGAATTGTTCTCAGAAATAAGAAGTAACTTTTTTCTACTTCTTATTTTTGTTCCAAATCTATTCCCGAGAACAAAATTTTTACTAAATATGTTTATGTTCTTTTTTTGTTAAAAAAAAAAAAAAAAATTTTTGTTCCGGGGAACAGAAACACTTTTTACCAAAGAGGGCCTAAGCTTCTCTCGCTCTCTACCCTCTCTCAACTCTTAGTTGGGCCGGGCCAAGGGAAAGGAATGATGGACTGGCCCAGTGGGAGGGACCTAAAAGAAGAAAAAGAAAAAAGGGGCCAGGTCGGACCAGCCCTGCCGGCCCTCTTATGTTTTCTAATTAAAATTTTTTTATAATTATTTTTTTGAATATTTTAATAATTAATACTAGTAACACTAATAATCCCATTGTCTATATGTGATGCAATTTAATGAAATTTATTTTTATTAGGGGTTAAAAATTAATCTATAATTTTCTATGTAATTAACAAATAATTCAATCACCAAAATTTAGGTATCAACACATATAGAAGAAAGTTACTATTTTTGACCAATTGTATCGGGTCAAAATAGTTAGGAACTTACTATATCCATCATATCAATGTGAAATAATTCTTTTCTACAATCATTTGTCATACAGTATCTTCCGAGACGTGGCTATAAAAGAAAACAAAATAAGAACGATACCCATATAATATTTTCAATGAATAAACAGAGAAATAATAGAGCTTGCTGAATATTGTATGAATCTTTCAAATTACGATTTCTTTCTCTAATACCTCTCACGAGACCGCATATACATGGGTGTTCATTTAATGCGAACGATGCACATTTAAATAAAATTCTAAAAGACATTAAGATGTCTCAACTTATACGAAAACAGTTGACTTTTGATGAGCATCTCCGTGCTTCCAGAATGGGATGAGCAACGTACATTCGAGTTTCATCGGAGTTCCCATTTTGCCTTTTCTAACAAAAACGTACGATGATGTGGCAAGTATCACCTTTATACACACACCAAATGATTATCAGAAACACGCAGGTCTATGTTCCTTGTCGATCCCAATAGAATGCATAAGTGCCGTGATTCAAAACCCAATTTTGAACGGGGAGGACGATGGGGAGCAACCCCATTCGGTTCAACTCTTAAGTGGATTTATAATTGCCGAGTCAGCGTGAAATCTGGACTCGTTCGTCTCTGTTGACTCAGCATCAGAAAGAGCAGCCTCAAAGCTGGACTTCATCAAATCAAACAAACGCAGTGGTTTAGCGATAACGACGTAACTGATATTTAAAATAGTTTCTTGACCTGACCCTCCAGAAGTCGAAACTCTGTGGCCGTCTATGAGTTTCTCTTATTGAACTTGGCATTCTTTCCAAGCTAAAGAAAAGATGATCATCAATTCACCAACAAATATTTCCTTCGCTGTCTTGATTTCATGCCTAATCCTCTTCATCCCAAACGCTCGTGTCAGTGCACAGACGTATCTTTACCAGTGGTGCTCAGGTAGGGGCAATTACACTGCCTATAGCAAGTTCCAGGACAACCTCAATCGCCTCCTCTACAGGCGGCTTTACAACCAAGGACCCATTTATGGTTTCTACAACACATCGGAAGGGGAAGATCCGGACAAAGTTTATGGTCTCTTCCTCTGCAGGTAAATCACACGCAGAAGATACCCAAAATTTCAACTTTTGAGTAATACCTTTTAGTTCTATCATTGTAATCTATGGAATTGTCTCAGTTGGTACTACGATATATGATGGACCTGATATAATGGTCTTAATTGAAATCCTCTACAAAGTACGGTGATCCAATGCCAACCGAAAAATGATTGTCCAGATTTAAGTGACTACTGATGCAACTTAACTATTACTCTTTAGAGGGGATGTTGTCGCCAATCTCTGTCAGTCTTGCATCGATTCAGCTACCAGCAACATCTTAGAAAAATGTCCAGGAGAGAAAGAGGCAATCATATGGTACGATGAGTGTCTCGTGCGCTACTCTAACAGATCGTTCTTCACTATCATGGAGTCGACACCAGCACTTTCTATGTGGAACGTTAACAACGTAACAGATCCCAACAGGTTCCTCCAGATCCTGAGGGAAACTTTCAAAAACGTGACAGACTTGGCAATCTCCTCAGAAAGCTTATATGCGACCATTAAGTTTAATGTCTCAAGTTCAGTGACCCTGCATGAGCTTGCGCAGTGCACCCCCGACTTATCAAAGTTAGATTGTAGGAGTTGCTTAAAATCTGCGATTGCTGAGTTACCTGCCTCCATCGAAGGAAAGCAAGGTGCGAGAGTTCTTCAGCCGAGTTGTAATGTGCGGTATGAACTGTATCCTTTTTATGGGGAACCTAGAGGACAAGCACCAGTACCTTCTCCAACTAACAAAACCAGCACTGATTCCGGCACTAAAGGTATCAATAATGTAGAACAGTATCATTCCGTTGCTTCTCATTCTCATTATAAGCTGTTTTGTGTATCATAATGCATTCAACTTGCTTTAATGATCTAAACTATGATCATTCTTTCTTGCTTTCACTGAGTTCCTGGAACCATTGACGGTCAGTGAAAAAAAAAATCTGCAGATTTATGGTATGATTAGATGCAAGGAATTACTTTGTCTTGACAGGGGTCGAACGGAGAAAAGCTCCATGGATTGCAATAATTAGCTCAGTCATTGGATCGTGTTTACTATTATTCATTGCGGGTTCATGCATTTTTTTAAAGAGGACAGAGATATTTCAGAAAGGTATAAATGAATTTCATCTTGCTTGCCATTGGAATTACCATCTTCTAACCTTTACCTTATGAGAGTACGCTCCTGGATTCTCAGAGAAGGAAAACAGCCAAGAGGTTCAGTTACTTCATCTAAGACAAGAAATTAAAGAAGAGTTTCCATTGGATAACTATCGAGGAGAAAAGCCGGTGGATTCTCATGAATTCTCTCTGATACGATTAGACATCATACGCGCGGCCACTGCAAACTTCTCCGACGAATGTAAACTTGGGGAAGGCGGGTTTGGCCCTGTGTACAAGGTAAGCATTTTAGTGACTCAACAGCTATTTATGTGGAAATTAGGGAAATCTTCTAAAGGCAGCAAACTGGCAGAGTCATTATGCGTAACATGAAATGAATCAAATTTGGCTATCAATAGCAATCCTCAAACAGGGATTTTACTACTGACTTTTATGATGTTTCAGGGCACATTGGCAGATGGAAAAGAAATTGCAGTTAAGAGGCTTTCAAGAACCTCAGGCCAAGGGCTCATCGAGTTGAAGAACGAAGTCATTTTGATCGCCAGATTACAACACAGGAACCTCGTCCGGTTATTGGGATGCTGCTTGGAAGAACATGAAAAACTCTTGATATATGAATACATGCCCAACAAAAGCCTGGATGTCTTCCTTTTCGGTTTGAGCTTTAGCAGATGTTAAGAATTTTTTAGCTAGTTAATTTTAGTTTTGACAGAGTTGAGTTTTATTTGAGTCTCTCATCGTCGACAGATTCAACTATGGGGCAATCTTTAGATTGGAAGATGCGCATGAACATCACCTTTGGAATAGCTCGAGGACTTCTATATCTCCATGAGGATTCTCGCCTAAGAATTATCCATAGGGATCTGAAAGCTAGTAATATTTTACTAGACGGAGAGATGAATCCAAAGATATCTGATTTCGGACTGGCAAGGATCTTTGGTGTAAATCAAGACGAGGCCAACACGAATAGGGTTGTTGGAACCTAGTAAGTGCTTTGATATCTTTCTACGTCTGTTATATGCCTGAATGAAGCCAACAAAGAACTCTGATGATCAGCTCAACAGCACCAAAATGAGCACATTCATATTTCAGAAGTTTCAATAGAAAATTAATCTGCATTGTTTTGAACTTCCAACAAATTGCTCTTCCTCACATAATTCTGATCAGTGGCTACATGGCACCGGAATATGCGATGGGAGGACTCTTTTCTGTTAAATCAGACGTCTTCAGTTTTGGAGTTCTCTTGCTAGAAATCATGAGTGGGCGAAAGAATAACGGTTTTCATCTCCAAGAGCACGGTGAAAGCCTTCTCACCTTTGTATGTTTCTAGTCACCCCTCTTTTACAATATGAAATCCAAGAATTTTGTGCAACTGTCCTTGCTTATTTCCCTTTTGAAATGACAGGCATGGAAGTTGTGGTCCGAAGGTCGAGGGTTGGAACTTACCGATCCGTCAATCAAAGAGTCATGTGATGGAGTTCAAGTGCTAAAATGCATACACATCGGTCTATTGTGCGTTCAAGAAGACCCAGCGGATCGACCAACCATGTCGCTCGTGGTTCATATGCTAGGAGGCGATACTATCCCACTTACTCAACCATCGCAGCCTGCATTCTCAGTTGGGAGAGATGTGAGAACACTCGATCCTATCGGTCTAATTCACAAAGCTTCTACTGTTAATGAAGTATCCCTTTCAGATGTTTCTCCTAGGTGACCAAGTATCATCAGCTCGTCTTAATTGAATTCTCTTTTATACAATGGAAATGGTTCGCAGTTTAATAAAATAGAATGATAATTACAGTGTGTGATCTCCTTTGCATTGTGACTGTCATTTCTTATTGATGATTTGCCTTGTGATCTTTCCATGTATGAACGATAAAAAGCCTGTTAATTAGTCATTATTTCTATTCTAGTTCACCACTTATGTTCTATCAGAATGGTACGTTTACTTACTTGAGTAATGTATCAATATCCAATTCTATAAGTTCTCCATTGATATATAAAAAAAATATACATATACAAATTCTATAATCTACCTTGAGTGCATTCGCCAAAATCTAATCCATGAAGAGTGTTAGAGTATTTAGATTCTACACTTTAGTCTTAGACCAATATTCGGCTTACACGTAAGGGTAATGTTAGAGTAATTAAATATTGAACCATGCCTTCATCGAATAAGGTTAAGGTTTTAGAAAAGTTGATCATAGTTACAAATTTTTTACAAAGAGTGCTACCAAGTTAGGGCAGACTTATTAGGAACCTATTTGATGTACAAGTACGTAATATTTTGATCCGATCTTCTATTGTCATTCTCTATTGAGTTCATGTCACTTATAATTATATTGGGATCCATGAACGATTTTTCTGTAATCGAATTGGAGAATTAAACAATATTTGATCTTCCGGAGTCGAGCGCTTATGATAAAGGAGAAATAATTGAAGTAATTTCAAGATAACGATCAGAATTTTTATTCTTCCTTCCTGCTTCCTACTCCTGGTGATGGGGTTAGCTCATCCCGTTAAAATGTAATTTGGGAAATTACTAAGTCAATTTTCAACTTGTTGTATGGATTAGGGGTGATCGGGTCCAGGGTGGGTAGGGTCTAGACCTGAATCCTGTACCCGACCCTGTTATAACCGGTTCCTATTTTTTGGACCCTATACCCGACCCTGTTTATATTGGACCCTGTACCTGACCCACCCTGTTTTTCCGATCCGGTTCCAGGGTCAACCCTATTTCTACTAGAACCTGTTTTGTAATCTCTCGATATTCTATACAACTTCGAATTTATATTAATAAGCGAGAAAATAACGTAATCCTCCTAATTTATATCGAAATATTAAGCACCGATAATAAATTAATACATGAACTTTTTGACTAAACGAAAAATTAAGGATCCATAGGGCTAATTATAATAAATAAAATCATAAGGCAAAAAATTAGCAACAAATATGGGTCTAATATTAGTCTTATTCCCACAACTACTACATAAAACTACTCATTTATGCAAACATAACTCATTCTACAAAAGAGAAATTAGGCAAGCCAATCCATGTGATACACAAGAATTTGGCGGCGGCGAACACCGTCCGTCCATCAGATGGTGCAAGAGGGAGCCGGTGAGGGAGGGAAGCAAGTAAGGAAGATGAATGACAAAGGAGGAGTGCCGTGCGTGTTTGAGTGAGCCAAGAGGAAAAACATTGTGTGATTGCGAGAATAAGAATAGAAATTGAGAGAAAAAAAAAAGGTTTTGGATCTCTACTTACAAAATCGGTCCGGGAACCGGTTCCAAAACCGGTCCCGGAACCGGTTTCCGGGTGGGTAATCACTCGAACCCTGTTCCCGGACCGGTTTTAACTGGTTCCGAATTTTGGGACCCTGTTCCTGGACCGGTTTCAATGGGAACCAGTTCCCGACCCTGTTTTCCGGGTGGGCCAGTCCGGGAATCGGGTATACCCGGTCCAGTTGCACACCCCTAGTATGGATGCCAATTTAATTTTAAACTTTTTGACGATTTTCAAATGCAATTCCTCGGACTAATTTTCATAGGAAATCACTTATGTGGTGGTCCAATTATCGTCGACCATCCTATATAGCACGGCCGATGATTTAACGTGGATAAAGACGGCGTTTTGTTTCTTATGATTTTTCTGATTTCTTGTTTTCCTCCTATGAAACACATAGACTGCCACGTCATTATACATGGACTTAAACATAGGAAAATAGATATGAAAAAAAGAAAAACCAGAACAAACGCCAACAGACACAGAGAACATGCGAATGGGGAAGATTGCGGTGGCGACGGCAGTGGCGCGTAGCCACCGGTGTGGGTCATACGTTCCTCACTGGGAAAGCGGCATATCTTCGTAGTCGTGGTCTCCGTCGTCTTTAGTGGTAGATGAAGACAAAATAAACACACGGGAAAGCGCAGATCTTGAGCAACTCAAAGCGTTTATGGTGCGAAAGAATACCCTGTTCGACATTGTGATCTTTCACATGCCCTCAAATGGCCATCTCTCATTACCCACGGGGGCCTAGCTTGTACGCTGGCCCTTCGCCGACAATCCTTCCTCGCCCTCCATGGGCGCATTCTCAGACCCCATGCCTCCGACGGCGTCTCCAGCTTCCTCACGCTCGCCGATGCCCTACTCCCTTCCCAATAGATAGATCCAATCAGAAAACCACATCCCATGTCTTTCTTCCGAGAAACTGAATTTTTTTGTGCTTTTTGCTCAAGATTCCCGGGGGTATTGCTTGTCGAATCATATATGTAGGAAGAAGAATTTTTTTTTGTGGCCGATCGAGAGAAGAGTTGACTTTGTGTATGCTTTTCTAAGGTTGACGCTTTTTCTGCTCCTCATTTGGCTCAACCATTCCCTTTATATCGTGCAGATAATATTACCCCTCGCTTTTTCCATATTGTACCTGCAAAGAGTGCCTATTTGAGATTTTTTTAATTTGTTTCTTCTTTTTCTTCCACTTTCCTTTTTCATTTTGGTGTTTTTGTTAATTAGGAAATCTTGGATGTGATAATGTCACCGTCCCTGGCAGTGATTCTTTGATGAGACTGTCAAGCTCTTTATCCTCTCGGGTGGCTAGTTGTAGATGTATTAGTTATCATCTCCACGTTAAGGTCTTTGCTCATATTACTCGTGAGCTTGAGCACTTCAATCATTATGTTCCAATTCTCAAAAATCATAGCAAGAATTGCCACAAAGAATTATATCTCGAGGAAGATAGTGCCGGCATAGGGCTGGTTCTGCCAGACATGCAAAGGATTTGTGAGGGGCGATGTTGAGGTAGATAGAGAGCTCATGAGGCTCTATGAGACCGCCCAATTGATAGTGTGCACGGAGGTGTTAGAGGAGAAAGATGAAGAAGCACCAACAATATGCTACAACATAAGTGTGAACAAGAAGAAAGAAAATAAGAAACAAATTCAAAAAAAGGACTCCACATGGGCCGCACATTTGACTGTATGGGGTACAACATTTAAAGAAGGAAAAAGCAAGGGGTAATATGGTTAATACATTATAAAATGAGTATCTGAACAAAATGAGGAGTGGAAAAAGCGCAATTCTTTTTTTTAATCAAGTTAGTTGATGCATTCTACTTGTTTGATAGAATATCATGAGACAAAATTAAATTTCTTGGGAGAAGTTATAGCAACCTGATATTATATTTACATCAACGTGATATCCATTAGGCAATGTGATCTTTTCCCAAATTTGCTGCAAGTCTACAACGTGGCAGTGCTCGGCCCTTTTCCATGTGGGTGTCTCTTTGAAAGAAGCTTATGCCTTGAGGCTAGGGTCATGATATCTATAACAACCTAGTCTGATGAAGACAAGAGTATTTGTCAGGTCAAAGTGCTTGTATAAGGAGCAGCTCCTGACAAGCCTATAGAATGGTGAAGGCGACATGAATGAACCTAGTTGTGCACTGAACAAGAACTATGGGGAGAGTGTTCGTGGAATATATATTTGAAATTGAAATTAATTACAAAAGATGCCTTTTGACGTAAAGGGAACGTTCCTTGTATTAGAACTCTAACATTAAACATGCTCAAGTGAGAGTACTACTAGGAGGGTTGACCTCTTAGGATAGTGTCCACCTGTATTGAAAGACAAAGTCACGAGGCTCAATATACGATGAGAACAGACCGAGATGGATAATTTCTCAAGTAAGTTAATTCAGAAGTATTATAATACCTCGTCGCAGACTGCAGTTGTCGATGTGGTGACGGCTCTCTACTTTCCTCTCAATAGTGGTGGAGGCGGTAGAGGACGACGGAAAGAGCCCTTGCTTTGCCAAGAACCACCGTCGCTCATTCATGCTTCGGCAAAGTAAGCCCTAAACTTTTTCGAAAGTTAAGTAAATTCATTTTGTGCTCTAGCAATAGTGGGCACTGATGGACGAGTACTGGAGAAGCTTTGGTCGAGTGATCGAGAGGTTGAAGATAAACAGTAAGGAGATCTCAGCACGGAAAGAGGGAAAGAAAAAAAGAAAAAGAAAAAGACAAATAAAAAAAGACAAAAAATAATGTCGCTTTGTCTACTTAAATTGCTGGCCCTTCCAACTAGGCCACCACATCGACCATTTGCGATGAAAATCAACTGGAAAAATTACATTGTAAAATTATTAAAAGGTTTAAGGTTAGATATTACAACGTTTATGATTGATTTGATAATTTTCCATTGTAATTTAGTAGTTCTATATGGTACAAATTGGAAGAATGTTGCTAGCAAGTAACAATCGTGTAGATAATCTATGAAGGTCAAGTAATCCTTAACATTTTCGAACAAGTTATGCTCATATTTCCTAAAGTTAAGGTTTTCAGATGGGTGATATTTAATAATTTCTCTTGACTAAATGAAGCGAGCCAAAAAGAAATCCTAAAAAAGGAATGAATAAGTGCACCGGAAGTCTTAAAACTTTTCACGAAAGTAAAATTAAGTCTTAGATGCAAAAGAAGCCAACAAGAAATCTTACCATTAACTCCGTTGAACTTGGTCAATGGAAAATGCCAATATGTTTTTTTCTTTTTCTATCCTACGTGGCGGTGACTTGGCTAAAACAATTTTAGCCTTATGTAGCCACGTCATAGCTATGTAGGAGAGAAAATATCAAAAGACGTTAGCATTTTTCACTAACCAAGTTAGACGAAGTTAACGGAAGAATTTGATTGCACCAACTTTTAACAAGTTTAGGACTTGATTGCACTTTTTATGAATTTTAGGACTCTGTTAGTTTTATTAACAAGTTTTAGAACTTTTAGTACACTTATATTAAAAAGGAATATATATGCCTAAATTTTGGTTAACCACTTAGAGAAAATTAGGGACTAAAATTTTGCCCCTAATCAAATATAATTAAATTGCATAGCATATTATTTTTTAGAAGCATTCATCATATAGTTCATTAATTGCATCTTGCATTAGATGGTGGCTGTGAATAAACCTGAATTAATCACGTGGACTGGGCCAGCACTCGAGTAAAATTCGGCCAACATAGTGGAGCATAGTGGCTGAAATTTTAAGCCCAGGAATAAGGGTATTGACTTTTAACTGAGTTAGGATTAGCCCATAGAATTAAAAGACTTTGAGTATAATCAAAATAGGCCGTAAGGAAATTAAGCCTGTCATCGTTTGAGCTCACAGGGAGCATATTTCAGCCAGCCCACTGCACAGATAGCGCAGCCGAAATTCATAAGAGGGCTTCTAATTGAGCTTAGTTTAATCAGTTTCAGCCCATTCAAGTTCCATTAGATTTAGGACTTCATAATTTAAGTCTATTATTTGATTAAGGCCAAAATTAAAAGCCCATAAAAAATCTAGGTTAACACTATCCAATGGAATTAGATCTTCACAAACAAAGGTCGGCAATTCATAATTTCATAATACACATAGAGAAACACATAGAGAGCAAGAGCAAGGGAGAGGGTCTCGGCATCCTCGCTGCCAAGCCGCACGCCCCCACACCTCCCGGCCTGCATCCCTGCAAGCCTTTGCACGGTGATGACTTGCAGCCGCGATCTACTGTTCCTCCATGCTGATCCCAACCGCGACAACAACACTACCGTCCCCATGCCATTGCCGAATCAAATCTGGTAACAACGAAACACCTCCATTATTATCCTTGCTAATCCGTTGCTGCCCCTTGCCGTTCCAACCAGTCATGAGACGATGACGACGTAGCTGCCCGACTTGCAACCTTTGTATCTACAGATGTCGAATGAAGAAAAGCTCCAACGATTACAATAATTAGCTCGGTCATTGGGTGTTGTTTACTAAATATTCATCGTCGGTCCGTGCATTTTTTTTTTTTTTAAAGAGGACAAATAGATTGAAGAAAGGTACAAACGATTTCAGCGTGCTTGCCATTGGAATGACCATCTTCTAACCTTTACCTTATGATAAGGAAAATAGCCTAGAGGTTACTTCATTTGAGACAAGAAATCGGAGGAGAGTTTTCCTCTCGAGAAGGAAAATAGGCTTCTCAAAATTATCTCTGATATGAATAGACATCGTATGCGCGGCCAATGCAAACTTCTCCAACGAATGTATACTTGGGGAAGGCGGGTTTGGCCCTGCGTACAAGATAAGCAGTCTAGTGACTCAACACTTATTTATCAGAAGATTAGGAATGTTGCGATAGGGCGAGCGATCGAACAATAATATAGACAGAAGAAAAATAAATCGAACACTGGAGTTACGTGGTTCAGTCGTAAAGATTTACGTCCACGGGGAGAGCAGCAGCGAATTTTGTTGGATATTTCAATAATGTTTTGAAATATTTACAATAATAGTTTCGATAAAATTCATGACCGCATTGAAGACCATCATTATTTTTAACGGTCACATAACGATTTCTTAATGGTCATATAACGGCTTTTCAATCGTTTTGTAACGTTTAATTTATTCCTCAAATAAATCCTTCATTATTTTACAACAGCTCTTTTAACGGCTCTATTTTGTCTGAATATAAAATCTCATAAGACAATCTTAAAAAATACACTGAATGAAATAGAGAATATTATTTCTTTAGAAAATCTTTCCTTTCCTTTTCCTTGCTGGGTTATACACAACGTTGTTTCTGTTCCTTCTAATATTCAGTGCGGAATATAGAAGAAGGTCTATTGTATCTTGGGAGGAGAGCCGTCATAAGTTTATCGCACTGAGTTTCGCACTCTGAGGGGTGGAATTATCCTTAAGGACATTGCTTACTCTTGCACGCCTCAGACAAATTTATTTATTCTCGTCAGCTTTTTCCTATAATCTTAAAGATAATTCCCATGGAGCAACCCATGGAGCATCAAGTTGATACTGCTGCTGATGCCTCAATCTCCACCGGTCTAGCTGCACTACCACCACTACCACATATGTCATATGCCAAACCATTCCCCAACATATCGAAGATCAAAGTTTTTAATGGCAACAATTTCAGAAGGTGGCAAGAAAGGGTTTTTTCTATCCTAGATGTGCACGGGGTGGCTTTCGCACTTACGGAGGCTGAACCAACTGATAACAAGTTTCGAGATCAATGGATACACGCTAATAAGGTATGTAGGCACACAATTATTGGTACTCTTTCTAATGAATTGTTTGATGTCTACCGTTCGTACAAGGAAGTGAAACAAATATGGGACTCCATGACTGCAAAGTACACTACTGAAGATGTGGGCAGACAAAAGTTTGTAATTAGAAATTATTATTGATGGGAAATGTCCGATGGTAAGGAGATCAAGACACAAATCAATGAATATCACAAGCTAGTGGAGGACTTGAAGGCAGAAAACATCAATTTACAAGAAGAATTTATTGCGGGCCCGCTGATTGAAAAGTTGCCTGAGTCTTGGAATAACTACAAGCAACAACTCAAGCACAAGGACAAGCAATTGTCACTAGTCGATCTGATCGTGCATATTATCATTGAGGATACAACTCGCAAGGAGATCAAAGCTGCCAAAGCTAAGGAAATTGCTACCAGGGCAAATTTGGTGCAAGGCAAATTTCAACATCGCCAAAACAGGTATTATAACAAAAAACCTGATTACAAACCCAAGGTTGCTCACCCTACCTTCAAAAAGAAAGGCTCTTGCTTTGTTTGTGGAAAACCAGGTCATCATGCAGCACACTGCAGAAAGAGAATAATGGAAAATAACAATCCTGCTAAACCAAAAGTCAATTTGATTAAAGCAGATGACTCTAATGATATAATTGATGCGGTTATTTCCCAAGCCAACATTGTGGCCAATGTGAAAGAGTGGGTGGTAGACTCAGGTGCTACCAGGCATATTTGTGCAAACAAAAATGCCTTTTCCTCCTACACCCCAGTAGGGGAAGGAGAAGAAATTATTTATCTTGGTGATTCAAGAAATAAATCCTTCATTATTTTCCAACAGCTCTTTTAATGTCTCTATTTTGTCTGAATATAAAATCTCATAAGACAATCTTAAAACATACACTGAATGAAACAGAGAATATTCTTTCTTTAGAAAATCTTTCCTTTCTTTTTCCTTGCTGGGTTATATACAACGTTGTTTCTGTTCCTTCTAATATTCAGTGCGGAATATAGAAGAATGTCTGTTGTATCTTGGGAGGATAGCCGTCAGAAGCCTATCGCACCGAGTTTCGCACTCCGAGGGGCGGAATTATCCTTAAGGACAATGCTTACTCCTGCACACCTCAGACAAATTTATTTATTCTCATAAACTTTTTCCTACAAATTTCACTATAGATCAAGCGATACAAGGAGATTACACACTCAAGTTACTCAAACACTCTCTCGGTGTTTCTCAAGCCTCAATTACACCCAACAACGCACGCAGTGTTTAGCCCTGAAATTCCTCAAGAAATAATCTCTCAATTTCACGAAAGAATTACACGCAAATCTTACCACAAGATTTAATCGGCTTGAACACTAAATCTTCTTGGATGTAATTCATGGACAAGAACGGCAAAGAAAAATCCCTCCCAAGCACTCGACAACGAGATGGTGCTTCAATACCAATTCTTCATGATAAACCATGTTCCATCCACGGCCACAAGTTTAGATATATAAGTGAGATCCTTATTTTTTTGCCAACTTCTCATAGGATTCTGTTTTCTATCTAAAACGATTTTATCCAAAACATATCTCTGTATGTTTTAAACAAAATCCAAATCCAAGTGAAAGTTGGACTTTCCTATTTTAGCGGCCAAACTCTCCAACGCAAATTCGAATGTTGAGAAGTTGATATTTAAATCTTCTTTGCTTAATTTCGAATGTCCGCAACATATCCAATTCGGACAATTCGGAATTTCACATTGGACTCAAACTCGAGACATATTTTAACAATCTCCACCTTGGCTCGACTTTTGAGCCAAGTTACAATCGTTTCGCAAAAATTCAAACTCTACTGCTACTCTTCCATAGCCCCCCGATGGGCTCAACCACCACAAATATTACTTGCTTGAACTTTGCCATAACTGAGGACCTCATCAATTTACCAACTCCACATGTACTTTTAACTATTCCGCAAGGATTTTTAGACGCAACCTCCTTAACTGCAGATAAAGTAAAACCATTGTTGCATCCATATCTATTTGGAGATTGAATACGTACCTTGTTAATTTCAACAGTTACGACAACCATTGGCTCTATAGGCTCCACCTCGTTACAAGCATCATCCATGTTGATTACTTTGCTAGTACTCATACTCGCTACCTCAGGAGTTTTTGGTCGCAAGTCCACCTCAAGCTGAACACCGTCTAGATCCGTATTAACACTGCCACAAACACTCCTAGCCAGAAGTATCGGAAACTCATCAAGGGTAACTTCTCTGCTATTAACAGATGAATTTATATCTAGGCACCACAACCGATTGCCCCGCTCACCTTTTGCATAGCCATGGAATATGCATCTTGCCCTCCAATCGAGTTTACCATCACTCACTCGAAAATAACACGGGCAACCAAACATTCTAATAATAAAATAACCAGCAACGTTACCTGACCACACTTCTTCAGGAGTCCGCCATTCAATAGCGTTGATGGGAATCTATTCACCAGGCAGCTCATCGTGCTAAGCACATTAGTTAAGATTCTCCTAGCAATACCAGCACTAGAGATCATTTTTCGGGCCGTCTCTAGTAATATTCTGCTCATCAATTTTGCAAATTGTTGTGATTTACTAACACTAGTGCGATGTTTCACTATGCCCTCTTTCATGCAGAATTTATTTGCCAGCTCCGAGCAGAACTTTATGCTATTGTCGGTTCGCACATGCTTGACCGACTTACCAGTCTTCGTCTCAATCAAAGCTCTCAACTGCGTGATCCTAACACCAGCATCAAACTTGTGCATTGGCAGAAACACCCAGGTCTTCCTCGAGTAGTTAATAGACTCTCGAATAGATGCATCCAACCTCTCCGGGTCGAAACCTGTTACTGTCTCACCTTGAAGTTTATACAGGCCTCCGTCCTTGATTCCTTTCATTATCACCAGGGCACCTCGAACAACCTTCAGAACTCCACCTTCTAAAGAATACTTGCAACCAGCTGAATCTAGGGCACCCAAGGAAATTAAGTTCTTTTTCAATTATGGAATGTGTCTTACTCAGTCAATGTCCTCACAATACCATAATGCATTCTGATTTTAACATCACCAACAGCCACAACATTGCACTCAGCATTGTTCCCTAACTAGACTTTACCACCATCTGTGCACTGATAAGTGATAAATCAGTTTCTATTTGGTGTGACATGAAAAGAACAATCATAATACATAATCCATCCATCTAACGATGAATCATTAGTGACAGACAAGACCTAATCAACATTATTTGCTACAGCTACAACATTATCTGTAGAATCAACTATAATTCCCCTACTCTTCTCATTCTTCAACTTAAGACAATTCCTTCTAAGATGCCTCCTCTTGCCATAGCTCCAATAGGCAACATCACCTGTCCTAAACTGGCTATGCCTGTTTATATTAGTACTACTATTACCTACACGTGTTTTAGATCTTCTTCTATTTTCACCTACTAAAGCAACATATATAAGTTCGCCAGATCCTCTTCTACGAATATCCTCGCTCAGAATCAAATCTTGAACCCCATCAAACGTCAAACTTGTTGATCCAGAGGAATTACTAACAGCAGTAACAGTAGTATTCCAACTATCAAGCAATGAGGATAACATAATCAAAGCACGTACCTCATCTTCAAAGTCAATCTCAACTGAACTCAATTGACTAACAATCACATTGAATTCATTGATATGATCTGCAACTAACGCACCTTCACTCAATTTCAAATTAAACAGACGTCGCATCAAATAGACTTTGTTGATCGCAGAGGGCTTCTTGTACATATTAAACAAGGCTTGCATCAAATCAGCAGTGGTCTTCTCCTTCAAGATGTTAAACGTGACGTTACGAGCCAACGTCAGCCGAATAACACCCATAGCTCGTCTATCCAGAAAATCCCAATCAGCTTGCTTCATCAACTCGGTTTCTCCCTAGATAAGGGTAAGTGTAGTTTCATCTGGTAAAGATAATCTTCAATCTGCATCTTCCAGAAACTAAAATTCTTCCCATCAAATCTGTCGATTCTCACTTTTACTTCTTCTGTCGCCATCGATTCGCTTCAACTTAGCCAAACCTGGCTTTGATACCACTTGTTGCGATAGGGCGAGCGATCGAACAATAATATAAACAGAAGAAAAATAAATTGGACACCGAAGTTACGTGGTTCAGTCGTAAAGACCTACGTTCACGGGGAGAGCAGTAGCGAATTTCACTATAGATCAAGTGATACAATGAGATTACACACTTAAGTCACTTAAACACTATCTCGGTGTTTCCCAAACCCTAATTATACCCACAACGCACGCAATATTTAGCCCCGAAATTCCTCAAGAAATAATCTCTCAATCTCACGAAGGAATTACATGCAAATCTTACCACAAGATTTAATCGGCTTGAACACTAAATCCTCTTGGATGTAATTCATGGACAAGAACGACAAAAAAAAAAAATCCCTCCCAAGCGCTCGACGACGAGACGACGCTTCAAGACCAATTCTTCATGATCAACCTTGTTCCATACACGTCCACAAGTATATATATATATAAAGTGAGACCCTTATTCTTTTGCCAACTTCTCAGAGGATTCTGTTTTCTATCTAAAACGATTTTATCCAAAACATATCTCTGTATGTTTTAAACAAAATCCAAATCCAAGTGAAAGTTGGACTTTCCTATTTTAGCGGTCAAACTCTCCAACGCAGATTCGAATTTTGAGAAGTTGATCTTTGGATCTTCTTTGCTTAATTTCGAACGTCTGCAACATATCCAATTCGGACAATTTGGAATTTCACATTGGACTCAAACTCGAGACATATTTTAACAAGGAAAATCTTCTAATGGTAGCAAATTGGCAGTCATTATCGGTAACACGAACTGAATTAAATTTGGCTATCATTAGTAATCCCCAAATAGGAATTTTACTACTAACTTCGCCCTGTTTCCAAGCACATTGGCGGATGGAAAAGAAATTGCAGTTAAGAGGTTTTCAAGAACCTCAGGCCAAGGACTCATCGAGTCGAAGAATGAAGTCATCTTGACCGCCAGACTACAAAATAGGAAACTCATCCGGTTATTGGGATGCTGCTTGGAAGAACTTGAAATTACATGCTCTACAGAAGCCTGGATGTCTTCCTTTTCGGTTTGAGCTTTATTAGATGCAATGAATTTTTTAGCTAGTTAATTTTAGTTTTGTAAAGTTGAGCTATCTGAGTCTCCCGTCATCGGCAGATTCGAATATGGGGCAATCTCTAGATTAGAAGATGCGCATGAACATCACTTGTGGAATAGCTCGGGACTTCTATATCTGCACGAGGATTCTCGCCTGAAAATCATTCATAAGGATCTGAAAGTCGACGAGATGAATCCAAAGATATCCGATTTCAGAATGGCAAGGATCTTCGATGTAAATCAAGACGAGGCCAACACAAGCTGGGTCATTGGAACTTAGTAAGTGATTTAATATCTTTCTATGTCCATTACATTTTTGAATAACTCACTAGGCCAACAAAGAACTCTGATGATCAACTCAACAATACCAAAATGAGCACATTCATATTTTAGAAGTTTCATCTAGAAAGTTACTTTTATTCGTTTCTAACTTCCAACTAATTGCTCTTCATCGCATGATTTAAGTTGGCGGATACATGGCACCGGTGTGTGCAATGGAAGGACGCTTTGCTGTGAAATCAAACGTCTTCAGTTTTGGAGTTCTCTTGCTAGAGATAGTAAGCGGGCAAAAAAATATAGGTTCTCACCTCCGAGAGCTCAACCTTGTATGTTCCTAGCCACCATCTCATTTTTATATGAAGTCCAAGAATTTCGTGCGGCTGTCCTTATTTACTGTCCTTCGCTAAATGACGGGCTTGGAAGTTGTGGTTAGAAGGTCGAGGGTGGGATCTTGTCAATCCGTGGATCAAAGAGTCATGTGATAAATTTGAAGCTGTAAAATACATACACATCGTTCTATTATGCGCTCAAGAAGACTAAGATGATTGACTGACTACGTGTCTCGTGGTTCATATGCTAGGAGGCGATACTATCCCACTTACGCGACCATTGCAGCCTGCATTCTCAGTTGCAGCAGATGTTGACAACACTCGATCCTATTGATCTAATTCACAATGCTTCCACTGTCTATGAAGTAACCCTTTCAGATGCTTCCCCTAGGTGGCCAAGGACCATCAGCTCGTCGTCAATTTGATTCCTCTTTGCTGCAATGGAAATGCTGTTAGGGTTGATTACGATATTTAATTTTCTATATTTTTTTACGACTGTGAATATATCTTGTTTATTGTGTATATCCTTAATTAATTGTAATTTCTTTACATCATGTTACGTTCTATAGTTATTGTGTATGGCATGCTCATGTTCTGTTCTTTATATATACAGAAATTAAAATATTCTCCCTTTCGAATTTTTCTTATTGTAGTATTTGTCCGTTGACGATCTTGAGCAAATTTTGAGTGCACCGAGTGCGACACACTTGGAGCACACCTCACATCTCGTATCATTCATTTTTGTTATAATTACTATAATCTCTTTCTCAATGTCGATTCTTAACATTTTCATTAAGTATGCACAGACATCAGCGTATTGCTATGTAACATACACATGTCGACTTTCTCTCTTCAGCACATCATATCACCTTTTTGGATCTTTTCTCCCAACTTTATTTGACTTCTTCATCACCTTGAGTTTAAAGGTTGTTAAAGATAATTAAGTGTTTTACTTCGATCCAGTTGGTGAATATATATTTCCCTTGATTGTGCATATTTTTGAGTGACTATAATGGTATCATAAATCAAATCTAGTTTATTTTGCATGTGTTTCCACCCAATTCATCAAATTCATTCATCATTCCTCATCTGATTTGGACGTGAGAGGGCTTGACTATGGAGCTTACATGCTCGTTATATATGTGTAATCTCTCTCTATTTATTAGTTCAATTTGTTGGATTGAATTTTCTAATTTCCTGATTTAATAAAATAGAATGATAATTACAGTGTGTGATTTCTTTTGCGTTGTGATAGCCATTTCTTAATCTTTGATTTTTGCAATCATCAATTAATAGTTTTAAGGGAAAAAAGCATGTTCATTAGTCATCATCACCTCTTATATTCTAGCAGAATGATACATCTACTTGCTCGATTCTATAAGTTCTCCATCGATGTATACATACATAAATTCTATAATCTACCTTCGTGATATTCATTAAAATCTGACGTGGGAAGAATGTTAGAGTATTCAAATACTAAACCACGCCAAAGCGGAAAATCCTGAATTTAAATCTTTCTCCCATTTGCCTATACTTTTATGTTTCTCTACACTTTAATTTTAGGCCAAAGTTCAGTCTACACGTAGGAGAGAGGGGTGTTAGTTAGGGTATTTATGTATCAAACCATGCCTTTATCTAATAACTAAAACTTTTAGAATAGATAATTGCAATCTCACAAAATTTTACAAAGACAAATATCAAGCCGGGCAAGTTTATTGGACCTATATTTGATGTATAAGTCTATAAGGTTTCGATTGAGAAAAGAGTTGGAGGAATGCCAAAACTTTCGTACGGTGCTCATTTGAGTGCCATAATTTTTTTTGCGCTCACTTAAGTGCCACATCGGAGTAAAATCAATAATTTGAGTGCTAATACTGACAAATCATCTTACGTGGAATTTTTTATTAATTTCTCCTCCAACATGGATTTTTTGAATTTTTTTTTTGTAATTTTTGTAATTTTTAATTTGTTTTCCTTTTTTTTTTTTTTTTTTTTTTTTTTTTTTTAGGGTTGACGAGGGTCATTGGCAACCCTCGTCGGCCATGAAACTCTCACCCAATCTGGGCGAGGGCAACCTTGCCTGCAACTGCCCAGAGCTAGCGATGGACTTGGCAGCCTCACCCGCAGCTGAGGGCAAGTCGGCCCTCGCCCAAATTGGGGGAGAGTTTCATGGCCGCAAGGTCACCGATGAGCATTGCCAGTCCTAAAAAAAGGGAAAAGAAAAAGGAAAAAGAAGAAAATTCAAAAATATTAAAAATTAGTCACGTCGTTGTTGCACGAAGCCACATTGAGCAATTGGCATCTACGTCGGATTTTTCGATACGACAAATCGCTAATGGCACTCAAGTGATCGATTTTCAAATTTGTAACATTTAAATGAGCGTTATACAAGAGTTATTGCACTCTTGCTATTCTTACCCCCATCTTATGGTGTCATTCTTGTTTGAGTTCATGTCACTTGAAATTATCTTAAGATGCATCAAAGATTTCTCAACAACATTTGATCATCGGGGTTGAACCTAAATACTAATAGATAAATAATTCAGGGAATCTGAAAATAAAGATCAGAAATTTAGGGCGTGTTTGGTAACCATTCGATCTTATGAACAATTTCTAAGTTTTTTAAACCGTTTGGTAATTGTCCAAAATTTTTATTCTCGGAATAAAATTGCGTTTGGTACCATTTTCAAAATTGCTCATCTAAATCATTTTCTTCTAATTTTTTAATAATTTTATTCTTTATTCTTTTATTATTTTTCTCTTTTTTTTTCTCTTCTTCTTCTTCTTCAAGGGTTGCCCGTCGTCGATCTTGGGATGATCGACGACCGGTTAAACGAGGGCCGATGACCTCGCCGGAGCGTCGCTGGCCCTCGGCAAGGCCGCGCCTCATTGGCCAAGCCTCGCTGGCAGCTGGGTGAGGCTCGGCCTAGCTCGCCCAGCCGTTGGTGGGGCTCGACCTCGTCGGGCCACCGCGAGGCTTGCAGGTGGTTGGGGGAGGCCTGGGCGAGGCTCGTTTGGCCATCGGCAAGGCGAGCTCGAAGGCGAGCCTCTGGCGAGCTTGCCGAACCTCGCTAGACCAGTCGCCAGTGGACGGTGGCGGCAACGGTGACGGCGGTTGAAGAAGAAGAGAGAATGAAGAAGAACAAGAAGAAAGAAGAGAAAAAAGAAAAAAATGGGTTGACTTGATTTTGGAATTGTTCTTAGGAATAAAGAAGAATATTTTTTTTTACTTCTCAATTTTGTTTCAAATCTACTTCTGGGAACAAAAAAATAGAAATTTGTTCCCGGTAATAATAATTTTACCAAACGAATTTCTATTCCAAATCTATTCCCATGAACAAAAGAATAGAAATTATTCCTGTTTGGCAGGCAAGTTGCCAAACGCATTTTCCTCCTTCTTGCTTCCTTTTTCTCGGATGGGTTGGCTTGTCCCGATTGGATGTAATTTAGTAGCTTTGCATGGGACAAATTAGAAGAATGTTTCTAGCAAGATACAATCATCTAGATAATCTTCGAATGTCAAGTAAGCCTTCGCATTTACCATTTTTTGTCGAAAAGAGGGCATTATAACATTTTTTTCATATTCATCCATTTGATTTAATGCCCACAACTTAACCTCATAATTCGTAAACTTGAGATTTGCCGATGGGCGATATGAGGATTGCAATGCTTTCTCTTGGTTAATTGAAGAGGGAAAAACAAAAATCTTATGAAAGGGATGTACACATCTCATCAGCTGCATCATATACAAACTGGTCCAATAACACCGTAAATCTCCCGTGACAAACAGAAATAAGCCCAACAAAAAGTAAACCTAAAAGTACATAGGTAGAACTTTCTCAAAACTACTACCAAAAAAAAAAAAAACCGAGTTTCGAAAAATGTCCTCCTTCGATGACAACTCCCATCCTATTAGTCGACAAGTCACTACACAATAAAAAAAAGGGTGATAACAAACTCTTTTGTTGTCTTTCATTTGTGAAGTTTGCTACGTTGCCTTTGCATAAGATGTCAATTTCATTTTGTTGCCTTTGGTAACTAAGGGGACAAAAAAAAAAAAAAACTATGCGGATAATTTTTTTTTAATTGCCTTAGGTATCAAATGTGAATTTTTTTTTTTGTTGCATTTGGTATTAAATGTCAGACAATAACGTTCATTATCTTTCAAAACCAAAGGCAAAAAAATAAAATCGTCTTGCTCAAAGGCCACAAAATTCATTCTTTTATCCCTATAGACTGGCCAAAGACGACAAAAATATTCAGTCTAAGGTCAGTTTTTAGGCTGAATAGGTACCAAAGGCGATGTAAAACCTTGTTGCATTAAGTTTATTTTTGGGGCTTGGCGTGCCGACAAATATTTTCATCTTCATCGCCTTAGACATTGTTCGTTTCGTTGTGACGCCCGGATGTTGAGGCAGAGGATCTTCTCCTTGAAGGGGAGAGAGATGTCGGGGGTGGGTTGGTGTGTCGGGGGGGATTGTGGAGGAGGATCTTTAGGGGCTTTGTGGCCAATTGGGTTGCAGTGGAGGTTGAGGTGGAAGATGGTGGCAATGGTGACGGTGGTTGTGGTGATAAGTTTGGGGAAGAACAACGAATGGGAGAGTGGAGTGATGATGCGTGGCAAGGGTGAGCTTTTGCGTTTGGGTGTGGAGGAAGATAATTGTTCACACCCGAATTTTTGCCGTCTTTTAGGGTATTCTTTTATTTTACCAAAAAATACGAAAATATATAAAAAAGAAAAAAATAAAAAGATGAATAAAATAGGAGAGATAAAAATGAATAAAAAGTATTGAAAAAAAAGAAGAGGAAAAGAGTTGAGTGGGCCGGCGTAGTGAAGCCCATTCCTTTATTTCTTCTTCAGCCCATCCATTTTTTGTTAATTCTTTGAGCCCATCAGAACCTAAAATGAAGAAAAAGCCCAGCCCGCACGTCTGTCTTTTCTCTTCCTCACGCGCTCTCCCCCAATTCCCCAGCGATGAAAAAACGACTGTGACGCCACAAGAGTTACGTGAGCAAAGCCGGGGCAAAAAGAATAGCTGAACTGGCGTAGAAGGGGGACGGTGAGCAGAGTGCGAGAAAGAGAGGGAGGTCTCACGGGTTCTGGAGAAGGAGAGCTGGGCAAAAACCAGAAAGGGAACACTCGAGAGGGAGGTCGGACTGGTTTTGTGGAGAGGGCAGACGGTTTTCGAGGGTGAAAGGAGGAGACTCGGCCGTTGCAGAGGAGAAAGTGGGGGAGAGATGTGGGTTTTTTTTACCTGATCTCGCTGCCCTTGACGGGGGACATGGTGGTGTTCACGCTGAGACAATGATGCATCAAGGGGTTTGAAGACGCTGGAGATTTTACTGTGAAGGAAATATTCAAGACTAGCATGCACATGAATATAGTCTTCTACCTAATTGTTGGATCCGTCGGCCCGATTGGCCGCATTCTTCTCATCATGATGCACGAGAATTGCCCACAACTTGAGCCAAAGAAGACAAGAAGAGGAGCGCATCGGCCATTGGAGATAGGGAGGAGGCGAAGAGAGAGACCGAGAGTGAGAGATTTTCTCCCCCTTCGCCAGCTGTTCGTCTGAATCGCCTTGACCCCCTGCGGTAGCCAACTCGCCCGTTGCCGTTCGCCGTAGCAAGCTCCCGAACCAGGTAACCCAGGAGACGCACCGCATTTTCCCTCGCTTATTAACTTCGAGAACGGGAGACCGAACCGACGGGATTTTGGAGCAGATCGTACAAAACCCATACCGATTTGTTGCCGACAAAATGTTTGAATGAAGCGCCTAATTCGAGTTCATAAAATTGATGCTTAAAATCTCGGTTTTGCGCTTGGTTTGTTCTAATATTGTTGCATTATCACTGAATCTGCGTTTCCTTTTGATTTTATGGCATATTGTTAGATGCACGAGTCGGCAATGGATGAATGTCGTCTCGTCGGAGAATCCACACCCTTCGCTAGAGGAGCCCGTGGTTAGAGGCCGCTATAGTCAGTCCTTTCTTTTGTCTTGGCGTGCATATATGTGTTTGCTTTTCTGCTACCGCTTTTTTTTTTTTGGATGTGTTGTATTTAATTAGTACGTCCATGATGGGATGCAATGAGAATATACCGTTACTACGATGGAAAGACACATTTTGAAAGGGCATGAGGGACTTGTATAAAAGTCTTCTGACGATAACCATTGATACGGTTGGCAAAAGTTACGCTAAAAAAGAAACTCTTCTCCTTTTCTTGTCCCATTTCCATCAAAAGGAAAGAATGCGTTCCATTTCTTCTTTACTAGAACAATTGGCATTTATGCTGTGAAAATAAGATGTTTTCCTCATGACTATATTCAGACCAACATGAAGTAATATTGTTTGCGTGGCATCCTAAAAAATTTCATGGCAATCTGTGGATGCATTACGACCTATGGAAAGGTGATGGAAGTGTCATTGAATTATGTTATAGCCATTAGACCAAAGAATCGTAATAGATTATGCCGAGTATTTTAATGGAGAATTGTTTGGATAGAAGTATATCTTATGTTAATGGGTGATCAAGGTTGGTGCTATAGGACAATTTGATAAGGAAGATTTTGTTCTTAACTATGCACTTTATAGATTTGATTTTTATGGATTAATGTCACAAAGTCTTTTGGCCATTTTATTTTGCAATTAGGTATTTGTTTAAGTGGGAATTAATGGTAGAATTAAAGGAGGGGGTGGGCTGATTTTTTTTTTTTGGGCGTAAACCAGCCCACAATCCCCCACCCTTTGACCGGCTAAGGCCCGGCCCAAGAGGCCCAATGGGCCGTCGACCAAGGAGGGACCAGAATGGAGGAGTTGGCCCATGAGAGGCCCATCCTCTTGCATGGCAATTAACAAGTGGCTAGGAGGGATTATCCGAGTGTCCTCTTGCATGCATTGTGATGATTACTTGCTAATCATGAGGGGGAAGAAAAGAAGAAGGGGCGGATTGAACAGGGGGGGTGTCGCACGAGAGAAAGAGAGAAAGAGAGAAAGGGAGGAAGAGAGTGAACCGAGAGAGAGGGGAAGCCACCGTGGGCCGTGAAGGGAGGAGGAGACCGCCGTCGAGCCCGCCTTGCCCCGCCGTTGCTTGCTTGTTTTTCTTCGGACCTAAGGCAAGTAGAGTCCGTTAGCCTACATTTTGCTTGCTATGGTTGTATGTGAAGTGAGATGGGTGTTAAAAATGCTTGGGTTGTGGTGTTAGATGCAAATTTCGAGTGAGTAATGTTAGTTTTCATAGAACCATCAAGCTGTTGCATGTAAAAACAGTCCGACCCCTTGCTGTTCCGTGAAGTTTTGGTGGGTATCTAGTCGAAATCGCACTGCATGATCTTGGTGAAAGTTATAGAGGATATCTTGAGGAGGAGCATACTAAAATTTGAGATAAAACGGACAAGTATTGGTTAGTGAAATGATTTTTCTTTGAAGAAACTAGATCTGGAAATTGTTATGCTGATCCTTGGTAATTTCGTGAACTGTAAAGCAACTTTTTAGTTGGAATCTCACTTCGACTTCTTAATGAAAGTGGTAGATGACTTCTTGAAGTATAACATATCAAAAATTGAGAGGAAATGAACAAGTATAGGTAGATGAAACCATCTTTCTTTGAAGAAACTAAATCTGGAAAACGTTACCTTGACCTAGTATGATTCTGTGAATTTTTATAAAATCATCCAGTTGAAATCTGATCTTGTGCCCTTAATGAAAGTTATAGATGACATTCTGAGGAATAACATACTGAAAATTGAGAAACAATGGACATGAGTAGGTCGGTGAAACGAATTTTCTTTGAAAGGACTTAATCTGGAAAAACAGTACCGAGAATAGGAGGAACTAAATCGTCTATAGCTATTAACATAGAACGAATTCGGTTTATATTTATTCATGAGATATTTAACTCTAGGTGTTTTCTATAACATATAAAAATTTCAGAATTTTTGGAGTTTTTTTGGGTATTTAATCAAAATTATTTTCGAAACTCTGCAAACTGTAATGCTGAAATTTTGAAAGCTATGATGCATGGACCGTATCGAATTGTATGAAGTTCTTTTGGTATGATGTTATTTATGAGATATTTGCCTCTAGGTCTCGTTTATGATGTGTCAAATTTTCGGAATTTATTAAGACCATTTACTAATTTTCCTAGAGTTTTAACTAAAGGAGTACATTCTGTTTTTACCCGAATATTGCTGTATTTCAAAAATAAATAAATTGCTCTATGTGGTGTAATGTCTTGAGTGGTTACTTTTGCTGCATATGAGGTGAAATTTGGGATGTCATATAACATCAAAAAATTGGTTTAAACTTTTGACATTATTGCATCAAATGCCATGTTGAAAGTGAAACATACATGTGAATATAAATTATGATAATGATGATACCGTCGGACCCTTGAGTCGACGATGTCATCGGGAGTGTCGAGATGCCCGGAGGTGTGTGTCGGATGCCTGGAGGTGTGTGCCGGATGTCCTCGGGAGTTTCGAGATGCCAGGAGGTGTGTGCCGGATGCTCGGAGGTGTGTGCCGGAGGCTCCTCGCGATGCCAGGTTGGGTGCGAGCGATAAAAGAGGGATGCAAACATTGATCCCTGGGAAGAAAGATGAAATGAGATCCTCTTTGAAAATTTAAAATTGAATCATGTGCATGGGAGTGTGCATATGGCATGATGCATGATCTGTTTATGAAAGTAAATTGATACTATATGATATTGAGAATGCGATCATGAAGGCTTGAATGGATCTCATGGGGATGTACCAAAGACTATGTATGCGCATATGGCATGGTGATGTATGCATGACTGCATGGTGATGTATGCTCGATAGCATGAATGATATGTACTTTACTCGTGACATCTTGATTGTTCTGCTTGCTGCACTGTGTAGTTTAATGGATCTTTACTGCTGAGTGGTTGTACTCGCCCCTTTGGGGATTAACATTTCAGATTAAAAGATGCCTTTACCACCGGTTGCGCGTGATACCTTCTACAGTTTACCATCTGACGTTGAAGTTGAGTGCATGGAGCACATCTATGTCAGTGTTCCTGGTTTGATGTTTCTTCGAGTCCATGTGCTGGTTATGCATGACGTAGGTCTGGCTGGGGGCCCTGTTATCCAAGAGATCCTGTCTGTCCACGTTCGACGCGATGAGGTGATGCTAGGGATGCTGCCGTCGGCGCCGCCCGATGCACTGGGTTGGGTGTGATGGCACGTATGACTGGTGGGAGCTGACACTCTTTGGGGTAGCCGACACTTGTTGATGGATGTGTATATATGTCTGATGTAGGATCGAGTTCTCCTTATGAGTCATAGCCAAGTATAGTTAAAAATCTTGGCTTTTTTGCTGTACCGACTCGAGATGTCCATCTTGAAAATGTAAATAAAAGTGACTCGGCTTTGTCTTTTCATTTGGTGCGTAGTCGGTGTGCATTGCATTATTGTTATTAGAGTAAGGGATGGTGAGACTCGTTTATGCTTCCGTTGGGGAGCTGCGCTGAAACCTTTCAATAAAAAGAAAATTTTTAAATTGAGCAACCCTTATGAACTATGGTTCCAATTTAATTAAAAAGGTATTAGACTGGTATGCAGTAGGATAAGTGATAGGTACTTGTGGCGACCCTAATGGATCGGGGGGTGCCACAACAGTTTTGGTATCAGAGCCAATGGTTTATATGTGGAGTGATAAGGAGCCTCATTTGGAAATTGAGGAAGATACTGACAATGCACACCATAGGATGCTGACTAAGAGTGGTTGACTAACTTTGAACAACGGGTGATAGGTATTCACTCGTAGATCCCTAGTTTGTTTTATGAGTTGCTTTTAGGTGCCAGTAACATGTTTATGTTACTTATTTTATAGTTGCAGTTGCTTTAAATGGAGACATTGAGTCATAGATTATTCTTGATGCAAATGCTTGGAAACTGCAGGAAAATCATGGTACGATTTGGAGGTCATCATCCATCGAGGGCTGAAGCCTCTGTATCAAGGGCTGAACCCCGAATGGAAGATATCCTGTAGGCATTGGCCAATATATGAAATCTAATGGAAAGACAAGCGCAGCAACAACCCGGAGTAGAACGCCGTACTCAAGGATTGGTGGAGTAATTCTTGAAGTTGAAACCACCTAAGTTCAGTGGAATGGGAAGTCCTGAGGAGGTGGAGCATTGGATTGATGAGATGGAACAAATTTTCCGGGTGTTGAACTGCAGTGATACTGAGAAGATAACTTTGGCAGAGTACTAGCTGGAGGGAAATGCAAAGTTTTGGTGGAGAGCTTCGAGGGACACAATCTTTCCACCAAGGTACTGATGTAAATTGTGATGCGTTTGTCAGAGCTTTCAATAGAAAGCATTTCTCTGATTGTGCTAGGGATAAGAAAATTACAGAATTTGTTCAGTTAGAACAAAAGGAGCTGACAGTGGATCAGTATGAGGCGAAATTTTCTGAACTGTCTAGATATGCTCCTAGGTTGATTGAAGATCGAAAAGAAAAAGCTAAGAGATTCCTGAAGGGATTGAGAACTAATATCCGGAAGCAACTGGTGCCTTTGAATATAAGAGATTATAATGAGATTTATGAAATGGCACAGTTGGTGGAGCAGGAGTTGGTAAGAGAGCAATCAAAATACAAGAGGCAGTCGACTTTTGGTGATATCAGACGGGGTAAGAGACCCTATACAGGTCAAGGTCAGACCTAGGAATCTAAGAAGAAGAACAATTTCGGGAATTTTGGAAAAGTCAGAGATGGACTGAATCTGGGAAAAGCATCTTATCGGAATGAAGAATGTCGAAGGTGTGATGGGCGACATGGCCCAGGACCCTGTAATGGACGGCTGAAATGCTATGGTTGTGGACAGGTAGGACACCTTAAGAATGATTGTCCACAAGAGAGATCGCAGACAAGTATCAACCCAATACGACGAGTACCACAACATACTACTGGACCATATCCACAAATGAATCCATAGAGACCACCAGCACAAGGAAAAGTGTATGCGGTCACCCAAAAGGAAGCAAAAGCTTCCAAAAACATTATCTCAGGTACAATTTTCATAAATTGCAAGAAAGCATATGCATTGTTTGATACGGGTGCTACACATTCATTTGTGTCTGAAAGATATAGACTTTTGAGTAAAATAGAAACTACGTCCCTTGGGATGCCCCTTTGTGTTTCTACACCTTTAAAGAATATGGTGTTGTCTACGCTGGTGTGTAGAAAGTGTAAGATAACAATAGGAGGAAGGGATATGGAAATAGACTTAGTCGCAATGGCTATGCATGATTTTGATGTTATCATAGGAATGGATTGGCTTCATAAGTATCGGGCAAAAATGGATTGTTATAGAAAAATGATCCAATTTGTTTTACCTGATCAGTCTAGTTGTGAATTTTTGGGAGGTCAGACCAACCTATCTATAACGTTTATTTCAGCAGTAGAGGCTCGTGCATTACTTGACGAAGGATGTCAAGGGTATCTAGCGATGGTTAAAGATTATGCTAAGGAAGAGCCTAAGCTCGATGAAATTCGAGTCGTCGATGAATTTCAAGATGTATTTCCTGAGGAGTTGCCTGGATTACCGCCGGAACGAGAAATTGAGTTCGAAATTGAATTAATGCCAGGAACAGGACCAATATCGAAAGCCCCGTATAGGATGGCCTTAATGGAACTAAAGGAGTTGAAAGTGCAACTGCAAGAGTTGCTTGATAAAGGATTCATTAGGCCAAGTGCTTCACCTTGGGGTGCACCAATCTTGTTTGTGAAAAAGAAGGATGGGTCGATGCGCTTATGTATTGACTATAGGCAACTGAATCAAGTGACCATTAAAAATAAATATCCCTTGCCTAGAATTGATGATCTATTCGACCAACTACAGGGAAGTTTGGTCTTTTCTAAGATTGATTTGAGATCGGGATACCATCATCTAAGGATTAAGAAAGAAGACGTTCCTAAGACTGCATTTAGGACTCGCTATGGACACTACGAGTTCATCGTCATGCCTTTTGGATTGACGAATACACCGGCTGCATTTAGGGATCTAATGAATAGGGTATTTAAGCCTTATTTAGATCAGTTTGTGATCCTTTTCATTGATGATATCCTGATTTATTCTAGAGGGCTTGAAGAGCATGAGCAACACTTGAGGATAGTTTTGCAAACTCTGAGAGATCATAAGCTGTATGCCAAATTCAGCAAGTGTGAATTTTGGCTGGATCGGATAATATTTTTGGGACACGTGGTGTCAGAAGGAGGAATTGCAGTGGACCCGGCAAAAGTTGAGATGATAATAAATTGGCCGAGACCGACAACACCCACTGAAATACGGAGTTTCTTAGGATTGGCTGGTTATTATAGAAGGTTTATTGAAGGGTTTTCGCGATTGGCAGGTCCCTTAACGAAATTGACTCGGAAGAATGTGAAGTTTGAATGTAGTGGAGAATGTGAAAGGAGCTTTTAGGAACTTAAAAGAAAATTGACCTCGGCGCCAATCCTGACTATACCATTTGAATCTGATGGTTTTACAGTGTATAGTGATGCGTCTCACAAATGACTGGGATGTGTTTTGATGCAACATGGCAAGGTCGTAGCCTATGCATCCAGACAATTGAAACCTCATGAACTGAATTACCCAACTCATGATTTAGAATTGGCAGCTATAGTGTTTGCTTTGAAAATATGGAGGCACTATTTGTATGGAGAGAAGTTTGAAATCTATACAGATCATAAGAGCCTAAAGTATTTGTTTTCACAAAAGGAGTTGAACATGAGACAAAGGAGGTGGATGGAGTTGTTGAAAGATTATGATTGTGAGATATGGTACCATCCAGGGAGGGCGAATAAGGTAGCGGATGCCCTTAGTCGTAACTCAGCTATGGAGATGGCCAGTTTAAGAATGGCAGAATGAACCTATTAAAGTCTGTAGCAGACTCGAAGTTTGAATTGAAAGTGGATCGCCTTACCGGTATGCTTACTGCCTTAGGAATTGAACCCGAAATTATACAGAAAGTTCAGATCCTGCAAGAGTCTAACCCGGAAATTATGAAAGTGAAAAATGCAGTGTCCTTAGGAAAAAGACCATAATTTCAAATCTCTGAAGATGGAGTGTTAAGATGCCAAGGACGATTCTGTGTTCCCGATAATGAAGAAGTAAAGAGGGAAATTCTGTTGGAGGCACATAGGAGTAATTATAGTATTCATCCGGGTAGTACAAAGATGTACAGAAATTTGCGTCAGCAATTTTGGTGGAATGGCATGAAAGCAGATACAGCTAAACACGTTTCTCAATGTTTGACGTGCCAATAAGTAAAGGCGGAACATTGCAAACCTGTAGGACTATTGAGACCGTTAGACATACCGGAATGGAAATGGGAACATGTAACGATGGACTTTGTGCAAGGATTGCCAAGAACATCAAATGGTCACGATTCGATTTGGGTGATAGTGGATCGCTTGACTAAATCTACCCATTTCCTAGCGGTCCGCATAAACTATTCAATGAGTAAACTTGCTGAAATATATGTAAGCCAGGTAATACGCTTACATGGTATTCCTGTAACGATCACCTCTGATCGAGACTCTAGGTTTACTTCAAATTTTTGGCGGAGTCTCCAAAATGCCTTAGGGACAAAGCTTCAATTTAGTATTGCCTTTCATCCTCAAATAGATGGACAAATGAAAAGAGTGATCTAGACTTTGGAAGATATGCCGAGAGCCTGCATTATTGACTTTAGAGGAAGTTGGGATGAAAATTTGCACTTGATAGAGTTCGCCTATAACAATAGTTTTCAGAAAAGTATAGGCATGGCTCTGTAGGAAGCATTATATGGAAGAAGATGCAGGACCCCTGTCTGCTGGAATGAAGTAGGTGAAAGGAGATTGACAAGACCTGAACTAGTTCAAATTACTACCGAAGCTGTTGAGATTATCAGGAAAAGACTTAAAACAGCCCAGAGTAGGCAGAAGGACTACGCAGATAGGCGTAGAAGGCCTTTGGAGTTTAGTGTGGGAGATCACGTACTTCTTAAAGTATCTCCAATGAAAGGAATATCTCGATTTGGAATGAAAGGGAAGTTAGGTCCCAGATTTGTTGGACCCTTTGAGATACTTGAAAGAATAGGAGACACAGCTTATCGTTTGGCGCTGCCTCCTAAATTGGGAAATTTACATGATGTGTTTCATGTATCGATGCTGAGGAAGTACCAGCCGGATCCTGGTCACATACTCGATCATGAAGCCATCAATGTGGATGAGAGAGTGAGATACATCGAAGAGCTTGTGCAAGTGCTGGACCGAAAGGAGCAAATTCTTAGGACCAAGAAAATCTCATTGGTTAAGATATTATGGTGACATCACGATGTGGAGGAAGTCACATGGGAAAGTGAAGATAAGATGAAGGAAAAGTAGCCCCACTTGTTTCAAGAGGCATAAGTCATGTCTAATTTCGAGGACGAAATTCTCTAAGGAGGGGAGAATTGTGGCATCCTAAAAAATTTCATGGCAATCTCTGGATGCATTACGACCTATGGAAATGTGATGGAAGTATCATTGAATTATGTTATGGCCATTAGACCAAAGAATTGTAATAGATTAATGCCGAGTATTTTAATGGAGAATTGTTTGGATAGAAATATATCTTATGTTAATGGGTGATCAAGGTTGGTGCTATAGGACAATTTGATAAGGAAGATTTTGTTCTTGACTATGCACTTTATAGATTTGATTTTTATGGATTAATGTCACAAAGTCTTTTGGCCATTTTATTTTGCAATTAGGTATTTGTTTAAGTGGGAATTAATGGTAGAATTAAAGGAGGGGGTGGGCTGATTTTTTTTTTTTTGGCCAAAACCAGCCCACAATCCCTCACCCTTTGACCGGCCAAGACCCAGCCTAAGAGGCCCAATGGGCCGTCGACCAAGGAGGGACCGGAATGGAGGAGTTTGCCCATGAGAGGCCCATCCTCTTGCATGGCAATTAACAAGTGGCTAGGAGGGATTATCCAAGTGTCCTCTTGCATGCGTTGTGATGATTACTTGCTAATCATGAGGGGGAAGAAAAGAAGAAGGGGCGGATTGAACAGGGGGGGGGTGTCGCACGAGAGAAAGAGAGAAAGAGAGAAATGGAGGAAGAGAGTGAACCGAGAGAGAGGGGAAGCCACCGTGGGCCGTGAAGGGAGGAGGAGACCGCCGTTGAGCCCGCCTTGCCCCGCCTTTGCTTGCTTGTTTTTCTTCGGACCTAAGGCAAGTAGAGTCCGTTAGCCTACATTTTGCTTGCTATGGTTGTATGTGAAGTGAGATGGGTGTTAGAAATGCTTGGGTTGTGGTGTTAGATGCAAATTTCGAGTGAGTAATGTTGTTCCGTGAAGTTTTGGTGGGTATCTAGTCGACATCTCACTGCATGATCTTGATGAAAGTTATAGAGGATATCTTGAGGAGGAGCATACTAAAATTTGAGATAAAACGGACAAGTATTGGTTAGTGAAATGATTTTTCTTTGAAGAAACTAGATCTGGAAATTGTTTTGCTGATCCTTGGTAATTTCGTGAACTGTAAAGCAACTTTTTAGTTGGAATCTCACTTCGACTTCTTAATGAAAGTGGTAGATGACTTCTTGAAGTATAACATATCACAAATTGAGAGGAAATTAACAAGTATAGGTAGGTGAAACCATCTTTCTTTGAAGAAACTTAATCTGGAAAACGTTACCTTGACCTAGTATGATTCTGTGAATTTTTATAAAATCATCCAGTTGAAATTTGATCTTGTGCCCTTAATGAAAGTTATAGATTACATTCTGATGAATAACATACTGAAAATTGAGAAAAAATGGACATGAGTATGTCGGTGAAACGAATTTTCTTTGAAAAGACTTAATCTGGAAAAACAGTACCGAGAATAGGAGGAACTAAATCGTCTATAGCTATTAACATAGAACGAATTGGATTTATATTTCTTCATGAGATATTTACCTCTAGGTGTTTTCTATAAGATATCGAAATTTAAGAATTTTTGGAGTTCTTTTGGGTATTTAATCGAAATTATTTTCGAAACTGTGCAAACTGTAATGCTGAAATTTTGAAAGCTGTGATGCATGGACCGTATCGAATTGTATGAAGTTCTTTTGGTATGGTGTTCTTCATGAGATATTTGCCTCTAGGTCTCATTTATAACGTGTCAAATTTTCGGAATTTATTAAGACCATTCCTAGAGTTTTAACTAAAGGAGTGCATTCTGTTTTACCCGAATATTGCTGTATTTCAAAAATAAATAAATTGCTCTATGTGGTGTAATGTCTTGAGTGGTTACTTTTGCTGCGTATGTGGTGAAATTTGGCATGTCATATAACATAACAAATTTGGTGTAAACTTTTGACATTATTGCATCAAATGCCATGTTGAAAGTGAAACATACATGTGAATATAAATTATGATAATAATGATATCGTCGGACCCTTGAGTCGACGATGTCCTCGGGAGTGTTGAGATGCCCGGAGGTGTGTTCCGGATGTCCTTGGGAGTTTCGAGATGCCCAGAGGTGTGTGCCGGAGGCTCCTTGCGATGCCGGGTTGGGTGCGAGTGATAAAAAAGGGATGCAAACATTGATCCCTGGGAAGAAAGATGAAATGAGATCCTCTTTGAAAATTTAAAATTGAATCATGTGCATGGGAGTGTGCATATGGCATGATGCATGATCTGCTTATGAAAGTAAATTGATACTATATGATATTGAGAATGCGATCATGAAGGCTTGAATGGATCTCATGGGGATGTACCAAAGATTATGTATGTGCATATGGCATGGTGATGTATGCATGACTGCATGGTGATGTATGCTCGATAGCATGAATGATATGTGCTTTACTCGTGACATCTTGATTGTTCTGCTTGCTGCCCTGTGTAGTTTAATGGATCTTTACTGCTGAGTGGTTGTACTCGCCCCTTTGGGGATTAACATTTCAGATTAAAAGATGCCTTTACCACCGGTTACGCGTGGTACCTTCTACGGTTTACCATCTAACGTTGAGGTTGAGTGCATGGAGCACATCTGTGTCAGTGTTCCTGGTTTGATGTTTCTTCGAGTTCGTGTGCTGGTTATGCATGACATAGGCCTGGCTGGGGGCCCTGTTGTCCAATAGATCCTGTCTGTCCATGTTCGATGCGATGGGGGTGATGCTAGGGATGCTACCGCCATCGCCGCCCGATGCACCAGGTTGGGTGTGATGGCACGTATGATTGGTGGGAGCTGACACTCTTTGGGGTAGCCGACACTTGTTGATGGATGTGTATATATGTCTGATGTAGGGTCGAGTTCTCCTTATGAGTCATAGCCAAGTATAGTTAAAAATCTTGGCCTTTTTGCTGTACCGACCTGAGATGTCCATCTTGAAAATGTAAATAAAAGTGACTCGGCTTTGTCTTTTCATTTGGTGCGTAATCGGTGTGCATTGCATCATTGTTATTGGAGTAAGGGATGGTGAGACTCGTTTATGCTTCCGTTGGGGAGCTACACTGAAACCTTTTAAGAAAAAAAAAAATTTAAATTGAACAACCCCTATGAACTATGGTTCCACTTTAATTAAAAAGGTATTAGACTGGTATGCAGTAGGATAAGTGATAGGTACCTGTGGCGACCCTAATGGATCAGGGGGTGCCACAGTTTGTGATTCATCCGTAATTTAACATTTGTTCCAGGGTAAATTGTTGACTGCGCATCGGAAACAGGTAAGTCGTCTTCCACCGACTTTCTTCCAACATGGATGTATGTTTCCAGTGAGCTTAATGTCGCCGGAATGAGTCCGGCATTAGCAAGAGTATGTGGCCGGAAGTGCCGCACGCCATTTGGATTAAATAGCCAGCCATGAGCGCGGTGTGCGGTGGTGTAAGCGTCGCTGTACGTAGAGGATGGCATGGTCTCAAGTTATATGGGTTTGAAAAGAAAAGAAAAAAATAGAGAGAAGATGAAGTTGCGGGCGAACGATGAGCTTCAGGAAGGAGAAAGATGAAGAAGAAGGTGCAATGGAAAAGGACAAAATAGAGAAAAAGAAAGAAAATAGAAAAATCATTAAAAAATAAAAAATTGAAAATTTTCTTTTTTTAAATCTGACTGGGTTGAATCTAGGTTTGGATCGATTCAAAGGGGCGGATCAGGTAAACCCGTTCCCCGAATATAATGATAATAAATAAGTTTAACATTTTTTAAAAAAATCAAAATAAAAAATTTAAAAATTAAGACAATTATAAAAAAAATTTAAAATTTAGGAAATAATAAAAAATTGGAATATTCGAATATAAAAAAAATAGAATTTTAGAAATCATTACAAATATTTAGAAAACCAAAAAATTCATTAAAAAAATTAAAAAAGTTCAGAAAAACATTAAAAAATTTGAAAAAAGCATAAATTTTATAAAAATCTAGAAAATTCAGAAAATCATTGAAAATTTTAGAAAATTTAGAAAATTATTTAAAAAAAGAAAATCCTGAAAATAAAAAAAAATTAGAAAAAATTGGGAATTCCTTTAAAAATGTTTAAGCCCAAAATTCGGACAAGCCTTTAGGGCTTTAAAATAGGGATTTCTGTTTTGCTTTGTATTGTTTCTTTTTTATGAACAATTTTAGGATGCTTGCATACTTTTATTATGATTATAATTAACTGCATTTTTCAAAATTTGGATTTTTTTTCCTTATTTTAGAATGGTTAGGACTAACCTTATATTTTTTCTTGATAGATTGCTATGGCGTTAGTTGACACATGATTAGATTAGGTACTGAAAGGGCGTTAGTTGACACATGATTAGGTTAGGTACTGAAAGGGCGTTAGCCTTATGGCTAACCCTCGAGTCTAAAATATTTGGTTACATAAATAGTAAGATATCCTCTCGTATCTTAACCGGATTTCTAGCCAAGCCCAAAAAGGCTATTGGTGACTCTATAATCAAAATTTGTAGAGACTTAATTGATCAAAATTTTGAACGCCCGATATCGCGCGAGATATGAACTTGGGAGAGTCCGAGTCAATGGAAGATCGTCGGCCTAAAGCTGACAATACCTCTAAACCTAACAAGCTCCCTCCCTCGTGAGAGGGGCTAGGTTGCAACAATGATGCTCACTCCGGTTATATTTGTTTTTCTATGGATATGTTATGTGGAGATTGGGCAGGAAGTTAATTGCCGGTGATAAATTGTGCGGATTGTTTGGGTGGTGAACGGTAACGCTTTTTCTACTCACTCGTTTGCTAATACACTCTCTATTACAATGTTTCAACAATATTGTCTCTTATGGGTCCCATTTTTTTTTGTCCTCTGTGTTCTCTCTTTACTTGTTCGATCTATTGAAACATGTCTCAAATTTGAGCCCGAGTGAAAATCTAAATTTTGGAAATAAATAAAATAGAAACAAAAAGGAGCACACCATATATGTTTTGGGATATTAAGTCAACGAAGGAATTCTGACTTGGTGTTGGACTCTATGTGTGAGAAGACTCAGATAAGTATGTATTAGTCTAACTTTGACCTGGATATTTTACATGTTTTCATAAATAAGTATCTCCTATCATTGGATGCCAAGGGTCGTAATGTGGTCTTTGTTCCATTCATGTCCAAAGAAGGGGAGAAAACTCTTGAAGCATCATTCTGACCAAGTACTTGGGATAGATTTTTCTCCCTAGAATTACACCAATAGTTTTAGTGTTAAAGTCAATTAAATCTCGTGGTAAAATTTGTTAATTCCCATTGAGAGATTATCTCGTGAGGAATTATGAGGCTAATATAATTCCGCAGAGAAAAATCCACCCCTAGTGCTCGGTCAGACTTGCACTTCAAGTTTTTTCTTTCTTTACACAAGAATGGAACGAAGACCACGCTATGACCCTTGGCATCCAACAATAGAAGATACTTATATATGAAAACATGTAAAATTTCTTAGTCAAAGTCATACCAATAATCCCTTAGTTGAGTCTTCTCATGAGTGGAGTCCAACACATAAGTGTAAAATATCTTCTCTTTCCTTTATTGACTTAATATCTCAAAACAAATATTGTATGCTCTTTTTTTTTTTTTTTTTCTATTTCATGTATTTCCAAAATTCATATTTTTACTTTGGACTCAAACTCGAGACATATTCTAACAATCTCCACCTTCGCTTGATGTTTGAGCCAAATTATAATACCTTTGCTAAAAATTTGAACTCTACTACTACTCTCTCATAGTCTTGATGGGCTCAATTGCCACCCATAGTTTCCAAATCCACGTTTTGCTTGAACTCTGCCATAACTAAATACCTCATCAAAACACCAACTACACATACACCTTTGATTGCTCTCTACCAGGATTTTTTGACATAACCTCTGAACCACAGATAAAGCAAAACTACTTTTATATAGCTCTCAAGAGATTGAACACGAACTTTGTCAATATCAACAATTACAACAACTATTGGCTTTATATGCTCCACCTCATTACAAGCACCATCTATGTCGACTACTCCTTAGTACTTGCTACCTTAAGAGTTTCTAGTTGCAAATTTACCTAAAGTTGAACATTGTCCATATCCATATAAACATTGTCAATAACATTCATATCCAAAAGTACTAAGACTTGTCAAATGTAAGTTCTCTACTAATAACGGGTAAATTTAATTCCGAGCACCACAACTGATAGCCTCGCTCACCTTGTGCATAACTTGGGAATATGCACTTTCTTGCCCTTCATCGAGCTTATCATCACTAACTCGAACATAACATGTGCAACTAAATATTCTAAAAATAGAATAATCAATAACATTACTTGACCACATTTCTTCGAGAGTCAAACAACCAATTATAGTCCATGTTTAAAATCCACGATTCTAGCCCAGGGGATGGGCCATCGACCTAGCTATGCTAGGCAAGTTCAACTATGAACCTTGGTTCGAATGGGATAGTCAATCATGGATGATCATGAGAAACTTTCACCTGACCTTGTTAGCGCTTCTAATGGTCTATTTTTCATGTTTGCTATATTCATTGGAAAAGAACAAAATAGAAGATTCTAGATATTAGCTTGGCTTGGAAAGCAAGTTTTGATAAGAAGCATGTGACTAAATCTAAGTTTCATGATGCCCAAAATCTAGGCATTTAATGAGAAGGGAGGAATCACCCCTTAGGTGGCTATGGCTATTATTGCCCAAGATTTGGTTATGATGGCATTAAGATTGGCTTGGAGAACAAGTAACATATGTTATTTGAAATTTAGTCAATAAATGAAGAGAATTGGCTAAAGAACTTTAGACGGTGCGCCTTGGAGAACAAGTTAGTGAAAATATGGTCATCATTACAAAAGATTTGACTTGTGGAGGAAGTTAATGAAGATGTGACCATCATTACCATGAGATCTTCCTTCGAGAATAAGTAGGTTTGGCTTATAAATAGAGAGCCACCCCATTCATTCTCACGAACTCTTAACTCATTTTCTCCCATCTCCTCTCTCTTGCATGCCACCCTCTCCCTTTTAGCCTTACACACCCATTGCCTCCACCCGATGGCCATCTCTTGGCAAAATTGTGTTTAGCACATTAGGTAAGTGGAATCTCTAATCTTTGGTTAGGGCAATGTATTATGTTATTGGGTTTGACTGTGAACATGATAATGTCTTTGCACGAGTAGGGTGTTGTGGTGCGTTGTTTGAGCTAATTGTATTATTAACCGTGCTTGTGTTTTGGTTGTTCTATGACTTGTTCTTATGATATTTTCTATGGTTTGCTCATAATTATGGATCCGCGAGTGGAAGCACACCTTAGGCTATGGACGGGTCTCACTTGGCCTTAAGTCGGTGTTGAGGCGTGATGGACCGAATCTCGCTCGGCCTTGGATCAATAGTGAGGCGGGTCAATTGGAGCCTCACTTGGCAGAGAGTTGGTGCTTAAATAGGTCAATTCGAGCCATGAACTTTGTGCTTTGCCCGAAATATTATGTAATTATGGTATTATAGAACGTGACACGCACACGCTTGTATGAGCACGCCCTTGGGTCTTGTATGTATAGGCTAAGAGGAAAAATGTTAAACTGGTTTATGTGTTGTACAACGTGTGATTACTAAAAGAAAAATAAGAACCGTCGTCACATAGCGTTGGCAGTGATGCCTCACCCATGAGAATGGGATACCTGGTGGGTTCTAGATGCTTGGTGGATTCTAGATGAACTATAGAAACAGTTTTGTTGATGAATGAACTTTTTTGTGCATACTTTCGTATGTGTTGTTTAATGAGTTTGGTTAATAAATTTGGGATAAAGCATGCATTATTGGTAAGTTGAAATGGCTCGCATGCATATTATGCCTAGCTTGGGGCTAGATGCCCTAGTTGATATTGGGAAGCCCCTAGAAGTATGAGATGCCTGGCTTGAGGTCGGATATTTAGCTTGAGCTAGAAGTCCTTGAAACTATGGAAGAACCATTGAGACATCATGATAAACTTGCTTGGTAAGATAGCTTGTTTAGTAAGTTGAAGGTAACTTGCTTGGTAAGGTAGCTTGTTCGGTGAGTTTGTTTGGAAATGTAGCTTGTTTGATAAATTGACGATAGCTTGTTAGGATAAGTTGATGGTAGCTTGATTGGTAAGTTAAAAGTGGATAATGCATCGAAGGTAAGCTGATATGAACATAGACATATAGTTGAGGTAAGTAACAATTTGTTATGGATTTGCCATTGATGTTGTAGTGCTTGGGATGTCCGCATGCTTGATTCGATGACAAGTCATCCATCTTCCTAGATGAGGATTAATGATTTTATTTACTCAGTCCTCGACTCACCCATTTATCTTTTAGACTTGTAGGCATAGAAATCTCACTAGTTTTGGGAGATGAAGTCACACTAGAGGAGATAGAAATTCCCTTGGCCTACACAAACATATAAGGATGATGTAAAAAGAAATGAGCCCGTATAAAAAGCGCTTGTAAATGTACTAACATGATATAAAAGTAGTGGTCTATGTTGTGTTTTCTTGGCTGCTTGTTTGTTGTTTGGGAGATTGATGTTGTTCTCGCTTCCGCATGCTCATAATAGAAAGGAAAAATAAACGAGACGACGATGTGCCTAGGACATCGCGAGGATAACCCCTGCAACTTGGAGTTGGGTCGTCACACAATGGGTAACTATTCACCAAGTAGCTCGCCATACTAAGTGCGTCCTCTAGAAATCTTCTAGCCAAACCAGAACGAAAGAGCATTTTATGGCCGCCTTTAGTAATATTCAGTTGATCAACTTTGCAACATTTAGTTCATTAGCACTAGTGCATTGTATCACTAGGCTTTCCTTCATACATAATTCGTTTAATAGATCTGAGTAAACTCCATGTTACTATCAATCCATACTTGCTTGATCATTTTACCAGTCTCCTTTTCAAACAAAGCTCTTAATTGCCTGATCCCGACAATAACCCCAAACTTCTACCTAAGTACAAACACCCAAGTCATCTTTGAGCAGTCATCCAAAACTGTTAGCATAAATCTAGTATTCTTCCTTGAAAAAAATCACGACAACTTACGAACATTCAAGTAAATTAACTCTGCAATCTCCATGGTTTCTCCTTCCATCGTAAACTTAAGTCATAGCACTTGCATATATTCAGTTTATTAGCAACACAACCACGTAGTAGATTCCTCTCACTTAGAACGATCAGGCTTCTCTCGTTAATGTATCCCAAACACATATGTCACAATTCAGACTTTCGAACAAATGCATCTGATGTCTTTGTGGAAAATTTCGTCACTGTCTCAACTTGAAGTTCATGTAGGCTAATGTGCTTGATTCCTTTCATTATCACCAAGGCCCCTTGAATAATTTTCAAAATTCCATATTTTAAGGTATATGACATCTAGTTGAATCAAGGGCACTCAAGGAAATTAGGTTCTTCTTCAACTCTAGGACATGCTTTACTCCAATCAATGTCCTCACAATACCATCATGCATTCCAATTTTATCATCACTAACACTTACAATGTCGCATTCAACGTTGTTCTCCTACTGCAATTTAATATTATCCATGCATTTATTATCAGTAAGCTAGTTTCTATTTGGTGTCATGTGAAACGAACAACCATAATCCTAATTCATCCATCAAAGAATGATTAATTAATGAAAGACAATACAAAATCAACACTATCTGAATTACAATCAGCTACAGTCATAACATCATCTACAGACTTAACTGTAATTCCCTTACCCTTATTGCTCTTCAGTTTAAAGCAATCCATTCTAAGATACTCTCTCTTGCCACAACTCCAATAGATAGAGCCACCAATCCTAGACTGACTACCTTTGTTCATGTTTATATTACTCTTATTAACGCGTATACTAGTTTTTCCTCTATTTTCACCTATTAAAGTAGCAAATACATGTTCATCAAATTCTCTTCTATGAATGTCTTCGCTCATAATTTAATCTCAAACCCTATCAAATGTCAAGCTTGTTGACCCAAGGGAATTACTAATAGCAGTAACGGTCGTATTGCAACTGTCAGATAATGAAGAATAATAGAAACAAAGCACATACCTCATTATTAAAGTCAATCTCAACAAAACTCAATTTACTAACGACCACATTGAATCCATTGATATGATCAACAATTGACACACCTTCGCTCATCTTTAAATTAAATATATGTTGCATGACCTTATTGATTGTAGAGGGCTTTTTGTGCATACTCGATAGGGCTTTCATCAAACCGACAGCGGTTTTCTCTTTCACAATGTTAAATGCGATGTTATGAGCTAATGTTAGTCGAATAACACCCAAAGCTCATCTATTCATCAATTCCCAATCAATTTGCTTCATCGTATTTTGCTTCTCCCTAGATAGGGTAAGTACAGTTTCCTTTCATTTAGATAATCCTCAACTTCATCTTTCGAAAACCAAAATTCTTCCTATCAAATTTGTCAATTCTCACTTTTCCTTCTTTTGTTGCCATCAATTCATTTCAACTTAGCCAAACCTAACTTTGATGCCGATTGTTGTGTAGGCAAGCAATGAATGATAAAATAGTAATATAAGGAAAATGCTATGATACCAATTGTTGCAAAAGCAAGTAATTAAATAATAAAATAGACAGAACAAGAAAATAAATCGAACATTAGATTTACGTGGTTCAGTCATAGTGACCTACGTTCATAGGAAGAGTAACAACGAATTTCACTATATATCAAGCACTACAACAGAGATTACAATCACACCCAAGTTGTTTACACTTTCAGTATTTCCCAGCCTCCAATTACACCCTATAACTCATGTAGGGTTTGGCTCCTCAATTCCTCATGAAATAATCTCTTAATCTCACGAAGGAATTAACAAATCTTACCACAAGATTTAACTAACTTCAACACTATAATTATTTGTGTAATTCCATGGACAATAATTCACCCCAATCACTCGGTCAGCTTGGTGCTTCAAGACTTTTATCTCTTTCTCTAGACAAGAATAGAACAAAGACCACATTGCGACCCTTGGCATCCAACAAGGGGAGATACTTATATATGAAAACATGTAAAATATCTTGGTCAAAGTCAAATCAATATTTTCTTATTCAATGTGATCCATGAACTATTAGTATATATTTAATCTAGTTCTTAAACTATATGAAAATGTCTAGTGCCACCCTTCCATTAATTCAAATTGACGTGAGCTGTTAATGTGGGTTTCATCCCGTTAAATTTGAATAGTGGTCAATTAAAAAATTACACATGGATTATTAAAGTAATATATTAATCGTGTTCACGTACTAATTTTTTCCTTTTTTTAGAATTAACAGATGAAATGATGGACATTTTGACTCGTCATTTAAAAATCAAACTTAGCATATAATAATCCACATCATCAAAATAAAGTATGATTTGTTATTTGAGCAGACATGATGAATACGTGGAACTAATATAAATAGTTTTAGGGATCACATTGAACAAATTAAAAGTTTAGGAATGATATTGTATATAAGGCCAAAATTCAGGAGTCATTGTGTCAATTTTCCTTTATCAAATAGATCTATCACTTTATAGTGATGATGTGGTACAATTGATAACCATGTGATATGAATCTCATATTATTTGACACCATGTGTATAGACATCTCACTTTAAATTTGTCTATTACATCATGTATTACTGCCATGAAATGCATTTGTCATATAAAAATGCGTTCTTGTTCAAGTGATAATGAATAAAATTCTATCCTCTCAGAAAATCCCAAAAAGGACCACACCTTTCATGTTTTTTTTTTTTTTTGGCACTCTGCATCATCTAAAGCTAAATACTTTCATCATCCATGCTTCTCTCTTTTAACCAAGTTATATGATAATTATTTCAAATAATCTTAAGTGAATCTATTGGCTATCTGATCATTTGCCACTTCCAACTGGAAGCCACTACAAAATCTACTCTCTACCATCAAAATGTTGTTAGTGATTCTCATATGATAGAAATAATTTGTTCGTACTTGCAATTTAGACACACAAAAATTGGAAAATTATCCAAAAAATCCTAAATTTATTGCATTTTTGCTAATTCAATCTTAAACATTTTTACCTTTTGTCAATTTGGATAAATTTTTGTAAATTTTTTTAAATAAATATAAGGGCACAATAGATCGAGCCTCAATGCCCTTGCACGCACTGACCGGACTTGTCCAAGCTCGCTCATTAGGCTTAAATAATTCAGCCAAGCCCACTCGTGGATTGGGTCTATTGATGCCATATAGGGGAAAGTTGCTACTTCTAACCAACCATATTTGGTCAAAATAGTCGATAATTTACTTTGTATGTGCTCTTTCAGATATTTGTCAAATCAATAAGGAAGAAAAATATTTTCTACTGTAACATTGTCTTTCAAGACGTATTTATATAAGAAAGTACAAAAGAAGAATGATACTCATGCAATATTCTCGATAAATTTGTGCAAAACTTACGAACTTTGATGACTAATACATCGACTTTTGAAATATAATTTCTTTCTCTAACACCTCTTACAAGACCCACAGGGTTGCTCATTCAAAGCACATGAAAACACATTTAGAAGAAATTCGAAAAGACATCAAAGCTGTCCACATATAAAAGGAGTGTTACATTTTGAAGAGCAAAGAGTCAAAATCTTCAAAAACATGGTGAGCAAAGAGTCAAAATCTTCAAAAACATGGTGAGTTCTTAGTCCGGTGACTTCGTCAACAAACACTGGAGTTTCATTGGAGCATCCTATATGTTTTTCTACCAAAAATGTATGTACCCTTATTCCTTCGAAGCAAGTCTCATCAGGCATGATAGTCCTCCAGTCCTCCCATTAAAAAATGTCTATGCTTCTGGATGACCTCGAGAGAATGTGCAGAATGTGCAGGTGTGGTGATTCGAACCCAGACCTTGAACGAGGAGGAGGAACATGCTTAGGATGATTCATAACCATTGCCGAGTCTTTGTCAGGTCTTTTGGGTGTGTGTCATGGGTTGATTTTTATCCATTGTGGGGACCAAACCTACGACTGATTTATCTATATTTAGTGCCGGTCTTTATTGGGTGTCTTGGGTTCCACCCGATATTTTCGTTGGTAGGGCAAGCCAGGAACAGTCATCCTCGTTTCTTCTGGAAAAAAGAAGCCAATTGGATCGCCTTTGCTGACGAAGGAACGTGGAAATTGGACTATCGGCATCTGGGAGAGCAGCTGCAAACTTGGTTCTTAATCAATTTCTTTACCTCGGCCTCCAGAAGTTGCTTATTATCGTACTCCTCTTGAGTTGAAAGAAAGTCCATGGCCGGCTCTGAATTACTCTTACTGTACTTACGTTCTTTCCAAGTTCAAGCAAAAGAGATTATCGATGTACCAAGAAATATTTCCTTCGCTTTCTGGATTTCATGCCTGATCCTCTTCATCCCAGGCACTCCTGTCGGTGCACAGACATATCTTCAAGAAAAGTGCGCAGATAGGGGCGACTATGCTGCTTATAGCAAGTTTCAGGACAACCTCAACAGCCTTCTCTCCAAGGGCGACTACGCTGATTACAACAAAGGACCCATTCGCGGCTTTCACGACACAACGGAAGGTGAAGATCCGGACAAAGTTTATGGTCTCTTCCTCTGTAGGTAAATCACATGCGAAAGATGCCAAAAAGTTCAACTTTTGAGTAATACCTTACCAAATCAATCATTATAATCTTTGGAATCGACTCACTTGGAACTAGATGTGGCAAAATGGGTCTTAGACTCATATATGACCCATTTAAATCATAAATGAGTCATATATGAATCACTTGTTTTTTTTAAGAAGTTAGTTAAATGAGTTTAACAATTAAAGACAAGATAAGTGGGTCTTAAATAGGTTGGATTTAAAACCCATTTTCAATCAAAACCACACAATCTCTCTCTTCCCTCTTTAACTTTACAAAAAAAAAATATATATATATATATTTATTTATAAAAATCGAAATTATAATTATTTTTTCATTTTAATTTTCTTTCTTTTTTCTTTCCTTTTTTTTCTTTCTTCTTCCTTCTTCCGGTGGCTGGCACGGCGATCGGCCAGACGAGACTCGAACTCTCCGGTGTCGGGCGAGGCTCAAGCCTCACTAGATCCGCGAGGGGCGAGCTCAAGCCTCGCCGATTTGGCGAGCCTCGAGCTCGTTGAATCTGGCGAGGCAGAGGCCTCGCAGACGTCCGGCGAGGCTCGAGCCTCGCCGATCCGGCGAGGGGCAAGCTCGAGCTCGCCGGATCTGGCGAGGCGAAGACCTCGGCGACGCGTTCGGCGAGGCTTGAGCCTCGCCGATCTAGCAAGCCTTGAGCTCGCCGGCGTCAAGAAGCCGGCGAGCTCGAGGCTCACCCGTGGCTGGTCGTTTGGCCGGTTTCATTGTGCGGCGGCCGGAAAAGAAGAAGAAGAAGAAAAAAGAAAAAAGAAAAGAGAAAATTAAAAATTATATTATTAAAAAATAAAATATTTAAATATTTAATTTTTAAAAAATAAAAATTAATAAAATTCGATTTTTTCAAATCATTATTTTAAAAATTATAAAAATTTTCCATTAAATTTGTGTTGTATAAAACCATTTTAGCAAAACCATTTTTAATGTGTATATATATAAGAAATAAGCTTTCTTAGGTTTCGTTAAATGAGTCGGGTATAGATCAAGTATAGGTCGGGTCGAATATAGGTCAAAAAGTTTTCACTACAATAAATAGGTCATAAACGGGTTAAATGAGTCGATTTGGGTCGGATCATTTATGACCCAACCCAAACCCGATCCGACCTACCCATTTAACAGGTCTACCTGGAACTAGGATTTATAATGGACCTAATATATTGGTCTTAATTGAAACCTCTACAAAATACGGTTATCCAATGCCAACTGAAAAATTACTATCCAGATTTAAGTGACTACTCATGCAACTTTACTATTTCTCTTTAGAGGGGATGTTGCTGCCAATCTCTGTCAGTCTTGCATCCGTTCAGCTGTATCATAGAAAGATGTCCAGGACAGAAAGAGGCAATCATATGGTACGACGAGCGTCTCTTGCGCTACTCCTACAGATCGTTCTTCTCTATCATATATATTCACATGGTTACTGCAGGTAAGGGAGGAGAAAAGCAAACCCTTGCTTGTTTCACATGTACATGTATATAAATATATCTCAAATTGTGGGCCCCTTCTTTGTCTTGTAGTGCCCTTTCATTTTTTTTATTTTTTTTTGTCGGAACCCTTTCATTTAATTAGCCGAGAAGTTAGCTCGTCTTGACCAAAAGTCCACTTTCCAATCTCAGCGGCTAAAGACCTCAACATACACTAGGAAAGCTAACATCCGAAACTTGGTTGTGGATTCCTATATTATTATTTTAAATTCTAAAATCCAATTTAACTTCGGGTTCAAACTCGAAACGTATTTTAGTAAGGGTTATTCATTCAAAACATAGAAAAATACATTTAGAAGAGATTCGAAAAGACATCAAGAGCTGTCCACTTATAAAAGGACTGTCAGATTTTGAAGAGCAAAAAATGAACATTTCAAAGAAGTGCTGAGTTCTTAGTCCCGTGTCTTCGTCAACAAACACTAGAGTTTCATTGGAGTATCCTATTTGTTTTTCTACCAAAAATCCAAGCAAGTCTCATCTACTGATAGTCCTCGGCTCCCACACATTGAAAAATTTCTATGCTTCTGGATGATTCTGAGAGAGTATGCACGTGTTGATTCGAACCAGGCCTTGAACGAGGAGAGGAGGAACATGTGATTCATAACCATTGCCGAGTCTTTGTCGGGTCTTTTCGGTTTGTATCTTAGGTTGATTTTTATTCATTGTGAGGGCAAAAACCTTGTGTTGACTTATTTATATTTAGTGCCGGTCTTTATGGGGTCTTTTTGGGTCCACTCGATTTTTCCTCTGGCAGGGCAAGCCAGGAACGGTCACTCTCATTTCTTATGGAAAAAAGAAGCCAATTGGATCGCCCCTGTTGACGAAGGAACGTGGAAATTGGACTACTTCGTCTTTGCCAACCCCGGCATCCGGGAGGGCTGCTGCAAACCTGGTTCTTAATCAATTTCCTTGCCTCGGCCTCCAGAAGTTGCTTATTATCGTACTCCTCTTGAGTTGAAAGAAAGTCCATGGCCGGCTTTGAATTACTCTTACTGTACTTGCGTTCTTTCCAAGTTCAAGCAAAAAATATTATCGATGTACCAAGAAATATTTCCTTCGCTTTCTGGATTTCATGCCTGATCCTCTTCATCCCAGGCACTCCTGTCGGTGCACAGACATATCTTCAAGAAAAGTGCGCAGATAGGGGCGACTATGCTGCTCCTAGCAAGTTTCAGGACAACCTCAGCAGCCTCCTCTCCAAGGGCAACTACGCTGATTACAACAAAGGACCCATTCACGGCTTTCACAACACAACGGAAGGTGAAGATCAGGACAAAGTTTATGGTCTCTTCCTCTGCAGGTAAATCACATGCGAAAGATGCCAAAAATTTCAGCTCTTGAGTAATACCTTACCAATGCCAATCTTTAGAATCGGCTCACCTGGAACTAGGGTTCATAATGGACCTGATATATTGGTCTTAATTGAAACCTCTACAAAATACGGTGATCCAATGCCAACTGAAAAATTACTATCCAGATTTAAGTGACTACTCATGCAACTTTACTATTTCTCTTTAGAGGGGATGTTGCTGCCAATCTCTGTCAGTCTTGCATCCGTTCAGCTAGCAAGACAATCATAGAAAGATGTCCAGGACAGAAAGAGGCAATCATATGGTACGACGAGTGTGTCTTGCGCTACTCTTACAGAATGTTCTTCTCTATCATGGAGACAAAGCCGTTTCTTTTCCTCGTCGACCCTGTGGACGATTCAGTTACCTTCAACAGGACTATGGAGCAAACTTTTGATAATGAGAAGGACTTTGTGGCAGAAGTGACGGATTTTTCGAGAAATGTGACGGACTCGGTGATCTTGTCAGAAAGCTTATACGCAACCTTAAACGTCAGTGTCTCAAGTTCAGTGACCCTGCAAGGGCTTGCACAGTGCACCCCCGATATATCAAAATCAGCTTGTAAGAGTTGCTTGCTTTCTGCTATCGAAAAGTTTCCAACCGTTCTTAATTATCAAAGGGGAGGTGCCAGAGTTCTTCAGCCAAGTTGTAATGTACGGTACGAACTGTATCATTTTGATGGGGAAACTAGAGGGAAAACCAGCACTGATTCCAGCATTAAAGGTATGAGTTATATAATATTCAAAATGTGCGCTCAGTTTGTCATGGTAAGCGTATAATGGTATCATTCCACTGCTTCTAATTCTCAATATGAGCTGTTTTATGTATCATATTGCACTTGACTTTCTTTTACGATCTAAACTATGATCATATTCTCTTGATTTCAACGAGTTCTTGGTACTATTTACACTTAGTAAGGAAAAAAAAAAAAAGTCTGCAGATTTGTGGTATGTTTAGATCCAAAGAATTTCTCTTTCTTGACAGGGGTAAAACAAAATCCATGGATTGCAATAGTTTGCTCGGTAATTGGATTGGGGTTACTAATAGTTATCGTGGGTTTGTGTATTTTTTTGAAGAGGACAAAGAGATTGAAGAAAGGTAATAAGTGAATTCATCTTGCTTGCCATTGTAATGGCCATCTTCTAACCTTTACCTGACAAGAGTAAACTCTCGGACTCTCAGAGAAGGAAAACAACCAAAAGGTTCTGTTACTTCATCTGAGACAAGAAATTGGAGAAGAGTTTTCAAAGGAAAACTCTCGTGGAGAAAAACCAGTGGCTTCTCAACAATTCTCTCTGATGCGATTAGACATCATACGCGCAGCCACAGGAGACTTCTCCAATGAATGTAAACTTGGGGAAGGCGGGTTTGGCCCTGTGTACAAGGTAAGCAATTTAGTGACTCAACGCCAACTTATGTGGAGACTAGGAAGATTTTCTAATGGTAGCAATCTGGCGGAGTCATTATCCATAGCATGAACTGAATTGAATTTTGGTTATCATCAGTAATTCTCAGATGGGGATCTCACCACTTACTACCCTGTTTCAGGGCACATTGGCAGATGGAAAAGAAATTGCAGTTAAGAGGCTTTCAAGAACCTCAGGCCAAGGACTCATCGAGTTGAAGAACGAAGTCCTCTTGATTGCCAGACTACAACACAGGAACCTCGTCCGATTATTGGGATGCTGCTTGGAAGAAGATGAAAAACTCTTGATATATGAATATTTGCCCAACAAAAGCCTGGATGCCTTGCTTTTTGGTTTGAGCTTTAGCAGATGCAATGAATTTTTGAGCTAGTTAATTTTAGTTTTTAAAGTTGAGTTCATCTGAGTTTCTCATTTTGACAGATTCGAATATAGGGCGATATCTAGATTGGAAGCTGCGCATGAACATTGCCTGTGGAGTAGCTCGGGGACTTCTCTATCTGCACGAGGATTCTCGCCTGAGAATTATCCACAGGGATCTGAAAGCTAGCAATATTTTGCTAGATGGCGAGATGAATCCGAAGATATCCGATTTCGGAATGGCAAGGATTTTCAGTGTAAATCAAGACAAGGCAAACACAAACAGGGTTGTTGGAACCTAGTAAGTGCCTCAATATCTTTCTACGTCCTTTACATGTTTGACTGATTCACTAGGCCAACAAAGGACTCTGATAATCTGCTCAACAACACCGGATAGAGCACATTCATATTTCAGAAGTTCCATATAGAAATTAACTTTTCTCTGTTTCTTACTTCCAACTAATTGCTCTTCATTACATAATTCCGATTAGTGGATACATGGCACCGGAGTATGCAATGCAAGGACTTTTTTCTGTAAAATCAGACGTCTTCAGTTTTGGAGTTCTCTTGCTAGAGATAGTAAGTGGGCGCAAGAATAATGGTTTTCATGTCCAAGAACAGGGTGAAAGCCTTCTCACATTTGTATGTTCCTAATCACCATCTGAATTTAATATGAAATCGAAAATTTCCATGCAGCTATCCTTGTTAATTTTCCTTGCTAAATAACAGGCATGGAAGTTGTGGTCCGAAGGTCGAGTGTTGGAACTTATCGATCCGTTAATCAATGAGTCATGTGATGACGGTGAAGTGCTGAAATGCATACACGTCGGTCTATTGTGCGTTCAAGAAGACCCAGCAGATCGACCGGCTATGTCACTCGTGGTTCATATTTTAGGAGGCGATACTATCACACTCAGCCAACCATCGCAGCCTGCATTCTCAGTTGGGAGAAATGTGAAAAAACTTGATCGTTTCGGGCACACTCAAGAAGCCTCAACTGCTAATGGAATAACCCTTTCGGTTGTTGCGGCTAGGTGACCAAGTATTATACAATGGAAATGCTGCTAGTGATAATTATGATATATTTTATCTTTTAGGACTGTGTATATATCTCCATCGTAATATATTTATATCATGTTAGTTTCTATGTTTATCATGTAAAACTAGCTTATGTTCCCTTCTTTATATATACAAAAATATACAGAAACTTAAAAATCCTCTCCTTCGCATATTTCTTATCTTAGCGTTAGAGTTAGATGATCTTGAGCAAATTTTGAGTGCTCAAGTGCAACACACCCGAGTGCACACCCGGAGCACACCTTCACATCCCGTGTCATGTGATTCATTTTTGTTTTAGTTACTAATATCCCTTTCTCAATGTCAATTCTAAACATTTTCGTCATGTACACATAAACGTCAGCCTATCGCTGCATAACCTACATACATCAATCGGTTCTCTCTTCATCACATAAAATCAACTCAGTTGGATCTTTTCTCCTAACTCCATTTGACTTCCTCTTTTCACCTTTAGTTTGAGAGTTTGTTTAAGATAATTAAGATTTTACCTATCGATCCGTTAACTGATGAGTCATGTCATGAAGTTGAAGTGCTGAAATGCATACACATCGGTCTATTGTGCGTCCAAGAAGACCCGGCGGATCGACTGACTATATCAGTATGGTTCATATTTTAGCTGGCCATACTATCACACTCAGCCAACCATCGCAGCCTGCATTCTCCGTTGGGAGAGATGCGGAAAAACTTGATCGTGCCTCAACTTTTAATGGAGTAACCCTTTCGGTTGTTGCGGCTAGGTGATCAAGTTTTATACAATGGAAATGCTGTTAGAGATAATTATGGTATATTTTGTCGTTTAGGACTGTGTATATATCTCCATTGTAATATATTTATATCATCCTACTTTCTATATTTATCATGTAACGCTGGCTTATGTTCTCTTCTGTATTTATACGAAATATATAGAAACTAAAGAATTCTTTCACATATTTCTTATCTTAGTGTTAGAGGTAGATGATCTTGAGCAAATTTTGAGTGCTCGAGTGGGACACATCCGAGTGCACAGCCGGAGCACACCTTCACATATCGCGTCATGTGATTCATTTTTGTTATAATTACTGATATCCCTTTCTGAACGTCAATTCTTAACATTTTCATCACGTACGAATTATTAGAAATTCAATAAGATGTTAAAAGATCATTAAAAAATTATCTACATTAATGTTAGCCATGCCATGTAAGACATTTGGCATCTACATCATCCATTTCTGACCAAAATTGCCCGGATGGGTTCAATCGACAAAAAGTGAAAACCTTTATAACTCAATTGGCACAATTGGAAGGTTTTAAATTGAATTGGCAAAAATGCAATATGTTTAAGACATTTTGGATAATTTTGTTCACAAAAATTCATAATTAATGACCTATTTTCATTTGATATAATTAAGTAAAAATAAAATAATGTGTAATGCCAAGCAATAGTATCAAGTAGGGGTGTGCAACCAAACCAGTTCTACCGGGGAACCGGATCAGACTGCCTGCAAAATAGGTCCAAGAACTAGTTCAAGAACAGGTTCTAAATTTTTGGAATTGGTCGTAATAGGTCCAATAATAGGTTCCGAGTAAATACCCACTTGGGAACTGGATTAGACCGTCCTATTTTGGAACCGATTTTATAAGCTAAAAAGCCAAAATCCTAATTTCTTTTTCCCATAGATTCTAACCTTAGCACTTTTTTGTCCTTTGTCCTTCCTCAAAGCTCCTCACCAGTCTTTCCTCTTCCCTTAAGTTTTATGGATGATTGGAGAATGGAATTTTATAATTTACATTATATGTTACATGTTTGAACTTTTTGTCGTTATAATTGTACGGGATTACGTATTCATATTATGGATTGTTGTTTATGGTGGATAGTGATTTATGTTGTTCATATTTTACATTAAATCGTTTCGTTACTTATAACCTCATATAATTTTGCTTCAAAAAATGAACCAAAAAAAGGAAAAAAAAAAAAAAGGTTCTCGAGTAGACTTTGGAAACGGACTAGAAAAAAAGGATAGGTTCTAGAACCGATTTCAAGCAAACAAGGAAGGTTACAAGGTCTAAAAATTTGGAACCAGTTATAACAAAATAGGTTCAGGTTACCTTGAAACTACTCACCTTGGAACCAACCACCCCTAGTATCAAGTAATGCATGCGGATGACTCGGCAACGGTATTTGTCCACTAGACCTGCTCGTTGGCGCCCAAGGGAAAAACATTAGCTGGCCAAGCTCGCCTAGTGGAGAAACCTTCCTTCTTTTATTTTTAAAATTTCTAGCTAGGTAAAAAATTAAAATGAAAAATAATTATAGGGTTTTGTGTTATATTATTTTATCTGTGAGTTTACTACTATTTTTCTCTCCTATATCGGAATTTTGGGCTTAATTTGTGCTACTAGTGTTTATAAAATCTATATATCATAGTAAAATCACTAATAAAAGGAAAAACACCAAAACATATATTAGCGTTCATGAACGACCATTCATATATCTTTACTTTTGGAAAAAAACAAAAACATACTAAGTGTTACTTTTGAAAACACCTTTCACATCAATTATCAAATGTCTCCTTTAACTTTGTAAAATGCCCGTTCTAAATCCTAATTTCTCACACCCACCCAAATTAGCCAAAACCAACTAAAAACTAAACCATTTAAACCCTAAGCAGTATACTAAAATGAATTTTGAAAGGAGGGGTAATTTGCTCTTTTCAAGTTGGAGTTTTGCTTAGAGGTTATATGAATGGTTTGCAAAGATTGTTTATATGTTGGGTCAAAAGTGAGGTATGTATTTAGACATATTTTTGTAAATTTTTTTAATAATAAGGGCGCAACAGGACTATCCTCAAGCCCTTGCCCAGACCTAGCCCACCCGTTGACCGGACTTGTCCAAGCTCGCTAAATAGGCTTAAAAAATTTAGCCAACCCCACCCGTGAATCAGGTCTACTAGCGCGATATAGGCAAAAGTTACTAAATCTGACCAATCATATCTATCAAATCAATAAGGAAAAAAAAAAATATTTTCTATTATGATTTGCCAACATATATTACAAGAACATATCATTGTCTTTCAAGACGTACTTATATAAGAAAGCACAAAAGAAAAATGATACTCATGTGATATACCCATTGAATTTGCGCAAAAATTATGAACTTTGATGAATATTGCGTCGATCTTTTGAAACACAATTTCTTTCTCTAACACCTCTTACAAGACCCCATAAACTGGGTTGCTCGCTGAAAGCATAGGAAAACACATTTAGAAGAAATTCGAAAAGATATCCAGAGCTGTTCACATATAAAAGTAGTGTTAGATTTTGAAGAGCGAAAAATCAACATTTCTGACCTTAAAAAACGTGGTGAGTTCTTAGTCCCGTGTCTTCGTCAACAAACAATGGAGTTTCATTAGAGCATCCTATTTATTTTTTCTACCAAAGAACATATGTACCCTTATTCCTTCGAAACAAATCTCATCAGGTATGATAGTCCTCCGCTCCCACACATGGAGAAATTCCTATGCTTATGGATGACCCCGAAAGAATGTGTAGGTGTGGCGATTCGCACTCGGGCCTTGAACGAGGAGGAGGAACATGCTTAGGATGACTCATAACCATTGCCAAGTCTTTGTCGGATATTTTGGGTTTGACCCTTAGTTGATTTGTATCCATTGTGGGGACCAAACCTTCGGATGATCTATTTATATTTAGTGCTGGCCTCTATTGTCTCTTTGTCGGACCCCGTTTAACAACTTTTTTCGGTCTTTTGGGTTCCACCCGATCGTTGGGAGTACAAGCCAGGAGCGTGGGAATGCGGAAATCGCCCCCGTTGACAAGGGAACGCGGAAATCGGACTAATTTGTTGTAATATTTGGCTGGTGGGGCCCAAAAGAAGAAAAAGAAAAAGAAGTTGAAAATTCAATAAAGCAAAAAGGAGAGGGGAGGGGGGCTCGGCTAAAAAGCAGCTAAGAGCTCCCTCGATCATAAAGAGAAAAAAGAAGAAGAAGAAGAAGAAAAGAAGGGGGAAGAAAGGAAATGGGTTTTGGCACGTTTATGCTACGGATTACTCGCCAAGCCGACTCAATTTTATAACGCAGCACCCGGTAAGAGAGTAGGCCCCTCATTCGTCCAATCGAAGTAATTTACGGGTTTAGGGCTCCAATTCAGAATTTTTGGAAAATAGAGTGGCGAAGTCCGATTTTGGAGTTGTTGAGCCGCGTATTTTTGTAGAAATGATAGTTTAGGGTGTTGTGGAGCCGTGAGATTTTACGGATCGTGATTTGATCTTACGGTTTTCTTGAAACAAAATTTCAAAGTTTCCCACGTGCAGTGAACAGTGTGCATCCAGCAATTTTGATTAGTTTTTGGTTTGATTTTGGGACGATCAAGTTGGGATTATTAGTACGTTAGAAGGGCTTTCTATTGATTATAAGTATGTTTGGAACGGGGTTTGCTAGAGAAAGTTATAGCTTTTTATGCTCAAGTGTCGCGTTATGAACGGCTTGAATAATTATTTTGAGTATGCAATTTATCAGCGCATATGCATTGTTTTGTTAACGTTTAGGCATAATATAGTTGTTTCGTGGTTGACGTAGTGTGTTACCTAAATTTAATGTTGATGCTCGCTTATTTGATAGGATCGCGAGATCAAATGATCAAATAACACGCGTTATTTGATTTCGGGGCATCCCCAGGTGAGTAGTACTAATGTCTTCTTTGGTTTTGTGAAACTCATATACTAAGGTAAGAGTAATCGACATATACTTGTGTAGGAAAATGAGGACCTATTTATTGTATAAAGATGGATATAGTGCTCGGTAATTTTGAGTTATTGTGGGATAATTTGACAAACCTCTCTTGAAGGGTTATGCATGCTATTTTGGTACAATTGATTTATGTGATTATTTGATGACTATTGAAAGATGATATGTGTTGTGTTGAGGAAATCAAATGTATTGTGAACAGGTAAAGGACTAAGTTCTACACAATAACGAAACTTCGTGTGAGTCACCTCTAGGGCCTTGTAATCAAAGGCTAAGTGCTACATGATAACTCGAGTCACATAGAAGCCACCTTTAGGTCCTTGCACTATTGACATGCATAGTAAAAGGTTAAGTTCTACACGATAATGAGAGCCACCTCTAGGGTCTTGTACTATTATTATATGTAGTCAAGGGCTAAGTGCCACACAATAACGTAATTTCGTGGAAGCCACCTCTAGGGCCTTGAGTTTGGATATTGAGCATGAAATGAACCATCGATATGAGATAGGCTGAGTCCAATTATTGAACCAAATTGGTGATGCTTGTTTTGTTTTAATGAATGAATGAGAAATTTTGCTATTTGATATAGCTAGGTTGAGGTAACATATAACACATTTTGTTCAAGCAAGTTATTATATTTTTGTTTGGCAATAATGAGCCATGTCTTGAGTTTTAAATATGTAATGTGGAATTTTGATATGCTTTTATGGTATGTATTACTTACTGAGCTGTGGTTGTTCATTCCATTCATCTTCCATGTTTTCAGGTCCCAGGGTTAGCAACTAGTAGGACGAGAGCGTTGCTGGGAAACTTTTGGGAGTTCTATTTTTGGGTATGGTTTAGGGAAGTGGGGCACATAATCCTTGCTAGTGGTTGGACTGGTTGACTTCTAAATGTGTATTTCTTTTTGGTGGATTATAGAAACTCTGATATTGCAACCAATCTGTAGGTTAATCTGATATGTATATATATGATTTGAGATATATATATAAGTTGATATCGGGTTATTGGTTGTGTTTGAGGTTGCGTCCTTCGTGTGGAGGGACGGCCGTGTCATCCCCGTTCTTTGTAGTTTTAGGGTGTGACATTCATCTTTGCTAACCCCAGCATCTGGGAGAGCAGCTACAAAACTTGGTTCTTGATCAATTTCTTTACCTTGCCCTCCAGAAATTGCTTATTGTCGTACTCCTCTTGAGTTGAAAGAAAGTCCATGGCCGTCTTTGAATTACTCTTACTGTACTTGCGTTCTTCCCAAGTTCAAGAAAAAAAGATTATCGATGTACCCATTCGCTTTCTGGATTTCATGCCTGATCCTCCTTCATCCCAGGCACTCCTGTGAGTGCACAGACATACCTTCAAGAGCGGTGCAGAGATAGGGGCAACTACGCTGCATATAGCAAGTTTCAAGACAACCTCAGCCGCCTCCTCTCCAGGGGGCTTTACAACAAAGGACCCATTTACGGTTTCTACAACACGACGGAAGGTGAAGATCCCGACAAAGTTTATGGTCTCTTCCTCTGCAGGTACATAGCATGCGAAAACATACCAAAAATTTCAACTTTCGAGTAAGACCTTCCAAATCAATCATTGCAATCTTTTGGAATCGGCTCACTCAGAGGTAGGATTCATAATGGACCCGATATATTGGACTTAATCGAAATCCTCTACAAAGTACGGTGATTCAATGCCAACCGAAAAATTACTATTCAGACTTATGTGACTACTAATGCAACTTTACTATGCCTCTTTAGAGGGGATGTTGCTGCCAATCTCTGTCGGTCTTGCATCCGTACAGCTTGCAGCACCATAATAGAAAGATGTCCAGGACAGAAAGAGGCGATCATATGGTACGATGAGTGTCTTGTGCGCTACTCTAACAGATCATTCTTCTCTATCATGGAGACAACACCAGTTATTTTCATTGTCAAACCTGCGGACGTTTCAGTTACCTTCAACTGGATTGTGGAGCAAACTTTCGATAAGGAGAAGGACTTTGGGGCGGAAGTGTTGGACTTGGCGAGGAATGTCACGGACTTGGCGATCTCCTTGGAAAGCTTATATGCGACGATAAACCTTAATGTCTCGAGTTCAGTTACCCTGCATGAGCTTGTGCAGTGTACCCACGACATATCAATGTTAGATTGTAAGAGTTGCTTGCTTTCTGCCATCAAAGAGTTTCCTACCGTTCTTAATTATAAAAGGGGAGGTGGGAGAATTTTTCAGCCAAGTTGTAATCTGCAGTACGAAATGTATCGTTCTGATCAGGCACCAACTAACAAAACTCGCACTGAGTCGGGCAGTAAAGGTATGAGTTATATAATACTCAAAATGTGCACTCAATTTGTCATGGTAAACGTATAATGGTACCATTCCGTTGTTTCAATTCTCAATATAAGCTGTTTTGTGTATCACATTGCACTTGACTTGCTTTTACTGTCTAAACTATGATCATTCTCTCCTGCTTTCAGCAAGTTCTCGGTACTATTTACACTAGGTGAAAATAAAAAGTCTGCGGATTTGAGGTTGTTTAGATGCAAGGAATTTCTCTTTCTTGACAGGAGTCAAACGAAATCCATGGGTTGCAATAGTTAGCTCAGTAACTGGATCGAGGTTACTATTAATTATTGTGAGTTTGTGTATTTTTTCAAAGAGGACAAAGAGATTAAAGAAAGGTATAAGTGAATTCATCGTGCTTGCCATTGGAATGACCATCTTCTAACCTTTACCTTACGAGAGTAAACTCTTGGACTCTCAGAAAAGGAAAACAGCCAAGAGGTTCTGTTACTTCATCTAAGACAAGAAATTGGAGAGGAGTTTTCAAAGGAAAACTCTCGTGGAGAAAAGCCAGTGGCTTCTCAACAATTATCTCTAATGCGATTAGACATCATACGCACGGCCACAGGAAACTTCTCCAATGAATGTAAACTTGGGGAAGGCGGGTTTGGCCCTGTGTACGAGGTAAGCAATTTAGTGATCAACACGTATTTATGGGGAAATTGGGAAAATCTTCTAATGGTAGCAAACTGGCAGAGTCATTATCCATAGCATGAACTGAATCGGATTTGGTTAGCATTAGTAATTCTCAGATAGGGATCTCACTACTGACTTTACGCTATTTCAGGGCACATTGGCAGATGGAAAAGAAATTGCAGTTAAGATGCTTTCGAGAACCTCAGGCCAAGGACTCATCAAGTTGAGGAACGAAGTCATCTTGATTGCCAGACTACAACACAGGAACCTCGTCCGATTGTTAGGATGCTGCTCGGAAGAAGAAGAAAAACTCTTGATGTATGAATACTTGCCCAACAGATGCTTGGATGTCTTCCTTTTTTGTTAGAGCTTTAGCAGATGCAATGAATTTTTGAGCTAGTTAATTTTAGTTTTATAAAGTTGAGTTCCATCTGAGTCTCTCATCTTTGACAGATTCGAATATAGGGCAATATCTAGATTGGAAGCTGTGCATGAACATCACCTGTGGAATAGCTCGGGGACTTCTCTATCTGCATGAGGATTCTCGCTTGAGAGTTATCCACCGAAATCTGAAAGCTAGCAATATTTTGCTAGATGTCGAGATAAATCCGAAGATATCAGATTTCGGAATGGCAAGGCTCTTCAGTGTAAATCAAGACAAGGCGAGCACAAACAAGGTTGTTGGAACTTAGTAAGTGTTGGAAATTATAATCCAAAGAAAACAAATTGTTTATCGTAATCAAAATATCAATGTAATGGAGGTGAGGTATGGATATCCGAATCTCCTTAAGGCAATTAGTTCTTGCCAAAAGTGTTTCGCAGATTCACGAACTATACCTCCCAAGATACAACACCTCGAACCTGTTTGGATTAGCACTATGTAAACATGATTCAGTCGAACCGTTCAATTGAACCAGCACACCCAGAAAAATCAGAAGAGTAGCATATTCTATTAAATCTCTTTTGGAATCAAGTCGAAAAAACATTGTAATGAAGCTCTATGCTCCTATCTATTTATAGAGATTTTTAGTTCACGTATAGAAGAAATACATCAATTAAATATACACATGTGTCCACGAAATTCATGAATCAAGAGAAACGTGAATCCAAGAGATTCATGAATCCAGAAGTACGTGAATTCAAGAGATTCATGAACTCAATAAATACATGAACTAAAAGATACATGAATCTAGGACATGAACTAAAAGATACATGAATCTAGGAAATTCATGAATTCAATAGATACGTGAACAGAAAAGTTTAGGAAATTCATGAATTCGATAGATACATGAACAGAAAAGACATATCTTAATTTGTTGGCTTTCGTTGATCCATTAACCATAATTTTAACAATCCTCAACATTAATGGATCAACAAAACATTTTTGACTTGAAGGAATTTGAGCATGCCTATTGAAATACACCACATCAAGATAGGTAGCTTTCACTTTGAACCTTCTTCAGTGAAAGCCTATTGGACTTACTTAACTAGTCGATGGACTAAGCCTTGAATCGCTAGTTGTTTGTGTAAGCCTAGACAATAAACCTCACACAGAGTATTTCCAATTCAAGATTGATTCTCGGTTATATTCGTTCTTTTGGCCCTGAACCTCTCGGGATTCATGCGTGCTTTAGAAAATCTAGCCTTTAAAGATTTTCATAGAGTCGGCCAGCTCCATGCATATAGGTGCATTCCTATTAAAGATATCCTACCATATCTTACTTGGATGTTACATTTCAAGTTATAGGAATCATTAAACGCATAGCGTACCCTTAATAACGCTATAGGAAAGCACTGTTGCATCATAGGAATGGGAGACAATGCTTATACTAGAGTTTCCAGAATTTGCATTGTCCTATTGAACCTAGACCATGGGATCTCCAATCGCATAGGTTAGGTTTCCACCTTGGAATCTCCTTATTGGGTTAAGGCTCTTAAACCCATTCCCCTTGATGCGCAGTTTATCTGCTCTTATGACAAACCTTTTGTCAGCGGATCCGCAATATTTTCCTTTGACTTTACAAAATATAAAGAAATGATTTCATTTGAGAGCAACTGCCTTACGGTATTGTGTCTATGACGAATGTATCTAGACTTACTGTTATAAATCACATTATGCGCCTTTGCAATTGCCGCTTGATTGTCACAGTGAATGCAAATTGCAGGCATAGGTTTTGGCCACACTGGAATATCTTCTAAAAAATATCGAAGTCATTCTGCTTCTTCAGTAACTTTATCCAAAGCAACAAACTCTGATTCCATCATAGAGCGCGTTATTAGAGTTTGTTTAGAGGATTTCCATGACACTGTGGCACCTCCTAGTGTGAACACATATCTGCTAGTCAATTTCGATTCATCAGAATCTGAAATCTAGTTGGCATCACAATAACCTTCCAAAACAGCTAGATATTTGCCATATTGTAGAACATAATCTTTTGTCCTTTTCAAATATCCTAATACTCTCATCAGAGCATTCTAGTGCTCGTGACCTAGGTTACTGGTATATCCACTCAGTTTGCTTAGTGAGTACGTAATATCAGGTCTAGTGCAATTCATGATATACATGATGCTGCCGATTTTTTGAGAGTATTCCAACTGTCTGACACTATTTCCAATGTTTTTCTTAAAGTTAGGTGCGGAAGAAAATGATTGTTTGCATCTTTAATGCCGAATCCTTTAAATCTTTCAATTACCTTTTCAATGTAATGAGATTGTGTTAAACCTAAGCCATCAGAATTCCTTACAATTTTGATACCGAGTATAACATCCTTTACACCTAAATCTTTCATCTCAAAGTTCTTCTTGAGAATGTTCTTGGTGATTCTGATGACCTCAGTGTTATCTCCAAGAATTAGTAAGTCATCGACATATAGACAAATAAGTACATATCCAACTTTTGTGGATTTAGTGTATACACATTTGTCATACTCATTGATTCTATACCCATTTTGAATTATTACTCAGTCAAATTTCTCATGCCATTGCTTAGGAGCTTGTTTAAGTCCATACAATGATTTCACAAGTCTACACACTTTGTGTTCTTGTCCTTTGACCTTGAACCCTTCAGGTTGTTCCATATAAATCTCCTCGTCGAGATCACCATTTAAGAATGCAATTTTCACATCCATTTGATGTATCTGCAAATTATATAGCAAAGCTATAGCTATCAACATCCTTACTGATGTTATTCTTGTGACAGGTGAATAAGTATCATAGTCAAGACCCTCTTTTTGTCTAAACCCTTTGACTACAAGCCAAGCTTTATACTTATCAATGGAACCATCAACTTTTAGTTTTTTCTTGAATATCCATTTACATCCAATTGGTTTATTTCCAGGTGGAAGATCAACCAATTTCCAAGTATGGTTACTTATGATAGAATGGATTTCATTGTCAACATCTTCCTTCTAGAAAGGAGCATCTGGAGATGACATTGTCTCTTTAAAAGTTTGGGCCTCACCTTCTAACATGTGTGTTAGAAAATCAGGTCCGAATGATTTTTCAATTCGAGACCTTTTACTCCTTCGAAGTTCGGCTTCTTTGGTCACAACTTTATCATTCTCAGATTATAATTCTCTAAGCCTTTTCTGAGAAAGTTCTCATTGATTTCTTTTTGTAAGATATATATCCTCAAAAAATTCAGCATTCCTTGTTTCTAGGATTGTATTGACATGGATTTCCACATTTTCAGATTTGTGAACCAAAAATCTATACGCTCTACTATTTTGAGCATAATCGATGCATATACAATCCACCGTTTAGGTCCCAACCAAGTTTATTTAGGAGGAGGAATTGCCACCTTGGCCAAGCACCCCCAAACTTTTAGAAAATTGTAGTATGGAAACTTTTCATTCCATGTATGGAGTTTTACCTATCTTTTCGTGGGGTATTTTATTAAGAATATAATTTGCAATTAAAACTGCCTCGCCCCACAAGTTCTGAGGTAAACCTGAATTCAAAAGCATGGTGTTAGCCATCTCCTTTAGTGTCATGTTCAATCATTCAGCAACTCCATTTTGTTGTGGAGTATAAGGTGCAGTCATTTGAAGAATTATTCCAAAACTAGCACAAAACTCTTTAAAATTGATTGAACTGTATTATCCTCATCTATCAGACCTAAGCACTTTGATTCGTTTATCAAGTTGGTTTTCAACTTCATTTTTATACTTGACAAACATGCTCATAGTCTCATATTTGCTAGTTAGTAAATAAACATAGCAAAATCTAGTACAGTCATCCACAAATGTAATGAAGTACTTCTTTCCACCTCTACTTTCTATAAACTTTAAATCACATAAACCACTATGGATTAATTATAGATGTTCACTTGTTCTTTCAACGGATTTGAAAGGTTTCTTGGCAAACTTGGCCTCAACACAAGTTTCACACTTGTAACGGGCATCCAACTCAAATCTTGGAATTAACCCCAAGTTTGCTATTCTCTTCATTGTACCATAGTTTACATGTCCTAATCTACCATGCCATAGATAAGGAGACACAACAGTGTAAACTGAAAACTTTTCTTTATTAATAGTATTTGGGTATATATATAATTCAAGTTTATATCAATGACAACCACATTGGCTTCAAACGGGTCATTACATAAGTACCTTTTCCCCACATACATCCCTCCTTTCAAAAGTATAAACTTGTCAGATTCAAATGCAACTTTAAAACCCTTCTTGACAAGTATGGGGCCAGAAATTAGATTTTTCCGAATCTCTATTACATTCAGCAAGGCGACCTCCTTGCCAAATATAAACTTCAGGATCATCTTTCCTCTTCCAGCAATCTTTGTTGATGTAGAGTTAGCCATATAAAGCTTATCATCTTCTTCAGCCTTCTCATAAGATGAGAACTTGTGTTTATCTGCACAGATGTGATTTATGGCACCTTATCTAGCCACCAGGCATTAGTGCTCAACACCAGAGATGCTTCGGACATTTCCACAGTAGACAGTCTCTCAACATTGTCATGTACTGTCAAATTTAGTTACTGGGCTGCACGACGTTCTTGCCCTTTTTCGAGCGCTTCTTGCAATCCTTAGCACAATGGCCAGGCTTGTTGCATAGAAAACATGTCCCTTGGAATTTCTGGAAATGTTCATTCTGCTTGTCTTTTCCTTGAAAGGACATCTTTCTTTTTCTATCTTGCTTGGATTTGGAAGATTCCACAATGTTGGCCTTTGGCTCAGAAGAAGGGTTCACACTCCTTCTATTATCCTTCTTGATTCTGAGGCGCGGAATGAGATCTTCAAGGCTCATCTCCTTCCGTTTGTGCTTCAAATAATTTTTAAAGTCTGACCAACCGAAGGCAGTTTCTCAATCATGGCCGCCACTTGAAATGATTCACTAAGTATCATTCCCTCAGTAGAGATGTCGCTCAGAATTAATTGCAATTCTTTAACCTGACTCATGACAAATTTAGAATCCATAATCTTGTAGTCCAAGAATTTGGCAACCACAAATTTCTTGGTGCCAGCATCCTTAGTCTTGTATTTCTTCTTTAAGGACTCCTATAACTGTTTAGCAAATTCAATATTACAATAAACATTATATAGGGAATTCACTAAATAGTTAAGAATATAATTTTGGCATAAGAAGTTTCCATGCTTCCAAGCCTACAATGCACCGAGCGTCATGACATCGTGCTCATCTGGACTAATTATCGGGCAGACCTCCGATAAATATTTAGTCAGATTTAGCATGGTCAGATAGAAGAACATCTTCTGATGCTATTGTTTAAAACCCACTCCAGTGAATTTCTCTGGTTTCTCATTAGCTATAATTGGAGGTATTGCCATCACAATAAGCAAAGTTCGTTGAACTATCCCTCCGGAAACAGAGTTAAAAGCCATTTGACTTGTACTGTTATGAAAAATAGTCTCGGGCATACCAGCCATATGACTTGTACCCGCACCACCAAAATTGGTGTTGGCCCAAGGGCCTGTAGCATTGGCTGCTACAAATTTAGACCCTGAGGGCTAAACATTTTCCATAGCAACGGTTGAATCGACCATAGGAACGTCTCCAGAAACATTCTGAACATTGAAGGACACTTGATTGTTTTCAGCCATCTCAATAATCTGACAAGAACAACAAACAGTGAGTGGTCTAATCGCCTTAAGATTGTTGAAAAATATAATCCAAAGAAAACAAATTATTTGATGTAATTAGAATATCAATATAATGGAGGTGAGGTACGAATATCCGAATCTCCTAAGGGCAATTAGTTCTTGCCAATGGTGCTCCGCAAATTCATGAATTATGCCTCCCAAGATACAACACCTCGAACCTGTTTAGATTAGCACTATGCAAAAAGGACTTAGTCAAATCGTTCAATTGAACCGGCACACCCAAAAAAATCAGAAGAGTAGCATAGTATATCAAATCTCTTTTGGAAACCAGTCGAAAAAACACTGTAATTAAGCTTTATGCTCCTATCTATTTATAGAGCTTTTTAGTTCATGTACAGAAGAAATACATGAATTAAATAAACGCATGTATCCATGAAATTCATGAATCAAGAGATACGTGAATCCAAGAGATTCATGAATCCAAAGATACATGAATTCAAAAGATTCGTGAACTCAATAAATATATGAACTAAAAGATACATAAATCTAGGAAATTCATTAATTCAATAGATACGTGAACAGAAAAATTTAGGAAATTCATGAATTCGATAGATACATGAACAGAAAAGACGTATATTAATTTATTGGTTTTCGTTGAATCATTAACCATAATTATAACAGTAAGGTGCCTCAATATCTTTCTACGTCCATTAAATGTTCGAATGATTCACTAGGCCAACAAAGGACTCTAATGATCAGCTCAACAACACCAGATTGAGCACATAAATATTTCAGAAGTTTCATATAGAAAATTACTTTTCTTTGTTTCTTACTTCCAACTAATTGCTCTTCATCACATAATTCTGGTTAGTGGATATATGGCACCGGAGTATGTTATGGAAGGACTCTTTTTTGTGAAATCATACGTCTTTAGTTTTAGAGTTCTCTTGCTAGAGATAGTAAGCGGGCGCAAGAATAATGGTTTTCATCTTTGAGGGGAGGGTGAAAGCCTTCTCACCTTTGTATGTTCCTAATAACCATCCCAGTTTAATATGAAATCGAAGATTTTCGTGTAGCTACCCTTGTTTATTTTTCTTGCTATTTGACAGGCATGGAAGTTGTGGTCCGAAGGTCGAGCATTGGAACTTATCGATCAGTTAATCAATGAGTCATGTGATGAAGTTGAAGTGCTGAAATGCATACATGTTGGTCTATCGTGCGTTCAAGAAGACCCAGCAGATCGACCGACTATGTCACTCGTGGTTCATATTTTAGGAGGCGATACTATAACACTCAGCCAACCATCGCAGCTTGCATTCTCAGTTGGGAGAGATGCGAAGAAACTTGATCGTGTCATGCCCACGCAAGGAGCCTCAACTATTAATGGAGTAACCCTCTCGGTTGTTTTGGCTAGGTGACCAAGTATTATACAATGGAAATACTGTTAGATAGAATTATGATTATTTATTTCTCTTTTAGGATTGTGCATGTATCTCCATTATAATATATTTATATCATCCTACTTTCTATATTTGTCATGTAAAGCCGGGTTATGTTCTCTTCTTTATATATACAAATATACATAAACTAAAATATTCTCTCTTTTGCATATTTCTTATCTTTTTATCTTAGTGTTAGAGCTAGACTGTCTTAAGCAAATTTTGAGTGCTTGAGTGCGACACACCCAACTGCACACCTGGAGCACACCTTCACATCTCGTATCATGTGAACCATTTTTGTTATAATTAGTAATCCCCCTTTCTCAATGTCGATTCTTATCATTTTCGTCATGTATGCATAAACGTTAGCCTATTGCTATCTAACCTACACACATCCGTCAATTCTCTCTTCAACACATGAAATCACCTCTTTGGATCTTTACTCCCAACGCCATTTGACTTCCCTTTTGTCACTTTGAGTTTGAGTGTTGGTTTAAGATAATTAAGATTTTTACCTTGATCCTCCATTATTCAAGATTGTGAATATATACGTCACAACCCAATCCACATACGGCCACACGACAACCCTTGCTCAACACTACTTTCTCTTTTGGTCATTCAATTGCGATGTCCCAGGAGGCATCGCCAACCCAAATTGTAATAACATTAAAACACATAAGCAAAAACGTAAACAAATCACCAACCATCAAAAAGCAGGGATAGTTAAAAACATATTCATATATGTAAAAGAGCATTACAAGTCAACGTCTCATACAACACAGGTTCAGGGGTTAATCAACTAGCTTCATCACCTCCGACACGCCTAACCGCTTCGCCTCGACCTCTTCCAAAAAAGGGCCACTGGGAGTATTCATATGCCTCTAATACTACGAGGGTGGTTCAAAAAGTGCTAACACCCACATCTACCTAAGCCCCAATATCCTCCGGGGTCCAGGCTTCCCATGCGGCGATCAGCACGGGGTCAATCTCGAGGTCGGACACCTCCCCATCAGGAACGTCCCCATCCTTGCCGTCCCAACTGATGTCGCTCCTAGATCCTCTGGCACCCGACAGACCATCAAAGCCATGGATAGGCCCCATGGCTCTCGCCACTTACCCAAAAGTACCAAGCCACAAATCGGTGTAGCACAAGATTAGGTAAACCCTCATTGACCCAAATGGTCATGACATATCATGTATAATGCGCATCGGCTGCTCCCTCTACCGGATACTCTATCACCTCCTGACTATGCTCGACAGGGAGGCCAAAACAAATCTAACGGAATGGTTCAGTCATTCTTAGGGCCTGAAAATATTTCAACAAACAAATATGAGATAAACTCAATGAGTGAACGTCCTAGACATGCAAATATATAAGAAGAGCCTAAGCATGCAAATATATATCGATGGCAAAATATGACAATACACTTCTCACTTTACTCTTGTCAATCTCATAAAAACTGTCTACCATACAAAGCCATCAAAGTATATGCATAGACAATTTCATAACATAAACTTCATGTTCTCGAGCCAAACATACGAATGCGGATTATGGTTCAAATCATGTGCACATGCCATGTAATAATCCAAACTTGAACACATACGAATCTCATGCACTTTCCATACAAAAATGTCCAGATTATTACGGGCACTCAAGACCCAAAACTAATCCAAAGGTTCGCAAATTATCCGGCATAACCGGGCATCATCTCGCCCCATCAAGCACAGCATCCCAATGACTTGGAGGCATTCCTGTAAGGAGCTTCATTCCGAAATCCATCCCAACCGGCATCCTATTGACTTAGGGGCATCCGAACTTAATCGAGCAATGTCCCACATAAAATGCCTTAAGACGGGTTCACACCCCATGTAAAATGCATCAGGGTCTTAGGTGATCACACAGGCATACCATCACATACTCCATTTCTTGTATTTATAATTTAACTCGTGTGATGCTCATGCAATATGCAACTTCACATGTCAAATGTCATTGGTCCATACACGTACATCACTTATCTCACACACATATGCACCATTCACTTCCTAAACTCATGCCACATAATCTACCTATCATTTTTAACCACTAATTCACATGGCACATATTCCATTTATCATTTTTAAGCATTAATCCACATGGCACATCATCAAATAACATGTTTAACCACTAAAACACATGACACATCATTAAAATGACATGTTTAACCACTAAACTACATGTCACGTAACCTAAATAACATGTTTAACCAATAAACCACATGTCACATAATCCAAATAACATGGATAGCCACTAAACCATGTGTCACATAACCCAAATAACATGTTCAACCACAAAATCACATGTCACATAATCCAAACAGCATGTTTAGCCACAAAACCACATGGCACATCACTTAAATAACATAGATTACAACTAATTCACCCTAAACTACTCCCTAAATGCAACGAAAACCATAATCAAAGGCTAAAAAGCCACTCACGGATGACTCGGGCTCCGAAACACGCCAGGGAAGAGGACTACAAGCCAGATAGCAACTAGCCTCACGTCCTCCCCGCGTAGGTGAGCTGGAGAGTAGTTGAACAACGGTCTAGCGGTTGCACGGTGGGAGTTCGATGGGTGGTCACTGGCAAGGAAAACAAGGGAAAAATGGAAGAAACAAGCTTGAAATGGTGATGAAAATGGCTTGGAGGGTTTAGCTACTCAAAGTGAGGGAGGGAGACAAAGGTGAGTTTGAGAGTTCAAGTGAGAAAAATGAAAGTGAAAGTGAGAGAGAATGGGGGTGGCTGGCGGTGAGGGGAGGGAAAGGAAGAGAGGGGAAAGAGAAAGGAACATCCTATCTCCATAAATGTCCATCCCATCGTATCTCCCTCAACCTACTAAACCTAGAGTTCTTTTAAAAAGGAAGTGACAACTTGAAGAGAGAACAAAATGAGAGTGAAGGGGAGATAGGTGGCGGTGGTCTTGAGGGAGAGGGAGGAGAGAGACAAGAAGAAATCTTGCTCATAAATGCCCATCACTTCCCTTGTCTTTTGTCCATCAAGCTTGCCCAAAGAAGAAGCAAGATCTAGCATTAAATGGGAGGATTTGTACTCAAGTGACTAGGATTGGACTAGACTAGGTAGCCTTTTTCCTCCTCTTTGCCACCCCTTCTTTGCCCTTCTTCAATTTTTATCCTTTTGTCTTTAGTCCAATAGGAGGGCATTTTGGTCACTTCATCAAGATCTCGCATTATTCGTGTCCTTTCGTGCATTTAATGCCAAGATTGTGTCAAAAAGGGCTTGATGGGCTTTGAAGGGCCCATGGGCCTCCCTTGGCTGCCCACCCCTTGGGTGTGTAGGCCTTGGGCCGCCCACTTAGGCTCAAGCCTAACGGGTCTTCGTCCGTGGCCGGTTTCCACTTTTCCGCACTCATATGCCATTGCTGATGAAAAATTGAGTTTTCACCGTTAAATGGCCTTTTTTGATACCCTCGTGGCCTATCGATCCTTAAGACACTCTCGTTCGACGATCACTAGCTAGAATAATTCTATTTTGAAAAACCGGGTCGGAATGAGGATGTCACAGCTCTTCCCCCCTTAAAGAAATTTTGTCCTTGAAATTTGCAGGACCAACCACTTCCTCGAATAGATGGGGATATTAACTCCTCATAATGTCCTCGCTTTCCCATGTTGCTCCCTCAGTGCCGTGATTCTGCCAGACGTTTTCGACCAAGGGAATGACTTTGTTGCACAACACCCATTCTTTTCTATCCACAACTCACACTGGCTGCTCGACGTAAGTCGGTCTATCATCCACCTCGATCTCTTCATAGCTTAGCACATATGTCGAGTCTGATTCCTACTTTCTCAGCATGGAAACATGGAACACGTTATGAACCACAACTCGCACTGGCTGCTCGACGTAAGTCAGTCTATCATCCACCTTGATCTCTTCATAGCTTAGCACATGTGTCGAGTCTAATTCATACATTCTCAACATGGAAATGTGGAACACGTTATGAGCTTAGGCAAGATTCAGTGGTAGTGCCAATTGGTAAGCTAAAGTCCCAATTCTTTCCAAAATTTCAAAAGGTCCTACGAATCTAGGGCTTAGCTTCCCTTTATTGCCAAAATGGGACATGCCTCTCATTGGCGACACTTTAAGGAACACGTGATTGCCAACTTGGAACTCTAGAAGTCTCCATCGTTTATCCGTATAACTCTTCTAGCAACTTTGGGCTATCTTTAACCTTTCTCAAATGATCTAGACTACATCCACGGATTGTTGCACTAGCTCGAGACTCGTAATTTTCCTTCCTCTGACCTCATCCCAATAGATGGGCGTTCTACATGCGCGTCCATACAATGCCTCAAATGGCGCCATTCCGATGCTCAGTTGATAACTATTGTTGTATGCGAATTCGATGAGATGTAGTTGGTCTTCCCATTCTCCTTTAAAATCTACGACACATGATATCATTGGTGACATATGCTACCCTATTCGTTGTAGTCCATGTTTATGATGATTCACTATATTTGTGCTATGTTCACTAATGAGTGAAGTTAGGATCTTATTGTTTAATGCCATATTTTATCCTTTATTGGGCATTGTTACTCACCCCTTATTTTTCCTCTTAGATCATTAGTTGTGGATGTGACACTCTTAGTGACTTGTGGCATGGCTATGCGGGGAGATGGCATGTATGGGAACTTTGAGGATGGAGATTCTAGTCTTGTTTTGACTCGTTATGCTTGTAATGTATGGATAGATGATGGACGCCCTAATCCTTTCCCGATGCGATTTGTGTCCGTGTACCTTAATGTGAATGGGAGGTTGTTTGGCCCCACCATTAGTGATGTTTTGGGTATGGAGTAGGAGGCGCGCGTGGTATGGAGGGATGTAGTGGATGAGGAAAACTACCGAATAGAGGAGTTAGGCACCTTTTTAGCCTCTCCTAGGTTTTTTGTTCGAGTCATCTTGATGAGTATTTTGCTATGTTTGTAATTGTCAAGATTTCATTTTCCTCTCGCAATCCTTGCTTATGATGAATGAAATGGAAGCATGTCGTTATGGAATTTGTTCCTAAGTGAAATTTCCTTATATTAAAAATGTATACTCTTCCGCTTGCATAATAATAATGAAAGATTATAGTCGAGGGTCTAAAGTGACGGCCTGGGACATTACAGCTACTTTGATATCAGAGCTATAAGTTAACCATGGAGTGATAAGGTGCACTAGTGGTGGAAGAAGGTAGGATGCACGTGCTAAAACACTGATCTTGTGCTTGTTGTATTGCTATTTTATGAAGAACAAGTAACCTCGATTACTCATAGGGTATTAGTAACTTATGTTACTTATTAGTTGGCTAGGGTATTCGATCATCTAATGATTAGTGACCGATTTTGCAGAATGGCTAGTGCATCAAGAGGGAGAGGAACCAATAGAAGGACAGACACAAGTGGATCCCTTATAAGGACAGAGGCTAGATTGGAAGGGACTTTACAAGCTCTTGCTAATGTAAAAGCCCTGATTGAGAGACAAGCTCAATAGCAACAGCAGGGTAGTGAACACTGAATGCAAGGGTTGGTTGGACAATTCGTTAAGTTGAAACCATCCAAATTTGTTGGTTTGGAAGACCCCTTGGAAGCTGAGGTATGGATAGATGAGATGGAAAAGATTTTTGCATTGTTGAGCTGCACGAATGTGGAGAAAGTATCCCTAGCGAAGTATCAACTTCAGAGAAATGCTTACCATTGGTGGAAGGCGATGAAGGGAACGGTATTCCCCGAAGGTGCTGAGGTGACTTGGGCTAGTTTTGTTTGAGCTTTCTTTTGAAAGCACTTTTATGATTGTGCTAGAGACAAGAAGGTGATGGAGTTTATGCAGTTGACCCAAAACAACCTAACGGTGGATTAGTATGAGGCAAGGTTTGTTGAACTCTCTAGGTTTGCTTCCAAGTTAGTTGAGGACAAGGAGGATAAGGCCAAGAGATTTTTGAATGGTATGAGGCCTGACATTCGTAGGCATCTAGTGCATCTGAACCTGAAAGATTATCATGAATTGTACAAGCGTGCTCAGTTAGTGGAATAGGAGCTTGTGACAAAAGGGACCCCAGTAACCCATCAGGCGAGACCAAGCCATCAAGCTGGTCAGAGCAATTTTTATTATGACAAGAGACCCTTTTAGGCTAGGTGACCATCATTCTCATTGACTAAGAAAAGTTGGACTAGAGGACCTCAAAAGGTATGGAACAGTCAGTCATCGGGGCGACCGCAAACCCAAAGTTCTACTTGTCAAGTGTGTGGTGGATCGCATGTGTCCATGCTGTCCCAGTTTGTGAAGGCATGTTTTGGTTGTGGACAACCAAATCACTTGGTTAAAGATTGTCCACAGAGGAGCACCCAGCAGCAATGGTCGCCACAATCATCGGTTGCATCAGTGCAACAAGGAAATAACCGCAAGTCGCCAACTCAAGTAAGAGTCTATGCAATTACATGTAATGAAGTTGAGGCCTATAAGATTGTCATTATAGGTATTATTTCCTTGTCTGACCAGAATGTTTATGCTTTATTCAATACTAGAGCTACACACTCGTTTATATATGTCTACTCAGTTTGTGCAATTAAGTTGGATGAGACCTAGGGAGATGGAAGTACCCCTTAGTGTCTCCATACCATTGAGAGACGTAGTTTTATCTACCCTAGTGTGTAAGGACTGTAGGATCTTTATAGTAGGACAAAGTTTGCCTTCAAATTTAGTGGTGTTAACTATGTATGATTTTGATGTGATCTTGGGGATGGATTGGCTTCATAAGTACCGAGCTAATATGGAATGTTATAGGAAGATCATTCAGTTTAATCCTCTTAATTGCCCTAGTTTTGAATTTTATGGAGATAGAGCGACTCCTTCCTTACCGCTCATTACTGCACTTGAGGCTCATCGACTCCTTGAGTGTGAGGGTTATCTAGCTTGTGTGAAAAATCAAGACTGAGAAGGAGTAAAGCTAGAAGAGATTTCAATAGTTCAGGAGTTTCCTGATGTTTTTCCTAAGGAGTTACGAGGGCTGCCCCTGGAATGAGAAGTTGAGTTCGTCATTGAAGTGGTGTCCGGTACAAAACTATATCGAATGCCCCATATCGAATGGGCTAACTAAGTGGAAAGAACTAAATGTGCAACTACAAGAGTTGCTTGACAAGGGATTTGTTAGGCCAAGTGCGTCACCTTGGGGTGCACCAGTATTGTTCATGAAAAAGAGGGATGGATCCTTATGCCTATGTATAGATTATAGGCAGCTAAATCAAGTAACAATTAAGAATAAATATATGTTGCCTAGGATCGATGACCTATTCGATCAGTTGCAAGGAGCATCGGTGTTTTCTAAAGTCGATCTAAAATCAGGGTACCATCAACTAAGAACCGAGAAGGAGGATGTTCCTAAGATGGCCTTTCGAACCCAATATGGATGTTACGAGTTCTTAGTTATGCCCTTTGGATTGACTAACGCACCAGTTGCTTTTATGGATTTAATGAACAAAATATTCAAGCCGTTCTTTGATCGATTCATGATAGTTTTCATAAATGATATCCCGGTGTGTTCAAAAGAGCGAGAAGATCATGAGGAGCACTTGAGGATCGTGTTGCAAACTCTTAGAGAACATTAGTTGTAAGCCAAATGCCAAATTCAGCAAGTGTGAATTTTGGTTGGACAAAGTTATATTCTTAGGTCATGTGGTGACTAGAAAGCAGATATCGGCAGACCCAGAAAAGGTCGAAGCCGATCTAAATTGGCCAAGATTGACGATGGTGACCGAGATTCAAAGTTTCTTGGGTTTGGCGAGATACTATAAGAGATTCATGGAAGGATTTTCACGGATTGCAGGGCCGTTGATTCAATTAACTTGGAAGAACTCGAAGTTTGAATAGAAGGAGGAGTGTGAGCAAAGTTTCCAAGAACTCAAGAGGAGGCTAACCATAGCACCTATCCTAACAATACTTTTAGGACCTGGAGGATTCATAGTTTATAGCAACGCATCATACAAGGGACTAAGTTGCGTTTTGATGCGGCATGGAAGGTTCATTGCGTATGCATCAAGACAATTGAAGCCGTATGAGGTGAATTACCCTACCCACAACCTGGAACTCACAACTATCATTTTTGCATTGAAGATATAGAGAAATTACTTGTATGGAGAGAAGTTCGAGATTTACACAGATCATAAAAGCTTGACGTACGTGTTCTCTTAGAAAGAGTTGAATATGAGGCAAAGGAGGTGGATGGATTATTGAAGGACTACGACTGTGAGATCTTATACCACCTCGGAAAGGCAAACAAGGTGGCGAATGCTCTTAGTTGAAAGTCAACCATAGCAGTAGTTAGCTTGATGGTCAAGGAATGGAGTTTACTAGAGAAGATCCTTAATTCGGAGTTTAAGGTCGAGATGGATGATTCACGAGCATAATGGCTACCCTTAGGATCGAGCTAGAGATTATACAATGGTCAAAGACTCTGCAACAATCCAACCTGGAAATCTCGAAACTTCGAGATGAGATCGTGAAAAGGAAGAGACTTGAATTCCAAATTTCAAAAGATGGAACTGTGAGATTCCACGAATGCCTTTGTGTGCCTAAGGAGGATGAGATAAGGAGGGAGATTTTGTCAGAAGCCCAAAGGAGCAACTACAACATCCACCCAGGAAGTACCAAGATGAACAGTAATCTTTGCTAACACTACTGGTGGAATGGAATGAAGGCAGATATCGCGAAACACATCACAAAGTGCCTGACGTGCCAACAGGTGAAAGCAAAGCATCGTAAGCTTGCAGGGATGTTAAAGCCATTGGAAATCCCAGAATGGAAGTGAGAACATGTGAAAATAGACTTTGTGTAAGGATTGCCTAGGACCTCAAGTGGTCATGATTCGATCTGGGTGATAATGGATCGATTGACGAAGTTGACACACTTTCTGGCTATAAGAGTAGATTGTTCATTGAAAAAGTATGCTGCTTTATATGTTAAACAAATAGTACAACTTCATGGTGTCCCTATGACAATAACTTCAGATCGAGACTCGCACTTTACATCAAATTTCTGGCGAAGTCTTCAAGTGGCATTAAGGACCAAGCTTCAATATAGTACTGTTTTTCACCCCCAAACAGATGGACAACCCAAGAGGACTATACAGACATTGGAAGATATGCTTCGAGCCTGTGCCATTGACTTTAAGGGTAATTGGGATGAAAAGTTAAACTTAGTGGAGTTAGCCTGTAACAATAGCTTTCAACAAAGCATAGGCATGGCTCCATTTGAAGCATTATATGGTAGGAACTACAAGACTCTTATTTGCTAGGATGAGGTTGGAGAACGGAGATTAATAGGACCAGAATTGGTTCAGGTGACAACTGATGCGGTAAAGACAATTCAGGATTGGCTCAAAATGCTCAAAGCCAATAGAAGAGTTAAGCCAACAAGCGTCATAAGCCTTTGGAATTCAACGTAGGTGACCACATGTTTTTAAAGGTATCGCCCATGAAGAGCATATCAAGGTTTGGAAGCAAAGGAAAGTTGAGTCCATGATTCGTAGGGCCTTTTGAGATTCTTGAAAGGATAGGGGAGTTGGCATATCGAGTAGCCCTACCACCGAAGTTGTCCAACATGCACGATGTTTTTCATGTGTCCATGTTAAAAAAAATATGAACATGATCCTGCACACGTGCTAGATTTTGAAGTGCTTGAAAAAGATGAGAAAGTGAAGTATGTGGAGGAGGACCGTAGGGAACAAGTGCTGAGGAACGAAACAATACTGATGGTCAAGGTATTGTGGAGATACCACGACTTGGAAGAGGTGACGTGGGAGAGCAAGGAAGAGATGAAGCTTAAGTATCCGCGTCTTTTCCAGTAATCATGTAAGCTTTTAGAATTTCGAGGACGAAATTTTATAAGGAGTGGAGAGTTTTATCACCTTGAAATTTCGGTCTTAGAATTTCATTTAAGCTAGTATTGTCGACGGAAGAGGAATCACAATAGGTGGATTGTTTGACGGGCTTGACGTGTGGGCTAGGCGTGTGGAAGGCCTAGTGGGCCGAGTTTTGGGCTAAGCATGGATTGGAGAGAGAAAAGTGGGCTGTGAATAAGGCCCAATGGGCTAGATGTGTGCAGAAGGTTTGGTTGAGGTGGAAAATGCCGAGATTTTTTTGGTCAATGTATGTGTTGCGCGAATTTGAGTAATTTCGAATGTTCGAATGTTCGATGGTATTTTCTTGCAATTCAATTGGTGATGTTGTGATGCATGGAATTAATAGTGGACATAAGATCCTTGGACATTAGAAATTGTGACTTGAAGATGTGTGCAATTCCACTAAGTTTTTGATCATGTTGTTAGTGGAGGATCTTGGAATAAAGTTGCTTGATTTGGTGCCTAGTGTTTGAGGTGGCCGAATCCTTTGGCCTAGGAGAGGGATTAGTATTGTTTTGTTTAGATTAAGTTTTGTTTAAGAAGCCAAGTAGAAAAGGACAAGATCTAGGGATTACTTGCAATAGGTTTTGGTTTCCCATACAAGTTTCGGTTTTCCCCCTTCCCACAAGCCGAAAATTAGTCCTCATGATGGCCCTAAATTCCACCAGCCAATCTCCTCATTTGCATGGCTACAGCAAGGGAGAAATTCCCAACGAAAGCCATCATTCCCCCCCCCCCCCCCATTTTCTTCCTTCATTTTGCTTCCTCTGTTGTTCTTCTTATTCCATGTCCCCCTCACTCACCCGACGCCTTTCTCTCTCATTTTTCTTCCCATTTCCTTGTTGATTCTTCGAAGGACCAGCGACCAAGGAGCAGCCAGCATTCAAGGAAGCTCGAGAAAGCAGTTTTTGAGTCGTAAACTAGGTGAGGGAATAAGCTAGGTACTAAACTTTGACATCATCTCGATGCTTGAGGGCGGATTAATTCGATCTAGTGGATTTTTGGGTTATAGGAGCTAGATCCATGGATGACTTTAGCTTGCATGTATGCTGTGATGTGTGGAAAGTATTGCATGTAAGTTTCTCAAAGGTTTTGGGTGTTAAGCTTGCATGAGACGCGTTCATAGAAGCTGAGGTTGGATTCTCCTTTAGATCTGTTTTACCGGACCTCCTGCATTTGCTATTTCCATGGGTTGAAATGTGCTACGAATTTAAGGTTGCATTCTTCTTGAAAATTGTTTAAAACGTTTTCATTTATAACATATATTTTACTCAAGATTTTAGGATTTGAAGGACCGAGTTTTCAGCTTCATTGCATGCAAGTTAGTATCTTGTTTTATGCCGGAATCCATGACCTTTTGGTGTTCAACGAATTTTTATCAACTTTTGTGGTTCAATTTTCAAAATGGTTTTTTCATGAAGGTTGTTCAGCACATCTTGAAATATTTCAGAGCAAATAGATGAGTTTTTTTTATTTTGAACCAAGTTGGTTTTGAAAACGTAATTTCTGAACACGGGAATAGTTTTGGTGACTGTTTTATGTGGTTTATTGCTCTTATTCTAGAAAGAACTGGGTTAAACTTTTTTCATGAAAAAAAAATTTAAGTGTTCTTTACAATATATTTAAATTTAATTATTTTTTGAACTCTTTTGCTTATGTTTCTGGATTTGTTCCTAGAGCTACATGTGTGGACTCAGTTTTTGCCGGTGAGGGCCAGTTGTGGTCTTGTTGCTGCTCTTGATGTTTTGTTTGCTGGAAAATGCATATTTTCTTAATGGCTATGTACGAGTGGTGCTCATTGTGTGTGCAAAATGAAGGGGAATTCTAGTTTGTGCATGCTGATGCATTGTGATCTTGGTAGTATGGTGTCAAAAGTGTGCCTTAATGGAAGATTGTGATATGGTGAAATGTGTGAATGAATCAAATTAAGAGATATTCCATCGGCCACCATCCCGATGATGCCCCTGGGGAATGGGGATGCCCCAAGCTGTGTGCTCTGGGATGCTTCGGTTTAAGTCACAAGACCAGCAACCCTTGGACACCGGGATGCCTCGGAGGGAGATGCCTAGGGCCAACGTCCCCTGGAAGTTTGGCTGGTGACCCAGAAGTGACTTGAACGAATCCGACCAGCGTCTCCTATTAAATACGATTCGAGGGTGGTCATGAAATGTTCTCACATTGAAATCAATTAACAAGGCATGTAAGTATGTGTGATGATGTACATGTGTGCCATGTGATGCATGAATGGATTCGTGTGCACTGTGTTATGCATGATCGGAGTTCGTATGTGCCTTGTGGTGCGGTCTTTATGCACTTTACTCATTATAACTTGTTTAGTTCACATAATATCATTAGTGTCATATGCTGCCCTATTCAATGTAGTCCATGTTTATGATGATTCACTACATTTGTGCTATGTTCACTAATGAGCGAAATTAATATCTTGTTGTTTGATGCCATACTTTATCCTTTACTGGGCATTGTTGCTCACCCCTTATTTTTCCTCTCAGATCATTAGCTATGGATGTGACACCCTTGGCAACTTATGGCACGCCTGTGCGGGTAGATGGCATGTTTAGGAACTTTGAGGATCGAGATTCTGGTCTTGTTTTGACTCGTTATGTTTGTATTGTCTGGATAAATAATGGACGCCCTAATCCTTTCCCAATGTGATTTGTGTCCGTGTACCTCAACTTGAATGGGAGGTTGTCTGGGCCCATCCGTTGGTGATTTTTTAGGCGTGGAGTACGAGGCGTGCGTGGAATGGTGGGATGTAGTGAATGAGGAAAACTATCGGGTAGAGGAGTTAGGCACCTTTTTTTATCTCTCTCAAGTGCTTTGTTTGGGTCATCTTGATGAGTATTTTGCTATATTTGTAATTGTCAAGATATCGTTTTCCTCTTATAATCTCTACTTATGATGAATGAAATGGAAGCACGTCGTCATGGAATTTGTTTCTGAGTAAAATTTCCTTATTTTAAAAATGTATACTCTTCCGCTTGCATAATAATAATGAAAGATTATAGTCGAGGGTCTAAGGTGATGGCCTAGGACGTCACAAAAGCTAATATCCGAAACTTGGTCGTGGATTTCTATATTATTTTAAATTCTAAAATCCGATTTGATTTTGAGCTCAAATTCGAAACATATTTTAACAAGGGTTACTCATTTAAAGCATAGAAAAATACATTTAGAAGAAATTCAAACAGACATCAAGAGCTGTCGACATATAAAAGGAGTTAGATTTTGAAGAGCCAAAAATCAACATTTCAAAAAACTGGTGAGTTCTTAGTCCCGTGTCTTCGTCAACAAGCACTGGACTTTCATTGGAGCATCGTACTTGTTTTTTCTACCAAAAACGTATGTACCCCTATTCCTTCCGAGCAGGTCTCACCTGATGAGTGATGATAGTCCTCCGGTCCCACACATCGAAAAATTTCTATGCTTCCGGATGATTCTGAGAGAATGTGCACGTGTGGCGACTCCAACCAAGCCTTGAACGAGGAGAGGAGGAACATGTGATTCATAACCATTGCCGAGTCTTTGTCGGGTCTTTTCGGTTTGTATCTTGGGTCAATTTTTATCCACCGAGGGGACAAAAACCTTTGATTTTTTGATTTTTTATTTTTTTGTCAGAAAAAAACCTTTGGTTGATTTATTTATTTTTAGTGCCGGTCTTTATGGGGTCTTTTTGGGTTCCTCTCCCCTGATTTTTCCTCTGGTAGGGCAAGCCAGGAACGGTCACCCTCATTTCTTCTGGGAAAAATAAGCCAATTGGATCACCGCTGTTGACGAAGGAACGTGGAAATTGGACTAATTCGTCTTTGCCAGCCCCGGCAACTGGAAAAGCAGCTGCAAACTTGGTTCTTGATCAATTTCTTTACCTCGGCCTCCAGAAGTTGCATATTATCGTACTCTTAAGTTGAAAGAGAGTCCATGGCCGTCTTTGAATTACTCTTACTGTACTTGCATTCTTTCCAAGTTCAAGCAAAAAAGATTATCGATGCACCAAGAAATATTTCCTTCGCTTTCTGGATTTCATGCCTGATCCTCTTCATCCCAGGCACTCCTGTCGGTGCACAGACATATGTTCAGGAGCGGTGTGCAGATAGGGGCGACTACGCTACTCCTAGCAAGTTTCAGGACAACCTCAGCAGCCTCCTCTTCAAGGGCGACTCCGCTGATTACAGCAAAGGACCCATTCGCGGTTTCTACAACACAACGGAAGGTGAAGATCCAGACAAAGTTTATGGTCTCTTCCTCTGCAGGTAAATCACATGCGAAAGATACCAAAAATTTCAACTTTTGAGTAATACCTTCCAAATCAGTTCTTATAATCTTTGGAATTGTCCCGCTTGGAACTAGGATTTATAGTGGACCTGATATATTGGTCTTAATTGGTATCCTCTACAAAGTACGGTGATCCAATGCCAACCAAAAATTACTATCCAGATTTAAGTGACTACTAATGTAACTTTTCTATTCCTCTTTAGAGGGGATGTTGCCGCCGATCAATGTCAGTCTTGCATCCGTAATGCTAGCAGCACCATCATAGACAGATGTCCAGGACAGAAAGAGGCGACCATATGGTATGATGAGTGTCTCCTGCGCTTCTCTAACAGATCGTTCTTCTCTGCCATGGAGACAACACCGATTATTTTTGTTATCGACCCTGAGAGCAATTCAGTTACCTTCAACAAGATTGTGGAGCAAACTTTCGATAATGAGGACTTTGCGGCAAAAGTGACAGATTTGTTCATGAGAAATGTCACAGACAATGCGATCTCCTCGGAAAGCTTATACACAACCATAAACGCAACCATAAACGTTAATGTCTCAAGTTCAGTGACCCTGCATGAGCGTGCACAGTGCACCCCTGACATCTCAAAGTCAGCTTGTAAGAGTTGCTTGCTTTCTGCTATCAAAGAGTTTCCTACCGCTCTTAATCATAAAAGGGGAGGTGCGAGAATTCTTCAGCCAAGTTGTTATGTACTGTACCGAATGTATGTTGCTGGAGAACCTGGAGGACAAGCACCAGCACCAGCACCTTCTGCAACCAGTAAAGGTATGAGCTAAATAACACTCAAAATGTGCACTCAATTTGTCATTGGTAAGCGTATAATTGTATCATTCCATTGCTTCTAATTCTCAATATAAACTGTTTTATGTATCGTATTGCACTTGACTTGCTTTTACGATCTGAAGGATCATACTCTCTTGCTTTCAACGAGTTCTTGGTACTATTTACACTTGGTGAAAAAAAAGTCTGCGGATTTGTGGTATGTTTAGATGCAAGGAATTTCTCTTTCTTGACAGGGATTCCATGGATTACAATAGTTAGCTCAGTAATTGGAGCGGGGTTACTAATAATCATCGCGGGTTTGTGTCTTTTTTTAAAGAAGACAAAGAGATTGAAGAAAGGTATAAGTGAATTCATCTTGCTTGCCATTGGAATGACCATCCTCTAACCTTTACCTGACGAGAGTAAACTCTTGGACTCTCAGAGAAGGAAATCAGCCAAGAGGTTCAGTTACTTCATCTGAGACAAGAAATTGAAGAAGAGTTTTCAAAGGAAAACTCTCGTGGACCAATGGGTTCTCAAGAATTATCTCTGATGCGATTAGACACCATACGCGCGGCCACAGGAAACTTCTCTGATGAATGTAAACTTGGGGAAGGCGGGTTTGGCCCTGTGTACAGGGTAAGCATTTTAGTGACTCAACACGTATTTATGGGGAAATTCAGAGAATCTTCTAATGGTAGCAAACTGGCAAGCCATTATCCATGGCATGAAGTGAATCGAATTTGGTTATAATTAGTAATTCTCAGATGGGGATCTCACTGCTGACTATTTGCTGTTTCAGGGCACATTGGCAGATGGAAAAGAAATTGCAGTTAAGAGGCTTTCAAGAACCTCAGGCCAAGGACTGATCGAGTTGAAGAACGAAGTCATCTTGATTGCCAGACTACAACACAGGAACCTTGTCCGATTATTGGGATGCTGCTTGGAAGAAGATGAAAAACTCTTGATATATGAATATTTGCCCAACAAAAGCCTGGATGCCTTGCTTTTTGGTTTGAGCTTTAGCAAATGCAATGAATTTTTGAGCTAGTTAATTTTAGTTTTTAAAGTTGAGTTCATCTGAGTTTCTCATTTTGACAGATTCGAATATAGGGCGATGTCTAGATTGGAAGCTGCGCATGAACATTGCCTGTGGAGTAGCTCGGGGACTTCTCTATCTGCACGAGGATTCTCGCCTGAGAATTATCCACAGGGATCTTAAAGCTAGCAATATTTTGCTAGATAGCGAGATGAATCCAAAGATATCCGATTTCGGAATGGCAAGGATCTTCAGTGTAAATCAAGACAAGGCAAACACAAACAGGGTTGTTGGAACCTAGTAAGTGCCTCAATATCTTTCTACGTCATTTACATGTTTGACTGATTCACTAGGCCAAGAAAGGACTCTGATAATCTGCTCAACAACACCGGATAGAGCACATTCATATTTCAGAAGTTCCATATAGAAATTTACTTTTCTCTGTTTCTTACTTCCAACTAATTGCTCTTCATTACATAATTCTGGTTAGTGGATACATGGCACCAGAGTATGCGATGCAAGGACTTTTTTCTGTAAAATCAGACGTCTTCAGTTTTGGAGTTCTCTTGCTAGAGATAGTAAGCGGGCACAAGAATAATGGTTTTCATCTCCAAGAACAGGGTGAAAGCCTTCTCACATTTGTATGTTCCTAATCACCATATGAATTTAATATGAAATTGAAGATTTTCGTGCAGCTATCCTTGTTAATTTTCCTTGCTAAATAACAGGCATGGAAGTTGTGGTCCGAAGGTCGAGCGTTGGAACTTATCGATCCGTTAATCAATGAGTCATGTGATGAAGGTGAAGTGCTGAAATGCATACACGTCGGTCTATTGTGCGTTCAAGAAGACCCAGCAGATCGACCGGCTATGTCACTCGTGGTTCATATTTTAGGAGGCGATACTATCACACTCAGCCAACCATTGCAGCCTGCATTCTCAGTTGGGAGAAATGTGAAAAAACTTGATCGTTTCGGGCACACTCAAGAAGCCTCAACTGTTAATGGAATAACCCTGTCGGTTATTGCGGCTAGGTGACCAAGTATTATACAATGAAAATGCTGCTAGTGATAATTATGATAAATTTTATCTTTTAGGACTGTGTATATATTTATATCATGTTTTTTTCTATATTTATCATGTAAAACTAGCTAATGTTCCCTTGTTTATCTATACAAAAATATACAGAAACTTAAAAATCTTCTCCTTCGCATATTTCTTATCTTAGCGTTAGAGTTAGATGATCTTGAGCAAATTTTGAGTGCTCAAGTGCAACGCACCCGAGTGTGATAAAACTAGTACGAGCACCTAGAGGAGGGTGAATAGGTTATCAAAGTGATTTTTGCTAATCGTAACAAGATAAATTAATTTTGACTAAGAGATTGAAAGCAATAATAGACGTAGGAAGATGCGATGTAAAGTAGAAGGATTAGGGATAGAGAATCAAGACTCCAAGTTTATAGTGGTTCGGCTTAAACCAAGTCTACGTCCACTCTCCCGCACTGACAGCCCACCGGCTGGATTTCACTAAGAATCAAAAAGAGAATTTACAATCTCACGTCCTTGATTCCACAGAGTAGAGACTCTACTACACTTCCTCAAAGTCTCACAAAAATTAAGTCTCTCTTTTGATTACAAGTATAGCTCGACGAATAAGATCGCAAAAGAACAAGGAGATTCAGACTTTAAAATTTTTCTATTGGGCACTCTTGAACAACTTGAATGTCTCCCTTATATACTTCTTTATGCCTTCAATACCGTTGGCACCTTCCAAAAAAGTTCTTCCAATCAACCCATTGGACAGAATCAATTAGAGAGATCTCGAGCTATTCAAAGAAAATGACGATAGCCCATCAATCATGCTCGCCCATACAATCAAGATCTCGGTTTCCATAAGTAGAATCTTCCAAGTATAATTCGCGGATCAAGAGGATCTAGATTACTCGAATACAAATAGCAGATCTTAAAGTGCTAACTCCAGCCGAGAGATCTTCTTTAGTCGATAGAATCAAATCCTTAAAGAAATACTCAACTCAGGATAAGTCTTCTTCGACGATCTAGAAACTGTCAATGAGGGTAGACTTTGAATCTTGAGTCTGGTGGTCTGGCGGTCTTCAGACTTTGATGACAGAGTTTGCATGTCTTCAGACCAGACCGATGGAAACATTTGTCAGCTTCAAAACACATAAGGAAGTTTTCTCCAACAATCTCCCCCTTTTTGATAGTGACAAAACTTTCCTGCAGATTTGGATACTTATGACCTATAAAACAATACTTTAAGCAGACATGGATATCTCATAAAAGATAAATGAGTTAGTATAAAGATAGTATCGAATCTGCATTCACAGAAAAAGAGTTAGTCTTGTAAAAACAACTATCTTTGCCATGAATATCATATCAACATGCTTAGAATACTGAAAGCAAGCATTAAGCAATCCAAACCAATCCAAACCAATCCACAACCAAAGTCATAACCAAACAACCAAAACAAAAGTAAAGTCCAAACAAAAATCAAACCAAAGTCAAATAAGTCAAATCGCACTTCAGCTTCTCCCCCTTTTTGTCAACATTAAAAAGGTAGAAAGAAAAAGAGAATAAAATTAAGATTGTCTTGTAATGCGAACAAGCTGGAAATCTCCCATCAACTGAACAATTCCTTCCAGCCTTTTCAAATCCTCCTTCAATTGAGCCACTTCTTCACCCTTGGCATTTGCTTGAACTTGAAGAGAAAGGGCATGAATTTGATCATGTAGAGAAACTGAAGAGGATTGTCCTACATTCTGCAAGTTCTGAACTTCGCATCCCAGGGCATAAATTTGGCCTCACATCTCCATAAGAATATCAACCACTTTTCGAAAGTCTGCCGAATTATCGGTCGAGTGCTTGCTTCAAAGATGATCGGTTTGGGAGTATTTGCGAGATGATGGCATTTCAGCATGATCACCCGACAGGAGATGAAACCTCATGATCTTCCTTAGGAAATTGTGTGGCATATACATCTTCCGGATCTGCAGTGAACGGCTAACATCTTCACTAGGAAAAGCAATTGAAGAAGTACCTCTTTTCTCAGCAGCTCCCCCTGTTTCAGTGCCTTCGGGTGGAGAGAAGTACTCTTCATGCTCTGACTTTGCTTGTTCTCCTCTGCCCTCTTTTTCTCGAATTCTTTTGCTTCTTTCCTCATCGATTCCCTTGCTTCATTTCCCTGCTCTGTTTCTTCTCTGTCTTGATCCTGTCCCCCTTCTGTTTTTGGAACAAAATGCTGAAGATTCCTCAAGGCAAGAGCTGATATGGTGAGATCATCATCATCTTCTTCATCCTCCAAGATGAGTGCTCTTCTTTTCTTGGATGGAGCTTTTGTGAGCTCCTTCCCTTTCCTTTTTGCAGACATAAAGGCTTGATGAGTCTTGATAGGGGTTTTCTCCTTAAATCGCTCCAAAGCCTTGTTCGGCTCCTTCGCACGCATTTTGGAAACCATCTTCAGTCCCACCACCATTTGATCACAGGTTCGAACACACAGAATTTTGGGAGGCTGAATATTAAGATGTCTTAACAGCTTAGTAACAAGTGCAGAATAAGGAAGTTAACCCTCGTCCTTCAGCATAGATCTGTACATGTGAAACAAGATAGTGTGCGGCAAAGAGAACTTTTTGCCAGCATTGATAGCATACATTAGTTTTGCTTCTGAGTTGAAGACATCGGTCTTCGAAGTTGATTTGGGTCTAAGACAATTGATCACGATCTTGTGAAGCAAAATATTTGAGGCATTCATCTTCAAGTACGAAATTCGTCCTTCTGCCATTCCATCTCGAACAAGCTCTACCGTCGCACGACCAACAGACACACTAATTGATTGAAATGCCCCTTGCTCTACTCCAATCACATCCGCCAATGTGTCCATATCAACGATATAATCCTGGTCTCGAACACTAAAAGAAAATCTATTCGCATCCAAGAAACTTAGATTAGAATAGAAGTATGCAGTAAGTTCGGATAAGCCATCGTTGATTCGAGCAAAATTGTTCAAGTTGAAGAAGAGTGAATTTTTTTCTCAGCTTCACATTCAGAGAGTCAAGGAAATCAAAGTCCACACTTCTTGGGTTGATTACCCCTCGCTTTAGCAACTTAGAATAAAGTCGTTTGTGTTCCTCCGAGCGAAATAACTCAGTCCAATTGCTTCGAAAATTTGGTGCAACACCCATTCTAGGCTTAAAATGAGTGTACATTTTATCATCATCATTTTCATCAGGCTGACTAAAACCTCCAACGCGTGGATCACTTGGAACATTCGCAAATGCTCGATCTGCCGACCCCTCAGGAGCAATTCTCAAACGTTCCATCGTTCGCAAAAAATGAGTTTCATTTTGATATCCTTTCTCTTTCAAAAATTCATCAATGAAATTCAATGCAAAACCTCCTTCCTTTAAAGCAGTGTACGGTTTGAAAACAAAAGCGGGCTTTAGAGTCCTTACGGTTCGGCATCCTCTACGATTTCTTCCTCCTCTTGTTGTTGCTGAACATTATGTGGTCTAGACTGTGGAGAAAGGCGCGATTGAGAATGTCGTGGGCTCTGTCGTTGCCTTGGAGATTCTTCTTCCTTGGTGAGGTCAAAATGCGTAGGACCCTCACGCATATGCTGTGGTCCCCTGCTTGCTATTCTTGAGGACTTTCTTTGGGAAGCCATTATCACAGTCTTTGAGAGATTCCAAACTTGATTCGCGAGAAAAATTAAAGCTTTGAGGGATAAACTAGAGAGTAACGGTAAGAAAGTAAAGTTCTGTGCTTCTAGGGTTTGCGAAGAGGAAAACGAACAGTATATAAGGCGATCGAAATGGGGTATACGAATTGCCGTAAAAGGAAAAATAGAAAATGCCTTTTCGAAAAAGAAATTACTTTTTGAAATAACAGTTATCTTTTCAAAAAGGCAGTTATTTTTTGAAAAGGAATGATTGCAATAATCACGAAAACTTGGGAAGATAACATCAATCAATTACTAATTAATCGATGAACGTACCTTTTCAAGATTTTATCCATGAGATAAACTTCTAAAAATAACTTACAGTTGTGAATCTTGATATTCTGAGTCTAAATGTCTTTAGACTTTAAGAGATATGATATTGAGTCTTGAACGTATAGACTCAAATGAGCTTTTCTCAAGCGGCTTTGTGAATATGTCTGCTAGTTAATTCTTTGAGTCGATAAACTGTATCAGGACTTCTCCACTTTGCACATGATCTCTAATAAAATGATGTTTAATCTCTATATGCTTTGCTCTTGAATGAAGAATTGGATTCTTTGTGAGATTAATTGCACTGGTGTTGTCGCATTTGATCTCGGTGCAAGAGTTTTCGATGCCAAAGTCTCGTAGTTGTTGTTTTATCCATAGTATTTGAGAACAACAGCTTCCAAGAGCTACATACTCGCTTCGCTATTGAAAGTGCTACGGTACTTTGCTTCCTTGAAAACCAAGATACTGCCCTGTTGCCAAGTAATTGACAAGTGCCGGATGTGCTCTTTCTATCAACTCTGCAACCTGCAAGATCTGCGCCTGAATAGCCAAGGAGAATAAAGTCTTCCTTTGGATACCATAGACCAAGATCAGTAGTAGTTGCAGCATATTTGATGATGCGTTTTGCTGCGCTTAGATGTGATTCTTTGGGATCTGATTGAAATCTAGCACAAATGCAAACACTAAACAAAATGTCAAGTCTAGACGCAGTAAGATAAAGAAGTGAACCAATAATACTCTTGTATAATTTTTGGTCGACTTTCTTCCCTCCTTCATCTTTGTCTAGCTTCAGCGAACTTGACATTGGTATATCAATCTTTTTGCAATTTTTCAGTCCGAACTTTTTAACAAGTTCTTTTGCATATTTCTCTTTATGAATGAAAATTCCTTCTCTCAGTTGTTTCACTTGTAAGCCAAGAAAGAAGGATAGTTCACCCATCATACTCATCTCGAATTCATCCTGCATAGACTTAGAAAATTTCTTGCACAGACTTTCGTTAGGTGATCCAAAAATAATATCATCAACATATATTTGAACAAATAAAAAGTTTTTACCTTCCCTTTTGATGAACAAGGTAGTGTGTAGTTTACCTTTAATGAAACAACTTTGAATTAAAAAGTTACTTAACCTTTCGTACCAAGCTCAAGGAGCTTGTTTTAATCCATATAGCGCCTTTTTCAGTCTGAATACAAAGTCTGGTTTCTTTGGATCTTCAAATCCAGGAGGTTGTTCCACATAGACTTCTTCTTGAATAAATCCATTCAGGAATGCACTTTTAATATACATTTGGAATAACCTGAAATTCTTATAGTAAGCAAAAGCAAGTAATAATCTAATTGCTTCTAATCTTGCTACAGAAGCGTAAGTCTCGTCATAATCTATCCCTTCTTCTTGCGTATAACCTTTAGCCACGAGTCTTGCCTTGTTTCTTGTCACTTTTCCTTTTTCATCGACTTTGTTCCTGAAAACCCATTTAGCTCCAATAATAGACTTACCTTTTGATTTAGGAGTTAGTTCCCAAACATCGTTAATGCTGAATTGTCTGAGTTCTTCTTACATTGCTTTAATCCAGCTTTCGTCAGCTAAGACTTCTTCTATTTTTTTGGGTTCTATTTCAGAAATAAGTGCCACAGCACTAGACTCTTCTCGCCTTTTGGATCTGGTACGAATCCCCTCATTAATATCACCAATAATGAGTTCTTCGGGATGACTAGACTTATGCTTCCAAGAACTAGACAAATTCGACGGGTTGTTGATCTTTTTCTTGAGTTGATCCTTCAACATCAATTCGTTGTTCTTCTACTTGGATCTAAACTGTTTCAGGGGAGGTAGACCTTGTAGAGTCTGGAGCAGGTTCAGATTCTTCAGTCTGAATCGGTTGAATTTGTGGAGAGTTTTGAAATTTAACATTCATTGATTCTTCCACAGTCTGAGTCTTCTTGTTGAATACTCTATAAGCTTTGCTTGAAGTTGAGTATCTAAGAAAGAATCCTTCGTCCGATTTTTCTTCAAACTTACCAACTCGATCATTTGCATTTTTCAGAATAAAGCATTTACAACCAAATACTTGAAAATACGAAACAATCGGTTTCTTTCCTTTAAAAATTTCATAAGGAGTTTTCTCAAGAATTGACCTTAAAAATACTCTGTTAATAATATAACAGGCAGTAAAAGCAGCTTCAGCCCAAAAACATAAAGAAATATTACTTTCAATTAAAAAAGTCATTGCCATTTCTTGTAAAGATATATTCTTCCTTTCCACAACCCCATTTTGTTCTGGTGTATATGGAGAGAAGAATTTATGCTGAAAACCAGATTCATCACAAAATTTAGCAAAGTCTTGATTTTTAAACTCACCTCCATGGTCTGTACGAATACTTGAAATAGTATAACATTTTTCATTCTGCACTTTCTTAGCAAATTTAGAAAAATGAGAGAAAGTCTCAGACTTACTTGCAAGAAAGTAGACCCAAGTAAATCGTGAAAAATCATCCACTATTACTAGGCAAAACATTTTTCCACCAATGCTTTAAGTTCTAGTTGGTCCGAAGAGATCCATATGCAGAAGCTGCAATACACGATTAGTGGAAACTTGATTTATTAGTTTAAAAGAATTTCTAAATGAGTCAAATTTCGGGATATCACAATATAAAAGAGGAAATTAAGGCTTCGTTTGTTTTGTAGAAAATGAATATTTGGAAAATATTTTCATAAAAATAATCACTTGAATCACTTACACAAATGAATGAATGAAAAATATTTAGGCATAATTTATTATCGCTAATGAAAACATTTTCCATTGACTAATTATTTTAAGCAATGCGAGTAATCATTTTGTAGGAAAATGTCTTCCAAACTATTCATTTTCCACAAAACAAACAAAGCCTAAATTTGCAAAAATTGAGTACAAGCAATTGTCATATCTTTTACTGTCGTGATAGAAGAAATAAACTTGCTCTGATACTTTAATAGAAGGAATCGACTCCATAAACCATATATAATTTATTTCTTCTATGTGTCCAAAAATGCTCTCATTGCAGACTTGCTTAACTTTGGACAATTTATAAAATAAAATAGAAAAAGACTTACCCTTTCCTAATCGTTTTATTCCATTTCACACATAAGAAGCATGTTATTCAAGCGAGGTGCTCTGATCTCAACTTTATATGTCACTCTATCACAAAGGCAAAAATTTTAACTTTATGCTCACAAATCTCTTATTGAATTACTCGTTCAACAAGTATTCTCAATATTATGACTTGAAAAGATCTTAAATCTCCATGCTCTTTTGCATGAGATTTTGAGTCCGTATGTCTACCATTTCAACGTTAGGACACTTTGAAAGTGATTCCTTTTCCATGACCACAAAATGGTGCCCTTTTTCTTGTACCGTTGAATCCACAAGCACCGTTAGAGGACTAAAAAACCACTCAATCTCGTATATTTGCAGAAGTCATAACAGTGTTGCCGAGACTTGCTTGAACATGAATAACTCCCTTTGGCATTTTACTCATCCTCTTAATGTAAATCACTGCAGGCATTCCTACATGAACTGCTTCTTGGTATAGATTTTGCTATGCTTTATCATCTCCAAACTAGTAATTACAGAAATATGCCAAACATTAATTTCTCAATTCATTTGGCTCTCATGCTCCATTACTTCTGTAAAATTATAGTTAGGGCACTAGTTGCTGCGAGAAAAACATACATTTACCAACAATTTATAAGGAGCACACTACCTCCAAAATCAAGTGATTCATGTACGGCACTGTCTCCCTTGGAAGAGAGACGGTACCTCTGCTGCCTTTAATTTTCCCAGGTGAACTTAATAAATTGTTGATCCAGTTTCTTTGGGAAATTTGGAATGAAATCCCTCTAAGTAGGCTTTTTTAAACGCGAGTATAGTCAAAACAAAGTAAGAGAAATGATAAATTTTAAGAAAACCCACAAAACATCCACAACAATGCAAAAATTATGATTCGTAACCACTAATTGAGCTGCCATATCTGTGAGCTAATATTGAGCGGCCATAACCTCAAGCTTCAGAACTTAAAACTCTAGTGGTTGTGGCCGCCGCGACCATGGTGGCGGCGAGCTTAGAGCTTGAGCTTGAGCTCGCGGCTATGACAGCCGTGATGAACCTCCATCTCTCTCTCAATTTTATTTTCTCTTATATTGTTTGATGAGGTTTCTTTCTTTGGCTCATAATAATTTTGAATGAATCATAGCAACACATTTATTCCAACGTGACACATGTATTCACTGTTCTATGTCATGTAATTCTACAATTAACAAAAATTGACCATCAAGAGGAAAAGTATAACGAAAGGACTAGAAGTTGACATTTTCTAAGAAGTTAAGAGACGCTTTTCTACCCAAAAAAAAAAAAAAAAAAAGAGATAGGGGGTGATTTTGATTTTCAGACAAAAATAAAGGGACAATGGTGATATTATTCCTTAAATAAAATAAAATAAAAAACCTTCATACTACGGTATCTATAGTTTTTCCATCTAGCTCCCGTTGTTGAATTAATTAAGGTTAGCAAATATAATAATGTATATGTTTAGATTTTAACAAAATCCTATTGGTTATCCATTCCTTTAAAATGGAAATTGCACCCACAAGCCACCTTCATCCTTGTTAGGCTAGTGTCACATGCCAGCAGTCCCCATGCTACAAAATAGCATGTACGACACCTAGTGAGCGGATAACATTAGGCTAATCCTTATTCTTTAGTTGTTTCGAAAAATAATACGGCGAATAAATTCTTTGTATCAAATTGTTATCACATCCAACTAAGCTTGGCCATCTAGTCCATGGAATGAGATGACAAATCACTTTAGGCTCAACAACCGGTTAGGAGAGTGGCATCAACTCTCGACCATTTTGTACACAAGAGGTCAACCCCATCTTCAGAGCTCCTTAGAGATATATTCATTTTATCCTAAAACTCCTAGCATCAACATTCCTAAACTTACTCCCACAAACCATTTATATTTATCCCATCTACATCACTCACTCTTCACCCAATAACTTTAAGCTCCACTCACAAAGGTACACAAGTATGGGAGAATCACGCGCTGTAACACTAGCATCTCCCAAATGTAAATTACAAATGCTCATAGTGATATTTAGGTAATTTTTATTCAAGAAAATAAAGAAATATTTAAAGATTAGTGCATTGGAAATCCTAAAATCTGAATGTCCAATTGAGTTCTAAAAACTTTCAAAAAGGGTTAAGCTTGTCCCAAAAGTACCATTGAGTCCTAAAATTTTCAAAAAATGCATTCAAATCACAAAACTTGTCAAATTAATCCAATCGAGTCCCTTCGTTGATTGCACTTTTTGAAAAGTTTTAGAATCGAGTCCTTCCATTGATTGCCATTTTTGAATGTTTTAGAACTCAATTATACTTTCGTGACAAGTTTTAAGACTTGATTACCCTTTTTGAAAAGTTTTATAATCATGTGTGACAATACATGTGCTATAAATTTGACAAAGCACATTTAGATATCATCTTAATTCTTGATCATGTGAGTTATAGTGATGTGTGGAGACCTGGACACCTAGAGTGCCAAAACTTGGCACGGGGAGACGCTTAAGTGCTAAAAGTTAGAAAAGTAACACTTAAGTACCAAAATCGGAGCAAAATGGATCAGTTAAGTGTCAACGGAGAGAAAATCCGGCTAAAATGCTGACGTTGTGATTTTTCGGTGAGGTAAGTGCAAAACGATGTCTTTTTGCTGCTAACGTGGATAAATAATTAATATAAAAATTAATTTTAAAAAAAAAAGGAACAAGTTGGAGCCCTCGCCGTCGTTGCCTCCCCGCCTCCAACTGTCCACCTTCTTCCTTCTGCTTCTCTTTTTTTATTTAAAAAAATTGGTTTTAAATTTAATTTAATTAATTTTTATATTAAAATTCAAATCTACGCCAAAACAATGTCGTTTTTGCATTTATTTACTAAGTCAGCTCTTCGGCGAGCCACGTAGGAGAGCAAAATTAATAAAAAAAATTGCCACGTAGGATTTCCAGTGGGGTTCGCCGGAAGTAGCACTCAAGTGTCCCATTTTTAAAGAAAAGTGGCACTCAAGTGTCACTTTTCTAATTTTTGGCACTTAAGTGTCCCATTGTGTCAAATTTTGGCACTTGTGGGTGTTCTTTTGCCGTGATGTGTGCATTTTGTTGATTCAAAGCATCAATTGGCTGATATATTCACTAAATATCTTTTTTGCTCATATATTTATAAAAAAAATTAAGTATGCAAAGAATAAGAATGAGCAATCTACTCAATAGCCTTCGTTGCTATGATATGGAAGAGGAAATCAAGGCTTCATTTGTTTTACTAAAAAATAATGATTTGGAAAACATTTTCATATAAATGATCGCTTGGATTGCTTACACAAATAAATGAATGAAAAATATTTAGGTATAAGTTATTATTGATAATGAAAATATTTTCCATAAACTAATTATTCCAAGCAATACAAACGATCATATTATAGAAAAATGTTTTCCAAATCATTCATTTTCCACAAAATAAATGCCGCCTAAGTTCACAAGAAATGAGCACAAGCAATTGTCATATCTTTTATTGTTGTGAGCGAAGAAATTAACTTGCTCAAATACTTCATAGAAGGATCGGCTCCATAAACCATATATATTTTATATCTTCTATTTCTCCAAAAATGATGTTATTGCAGACTTGCATAACTTTGGACAATTTATAAAATAAAATAAAATAAGACTTACCTTTTCCTAATCGTTTTATTCCATTTCACACTAAGAAGCGTGTTATTCAAGCGTGGTGTGCTGATCTGAACTTTATATGTAACTCTGTCACAAAGGCAAAAGCTTTAACTTTACTCTGATAAATCTCTTATTGAATTACTCATTCAATTAGTATTCTCAATATTATATCTTGAAAAGGACTTGAACCTCCACGCCTGTATGTCTACCATATCAACATCAAGACAATTTGAAAGTGATTCATATTCCATGACCATAAAATGGTGCCCTTTTTCATGTACCATTGAATCCACAAGCACCATTGGAGGATTAAGAAACCACCCTATTGTTGGGAAAAAAGAAAAGAATATTTGTGGAGAAGGCTCAGATAATTTTTTTCCCGCTACTAATTCTGTGAAAATTAAATAGGATAAAATATTAAATGAAAGCAATAAAGATGAATAGTAAATAACACCAGAATTTTTAACGTGGAAAACCCTCCAAGGTGAAGGGAAAAATCAAAGGACCGTAGTCCACTTCAAACTTCCACTATGATAAATAATGGGATACAACTAGTCAAAGGTGGATCTCTCGCTGTCTTCAATTTGTGGATCTGAACCTCTCACAAACTGGATAACTCACTCAAATATATCTCTCTTTCTTGGAAGAAGAAAACTGTTTCTTCCGCTACGCTGCTTTGATATTCTTGCTTTTGTATATTCTTCTCTGTTGAGGAGGACTCCTATTTATAGGAGCAAATGCAATCTCAATTGGAATTGTACTATGGCACCCCTTGATGACCCCCAATCCGCTAGGGTTGTCACAGTTCGCTTTCACTTGTTCTAATCAATATACCACTCTGATACCATTTATTTATAGTGGGTCCATAATTTCTGGGGGTTAAATTTATTTTTTTTGAATTGGTCCCGGCGCAGTTGATGAGGGGATCTAGACCTAGAACCAGGGAAAACCAAGTAAATTTCCTGCAGATATGCATCCCACAGTGGGCGAACCTCATCGTTCAAGCCCTTCAGGGACAGCCTTTTAGCAGAAAACTACTCAGAAATTTAGTTCAGAGCCTAGAGACACTCAAAAGATGCCAGGAAGGAAATGTTTCTAACATACCCGAGCTGCATTTCTTGGCGGATCCTACCAGGCTAGAGAAGAAGAGAGGAGTTTTAGAAAACCATGAGAGGATTTTCACTTCAACACTCACTTTACTTTGAAAACTCTATGTCCAAGACATTACGCACTCCTTGCCTTAAATAGGCAAACGAAGACACAAGCGGAGACAAGGACCAAAGGACAAAGGTCCGGAGAAAACAACGAGGCTCCGGAAAAATCCGGGAGGGGATTATTCGCACGCCTATGAACAGTACCATGCGTGAACAGACTCCCTAGTCTAGTGAACAAGTAAAAGCGAACAAAGGTGCTTTGCTACGGTAACTTTGTACGGACACCGATTTTAACGGTCATGTCCATCTCGTGCGTTGTAGCTGTTATGTGAGTCTTCATCCGAGCCGTCAGCCTTTGTCATGAAGAGGTGTTCTTCATATTTTTGTGCAAGGGCTTCAAGCTCGCTGGTGAGAGAATCTGTCTTGACAAGGATGCTTCTTCTTCTTCCCAATTTGTGTCGTCATCTCCTAGACGGATACACGGCTGGGACATGCTTGGTTGAGGCCAGTTGTCCGGATGTTTGTAGAAGGATGATGAAGATCCTGGAGTGTTGGGGTCCTGGGAGAGGGGACCTCCCCATGTAGCATAGGGGTCCTGTGTTGATTGGACATTGTGATCGGTATCTGTCATTTCCTGTTCTTGAGATGATGCAGCTTGTGTGAAGTCGTTGAGTGCTTCCTGTGCTTCTGGTGCAAGTTCATAATGATCCCATATGGCGGGGACATTATAATTCCAGATTTCTTGAGGGATGATCTTGTTTTCTTGACAAAGAATCCTTTGGAGTTCTCGGTACCGGTATTCACAACATCGAACGCATCCCGGATAGGACCGATGAATTCTTGCTTCTCTGCTGTCCAAATAAGGTTTATAGGAAGTGGTTCCTATGTCTTGAGGTTCATTAATTATGGTACCATTATTTCTGAAAAAGTGCCATGGACGTTTAAAAAACAGAATGGTATGAACTTCAGGATTTGGTGTCAAGGGTCTTAGTTCTTTCTCTAAAAGTTGTTTCCACCAAGTTGGGGGATAAAACCAATTTAGAAAGTCTAAGAGGTTTTTATCGCATTCTTTTTCAACATTACCTTTGCCGAGTAGAAAAATTCTTGTGAGGTTGGCAATGAATCTTCTGGTTGGGATTTCCATAGCTATCGTGTACTTGTTGGTTAAGTACCATAATAACTTCTTGAGTTGATCGGGAAATCATCTTCCTTCCGGATGAGAGGATGGATGAATGGGTAATTTGTGTTTAACCCAAAAGGACAAAGAATGGAGCCTCCATTGGATCGAAATAGCTCAGTATGGCATTGCCACATGAGGCTATTCATATTTTCATTGAGGCGATCTTGCTGGATTTCTTCAATAATCTCCTGGGGATACTTCCAGCTGGGTGAATCTTTGATCTTCTCGATCTTGTATTTCTTTCCATGATTCAACATATGGAAAGCAGGTCGTTTGATGTACATGTTAATCTCCGCGGTATTCTTGGTCTTGACAAAAAGTCAGCAAGCACATTTTTCTTTCCAGAATGTGTTTGGTTTCAAAAGAATATTTCGAAAACCATTCAGCCCAACGAAGCAACGGGAATTTGGGATTTGCTTCTGTTTGAATTTGGTCATTTGTGGAAAAGATGCCATGTCTAATTCGACTAGGAAATGATGACCAATGAGATGAAATTCAAATTTTTTGATCCCGTTTTTAATCGCTAGGATCTCTTTAAAAGTGGAATGATAATGCATTTCAGCTGAGAAAATTTTCCACTTTTGTGAGCGCAAAGATGTCTCTTACCATCAATCTCTTCAAGTAGGATGGCTGCCCAAGATTCATCACCGGCGTCGCTTGAAGAACTCTTCTTCCCGTTGATGGTATTTGCAATGGTGGGAGATTCTCGCATGATCTCCTTAAGTTCAAGAACCGCTTTGGTCTCGGTCTTTCCCCAAGGTAGGGGATGATTCTTTAGCATTGCCTGGAGTGGAATCGCGACTTTGCAATATTGGGAACAAAATCTCGAGATAATTAATTATCCCAAGAAATTGCTGAACTTGCTTTGTGGTGAAGTTTTCTTCAGAAACTTCAATAATTCTTGTGCTATGTGAGGCCCTGGATAGTACGTACCTTTGTTGAGGTGCATACCAAGAAATTCAATTTCTGTCTGGGCGATATTCATTTTCCTTTGTGAAAGCATAATGCCATGCTTTCTTACAATTTCTGCAAACTGCTCAAGAAGTTGGCGGTCGACGCTCATCGGGGCTATAGAGCGAGAATATCATCAATATAAACTGCAGCACTTGATAGGATTGGCTGGAAAATTCGGCACATGGCCTTTTGGAAAAGAGATGGGGCGACTTTCAAACCAAAAGGAAGGACTTTCCATTGGAAATGCTGGTTTGGGATACAGAACCCTGTTTTGGGTCTGTCATCGGGATGGATGCCCAATTGCCAAAATCCCGCTTTGAGGTCAAATTTGGAATAGATGTGGGCCTTGGTAAGGCCAGAAAGAGAGAATTTCTTGAGGGTAAAGGAAATTTGTCATCTTGGAGAAAAAGATTAAGAGGTTGATAGTTGATTACCAATCTCATTTTTCCCTAGACTCGTCAAAGACGTTTATTGACATAAAAGGCTTCACAAGCCCATTGGGAGTTGGAGAGTTCAATAAGTCCTTGTCAAGGAGTTCTGAGCATTCCTTTTGAGCTAGATCAAATGATCTGGGTTCATGCCTGAATGACTCGCCTTAGTTGGATTAATATCCTCATTCTTTTTGAAAGGAAGGCGGACAAAGAACTCTGGATTTTCCCATAAAGGATGAGAACATTTTTGAGCGAACTCAGAATGGGATTCTGCACATGATGCGAGTAACTTTTGCATGATTGGATCTAGTAGACTCATATGGATGGAAAAGAGTCTCGAATGTTGACAAACTCGAGAATTGGTCCTTATACCTAAGACCTTTTCCAGGGATAATGCGGAGTTGAGCGATTTGAGTCATGATGTCCCACCCAATTATCAAATCCTTATTGGGGAGACTCGATCCAAAAATTTTGGTAGTGATAGAACACTGAGGAAAGAATTGGACAGTTAGGGGATAGTTCTAACATTTGTGGAGAAAGTGTCTCCGAGGCGAGTTGAAGTATCGGACATAAGAAGTCCAATATTCTTCGTGTAGAACTTTGGTGTCCGAATAGAACAACTTGCTCCGTGTGTCAATAAGAGCAATAACATTAATAGGTTTTGCAAACTTGGAAGTGAAGATCTTAACAGGAAAATGGGGACACTGGGTTTGACTGGAGAATATGTCAGGGGTTTGTGTCGAGGATGCAAGAGATATATGAAAAATCTCTTCAGATTCTGTGTCAGATTCAGTTTCACTAGTAGTTTGATAAGAAGGAATGACACAAAGAGTTTGTTCTGTTTGATCTTCATCAATAGAGAATAGGGATTCAATGTCATCATTTTCAAGAGAAATCCCGTTTCATTCTCAATATGATGAATTAAACGATTCGACCTTTTTTCGCCCGAGGGCAATTTTGGCAAAATGTCCTCTTTTGTTGCGTATGTAACATCTCGTCGATTTCTTGCGACCGTGCGATCTTTTCTTCTTCGCAGTATCGCCATTTCTCCTTTCTTCGGAAGTGTTTGGAGCCGTGCTTGTACTTCTTGATGTTGAACTTCTTGAAATGCTTTTTCTTTCGGCAATACTTTCCACAATCGCCATCGCAATCGGCTTTGGAACATTTAATCTTCAGCTTTTGGCGAGAACAGCTGCTTCAAGGCTTTTATCTTCCTTGATGTATGTGCGTACCATTTGACGCTTTAAACAAAGGTCTTCAAGACAAAGGTGGATCTCTTGCTGGATTTCTCCCGAGGAATGTCTTGTACCCTTTTTTGTTTTCCAAAGAAGGATCTTTCAACCAAGTGGGTTAATTCCTTGGGAATAGAAGTCGGGAAGACGTGCTTTAGATTTGAATCGGCTCAAGTCGGTAAAAGAGTTTAAGCATCTCTCTCGTAATGCTTATCAAGATGTTTCTTTTGGAGAGAACAACATCTTCTTTCAAAGAATTCTCTTCTTTTTAGCTCCACAAGATCAAGAGGTTTCCCCACAAAGAAATGATATAAGATGGTAATGGCATGACCAAAATCTGGTGACATCAAGAAATGAACTTGGTCCTGGTCGGACACGATTTCCACCAGGCTTTAAGACTTCCAGTAAATCTGGTGACAAAGTTATAAAGAACGTCATTCATATCATGGTTGGTGATGGACTGAGTGTTCAACCAAGTATGAAATTCTTCAAATCTTTCTGGCCATTTATGATAAGGGATATCATCAATGGTGAAAAACTGTTTTGATGCCATGGACACATGCTGTCCAGTATTATTCGAACAACTTCTAGCTCGAATAATTGGATTCCATTTCAATGTCTCTGAGTTTGGGGTCGGCCATAAAAATGGACGAATTGATTAATGGTTCATAAGGGGAATCACTATGAGGATTCGAAAAGGATGAGGAGGATGCAAGGGATACTGAATCTGGTTCGGATTCAGAGGTATCGGGAAATGTTTGTTCTGCCGGGAAAATTGTTTGGTCTTTTTGGACAGGGGCTTCAACTTGTTCCTGATTACCCAAATCCTTTAGGAAGGATTCTAGAGGATTTGAAAGCATCATCTCGCTCCGGCCTTTCTCGATAATAACCGAGGCGAGGAAAGGAAGAGGTTGGAACAACAAAGGTTGGTCTTTCAGGAGATGCAGAAGAAGTTGGCTTCTCCTTTTCTTTTCCTTTTTCCTTTTGCTTTCGAGTGAGTGCTTTGAGACGATCTCTCATACTTGCCATATCTGGTTCTTTCCTGTAAGGGTCTTTTGGGATGTCCGCAAAAATGGACTTTTGTGGTGAAGGAGGTATATAACCGGTTCTTACAGGGGGTGCAAGTGGATCGAAAGGTCGAAACCTTCCTTCTTCAAGCATTTGAATATGTCTTTTGAGCTTTTCTATTTCTGGCTCCGGGCTTTCAAGATGATGATACCCGAGGCGTTGTCCTGCTTCCAAGGCATTGAGCCTTTTATGAAATTCGAAGAGGAGCTTTTTGGTAGATTCATCATGCCTTTGAAGATCTTGTTGCACATTTCCTATTTTGGTATCAATAACTTTGAAAGCATTGTTTTGTGCTAACAAAGTTTCCGATTGCCAATTTAGGACAGCTTCAGCAACTGGGGTTCTTTTTTGCCTTCCATGTTCATCCACATCAGTGGGAGTGGATATTTTTGGAGTATGACGGTACCTTTGCTGTGGATCTGTAAATTCTTCAGGAGCAGGAAAGGTAAGTTTAGATTTTTCACGGACAAGAGGAGGAAAGTCCGTGTCCTGGAACATGGCAATGGGAGAGATAGGTTGCTTATCTGGAATTTCAAACGGACAAGAGTGTCTCTTGGCCCATTTGACGATAGGCTTATAAAACGGGGAGATGGCTGGTTTCTTTTGTGGAGGAGAGGGTGGAGGTGACGGTGGTGGAGAACACGAAGGTGGAATAGTGAATTTTGGAGGTGGAGGTGGTGCGTAGGAGACTACGTGCGATATTTGTCACATTCACCAAGAGTATCAACGGATGGATCTCCGTTTAAGTACTTTTGAAAGAGAGGATCTCTTTTTTTCTTTCTCCGAGGTGGAGAATTTTCATCAGGAGGATTTGTACAAGAGGAACACTAACAAAAAGGATCCCAAAAGCAATGACCATCTGGGTCTTTATAGTAATGGACTGGTTGCCCATTACTCTTAAAATGTCGGACATGCTTCTTAGGGTCTGACTCAGAGATAATTTCTGGTACACATGGCTGGATCATGAAAAGAGTTTGGAAGATAGATGGACTACCTTCTTCTTTCTCTTTGCCAAATTTGATGGAAACAGTTCCATCTTTCTTTCGGATGAATTCGAATCCGAGGACCGGATTGGCTTACTATTTTGGTGCAGCTTTTCATAGTTTGTGATCCATGTGTCGGAAGGAGAGTGGCTAGCTTCTCCTTTGGAATTTGTCTGGGAACATGGATGCAAGAGGCTTGATCGTTCGCATGGATATGAACAAAGCGTCTTCATTTCCATTGTTGAAGTTCGAGATCAAGAGCATGATTCGCACTCGATAAACCATCTGATAATGGAGTGTTGCAGCAACAGAGTCTGCAGTTTGAGGTGCTCCAGTAAGTTGAACCTGTACTTTTAAAAAAGAAAGCAGTTGTGGGTCTGAGAGAGCGATATTGAAGTTGGGATACAGTGTGATAAACACTGTACCAGCATTAAGAGTGGTTTGGACTGTGCCTATACAAGCATGTTGGTACTCCAGAAAGCGAGTATCCAATAATGCAAGTCTGGCAACAACCGGTAAACCTTTGCGGCCATGAAAAGTGAGAGCGAGTCTAACAGCGCCATAGTGGACATGAGTGTAACCCTGTTGGGTCCACTGTCTGGGAAATTCTGGAGGAATCTGGAGGGTAACAAAATATTCTTTTTCGGTAGCAGGGATGGGGTGCTGATCAAACTTAGAGGACTGGACGTACTCCTTTACTTGCTTTGGTGTTTGATGGATGAGCTGGCGAATGGAACGGATGGGTGAAAATGAAGAGTTGGGTTTAGCAAACGCAGAATATGGGTTCATAAGTGGAAGTTGAGTTTCAGAGATTCTGGCGTCATCACTAAGAGAGACTTCATAAAGATAATCTATCTTAGAGGCATTTGAAACACGAAACTCTGGATGGACGGAGGTAGAATATGGTGAAGGAGCAAGAGAAACAGGAGCTTCGAGAATTTCTGGTTCTGTAGACATGATGAAAGAAGAGTCTTCTCAGCACTGAATTCTCCTTACCAAGCGCATGGAACGAATACTATTACAAACAAAACCGAGGCTCTAATACCATGATGAGGGGATCTAGACCTAGAACCAGGGAAAACCAAGTAAATTTCCTGCAGATATGCATCCCACAGTGGGCGAACCTCATCGTTCAAGCCCTTCAGGGACAGCCTTTTAGCGAAAACTACTCGAAATTTAGTTCAAAGCCTAGAGACACTCAAAAGATGCCAGGAAGGAAATGTTTCTAACATACCCGAGCTGCATTTCTTGGCGGATCCTACCAGGCTAGAGAAGAAGAGAGGAGTTTTAGAAAACCATGAGAGGATTTTCACTTCAACACTCACCATATAAAAAGATAAAGTCGAGTCACTTTTATTTACATAATCACGATGGACATCTTGGGTCGGTACAACAAAAGACCAAAGCTTTTAACTATGCTTGGCTAACTCAAAAGAACACAACCCTACATTTGACATGTACACCTATCCATCATCAAGTGTCGGCTATCCAAAAAGTGTCGTCCTCTACCAGTCGAACGCGCGATCACACCCAACCCGATGCATCGGCCGGTGGCGGCGACAGCATCCCTATCATCACCACATCACATCGAACATGTATAGATAGGAACTCCTGAACTACAGGGCCATCAGCTAGACCCACATCGTACATAATCAAAACACGAACTCGGATAAACACCAGACCAGGTACACTAACACAGGAATGCTCCGAACACTCCACCTCAACATCAGATGGCAAGCCATAGTAAGTACCACGCGCGACTGGTAGCAGAGGCATCTTTCAATCTGAAATGTTAATCCTCAAAGGAGTGAGTACAACTACTCAGTAGTAAAGATCCACAAAACTACACGATGCGTCAAACAGAACAATCAAGGTATCACGAATAAAGCACATATCATCCATGCATTCGAGCATACCTCACCATACCGCCATGCATATATCACCATGCAACGTGCATATACCACCATGCACTTGTACATTTATCATCAAGCAACCATGCATATATCACCATGCACTTGTACATTTATCATCCAGCAACCATGCAACGTGCATATACCACCATGCACTTGTACATTTATCATCAAGCAATCATGTATATATCACCATGCAACATGCATATACCACCATGCACTTGTACATTTATCATCAAGCAGCCATGCATATATCATCATGCAACGTGCATATACCACCATGCACTTGTACATATATCATCAAGCAGCCATGCATATATCACCATGCAACATGCATATACTACCATGCACTTATACCTATATCATCAAGCAGCCATGCATATATCACCATGCAATTCATGCTTTCATTTCCATGAGGTTCATCCCATGCCATATGCACACATCCATTCGCATAATTCAATTTCCAATTTTATCTTTCAAAAGGATCTCATTTCATTTTTCTTCCCAGGGACCAATGTTTGCATCCCCCATTTATCACTCGCACTCAACCTGGCATCGCGAGGAGCCTCCGGCACACACCTCCGAGCATCCCGTACCCCAACTGGCATCACAAGGAATCCCCCCGGCACACACCTCCAAGGCTTCCGGCACACACACTCCGGGCATGCCGACACTCCCGGGGCATCCGGCACCCACACTCCGGGCATCCCGACACTCCCGGGGCATCGTCGGCTCACACCTCCGATGGTATCATTATTATCATAATTTATATTCACATATGTGTCTCATTTTCAACATGGCATTTGATCCAATAATAACAAGGTCTAATCCAGCTTTTGATGTTATATGACATGCCAAATATCACCACATATGCAACATAATCAAACACTCAAGACATTATATCACATAGAACAATTCATTTATTTTTGAAAATACAGTAATTTTCGGATAAAAACAGAATGCACTCTCTTGGTTAAAACTCTTGAAAAATTAGTGAACAGCCTTAATAAATTCTAAAAATTTGACATATTGTATACAAGATCTAGAGGTAAAATTTTTATGAAGAACGAGAAGTCAAATTTATGATAGACTAAAAACTATAATTACCACAACCGTCCCTAACCCTCGGCATCGAATTCCAGATCTAACCATTTCGGATAAAAATCGATTCACCGACCTAAACTCATCCATTTCCTCTCAAATTTTAGTATATTACTCCTCAACATGTCATCTTCAACTTTAATTAAGAACATGAGATTAAATTTCAACCGGATAATTTTATAAAATTTACAGAATCACACTAGGTCAGCATTACGATTTCCAGATCTAACTTCTTCAAAGAAAAATAGTTTCACCGGTCTATATTTGTTCATTTCTTCTGAAATTTTGATATGTTACTCTCCAAGAAGTCCTCTACAACTTTCATCTAGAAGTCAAAGTGATATTCCAACTAGAAAATTGCATGCAGCTCACGAAATCATCAAAGGTCGGACTGTCTCTTCCGAAAACAGAATGCTAGACTAAGACACTTCTCCCCAAAGCTTCGAAATTCATCACTTCTACCACATCCGAAGTTTACCATACACTACACACATATCACAGCAAGCAAAGGGTAGATCAATAGACTCTACTTGCCTCTAATCCAAGCAAAAATCTCGGCAAGCAAGAAAGGTGGCAAGGAGAGCTCGACGGCGGGACTAGGCGGGCTCGACGGCAAACGGTCTCCTTCTTCTTTTCTTCTCTCGCACGCTCGCTTTCTCTCTTTCTCTCTTCCTCTCTTCCTCGCGCACGAACACTCCTCTCTCTCTCTCTCTCTCTCTCTCTCTCTCTCTCTCTCGGTTGCTTCATCCATTCCGCCCTCTTCTCTCTCTCTTTTTCTTCATCATTAGCAATCATTTGATTTGCATGGCATTAGTGACACTTGGCTAATCTCTCTAGCCACTTGCCATTTTTCTCATGCAAGTAGATGAGCCAAATGGGCCAGGCTTCTCCATCTCCCCCCTTCGTCGACGGCAGCCCCCCTTTGGGCTTCGTGGGCCAACCCTTTGGGCCGACTCCTCCATCCGGTTCCTCTCTTGGTCGACAACCCATTGGGCTTCTTTGGGCCGGTCGAATGGTGGGGTTGTGGGCTGAGTTTTTGGGCCGGCTTGGCCTAAGAATTTCGGCCCACTTCCTCCTTTAATAATTTACCTTAAATCCCCACTTATAAAAATACCTAATTACAAGTTAATTTGGCCATAAAACTTTGTAACATAAATTAATAAAATCCAACTTATAAGGTTCGTAGCTAGGAACAAAATTTTCCTTATCAAATTATCCTTTAGCAAAATCCTTGATCATCCATGGACATAGGATATATTTCCAACCCAATAATTTTCCATTAAAATGCTCGGCTTTAACCTATTGCAATTCATTGGTCTAATAGCTATAACATAATCTGATGGCACTTCCATCACATTTCCATAGGTCATAATGCATCTAGAGGTCGCTATGAAATTCTAGGATGCCACATGTACGATATGAAAATCACGTCAATTTATCTTCTAATTTCTCGTGATTTTGTAGATATGAGAAAATCACTTTGATTTCTTTCCCAATCTCCCTTGATTTTCTAGATGTGGAAGATCACGTTGATTTATCTCCCAATCTCTTTTGATATTTTCTTTTTCTCTTTTTTTTTTCTTTTTTTTCTTTTACACACTCACTACTATACATATTATACTACAGATATACATAATTGCATTGGCCTCTCCAATTGGGAGTGACCTACTCTCAACACCTATTTCGTATATTTGCAATAGTCATGATAGTGTTGTTAAGATTTGCTTGAACATGAAAAATCCCTTTGGCATTCTACTCGTCCTCTTACATAAACCACTGCAAGCATTCCTCTACGAACCGCTTCTCGGTATAGAATTGGCTATGCCATATTATCTCATAATTAGTAATAACTCATATATGCCACACATTAGTTTCTCAATTCATTAGGCTCTCACGCTTAATTACTTTATGTAAAATTATAGTTAGGGCACTCGTTGATGGGAGAAAATACATTTACCAATAATTTATAAGGAGCACTACCTCCAAAATCAATTGAATCGTGTAATTTTTGCTTTTGAAAAGTAAAGTGCATCGCTCAAATCGGAAGGGTGCAAAACGTAGAGGGAAATTATTATACAATGGTACGGTCTCCCTTGGAAGAGAGACGTTACCTTCTCTGCCTTTCATTCTCCCAAGAGAACCTAACAAATCGTTCATCCGATTTCTTTAAGAAATTTGGAATGAAATCTCTTTTGTTGGGATTTCCTCGAATCCCTCTAAGCGAGCTTTCTTAAACGTGAGTACAATAAATAAATAAATAAATAAATAAATAAATAAATAAAAGTAGGAGAAATGGTAAATTTGAAGAAAACCCACAAAACATCCACACCAGTGCAAAAGTTATGGTTCATAATCACTTATTGAGCTGCCATATTTGCATTGAGCAGTCATGACCTCAAGCTTTGCAACTCAAAACTTTAGTGATTGTGGCTGCCACAACCATGATTGCCACAAGCTTAGAGCTTGAGCTCGTGACTATGGCGGCTGCGATGGATCTCCATCTCTCTCTCAATTTTGTTTTCTATTATATTGTTTGATGTGGTGCTTTTTTGGCTAATAATAATTTTCAACGAATCATAACATAACACATGTATTTCGGTCAATCTATGTCATTTATTCCGCAATCCATGTCAACAAAAATTGACCATTAAGAGAAAAGGTATAATGAAACGACTATACGTTGACTTTAAGAGAGAGAGATGATTTTGATTTTCGGACAAAATAAAGGGACAATGATGATATTATTCCTTGAAAAAAAAAAAAACCATTCCACGACGTTTTATATTGCTTTTCCATCTAAGTTCCATTGTTGGATTAATCAAGGTTAGCAATATGATAATGTATATCTTTAGATTCCAACAAAAGTCCAGTTGATTAACCATTCCTTTGAAATGGAAATTGCGGCCCACAGGCCACCATCGTCCCCATTAGGCTAACATCTCCCAAACGTAAATTGCAAATGTTTACGGTGATATTCAGGTAATTTTCTTTTGAAAACTAAAGAAATATTCTAAAAATTTTTATGAAATTGAGTTTTAAATATTTCCAAGAGCGTAATTAAGTCATTAAACTTGTCGCAAAAGTACAATTGAATTCCAAAACTTTCAAAAAGTGTAATTAAATCTAAAAACTTGTCAAATTGATCCAATGAAATCATTCTGTTATACCACTTTTTGAAAGTTTAAGAATCAAGTCATTTCGTTGATTGCACTTTTTGAAAGTTTTTAGAATTCAATTACACTTTCGTGACAAGTTTCAAGACTCTCGATGCACTTATTTCCAAATATTAATCACCAAAATTTTCTTGCTCTCAATCTCTACAAGCTGTACTAAGTTATTTCGATATTTGAATTTGCACCGGACCGTAACTTCTCGGCATTAGTTTTAATTTGAAGTAATGTATCTGTCTTTCACTTGGAACAAAAATTTTCCTTCCGACGAAGAAAAAAAAAACTTTTCTCCCTCCCGCAGGTCAACATTGAAGTGTGGACAGGAAAATCCATTCCATTTTCCCTTAATTCTCTCCCAAGGATGTTGGAAATTCGGTCCATCCTTCCCTTCAATAGCAATAATGCGATTCGCCTCCTTGCATCATCACGTGGGCTTTGTAACGTTAATATAAGCTGTGCTTACGGATGGCTGTGCTTCGGCCGTCGTGTCGTCACCGCTGCGAACGAGAGAACAAGTTAGTCGGTTGGCCGCTTTGACCATTCTCTCTCTCTCTCTCTCTCTCTTTTTTTCTGCGCTGTTCTTCCTCTGCTCTTCTCGCGAAGCCTAGAGCGTCGAGCGATGTCGTTCCCTCGTGGGTTGTGCACGGTTTCGAGGCTCGCGCGGCGAGGCTTCAATGGGTACCGCCGGCTTCCTTCTTCGGATCATCGGCTCCCCGCCCTGATTCAGACCCACTTCGCCGGCTCTCCTATGACGGTGCGTCCTCGTTCGCGGGTCGTTTCTTTTTCTTTTCCGATTGGTCGTATGTGTGGGAGCATTTGCGAGGGGGAGTGCTGAGCTTACCAATCTTTTTTGGGGGATTGGAGAGCTGGGGTGAAATGGTGATCTGGGTATGCGCTCTTTATGTTCGACGTATTGTCTGAGAGGTTTTTGCATTGGTACGATCGCGGCGGTAGGCAGTGCGACAATGACTTGTTCGGTTAAGCTTTTCTCTAAGATTATTCAGCTGCTTTTTGGAGTGTAAGGCAGTTGCTGCCGTTTCGGTGACTCAACAGGACTTGTTTCATTTCTTGTGAGGCAAGGCAGCGTCACGAACATCCATTAGTGTTTGCTGAGATTGCTCGATAGTTGGTTTAGCATTCTGGATTATCATTAGCTTGTGGAGGTTTTGGGTGAGTCCGGAATAGCTGCGGGGGGTGGGGCGGAAGGCAGTGTTCAGCTTTTCTCTAAGATTATTCAGATGATTTTAGAGTGTAAGGCAGTTGCTGCCGTTTTGGTGACTCAACAGGACTTATTTCATTTGTTGTGAGGCAAAGCAGCATCATGGACATGCATTAGTGTTTGCTGAGATTGCTTGAGAATTGATTTTGCATTCTGGATTATCATTAGCTTGTGGAGGTTTTGGGTGAGTCAGGAACAATTGCGGGGGTGGGGGTTGGGTTGTTGCAGAGCAGCACAGGAAGGGTCTCCAGAATGAGTATTTTAGGTGGTGGTGCTGTGGCAAATGAAGCACAATGGTTGTTTTTTGGGGGTAGTTTCTCCATTGCTAAAGGAGGACATTTAACAAACCATTAACTATTGAAAACTCAAACTCCAACTTTTATTCTCGTTTCTGGGGGATCTATTTGAGTCATTTTTTCTTTGTGACAATAGGTGTTGGGCTGCAAAGATATCTACTCATGGTGTTTACCTTCCTCATATAGTATCAGACATCAGATTCATCATCAAACAGCGGTTGAGGTAGTTATGCTGTCTTCTGTTATATATTTTTCTACATTTTTCGGCACAATGTCGCTTTCAATATTGTTTGATTAAATGTACATTCACGATTGAAATAGTGCTTGAGGGACTGTGTGTGTGTGTGTGTGTGTGTGTGTGTTTTTTTTCCCCAGTTGTTTATTGGTTTAGCTTCTGTTTGTGGCATTGCTATGAATATGAAATTCTTCTAGTCAAATGATTTATTATTAATCTCATTAGGGATGATCAGTTTTGTTGGGTTGTCAGGGTTGATGTAGCATCATCTTTTTTTGTCCTTTAATGAAAGCTTTCTTTGTGTTGCTTATAGGTTCTCTTTCAGTTAATTTGTATCGAGCTTTAGACTTATATTATTGGATTTAACATATAAATTTTTCCTCCTCGACTTTTCAAACAAGCGAAAATTCTTCTGTGCACAATCGTCCAATCTATCTATTCTGTCCATGATCAGTCGTGCTAAGTGTGCACCTTTTGTCTTGTGGTCATCACTATGAAAGCTTGTTTTCAGTTGTTGTGTTTTGAGGTGGCATGGGATATTGTGCTTGTAACTTATTTTTGGTGAATTAAAGTTTTTTTCTTTCATAGCATGGTGATGAGTCTCGCCCTTTGTGATACTTATATGTATAGTAATCACGTATAGTTGTACCTATTCTAAAGAGCTTCTCATATAATTTCATTTTCCCTTATTCTGGATTTTGTTGCTTTCTTTTACTTCATTGCATACATTTTCATTCCTTGATTGTAAATTCAAATCAATTTTCTTGTGGGCGATGTCATTTCATGATGTATAACAGTCTCCTTGATGGGGTCCTTCTTCAGTTTCTTTGAGATGAATATGTTGTAGATTGATTGAGAAAACAATATCTTAATGGGGTATTCCGCTCCCACTCTCTCTTTTCCTTTTTGGTTTTTTCTTAAATGTATTGCGACTTACTGGCACAAATACATGATGGCTGAAGACTAAATTATATGGCCACGTTTTACAAGAAAAGCTGGTGAATCTGCGTCACATTAAGGGATTATGCTGCAAACACATGCACATGCATGTGTGTGATATGTATCTGGATCTGTTTATAGGGACACGTGGCCCTGTATTAATATCAATATAGCATGCTTAATCTACTGTTTAAATTTGCTAATGGCAATTTTTGGTTTGACACATAAGAGTGGATATTAGATGATAAAGCTATAAAGCGTGGGATTTGTAGCCTTACCATTTACTTTGGCTAAGGAGATGCAACAAAATCATGGAGACATGTGGGAAGTCTTAGTCTGACTACTCACAATTTTTTCAATGTATATGTTGAAAATGATTACTCTTGTCTCCCCAAAAAAGTGTAGCATTTCTTGATCCAAATACTAGGAGTTCTTGACAGTGAAGTACTCATCTGAGTAAGCTTTTCATCAATCAGCTTGAGATATCTTATATACGAAATAAAATTGAAAATTAGTTGAATCTTATTTTGTTGGCTAATGCAATTCCTCTTTAAATATTTGATGAGAATAATTTGGCATCCATCATAATTCTTCCTTATTCCATCATATTTCCGGCATGGCATGGCTTCCTATTTTCCTCTAGCTGTGCTGTTGCGGGGAATAATGTCCTTTTGTGATGAGGTCATTTTTTGTAGCCATTGTGATGTTTGTGAATTTTCTATTTACTATTCACATATTTGATCAATCTCACAATGATATTTTCCCATTGCCTTACTCTTGGTAATTTTTATAAGGATTAACATCTTGTCATGTATGGTTTGCTTTGCATTTTATATTCTTACATTCTCTGCTGCTTCTTTCAGGAACAACTTGACCCATTCTCACTTGTTGCAGATGAGCTATCCGTACTTGCTAACAAATTGCGATTGATGGTTATTGCTGAGGTACCAAAATATTTGCTTTCTTCTCTTTTGTTTCATTAGGAAGTAAGAATGCTTTGAATGCTTTCTCCTTAATAATCTAACAGTGGGAAAATTGATTCTTTAGGTCCCAAAACTTGCCTCGGCTGCTGAATATTTTTTTAAAATGGGTGTGGAAGGGAAAAGGTTTCGCCCTACAGTACGTCCTATGACTTCTACTTTTTAATATCATACTTCTTGTTTGAGGGAAATGTTAGCATGTCTCTTTATGTGAGGCTTCCCTTCTGAAGCCATTTCATACAGGGGTGGTGCCCACTACCTCCTTGGGACCTCTTAACAGATTTTGCTTATCATTAGACAAAAGACCTTGTCTTTATTATTTCAGAATATCAGAAGTTTGGAGTTTGCCTATCGCTTTTATTGCATTGTGATGTTATAATTCTATGATGTATTAACTATGCCGAATGTTCATGCTTTTGCAAGGTTTGCGTTGCAGACCTTTGACTGATAAGTGTGTTCCTAAGCTGTGATGCAACCACTATTTTTGTTCCACCGATCCACACCATTAAGTTCACAGTATGGGAGTGTTTAAGGTGTGATGTTGAGTCAGGAGAAAATGTCTTGAGGATAACCAAAAATTGCTTGCCTGAGAACTGTGATATTAAGAAATATTAATAAATCATTGTCATCCTGTTTGTTTGCTCTGAGAAGCTTTAAGGGGAAGAGGAAATTGTAGCGAAAGTCCTAAATGTTTTGTATACAGTGGGTTCAAGTTTTAATCTGAAATTCATGCAATTAAGTCCTCTTGACTGGTGTATCTAATTGACGGAGATTCAACCTATCAGCAAAACCAAGACAGTTCCTATTATACCCTTGTAAAAAGGCATATTGATCTTGGTGAGTATTCATTGTATGGCTTGGTTATGAGATTGATTAAAAGACAAGACTCAAGTCTTATGTAGAATTGAGGAAACTTGACTTTTGTGAAGAACCTGGAGACCGACCTTCAAATCTCAAATTTAATCACCAAAGTTGAACAAAGTTCTTATTGATCAATCATTGGTTCTTAAAACCATACGTAAGGTTGCTCTTGAGTATTCAATTTAGTTATTCAATAAGTTTTATTTATTTATTGAATGAGAATTTGATTTTCGAACTCCAGGGTTTAGCTAACCTGAATCTATCCCCTGTTCTTTTGGTTTCTTATTATTTTATTGTAATTAGAGGCATGTGTCTTATTATTTAATGATCTTCCTTATTCGTGGATGATAAATTGAACAATTTGATTAAGCTTTTTTGGTTTAAATTAAAATGGAGGGCTAGTTTTCGATTTCATGTAAAAAAGACTTCTTGACTTCGCATAGATTTTGAATTTGGTTTGCAATGGTAACTGATAATCAAGTCATAAACTCAATGATTGACAAAAACCACAGGTTTTAATACCTGATTATGGTCGAGTCATGCTTTATTTTGTGAAAATTGAATATTGTCCAAAATTCTGGTGTCTAAACGCCACCAGTGGCCATTTTAGGACTTGGTTGCACATCAAAAGGATTGGAATTTGATTTGAAATATTTATGAATTAATTGCACTCCATATGAAACTTTTATTGCTTTTGGTGTAATTTTGCATGAAGGAGATAGACACCCTTCCTAAGCCAAACAATAATTTGTTGAACGTCAGGACATATTAATACTAGCATATAGCCCGTGAACTATTGTGGTACTTGTGGAACTAACGGCTTTTAGAAGATGCTTTGAGGCATATTGGAACTCAAGTTCCTCTTTTCTAATGTTTAAATCTTCGGTTTTAATTGGTTGTTGTGCATGTGGATTTCAATTTCTTTATCATTTTCCATCATTTGATTTCTTTTTCCATACTTTCAGGTGCAGATTTATTTTGTAGAGAGACAAAGTTAGGTTTCTAGTGATGTACATACTTCTTATATTTTGGATTCCACCTTCTCTTGAGTTTTGTCTTTTATCTGGCACAGGTTTTACTTTTAATGGCTAGTGCTTTGCATATGCCTCTGCCAGAACCAACTGATGGTCGTGTAGGAGATGCAGTGTCTTTGGAACTACGTACAAGACAGCAGTGCATAGCTGAGATCACAGAGATGATTCATGTAAGTTAGTTTTTCATCTTCCTGTTAAATGTGCCTTTTTTCTGTGTCTGTGGAACCAAAGGAGTAGGAAATAACAGGTTGTTGCTGCATTTGCATATGGATTAAGTTAAATTATTCTCTTATATCCTTTTTTTTTTCCTTTCAACATTTAAGCATCTAAATTGCTGGTCCTGTGAACCTTGGAAACATATTATTTAGTAGATGGTGGAGAAAATTTGTATTTTGAGTGATCCGTAATGGCTATTACCAGATGAAGTTGTTCTTTTAATGATGTCCATGATGCTACTTTCTCATTTGCCTCAGCTTTCTTTGAACTCTAGATTAATATATCTGAGCTCCCCCCAAGCTCACCACCACCATAACCTGCCCACCAACAAGAAAGAAAGTCTGTTGTCGGTAAATAGAAGTAAATAAAACGAATAAGATGTTGCGAAGCAAGTATATAAAATAAGAGATGATTCCGTGTAAGTTGGGAAGTTCAATTTCACACTTCAATATAGAAAGAAAGGAAAGGCAACAGACCCTGCACATATGTATAGCATGTTTCATAGTACCAGTAATGCAGAATAAGGATTACATCTCTTTTGCTGTACAGTGTCATAGACTCAAATAACGTTTCTCATAAGTTCCCCCTATTATGGAACCTTTTGATTTCTTGATTAATGCACATGTTATCTGTTTCCCTTAGGTTGCAAGCCTTCTTCATGATGATGTCTTGGATGATGCAGACACAAGACGTGGTATTGGTTCATTAAATTTTGTCATGGGAAACAAGGTGCTCATTCATCTCCACCATCTTCAGAAACATTGCTGGTTCTTATATTTGTATGTATGTATGTAGGTACGTACGTACGTACGTACGTACGTACGTGTATGTATGTATGTACTCTAAACTTGGTGTTTATCAGTAATGGGTGGAGAAATCTTTCTTCTTTTACATAGACACAATGCCCGCACCTAATGCCTGCACCTTTGTGCCTCGATTTTCTTTCACACGGGAGAAGTTTTTAGTCTTACCATACTATTCCGCTATATGAAGAAGATGCATTGTGAAGATTTATGACTTCATTGTGGTCCTTATAGATGATAGTATAGTAAAACATCTAGACTTCAACAATATTTTGTTTGCTATGCAGTTGGCAGTATTAGCTGGGGATTTTCTCCTTTCTCGAGCTTGTGTGGCACTTGCATCCTTGAAAAACACAGAGGTATGTGTGGATTTCAGTTTGATTTGACATGATTCTGTATTGATATTTAATGATAGTCTTTGTTTCAGTAATGAACAGTACGTGAAAGGACTTATTTTGTCTAGCCCATAAAAAAAGACATACTTTGGGTACTGGATACTGGGCTCTTCTTTTGTCATTTAGTTGTAAATCTGTGGATGCAACATTCTCGAAATCTAGGTATATATTTACTATCTAGAGTGTATTGAGTTCTGTTTTTATCCCCCTCTGCAAGATCATGGTTCCCTAATTTTGTGTGGACATTCAAGCTTAGGCTTGTTGGACATCAGGTCCTCTTGCTTGTAGAGCGATAGATGCAATTTCTTATGATGGCTCAGGATATTCAAATAAGTCTTGCAAATGCTTCTTCTGTATTTGCACAAACTGCCCTTGTTTAGGATTGACGAGGAGATCCAGCATCCTCCTTTCTCTTCCTCTTTTGCACTGAAATTTTGTCCACTATTTCACATTCCATTTGGCAAAAATAGTAAAATTCAAATTCTGAGCAGAGGGAGCTTTTCCGACGCAGCTCCAGTTGCCATTTTGCTCTTCTTTGTATCAATCTACTAAATTAAGAAAGACCAAATGAGTTCTGGAGGATAATCCCCTAAAGTGTCTTCTCTTTCATTTAGTTTATGACTCCTAAATAAATCTTGCTTCATTTTCCTTCCATTTTTCTGTTCCTTAAAGATTTCAATCATTAAGAGGTGTAGAGTTTATGTGGTATCACTGGTATTGCAATGCCATACCTTGAGCAACATAAAAAGGTCATATTCTTATTGGATTGCCCTATTTGTAGGTTGTATCATTGTTAGCAACAGTAGTAGAGCATCTCGTTACTGGTGAAACCATGCAAATGACCACATCGTCTGATCAGCGCTGTAGGTACGCTTCTGTTTTATCTTTGGTGCACATTTAGTTTTCGCAGACTGGTGCAGAGGTGATGTGTATTCTTCCCTTTGCACCCTAGACGTGACAATGGACGCATTTATATCTCAAACATCTATGTGTTATATGGACATTTTACTCTGTGTCATGGCTGCATTCTTTTGTGCTGTTCTTTTGCTTCCTGAAGCAATTTTTGTTCTGGTTCTCTATGGTGCTATACATTATAGCATATGACGGATCAGTTTATTTTATTCCTTTCATCAATAGCTAAGCATGTGTTTAGCAATGAATATGCCTGTTTTCTGGAAACTAGCTTTTGGGCCCCTGCTACACATGGGTTCCTTTTCAATATAATTTGTTAGAATTTAATTACCATCCATTATTATTGGCCAAAGATACAATCATGATATATACTAATTAGTGATTATTAAACCGATCTTACTTTTTTGCATACAACTTTCATGTTTTGATGTAAACAAGTTTTAAAAGTTATAGATGTTTAGAAAATTAATAAGACAAAGCACATAGCATATCCAAAAACATGATCCGTCTGTCCAATATTCAAGTAAATGCTTCAGTGCATTCAATTGTAGTGTAGTCTACAACGATATATTGATTGATACATACCTTTCTACAATGGATAATTGTAAAACAAACTTGGGATGAATTTTATGTTTGTGTTTCATTTTACCTTACCTTTAACATATTATATTAAAGTTTTATGTGATATTATATACTGTTTATATTTAGAGACATGGAAATCCCAGTATTTAAGATGATCATTAAGTAGTTTCTACAAGTTAAATTCAACATATATGTTCAACATATGAGATGGAACATCGAGATCTCTCACAAGCTATCCCTAGTTTCCAACCACTCCATTGCCATGCTCCCCATAATAGAATATTGCTTTCTCATCCAAATGTGGGACTTCACCTTCATGACATTAAATTGTTAACCAAAAGTGAAATTCACAAAAAGGTTAGGTACTCATCTATTTAATTTAGTACATGAGCTATGCAAACTCTATATTTTCAAGTCCATGCTCAACTTGATTTGACACTCGAGCTATTCAAAATCGACTTACACCTAAAGTCATCAAGTGTTGTTCAAGTAATTTTTGAGTAGGTGGACTCATTTATTCCTTTAATGATCATGATCGTAATCATAAGCTAGCTCTACAAATCACAATATAGTTGGCGCACAAAAAGTAGTACTTTGAAGTATACTTCCCAATTAAATCGGAATACTGTTCTCATTCCATTAAAATGAAGTATTTAGTATTTAAGATCATGTCAACTTCTTTTAGTTATAACTCAAATCAGGATAATATTAAAATTGGCACATTCTTGGTATTTTATTGACTGAACTTAACGTAATTTAGACAAATATATATGACCTATTAGGATATTTTAAGAAATATATCTTGCTTATCATGAATTTCATAACTAATTAACAAATACATTAACTTATTAGGACTAATTAAAAACTGAAAAAGCCACTGAAAAAATGGTTATGAACTTACCCAAGTCTTCTTAATAAAGATCCAAATTTAGTGGGTGGCCCTGCTACAAAGTTATGTTAGAAATGTGTCTTGTACAAGGAGACTCACCAAAATGCCCTTCTTTCTGCTTTAAGTGACAAAACTATCCAAGAGCGTAGGAAATGAGAAATAATCAGAGACTGTTTATATGTTGTACAGAAAGAAAGTGAGCATTTTGAAGACCTTGAAAATATTTAAAGTGGATAAGAACAGTGTCGAAAGAGAATCACCTGGTTTACCTATGTGCTCGGGCGAGGTGTGGCAATGGCACTTCTCTTCTAGGAAGTCCAGCAGGGCGCATGAGGTCAGGCATATGCCTTCTACCACGTTTTGTGCTTTCTTCATCAGACACAAGCTTAACTTGTCACCTGATGAAGATAAATGGATTTCACTTAAGTCAATTGGCTTTCCTGTGAAAGTCTAATTGATCCTTTTTATTTATGGCGGTGTTGAAAGTCCACCTTTTTCAAGACTAGAAGTACTTTTCAGATTCTCAGAGCAGAGCAGCACCTGCAAATTTTTCATAATTGTCACTGTTAGCTACACTTAGGCCAGTGTACCAGTACCAGCTCTGTGCATGCGTGTGTGCGCCTTTGGAAGCACATGTACAAGATTGAGTGCTACATTTTACTATGTCTAATTTCTCTCTTCCAATTCATCTTTTCTTATCTGTCTCTGACTCAATCATCTAGAGTGCATGCTCTTCTTGATCACCATTTTTTCCTTATTTATGTGGCTTGAACCCTTGATGTCTATTTTTGTCAAATACTAATGCCACTTCCCCATTTTGTGTTTATACGCCCTACTTTACTGGGGTGTGCCCTTTTTTTCCCCGCCTTTGCCTTGTGCATTTTTGAGTGCCACCTCAAGTGTGCTTTTTGCCTTTGCCCACACTGGATAAGATCCCCAGGTCCCCACAACGAGAACCACTCTCTAGAGAAGAAAAAAGATGTACTTATGTGGATTTGAAGTTTGTTTCTTAATTTTGCCATCTAGTTTCTTGTCAAGAGAGGGTCTAAATTCCGAGGACTTCTCTTCACAAAACTTCCAGAGTCCACTAATAAGGTTCCAATATGTAAAGGATTGTACGTGAAGCTGCAAAGTGGCCTTTGATTAACAGTGGCTACTATATTATGCTGTTATAATGTTGCATATTTCCCAGATTTAGTATATGCAAAAAATTTCTTTACCTGACTACTGATACTTAAGTTGTTTAGAGAGGCTGTTGTTTCTGTTTTAGTTAAAGCAGTTTCCTTGGGGACTCTATCTCTGTATGCACTTCGAGGTAAAAAACATGGTCTCTCTATCCTAAATATCAAAGAAATATTCAACTTGCAAAATGTCTTCCTGGGGATGACTGAAATTACCCACCTTTTGGTTTAAAATTTAAGAAGGTATAGTTGGAATGAAGTCAATCTGATTACCCGGTCTTGTGAATCCGTCATGAAATCAAGGATCATCAGCAAAAATCAATATAAAGAGATGGGGCAGTTTGAGGGAAGTGTGTCACTTGGAAATTGTACACCAGCTTAGTACTAATAAAAGTGACAAAATGACGTTGGAAGTTAGTAATTGTTCTCCAATTCCATGTTATGATGGCGCCTCAAGTATCTCATCCACCAAGAACCACCTACGACAGCACAATTAAGCTGCATCCTCTAGCTATGGTTTCCCTTAATCGTCCTCTAAAGTTATATTTTGCGGATGTATTATCCCTCCCTCCTTTGTGACATCTATTAGCTTTCTTTGAAGAATTGGTGTTACTTTTCATGCTGCTATGGTAGGCCTCCATAGAACCATTTCTTGTTTGTATTGAGCCACAGCTTGCATCATCTATTAGCTTTCTCTTTTGTGAGATTTTGTGGGATCACTGCCAACTGTTCTAAAAGCTTAAGCTGTTAGATGAAGGTGTGATTTATTATTTAAATATCCTAACACTCCCCCTCACGCTTAGTCTGGTCTTTTGACTAGTACTAAGCGTGGAAATTTAATTGGGGAGGTAAACAGGGGCCTGGAAGATTCGAACTCAAGACCTCCTAGCTCTGATACCATGTGAGATTTTGTGGGATCACTGCCAACTGTTCTAAAAGCTTAAGCTGTTAGATGAAGGTGTGATTTATTATTTAAATATCCTAACATCTTTGAAGATTTGGCGTTACTTTTCATGCTGCTAGAGGAGGCCTCCATAGAACCATTCCTTGCTTGTATTGAGCCACTTCCAAGGTCAAAATTTTATCCTGTGACCATGTTTTTACCGTTATGTAAAGTTTAAATTTTCCGATTCAGGAAGTTTATGATCCATGAGACATTCATGAGCATTATACATCCAAAGTTATTGTTTTGGGGTAATTCCATTTCTGATCCTATGGCTTAGGTGGATTGTGTAATCCAAGTCCTGTAACCCTTAATTCGTGCAATCGAGGTCCTGGAACTTCAGTCCATTTTTCAATGCAGTCCTCTGATGACCAGAGATCAGAGACTCCGATCAAATCGATGACATGGGCTTGTATGTACAAAAAAGAAATGATGTGGAAAGTATGAGATCCATGCTGACTAACATCACTCAATGTGGACTATTTTCTTGAGAGAGGGTAATGCATCATAAAAGGTCCACTAAGTAAAACCCGTATAAAAAAAAAATCAGAAAGCACAGAAATGTGCTTGAAAGTAGAGAAAACATATGGGGTATAGTTTGAGAAGATGAATCTTGAAATCTCCTTTGATCGGTGAAGGTAATCCCACTGAGTAGGAAGATTTAAAGGAGAAATAGTCTGAGGAGAGAGAGCAGGAGGATGAGAGGCTTGCGTTGCTCTTGTTGCTGCTCTTAAACCAGTCCTCTGGGGATGTGGTCGACGAGTTGTATGGACACTTATCTATCTGCTACGTACTCGTTGCCTTCTTCGTCTTCTTGGTGGTTTTGACTCATGTTTTGGGTCAATTTCTATGAGCTGGTGAAACAACAGCAGAACAGCATTTTCTAGGAGAGCCTTGGTGTAATTTTAAGCTTAATCTTCACTGGTTGAAATCAATTTCAAACTTCATCTTCCCCAATTAAATCAATGATGGTTGCTCTGTTTTCAAGCACGTTTCTGAGCTTTTTAATTTTTTTGGGTTTTGCTGTGTGGACTTCATGATATATCACCCAAAGAATACACATCCAGTGATGTTTGTCCACATGGATTTGCACTTTGTATGTCATTTGCTGGAGAAAGATGAAAGTCCATGACATTGATTTGATTGGATTTTGTGATCTCCTGTCGCAAGAGGACTACACTGAACAATTGACTAAAATTACAGGACTTGATTGCACAATGCACCTAAGTAAAAGGACCAAAAAATGGGAATGTACCTATTGTTTGATTGCAGAGTGATCATTCTACTGTTTGTGTCTCGTTTTGGAGTCCATTGTCCCTCCTTGTAGTTGATGTGAGATAAATTGCTCATTGTGTGCAGCATGGAATATTATATGCAGAAGACATATTTCAAGACAGCATCATTGATTTCAAACAGCTGTAAGGCTATTGCTATTCTTGCTGGACAAACAACAGAAGTCGCCATGCTGGCTTACGAGTATGGCAGAAACCTGGTTTGTCCTCTACTATAAGCTTAATTTGTAGACTTCTAAATTTATAGATGTTGTATTGGTAACAACTGCAGTTGATTACTTTATAGGTATCCTTCTTGTTAGTCATAACTGGAAAATGCAAAAATAGCATTACCTTATAATATAGTTTAAACCACTTGGTGAGATGTCTTCATTAGGTGATCTAATATGGGAGGCAGCAAAATAAATCTTCTAAATCATATATATACGGCGCCTGTCTAAAGTGATATCCAATCTAAGTGATAGCATGCCTATTAATAAGGAAAACAATCCAAATTTTGAGCTTTTATCACATTTGGAGTAGTTCTTAGCTTATTGTTATGTAACGGTAATTATGTAGGATGATAAATGGCTAATTCTCTTTACATAAATTGCGATCAGCAGTTGCCCAACTGGCCTTGGTTTAGTTGGTTTAAGTATCAATTCCTAAATCTGCTTGTAAATCCTTTATCTTTGATCACATTGAGAATGCTTTATATTCAAATAATAAGTATTTCTAGAATATGCTTCAATATCAACTGACATTCATGTTGCCTAGAAATACCTTATAAATAGGAAATAGGCACATAACAGTTTAGTTTCCTCATTATTCCAATTTCTCATTTGTCTTTTCTGTTCCCAGGGTTTGGCATTTCAATTGATAGACGATGTTCTGGATTTCACTGGGACATCAGCATCCTTGGGGAAGGGTTCTTTATCTGACATTCGCCATGTACGCTGTGGTCATTGTGAAACTTCATGGTTCTAGGATTGAACTGGATGGAGCAGTCACTTTTTGTGCTATTATACTTATTAGATAGATTGCTTTGTTATTTATCCCAGAAAATCTTATACTGGTTCAGCAGATGAAATTTTATCTGCTAGAAATCTTATGCTTGAATATATTTAGTAATCGTATCATGCATCCATCTGTAGTCTTTCTGCTCTGTTCAAAACAACCCTGGGGCAATATTACGTGGAAACAATTTTGCATAACTGGTAATAGTTTCCTAATGTCATCTAAACTAATTGAGAAGCAGTTTCGCAATGGTATCATTTGCCGAATTCTTGGGTAGGAAACAAAGATGTCTCTGAAATATTTTCCTGAATAGTATGTCGCTATCATGTGATTGCATTTGACTAGATGAGGTCTTGATTTCTGTACACATTGCTGGGTACTTGAACAGCTCTAGAACTATATTTGCGATATTTATAAATGTCTGGTTGAGTCGTTTGCCTAATTTTAGTTTGATGTTCCTATTTGACTGGGTTGCATCATTTTTTGTTCGTGTTCTTATGATATATTAATAGCTACAAGTTTTTAGTGTGGAAGAATTCTTCTTGGTTGTATTTAAGTGGCCTGCTTGCCAATTGTCCAAACTAAACATAACATGCCTTACTCTTATTCTGAATTTGTGCATTAGTAGATAAGAATGTTCATGACAACTGAAATTTCTATTATTTTGCAGGGAATTGTGACAGCTCCAATCTTGTTTGCCATGGAGGAATTTCCTCAGTTACGCACAGTTGTTGACCGGGGCTTTGATGACCCAGCAAATGTTGATCTTGTAAGTGACACTTATTGTCGATCAACTAGCTAATTGAGCAATCTCAGATCTAGAGTGGATGCATTTTCACATCATTTTCTTGCGACTGCTACGACAATATCAGCCTTTTGAGCTGGTTAGGTTAGTAATGGCAGCTTTTTTCGATGCTAAAAGCATGAATAGCATAATTAGGAGGGGGAAAAAGAGAGCACTTCGATTCGATGTCATTACTAGTAAGATAGGGTTGAGGCTTTTGATTGAGCACAGGTTACAATCCTAGTTTAGTGGTTATTTATTTTTTATTATATTTTAAATTGCATTTTTTTTGTCCTTAAGGCTTTGAGATTGTCTATTCGAGTGCTGTTCATCTTTTTTTTTTTTTGGCTCTTAAGGGCTACTCTGTGGCATGAGTGAAGTTTGACTGAGAAGCAAGCTAAAAAGCACTTCCCATTTGCATAAATGACCTAATGGGGAAATTTTATGTCCTCATTTGTCATTGCAATGAAGACAGCTTGGTTAAACTCAGGATTTAGTTGGTGCCACTTCCTCCTCAATCAAGCTCTTTTGTGATAACTATCTTGCTCAACTAGCTAATATTCTTTACCATATAGTTGGTATCACATGCAATAAAAAGTGCTGAACATTTTAAGGGTCCCTTGGAATGTTTCAAACCTAGCGATATTTTTTCCCCTCCCATCTGCAGAATATGTTCTGATCGGTGGATTTGGTGTGAGATGAAATGGTTACAAGTGTAGTCGACCTTTTTTTCTGAAATTGCAGGCTGTTGAGTATCTTGGAAGGAGTCGTGGAATACAGAGGGCAAGGGAACTAGCCAAAAAGCATGCAGAACTTGCCGCTACAGCAATTGATTCTCTTCCTGAGAGCGACGATGAGGATGTCCGGAAATCAAGGCGAGCACTCATAGACCTCACACATATAGTCATTACAAGAAACAAATGATGCAGGGGGCTCACTCTTCATTCAATAACAAACACGTCATAGAGGAGGTTTTGATCTTTTTGTAATCATTCCTAGAAAGGTGGGGGGTAATTTTGCCCTCCTTATCAATATTCTTTTAATTTATCCAATGTGTTCCAATAATCATCTGAATAGGAAGTTGTTCATTGTATAATAGACCCCAATTAGATAGTAGGATTTGAATTTCGTATATCATAAGCTCCCTTTTATCATTTGCTGTAATGCTATGCTATTTTACCCGCCTGTGCATGGCTCTCTTCAGTCTCTAGGTTAACATAAAGATAGTTGAGTCCGTTAATAAGTGGCTGAGTGATCAATTTTTTAATTTTGCGTGTTACGTATTGGGTGCTTCCTCATGGCGACGCCTCTACTGTTGGCAAACGCGGCTTCAATTCGGTTTCTTGATTCAGCACAACTGAAAGGAAAAGAATGATAGTTGAACATGGATTTTTCAGTGAGAAACGTCGCTGATCCTCATCTGGGTGTTAACTGTAAGTCGGTACTGTAGGTCCTGACTTATTTTTGCCTAGTCGTTTGCTAGTATCTGGAGTGTCCCACTTGCTTTGGCCTAATCGTTGGCTTGCCATTAGTACAATGACCAGCAATGCTTGTGGCGTAGCATGCTGGGGGAACGAATTCTGCTGTTTCTGCAAACGGTAGAACTCGGATTGTGTCTCAGGATTGAGTCGCAAGCACATCAAGACAAGGGGCGTGAGTCATGGGCCCATGGCCATGACTGGCGAGGGTCGCGATCCTTTTCTGCCCTGTTTACTGAGTAGTGAGGGTCGCCACTCTCGTTGCTCTCAACAGCAAAGGTCGACCCTAGCTAGAGATGACGTCGCCTGCCCTCATCTAGCCTTCTCTCTCTCGTTTATTCTTTGCTTTGCTTTTTCAAAATTTCGTGAATTATATCTCTTGATTCTGTTGTTCCTTTACCTTTTAAGTTTTATTTGCCATGTAGGATGTGATACGTTACGGCATTTTAATTTTCATATCGCTATTTCATTATACTCTAATTTTCATATCGCTATTTCATTATACTCTTCAATAGAAGGATATTTCATTATACTCTTCAATAGAAGGATCAAGGCTGATGCAACACTGTATAGTTCAAGGACCAATTGAAGAAAAATTTTGATCATGCTAGATTGAACTTTTAGCAAAAGTGCAAGATCTAGTTGTCTTAATCCCTAGTGTTGAACTATCCTAAGACACGAGATTTCAAATGCGACTATGTCAGACTATTTGTTGGAATCTCTCTATTAGATAGTTTTTACTGCTTTCTCATTAGTTCACTGTCAAATATTTACGCATTTTCGTAATCCCTTCACGGAGGATTGCCCTAGGTGGCAAGAGGCCCACATCGAGGTGTTTGATAGAGATTAAAGAAGATAAATAAGATATTCAAAGGAATGGAATCAAAGAATTGATAGATGTGTTTTGCCCTCCTACATTGAATCCCTTGTGAATTAATGGATTTTAATTGCATATCAATGAAAGCAAATTTACATTCGCGCTAAAGAAATCATGTTTTTCTTTCTATATATGGTGCTTGTGTAGCAGTACACTGACATCAGACCATTAGTGACAGCAACGAGACCTTCTACACTCTGTTAGGATGCATCTGCAGGCCCTCCTTTTTTCTTTTTCTTTTTTTCTCTTTTTGAAAAAAATATGACCAGACATCGGATTAAGAACATATTGCAACTATTCACATCGGTTCCAAGTGTGAAATGCTGCAGGAAGACATTGACTTATACCAATTCTCAGCCAGTGTAATCTCTCATTCTGAATTTATTCGCACGATTTGCACTGACATCATATTATTTCAAATGATAATAATGAATTCTCAAAAGCAGTATGGTTCAGTCAATTACATAATCAGTTGCCTTTGAAAATTACATGCACCTACACAATAGTCCTGCATGATCTGTCTTCACAATTCATCAGTTTGTCTTGCAAAAAAGTGCCAAACATTGAGCTTGAACCTCATGAAGTATCGCCCTGAAGTTGCTTTTGCATATCGGTTTAGGCAGAAACAGATGGAAATCCTCTCTCCCTTGATTGGTCCAAACCACAGATCCAGACAGTGGCAATTGTAAAGGTTTTCTTCTGCTGCAGAAAATTATCAGAGACATGAAAAATACCCCAGTTTCTGATTGGCTGCATTGCAGAAGCTAGGAAAATGTTGCCAATCGTATCTCCAGCTGTAATGACTGGAGAAGACCTGACTGGAAATTGTGATTCAGGATTTTGAATCATCAATTTCGAGAAAGACAATCTTCAACGAGTGCATATGACTCATCAAGATAGGAAATTCACCTATCCTGCCCATTCTTGAACCTGAGTAGCCGTCAAACTGGATACAAATTCACTAGAAGTTCCTACACGTAAAGCCAAAGGTAGATCAGTTAAGATGTTTGAGTAGCAAATTAGTGACCATATGACAAATTATGACTTCATGATGATGACTTACAAATATTTATATTCACCACAATCCACTATATAGGTCCCCATTGACCACCTCTCCTTGAGAGAAAAAATCAATCTCCACCACCACAAAAAAAAATGCATGTAAGATCCTTGTAAAGAGGAGGGTAATCTTATCTGTTAGCTCATGACGTTAATTGGTGGACAAAAGAAACACTACGCAAAAATATTTTGATTGGCTTTCATAAATTGGAGTATCAGGCTGTAGCAAAACTAAAGCCTGGTGTCTAATGGCCTTCATAATGTAGCACTAAAGGCAGGTGTATGACTTTTGCATTGACCAAAAAAGAGCTAAGATAAATGTCACCATTCAGATTTAGGCCATCTTCAAGCACTCTAATCTGAGTCACAGACCAAAAGAATTAAAACCCCTTAATGCCGGATGAGATGTTTGAAAGTAAATGCATCAAGATATCCGTTGTTATGCTCACATGAATTTTTTTAATGAAAAAACACCACCCCTCAAACTTCCTGCTGCTCCTTTTCTATTTAGTCCAAAGAAATTCATTGATAGATAGCTCAATATGTAAATCAGAGTTGAATCAGTAGCATGTTATTCTAGCAATGACTTCAACTACTTCATGATGCCTAACTAAAAAAAAGCATTGTCAGCAAGTAATGCAAGAAGGTAATGCTCATAACTAACTACCCCTAGCTGCTGTTGAAGCTCCATGTAGAAATAGGTAAGACTTTGGTCAGAGTAGAAAGAGCAGATGAGCTTTTAGTTGAAAGTAAAGCAGCAACAACCAATTTCTGATTAGGTTCCCCTGCAAGGATGGGAAGCTATACACTATAATGTGAAGAGCTATCCGATTCAAGTCATCATCTTAAGAGTTGAGGTTGAGAACTTACATTAGACTCTACTGTATATTATGCAAGATTCAAACAAAGAATGGTAGTATCATAATGAAAAATAATTCCAGTCAATCTGATTTTGGGTCTGTAAAATTAATTCCTTTATTTAGATCAGAGGAAGAGATTTGAGTTGATCACACAATAGACAAATAACAAGCTGACTAAGGGGTAGATTTAAAAATTATTTCAACCCCACATTGGTATCATCCTACAAGTCTAGTGCTTACATGTTAACCAACATAACCTTCTCTCGGCCAGAAACAGGAAGACAATCATGACAGCCACTGGCTACATCTCACTTTCTGTACTTCTGCTCTTGCATCAAGTCTGAATAGGCATCCTCCTATATAAAAGTAGAAGCAGCTCAGAACAAAGCATACCTTCTATACAGCATGTTTCTGTAAACAGTTCATCATTATTATCCATGCAGCCATCATTATTTTTCTGTATGCAAAGAACTGACTATGACAATAGAGATGGTATGATTTTAAAGTCCAACATTATACAATGACCTAAATGATATGGGGAACAGGACCATAGAACAGCTTAGAGAAGGCATGCTACATGTTAAGGCATAGGCCAATCAAATAACACCACTTCTTATTTAGGCAATCATCACTACCAACTTAAGTCCCACACACAATCTCTCCTCACACCATCATTTGTCTACTCTGGATCAGCATAGTAAAGTTCCACGTTGTCACTGCATCAGAACAGCACCTAACTACTCCATCCTATGTCCTAGTATGGTTCCCATTGATGACACTAATCATCGGGTGATGCACAAACAATATTTAGAACCATACTTCCGGGTTGAGGTCTTTATGTCCAAGTGAGTTCTAGCTTTAGTAAATCCAGAAAAACATACAAAATAAGCCCCTACATGGCTAGCTAGATAGCATGATGATGGGATGATTGAGGGGTTTGCTTGTTAATTACAAACTCGTGTCAAATGACGGTCTATATAGGAACATATAACCAGGTCCAGATATGATACATAAATTAGGGTGAAAATCCCCCAAATAGGCTGCTAGATAGCATAATTAACGGAATGCCATAAGTAAAAACATTCAGTAATCCTTTAATGGAGAAAAAAGAGTAAAGGTGCGATAGAAAGTTCTACCATATTTCAGAGGAAAAGACGAAGATAATTTCATGGACATATCATGCTCCAAGCCCATGAGAAGAAAGGTGATAGTAGAGAAAGTGGGAGGTATCAACTGCATTTTAGTGTAGAAGGATGCTTCACAGGATTGGTATTGTTTTCAACTCTGAGGCATAATGTGTCCACGTTCCACAAAGAGTAACATAAGCTTATCTGCCTCCTCCAGTTTCCCTTCTGACATAAGTCCTTTGGTCACTCTCTCACACAGTTCTAAATCAGGAATCAAATTCCGCTGAAACATTTTGCATGCAACTTTGTATGCTGACAGAGGGATCCCCTTGCTCAAATAACTCTCCATTAAGACATGGCATGTATTGCCATCAATACGAGAGGCTGTTCTCAGAACCTTATTCAGAAGTTTTTCCGCTGCCACTAAGTTTCCAAAATAACAAAGCTTCTCAATGACTTGATTGTATGCTGTTTTGAACTTTTGCCTCAAAAGCATCTTTTCCAACAGCTTTAACAAATCTTCCACCTGACCCCTTTCACAATAACGGTGTATGACTGTCCTGTATGTAACCAGAGTAGGAAGCAAACCCTTCTTCAGCATCTTCATCATAAGGTCAGTTGCCTCTTCAATTCTTCCCTTCTTCGCCAATGCATCTATTAGGGTCGTATATGTGAATACATCAGCATGTCTGTTGCTGAGGTACATGTCATCGAGCAAAGATAGAGCCGCGTCCAAATTATCTGTCTGACAGTACCCATGAATTACTGTGGTAAAGTTCACAACATTAACAGCACACCCTTTCTTTAGACATTCTTCCATGAACCTTTTAGCCTCGTCCACTTTTCCCTTCTCGCAGAGAGACTGAAGAAGTAAGTTAATTTCAACAGGAGTAGGAAAGAATCCCTTCTTCACCATCTCTAGAGCTACCTCACTGGCCTCTGACAACTTTCCCTCCCTGCGCAGCCCATGCATCACCACACTGTAAGTAATGGCATTAGGACTCCACCAGTCCTCTTCACTCGTGCTCATCTTTTCTCTAGCTTCTGAAGACTTACCGCTTCGACAGAGGCCAGTTAACAAGGCTGTATAGGATACAGTATTTGGCTTGCAGCCATGCCTTTCCATTTGCTTCAGCAGCTTTCTAGCTTGATCTACTTTACCTACTCGACAAAACCCATCAAGCACAGCAGTATATGTCACCACATCTGGGGTACAACCCTTCGAGAACATCTCATTCACTATTTCCTTTGCCTTATCTAGATTCCCCTCCTTACAAAATGAATGGACTATGGCACTATGCCCTATTTTATCAATCTGAAAGCCTCTCTGTTCTGCTTCCCTCAAAAATTCAAGAGCCTCATCTCCATGGCCATGCTTGGCAAGCACATGGACTAGATGATCATAAGTAACCTGGTCCGGTAGTAAATTACTGTCCCTTACCATTTTCTGCAACATCTCCCTCACTTCTTCAACCCTTTTTTCTTTACATAGAAAATCCATGACAGTATAGTAACTGATCTTATCTGGCGGACAACCCTTTGCAGGCATTCCATCGAGCAGCTCAATGGCATCCTCAACACGATGCAAATCACAGTAACCCATGATTAAACTATTATAAGTAACCACATTTGGTATAATTCCAACGAGTTGCATTCTCTCCATGAACTTAAATGCCTTTTCAAGCCTGTTGGCCCTTATGAGGACATTCATCGCCACGTTGCATATTGATAAATTAGGTTCAACACCTGCCTTCTGCATCAACGTCAGAACCTGTAAGGCACGCCTTAACTGGCCTGCCCTACTGTAGGACAGCATGAGATATCCAAAAGCTTCAGGCCCACGCACGATCCGCCTTCGGCGCATGAGCCGGATAATTCTCCTAGCGCCTTGGCACAATTTGGTCTTGCTCAAGATCCCCAACATCGTATAATACACAATAGGATCATGCCAGTACCGCCACTGCCGATCAGCCCAGTAGAAGAACATCAAGGCGACCCGTTCATCCTCCTGCGCGCGAAGCACGGCACACACCTGCCTCGGCTTGAGGCTCCTCAATAGATGCCTCAACTCACCTTCAAGGTTCGGGTTCCAAACTGACCGAAGCTGAACCAGCCTACAAACTTCCCTCACCAAAGGGTGTCTCAATTCATCTCCACATTCCTCAACGCTTCGAACGCAATCACTCCGCCCGTTATTCAAACCGAGCGGTTTCACCAACGGCAGACCATCATCCCCCTCCGAACCAGCACTCTCCTCGGCCTCGTCGCCGCTCGACTCTTCCCCTACCCGAAAATTACCGAAGAAGCCGGGCTCAGCGTCATATCCACACTCACCTGGCGTGCGCGCGGCACTTTCGCGACCCATCCTTTCGAATAAGTCGAACCCATCAAAACCATCCTTTCCCGGAGGCCGTACAGCAGGACCCCGACCGGAAACAAGAGCAGAAGCAGCAGGAGTTTCGGGCGAGGTCGGTGCACGGGCCAATGGGCGCGCCCGGAAACGGCCTCGGCGTGCGAGAGAGCGACCCGCGAGACGGCCACGATTCCCGGGCAGCATCCTCTGACCCCTGTTCACACGAACCGCCACGCCGGAGCATTTTCGATGCTACCGCAGGTGCGCTTCGTTCGTCGGGATCCCATCAGAGGAACAGCTCCGGCGAGTGCTTTCGCCGGCGGGGTAAGCATGGAACCGAACCGGGATTTGACAGATGAGCGACAAGAAGAGCGTCGTAGGCGCCCAATCGAGTGTGCTTGAGTGCCACGTTCAAATAAAATCGACAATTTAAGGGTTATTTTCGATAAATCATTTTTGGTAAATCGTCCCACAAATTATTATTATTATTATTATTTTTATTCAGAAGTGAATTTTTTATTTTTTATTTTTTTATTCTTTTGTGCCGAAGGCAAGGCCATGTCCGCCGTTGGTGACCTTCGCCGGCACACGAAAAAAGTAAAGAAAAAAATTAAAAAAAAAAAAAAATAGAAAAGTCAAAAAAATAAAAAAATTATTCACGTGAATGTCTTTAATGCCACGTAAAACGACTAGCCTCGACATTGGATTTTCTGACAAGACAAATTACAATGACACTTAATTAATCAATTTTTCAAATCTGTAGCATTTAAGGCACTAAAACGATTGTTTTGTACGAATGTTATGATACTCTTGCTGATTTTATTTCAAAGTTGTTGGCATGAAGGCTTATGTGTATACACTTAATGAATTCAAAAACTACTTAATCATTTATTAATGTCAATAAATATTGAAAGGGCATTTGACAAATAACTAAATAAAAAGATACTGCAATTCTCGACGCCATGATTATTTTTGTGATATTCGTAATTAATACTTTGAATAATGAATAGTTTCTCATTTAGGATACATTACAAGTGCCCCCAGCATGATTACTGCCCACGTTAAAGTTACCGGACATCACAAAAGTTACTTATCGCATACGAAAGTTCTTTCTTGCTTGCAATGAGAGTTGCCAATCATACTTAAAGCTATTTCGGTACGTACAAAAAATAAGTAATTGCTTTGCAAATCACATGTAGGTCAATCATTGCTCCCTGACTATTAGGACCTTTCCTAATTTTATGTTTGATTCGTTTCACATAAAATAACTTTTTGAAAAACGTTATTTGAATTTTCTGGTATTAGGTACAAGGAAAACTACACCAGTTAAGGAAAACATTTTCTATCACTGGAAAAAACACCTTCAAAAGTGAGAAAAATGCATTCCACTTTAAAGTGGAAATCCTTTTACTTTATTCTTTGTTTTATATTTTAATTTCTTCTTTTTAAAAAATTTGATTATTTAATAAATTTCAAATTTTTTCTTCTATTTTTTTTCCTCTTTCTTGGCTGGTTGCTGGCGATGGTGGCGATTGGCGACTAGCCAAAGAAAAAGATAAAGATAAAGAAAGAAAAGGAAAAAAAGAAAAATAATCTAAAAATTAAAATAATTGAAAATTTCGAATTTTTTGATCATTTTTTTGAAAATCTAATCGGATACCAAGGGTGCGCATGGCAACGTTTTTCTTCCTAAGAGTTTTTTTTCGAAATGTTATTTTCCATTTCTATTCCGAGAACAATTTCGAGTAAAAGAACCCGTTTGGTAACTACACAAAATTTCTACTCTTGGAATAGAAATGCGTTTGAACGCAACAATTTCTCTTTTGTATTTATTCGTTTTTTATTCTTGCCCACGGATCGCCGCCGCCCGCCGCCGATCGCCGCCACCGCCCGCCGCCCGCCCCGTCCACCGATCGCCGCCGCCGCCCGCCGGCCAGCCCCGCCCGCCAGCCAAGCGATCGGTGGATTCGGGCGGCGGCGGCGGCGCAAGCGGCGGTTCGGCGGTGGCTCGGCGGTTGGAGGTGGCCGCGGCAAGAGAAAAGAAATAAAACAAAAATAAAAAAGAAAATTTGCTTATTTCTAGAAATTGTTCCCGGACAAGAAGCAATTTTTTTTTGTTTCTCGTTTATTCCCGGCTAACTTTTCTATTCCGGGAATAAAAAACAACTTGGCGTTACCAAACGGGTTTATGTTCTTTTTTTTTTGTTCCGGAACAAAAGAACAGAAATTTTGGGGAAAAGAAATGTTGTCATGCAAAATTTCAAACGGCTCTTTTTTTTTTAGATCTCAAATTTAATATAAAAAAAATATTGTCATTTTTCTTTGAAAATAACTTTTTGGAAATTGTTTTTTAAAAATATTAGAGTTAATACCCTAAAAAACCCCCAAACTGGTATATCTGTAACAAATTTATTCCAAACTAATTTTTTAATCACCAAAAACCCTAAATTGGTACACCTTTGACAAATTTACCTCAGATCGGTATACTTGTAATAAATTTACTTTCTGTTAGTTTCCGTTATATTACATTGTCAAATTATTAAGTTGAATGACACGTGACAATTAGCTAGTGTATCAGTTTTTTATTTTAATTTTTCTTTGTTATAGTTATACAATTTTTGTGATTTTTTGTAGTATTAATCTAATTTAACGTAGGGTAATTTGTCATAAATGTATCAATTTTGGGGTTTTGGCAGTTGTATAAATTAATTTGGGGTAAATTTGTCACAAGTATACCAATTTGAGGATTTTTTTTTTTTTATGGTTAGTTGGGGTAAATTTGTCACAGGTATACCAATTTGGAGTTTTTCATTATTAAAAAAATAATTTAGAGTAAATTTGTTACACATGTACCAGTTTTGGGTTTTACAAGGTATTAATCCAAAATAGTTTTTTTTTTGGGCAAAATGAACAGATTTTTAGGTTAAAGTTGTCTCTTACACACATTAAATTGGCAAATTGAAAAGAAGAGAGGAGTCGCCATCAATTTATTTGTGTCTACGATATTGTAAGAAAATGTAAATAAACATGTCAATTTAACACAAGGAATATTTTAAATTGCTTAACAAATCGAGTTACAATCGCGTCCTAAGGGATTGTTTCATCGAGGCATATTTTATTGAAAATATGATGATCCTCACCAATCCTCAAATGAAGGCTAACAGAGAAAAAAGAACCGACATATAATAGTTTAAAGAGGAAACTGGACAAAAAAAAATAAAGCACGGACATATAATAGTTTGAAGAGGAAACTGGACAAAAAAAAAATAATGCTTAAGAACGAAATTGAAACAATATATATATATATATATATATATATTGTTATTAATTTTAACGGCATGTTATCAAATTTCGTTAAATTTTGATGAAAAGACCACATTGAATGAAAAAAAAAAAAAAAAAAAAAAAAAATCCGAGGATGGCATTGGATAATTGAGAAAAAGTTCAAATATTACCGTCGCTACTGGCCCTAAAATTTACTGATGTTAACCCTTGTCGGTACGGGTGAGCTCAAAATTTATAATCGCAATAAATGATCTGACTCTCCATTCATTGGGGGAACTGAATAATTGATCTGACTCTCCATTCATTGGGGGAACTGAATTTGACCGAATTGAATGGATTTTCTTTTTCTTTTTTATTTTTTTTTCTCTCTTTTAGAACTAAAACTGCGTTGGGGTCACGGCCAATATGCATTGCGAAAATTTCTGCTCAAATCCAAAGAGAAACTCCAAAATCACACCCACCCGTCGCTAGCCATGTTAATTGAGTTTTACTACCTCATCACAGAAGGAATAAGTTCTAATTTCTAGATGCTCGTGACCCAAAGGGTGGTTTACCGGGCCAGCTCTCGAGACTTTACGTCTAAACAGCGACTTGCGACAAAACTCTACCGATTAAAAAATAAAAAAAAAAACTAAATCTCCATGATTATTTCATGAAGGGATAAAAAAAACTCATGCTAAGTTTTCACCTTAAGTAAGGAAATATATATATTGGTAAAGGTAATATATAAAAAAGAAGAAATGCCAACTGTACAAAAGATCACGGCACCAAAAATTTACACTCATGATGAGTGAAAGGATGCCATGATGTAAAAACCCGCAATCGCAGCGTCCAAATACAAGGACGAAACACAACCACAACAGCAAGCACGGCAGGAAAACCAACCGGCTAGACACAACCACCTCAACAAGGAGGAGAAACACCCCTTCGGCTTCCACCAAAAGGCGGATCACGGACCCCCCGTGAAGATAATGGGATCAATGCCCCAACTCCTCTGCAAACTTTTGTTCCTGAAGTTGTCATCCACATTCTTGAAGGTACTAGCCCTATCTCTCACCACCTTAAACAGATGGTTCTTCATTGCTGCCAGGACGGAAGTAAATCTTTTTTTTTTTTTTTTTGAGAAGTAATAATGTATTGAGCTTTGAACCAAAAATTACAAAAGATCCGGCACCACAAACTTGCACTCAACAAGACAACAAGTCAGAGTGAGTGGAAGGGAGCCGGATGCAAAAGAACTCCTCAAGCACGGATCAAAGCGAAGAATAGCCTAAACAACAGGCAAAAGGAAAAGAAGAGGAAGGAGAGGGCCGCACAGGGCCATTAGGACACCAAACCTCAACCTAGACCACCAACGACAAAAGTGAAGAGACTCCGAGGAGCAACCACAATCAGGGTATCAATGTTCGACACCCCAAACAGGCTAGGGCCCAAAAGGATTTGAGGTGTCCCCAGTTGAGAAGATAATCGGATCAATGCCCCAGCTATGCTGCAACCTCCTGTTTCTAAATGTATCGTCCACACTCCTGAAAGTGATGGCCTTGTCTCTGATGACTTTGAAGAGCTAAATCTTCACAGCTGGAAAAGTCAAGGTCTCTCCTCTAAAGAGGATATTGTTCCTATACTTTCAAATAAAATAGCAGACAGCCCCAAAAGAGAAGCGAGCAATGCATTTATAGAAATCTTTGTCGGCAAGAACGGAGATGGCTCAATCCAGATTCTCGGCCCACGATCTATTCCACTAGGGAAGGTTGCATCTTGTGGCCCAAAAGAAGGCGATGCCAGCAGTGATGCAAAATTCAAAAAATAGGTGGTTTATGGATTCGGGAACCTTGTTGCAAAAGGGACACAAGGCACTATAGTAGAGCTTGGGTAGGAAGTTTATGCTTGGCAATAAGCCAAAGGTTTAGTTGGTACCTCGGGACGATCGAGTTGCTCCAAATAAGTGCATGCCAGAATACTGGAGTTTTCTTCCTTCTAACGCTTTCCCAAGCCGAAGCCATCGTGAAGAGGTTGGATGTGTTCACCTTCCAGCTAAATCGATCCGGGGTCTGGGTGAGGATCGGGAGGGGATCCTCCCAAGAATCCAAGATCCTCTTGACCACTTCGCCATCCAAAGTGAAGAGGTTTGCCAGTGTCGCCTTCCTAGAGAGGCTAGAGCTGTAGATGGCTACATCTGAAAAATAGAAGTTCAAGGGACCTCTGGGGTGCTAGTTATCGAACCAAAGAGACACCTCTGGGGTGCTAGTTATCGAACCAAGACACCTCTGGGGTGCTAGTTATCGAACCAAAGAGACACCGATCAGCCATCTCCAATCCTCCAAAAGAAGGAACTTCGAAATTCAGTTCTGAGTTGGAGGATCTTCTTCCAAGCCCATAAATAGAAGGTAGGCTTTTTGGCCACCCAGAAGTTTGATCATTTTAAGATGGTCGAGTGAACCCATTTGCACCATAATGATTCCTCGTCCGAGAATAGAAGCCATATATGTTTTAACATGACAGCCTTGTTATACTCACGAAGTCTTCGTATAGCTAGACCTCCCTCCTCTTTACGGAATGAAATCTATTTATACTTAGTAAAAACATAATTTTAGATTATCGTATAAATTATCATATTCCAACGTAAAAAGAACTAATATATTCTAATTAAGAAATAACTACAGCTTAAAAAAGAAAGAAAGTGTAAACAGATTCTCAGTTCTTACAAATTAGGGGTCGATACTATTTTAGTCTGATTCCCAGTTTCAGATGCCAACCGTCTTACTTTTGCAATCGATTGCCACATCTTGCATGGGCCCCAATACGTAATTTCGAATTAAAAGAAACAAAGCAAAAAAGAGAGGGCGAAATCCGATTTCCCACCCGATCCGACGCGAAACTCGAAGAAGCGAAGGATCAGACGCATTTTTAACTTCACCTACATACATTCCCCCAGGTGAAAACGGCCCGCGCACAACCCGCAGATTTCATTCCTGCATCTCGGAGGGTTCTTCCATTATAGTAACCTTCTACATTCTCTCTCTCTCTCTCTCTCTCTGTTTCTCTCTGTCTCTCTCTCTGTGGGCTGTTCATCAGGGTTTTTGAGGGGGGTCTCCGAGGCGCATTTGCCGTCTCCGTCGAAACCAACATCTGGGTCGCCGGCTCCGGCTCCGGCTCCGGCTCGGCCGACCTTACCGGATTTTGCGAGGTTCGTGGTTCGCTCTCGAACGGAATTCGTCTCGACGCGGCCGTCGGGTCCGCGAAATTTGGCCGATTTTTCCGATTCCGATCGTTGCCCAGCTGTTGAATTTCCGCCGGGGGGTGGTTCCGCGATTGGGCAGTTAAGGTTTGTCGATCTGCATTGATGCGTTGATGGGTTTTTTTTTTTTTTTTTTTTTTTTTTTTTTTTTTTTTTTTTTTTTTTTTGGGGGGAGGTCTCTCGGGTTTGATTTTTGATCCGTTTGGGAGATGATTCTGGTAGACGGTTGGTGATACTGTTGGGGGCGTGTTCTGATTAGGGTGCTGATAAAAAGAAAAATGAAGAGGCTGAAGCTCGAACCCGCCAGTGCCAGAAAGCCCAAGCTTTCGCACCTGTTGCTGGTTGTGGGGGCATTGTACTTGCTTTTCATAACCTTCAAGTTCCCAAAGTTCTTAGAGCTGGCGACCTCGATGGGTGGAGATGATAGCCCCATTGGGTCGGTAAAAGAGGATCCTGAAGATAGGAGCCTAAGCAAAACGGTCATCACTTCTGTTCACGAGGATAAATTTCACCAGAAATTAGAAGATTTTCAAAGCCAGAATGTTTTGAAAATGCCTAGGAAGGAGCACACAGAGGTGGAAGTAAATGGGTCCGGGCCCACTAAGATATCCCAACTCCGCTACGGTCGAATAATGGGAGAAATCATGAGGCGGAGGAATAGGACGAGTGAACTATCGGTACTTGAGAGGATGGCAGATGAGGCTTGGAGTTTGGGGCTAAAAGCATGGCAGGAATTGGGCAAGTTTAAGCTGGATGAGACTGCACAAACTTCGCTCTTGGAGGGGCCAATAGAGTCATGTCCTTCCTGGGTTTCAATGAGTGGGGAGGAATTGGCGCGGGGAGATAGACTCATGTTTCTTCCTTGTGGGCTTGCTGCAGGATCTTCCATTACTGTGGTTGGAACTCCTCATCATGCCCATCAGGAGTATGTCCCACAACTTGCAAAGTTAAGGAGTGGCAATGGTGTGGCTATGGTCTCGCAGTTTATGGTTGAATTGCAGGGGTTAAAGGCCGTGGATGGGGAGGAGCCTCCCAAGATTTTGCATTTGAACCCAAGATTAAAGGGTGATTGGAGCCACAGGCCAGTTATTGAGCACAACACTTGTTATAGAATGCAATGGGGAACAGCTCAAAGGTGCGACGGTTTATCATCCAAGAATGATGAAGACATGCTAGGTAACATTTACATTGCCTTTGAAATTTCTTGTAGTCTCGACGTTTCGTCAGTCTTCATCTGTTTAGTATCGGTGAGTTTATATATTTTACTAACTTTTGATTTCTTGGGAATACTTGCTGTCATCGTATGTTTGTTTTTTCATCTCTCACTCCAGGAAAATAGGGCTAATTCCCCAAAAAAAGCCCCAAACTTTAGGCCCAATGTCAATTCTGCTCCGAACTATTTTTGTCTAAAAAAAAATCCCTGACTTTTGCTCTAATCTTAAATCTAACCAAAGTTGAGGGTTTATTAGGGAATTAGGCTTAGGAAAATATGAAAAGTTCTGACTATTAAGAGTTGTTATTTAATTTGAGAATCTGCTTCTATCTTAAATAGTTACCTTTGCTTTTATTAAGGTTAAGGGTGTGGGCCTAGAGTTGCTTGTGAAGTCTTAATCCGGATATTAGAATGTGTGATTATCTAAAGGTTTGAATAGAATTCTCACAGGATTCTAATCTTAATTAATGAAATCTTACGATTGACTCTTTTCTATAGATTCTATCCAATGACCTCAATATGTTTTATCTATGGACTTGTATAATTTGGGTCATGTGATTTTAAACTTGATTTGGTGTTCTCTTTTTATCTACGATCATGATTCTTAAATAATGATTTTACCAGCAGTATCATCAATTTTCTTTTATTTGCTTTACAACTTTTCCCTACTTCTGGATGCTTCAAGCCCGGATGCTTTCTATCTCTGGATCTGATCCATCAGGCACGCATATTGAACCTAAATAAGATCCTATTTTCTGCATTGAGGCATACAAATATCGGCATAATCTGTAATCCTGTCAACTCGGTAGTCTAAAAATGACTTCTACCAATAAGAGGTTATATGAAGCATAGGTATGTTGACTCATGACAAGCAGTCTAAAAGAAGCATTCAAGAAGAGGCCATGTTATAGTTGTTAATAAATGCATGGATCAACACTTTGCTGAACTCGTGGGATGTTTACTGCCTTCTAGTTGGTCCTGTACAAGGTAGTTTTCGATTCACATTGTCGACTTTTGTGCAAATACTTGTTTTCTCCATGGAGAGGCTCACTTGTTAGCAATGAGAGTAAAAATTGGTTTAAATCTGTATTTGGTCCCTGGGCTTGTGTTATTTTCACCATGTGGTTCTTGAGCTATTTTTATTCACAATGCTATCCTTCAATTTTTTTAAAAATAAGGGTTGATTTGTTTCTCGCGACATAGTTCTCATCAGAGATTGGCAACATGGATAAACTGGAAACTTTGGTTAGGTCGTATAAACAATCATGAAGCCCTTAAAAGTTGGAACATAATTTTTGATAAATTGGTTGATGTTGCTTGAAAAATGTGCTGGAGGAGGTCAGAATCAACCCTTTGTACAATTTGGATGGAACAGAGTGAACAAAAGGGTTTGTGGACCAATTGTGTAAATGGCAACAGTTCAGGGACCAGATCTATATTCGAACCTTAAAAGTTTGGTCTCGTGAACTTCGCCTTATTCTTTTTATATATTTATTTATTTATATGAGCTGTGGAAACGCAATAGTTGGTACTTGTACCGTAAATGTGAGAAACTTTTGAGTGGAGACAGATGGCTTATACTGGGGTAGGCATTTTACAGAAAGAGTAGCTGTGTATTATTTCTGCTGTAAGTGATTTTCAGAACACTTAGTATCCACTTGGTACCTATGTACATCGACTCTTTAGCCCAAGAAAGTGGTCATGTTTTTTTTCTCAGGTGCGTTGTATATGGAGTCACCAAGCTCTGTTTGTCTCTAAGAACTCGTTGCAGAAACTGAGATCAAGGCGATTTGAGAGTGAAGTGACATAGCAACTGCAGCGATTTTCTCTGCAAAAGCTTGTAGGAAACTATTTTTATTTGTTTCAGGTTTTCCTAGATGAAGATTAGGGGTCATTTTACCAATTAAGCCTTTCAAAATAATATTCCTGTGTGATGATTCCAGTTCATTTTAGATCCGTTTAACTGTGGGTGTGTATCATTGGCTGCGCTTTGTGTCTTGTGTCGATACATATCGGTACTTTTTTCCTGCTGGGATTGTGTTTTATCCTTCTAGTATTTTGTGAACTTTCATTGATTGCTGTACTTTCTGTAAATTAACCATTTATTTTGTCAAACGGTTGCTCGACTTGGTTAAATATTGATGGAAGGGAAATTTCAGTATGGAAATGGCTGGGGGATACAATTTAAACCTTGGGTGGGAAGTGTAACATTGGAGAGGGGCAAAAATGATCTTAAATCTAGAGAAATAGAACTGTAAGCATACTTTCCGTCTAGTAGTTCCTTGGTCATCTTTGCTAGTTTGCTTACTGCTTGTTTGTGGTTTTTCCTTCAGATTAATCAAGTTGGACCATTTTTGGTAATTCCAAGTAGAATTTCTTGCACGGTCTCTTTCTTACTTTCTATGGTGGTGTTAACTAATGTGTGGATATTCATCTAATTGGTATGGTTTACTAGAATAATAGTGATAGTAGAATGTTTGGAACTGATAGAAGCTACATGGTTATAACATTGTATATATAACATTTTCCTTGTGTGTACTGGCAGTTGATGGATATGCGAGGTGTGAAAAATGGATGCGGAATGATATTGTTGATGCGAAAGAGTCCAAGACAACATCATGGTTTAAGCGATTTATAGGACGTGAGCAGAAACCGGAAGTGACATGGCCTTTCCCTTTTGTGGAGGGTGGGCTCTTTATTCTTACTCTCCGTGCAGGTGTTGATGGTTACCATATTAATGTTGGGGGTCGGCATATTTCTTCATTTTCTTATCGGACGGTATGTCGTTTGTCATGGGAGAGACTGATCTCATGGGCTTTACTTCTCGGGGCAACTCTTCCAGTTTCATTAAATGAATACTGAATATTTTCCTTTAGATGGATATTATTTGCTTTTGCTGTAGCATCTAATGCCATAGTAATTCTTCTTGTGGCTTTTGCTATAAACTGATGAACCTCTCTTCATCTGGGATATTCTTACTTGGTTCTGATGATTCCTAGTTATTAGGGTGACATGATGCCAGATCAATTACTTGAGTTGAACATGTGGTATCTTCTAAAGCCTTACTTTCTCCCTTGTATCTGTAGGGATTTACACTTGAAGATGCAACTGGATTGGCAATAAAAGGAGATGTTGATGTTCATCAAGTTTATGCTACCTCTCTCCCAACTTCCCATCCGAGTTTTTCTCCTAAAAGAGTCTTGGAAATGTCTGAGAAATGGAAAGCTCATCCTCTGCCTAAAAGACCAGTTAGACTTTTTGTTGGAGTTCTTTCTGCAACCAACCACTTCGCAGAACGCATGGCAATCAGAAAGACCTGGATGCAATCAGCAGCAATAAAGTCTTCAGATGTAGTAGCTCGTTTTTTTGTTGCACTGGTAAGGTTGCTAGCATGCTGACTATAACTATAGTTTATCCAGCATCAAATTTTAAGTTGAGTATGTCTAGGTTATAGAGAATCAGATGTGCTCTTGGAATTTTACATTCTATTGGGAGGGTTGTTTGTGTGACATGTGATTCCTTGCTAATTTGAGTTTTTGTAGTTGTTATGGTTCGTTAGTAATCAAAGTTATGAACTTTACTGAAGGAGTTATCCAGGAATACTTCTTAAAGTAGGAATAACATGGCCAGAGACTTTCTGGATTGAAAATTACACTTACACTATGGGAACTTAGAAAGATGACTTTGGCATCTGCGGTGCTTGTCTTTCCTCTTGGTATTGACTTAGACTCCCTTGGTAGAATGTCTTGGACAAAAAGGGTCGAGTATTCTGACAAGATCCTAAATAAGCCTTTATGTTCAAATAAGTTGGGTGTGATGATGTGGTTCAGTTTTATGACCCTTCAGGCATGAAAGTAATCTATATAGATTTTGAATGGCCCAAGTTGCTTGTATCAGCAGCAATCCACATGGCAACATGTTCGTATTTCCACTACTTTAGCAGAGTGAATGATGACTGATTTTTCTATTTAGATGTTAATTAGGCTTTTCTATATGCTTTTGGTCCAATAACTTAAGGGAGTCAAAAGTCAATCTTTCATAAAGCGCAGGAGGGGCGTCACAGTATCTGTCAGTTTCAAATGCATGGGTTGGCACTGAAATGTATTTAAAATCGAAAGTGTATTGGAGTAATTATCTTAAAGTAGCAAAAACTAAAAGGATACTGGAAAAAAGAAAAAGAAAATTTACGTTATGAGAACCATTTATGATTTTTTTAATTTTGTGGGGAACCGCCAACTGAAAATGAAGGCGTGGTTTATTATTTAAATATTCTAACACTCCCCCTCACGCTTAGTCTTTACGTTACAAATGAGATAACCATTTATGATTTTTTTAGTAGATATTATGTCATCATTTGTTGAAATCTATTGCTGACAATGTTCACCATGGAAAGTCTCATGTGAAACTTATCTTCCAGGTGAGAAACTAACGCAATTATTCCTTTTTGAGATGGATGGAATCATTCACCAGAAAAAAAGAGACGGAAGGAATCAGATGGCCTAAGTCAAAATATTTACTGATTAATATAGGTGGGAGTGTTGACTGAGTGTGATCGCGTTATGTATTGTAAGCAGTTAGTCATCAACTAATAGTTGACAGGATCTATTGGAAAATTGAAGTTCAAGAGTTCTTTAATCTCCAAATAAATGCCCTTTGGAATGTGAAGTACTATGACAAATGTTTATACGTGGGCAGATAATTTTAACATCAAACTGTACAATAGTAAAGATTTATGCTTTCCTGTTCTATACAGTCCATATGTAATCTTGTAAAGTATATACTCTTTTCTGCTCATATTATAAGAATCTTTGCACAATTGCCAACTCACAATCTGATTTTTATATACTGTTTTTAGAATCCAAGAAAGGAGGTGAATGCAATGCTAAAAAAGGAGGCTGCCTACTTTGGTGATACAGTTATTTTGCCATTTATGGATCGTTATGAGCTTGTGGTCCTGAAAACCATTGCGATATGTGAGTTTGGGGTAAGATTTTGTTTAGTTACTGTAAATCTACATGAAATCGTCTATCCACTTTGAACATTGTGTAGTAGAACTCTACTTTTAACCAGCTCATCATCCTGAATGCAGATTCAGAATGTGACAGCAGCATTTACAATGAAATGTGATGATGATACATTCTTAAGGGTGGATGCTGTCTTAAATGAAATTGATGGCATCTCTTCCAAAAAGTCTCTTTATATGGGCAATCTCAATCTCTTGCATCGTCCACTCAGAAACGGAAAGTGGGCGGTTACTTATGAGGTAGGAGGCTTCTGTGGTTATAGTGATTATTGAATGCAGTACCAGTTCGTTGTTTTGTTTGCTACTTGGAAATAGATGATTATTGCTGGATTGCTAGACATTTTCTGTTGGCAAAGGTACTTAGCAGCTTGATAGTCAGTCATCGGATCTTTCCTGTTCTCAGATTAGATGAGCAACAAAGTTCGCTAGATGTTATCACCTTGAAGCTTCAACAGAAGACATTTGACACATGCACACATGCATGCACATATAATTTCTGCCTACCCTGTTGATGATTAAGTTCAGTTTCATTATAATGGACCTTTTGCTATGGATCTTGCTGAGCAATTCATAGAGTACATTGAATGCACAGTGGATTGTCTGCATTCTTTGCTTGACATGATAATTCTCTCAAAGTGATGATTATTGTCCAACATGACAGGAATGGTCTGAAGATATATACCCTCCATATGCCAACGGACCTGGATATGTCATTTCAAGTGATATTGCTAAGTTTATCGTTTCTCAACATAGAAACCGAAGGCTCAGGGTGAGTTTATCCAATGCTTGTGTGGTTTTTGTGAGAATATATATATATCCTCCAAGCTTTTCTCACCTATGGCTGAACTGTTATATGTTTCGCCTGTGGGTAGCTCTTCAAGATGGAGGATGTGAGCATGGGGATATGGGTGGAGCAATTTAACAGTTCTGTGCCAGTACAGTACTCACACAGCTGGAAATTTTGCCAATATGGTTGCATGGAGGACTATTACACTGCACATTACCAGTCTCCTAGGCAGATGATCTGCTTGTGGGACAAATTGGCAAGGGGTCAAGCCCAATGCTGCAACTTTAGATGACAAGTAACAGACGAATCTCGTCTTTAAAATTTAGCCGTAAATAGTCCCCTTTGGCTTCATGTAATTAAGGTTGCAGCTAGTTAGTTCCGCTAAATCATGAAATAGGTCAGGCTGGCAATCCCAGTAGAGAATGAGATAAAAGAAATTTTGACTGGGATACATTGTACCATCGCACTGGCTGTTTAATCGAGCTGAGTAATTTTGGCTAGGTCATCTTGAACGGATCCGTTTTGTGATACTGGGCAAATGTCTTCATTGAGAATGGAGTAGGCTATTGAGCGAAGCATGAACCAATAGGATGAATTGGAAAAGATGCATTCAGGTCGATGCCTTAAGTTTTGATCTCGGTTCTGTTTGACGTCAGTCTGCGGGCTGAATTTGCTTGAACTAGACCAAATAATGTTGTCACTATGTTTTCAATTGATGACCATTTTGTTCTTCTGATCCAAAAATCCAGCGAGTTTGATTAGGTGTGTGCAACGGGAACCACTTAGACGGGATCGGTCCAGCCAGTCCTAGGTGGTTCCTAGGGGCGTTAGTCCGGTTTCCGGTTCGTAAATTTGGAACCGGTAACGGGTGTCTGGTTTTCCTTTCCAAGGTGGGAGCCGGACTGATCAGACCAGACTAATTATTATTATTATTATTATTATTTTTTATTATTTTTATTTGTTTTATTTCTTTAAAATCTTTATACCCTAATCGCTATTTTCCCTCTCTTTCCCCTCTCTCGCCTCTCATGCTCGCCTCTCGTCCTCGCCGCTCACGCTGATCAAATTGCAAAAGAAGAAAGGAGGAGGAGAATAAAAGGGGTAATTGTTGGCGGTGGGCTTTGGAGGGTGGGCGAATCATGGACTGAACTCAGCACTCCCGGCGGAGGAGGTGGCGCAGGACAGCCTGAGGGACCCAGTGTTTTTCTAGGGATGATTCCCTTTCCGGGAATACAAGGGGAGGATGAATCGAGAATGAATGAACAAAGGAGGGCCGACGAGATGGAGAAGGTGAAGTTCACAATCTGAACAGTGTCTTAGTAAAAGTGAGTTGTTCTGTTTTCTTTTGGTCTCTCTCTCTGTCCGTCTGGCCGTCACGGCGTTTGTTGGCATTTGGTTCGACCAAACCGGCGTTTGATGGTTTTGTGAATGGATCTAGCTCTTTAGATCTAAAAAGCTTCACATGCGTTGGCTTTGAGGAATTTTCACAAACACCTCAGGGGTTCCAAAATTGCGACCGGTTCTGTTGGACCACCTGGGAACCAGATTAGACAGGTCGGTCCAGTTTCAAGACCAGATGGTCCGGTTTCCGATTCCAAAAATGGGGAACCGGTCCTTTTGATCCGGTTCTTGATTTTTGGATAGGATCGGACCGGATTGGAACTGATTACTTATAAGTTCAGTGGATGAAATTTGCACTTTTACAAATCGCGCATCCTATTTAGTCCCATGCTCCTTTGGGTAAGTCTTACATAGATCCGAGTCTATTACCCAAATCCATTATGTGCATCGTTCATATGGAATTCACATAATGATGGCCAATATGGGTTCAAGTGAATCCAGATTTAAAAAAGTGTTTACTTACTACCCCAGCCGAATCACCATTTTCTCAGTGCTGTAGTCCGCTCAACTCCTTTTGTCTTCTGTGCTTAACTTGATTTGGACCGTAAAACCTACGAGCCTTTGTATAGGTCATGTTTTGGGTGTGTTGAATGTACCTATAAATATCATCAATGATAAGTAATTGAAAATTCTAAAATTTATTATGAAAATGCAATCGAATCATAAAACCTTCGAAAAATGCATTCAACTTTGAAACATGTCACAAAAGTATAATTAAGTCCTATGACTTTTAAAAAGCACAATCAAATCTTAAATCTTGTCAATTTGGTGCGATCAAGTTTTTCCATTAACTCTATCTAACTTGATGAACATAAATGTGGGAAAAATGATAAAAAAAGTCATAAATTTATTATTATTGTTCCAATTTAGTGATAAAACGTTTTGGCTAATTGAGTCATAAATATTTTGTAATTATACCAGTTTAGTCCATCTTGTCACAATTGGCCGCTTGGCATTGATGTAGCTGTTGGCCAACACCGGCGACAATTTTTGTAGGAATGTTTTATTTTTTCGAAATATTTTATTAATTTTTTTTTTTTTTTTATCTTTTTATCTTTTTTTTCCTCCTCTCTCCTCCTCCCTCTTTCTTCCTTTGGCTCCGATGATCAGCAAAAGGGGAGGGTTGGTCGATTGTCGGACTAAGGTAGCCAAGTGAATGGTTGGGGCGAGCCCTCGTATGATCTAGCAAGGGCTCGTCTTAACGTCATTAGGTTTGGTGAGATGAGCCCTCGCTAGATATGGCAAGCACTTGCCTTTGCCTAGCGACAATGAGGAGAGCTCGCTCGACTGCCTTAGTTTGACAACTGGCTAGCCCTCCCCTTTGGTCAGTCACTGAAACCAAAGGAAGAAAGAGGGAGGAGGAAAAAAAAAATAAAAGAGAAAATAAGAGAAAAAATTAATAAAATAATTCGAAAAAACAAAATATTATTAAAAAATTGTTATCGGCACTGGCCGGCAGCCATATCGTGTCGGTCACCAATTTTGGCCGGATGGACTAAACTGGCACAATTGCAAAAGATTTATGACTTAATTAGCTAAAAAAAAAGTTTAGAACTGAATTGACACAATTACAATAGGTTTATGACTTTTTTTTGGTAATTTCCTATAAATGTGTAATGAGCAATAGCACAAATGGGTGAAAATTTCTCGATCCAAATTTTCTCAGCAATTAGGATGATACTACTATAAATTCCTAGTCGAACACTTTGAAGTACCAAATGAGACTGTATATGAACTTCATTAGAACTTTGTATTTTCATCGAATTAATATACGCGTGGCTGTTTATATTCGTTACATTCTATGTGGTTTTGCTTAGCGTAAAGAAGAAAGTCAATGTTGCATACGGTGGTGCTACTGACGGCGGTAGTAGTGTTGCGCACCGATGGTGGTGCCTGTGTGATGGTTTTGTCTGTAGCCATGGCGCCACATGGCTCGCTCATGTGCGGATTTCATCCAGCAATTTAAATTTTAAGGTCTTTTTAGTAAAATTTTAACTCTGCATCTCTAAGTCTTATGCATGTTTTGGAAACAAATCCCTAATCAATATGATAATGATTGTTTAAAAATATTAAATGTTTGAAAATAAGTGTTTTATATATATTAAAAAAAATTGTATTTGGAAGTACCTATAAAATATATGAATAAATATAATTGTTTATTATGGAGTTCTGAAAGAATTAACTATGTAGGGTTACCTATTTCATATTTGACAAATATATATATATAATTAAGAGATCAACACAAAATATCCTTTATCACAATAAAAAATTACAAAAAAAAAAAGTTACAATAAAATTACCCATAAAGGGTTCGATAACAAACTGCTTATATTTCAACATGGACAATGCAATGTACGGTAAACACGATTATCATGAGTAAAAGTTTGGATACTCATTACGAAGATACACTTCGTTGTACTTCTTAAGTAAATGACATTAACAAATTGATTTAAAAAACATGATAGTCCATATTTAACATTTAAATGATAAATACTCATTGGATCTTTCATGTTCTTAGATGAGATAATCAACGAAGTTCACTAGATGTTGTCACCTTGAAACTTGAATAAAAGACACTTGACACATGCCCACATTCATGCACATATTAATTTTTGCATACCCTGTTGAAGATTAAGTTCATTTTCATTATAATGGACCTATTATTATGCTTCTTGCTGAACAATTTGAAGAGAACATTGAATGCATAGGAGTAGATTGTCTGCATTCTTTGTATGGCATGATAATGCTCTCAGAGTGATGATAATTGTCAAACATGACAGGAATGGTCAGAAGAAATATACCCTCCATCTGCCAACGGACCTGGATATGTCATTTCAAGTGATATTGTTAAGTTTATCTTTCTCAACAAAGAAACCAAAGCCTCAGGGTGATTTCATCTAACGCCTCTGTGGTTTTCGTAAGAATATATATCCTCCAAGCTTTTCTCATTAATGGCTGAACTGTCATAAGTTTTGGCTGTGGGTAGCTCTTCAAGATGGAGGATGTGAGCATGGGGTCGGGGGTGGAGCAATTCAGCAGTTCTGTGCTGGTACAGTATTCACACAGCTGGAAATTTTGCCAATATGATTGCATGGAAGATTATTACGTTGCACATTGCCAATCTCCTACGTAGATGATGTTATGGTTATAACTATCACCTAGAGGGGGAATAAATAGGTGATTGTGTGGAAATGAAAGAATTTAAATAAATATTGCAACAAAACAACTTCTAATGAAGTGGTCAGATCTTACCAGTATACAATTGTACCACAATAAATAAATAGAGTAAGGGATACAACCGATTAGAGATTACAAGATTTGAGCTTTGAACACTCAAGTTTGTGTAAACAACTCCTCACACTCTCAACGTTTAAAAGGTTACACAATATCACTCAGCAAAGACGAATGTATGAGATCACAAAAACACTATTCAGACTTCGGAAATTAAAAGTTTCAAATCTCGTGAATGCGAATTCTAAACCTTCAGCTTCCAAATCTCCTATTATATTCCTCTTAGTCCAAGCTCACCGTTGGACAAATCTCCTAGAGGATCATCTAGCCAATCTACCCAATGGCCCTGGATCTGGTTAAAAAGATCTAATTACTTAAGAATCGCCAAGGGTAAGTCTCCCTATATTTTCTGCCGTCCATACAGTAGTTCGAGTTCCCAAAAAGTCGAGTGTTTACGAATGAAAAAAAATGTTTTGCCTCTAAAAAAAGATTCCAGGAAAATTGAATCTCCGAAAGATATTAATAAGATTTTCCTTTTGAAACTCTTTACAAGTATGGCAAGAAATCCAACCAATCGCCACTAACCGTTGCATGAAGATGTTTGTCTCCTTCCTAGCCGTTTGATAGAATGTATATGGAAGGAAGAATAAACCACGACTCTAATTTTGGTTGAGATTATCTGCTCCTATCCTATCAAACTTCCACCTGAAGAACTTTTTATCAGAAACAAGGTCTCTAAGTTTTGTCAGTCATCGAAATCACTTAGGGAATGTTTTCTTAACAATCTCTCCCTTTTTGATGATAACAAAACTTGTACGAGCATAACTTTAAAAAATATATTATGAAATTTAAATAGCCCTTGAAAAAAAAACCAGTTTTAAATGAGGCGCAGTCGAACTATAAGAATATTTGTATCAAAAGAATTTTAGCGAAATGCTTATAAATAATGCTCTGAATTAAAAGATAAGGGATAAGAAAAATTTAACCAATCCCCTTAGCTTTTGCGATGCTCAGAGTCTTAGAGAACCTACAGAAAAGGAATTAGTAAAATTCGCAACCTCAGTTATGCTGGTCCACCTTTTCCCCCTTTCTATCAACAATAAAAAAGATACTACATAAATAATAATATAAGCAACTCATAGTACAAACTCCAACAAGTGCAAACAACAATCCATAAACATTACATACTAGATGACAAAAACAGTCCAAACTTCGAAAAATAATGCAAGCACAAAAAATTATTTGGAGGAGGATGGTTGGGTTGGATCAGTGTTTTAAATAAAAGGTAGAGAAGGAGCTGGAGAGGGAACCCTGTGTTCAAGAGGCAGTTGAACAAGAACATAATACTGCATATTATGCAAGGTACGTTCCATGTTTGTCATTCTAGTGTCCAGTGCTTCGACCTGAGTTTTGAGAATGACAGTTAATTTCTTCAATTCTTTTTCCATCTTATCTTTATGCTCCATCCTTCTGAGTAAATTCCGTAGAAATAGCCTGTCTTTAGTGCTATCAATAACATGAATTCTTGAAAGGTCAGTCTCTACCCCAAGTTTCATCACCATATCGATGTCCTGTTGCCTTTGTCTAATAGCGTCAGACTCCCGCAATCCCTTTCCCTTTATCCTGCGTAACTGGGTCAGAAGAATGAGCAGGATCAGTAATTTGCTCACCAGTGATGCCATGAGTTCAAGTAGTAGGGACTTCATCAACCGTAGATTCGGGAATTGGAGGAGTTGCCGCACGAACTTCCTGAGTATCTGGAACATCATGAAGAACTCCATTCATGTCGATAAGTAGCACTAGATCTTCTAGAATTACATCAGCATTATCAACAGCTCTTTTGTCAACAGCATCAGAGGAATCTATGGGAATGTTTTCAGGTCGAGGCTCAAGAGGATCTTCAGCATGGTCAAACTCCCCCTGAATTGATGCTCCAACTTGAGAAGAAACAGCACCAATTGACTTGATGGGATCCTGAGAAGTCTCTTGATGCTTGGTAGGCTCTTGATGCTCAGTAACAATATCAGCATTCTTTAGGTCTTGAGTGAGATCAAGATCCACCATACTGACTTGATTATCATTGGTTGACTCTGTCTTTAGCCTCCTTTTGCTGTTATTTTATAGTAATGATTTCCACTGTAGGATCAGCTGCTGTTCCTATTCCCGTTTCTCCTTTGGCATCAATTTCTTCTTCAGCATCATCTTCAGTCAGGTTGATATGCATCAATGATATCATCCAAATCAATTGTGTCTTCTTCAGACTCAACTAGCATTTCTATGTTAAGCCTTTGTAGGAAGGCTTGAGAGCTACATCTTTATTCAACAATCCTTCGTCTCTTGGTGGGGTGATCAACTAGATTTGGTACAATTTCATATGCATCAACTTTCAAAAGTCTACCTTTTGTATTCTTCCAACATTCAATGGTATGGCAGAAACTCATCTTCCGCTTCATTTGCTCATCTATCTTCAGCAGAGGTAATTGAAATTTGCTCAATTTTTTTGGGATCTTGATGTCCAGTTCACGAAAAATCTTCGTGATCAGAGAACCATCGGGCAATTGCCCCTTGTTATTCAAGACAATTCTATACATATGCATATAATAAGATGAGCAATAGAAAATGAGCGACCATTTAAGATGGCTCACATCAACTTGGCTTAATATCGAGAAATATCAGCTGTCGAAGATACCTTAGGTCTTAAGCAGTTAATAATAATCTAATGAAGAACAATCTACCTCAAAGGAAACAATTGATGAGAGACATACGACTTGTCATCTCTAGTGAAGTTAGAAATTCTAGAGAGTTGTCTATATGCATCAGGATCAATGTCTATGGGCTCAAATTTCGAGTATTGAATCCCCAACATTTTATCCAATTCCCATACTTGAGTCAGATAAGATTTGTCAAACACTTTGAAGTCAATAGTATTTACTGAGTAAAAAGAAAGCATTGAATATAAATAAGTAGTCAGAGCAGGGTATGTAGGATATTCAGTGACACACAAAGCAATCAGTAGCTGATCACCTAAGAGCTGCTTAAGATGAATATTAATGGACTCGAAAAGGGCAAAGTCGACAGTTCTCTGTTTGATAACTTCCATATTCATTAGAGATCTGAAGTATTGCTGATGCGCTTCAGATTTGATCAATTTATTTGCATGATCGTTATCTGTCACCTACTCATTGATTCTCCTTCTGAAACTTGCACAAAGGTTTTTATCATTATCCCCCCTCCGTCCATCATCATTAGTCCTTTTATGAGTGGCAAAAGTTTCAGCCACTTTCTCCTTCCCTTTTCGAGATTTAACATCACTCGAATCACTAGCACTAGTGGGGGCATACTTCTAATAGGATTAACCAACATCAACTCCAAAGCCTCTTTGCTCTCAAAGCTATGTTTAGCCAAAAGTCGCGAAATAATGTCAACACTATTCCCTAATGCCTTAAGAGTAGCAATAATCGATCTTAACTGGAAATACTCACAAGAAGTTTCTTTGTCAACTGTAGCTTCAACATTGTCTGAAAAGTTGGACAAATCAAATAATTGAGGGCTTCTGTGAACTCTGGACTATAATCCCTCAATGCGATATGATCTTCTTGAACCATAAGGTATGGGTTTCATGCTAGCAGTTTTTGGGGCCATGGTTTCGAAAGTGAAGAAAAGTTTTGAACTTTTTGCAAGAGAGAAGAAGATATGGGAAGGGTTTTGCAGAAAGAGTGTTCAGGAGAAAGAAGAAAGACAAAGAAGAAAGAAGAAGTTTTTACTTTTTACGTAATATGAACCGACTTGGTTGAAAGGGGTTTTTTTTTTTTTGAAAAAAGATCCGATTTTTGAGGGAAAATAAGTAAAAATTGTATAACGTTTTTTTGAAAATAATAAGAGAAACAATTTCCAAAACAGATAGATAAATTTAATTCAGGACAAAAAATATACCTAATATGCTTCCAAAAATACTCATACCACCAAAAACTTTGAAATTGCAATAGTTGATCTGCTCAACCTCTTTTAATATACCCTATCTTTAGATACTTGAAGCAAATGGATTAATAATGTCAAGTTTAATGCGAATAAAATCAAACACCTTTTTGTCAAGGGGTTTTGTAAAAATTCAGCCAATTGTTTTTGAGAATCCACAAACTAAATGTTTACTTTACCGTTATTGATGTGGTCATGTATGAAATGGTGTTTGATTTTCATGTGCTTGGCCCGGGATTGTAAGATTGGATTTTTCATCAGGTTGATGGCACTTGTATTGTCGCGTTTGATTGTTGTATTTGAGTCCACTACTCCATAGTCCTTCAATTGTTGCTTCATCTAGAGAATTTGAGTGCAACAACTGCCTAAAGCGACATACTCAGCTTCAGTGGTAGATAAGGCTACCGTTGATTGCTTTTTGGAGAATCAAGATACAAGCATGTTGCCCAACAACTGACAAATTCTAGACGTACTTTTTCTATCAATCTTACTTCCTGCAAAATTAGCGTCAAAATACCCAAATTACACAAACTCGATTTCTTAAGATACCAGAGTTCTAGAGACAAGTAAGTATTAATATACTTGATGATCCTTTTTACTGCAAAAAGATGAGACTCTTTAGATTCTGATTGAAATCTTGCGCACATGTATACACGAAAAAGGATATTAGGTCTTGAAGTGGTGAGATAAAGTAGGGAGCCAATCATGCTTCGATATAGTTTCTAATCAACTTTCTTTCCATTTTCATCTTTGTCGAGCTTTGAAAGTGAAGCTATATGAGTTTCCATTTTCTTTGAATTTTCCATGTGAAATTTCTTCACTAGCTCTTTGGCATATTTTTCTTGAAAAATAAAGGTTCATTCCTTTGTCTATTTGATTTGCAATCTGAGGAAAAAAATTTAGTTTTCTCATCATACTCATCTCAAATTCGTCCTACATCAACTTAGCAAAATTTTTGCAAAGATTTTCATTAGAAGATCCAAAAATAATGTCATTGACATAAATTTGCACCAATATAATTTTCTTATTTTCTCTCCAAATGAATAAAGTAGTATCAACATTACTTTTCTCAAAATCATTATGAATTAGGAAAGTTGTCAACCTTTCATACCAAGTACAAAGGGCTTTTTTCATACCGTATAGGGCTTTCTTTAGCTGATAGATGTGATATGACTTTCGTGGTTCTTCAAAGCCTGGATGCTGTTCTATGAACACTTTCTCCTTAATGAATTTGTTCAAGAAAGCGCTCTTCACGTCCATCTAGAAAAGTTTGAAATCATGAAAACATGCGTAAGCGAGTAAAGTTTGATCGCCTCTAACCTTGCTACTGGTGCATAAGTTTTGTTGTAGTCGATGCCCTCTTCTTGCGAGTAGCCTTTGGCAACCAATCTTGCTTTATTCTTCGTGACTTTTCCTTGATCATTGAGCTTGTTCCTATAAACCCATTTTGTTCCTATAATGGGATGATCTTTTAGTCTGGGAACTAATTTCCACACTTCATTTATCTAGAATTGTTGAAGTTCCTTATGCATTGCTTGGATCCAGTTTTCATCTGATAGGGCTTCTTCAGTACTTCGTGGTTCAATCTCTGAAATAAGTGCCAAAGTACTAACGACATCCTTTAGTGTAGATCTCGTTCTAATCTTGTTGTCGAAGTTTCCGATTATTAGATCCTTTGACTTGTGCTTCCAGTTTCTATTGAATTTGTCATCAGATGTTGTGTGCTTTACACTGTCGTACTTATCAGAACTTTCTTGTTGCTGTGGCTATTCATTTGATTTTGAATTTTGAATTTCTTCTTCTGCTTGAACGATGACCCTACTTGATCAGAATCTTCTTGCAGATGAATATTTTCATCAAACTTTACGTTAATAGATTCCTCCACCGTGCAAGATCTTTTATTGAAGACCCTAAAAGTCTTGCTTGTAGTTGAGTATCCTAGAAAGATGCCTTCATTTGATCTTTCATCAAACTTACTCAATCAGTCATTAGCATTTCTTAAGATAAAACATTTACATCCAAAAACTTTGAAATATGAAATGATTGGTTCCCTACCTTTGAAAAGTTCATAAGAGGTCTTTTCTAAAGAAGGTCTAAGGAAAACTCGATTTTTGAAGTAACATGCTGTTGAAACGGCTTCAACCCAGAAGTGTGATGTAACTTTGCTTTCTAAAAGAAGAGTTTCTTGCCATTTCTTACAAGGAGCTGTTTTTCCTTCTCCACTACATTGTTCTATTCAGGTGTATAGGGAGTCGACAACTGATGCTCAAAATCGCTTTCTTCACAAAAGTTTTGAAAACTTTGATTTTCGAACTCACCCCCATGATAAGTTCTAATGGGAGAAATGGAATAACTTTTTTCATTTTGAATCTTTTTGGCAAAGTTTGAAAAATGAGAATATACTTCATGCTTATGTGCAAGGAAGAAAACTCATGTGCACCTTGTATAATCATCAACTATTACCAAGCAATACCTTTTACCTCACATACTTTGCGTTCTTATAGGTCTAAAGATGTTCATATGAAGAAGTTGCAAAGATCTGTTGGTATTGACAAAATTAATGGGCTTGAAAGAACTCTTTACCTATTTACCTAGGGCACAGATTGAGTAGATTTCAGATCTTTCAAACTTAAGATTTGGTAATCCTCATACCAATTTCTTTGAGGAGAGTTTTGATATTTGCTTGGTGCTTATGTGTCCAAGCTTTCCGTGTTATAAGTCTGATTTATCCTTGATAGAGATCAAAGACAAAACGTCATCATCAGTTGTATATAGTAAATAGATATTTCCATGTCCTCTTCCAGTAAACAACTGCTTTAGATCTTTACTTGAGCCCGAGCCTTTATTTTCTTGAAAGTAGATTTTGTAACAAAGTCACATAACTGACTGATACCGATGAGATTATAGTTCAGACCTTTGACAAGAGATACATATCTTATAGTTAGATTTCTAATCTCAACTGTTCCTATGCCAATGATCTTTCCTTTGTTGTTCCCTCTAAAGGAAACACTTCTACCATTGAATCTTGAGAGTTCAATGAACTTGCTTGGATCGCTGGTCATATGTCTTGACCAGCCACTATCGAGGTACCATTTGTTTCTTTTTTTTCTTTGGTACCTGCAAAGATTAAGATAAATTCAAGTCTTCTTTGGTACCTATATTTGTCTAGGTTCTCTCTGGTTAAAAGGATCGGCCATACTTAGAAAGTTTCTCCAAATCGGCTTCCAACCTTTGGAACAATCATTTTTAGAACAATCATGACTGCCACAGATTGAACATTTAAGAAGGTCTTGACCAATAGGTTTTACAAATTGTTTTCTAAAATGATTTCATAGAAAACTCTCGGAGGCTTTTGCCTCTTCCTTTCTTTATGAGTTGAAAAATCATTTTCTAAAATCTTTTTGTCTTTACATCCAGGTCTTGATTTGTTCTAGCATGGGATTTGGATGGACAAAATATGTTCCAAAATTTTTGAGCCAATTGAAAATCTTTTTGCAACATCTCAAATTCCCATTTTCAAAGAACCGTTTTCTTTTAAAACATAATCATATTTTGTTTGAAGAAGATCCTTTTCAAGACACTCGATCTTTTCTTTTTGGAAAGAATCCTGTTGTCTCAATCTTGAGTTTTCCTTCTTCAATTCTGAAAATTTTCAAAGCACAGCCTTGTAATCAATAAATAATTCTTTTATATAATTAGATACTTCAACTGGAATATCAAAATCTCTTACCTCAAATTCGTCTTCAGAATTAGATTTTGTCATGAGACAAATATTTGCATATTCTTCATCGTTTTCTTTGCATTTAGTTTTACTCCACATTCTGGCCTTCAGTGCTTTCTTTGTCTTCTCATACTTGTTTTTTCTTTTCTTTAGAAGAGGACAGTTTGGCTTGATATGTCCTCACTTCTTGCACTCTAAAGAGACCGCATCCTTACTTTCCTTTTTGTCGTTGAAGCTTCTCTTTTGATCAGATGTTTTGAAGAATTACTTTCTTTTAAACTTCCTTTTTTTTTTTTTTTTTTCCGGTCATTCTTTCAAGCTTCTTCACCATAAGGGCAATCTCCTCGTTGTCCTCGCCATCTTAATTTGAATCTAAATCATCAGAGTCAAATTTAGATTTTAAAGCAATTGCTTTCTTACCTCTGGTGTCTTCCTAGTTTAGATGTTTTTTTTTTCATAGGATTGAAGTGTTCCCACAAGTTCATCCACATAAAGATGTGATATCCTTTGAGTCTCTTGGATGGATGTCTTAATATTGTTCCACTCCTTTGACAACCTTCGAAGAATCTTGTTCAATTTCATTGAATTTGATACAGGTTGCCCTTGATATGCTAATCTATTGACAATGTCAGTAAATATACTAAACATGTCGATTATGGATTCTTCAGGTTTCATTTTGAAGGCTTCATATTGCTGGAGAAGAATGTTTATCTTCGTCTCCTTGACTCGATCAATTCTTTCATAAATTACTTGCAATCTATCCCAAATTTATTTTGTTGATTCACATGAAGAGATTCGATTATATTCAGATGGTGATAAAGTGCAATATAAAGAGTAAATAGCTTTAGCATCTGGTGCTTCTCTTTTAGTGATGTCTACATCAGAGAGAGCTGAGGTTTCTGACTTTTTGCCTTCTTCCTTAGTTGAGGGAGGTATAGGTTTTACACCCTTCAGAACGATGTCCCATTCCAAGGGGTCCTTGGATCTGATGAATGCTTTCATCTTGTTTTTCCAGATGTTGTAATCTTTTTTGTCGAAGTACGGAGGCCTTGTGTCACTCTGACCTTCCATCGGACCTCGTGCAATATTGCTAGCCATCGAAAGATCATTAACTCAAAAGTAATAAAACACTTCAATAAAGAGTAATTGAGTTCTGATACCAATTGTTATGGTTATAACTATCACCTAGAGGGAGCGTGAATATGTGATTGTGCAGAAATGAAAAAATTTAAATAAATATTGCAACAAGACAACTTCTGATAAAGTGGTAAGATCTTACCGGTGTACAATTGTACCACAATAAATAGATAAAGTAAGGGATAGAGAATTGCATACTCAAGATTATAATGGTTTGGCTTTTGCACGCTTACGTTTACTCTCCCACACTACATCCAATTGGTTGCAATTCACTAATAAGAACCGATAGGATATTACAAGATATGGGCTCTAAACACTCAAGTTTGTGTGAACAACTCCTCACACTTTCAACCTTTAAAAGGTTACATAATATTGCTCAAAAAAGACGAATGTGTGAGATCATAAAAACACTTTTCAGACTCTCGGAATTAAAAACTTCAAATCTTGTGAATGAGAATTATAACCCTTTAGCTTCTAAATCTCCTCTTATATTCCTCCTAATCCAAGCTTACCGTTGGACATATCTCCAAGAGGATCATCCAGCTAATCTACCCGTTGGCCTTGAATCTAGTTGAGAAGATTTGATTGCTTCATAATCGTCGAGGGTAACGCTTCTCGTATTTATGCCACCCACACAGAAGTTTGCGTTTCCAAAGATTTGAGTGTTTATGAATGGAAATAATATTTTGCCTCTAAAAAGAAATTTCAGGAAAGTTGAATCTCCGAAAGTATTAGCAAGACTTTCCTTTTGAAACTCTTTATAAGTATGGCAGGAAATCTAACCAATTGCCACTAGCCGTTGCATGAGGATGTTTGTCTCATTCCTAGCCGTTTGACAAAATGTGTAAGGAAGAAAGAATAAACCACGACTCTGAATCTGATTAAAATTGTTTGATCCTATCCCATCAGACTTTCCAATTGAAAAACTTTTTATCAGAAACAAGGTCTCTAAATTTTGTTAGTCATCGAAATCACTTAGGGAATGTTTTCTCAGCAGATGATTTGTTCATGGGACAAATTGGCCAGGGGTCAAGCCCATTGGTGCAACTTTAGATGAAGAGTGACAGACGAATCTCATCTTTAAGGTTCAGCCATACAAAGTCCTCTTCGGGTTCTTGTAATAAAGCTCGCAGCTAGTTTGTGCCGCTATATTGTGGACATGATGATGCTAAGACGAGGGTGGAATAAGCATTGGCACAGTTGGATTATATTTTTCGATCGAAAATTGTCAGCAATAAGGAAGAAACTGCTAAAGATCTCTAGTCAGAAACAGTGCCAAATGAGGGTGAGTAAATTAAATTCATTAAAATTTCATATTCATTTCCTGCCTAATCTTCACATGCGAGAATGAATGCAAGGGCCCGACTTGACAGAAAAAAATTAGGAAAAAGAAAAGAAAATAATACCTGAAGAGTTTGGGTCCACCGCTACCCACCCCCAGGACACAATTTAATGTAAATACTGGGACATAGCATGGCATGTCCCGTCCAATTATTATGGATTCAGCATTTCTTAAACATGAGTATATTGTCACTGTAGACACGTAGCAACGTGGGGGTATTCTAATACTGGTCATTTTCATGTCTGTATGCATTTTCTGATTTTGGACCAGAGCAAGTCCTTAAAAGGTTTAAGTGGAAGAAATAGGCGGAAGATTCTATCTAGGGGTGAGAAACCTCACAATGTCACCTCTATATTCTGACTCGCACATAAGAAAAGTTTGGGCGGGAATTGGAGGGGCCTTACGAGGGAAAAGTATAACTCTTGGGGTTTAGCAGGAAATTACTAAATCAACCGGCTTGGTAAGGTTGGGCCAAGGCCCAACCAAGTATCCATCCGTTAAGATCAGAGTTGAAAGGCTCCTGCTGTCTTACCAGCCTTACGGCAATCTTGATAACCAGATGGTAAGACATAGCATGGCATGTCCCACACATTTATATTTGGACGCAGCATTTTGAAAACGTGAGTGTATTGTCACTGTAGACACATAGCAACGTGGGGGTTTCTATTGCCGGTCATTTTCATGTCTGTATGCACTGTCCGATTTGTCCGATTTGTTGCACTTTACAATTTCACATTTTGTCCCGGATTTCTCGACATTTTTTGGCCCGTGTTATTATTGCCCAGCTACTAGCTACTAGATACTAAAGGACAGTAGTATTCTATGTAGTTGAGTCATCCTCTCCTTTCATTATTTATTTATAACGAAAAATTCTAAATTAATACGCCAATAATAAATTTACTATAAACTAATTTTTTGAGATTTAATGCAACCAATGCCATAATAATCACCAATTTCATGGTCACTGTAGTCAAATCATCTCCACCATTGTGATTACTTGGGATAATTACCAAAAAAATTATAATAATATTACCCTTGTGCTTGTCTTAAACCTTTCAATTGTACCAATTTAATTCAAAACTTTTTCCACATTTTGCCAGCTAAATTCACCCTGCCAATTTTGATCGGAAATAATTGACATGGACATTGATCATTCAACGTCAACACTAATGTAAATATTCTTTTAATAATCTTTCAAAATTTTTAAAGTTTATATTTTTTCTTTTCTTTTCTTTACTTTATTTTTATTGAAGGCTAACAAGGGCTTGCGATCCTCGTTGACATTGGGTGAGGGCATCATTGTCACGCCTCGATCCTCGAGCGCGTGCCCATCCCTCGGTGGTCGATGAAATTGCGACGTCCTAGGACGCATTGCCGACCCATTCATTTTAATGCGCATGTGGAAGCGAATAAATAAATCCCCTAACAATACAAAGATGGGATAGAAAAGCAAGACTGCAATTTAACAACCAAAACACACATTTATACACAGCCGACTAATTTATATACAATACTAGTCTATAGACAAAAGTCTACAAAAGGCCAGCTCTAAAAAAGAAGCTGTTCCAAGACCTTCTAGCCGGACACATTCGCTAATCCTTCGGTCTCCACAGGCTTCGGGGGCGTCGAGTCCTCCACAACATCATCAGGAGGGTCAGTTGCACTCTCACCTAGAGTGGCCTTGACTACCACATCGGGGATTTCAAAACCTCGGAGGGGACCCACCCTGAATCCATTGGGTTCAAAGCGAAACCATGCTCTGAATTGATGATGTACCCTCTGAGGTAGGTCCTTTTCGACCCAAACAGTGGTCACCACAAGTTCATAGACCTAGTGATTTCCGGGATCGGGGTAGTTGAAAACCCGCTCGGTAACCCTTATAGGGTGGCCAAAATGTTCCGGAGGAACTGCCATCTAAAGACCTGAAAAGGTTGAGCCCACGACGGGGTGAGACAATGTCTCAGCAAATTCACCCCCTAAACTCCGACTAGGAAGGAAATACACCTAAAGGCGGTCTATGTACACATAAGACAGAGGACTTACCTTGCCTCAGTTCTTTCCTGCATGTTAGTATAATTCATATATTCAACCAATCAATTCAATTCAAACCATCAATCAATCGATCAACTCAATTCAATACAATCAACACCATCTATCAATCCAGTACCATCTATCAATTCAATCGATACGATCACTGCTCACACAAGCTGAAATAGATGGTAATAGCTCTCACAAGCTGATATAGATGGTCATAGCTCTCACAAGCTGATATATATTATAGCTCACCCAAGCTGATATAGTATACTGCTCTCACAAGCTGACATATCAATGCTCATATAGGCTGATAGTATACTGCTCTCATAAGTTGACGTACAATAATGCTCATACAAGCTGACGTACAATGCTCTTACAAGCTGACGATTCACCGTGTTAAAAATACCCGATCAAAATAATCGTGTGTGGGTACACGGTCAGCCTGAGCAAAAAATGCAATATATTTCTTTTAGAAAATCCCACTATTTATATAGTGCATAAACACATTTTTGGCGTTAAAAACCAACACCCTTGTATTTTCTAATTAAATACCGAAATTCCACAATTTTGGAATAAATGCTCAAAATTACAATTACCACTTAATTTGCACAAATTAGCACTAAATTGAATAAACCAAGCACACCATTGCAATCAACATGAAATTCCGGTCACTGACTATCCCGGTATAATTTCCGGAAAATAATAAATAATTAAATAAATACCAAAAATAATTAAATAATTGCAATTAATTACCAAAAATAGAAACTTAGGCTGAAAATGCTTAAATAAACACAGAAACGGGCTCGGAAAATTTCCAAACCTATCTAGATAAATAGTACAACTTATCTAGTCTCTAATTAAGACGTTCTAACCACCTAACATGCAAAACCGAATAATTAAATCACTAATCCGTTCTAACTAACCACCTAAACCATAATTAGCCTAATATATCATTAATTCCTAAGCGGAGTTTAGCAAGTAAACTCACCGGTTTTACGATCCGGTGAGTCCACGACGACGGCGACGTGGAGACGAGCGACAAACCTCCTAGCGGCGACACTTGACAAGGCTTGGAAGAGGCCTAAAATGGGCCCAACAGCTCACGGCTGGGCTGAGGGTTCGACTTCTACTCCTTGGGTCGAGAGAGCTGGAACGGCGACGGGAAAGGCTAAAACGGCGAGGATAGGCGAATGAGGCTGCAGTGGGCGAGCAGGGGCGACGACGGCTACTGGATGGCAGCCAAGGGGCTCCGATGGTGGCCTGGGCAGCTCAGGTAATGGCGAGGTGGCTCGGGATAGGCGAGACGAGGGTGCAGGATGCGCGGAGCAGCACGCGAGCGGGGGCGGCAGAGACGTGCTCGAGTGGCAGTCCGGCGGCTTGGCGGGCGTGCGACGGGCTAGGGGGGAAGCTTGGCTGGTTTCTCTACAACTTTGGAGCTTCAAAAGTGGCAACCATGGAGAAAGGTGGCCTGCTGAAGAAGAAGGAGATAGCTGAAGACTTGGAGGGTCCCTCTTGCCTCCAAAGTCCACCTTTCTATCTCTTTGGTCTCTTGGCAAGGCCCCACCAGCCTTGGCTGTCTTCCATGGTCCTTTGGCAGCCCTCAAACTTCCCTAGCAAGCCAACCAAGTGGTCCAAATGTTCCCCCTCCCATGGCCTACGAATTTTGTAACATTTTCCCCCAAAATCCACTTCAATTTCCCTTCAATTGAGCCTAAATCGGTCCCCATAAATCCAACCAAGGTGTCCTCGACCAAATCAACATTTTTCCTCACCAATTAAATCAACTTGAATCCCAAAAACGCGATAAAAAACGGCTCTCTGATTTTTCCGGTAAAAAACGGCCTTACTTTGAAATTTCGCCAAAAATCTCGGTTTACAGAAAAATCTTCAAAGGATGAGTCGACGTTCCTAAAATGAATCGTGACATGATAGAACTTTCAATTTCTGAAATCGAGTTCAAATTCGCAGTTAATTTCAATCTGGCATGATTTTAGCGTGACCTAGCCTACTGGGTAGCTTTTAGGAATTTTTAGTGCAATTGACCCGTGGTCGATTATTTTCGAGTCACAATGTACATCTTCAACACATTGGCGACTCTCTGTTGTCGTGAAAATCTTGAGATTTCAAATACGGATATAGGGTACCAAAACGATAGAAAAATTGGTCTAGTGCCAATCGACGAGAATTTTGTAATTAGGTGGAATCACCCACACCTAATCACATGATTCAATTGAATCGACATATCTCTGATCTTTGATCGATTTTTAACTATGCCGTAATGACCCTTGCAGACTAGCACGGTCGAGCAGTCGATTTCTTGTCGAATTCTCAAATCTATTGCGTTATAATTCCTTAACGGTTTCACCAGATAGACTAGTTATCTCGTGAGTGATCAGCTCAGAGAATAGAACTATAGGCGCATCGATGAAAAGCCCGATTCATTCAATTGAAAACAGAACCTGAAATTTAGGATGTCACAACTCTTTCCCTAGAGCCTTGCAGTATTATCATGCATAGTGAAGGGCTAAGTACTACACGAGAATGAAACTTTGTGTGAGTCACCTCTAGTGCCTCATACTATTGCCTAGTGCAATAAAGGACTAAGTACTACATGATAGTGAGATTTCGTGTGAGTCGCCTCTAGTGCCTTATATTATTGCTTGTTGTGATCAAGGACTAAGTATTACATGGCGACCTGAGTTGCATGGGAACTACCTCTAGTGCCGTGAGTTTGATCTTGAGTTTGTTATTTGAGTATTGAGTATTGAGATTGCAATTGAAATTGAGTATTGATTATAGAATTGGAATGTTGTGAGTGAATATCGGGTGTAGATGGAACCAGCGATATGAATTGCCCGTTTTTGATTATGGGACCCTTGTGAGTGATTGTTTGATTGAATGCTGGATTAATTGTGTTGATTCAATTGATCGATTGATTGATGACTAAGCTTGAATGAGACGTTCCAAATATTAGGGTGTTGTTACTGCACTTATGTGATATATGAATTGTGCTAACATGCAAGAAGAAACTGAGGCGAAGGTATGTCCTCTATCTCGTGCGTGACTAGATGGCCTCTAGGCGTATTTCCTCCCTAGTCGGAGTTTAGAGAGTGAACTTGTTGAGACATTGTCTCACCCCGTTGTGGGGTCAACTTTTCAGGTCCCTAGTGTGAAGAACTCGGAGCATGAGGCAGAAGGGTCAGAAGCATGGGTGGCTCAATAGTTCTGTTTGGAGATGGACTTCCTGTTCATAAACCTTAGAGTTAGCCTCTGTTTGTAAACCAGACTGTGGTTTTTAATAATGTGTTGATTTGAAAATTATTGTCTTGCTTTTCTATTTCATGTATGTTTTTGTCAGGGGATTAGTTTATGCATTTTCGCATGTGCATTAAAATGAATGGGTCGGTGACGCGTCTTGGGACGTTGCAAACTTTATCATCTATCGAGGGATGGGCATGCGCTCGGAGATCGGGGCGTGACATCTCCACTTGGAGTGGTATCAGAGCAGGTCGATAGTTGGAGTGATAAGGTGCGATAAGTTATGGGATAGTTAGTAGGAATGACCCTTTATTTCATGATGGTGCATGTCTGTGATGGTTGGTAGATTGTTTGTTTGTGATCACTTGACTTCTAATTCTGTGTGGAATTGGAAAGCAGGTTTCTATAAAGAATATGCAAAATGAGCGATCAGGAGCAGAGGACTCCTAGAAAGAGAACCATCGGACCTGTTACTCGGGATAGGATGTCGACAAGGGTCAGTACCTGAGGGGGTCGTGGTCGAGCGCTAGCTCAGGCTAGTGCTAGTAGAGTAGAACCGCCTCCTGTTGGTGTTGGGGTAGCAGCCTCTGGTGATCCCAGGTTCAAAGGGATCATGCAGGCGCTTGAAGCAATGAGAGATTTGATGGGGCAACAGGCCCAGAATCAAGCCGCCGCCATTGCCGCCGCCGCTCAAGCTGCTGCTACTGCTGCCTTTGCCGCCGTTGCTGAGGCCGCTACAACTACCGCAGTTGCACCTGCTGAAGTTCCAACTGGGAACGTGGTTGCTGGGAGGCCTATTCACAAGTTGGTGGAACAGTTCTTGAAGCTGAATCCGTTGAAGTTCACTGGAGCAGGAGATCATGAAGCTGCATCGCTTTGGATCCAAGATCTGGAGAAGGCCTTTGCACTTCTGATGTGCAATGAGGAGGAAAAGGTTGTCCTGGCAGTATACCAGCTGCAGGATAACGCGAATACATGGTGGAGGGCCACCAGAGGCATGGTATTCCTAGAAGGCGAGGTTCTAGTGTGGAAGGCCTTCCTCAGAGCCTTTAATGGCAAATACTTTTCTGGTAGCGCCCGGGAGCAGAAGATGGAGGAATTTCAGCGCCTCCGCCAAGGGATGATGACTGTTGACTAATATAAGGTCAAGTTCGCGGAGCTGTCTCAGTATGCTCCAAGACTGAGAGAAGACCCTAAAGACAAAGCTCGGAGGTCAGAAACAACCTTCGACTAGAGCTGAAGAACCCACAGGTGCCGTTTGATCTCAAGGATTATAACGAAGTTTATAATTGAGCCCAACTGATAGAGAGAAGTTAGAATGAGCAAACTACCATGTCTGGGTTGAAATTCTGGTTAAGCAGGGATGGGAATAGGTTTGGGAAGAAACTTATGACTTAAGGAAGGTATCCCATTCCGCTCGACAAAAAGGATGTGATTGGAAAGTCAACGCCCAACTTGAACGACGTGTGTCATTTCTATAGGAAGAGGCATGTGTTCGCCCCGTGTTTCAAAAGGACAGGAGCTTGTTTTAAATGTGGCCAGCAAGGCATTGAATTTAAGGATTGTCCGTGCAGGCAGATAGGACCACAGCTGCTACTATCGCCGCTACCGATGGGATAGAACATAAGGAACGCACCGCAGACAGGACGCCACTAGGATAACGAAGGGGGCATGAATGAACTGAGCCATGCATTGATCAGGGGAAGAATGTTTTTGGGGTAATTTTATCAAAGTGGCATAGCGGAATTTTGGTTAGGTTTGTAGAATTTCAGTTTGTTATTATAAAGTTGTAAAAAGGAGAATCGCTGACTAGGGATGTACTCGACTATTTTGCTTACGTATAACTTTGATGTCATATATGAAAAGAGTTGATTTAAGGAGCATCTTGTGGTAATGAATTGTTATTGTGAGGTACTCCAGTTTAACCTGTTAGCGTGTGGAAGTTTTAAGTTTGTTGGGAACCGAGAAGGACTTTCGATTATTTTAAATTCATCACTTAAGGCAATCGGTTTCTAGATGTAGGTTGCCAAGATTATTTGGCAACTGTAGTGGATACGACAGTTGAGGAACCGAAGATGGAGAACATAGCTGTGGTACGGGAGTTTCTGAGGTGTTTCCTGAAAGATTGCCCAGTCTGCCCTCAGAAAGGGAGACCGAGTTCGTGTTTGAGTTGGCCCTTGGGACGAAGCCAATCTCTAAGGCCTCTTACCATATGTTGCTATCAGAATTGAAGGAACATAAGTTACAGATGCGTTGAGTCGAAAGTCATTGATTACGCAGATGGTGATTCAGGTGGGGATTTTTCTCGAAGGAGCTAGAGATTCAGTTTTCAAATTTGAGGTAGGCCACCTTTCAACCTTATGGTCGCCCTCAGAATTGAATCGAAGCACAGTTAAGGATCAAGACATGATAGTTGATAGACCTAGAGATTCAGAAAATCCTGCAAGAGGATATCGATAAGAGAAAGGCTGATTTTCAGATTTTTGATGACAGGACACTAAAGTTCCGAGGACGATTATATGTATTAGACGGTGCATAGCTTAAGGAGGAGATTTTGTCAGAAGCTCATCGTAACAGTTACAACATTTATCCAGACAGTACGAAGATATATCAGAATTTGCGTGAACACTATTGGTGGTCTAGTATGAAGGCAGATATCGCCAAGCATGTCGCCAAGTGTTTGCTGTGGCAACAAGTGAAGGCACATCATTGTAAGCCGAGAGGACTTCTGCAACCTCTCAAGATTTTCGAGTGGAAATGGGAACACATCACGATGGATTTTGTGACATGTTTACCAAGGAGTTAGCGGGGTAATGATTTCATTTGGGTAGTGGTCAACAGACTGACGAAGTCGGCTCACTTTATCGCTGTATAGAAGGAACTTGAATTGGACAGGCATGTGGAGTTGTATGTGCGTCAGATAGTTCATCTGCATAGAGTGCTAGTGATGATCACATCGGACCGAGACTCGAGGTTATTAGCTATCAGCAGAGCATTCAGATGGCTCCTTTCGAAGCGTTGTATGGCAGAGCGTGCATAACTCCAGTGTGTTGGGATGAGGTTATAAAACGAAAGGTCACAGGCCCAGAGTTAGTTTAGCAGTTAGTGGATATAGTTGCCGTTATCACAGACAGATTAAAGATCGCTCAGAGCCACCAGAAAAGTTACGCTGACAAGCATCGGAGGCCTTTGGAATTCTAAGTTGGTGAGCACATCTTTCTGAAGGTGTCACCAATGAGGGGTACTTCGCGCTTCGGCAAGAAGGGAAAGCTAAGTCTGAGGTCCATAGGTCCCTTAATGATTCTAGAAAGAATCGGGATCCTAGCGTATTGTCTTGTATTGCCGCCGAGGTTGGTGCAAGTTTATGACGTCTTTCACATGTTGATGTTGAGGACGTATCAGCGTGACCCGACCCACGTGCTAAATCTTGAAGAGTTAGACGTGGACAACAGAGTGTCGTACGTGGAAAGCCTGGTTTAGATTGTAGATCGGAAGGAACAGGTTTTGCGAACCAAGGTGGTCCCCTTGGTCAAAGTGGTCTGGCAACATCACGGGACTGAAGGAGCAACCTGGGAAAGCGAAGACTCGATGAGATGACGATACCCCCACTTTTTTGTTTAAAAATTTGTAAAGGTTTAAATTTCGAGGACGAAATTTTTATAAAAGGAAAAGAGTTGTGACATCCTGATTTTCAGACTTTATTTTCGATTGAATAAGTTGGGCTTTTCATCGACGCGCCTATAGTTCTTTTCTCTGAGTTGGCCACTCACGAGATAACTAGCCTATCAGGTGAAGCTCTTAAGAGATATAAACGCAATAGACTTGAGAATTCGACTAGGAATCAATTGCTCGACCGTGCTAATATGCAAGGGTCATTATAGCACTATCGAAATCGATAAGAGATTAGAGATATGTCGATTCGACTGAGATATGTGATCAAAGAGTGGGTGATTCCACCAGATTGCAAAATTCTCGTCGGTCGGCATTAGACCAATTTTTCTGTCGTTTTGGTACCCTGTGCCCGTATTTGAAATCTCGAGATTTTCACGACAATCGATAGTCGCCAATGTGTCGAAGATGTACATTATGGCTCGAAAATAATCGACCACGGGTCAATTGCACTAAAAATTCCTAAAAGCTACCCAGTAGGCTAGGTAATGTTAAAATTGCGTCTGGTTGAATTTAACTGCGAATTTGAACCCGATTTCAGAAATTGAAAGTTCTATCATGTCACGATTTATTTTAGGAACGTTGACTCATCATTCGAAGAATTTTCGGCGAGTTCGAGATTTTTACGGAAAATCAATTCGAACGATTCGGGAAACGAAAGGAAATTCGGAGAGGCCAAAGCAAGTGGATTTTTGGTCTTTAAAAAGGGACTAGTTTGTGAGGACAAGTGTGGAAATTGTGTAGGCTTTCTCCGCAGCAAATTTGGCCATCAAATTGGAGAGATTTGTTAAGAAATATAATTTCGGATGAATCGGAAACCCAAAGTAAATTCGGATGGGTGAGGGAAATGGCCATTGTTGCTGTCCAAGACTTGTTATTTGGGGGAAATTACATGCAAGAAAGTAAGTGGGGACCAAGTATACTAGCATGGAGATTTGTGGGGACAAATTGGATTGAAATTGAAGTCCAAATTATGAAATTCGTATGCTTGAGAGGGGGCTGCAACATTTGGCACCAAATTGAGTTATTTGTGATATATTATGCAATTATGGGGGACATAGGGGATGAATATGAAAACTTTTGGGGGACAAAGCATTGAAGATGATTGATATTTTATTTGACTTTGTGCCCCCCTCATTCGGCTTCTCACGCACGCCTCTGCTGGTCCCCTTCTCCTTCGTGCAATTTTCTTCCACCGAGTCCAGCTGTCTCTGCCTTCCTTTCATTTGTTTCCTTTGCTCGAGTAATCCTCTCCCCTCTTTGGACCGAACAACCCACATCTTCACGGATTCCACAACTTGCTGCCGTCTCCACCAATCTCCACTGCATCCTGCCACACGTCCACGAATCAAGCCCAGCAGCTCATGCCACCGAGTCAACGTCTGCGACACTCCCTCCCCACCATTTCTCTCTTTCGCTACCTCACTACCTCACACCATCAGCCCATGCGTCCCTCCTTCTTGGTCTCATTTCTCTGTCCCTCCATCAATCGAAGCAGCCCACGGAGCCAGCCAATTCTCCCATGCCAGCTGCTCCTCTCGCCTCCTCATGCCCGACGTCCAGCCCCACGATTTCTTCAATGCCAGCAGCTCGCCCAGCAGCAGCGTTCGCGACTCCTCCACCCAACAACTCCGGTCGGCCCAGCCCAAGCAACATCTCCATCGCCCTAGCAATTTCACCGTGCGGCCAACCCATCTTCAGCCTCAAAGTAGTTGTTTTCTTTTCTTCTGACAAGCTGCAAAAGAAAAGAAAGGAGAGGGCAGCAAAGAGAGAAAAGAAGTCAACAAAGTATGGAGAGAGAAGAAGAGAGTGGATGTGAGAGGTAAAGAAAAAGGAAGAAAAAGAGAGAGGAGAAGTCGTCTTCTTCAGGGAAGCGTTGCCCACGCCTGGTGCCTACGGCTCCCCACTGCTGTCCCTCCATCCATCGCTAGAACACCGTTGCCGCACCACCGTAGCATCACTGCCTCCCAACGCTGCGAGCGCCATCCCTCTGTCCATCATCAGAGTGCCGAATGCCGCTCACCATCGTGCTAGCAGCTCGCGCCTCTCTTTGCCCGATGCCTACGCCACTGTCCCCGCTGTCGCCACCCATCACCTCCGCCTGCTCGCCATCGCGCCTCAGCCTGCTCGTCGCCGTGCCACCACTGCTACCAATGCTAGCAACCCGCGCCTCTGCCCGATGACCGCGTCACCACTCCTGCCGCCGTCGCGCCACCGCTGCTGCCGGTGCCAGCAACCCGTGCCTCCTTCGCTTCAACCTGCAACCTTGCTTGCTCGACTCATTTTCTGGTCACCATTTAGCGAGGGCATTTGATTTGCAAGCATCCAGATCTGCTGCACTTTATCACTTCACCCTCTCAAGCTCGAGGACGTTGCTGAGTTCCTTGCCTCAATCGACCGTTTCATTGCTTCCGGGTCTTTCAACACCAGCATTGACAATGAGTCCAAACCGGTTGTTGTTGCTTGCTGCACCACTGTGATCGAGAAGCCCAAAGCCGTTGCCATCCCACTTCGATCCGTGAGCCGTGAAGTACCAAATTCCTGACGACATTGCCGCTTCATGGTCCTCCTGTCACGCTGCTGATCCCCGCTGAGTCTTCGTTTTCGTCGTGCCTGAGCCGCGTGCTACTGCTCTTTCCCTGCAGGTGCCAACGACGACGAGCTGTGCCAAGCACCACTAGTTACGACCCACCCCACCATCTTGAGCTCATCAATCCGACACCAGCCTGTTGCTAGTCCGCCCGTCACAGCCCGACTCCAACGTAAATTGTCGTTCGCGGATCCCAGGCATCGATCCCGTTTAGAAAATAAAAATTCAATCAAGATATATATATTTTTAATCAAGTTTCGTTTTGATATCATTGCTTAAATTGGAACATTTGATGTCGGTGTTGATTTTATGAATATTTTAGGCATTATCCGTAGGGTATTGTTACCCAAAAATCATATAATTATTAATTTGATTTGTAAGATGTCGAACCATTTTTTTAATTATATTGTTTTTTTTTGGGCACTTTGATAGTATTTTAACTCTTAAATCATTATAATTATTAATTTGATCCGTAAGACTTCGGATCAAATTTTTAATTATTTTGAACTTTCTTATATGTTGTGATGTTTAGGGTTAAAATAATAGTTAATTTAATCCGTGAGACAATGGATTATTTTTTCAATTATTTTAATCCTTTAACTGATGAATGTCCTGAGTGGCTTGGATATAATGCCTATCTGGTAATTGCTTGCTTTGGAAAACACAAAAAAAAAAAAAAAGGCTTTACTGCTAACCGGCCTACCATAAACTGATTAGTGTTGACTCCTAAATAAAATTCATTTAAAAACTTGAACCTAAGTTGCGAATTGGTATAGGCTTGGGAGAGCCCAAGCTAAGTTTAGACTTAGTAGTCCATTAGCCAAACCCTAGGTGGTGCACCCAAGGTTAGGTTGCAACATTATACATTCAACATGTGAGATTTTGTAGGACTGTTGCTAACTATTCTAAAAATTTAAACCGTTAGATAAATGCGTAATTTAATATTTTAATATTATAACATTCCCCTTACGCGTAAGCTAGATTTTGAGATGAGCCTAAAGAGTAAAAATATGTAATTAGGGAAGCAAATAGGGGTTTGGAAAGATTTGAATTCAGACTTAGAGTGTGAGATTTTATAGGACAATTGCCAAGGGTTCTAAAATCTTAAACTAATTGATGAAGTCATGTTTAAATATATAAATATAATACAACAAACGTAGAAGTCTATACATGTGGAATTTTGTATGTCATTTGTCACCATAATACAACTATTAGGAGTGCAAGTTTAGTTCATATGGCATATTGCCCACTACCGTTAGGTTTATGGCATATTCCAAATACTTTGCATCGAATATCCCAATTATTAGGACATTCTTATAATTTTACGGGACCACTGAGTGAAAATTATTAACTACTTACCACAACATGCCAAAAGATGTGTCCACAGCCACATCGAATTCAATTAACTAAAATTATGTAAAGAATTGAGAATGTATGAAGGAGGGTATCCGAAGAGATGATAATCAATTCAAATAAACCTAAAGAGTGTACATTCACGTGGTGGCCGTTTATTTCGAAATGCATTACAGTAAGTGGAAAATTTGCACCGGGAGATTTTCTTCCTCTTCAAGTATACATGCGACTTATTGAGTTACATTTCACAGTTGATGTTAAACACTCATTGGATTTTTCATGTTCTTATATGAGAAAAACCAACAAAGCTCATAGAGGTTTTCACGCACAAATATATTCTGGATACCTTGTCGATGATTAAAGTTCGGTTTCGTTACAATGGACCATTTGCTGGCATCTTGCTGATCCATTTAAAGAGTGCACTGAATTCGTAGTACGTGGTCTGCATGCTTTTGCATCCTTGGCGTGACGTCCTGCTGGTCCACGTTTTTCTCGTTGCCGTATACCGCTCAACTGGCATCGTCTTCTGTGCCAGAATTATTTGGACGCTGCGACCTGCCAGCGTTTGTATCGATCAGGCGTTGGCCATTGCTTTCTCGCGAATCGCGTTGCATGTCAGAACGTTAAGTGTTGTCATCATCATGAAAAAAACAAGCGAGCTCTGTCGGCAACGGGTTCATGGAACGGTTGCCGCTTGATGTCTCAAATCGTCCGTTGGACTAGTTGAGATATGAAACACAAATTTTTGGAAGGGAGTAGTTTTTGGTCGGAAGAAAGACCATGGAATAAATGATTTTCTCAATAAGGATTCTGAGGTCGGTCGTCAACGAAGTTTGTTGGTCTTTCTTTTCTCTATATCGTGGTAAAATTTCGGATTTTTTAATAGTTTTTTTATTAAGACAAATCATCATTGATTTACTGTGATGTCTTGCTGTCATGTTGCATTTATGATGTGATGCTACGTGTTCTTGAATTTTTATAAATTCTTAAGTAGCTCACCTTAGGAAACTCCCTTCATGAAAATTGTTCTCGTGATGTTCTTGATATTCTATAATTTTATTGAAGCTCATTATCAATGGGTTCTTTTTCAATTGCTTTGATTTTATTTGCCCTGCTTGCTGATTTCTATTGTAATTCTCGGCTGTGATTTTTTCTTTTAGAATGTTTTGTGCATGTCTTGCATGCTGAATTGAATTCACATGTCTTCACGAGTTTTGATCCTCACCTTTCAAACTTTGTACAAAAGCATTCTTGAAAAATAAAAAAAAGCATTTTACCATGCTTTTCAGACCTTTTGAATGTTGTGAAGCCATATGAAATTTCATATTCTGTTTTGTTTGAAACTAGACCTCCAATGGCTCGCAGCCTCAAGCGAGCTGGCATTTGCTGGCATCTTGCTGATCCATTTAAAGAGTGCACTGAATTCGTAGTACGTGGTCTGCATGCTTTTGCATCCTTGGCGTGACGTCCTGCTGGTCCACGTTTTTCTCGTTGCCGTATACCGCTCAACTGGCATCGTCTTCTGTGCCAGAATTATTTGGACCCTGCGACCTGCCAGCGTTTGTATAGATCAGGCGTTGGCCATTGCTTTCTCGCGAATCGCGTTGCATGTCAGAACGTTAAGTGTTGTCATCATCATGAAAAAAACAAGCGAGTTCATCATGAAAAAAACAAGCGAGTTCATCATGAAAAAAACAAGCGAGCTCTGTCGGCAGCGGGTTCATGGAACGGTTGCCGCTTGATGTCTCAAATCGTCCGTTGGACTAGTTGAGATATGAAACACAAATTTTTGGAAGGGAGTAGTTATTGGTCGGAAGAAAGACCATGGAATAAATGATTTTCTCAATAAGGATTCTGAGGTCGGTCGTCAACGAAGTTTGTTGGTCTTTCTTTTCTCTATATCGTGGTAAAATTTCGGATTTTTTAATAGTTTTTTTATTAAGACAAATCATCATTGATTTACTGTGATGTCTTGCTGTCATGTTGCATTTATGATGTGATGCTACGTGTTCTTGAATTTTTATAAATTCTTAAGTAGCTCACCTTAGGAAACTCCCTTCATGAAAATTGTTCTCGTGATGTTCTTGATATTCTATAATTTTATTGAAGCTCATTATCAATGGGTTCTTTTTCAATTGCTTTGATTTTATTTGCCCTGCTTGCTGATTTCTATTGTAATTCTCGGCTGTGATTTTTTCTTTTAGAATGTTTTGTGCATGTCTTGCATGCTGAATTGAATTCACATGTCTTCACGAGTTTTGATCCTCACCTTTCAAACTTTGTACAAAAGCATTCTTGAAAAATAAAAAAAGCATTTTACCATGCTTTTCAGACCTTTTGAATGTTGTGAAGCCATATGAAATTTCATATTCCAGTTAGATTGAATTTGATTTTTGTTCAAGTAATGCTTATGCACAAAAATTTCAAACTTTCATGTCGTCCTTAATGTTCCAAATTTTCAAATCATGTTTTGGCTTAGCAACAATGTTGTGTAAGGTTTGGACTATATTTAGGGCATCTGCAAAACTCGATCAGAATGCACAGGATGCGCCCAAGTTAGCCTTGATGATTAAATATGTTTCATAGCAGTGACACAACTTCGTTATGCTATTAACAAACTTTTCTTACAATTTTTCTTTACAATTCGCTATTTATTGTTCTTCAAATGGCTTTTGAGCATCATTTGAACTTTCATTAACCTTTAATATGTTTATTTTCATTAAACGCCTATGATTGTGTTTGGTGCTTATCAAATAAATAAGTGATCTAGTATTGGCTCACTAAAACTATTTGATTAATTGAGAACCAAGGCCCAAGCACCTGCCTGCATGTTTACTTTTCGTTATATATGTGATTTTTAGATATATGCATAGAAGTGATGCATGAATTCGTGGGATACATTTGTGATACACTTAGAACTTGTTTTAAGGGTTTCTTAGCGTTGGTTGTCGCACGAGAATACAAATGGTGGCCAATAGTTGTGAGCCTTAAAAAAATGAATTAGGATAGGTGTCCTAGAGGGACCGTCACATGAATAAAAAAGGCTGACCACAAGGCCAATTTTGATCAATTTTGGATATTGTTTCAATTCCCTAAATTGTTCTTGTTTGTTTTGCGATTGCGATTATTTTTGTGATGTTAATTGTTTCTTTCACATTTTATGTACCTAATTTGGGCATTAGATTAGGCTTAAAATATGTCCATGGAGGTGGTGGCCCCAAGACATAAAGACAACGAATGGTCGATGTCTGATTTGACCTCATTTCTGTACCCTTTATTCCTTGATATATGTTTTAGGTTGTCTCGTGTCGTATAAATGCCAGATAACTTATGGGTTTCTATCTTTCTCTTCTAATTTTTGTTTAGGATTGCATGTTAGATTTATTACTTTCCTTAAACTACTCTTTGGGTGTTTACTTACCGCATTGTCTTTAAATTCCAATTGATTGTTTTCTTCTATTTCTTTTAATAGAAATAGAATTGCATGAAATTAACCATCCACGCATGATCGCCTAGTTAGTTTCATTGACATGAAAAGGTAAAAAAGACATGCATGGACACCTTAGGAAACACGACAAATTGTTAAGTACCAAAAGGGTGCTAATAGAAATATTAGCGTAACTCAAGTCCTCGAACCCTGGAATCTCTAGTTGCGTAGAAATCGAGGGACTATTCTTGACCCTTGATTGGATTTCCTAGCCGACCCCTAAAAATGAGGCTAGTGGTGACTCTTGACTCTTATCTAGGTTGTCTTAAATAACTCATAAATAATAAATGAATCCGTCGTGAGGGGTATAGATCTACAAAACTCACCATAGTTTAGTATACCCGATGTGGAAATCTCCTAAGGAATTAAGCGATGCCATATTTATGAATGAGTACTATTAGGAGGGCTACTACAGTAACGATACCCCTAAATTCTAAATTTGATATTTACACCTAATCTCCTTTTTCAAGGTGTATCGTCCGTGGGGATACAAATCACAACAACTTCCGCTGTCACGCAAGGTACAAGCTTGGGAGAGCTCATGACCATGATCAAGCGAACTCACAAAGGTCGATGTCGAAAGATGAGGTGATGATGTCTTTTGAGACACGTACCGTGAAGGAGTTCCCATAGTCAAGTACCCCTTGACCCGACCTTTTCTCCTCACTTTGACCGAAGGCTGGGGAGGTTGGGTCGCGACAATTGCCATGAATGCAAAAAGATTTGAAACTCAATAGCCAAATAAATGTTTGCAATTGAATTGACACATTTACAATAAGTTCTGGACTTTTTTGTAATTTTTTCACTTGGGCACAGCTTGTGCCCTATTTTGGGCGTAGGCATTAATGGCTAGGCCCTTCTGTTTTGTTTGAAACTAGACCTCCAATGGCTGCGCAGCCTCAAGTTCTATCACTAAATTCCTTATGCGAAAGCTCAAAGGTAGTCCCTTGGGTAATTAGATACAGACACCATTATATTGAATTCTAACTTAAATTTGACTTAATATTAGGAGGGACCCCCTTCACTAAGGAGTGGCGGTAAATTCATTGAGTGAACCACTCACCCCGTTGATTCTTTGGCATAAGCCATTTCAAGTAATGATGTTGCGGTGGTGACTACTGGATTCTCAAATTACACTGGATTACAAGATGCTCATGGATCCCATATTGGTGTGCTTATTTTTTCAATTGAAAACAAAAATTGAAGTTGAAACAAAAGGAGTCATTGAAATTAATTTTTAGTGCTATAGGGCTCAAGTGCATCAAATGTGATTGTTCTTTGATGGTCAGAGCTTTGGGTAGTTGCTTATTTAATTACCACTTGAATTTTGTACATGTTTGATACTACCAATGGTTTCTTTTAAGTACTTTTGTAGGGAATTGTGTCGATTCGGATTTGGTGTAAGCTTTTAATTTATTCCTTGTTTTTGTTTGCCGGTATGGTTTCTAAAGATATTCCTGGAGGTTTAGATTAATAAAGAGCCTATGTTTTCCTTTTATATCTATATGTACGTTACGATTGGGCCTATTTTTTGCTCTTTTTGAGGTTATACAGGTTTTGTGAATTGGTCCGGGGATATTTTGAGGTGCAAGTGGCACGAGAAGAATTGCTTACTATGTTTAAACCTATTCTTTGGACTTGTTAAATCAATTCTCGAATATAACGTTGCGGCTTATGTTTTGTGGTGTCTAGGTGCAATGTATTATTGACACGATGTGCACATTTGCATTATAAGAATTAAAAAAAAGGTTATATAGTTCAGTGAAGCAAAACTAAGCATTTTTTTTTTACTGGAATTCTTCCATTAATGCGTATGGACCAACTTGCCAAGATGCGATATACATGGCTTGTACCGTATGACAGTTGTTTTTACGATTTAGTAGTCATCTGTCGAATGCATGCTTCAAGTGAAGTTGATCTCTTAATATGGACCTCCACCCAGTCCTTCGCGATATCTCTAAGGGCTTTAGGCACGTTTGTTTATGTTGGGTCCATTGATGTATCCACGTGAAATTTTTTCTTGGCGGGAAAGGAAGAAAGAACGAAGGTTGCTGCTATTTCCATCCATACCGCTAGAAAGATATCAAGAGAGTCTGGATGTGCAACAACCTCCAAACTTACTACCGACCTTCTATATAAAGACCACCTCATCTATATAGGACCATACTCAAAAACTGATCATCTCACATTTAGCTTGAACAAAAGCATTGGCAGCAACCACATCAAATTTTGCTTTTCATCTCCAACCTCCAGATATCATGGGTAGCCTTGAATGTGATTGCAAGCAACTGCTCAAAAACGTGGTTGGTGATGAGATTGCGATGAACCCTCTCGATCTTGGAGAGTTCAGACGTCACGAACAGATGGTGGTCGAATTCCTAGTGAACTACTACAAGAACGTTGAGAAATACCCGGCTCTTAGCCAAGTTGAGCCTGGGTATCTTTCCAAATGCCTCCCGAGTTCTGCCCCGCAGGATGCAGAACCCCTGGAGGCCATACTTGAGGATGTGCAACAGTACATAGTCCCGGGCTTGACTCATTGGCAGAGCCCCACTTTCTTCGCCTACTTCCAGGCCAACACTAGCACTGCAGCAATCCTTGGAGAGATGCTTTGTACGGGCTTCAACGTGGCAGGATTCAACTGGGTCTCATCCCCTGCTGCGACTGAGCTTGAGAGCCTAGTCATGGACTGGCTCGGTAAGATGCTGGACTTGCCAAGGCCATTCCTCTTTTCTGGGAATGGCGGGGGAGTCATTGAAGGGAATACCACCGAGGCCATGATTTGCACTCTCATTGCCGCAAGAGAGAGGGTCCTGAGGAGGTCGGGACACATTTCCATCACGAAGCTTGTTGTCTACGGGTCAGACCAAACGCATTGCTCATTCCAGAAAGCTGCCCGGGTCGTGGGAATAGACCCGCAGAACATTCGGGCCTTAAAGACGACGCAGTCAACCTTGTTCGGTTTGTCCCCGGACTTGCTAAGGAATGCAATCCGTTCGGATATCGATGTGGGGCTAATTCCATTGTACCTGTGCGCCACGGTTGGGACAACTTCAGTCACAGCTGTCGACCCGCTGGAACCTCTATGCAAAGTAGCAAGCGAGTTCGGCATGTGGGTTCATGTCGATGCTGCGTATGCAGGGTCTTCTTGTATATGCCCAGAGTACAGGAAATTTCTCAATGGGGTGGAATTTGCAGATTCATTCAGCTTCAACGCACACAAGTGGCTTTTGGCCTCTCTCGATTGCTGCTGCCTCTGGGTAAAAGACCCAAATGCCCTCGTCAAGTCCTTGTCAACAGACCCCGAGTACCTCAAGAACGAGGCAACTGAGTCAAAGCAAGTTGTGGACTACAAAGATTGGCAACTTTCTCTCAGCAGGAGGTTCAGGGCATTGAAGCTGTGGCTTGTTCTCAGGATGTATGGCGTTGACAATCTGAGGAGTCACATAAGGAACGATTGCAGATTGGCTCAGCTCTTCGAGGAGCTCGTGGCGAAAGATGACCGGTTCGAAGTCTTTTTCCCGAGAAACTTCGCATTGGTTTGTTTCAGGATTCGTCCTTCTGCGGTCGCCAGCATGGCAAGTGGCCATGCAGTGGAAAACGAACATGGTGAAGCATGGGAGTTAAACGAGGGGAACAAACTCAATGCGCAGTTGCTGCACGCTATTAATGCTTCAGGTCGGGTCTTCATGACTCATACAGTGGTCGGAGGAGTTTATGTATTGCGCTTCGCTGTCGGGGCAATTTTGGTGAGAGAGAGGCACGTGATCATGGCTTGGAAGTTGGTGCAAGAACATGCGAATTCTCTCTTAAGCATGTCGGGGAGCAACACTCCTCATGCTTGACATACTGCAACGTCCGGAATAAGCTGCATAATCCTTTAGGAGTGTTCGCTCCGTTAGAGGTATTTACGTAACACTTCTTTAGAGGTTGTGCAGCCATTGAGAAGAGTGGCCTTTCCAAGATGTTATTGTCGTGTCAGCAACTAATTAAATAAATTGTTTTGTATTGATGTCTACCATGGGAAGTCCAAGAAATTGTAAGCTGGTTAAGTTATGTTTTAAGAGCGTTTGTCGTTGGCAAAGGTGGATTGTCAAGCATAGAGCATAAATTACTATTCATCCATCTAAGAACCAGTCAATGAGAGAGAGATATCAAGTGACGCGGCAAAAGGTTAGATACACCTATTGATAAATCATGCAACTGTACCATCACTATGTTAAAGGTTGGACATTTATTGGTCATTAAAACGATATGGGCGGCATTTGTCAGTTCCTTTCACCATCTTTCATTTATAGACCTCCAGTTGTCCAACAAATTTATTATTATTATTATTATTATTATTATTATTATTATTATTTTAGTAAAGGTAAGAGATATATTGACTTATAACCAAAAGCTATACAGCTATACAGCAAATACTCAGCACCAAGAACTTACACTCAAGAAGACAACAAGTCAAAACGAGTGGAAGGTTGCCGAGAAGGAGGAAACACAACCAGCGAAAAACAGTAAATAACAGCCAAAACAGTGGTAGAAAGATAGCCAAAACAGCGGCCACCAACAAAAGGAAAAGGAGTTCTCCTAATCTTGGTGTAACCGCAACATTTGAGCAGCAGCAAGTAGCCAACTAGCAGCATTAAAAGAGGAAGACAGCAGGCAGAGGTGACCCACACATCTATTGACAACAACCTACGAGGAAAGCTGATGCAGCCCCCAAAGGGCAATATCAGAAAGAATTCGACATAACATGATCGAAAATAGATGGGTCGATACTCCAATTGCGTTGAAGCCTCCTATTCCTATAAGTGTCTGCAATGTTACTGAATGGTAAGGCCTTGTCCTTAACAACTTTGATAGGTGGTTCTTCAAAGCCGCGATCGCCAATGTTTCTTCCCTAAAGAGAATATTGTTCATCTTCTTCCAAATCACATGGCAGAGGGCTCCAAAGGAAAAATGAGAAATGCATTGATGAAAATCGTTGCTTGAAAGGAACTTCATTGCCCATTGTAGATTGTCTGACCAAGACCCATTCTACCATGGGAGGTTGCATCTCGCAGCCCAAAAATATGCAAGACCAGTGGTAATGCGACAACCGAAAAATAAGTGATCAATAGAATCAGGTCTAGTATTGCAAAAGGCACATACCACGCTCTCAATCCTTCCATAAGAAAGTAAAAGTGCCTGGGTAGAAGGCGGTTCTTAGCAATAAGCCAAAGGATAAATTGATACCGCCATAAGATCGCATTGCTCCAAATAAACGCGAACCAAGGAACCAAGCCCTTCTTCAATCTGATAGCCTTTCCAAGATGTTATTCATGTGTCGGCAACTAATTAAATAAATTCCTTTGCTTGTAAGCTAGTTGAGAAGAGTTTTAAGAGCGTTTGTTGGTGGAAAAGTTAGGTCGTCAAGCATTGAGCATAAATTACTCCTCATCCATTTAAGAACCAATCAACAGTCAATCTAATAGAAAAAAAAAGATGCAGCGAGAGATTAGATGCACCTACTGATAAAATCATGCAACCGTACTATCACTATCTAAAAATTCGGACGCATATTGATCGCGAAAGCAATATGGATAGCATTTGTCACTTCCTTTCGCCACTCTTCATTTATAGACCACCAATTGCCCAAGAAATTTCAGCATTAGGCAATACTCATTATAATAAGCAGCACTAAAGAAAAGTGGCCTTTCCGAGATGTTATTCCCATGTCGGTAACTAATTAAATAAATTGCTTTGTATTGTTGTCAATGATGCAAAGTCCAAGAAATCGTAAGCTGGTTAAGATGAATTTTAAGAGCGTTTGTTGTTAACAAAGTTATATCGTCGAGCATAGAGCAATATTACTTTCAGCCATTTAAGGAGGGAGGGAGGGAGAGAGATCCGACGAAAGATTAGATACACCTACTAATAAATCAGGCCAAGCGTTTTGAACAAAAACACAAATGGAATAGATTGTCGCCAAGGAAAACACCAAACGGTCCGACAATTTGTCTGGCGATTGGCTCGATCTTCGAAACAGCCAAAATTCTAGATGGGACCGTAGACTAATCCGTAAATGGTCAGTGGTAAAGGCGATCTTGATTAAAAAATTGACCCTTGACACGTGTCATGATGGTGCCAGCATTTATATGTAACACTGACAAGCAATGTCAAGTATTCTACCCGACAATCGCACATAATTAATCAATGGGCCAATCTTGATAAGGCGCCATTGTAATATTATTTTGTTAAAGCATGCAACTGTGCTACCACTCTCTAAAAGGTTGGACATGCAATGGTCACTAAAAAAGTATGGGTGACATTTGTCACATGCTTTCACCACTTTTTATTTATAGACCGTCAATTATCCAACAAATTTCAGCATCAGGCAATACTAATTATAATAAGCAACACTTGTAACTACTGTGGCATGGTATCTTCAATTGCCAAACGTTTATGGCCTTCAATCAACCGAAGAGGGAATAACTAAGCACGGTTTACTGTCATGCCCCGATCCTCGGGCACGCGCCCATCCCTCATCTTGGTCGATTAAAAATTTGCGATATCTCAGGACGTATCGCCGATCCTTTCATTTTTATATGCACATGCAGAAGCAATTAAAAATCCCCAGACAATAAAACATTGGGATAGAACAGTAGGACTAAAGTTCAAACCCTTAAAAACCTTCACTCTTATATACAATGTGAACTATTAAATTTAATTCACATTAAACCAGTTTAAAAACAAGGTCTACAAGTAGAAGTGGGGTTCTACCAGTTACGATCCCCGTCATCCTCTTCATCATCCTCCATACTCCAACTGGAGCCTTCAGCAGATTGCACTGAACTTTCAATATCTTCAAAATCCAAGTCTACTGCATTTAGGGACCTGAAATGGTTATTAAAAAACTAATGAGACAACGTCTTAGCAAGTTCTACCCCTAAGACCCGATTAGTAAACTAATACACCTTAGGGCTGCCTATGCACAACATGAGTCAGAGGACTTACCTTGGCCTCAGATTCCATAGGCACCCTAGCAATCACATCAAAGATCGATATCTCGATCAATCGACCTAGTCGGTTACAAATAAACAAGGCCACTCACCGGTCCTTTCCATTCAATCTATCAATTCACACATCAGATCAAAGTAATGATCAATCGACCTAGTCGATTACACATCAATCAGACCATACTTTCCCCACAATGTATATGTAGTTGTCGAGCACACGTGCATTCTCTTAGGCATTAGTTCACCAAAGTGATGCATCAAATCACCGAGCCCACATGTCTCTTTTTACGATGCCCGGGCCCACGTGCATTCTCTTAGGTACTAGTTCACCAAAGTGATGCATCAATTCACCGAGCCCACGTGCCCCTTTTTTTACGATGCCGGGCCCACGTGCCTTCTCTTAGCGCTAAGTCGCCAAAGTGATGATCAATTCACCGAGCCCACGTGCCCTTTTTTACGATGCCGGGCCCACGTGCATTCTCTTAGGCGCCAAGTCTGCCAAAGTGATGCATTTAATCACCGAGCCCACGTGTCCTTTTAGATGCCATACCGAAACGTTGGGCCCACGTGCATTCTCTTAGGCACTAGTTCGCCAAAGTGATGCATCAAGTCACCGAGCCCACGTGCCCTTTTAGATGCCAATACTTAACCACCACTTTACTATTGATACTGACCATCGATACCCGATCATTTCCCAATGAAATAATCAAAAACAACAATATGGGAAGAAGAGCTCAATTAAATGGGCTGAAGAAAACGTGCGGGCCTCAAACGGAATTTACGTGAGCTACTGCTGGCTTCGTGGAGAGACTGAGTTGGCTAAAGATGGGCTGGCCTTGGCTCCACTGGGCTGAAGACACGGGCCCAATCCGCTGGATGAATTGGCAACTCCGTGGGCTGCTTCGGTGGAAAGAATCGCACGGAGAGGGAAGCAGCTCAATCACTGCTGGTCACGGCCGCGTGGAGAGGAGAAGACTCGTGGACTGGCCGACTAACTTGCTGGCGTCTTCAACGGATTGCTACAGGTGAGGATTCGGTAGAACGGCTTCGTGGGACATGGATGAAGAAGAGCGGCAATCGTGGCAGTCGATGAAGCCATTGGTGAAGGCTGGAGTCAACCAACCTGGACACGTGGAGGCCTGTTTCGTGGGCGTCGCTGCTGCTGGGCATTTGGTCTTCGGTGGCAGCGCGAGAGGGAAGCAAACCTTGGACGAGGCTTCAGTCAGTCTTGGTGGGGAGAGTTGACCAACGGGGAACAACAAGTAGTGGAGAGGGGCAGCTTAAGCGAAGATCTCGTGGCTGGTGTGAGTGGAGGGTGTGGGCTTCGGTTGGGGAAGAGAAGCAATGAAGATGGAGAGAGGTTGGATGGGGATTGCTTCGCACGGTAGAGAAATGAAAACAAAAGCAGAAACAATGAGCGGATTGGGGGAAGCCGTGCGTGAGGGAGAAGCCAATGAGGGGCCCAAAATTCTGAAATCTTAGCCTTTATCTTAATTGTTTGTCCCCACCTTTTGCCTACAAGCTTATCTTTTAGTCTCTATTACTTTCTACCAATTTAAATTCCACAACTAATCCAAAATGAAGCCAACAAAATGCTGTCCAAGCATAATTCCGAATTTCACTTAATTTAGCTTCAATTCCTCACTCAACTCCCCAAATTAAGGCTCGATTTCGTCGAATGAAAATCCCGTATCATTCTCTCACAAATCCCAACACTCAAAGGCTCACTTAAAGTCAAATTTCCTTTAATTTGGCTATCCGAATTTCCATTGATTTTCCGCGGCGTCCGAAACGATTTTCCGTAAAAGTCTTGGAATCTCTGAAAAATCTTCTGAGACTGAGTCGACACTCCTAGAATTTATTGTGACATGACAGAAGCTCAAATTTCTGAAATCGGACTCGAACTCACGGTTAATTACCATTCGACGTGTTTTTAGCGTGACCTAGACTACCGGGTAACTTTCAGGCATTTTTAGTGCAAATGACCCGTGGTGGATTTTCTTCGAGCCATGATGAACCCACTCGACTCATTGACGATTCTCGATTGTCATGAAAATCTTGAGGATTTAAATGCGGACACAGGGTACCAAAATAATAAGAAAATCAGTTTAGTGCCGATCGACGAGAATTTTCTAATTTAGTGGTGTCACCCACGATTAGCCACACATCTCAATTGAACCGACCTATCTCCGATCTCTAATCGATTTTATACTGTGCCGCAATGGCCTCTAAAGATAGACACGGTCGAGAAGCCGATTCCTAGTCGAATTCTCAAGTCTATTTGCCTTAAAATCCTTATTAATTTCCCCAGATAGCCTAGTTATCTCGAGAGTGATCAGTTCTGAGAACATCTCTATAGGCGTGTCAATGAAATGCCCGATTTATTCAGTAGGAAACTGAGTTGAAAATCTGGGATGTCACAACTCTTCCCCTCTTATAAAAATTTCGTCCTCGAAATTTAAACCTTTACTAATCCTGACGAAAGGTGGGGGTATCGTTGTCTCATTGAGTCTCACTTTCCCCAGTTGCTTCTTCAGTCCCGTGGTGTTTTCCGACCACTTTAACCAAGGGGACTTTCTTGGTTCACAAAATCCAATCTTTCTGATGGCTCTAAGCGATCTATAATCTGATTCTGCTCACGACAACTGAAATCACTGACTGCTAAACTGACTCTGAGCCTGTGATATTTCTTTCTCTGATCTTATCTCAACAAACTGAAGTTCAGTACACCCTGCTCTGTTCTGCCTCAAAAGAACTATCTGACTGATATGCTGAAACTGGAAACCTCGGTTATTCGTCATTGGTACTCCATGCAGACGAACTGTCTGACACACATACACTTCTGCATGCCTATTCCAATCAAGATCCTTCCATACGGCGATAAAGTGGGCCAACTTCATCAGTCTATCGACCACTACCTCAACTAGAGTCATTATTCCTCTGACTTCTTGGTAAACTTATCACAACATTCCATCATGATACACTTCCGTTCCCACTCTGGACTCTCGAGTGATTGTAAATATCCTCTCGGCTTACATTACTAAACTTTCACTTACTAGCACATCTGACGCTTGCAACCTGTGCGACGATAACTATCTTCATATCGGTCTACCAATGGAGCTGGCGTCGATTCTGACCTACTTGTACTGTTTGGTTGAATACTGCAACTACTACTGTGAATTCCTCACAAGGTCTCTTCCTTAAGTTCTGTACTGTCTGACAGCAGTCAACACTCACAATACTTTGGTATTCCATCTTTCGAAATCTGAAAGTTAATCTCTTCCTTATCAGTATCCTCTTACAGGATCTTCTGATCATCCCGATCTGTCAATTGAAGCGTTTGATTCTTGCTTGTATATCTGGTTCAATTTTGAGGGCGGCTATAAAAATTCAAAAGGTAGCCTACCTCAAATTTGAAAACCGAATTTCGAACCCTCTTCAAGTTAAGTCTATACTTTAGCCAGCCTGTGCACAGTTGAAGACTCTCAACTCAATGCATCAGTGACTTCTTTCTTTCCTCCGGGTTGATACCAGGTAGCACCATTCTAGTCTTGCCAAGGTTCTAATTCATGACACCGTCTCATGTTCAACTCGCGAGATCACAGTTGACAGAATGCGTGTGAAACAATCCTACTATGTTGCATCAATACGTAATCCAGTCCTCTAAACGACTCGTCACTATAAATTCCCCATCCTTCGGAACTCTAAGGAATGGTCAACACAAGTGTGGTAGCCAACTTCTACTTAAGCTCTTGGAATTTATCCACACACTCGTCTATCCATTTTTTTTTTTTTTCAGGAGTCGAGTCAATGACAACACTGATGTTAAGGCTCTTTCCACGAACTTTCTAAAGTGACTTGTCTAACCCATACGACTTCTGATCTCTGATACTATTGTTGGTCTGGGTCCACTGATAATTGACTCGGTCTTGATCGGGTCCATGGAAATTCTTTCACCATTCTCAGGTGTCTCTCGAGTTCCTTAGCATTTCTCGAATACACCAGAATATCGTTGAAAGATATAATCACAAATTGAACTCGATATTCCTCGAACACTCGGGTTGTCAAATCCATGACAGCAGCTGGAGTGTTCACCAGGTCAAACAACCTTACAGTATTCTCGTAAAGACCATATCAAATACGAATAACTGTCTTCAGTATAACCTCCTTTCTGGTTCTCAACTGATGATAATCTGTCCTCAAGTCGACCTTTAAAACATCGACACTCTTTAAAACTAGTCACACCATTCATTGATCTTTGGCAATGAACACTTGTCTTTGATTGTCACCTAATTGAGTTGACGATGGTTGATGCATGATTGCAACGAACCATCTTCCTTTCTCGCTCCACAGAACTGATATTCCCCAATTGATGCACTGATATGTATGAATTCATCATTTCTCAATCTTCATCTTCGGTTCTATCACTCAAATCACGACAACTGGTAAGAAGCCTTCAAGAGTGGCTCTGTCCTGGAGCTAGCTCGATCGCGATTTCTATCTCTTTCTTTAACGGCGGTCTGACAGTTCTTGTGACAACACATCTATAAATTCTTAGACCACTGAGATGTCCTCCATCTTCAATTCTCCAATCTATCTTAACTATGACCATCACCAAGTAACCTCGGCAATCTCCATCTAGCAAGTGGGCTGTCTTCAATCGACGAGATTAAAGAAATCGAATATTCATTTTGACTCCTAATAAACTTGATACTTTCATGTGCTGCTGGACTAAGTTGAACTGTTCCGTGACCATGATTCATTAAAACAAGAAGCTCCATGAGCCCACTCTACTCATGTAGCGTCAAAGTTACACCTCAGCAATTAGTCAAGCATGACTATTGCTAGTGATTTCCCTTTCTTTCACTTATTTCAATAAACTGAAGTTCCCTAACTTCACCAAAACTCTGCTATGATACTCTGATAGAATTTTCCCCAAAACATTCTTCCTCTGACTAGTGCTGGGTCAGTTCCATTCCTGTCCTTTTTGCCATCCTAGTGGCGTCCTAACTGAGGTAGCGGTGTCAATGTTCCATTGGACTTTCACTGATAGTCATTCACCCGATGGCCGTGCTGATCACAATCACAACACGTTCTAGCCATACCCAAACACTGGATTCATCCATGTTTCCTTCCACAATTTCGACACCTATCTGGTGAATCTTCTACCTCTTGTCAGGTGCTAGCACACACCAATTCTTGTATCGGAGACCTATCCCAAAAATTCCACGATGTGTTTTATGGCATACTTCTTCTGACCTGTCCTATCGACGGTGACAGTAGTAACCATTGTCAAGATTCCATCTACTCATGCGGACAACCCATAAATCACTGTCCGTGTTGGCAACACTTATCACAATTTCTGTCCTCAGAATACACGAGACTGATCCATACCATCTTCCATGGAACAACATGTTCCCTTTGTCTCAATGTTGACCTGACTATTCCACCCTTTCTATTGGGTGAAATAGAATACTCTTCCCTCAACATCAGTCTTTTCCCTGACCAGATTCCAAGTCTATTTGCGCTGAATCTTGACTCAGATATTGAAATCTATTTCCTGATCATCCTTCTAGGTTGAACCTCGGCAAAGGTAGCAACAACAACAACTTGATCCCGATCTTACTGGCTCATCCAGATATCAAGGAACACTTGCATCAAAAAGATCTTATCGGACTTAGGATCATTCGACGCTACTACACTAGTACCAACCTGCGGTGGCACTCTTACGCTCAAGCTGGCCAGAGTCTACACTCTGCCTTCCGAATCCACACTAATTAAAAGCGAGCAAATCACACACGACAAACAATTTTACCACTTAGCTATCAAAGACATGCACTAGCATAAATTTAAAGGTCATCCTACTACTATCCCAAAGATCATCGCACCTTATCACTCCAATTCCTTAACTTCGCTCTGATACCACTTAAACGGGATGTCACGCCCCGATCCTCGGGCACGCGCCCATCCCTCATCTTGGTCGATTAAAAATTTGCGATATCTCAGGACGTATGGCCGACCCTTTCATTTTTATATGCACATGTGGAAGCAATTAAAAATCCCCAGATAATAAAACATTGGGATTGAACAGTAGGACTAAAGTTCAAACCCTTAAAAACCTTCACTCTTATATACAATGTGAACTATTAAATTTAATTCACATTAAACCAGTTTAAAAACAAGGTCTACAAGCAGAAGTGGGGGTTTTACGAGTTACGATCCCCGTCATCCTCTTCATCATCCTCCATACTCCAACTGGAGCCTTCAGCAGACTGCACCGAACTTTCGATATCTTCAAAATCCAAGTCTACTGCATTTAGGGACCTAAAATGGTTATTCAATAACCAATGAGACAACGTCTTAGCAAGTTCTACCCCCTAAGACCCGATTAGTAAACTAATACGCCTTAGGGCTACCTATGCACAACATGAGTCAGAGGACTTACCTTGGCCTCAGATTCCACTTGCATATTAGCACAGCTCAATAGGCACCCTAGCAATCACATCAAAGATCGATATCTCGATCAATCGACCTACTCGATTACAAATAAACAAGACCACTCACCGGTCCTTTCTATTCAATCAATCAATTCACACATCAGATCAAAGCAATGATCAATCGACCTAGTCGATTACACATCAATCAGACCATACTTTCCCCACTATGTATATCTAGTTGTCGAGCACACGTGCATTTTCTTAGGCACTAGTTCACCAAAGTGATGCATCAAATCACCGAGCCCACGTGTCTCTTTTTACGATGCCCGGGTCCACGTGCATTCTCTTAGGTACTAGTTCACCAAAGTGATGATCAATTCACCGAGCCCACGTGCCCTTTTACGATGCCGGGCCCACGTGCCTTCTCTTAGCGCCAAGTCGCCAAAGTGATGCAAAGAATCACCACCGCCCACGTGCCCTTTTTACAATGCCGGGCCCACGTGCATTCTCTTAGGCGCCAAGTCTGCCAAAGTGATGCATCTAATCACCAAGCCCACGTGTCCTTTTAGATGCCATACTGAAACGTTGGACTCACGTGCATTCTATTAGCACTAGTTCAGCCAAAGTGATGATCAAGTCACCGGTACCCACGATCCCTTTTAGATGCCAATACTTAACCACTACTTTACTATTGATACTGACCATCGATACCCGATCATTTCCCAATCAAATAATAAAAAACAACAATTTGGGAATATATCCTAAAATTCCACATTTAATTTAATTCAGCACAATTCAAAGCTCAAATAAATAAACAGACTGCACCACGACAATTGGAATGAAATTCCGGTCCCCGGCCATCCCGGTTGAATTTCCGGAAAAATAAATAATAAATAATTAATTTCGAAAATTAATTAATTAATTTAATATAATTTCTAAAAATACTAACCAAGGCCAAAATCATTAAATTAAATACCAATACGGACCCGGAAAATTCCCGAACCCTTCTAGATAAATAGCATAATTTTTCTAGGCCTCACTTAATCTAATCTAACCACCTACCATGCATAATTGAATAATTAAATTTCTAATTTAATCTAACTAACCACCTAATTCCTAATTAAATAAATCTAAACAACCCTTAGGCATAATTAGCAAACTAAGAAAGCATTAGTGAGTAAAACTCACTTGATAAACGCGAAGATCGGAAACCACGACGGCGACGTGACGGCGGCCGAACTTGGGCCGACTTGCTTCGCGGGCCCAAGATGGGCTAAACTTGCTGGGCCTCGCTGAAATACAAATGATGCCGGGCTTGAAATTCAAATTGAGATGGGTTGACTGAGCTTGAAGACTTTCGTTGGGCTGAACTGCATCTTGTTTGTGCTTGAAAACTGGACTGAAAAGACTTCAATTGGGCTTGCGAAGTGGCTGCAATTGGGCTCATGGCTGAAGAGCTCAATTAATGGGCTGAAGAAAATGCGCGGGCCTCAAACGGAATTTACGTGAGCTACTGCTGGCTTCGTGGAGAGACTGAGTGGGCTGAAGATGGGCTGGCCTTGGCTCCACTAGGCTGAAGACACGGGCCCAATCCGCTGGATGAATCGGCAACTCCGTGGGCTGCTTTGGTGGAAAGAATCACACGGAGAGGGAAGCAGCTCAATCACTGCTGGTCGCGGCCGCGTGGGAGGAGAAGACTCGTGGACTGGCCGACTGACTTGCTGGCGTCTTCAACGGATTGCCACAGGTGAGGCTTCGGTAGACCGGCTTCGTGGGACACGGATGAAGAGGAGCGGCAATCGTGGCGGTCGATGAAGCCATTGGCGAAGGCTGGAGTCAACCAACCTGTGCAGTTGTCGACTGAGTAAAGTGGAGGCTCGGTCGGCGCTAAAGTTGAATGGCGTGAGTGGCCGACAGGGTCAACAAACGGCAAGGAGCAGCTTCGGTTGACTTGGACACGTGGAGGCCTGCTTCGTGGGCGTCGCTGCTGCTGGGCTTTTGGTCTTCGGTGGCAGCGCGAGAGGGAAGCAAACTGTGGACGAGGCTTCAGTCAGTCTTGGTGGGGAGAGTTGACCAACGGGGAACAACAAGTAGTGGAGAGGGAGAGGGGCAGCTTAAGCGAAGATCTCGTGGTTGGCGTGAGTGGAGGGTGTGGGCTTCGGTTGGGGAAGAGAAGCAACGAAGATGGACAGAGGTTGGATGGGGATTGCTTCGCACGGTAGAGAAATGAAAACAAAAGCAGAAACAATGAGCGGATTGGGGGAAGCCGTGCGTGAGGGAGAAGCCAATGAGGGGCCCAAAATTCTGAAATCTTAGCCTTTATCTTAATTGTTTGTCCCCACCTTTTGCCTACAAGCTTATCTTTTAGTCTCTATTACTTTCTACCAATTTAAATTCCACAACTAATCCAAAATGAATCCAAAAAAAAATGCTGTCCAAGCATAACTCCGAATTTCACTTAATTTAGCTTCAATTCCTCACTCAACTCCACAAATTGAGGCTCGATTTCGTCAAATGAAAATCCCGTATCATTCTCTGCTAGTCCCCAACACTCAAAGGCTTAGCTTGGAAGTCGAAATTTCCTTTAATTTGGCCTATCCGAATTTCCGTTGATTTTCCGCGGCGTCCGAACCGATTTTCTGTAAAAGTCTCGAAATCTCTGAAAAATCTTCTGAGACTGAGTCGACACTCCTAGAATTTATTGTGACATGACAGAAACTCAAATTTCTGAAATCGGACTCGAATTCACGGTTAATTTCCATTCGACGTGTTTTTAGCGTGACCTAGACTACCGGGTAACTTTCAGGCATTTTTAGTGCAAATGACCAGTGGTCGATTTTCTTCGAGACATGATGAACCCACTCGACTCATTGGCGACTCTCGGTTGTCGTGAAAATCTTGAGGATTTAAATACGGACATAGGGTACCAAAACAATAAGAAAATCAGTCTAGTGCCGGTTGACGAGAATTTTCTAATTTAGTGGTGTCACCCACGATTAGCCACACATCTCAATTGAACCAACCTATCTCTGATCTCTAATCGATTTTATACTGTGCCGCAATGGCCTCTAAAGATAGACACGGTCGAGAAGTCGATTCCTAGTCGAATTCTCAAGTCTATTTGCCTTAAAATCCTTATTAATTTCCCCAGATAGCCTAGTTATCTCGAGAGTGATCAGCTCTGAAAACAGCCCTATAGGCGCGTCAATGAAATGCCCGATTTATTCAGTAGGAAACAGACTTGAAAATCTGGGATGTCACAGTTACCGCAATGCCGTTCCTTTTTTCCTTATCTAATCTTACAAGTTTTAACATATATGTCATGGGGCGTTTACGCTCCGCTTGTTTCGCGGTAAATAAATGATTTGGAAAATATTTTCTTGAAAATGAACACTTGTATCACGTATAAAAAATTAACAAGCAAAAAAAAAATATATATTTTTCATGAAAATATTGAAACAAAATTTTTTGTTGATAATGCAAACATTTCTCATTGATAAACTATTTTAACCGATACAAGTGATTGTTTTCAATATAATATTTTATAAATAATTTATTCTTCGCGAAATAATTAAAGCCTTAGTTCAACAAATTAAAGATTTGAATATTTTTTCGATACAATTTGATCCGTATGTTATTCTTGTCTTTTATTATAGGCAATAAAAGAAATATTTGTTGGCACTTGCCAAAAATCAATATAGAAATAACGCTTCCATAAAAAAAAAAAAAATGTATTGTTTTCTACCATACGCAAAGCAACATTTGTCCCCTTCGTTTTGTGCTGCCTCTTAAAATAATACATCAAAGTAAATTTCCAAATTTGGGAAGGTTTTTAGTTTGAGTAGGTTTCCTAATTTTAGTAATTTTAATTTTGAGAAGGCTTTTGGTTTGAGTAGGTTTCCTAATTTTAGTACTTTTAAATTTGAGAAGGTTTTTGGTTTGAGTAGGTTTCCTAATTTTAGTAATTTTCCTAAGAGTGATTGTCTAATTTAATGCTTCCCAGTGTGTCCATATATAGTAGAGGCATTCTTTATTGGAAGAATTCAAATTGTTGATAATGTAGGAGGATCTTGAGTTATTCTTTCGATTGTTTCACCAATTATTTAGTGGTGAATACTAAAGTTTTTTGTCCATCATTGGTGGAAGATTATTTTATATCTTGGTGGTGAACTTTTCTATTCCAAATTTATTCTTCCTCAAACACACCAAACACTTTCATTCATGTCATCATACGTTCAACAACTTCTGAAAACTCATCATGATTAAGTTGGTATAGGATTTTCTTAATTGAACTAGTTGGGTGAGTTCTTACATTCTCCGTTTTCTACTTCCTTTGGGAACATGATGAGAGATTCTTTCTAGGAGGCTTGACTTGGGAACAAATTTGCAATGAAAGGTCCAACCGTGCTATAGGTAATCTCCAACTACAGGTGGAGCAAATCCTCAATCTCCTAAGAATCAATCTAAACAAGGATAGCCACGGAGACCACCGGGTCATCTTCCACAACACGTTGATCTAGAGTACCATCAAAGCTTCAGTGATAAATCCAACATTACTTGTCACGACTTTCCGAAGGTGAACCTCTAGGGGGAAATTAATGGATTACTAAGAGTGACATTGAGCACAAACATTCCCAAGCCCTACTAATCACAACTTGCTACTCAATTTAACTATGTGAGTCGTCTTACCCTTTGGAGCCATCACTAATCTATCATAAGTTGTAGATACCCAAGAAAATGTGGGAGTACATTTCATTTCAGCAAACTAGAGATTCATTGATACGAGAACTTGATTATGCAAGATTAATTTAATGCTCTTCCGTTACCTTTTCTCTTTACTTTGAAAAATGTTTTGCATGCAGTCTTTGTCAATTTTTATCCTTTGCCACTAACATGCGAGGGGTGATCTTGGAAGTGTGCAATCACGAAAGCAACACTCAATAATCAAAACAAAAAAATAAATTTCAGAGAATTTAAAGAACCCGAATGTGCTAGGCAAAGCTGTCCAATATTTAGATTGAAGACTTCTATAAATAAAGATTAGCATAGCTTGGAAGAGGTTACATGGTATACAGAGCCGTTGTGCTTTGAGATAGAAATTCTCTCTATAAAGGTTTAGCTTCATAACATCAAATAATCAAGTGTACAAGTGTAAGAGTAGTCCTTATATCTTGATAGTGCGATCTATCATTTGAAACAAACAACACTTGCCAATTATAACTTGCAAGGCTGAATATTTGTGGAATCTAGCCATTGTTTGGCTATTAGATAGAGTGGACAATATAAAGCTAAACTACCATAAATAATCATGTGATTTACCTTCTTTGTCTGTTATCTGCTTTAACTAATCACTATCATCAACACGCTGATCAACATCTCACATAATTTGGTTTGGTGATTGTTGTGTTATTCCATGAAAGATTTTTAGTATCCTCACTTGATCTATTCAACCCCCTTCTAGGTTGACTTGTTAATATTAACATATATTGTATGGCTAAATTGTTTATTATGGAGTTTTGAAAGAACTAACAATGTAGGGTTACATATTTCGTATTTGACAAATAAATATAATTAAGAGATCAATACAAAATATCCTTCATTTATATATCACATTCCGTACAAAAAAATATATTATAATAAAATTACTCATAAAGGTTTCTGTAACATAACTGCTTATGTTTCAACAAGTACAATGGAATGTACAATAAACACAATTATCGTGAGTACAATTTAGGACACCCATCATGACGAAATATTTTTTTGTACTTGTTAAGTAAATGATTTTAGCAAATTGAGAAAGAAAACATGACAGCCCATATTTAAATTATAAATGATAAACACTCATTAGATCTTTCGTGTTGTTATATGAGATAAACAATAAAGCTCACTGCATGCTATCGCCAAGCTTGAATAGAAGACATTTAACACATGCACGCACACACGCACATTTATTTTCTGGATACCTTGTTGATGATTAAGTTTAGCTTCATTATAATGGACCTTTTGCCGTGCATCTTGCGAAACAATTTGAGGAGTACTTTGAATGATTATTAGATTGTCTGCATTCTTTGCATGGTCTAACATGACAGTAATGGTCTGAGCGAATACTGATTCAAAAGAGAATGTATTGCTCTAGCTGATTCACCTTTTCCTCATTGCTGTAGTCCGCTCAACAACTCTTTTCTTCTGAGCCAGCTTGTTTTAGACCTACAATCTGCAAGCCTTTGTATAGGTCATGTTTTGGGTGTGTTGAATGTGCCTATAAATATCATTATCATTTAAAAACAATTGAGCTCTTGCGGTGGTGAGTTCACGGACACAATGTCCCTGACATAAGTGTGCGATGAACATTAGCACAGGTGAGTTAAAATTTCTTGATCTAAATTTTCTTTGCAGTTAGGAAGAAACTGCTATAAAATCCTAGTCGGAGATTTTGAAGTACCAAATGAGACTGTGTATACAAAGTTCATTAGAACTTTGTATTTTAAGCGATTTAGCATACGCGTGATTGTTTGAATTCGTCACATTCTACATAGTTTTGCTTCGTGTAAAGAAGACAATCAATGTTGTGTAGTTGTGGTGGTGCTATGGTATTACTAAATGCTATTAATAAATTGACTTTAAAAAAGAAGAAGTTATACCACATGATAGCCCAAACTCGAGCCCATTTGGCTCAGGGGTTATGCCTGGGTACGGCCCGTGCCATGTTTTGGGCCTTGGCCAGATCAGGGGCATGGGCCTTAATGGCCCGGTCAGCCCTTCTTTTTTCTTTCTTCTTTTTTTGAAACTCGACCTCCAATGACTATGCAGCCTCGACCCATAAGTTCTAACATTGGATCGTTTTTTTTCTTTAAAAAAAAAAAAAAGATCAGCAACCATTAGCTGTTAGGGCAAAATAATAAAAAAACTATTGGCTAAGTCCATAAATTGACCCCCCTTTTCTCTTTTTTAACCATTTCTCAATCTTCACTCACATATCACTTTCAAGTGCTATGGCCGTCTAAAACTATTTCTCAACATTATTTGTTTCCTTTCACACTAGAAAGATTTTATCGCATTTTAAACTTCACAATAGAGAAGAAAAACAACTACGACACCAACAATAACTGTGTTCAACCATCCCAACACAATTAGGTTTCACCTTGCCAATGCCGTGAAGACTTGTTCTAGGTATTGCAACAACAATGTATATGTGCCGGCTTTGCGCCAGCAACCAGCCACATTCAACGACAATGGGACAGAACCCCCCAATGATTGGGAGTAATTCCGTGGGCAAATGCTCGAAGGTAGTCCCTTTGGGGATTAGATACTATAATATTGAATTCTGACTCAAATTCAACTTAATATTAGCAGGGCTTCCCCATCATTAAGGAGGGTGTTAAATTCACTAAGTGAACCACTCATCCCATCGCTTCTTTCGCATAAACCATGTCAGGCTAATGATGTTGTGGTGGTGATTCCTGGAGTCTTGAATTGCCCTAGATTACGAGATGCTTATGGATCCCATAATGATGCACTTATCTTTCAACTGAAAACGAAAATTGAAGTTGAAAAAACAGCAGCAATTGAAATAAATTTTAAGTCCTGTAGGGCTCAATTGCATCAAATGTGGATTGGTCTTTGATGGTTAGAGCTTTTCGTTGTTGCTTATTTAATTTTTGTTTGAATGTTTTAAATGTTTGTTACTACCAGTGGTTTCTGTAAGTAAAGTTGTTAGAGAACTGTTTCGATTCGGATTTGGTGTAAGCTTTATTTTATTCGTTAATTTTGTCTGCCGTTGTAGTTTCTAAAGATATTCCTCAAGGTTTAGATTAGTAAAGAGCCTATGTGTTGCTTTTTATCTCTATGTATATACAGGTTTCGTTGTGGCTGCCTCGTCGGATTTGAGAGAGAGAGAGAGATAGAAGAAACGTAAGTTTCAATTGCTACGAATGCAAGCTCGGAATACACGCCTCGTGGCACCTCATACAAAAGTTGATCGTCGAATCTACAATTTGCTCTATGACGCGTGCGGGAAGGAAATGGACCTCTTGATGTTTGGATCCTTTTTTGCGAGAAATGTGATTATGGAACCTTTGTCTGCGAATCTACTTAATTTGTTCTTTCATAATGGAATTGGTAAGGAAAAAACAAACTCTCTTACAATCAGGAGTTTATTATTTTCTAAATTGTGCAAAATAAACCTGAGTTTCATATTTGGAGCGGTGGCTGACATCAACAATGTCCCATCAAGGGACGCCTAACCCTCACTTGCTCTTGCGGCGAGCATCCTCGTTCTCTTTATTTCGAGGTACTTTTTTTTTTCTTCCTCTTCTGAATAAATATATCATGAGTCCTAAAGTTTATTACAAAAGTATGATCAAATTTTTTAAAATTTCAAAAAGTGAAATTAAATCCTAAAATTTATCAAGTTAATGTAATTAAGTCATTCTGTTAACTCTATTAACACCTAAATTTTGGTTAAGTATTTATGACAAATATTGAATAACAAAAATTAGGGACCAATTGGGCCTTAACAAAAAGGATTTTCGTATCACCTAGATCTTAGTTTTATTTTACTGTATTTTCGGATTAAAAAAAAGGGGCACATGGGGGCTGGGCTTTCACGTCCAGCCCCTTCTTCTTCTTCTACCCGCACGGGCCTGAGCCCAGCTCAGCCCAGCCCCTCCTTTTTTTCCTCCCTCCTTCCTCATTTATCTCTCTTCGCCTCAGCAACACGCACGGAAGAGGCCGGACGCGCACGGGGCTGGACAAAAGAGGAAAAAAGTGACGTACATGGAGTAGCGCGAAGATCGGCGAGAGAGGCGGCAAGATCCTCGATGGTCGTTGTCGCCCTGACGCCGCTGCTCATTGCTTCGCTGACCTGCCACCGATTCGGCTCACGGCGCCACCGTGACTGAGAAAGCCTGAAGTGATCGAGCTACCGGCCGCGCCACCGTGACTGAGAGGTCTAGGCTGACTGCTGTCGCTCGCCATTGTCGTCTCCATTGGGGCTCGTGACAGAGGAGCTAAGGAAGGTGCAAACCGGGTGGCAATTGCAAATCAGGTCAAGTGTGCCGGTCTCAGTCAAGTAGGGTTCCTGGCTGCTGGGTATGGCAAATGCGGGCTGGGCCTTTATGTTTTTTAGAGAATATGTTGTCGAACTGGGCTCATTTGTTGAGCCCATTCATGCCGAGGACCCCAGCCGGCAGGCCTAGGTCAATCCAGCCTCGGGTCGATGTGGGGGTCCGACCCGGCTCCGCTAGATTATATGATATAATATAATAATATTATTTTAATATAAAATATTTTAATAAAAATAAAAAAATTATTTTTGGTTTTCCAAATAAATAAGAAAAAACCAAAAATAATTTATATTTTCCAAAAAATAGAAAAAGCCAAAAATAGTTTTTTTTTTTAACAAATGCATGCAAAAAATTTTGAAAAAAAAAAACTATGTTTAAGTTCTTGGAAACAAATATAGATTTATTCCAATTATGCTCTTATGATGCATGGATTTCTATTTTCTCAGTTTGATTAGGTACTAGAGAGGCATTAGTGATTAATTAGTGTAATTAAGTCACCGATTCTAGTTTCTCTGGTTGCGCATGAATGAAGTATTAACTCATCCCAAATCGATTAATGGCGACTCCTATTTAAAATTGACTTGCAGATTAATCAAACCATAAGTTGCAAATTAATGGGCTTGGGAAAGCCTAGGCTAAGCTTAATACTTAGCGAGCCATTAGCCTCCGCACGTGCCCACACGTAAGAGGGCGCCGAAAAAGGAGGTCGCAATAGTTTGACGACTCCGTTGGGTATTGATTTTTGTGGACTAAGGCCTTTTTGTCTTGTTTAAATGTTTTCCTAACTTGGGTATTTATTTCTGTGCAAGTTAGTAGCTTTAGGATCAATTTTAATTTTGTTAAAATAAAATGCTTTGTAATGATAAACTACTATGCATGCTTTAATGTTTTAGCATTCCATTGCGACACACACAACTTGGCTGCCGGACCTGGGCTGCCACAAGATATTTTAGGATGGTGTTAAGAAAGATACCACCTCGAATGCGAGATTGTGATGTAGAGGTCGCCTTTTTTTTTCGTCGAAATTCTTTAAGTAGAGCCGAAGTTATGAGGATCTAACATTGACGCAAGACTGCAACGGTCAGATCACCTTTTAAATTCACCAAGCCTTCTTAGTTAGACATCGAGCCGTACATATCATGCGCATGTTTATGTGCTTGCATTTTCTTTAAAAGTGAAGCGATTTCTTTACCCTTATTTTGCTCAATCTATTTATTTTATTAGCCCATGGCAATTTAGGTCAGTCTTTCGGAACCTAGTTTATATGCAATGGGAAGAGACGATATCCAGTTCATTCCCACTTCCAAAACAGAGCTCTTTAGATGGTAAGGTCAATTGGACCAAATTGCCCAAAAGCGCGTGAAAGCCAAAATCGGTCATCTCTTGTCGTTGTTCCAAATCCCCGTTCGTCCCAAAGTCCTACAAGCAATAGCACATTTTTGGTGCCCTAGGGCATCTACCTTTATGTTCGATAGGTTTGAGCTAAACCCCAACTCTAAAAGAATACAACGCCATTGTCGGAATGCCCCTCGAGAGTAAGCTTGTTAGGCCACCAACAGGCATTGACCCACTACATGGGTTAGCACGACTTTTAAGAACTGAAATTCATGTTGTAAGGTTCTTGAAGCCAACCATTATACTTGCCCACTATCGTTTTTGACTGACAGTTTTGAAAATCAACCAGTGATCCAAAAAGTGAGATTTTCCTTCTAGCTTTTTTCGGGTTCATCATTTTTCCCTATCAAAAAGATGCTATAAGTCCTTCAATGGCATAAGTGGTTGATCAAGTCTTGAGGGGGAAAAATTATGTCAATATGATTTTAACCTAAACATTCATGTCCCTTAATCCTTTTAAAGAAAATATGGAAAAAATCATGCGGGCCTCCCCGGAAATTTTATAGGTTTGGTTCTTTTCTCACTTAAGTGAATTTGGATGCCACATGCAATTGTCTGAAATAAATGATTTCGAAAAATCACTACAGAGATTTGTGGTTCTAAGTCCATAAATCCCCAACCAAAGCCACTTTAACTAGATAAATTCCTTAAGGAACCCCGCTCCTGAGGCATTCATGTTGTCATGACCTTGACTCCATCTCTAGGGTCACGAGCTGCAAGGGTTATTTTCGTGGCGTCCCAAGTGCGTCGCCGTCCCATTTCTTTTTATCTTTTCATTAAGCACATGCGGAAGCGTACATACAACACCCGAACAACAAGCAGCTATGAAAACAACAATTTAAAAATATACAATTACATAAGTTATATTTACAAGCCATTTTTGTCTTGGGCCGTTATATTTATAACCATTACATCTTCAAAAGGCCGAGGTAAATCTTAACTCCTCTAGCGAGACTGCAACCCCTCCATACCTACAATCTGAAAAATAATGGGATGAGTCATGGACTCAGTAAGTAAAACCCCTAATTTTATCTCATCATCAAAATCTAGTAGGTACAATACTCGTAATGCAATATCGATGGCAAATCATTAGCAAACTTATTGCTACACCTCAACTACATGTAGATGTCCATTGCAACACGCTTCAATGCATGCCTACATTTAGCTTGTTAATGAACATATCAATATATCATACTTATGCATATACCGGCACTTATGCAAATTCATTTATCGTCGTCCTGGCTCAACTAAGCCCTCCTGGCTCAACCGAGACATCCAGCTTCAAGCTAGGCATCTTGGCTCAACTAGGGCATTTCGACTCAACCGAAGCATCCTAGTGCTAGCTCACCAAGGCATCTAGGCTCAACCTAGGCATCATGGTTTAACCAGGGCATCCCGGAACTAACTTACCTGAGGCATCCGGGCTCAAACCCAAGCATCCTGGCTCAACCAGGGTATCATATTCAATGAACGAGGCATCGCCGCCAACACTATGTGGCGATGAGCGCTTTTTCCTCCTTAAATCCACACACAAGTACATCACACAAGCCAATTTTTCATCTCTTATCTTAGTCAATGTATGCAAGGCCCGAGGGTGTGCTCATGCAAGGTGAACTAATGAACAACTCTTGTGTTTTATTAAATCAAACTCATGCCGGATGTGATTCGGGCTTGTGACCTTGACTTGGAACCCTTCTATTGGGCTTTAGCATTGTCCATAGTCACCGAGACCTCTCCTCGACATCCGGGTGTGCTCGACACTCATGCGGGATCATGAACTTACACGAGTGAGTACATCACTAAACTCGACGATGTAGGCTATCGCCCTAGCTGAGAGTTAGAGATTCTACTTACCTTCAATGAACCTCAATGAACTATAGGTAGTTTTACCAATAGAGGGCTGTCTGATGAGGCAATGGGCGAGCAAGGCCAATAGAGGGAGAGAGGGCAACGGTGAGAAAGCGTGAGAAAAAGAGAGAGGGAGAGCAAGTGAGGGAGAAGAGATGGGGTGGCATGTGAGGTATTGGGGGGAATGCTTCTATTTATAGGTAAATCTCTCATCATTACCCTTCTAAATTGACCAATAGGATTTTTTTTTTTGGATGGCAAGCCTAGGTTGGTAAGGTGGCAAGGCGGCAAGGCTAAGGAGTGGCTAACCTAATCCCTAGGGCCACACTTGGTCCTTCTCTTATTGGGCAATTTGGGATTTGAGTCATCTTTGTAATGATGACTATATTAATTAGGGGACACCTAAGCCTTATGACTCAACCTAGCATTAATGCACTATGGTCCAACAGCATTTAATGTATCTTTATCCCAATCCAAGAAAACTCTAGATGGCTTGCTCCTCAAGTTGGGCGTGCAGCCCCTTCCTCTCCAAGTTTGGCGTGTGACCTCCCATTCTAAGTTGAAAAACAATTTTGATCAACTTTCGAAATCAGTGTCATTACCTTAACAAACGGGCTCGAAAAATTATAAAATTTTAATATGTTGTTGAGAAGATCTTAAGAAACATTTTTCATGGGAAGCTTAGCCAAATTCATGATGTGGAAAGAGAATAAATTCATTGAACACAACCCAAAAAATCTTCCGTCGAGCAGATTCAATAGTCAAAGAGAGAGACTCATTTCGAAATCCAAATCTTTACAAAAATCTTTGAAATTTCAATATGTTATAGATACAGATGCCATTTAAATTTTTTGTGAAGGAATAATATCCAAATTCGAAAGGGAATATTTTATAAGAATTCGAGAAAGCAACTTGGTTACTGTTTTTACTACATGGGACAGGTTCTAGATACTGAATGATTGTGCCCTTGTCCCAACCATTTCATCTCAGAAAAATATGAAATATAAGTATGTTTTAGATCAAGATGTTTAGAACAACTTTCATGAAGGAAGTTTATTTAAATTCGTACCACACGAATCTATGTAAAATTGGCAAATACCGCAAGTCCAATAATTTCGAAAATCAAATGTGGCAATCTTAGTTGGAAAAAGAAGGCGTCCCACTTGGTCAAGAACTATTAATTGTCGGGCATCATTATCTCCTAATCTTTCAACCAGGTCCTAGGTTAGCTTGGACACTTCATCTCGGCATTGAATAACTATAAGTCAAATGTCATTAATGTGCTCTTAGCTTGTCTAAGAAGGTTTGACTTGCTTGCTCTTTCTTCCAATGGATGTGTAGTCCATTTCTTGACCTCCAAGATCTCCTACTTAGTTTAGGGTTATAACTAGGCTAGGCTATAGGGACACATAAGCATTTACATTCATCATCCTCATTTAATGCTTTTCATACTTGTTCACACTTGTTCACACTTGTTTTCTAGGACGGTTTGACTAACCTAAGGCCTATCTAGCTTATCCTCCTAGTTGGGACAAAAATAAGGGTCGAAATCAAAGATGTCACACGTGGTGTGCTAGTTGGTTCCACGAAAAGAGAGCCCGCTTTGCATGCAAATGTTGCAATCCGATCCTGTTGCTCGGCCTCACCGGTGCCATTCCTTATTACCTATATAAGGTGCCACATCAGTATAAAGCCCTTCAAGAGATCCTGTGGTCTCTCAAAACAAAAATTCATCCAATCCTTTTCACCAATAAAAGCCACGATTATGCAATCAAGATTCACATTATTGAGGATACATGGAGCAAATGCCATTGCAAAAGGATCGTGGTGCCTGAAGGGCTCAAGGGACAGGAAAAGACCCATCACGCCTCTAAATCCTACATCCATAACCACCAAATCCGGGCAAGACTGTGACTGTTGGTCCAGGCCTAGTTAGCAAAATCAGTCAACAGGAGCAAATTGAGCATCTTTGAAGGGACTTGGCGATAAGCTGGGTATATGTCTCGGAGCCAGTCTGAGAAAGCAAACAGCTTTGCAAGACCAAGACTCCTCACTACATATAAAATAGTGATAACGTGCCCATAGCGTCAATGTTTAGAAAGTTTCATCTTGTTCATAGTCCCATTATTTAGGGACTTCTGTTTAATGGGGAGAACTACACTATCAGTGCCATAAGTTATGTACGGCGCTCACTTTGGTGCCAAAAGTTTCCGTCGGATCACTTAAGTGCCAAATCGGAGGAAAAACGATGACTTTGGTGCCACCGGCGAAAGATTCCGGCCAAAATGATTACATGGCTTTTAAAAAAAAAAATCGACAAGGCCTTAAACGACGTCATTTTCGGTCCTCCTTAAGAAAACGACGTCGTTTTGCCGTCCTACATGGATAGCCTCACAAAAACGACGCCGTTTAACTCATTTGGGGATTTTTTTATTTTATTTGGGGATTCAAAATTAAGGTTTCGTCGCTCGGCCTCCACCGTCGCTGGGCCGCCGTTGCTCGCTCAGCCGCCATTGCTCGGCGCTGTTCGGACGCCCTCAATGGCACATGAGGGAGCACCAACCTCGGTCACCGGAGCCTAGGTACTAGAAGACGCAGGCCAGGCACTTGTCGAGGAGATCGGAGATGGAGAGGGAGACATCAATGGCGGTGCACTCGTTGGCGGCCTCCCCGAGCACCGGCTAGATCACAGCCTTTGACTTGGCTGCCGAGTGGCTGTCGTCGGGGTTGGGGTCGGGGTTGGGGTCGGAGCCGTGGTCACCGAGTGGCCATCGTCGGGGTCGGATTGGGGTCGGGGTCGGAGCCGTGGCCGCCGAGTGGCCATCATCGGGGTCGGGGTCGGGGTCGGAGCCGCGGCCGGCAAGTGGCCATCGTTGCGCCGAGGTCGAGGCGGGGTCGGGATCGGAGCTGCGGTCGCCGAGTGGCCATCGTCGGGGTCGGGGTCGGAGCCGCGGCCGCCGAGTGGCCATCGTCGCGATCGGGGTCGAGGTCGGGGTCAGGGTCGGAGCTACGGCCGCCGAGTGGCCATCGTCGGGGTCGGGGTCGGAGCTGCGGCCGCCGAGCATGGGGGCCGTCGAGGACGGCGAACGGCGTCGTTTTGGTGTTAGGATGCTGACTGTACTCTCCAGTGAGCCACATCAGCTTCAAAAATTAATAAAAAAGTGCCACGTCGGATTTCCGGCGAACCGGATCGGAGTTGGCACCAAAGTGAGCGTTTTTCAAACTTTTTGGCACTTAAGTGATCCGACAGAAACTTTTGGCACCAAAGTAAGCCCCGTACACAACTTGTGGCACTGATAGTGTACTTATCCCCTGTTTAATGTCTAGTATTTCATTCTATTATTTTAATTCTAAGTTTAGATGTCAGAAATGTCCTGTCTACGAAATCCTCTTTGATAAATAAAAACAGCTGGACCGTTACCATGTGTCAATCGTCATTTACTTTCGCGTCCATTCATCGTTTTTGCAACGCCAGGTTATTATGAATCGCTGGCCACCAATCGCCCATGTATGACCTCAAGCAACAGTGGCCAATCAGAGTGATGCACAAAACTGTCTCGCTAATATTGAAGATGGTGTGGGACAAATGTCCACTGTCCTTTGACAAATCTCGATGCAAATGGAGTCCACTCAGACCAAGTCCAACCTCGTGGCAGCTTTATCATAAGAAAACACACTAGTGACACCTGCAAATTTGGCAAAGGATGACCAACATGACAGACACTTTGCAAGGATCATGAAGAAGCTAAGCCAATTGCAGGATCAAGATCCCATTGGTCTGTCTCGTTATGTCGCTGTTAAAATTTCAGAAGAGCTCAAAGTGCCTAAATGTAAGGGGTACGCCAATGCCTCTTACCCAAAGGCCTATTTTTAGGCCTATTTGGTCCGAAGGATGATTCAATCGTACCAATCAAATCTGACTGGTCTCGCCCTATGATGGTACATTATAAGGAGGATTAATCTTCTTAAGACTTGAGAGGAATTGACTGATGCTTTCCGCAAAGAATATGATGTTGACATCAACATCAACATCACCCCATCTTGCGAAGGACTGCTATATATAGAAACAAAGAGAAGTGACTCCTTTAGGGCACATGCCATGACATGGCAAAGCCTGACTGCCTAGTTCAACTCCCAGCCGACAAAAGAAATATCGATGAGAAAAAATATCGATGCAGCCTTGCATAAGCTTCCCATTAAGAAAGGCAAGGATCCCATGGACAATGTCAACACTATAAAACCTATTTAGACTGGAGCATGGCAACATAGTTTCCCTGGCTTACCGCAAGAGCTAGGGTCCAAAGAGTGCCGAACTCCATCAACCTAGGGAGCAAAACTCCACCATCTCCCTACCCCCTTGATAGGCTCAAGCTGGCAAAGCGAAGGGCTTTACTTAAGAGGTCAGGACCAGGTGTCTAGAAAAGAAAGCCTAAGTAGTCCAAGCCAATGCTTGCCACTAAACGTAGGCAAAATCTGATAGACAATGAACCACCACGCCAAGGCTTCAAATATCGTTTGTGGTATAGTCCCAAGAGCTACTAGTATTATATAGATGAGGTCAGCCATTTATCAAATGACTGCCTCCCACCCGTGCACAAGATCCAAAGCTTGTTAGAAGGAGGAACATTCGCCCTTCAAGGTTTATCTCCTAATGGGCTGCTAAATTTGTCACTTGACCATGAGGATGACGTAGACATCTCATCCTCGGTTGGAAATTTCGACCCAAAAGAAAGCAATGATATGATCTCGGAATAATCCAGCCTCCCTGAAGTATCAGAATTCATCACCGTAATGAATGGGATGTTGATGCAATAGGAAGACTAGTCGCCTAACCAAGACATGGCGGATCCATCCCGCCCTCACATGATTATGATTCCTAGAGAAATGGGAGTCCCTAATCTCCGTAAATATAATGAAACGACTTGTCCCATGACCCATTTGCAATATTTCCAAGCTGAAATGAGTTGGCACTGCAACCAAACGCCATTCATAACTCAGGCTTTCCAAGAGAGTCTCATGGGGCCTGTATTGCAATGGTTTTTCATGGCAAAGATCTATCTCATGAGAGATTGGAATGAGCTGTCTTCCGTGTTCCTACATTAATACCAAGCTAAGATGGGAACTATATTGCTCGACGAGGAGTTGGTTCACATTAGAAGAAGACCAATGGAGGATTTCTGAGCATATTCAGAAAGGTGAAAGGCTTTCGTGATGCAAACTATCCCTCAACTAGCCGAGGAATAAATGATAATGCTATTCATAGAAGCCTTATCCTATAAGCATCACTCCTGGTTGCATGGAATGTGTTTCCGTAACTTCAATGAAGTGGTCCTCTCATGCAAATGCTTCGAGTCTACTAGGAGTGAAGAACTCAAAGGCGCTTGATTTCGAGGCCAACACCGTCAACCATCAAAATGCTCCCTTTCATAGGAGTTTTCACAGGTTTCAGTTGTCTTTATAATCTCCTATTTTCTATCCTGTCTAGTATGTTGCTGTCGCGCTTTCCATTCCAGAAATGTAATTTTTTTTTCACTCAATGAATGTACGGTTTTGATATTTTGCTTTGAGAGCATGAGGGTGTATACCAAACCGGCCAACTAATATTATCTAACCATGAAAAGAAAATATCATCCAAGGAGAATTCTGAGGGTTGGGCGTCCTCATGCTCCCTCCCCCCCCCCCCCAAAATTATTTGAAAACAAAAAGAATTTCATTAACAAAAACTTTCTCTAAAGCAAATGTCAAATTTAACCCATTTGTTTTTTTTTTTTTTAATTTGCCTACTTCGTGTCTCAAAATATCATCCCCTTGACCTATCGTGACATGGGGCATTTGAAACTGGCACATCATATGAACTTGTCAGATTCGAAAACACTTTTTCAAGAAAGTAGGGGTAAAAAAAAAATCGCCTCATTAAAAAAAAAACACAAAAGGCACATTGTTGAACTCGAAGCATGAAGATTGTGGTAGCTTAGGGTAGTGCGACCTAGGAATTCTCCTCCATGTTACTATTGGCCTTTCCCATTTTGGCGAGCCATCCCTGGAGCTCTGTACGCTCCACCTCACATTTGCATGACTCTGCCTCAAGTCTGAGCAGTGTCTCCTTTGCAACATACCTCGAGAGACCAGACATTGTAGTTTCATTGATAGGACGTTCAGTTTCGGCAAGCCAAGAAGCACAGAGAATGAATTCCTTCATTTCCTTTGAATTAGCTACTGTCAACAGGAAGAAAATCCAAACAATCGAGGTGGTCTCTAGTTCCCTGTTCCAGATGATGACTTTAGAATTTGGAAACCTCACTTCTTGTTCTAGACGTATACTCGCCTAGAAGTGATTGCCATCAGAAAATTGGAGGTTTTGACTGTCCATATCAGATTCCATGGAATCTTGAGGTACATGATATTGCCCAATGCTGTTGATGTTCATATGATCAAAGTTAGGAGAAAAAATTCCATAGAAGGAAGGTGTTGAAGATAGATCAATGACCATCGGTCACATGTACATGGTCACAAATGAGAAGGACAAATCAAAAGGGATGTTCAACCATGACAAGACAAAAGGGATGTCGCCAACATTCTAGACATTCTGAGAAGTCATCGAATACAAACTATGGAGAAGGGCAATTTGGTATCGTTTGCAATATTCCTCCATCTAACTTCCTTTTTTGACATAGTTTCCCTGTTTGATAGGAAGCATCGAGATTCGAAGAACAAATTCAATGAGTTAATTTGAGCAAATCAATATTGGCCAAGCAAACATATGGGAGTGACTTATATCGAATTAATCTAATTTAGTATGAAAAGACAAGTCGTCTCGGAGTTAGTTCGGTTAAATAAAAAAAAGAAGCGCTCCATGGATACTACCAGCGCCTCGACCTATTGGTATGGGGATGAAGCAGTTCGGGAATGACTGGGGTTTGATCCCCAGAAGCGGCAACTAAGTTGCCATATGTAAAACTTAATATATATATATATATATATATATATATATATATATATATTTTGCATCTCTTGTTTCGCAAAAGTGGAAAAGTGCTTGACCTAATGAGACCAAAAGTGTAGAACTTCATATTCTCTTAATGCTTTAAGATCTCAAGTCTATTCTATCATTTGCAAACCAATGAAGGGTAATGTTGTATTGCTTCCAGTTGTTCAACTCTTGAGAGAGTTGATGACTAACACGTTCCCTCCTATCCATTACAGGATCACCTGACTGCCAAAGAAGTGGACGACAAACCAAAGAGAGGAATGACAAACTTTGATAAACTCTCCTAAGAGAAATGATGTCTCAAGTATCGCCAAAGCAGATGATAGGAATCTTTCAGGCCTCAATTCACATTTGCTTTAGGCTCTACTGATTGATCTATTTTTACATCTTCTCTTATGAGGGGGTAAAAGCAGATACGCCCGTCAAATCAACGATTAGATTTCCAACCACAACAAATCATTTATGTGTCATCTCCCCATTGAATAAAAACAATCCATGGACGCCCATTTGTGAATAACTCTTTTGGTGTTCAAAATTTAACATTTTTGTAGGGATAATCTTGTTAAACAAATACTTCTAATGTTGTTGATAAGGCTTCTTAAGTAGGATAAATTATTTGTCCTAGGATTACAAACTCCCTCATGTTTAAAATGCTCCATAACTTTTTGAAATGAATTCTGCATGATGTTTTTGTCTATCTAGATCACTTATTCCACTAAGGGTTATCAAAATAGACAGCTGAATGAAGGATATGGGATTGATCGATCATGCTAAATGAGGTGCATTGGGATGATGAAAGGTAAGCTATATCCCACACACAATCCTCCATTTATACACTTGAGAAATGAGCATAGAAAATTCTATGTCTGCAAGATAAAGGGTTTTCTCACGGATGGTACGATGACCAAAGTGATGAGAGGCATTTCGTTTCTCCATCCTAAATACTACGAGTCATCACTTACCCCTTTGAGCCTAGTACACTTGTAAAGTTTCTTTCTTATTACCCCTGTCAAGAACCATCCCACATTAGGGCAGATTGGAAGTGAGGTGGCATCACAAGATGAGAAAGGGGATAGAAATGTTTTTGCTCACAATTGCATCAATTTTTGGGTTTCTTTATTGCATATGAACACTCACGATAATTTAAGTGCCCTAGAAGGATGAAGAGCATTTGTTTTTCTATCTTACGCACTTGTATCCGTTGTGCAGCCCAATTGAGTTTGTAATTTCACCCTTGCATTGAGGCAAAGCAAGAGTTACTACCATTCAAGTAGCATGATTTGGGGCGCCAGATGAAGATGAAGACCCTAGGAGTCTAATAGCAGTGTTTTGTTTAAACTTGCCTAGGCTAATCCTAATATAACAAACAAAAATGAAAAAAACTAGAGGCATGAAAAAATAGTGTTTTTGGTAAAAGCAACAAGTCCAATGCCCATAGATGTGCAAAATTGGATATGAAAAGTAGTGTGCCTGGTAAAAGTAAGGCCAACACGCTCAAGAAAAAAATGATGCTCAAGCAAAGGTTCTAGTCAATGAAACCTCCACGAAGATAATTCCCGACAGTGAGAAGAAGACCGGTGACAATGTCAAAATAATCACCAACTCTCACCCTTTTACACATGAGCTGAACCTACGTTGCGTCCTTTTGTAAAAGTCTCTTCAGACTAGAGCACTTGAATTAACGTAGGAATTCGTATGTTTATAAGCATTGCTCGAAAAAGTACGAGCAAAATTATTTTTATATCTTTTCATAGGGTTTTTGACTTGTAAATCTAGAGATGATTGTGTTGAATTTCTTTCATAAGCCTTGACTTTGATGGTCCCCTTTAATAAGCCGTTGACCAAGCCTACATTATAGTCCCAACAAAGACCTCTCAAATTGATAAAGTCATACCGCTTACGAGAATACTCAGACCCTTCTTGACATGATAATAGTGAGATGATGTGCTTCTTGTGAATCCTGCATTAATGGTTGGGATAAAACAACCTTTTCAATAAGAGTGGGTGGAAAGCCCTTTCATACTGAAAGTGCCTCATTTGACATGTTCAAGACATGTATATTCTGAATGAAGATTGCTTTCTAAATTTTCCCCAATGGAACTTTGGTGATTCAAAACTGACAAGATTGTCATGTATGAACTCCATTTGAACTCATGAATTTACAACATGTATAATCATGTTGTCTAATAAGAGACATACTTTTAGAAATCAGAGATATCATTAAGTAAGCATATATCTCCACCTCTATTTCCAAAACAACATTGTGTCTGACCAAGTATACCATTATCTTATAGTCATGCTACTGTTCGGGTACTCTCCCTTATCGACACTTGACCTATTCGAATTGTTCTTAGGATATGGATACTGATGACTGCCCAAATATCCATTGTCTTCGAGTACCTACCATTGTCCAGGTACTCTCTTTGAATGACAGTCGGCTTGTTTGAGTTGTCCTTAAGTTGTGTCATTGAATACTTGTAGCTATCCAAGTATTCTACTGCTTTGTGTGCTTACGGCTACCCAAGTTAACCATTTATTATCATGACACTTGGCCTGCCTGAGTTGTCCCCAAATTATATCATTAAATACTTGTGATTGTCTAAGTATTCTACTACTTTGTGTACTTGTGGCTACCTAGGTAATCTAGCCCTTCTGAGTGCCTATGGTCATCTAGGTATTCCTGAAGTTTTATTTGCCCTATGGTGCACTCGAGAAAAGTCACTTGCTGAACAAATGACCAGTCCCCCTTTATCAACCCTACATCGATCCAGTGTGCTTATGTAGCCCAGAGTCTCACTTCATCGGCCTACCTGAGTTATCCCCAAATTGTATCATTGAATACTTGTATCTGTCCAAGTATTCCACTACTTTCAATGCTTGTGAATATCCAAGTATTCTCCAGGGTTAGTACTTGCGATTATCTAGGTACTCTTTCGATGCCTGTGAATATCCAGGTATCCTCCAAGAACTCTCTCGACGCTGACGAATGTCCATGTTTATGCCTTGAGAAAGGTCAGACATTCAACAAACAAATGTCCTGAGAAAGGTCGAGTAATCAACAAATTGGTGCCTTGAGAAGGGTTAGGCACTCATCAAGAAGATATCTCGAGAAAGGTCGGCGCATCCTCGAGAAAGGTTGGGTAATCAACAAATTTGTGCCTTAAAAAAGGTCAGGCACTCAACAAACAGATGTCTTGGGAAAAGTTGGTACATCCCTAAGACAGGCCAGGTACTCAACTGGTTGCCAAAAAACTCAGGCTCACACCCCATATCACTCCTTCACGGTAAGTAACTATAGATATCTTCTTATCTGTCTTAGTATGTATTATGTTGTATTGCTATTTTTTTTTTTGGCATAAGACACCTAGTCCTAAACAAGATATAATCTATTGCATATGCATGGACAAAATTTAGGTATCGGTTTGTTTTTGAATGCAACATTTGCAAGCTCACTTTTAAAGAGGAGCAACTGTTGACACCTAAATTTTGATTAAGTATTTATGATAAATATTGCGTAAAAAAATTAGGGATCAACTGGGCCTTAACAAAAAGGATTTCGCATCATCAAGATCTTAGTTTTATTTTACCATATTTTCGGATTAAAAAAAAAGGGTGCACATGGGGTTGGGCTTTCATGTCCAGCTCATTCTTCTTCTTTCACCCGCATGGGCCTAGGCCCAGCTCAGCCCACCCCTTTTTTTTTTTTCCTTCCTCCTTCCTCCTTCCTCATCCATCTTTAACCGCCTCTACAACACGCGCGAAGGAGGCCGGACACATGTGGGGTTGGACAAAAGAGGAAAATGGCGACACACGTGGAATAGCACGAAGATCGACGAGAGAGGATGGGATGTGTCTTCAATATGGTAGAGGAGGCGGCCTAGCTAGAGCTGCCTCGACTGGTGGGATGCCAGTTCTACCAAGGGAGGCCAGTCAGAGTGCCAAAGATTGGCAATTGAGGAGCCACCGCCTACCGGCCCCTCGGCCTACAAATATGGGGTCGAGTGGAGGTCAAACACACATAGAAGCTAGTGAGCTCAGAGGACCTCCCTTGAGAGATATCGAGGGCGTCCCGATAGTGAGTGGTCGGAGAGGAAGAGCGAGCGAGCTTGTGAGAGAGATCTGGGGGCAGCGAGAGAGAAATTCAGATTTGAGAGAGAGAGAGAGAGAGAGAGAGAGAGAGAGATCTAAGGGTGGAGGAGGAAGGAATCGGGTCTAAGAGAAAGAGAGTGAGATCTAAGAGAGAGGGGGGAGAGAGAGAGAGAGAGAGAGAAAGTCCTCTCTCGGCCAACCCATGAAACCCCCACCATATGATCCCCAAAGGTAGCCTAAGTAGCACCGACACGTGACATGAGACACGACACGACACGACACGAGACACGACACGACACGGCACGACACAACATGCTGACAAGTCATTTCTAAAAAGTTAGAGAATTCCGACACATTGGGACACGTTGTATATTATATTTATATTTTATATATAAATAATAAATTATTATTTTATGATTATTTCAATCAAATTAATCTGATTCAAATTCACAAATAAATAGATAATAATAAAAGCCTATAATTAATTTACACTAAAAATATTAATTCACCATTTATTAATATCCTTCATTGTTTCAATTTGACAAATTCAAGTCAATTTCAATAAATCCATAAAACTTGGAAAAAAAAAGTAATTTACATTCTAGACTTATGTGTTAGACGTGTCGAAAGAAAAAAGAAAAAACGTGAAGGTAAATTATGTATCACAGAAAGTAAGAGTCAAAAGAGAAGAGAAGAAAATATTGGGTTTTTATTATTTCCTAATTTGTTATTTTTATTATTCATTTTTATTTTTTCACATAGATATTTTGACTATTCATTTATTGAAATTTTTTAAAATTGACCTCACATGTTGGAATTGTGTGTCGGAAACTCGAATGTTGGAATTCTGACTCAAGTGTCGAAAAAATTGACCAAATGTTGGAAAGTGTCAGATACGTGTTGAAGTGTATGACATGACATAAAGGCTTCTAGAGAGTGTTGACACTTCTTAGACGGTCGCTAGCGCCCCAACGTTGCTACTCGTTGCTTCGCCGACCTGCCACCGATCAAGCTCATGGCGCCACTATGACTGAGAAAGCCCGAAGCGGCCGAGCTACCAGTCGCGCCACCACGACTGAGAGGTTTGGGTTGACCGCTGTTGCTTGTTGTGGTTGTCTCCATTGAGGCTCATGATAAAGGAGCTAAGGAAGCTGCAAACCGGGTCGTGACTACAAATCAGGTCAGGTGCATAGGTCTCAGTCAGGTAGGGTCCCTAGCTGTTGGGTATGGTAAACGAGGGTTGGGCCTTTATGTTTTTAAGAGAATGGGTTGTCGGATTGGGCTCATTTGTTGAGCCCATTCATGTCGAGGACCCTGGCCGGCAGGCTCGAGTTAATCCAATCTCGGGTCGGATGTGGGGGTCTGACTCGGCTCAGCCGGATTCTATAATATAATGTAATAATATTATTTTAATAAAAAATAGAAAAATAAAAAAATAACTTTTATTTTCCAAAAAAATCAGAAAAAACCAAAAAAATAGTTTTTTTTTTACAAATGCATGAAAAACCTTGAAAATAAAAATCGTGTTTGAGTTCTTGGAAACAAATGTAGGCTTATTCCAATTACACTCTTATGATTCATGGATTTCTATTTCCTTAGTCTGGTCAGGAATTGAATCCTAGAACTTGTGATTGGTATAAAATCCTGCATAAATGTTTTACTTGATGTTTAAACAAGATTAAGTACTAGAAGGGCATTAGTGATTAACTAGTGTAATCAATTTTTTAATCCTAGTTTCTCTGGTTGCGTAAGAGTGAAGTATTTTTTTTCAATATTTTACTTGGATTTCTAATTAACCCACCCAAAATCGATTAATTGCGACTCCTATTTGAAATTGACTTACAGATTAAAAACTCAAACCATAAGTTGTGTGTTGATGGATTTGGGAGAGCCTAGGTTAAGCTTAATTTTTAGCGAGCCATTAGCTTCCGCACGTGCCCACGCGTAAGAGGACATTGAAAAGGGAGCTTGCGACAAACTCTATCCAACTTGATTAGAGGAAAATGCTAACGTGATTTTTTTATTATGTTTTCTCTCTCATACGTGACATTAAGCATGAAGTATAAGATTAAGACGAAAATGTTTTGGTTCAAATCCTTATTTCTTAACACATATTTTCATTAAATTAGATTTTATAAATAATAAAGGCTAAAGTTTTTTTAAATAAAGAAAAGAGAAAAAAAGAAGAAGAAAAATCCAAGATAGGCATCCCTATCGGTTGTCCTATTGTCCCACCATCAGTGGAAAGGGCCGACAAGGCCGTAGAGATGGCCAGCAACACTCGTCGGTCATAGTGAGGATCAACGTGAGGGCCAGATCGCCAATTCTAAGAGATTGCCATGACCCTCATCCAAATTTGGAAGAGCGCCAGCCCTTAGCTAAATCCGGGGGTGAAGGCCAACTAACCCTCACTTATGGTTAGTAAGGGTTGGCGGCCTTTGTCGAGGCCTAGCGATCCCCACCAACCATGACCAATGCTCTATATGGATTGCCTTTTTTTTTTTTTTTTTTTTTTTTTTTGCGTATGTTGTTTCAAAATTTGTAACCTTTTTTATTTTGTAATCAATTTCGATTAAGGTTTAGGTTAAGAAATTTAAATTATGGATCAGAACCACCTCGTTTTCAGTCTTGTACTAGTGCGATAGTAAGTTAAAGCCACATAAGAAAAGGTAAAATAATTAAAAAAAAAAAAAGCCACGCAGCATTTTTCCTTTTTCCAGTTAGGCAGTTTTAACGAAATGATGTGATTACTCTAGTTTGATAAATTTTAAAATTTGATTACATTTTCTTGATAATTTTAAGCTTCAATTGCATTTATGTAGTTTCCTTGCAATTGTTTCAATAATTTCGCACAAAATTGCCACTTCAATACGAGCGAGATGCGCACGTGCAATGACCCTGTTCTAATTTTTCACCGGCGAATTTACAGTAGCGGCAGGGCGCAAAAGCTGTTGCAAATCTTAAACGCTACCACCAAACGCCCGCCTGCGAAGCTCTTTCCAAACTGCCATCTTCACCTCCAATGGCTACGGCTCGCTCGTTCCGCCGCCTGATCGGAACCCCAGCCGACCCACCGTCAAGTCTACCGAAACCTCCGACGCAGCGACGGTGGCAACATCGGTTTCTTCACTCGTCCTCTTCTCGCGTTTCGTTGTCGGGGAGGCATGTGGCACCGCCTCCTGGTGGCGTCCCTCGAGCGCCCTCTCGAACTGACATTTCGGAGATGCGCAAGTCCGCCTTCGAAGGCAACATCCTCAGGCTCCTCCGCAACGAGATTTAGAACGAGCTCGAACGCGCGCCTCCTGCCAAGTTAGTGCGTTCGTGCCCTTTTCTTTTTCTTTTGTTTTTGGGTTTTCGATTTGGTTCTTTGCTGGTGTAGATGTTTGATCCGGTCCATTTGCGCGGTAATGGCGAGATTGTTCTTGGTTGTGATGCGCGATGCTTATCGTCTTTAGTGTGAGGAGGAGGGTGGCTTTGACGTTTTTGGCATTTCTGGGTGCGCTCAAGAGGCTACTTTCTCTTGTTCAAGAGTAAGGTTTTCAAAGATCCTTTCAAGAAAATGGAGATTGGGCTTTCTTGAAATGAGATTTTGAAAAAAAAAAAAAAAAAAAGTCTTTTAGAATTGGGTTGTCTCGTTTTCCCTTTTTACTGGTGAGAGCATTGGATTTACATAACATTTTCCGGGGTGGTCCTTTACTAAAAGTTCACAGGTATTACTTAGCAGTTAGCAAACCTTGTGGACTGCAATCAACTTTTTTCAGCCTTTTGTATAATATAAGCTTATCTTCGAGTTGCCCTTATGCTTTTCTCGCTTCATGGGAGACCCGAGGTTTGAATCTAGATTCTTTGGAGGCTTATCTGTTTCCTGATCTACAGCAGGACAACATGTTCATCGGACGTTAAAATTCCCATCTTTTTCCTTGTGAATGGAACTACTGACATTTGACCTCCTATTTGGGAGGATTTGTACCTTAAACTGGCTTGCATCAACAGTTAAATAATTAGATTTTCAATCTTGGGTTCTCAAGTCGATTGGAAATAGTTAGCCTGACTTGGTATCTGATGTTTGGTCTCGTAACAAGGGAGCCTCTTCCCTGTCATATTTGTTCTTGCTTATTTGTTTGCTAGATGATTCAAGAACCAGTGAGTGTTAAGGCTTGATTGTAGTTGCAATTACCCTAAAGCATGTTTAATATTTTCAATCAATAATAATTAGATTTTTTAAGATGCCCCAGATTTACGATTTTATGCTCGGTTTCAATGGCAATGTAGTTTTTGCTTTGGTGTTCAATCTTCTAGTCTTTGATAAGCTGTCATTCAATTGGCTGATCAATTTGACAACCATTTCATTTTATCGAAGGATTAAATGGTGGCGACTTGCTGTAGTTATGGCTAAATGTAAATGGCATCTCTTACATTTTTATTATTTTGAGATAACTCTTGACAGGGGACAGCGATTACAGAGTAATCCTGAGATATGCAAGAGATTACTCTGCAATTTTGGTATAAAAGTCAAGGGGTTTTTTTGATAATTGGCCCTTTTTGAAGTCACTTCTCGAACTGTACACACTCTTAAGAAACTCTAGCTTAGTCTGACAAAATGATAGATGTTCTTTCTTTTGAAAGGGGAAGGATGACTCTATTTCTGATTCTGGTGCTATACAAGAGCTCCTTTGCCACAGCTAGCGGATAGATTTGGGCCCTTCACAGTTGATGACATGCCAGGAAAGCAATGGATCAGACTGAAAAGAAAATTGGGGAGAATGAAGATATCAAAGTTGAAGCCACCGTGTTTGATGGAGCTCTTCCTGCTTCAAAAACTGCTGGTGGTCTTGGAGAAGATGTAGAACTCCATATTTCTTTCATTGTCAATATCATGAAGGATAAATGTAGTAATGTCCTGAAGATCACGTGCTCTGTTTGGCCCGATAGTATCAAGATAAGCAAACTTGTGTAGGGGCTAGATCTATCACCTAGAGGGGGGAATAGGTGATATTGCCGAAAATGGAGGAATTTAAAACTAATATTGCAAAAGTACAACATTTGGTGACTGAAAGTGGAGTGGTCAACTCTTACCGGTGTGCAATTTTAGGAGTAATTACGAAATTTATCAGCTTGAAATTGTGTGAATTTTGTTTGGAAACCATTTCACAGTTATCCCATAAAATTTAGATCAATTTTCAAATCTTTCTTAAAATTTATATCAATTTTCAAATCTTTGGAAAATTGCTCTTTCAATAAAAGTCGTGATTGTTTATTTTCCTTTAAACGACTCTCTCTTTTTCTTCTTCATTCTTCATTCGAGAAAAACAATTCCCTAAAACATTTATCTGCAAAAACTCTCTCTTCTTTTCGAAAAGATCGAAACGTTCTTTTTCATTCCTCACAATGGCCCAAAAATCCGCTAAAAAATCAAAGCCTAGACCTTCAACATCAAGAAGATCAAATTGCATTGTGGGAATGCAATCTAGGGCAAGAGGAAGTACTGATCACTTCGATATTTCTGACTCATCCGACAACGTCGAAGGTATGATCGGCAAAAAAACCTCTTCTGAGTTTTTAAAGTTGAAATGTATCATTGCATCTCTCAAAAGTTTGGGAAACAATGAGGATGTGATTGCTTGTCTATTGGCCAAGCATGGTTTCGAAAATGAGGAAGCACTTGAACTCATGTTTGCAAACCCTATTAGAAGCATCCCTTCTCTGAACATAGATGAATCGAGTGGTGCAAGCACTGGCAGGAAGGGAATGGAGAAAGTAGTAGAAACCCCTGTCTCTAAGAAAAGGTTTGATCTTGATGATGGACAGATGGGTGACTATGATAAGAAGTTGTATGCAAACTTCAAGAGAAAGTTGATTTGTTTTGTGGCTTAAGGGAATCATGGTGGTAAATTAATCAGGTCCAAAGAACATCTGGATTATTGTGTTAAGGAGTTTCCAACGTATCTAGCCTTAACTGCGTATTTTTACTTTTGGCTGATACAATTGAGTTCACTGTTTGTGATAAAGCTTATCTTCTTCAAGCATGAGATTTAGCAAAAATTATGGGAATGAAGTATTCAGATTTTGAGCCAATTGATATTGATTTAGACCTTGTCTATACATCTATCTCTAGAATTTTTTATTTCTCCAAGGATACAATGTCTCATGTCTCTCACCATTTGTTTCCTCTTAAGTAAATAGTTTTTCACAAAATTATTATCGATTGTCTAAGACCTATAGGCTCTTCAAAGACGGATGTTTCTTGGTATGAAGCCATGTTGATATGGGCTGTTTTGAATGACCATCCTTTCTCTCTCGCACATCTAGTTACCTTTCACATGTATAGAATTGTGTTGAAGAACAAAGGTCAGTTACCTTATGGTTTTCTACTTACAAAGATTTTTAGTCATCTGAATATTGAGATTCTAGAAAGGTTGGGTATATTGAGGCTGCCTCTAATGAGTGTGGGAGAGAAAATGGTGATAAAGATGAGTTTCAGATTTACTGAAGACTATTGCTCAGAGAGGAGGTCCTCAAGCATTCTTAGAAAGGCTGAATGGATAATTCATCGAGGAATTGAACTTAAGGGAGGGTGAGAAATCTGATGATGATTTGGATATTTGATTGATGAATATCAACCTAATGAGAAGGATGATGATAAAGGAAGGGAAGACGTTGAGGAAGAAGAAGAAGAAATGGAACATGTGCTGACTGGTCAAAGCAACAAAAGGCTATAGATTTGAACATGTTGAACGGGTCAGTGAACAACTTGCTGAAAAGGGGATAGAAAAATCTGCTGAAGAAATACCTATTGATGCTCCTTTGACTCAAGGAGACAAAGAAATTGGTCTTGATGTTGGCCTTGCTGTGGAAAGCATTGAAGATCAAGAAACCGTTCTTTCATAGAAAGCTGCAGTCTTTCAAGGGAAGCAAGAAAGTCAGGAAATGCAAGAATAGTTAGATGCACCAATAGATCCTAAAGAATATAACTGTAAAAATGCCAGCAGATTCTACCGAAGTTCGTGTTGAGGTTGATGCAATTACTGCCGATGATCCAAACATCCCATTGGAGCTGATAGCACAACCTCTCCCACTAGCGAGCAAATTTAACTTGATGTTGTATCTGATCCCAATGTTGACCAAGATCTGTAGGAGAAAAGAAAAGAGGATGATAGAATGTGACGAGAGTTTGATTTTGAGGAGCAAAGAAAAGAAGATGCTAGAATGTTGAGGGAGGTAGAAGTTGAGGTAAATCCTACTACTATGCCTGTCATTAAAAACACCGAAGACAGGACATTCCTCAAATCATTGCCCAGCATCAAGGAGAACAATTTTGCTATGGCTTAAGATTTGAAGAATCTCAAGTTGCTTTTTAGACATCAGATACAAAAAATGGACAAAAGGCTGAAAAGAATTGAGCATACTGTGGAACACATGCAGTATTATATCCTGGTCCAACTACCTCCTGAAGCCAAACCGCCCTCTCCGATTCCATACCCAAATCAACCATCTTCTTCGAAATAACTTTCTTTGTGTGTGTTGTTTTATCTAAGTATGGATTGATTTTTAATTGAATTTTAGTGTGGTTTGTAATATTTGCATTTTAGGATTGACTTGCGTACTATGGATGCATTATAATAATATGGTTTGCCTAATATTCTTTTTTGCTACTGACAAAAAAAGGGGGGGAAAAGATGACCTTGTAGAACTTGCAGGTTTTATACATGGTTTTATACATTATTGCACTGACAAGTTTTTCTACAATTTTTTTTTGAATGACTTTGAGTAGGAAAAATTGACAAGATTGGTTATAAGATTCCTTATCCCTTATCTTTTTAAATTCAGAGAATTATTTATAAGAATCTCGCTTCTTATAGCTTGACTGCACATTTATTAAAATATGGTTACAAACAGGGCTATTTAATTTCAAATAAATTTAAGCTTTTAAAGTTTTACTTGGAAAGTTTTGTCATCATAAAAAATGGGGAGATTGTTGAGAAAACATTGTCTAAGTTATTTTGAAGATTGACAAAACTTATCTAGAGTAAAGACTTTAATTTTGATGATAAGTATTTTTCAGGTGGAAAATCTAATGGAATGTGATCAGATGTTATCAATTAGAACCAAAGTTGTGGCTTAATTATTTCCTTTCATATATGTTCTCTCAATCAGCTAGGAGTGGAGAAAATATACTGTTGCAATGGCTAATGGTGATTGGATTCCTTGCCTTATATATAAGAAGTTCCAAAGCAAATTGATCATTGGATTGAACAAAGAGCATATAAATTCTCCAACTTCTCGATAAAATGTCTGTTAATCTCCACATGTTTTGTATAGTCATGTGGTACAGGATTGTGAGCAATACTAATGGCAGTCTTATTATCACAATATAGCATCTTAGGAATAAGTCACAAGATTCCCTCCTAAGAATGTATAATACCCATAAATAGACTTCCGATGAGGAAATCCAGCCCAATCAACATCTGTATAGACTTAAGCTTTCAAGCCATCATAAGGAAACAAAAGAATACCTTTCTATGGAGTAGACTTCAAATACCAAAAGATCTAAAGAATAACATCCATGTGAGTACGGTATGGATCATGCACAAATTGATCTACCAGGCTCACAACAAAAGCAATATTAGGGGAGTGTGGGAAAAACAAATCTACTTGCCCACTAATCATTGATAACGACTTTTATCCATTGGATCATTATTCTTTTTTGAAGACATTATTGACCTTAATACGTTTATCAAAAAGACGACATCCAAATGTATCAACTTTTGTAAAAAGAAAAAGGACAAACTTCCTTTGGGATAGAAAGATACCTTTTAAAGATCTGGCAACTTCAATCCCAAGAAAATACTAGAGCTTTTCAAGATTCTCTAACTCGAACTTTGTCCAATCAACTTTTTCAACCGGTGATCTCATCGCTATCATTCCCAATGACAATAATGTCGTCTACATAGACAATGAGAATAGTGACTTTAGTACCAGATCTCTTTAAAAACAAAGTATGATTAGCATTACTTTGTTTATACCCAATGAAGACCATAGCTTTTTGAAACTTACCAAACTATAGCTTACACACTTCTCCTTGAGTTTTATCACAAGAAAAATTTGGAGGAATCTTACACCTCCTCTTCTAACTCAAGGGGGTTTTGTCACCTTGAGTTATGCGAACTTTGTCTCTATTGGAAGTAGGGTTGTAATGATGAAAAAGAATAGAAGAACCTATCATGTGATCTATAGCCCTTATATCAATGATCCATGGGTTGGAAATAACTGATGCATTAAAACCCCTAAAAAAGACACTTGGAGTGGCTAGGTTTGAAGCAAAAGTGAAAGGCGAACTGGTAACTATGAAGGAGGTAGCAATGGCAGAAGCTTTCAACAGACGTCAAAATGCTTGAAGTTTTTCTTGAGATAAAACAATATCGTTAGTAGGTATAGCATGAATAATTTTCAGTATGGTTTGCCTTGTATTTTGCTTTTCTTTGTACCTTTTTGCCTCAAAATCTACAGATTTTCCATGTAATTTCCAGCATGTAGCCTTAGTATAATCCAACCTATGATAATGCTCACACTTCAAAAAATCCTTAAAGGTATCATAAGATCGAGAGGATGAATTAGATTTGGCAATAACACCAGCACTAGTTTGTACAATATATCAATCCATAATAGACGGATGCATTGTTGTCCTACGTCTTTCTTCAGAGTTAACGAGGGCATAGGTTTGTTCCAAAGTAGGGAATAGAGACCAACTAAGGACTTGAACATGTATCAAATAATATTCAACATTCAATCTTGCCAACATGCCTCTTGTATGTAACAAAGTTTATGGTATTGGTTGGGTGATAATCAGCATAATGATCTACCTCTTGCCACGAACTCTGAAGCATAGCATAATATTTATATATAGTCATCTCCTTCTGAGAGGTGTCATGAACCCTTTTTCTAAGTTCATACGTCTGTGTATCATTCCCGATTTGCCCATAAGTGTCCCTTACAGCCAACTAAATCTATCTCGTAGTATTAAGAAGTAAATATCCTTTTGCAATAATGTGGCTGCATTGAGTTAAGCAAAAAAGGCATTACTAAAGAGTCATTTGAGATCCACTTGTCTTGAGTGGCACCAGATGTATTCGACTTCATAAAAGTGTTGTTGATATGTCTTGTAAACCTACAGCCTGCAATGGTTAAGAATGTAGATTGAGATATATTAAATAATTTGTGCCTTAAGCTTCACAAAAATCATAACAAAAGTAATATAATATGTTTGACCATCTTGTGTAGGTGTAGAGTGCATAGTTGAATCCTCAAACATCGTGTCTTAGAAATTGACTCAAAAAGTGCAAAAGAAGCAATCAAACTACCAAAACTTGCCAGAAAAGGGCCAAAAATTGCATTAGAGTCCTCTGTTAGTAGGTTGAAGTTGTGCTCCAAAAATCAAGCGAATCATATCAAGGGGAGGCAAAAATAGATCATTTCAAGGTTTTGAAAACCTTTAAAAAATCAATCATTTCGATTTTTTTTCCCAAAGAATCTGGAAAAAAAAAAGGAACGTGGTGGTACACGAACTATAGTAGTTTAGTCTTCAAACACGAGATAATTGTAGGTTGATGACAAGGAAAAAATAATCTCAAACAAGAATATCCAAAATATTGCAAAAAAAAAAAAAAAGTTGAACCATCTATTGTAGACTGTAAAGATACTTTAGTTTATCTCATAGAGGTGAAATTTATAGTAGACACTTAATTCAAAGAATCATCTCACTAGTGTTGCCCTACAATGTGAAAGAAAGCAAAGGAGAGAGACTGCGTGGAGAAGAGATTGGAGTTAGGCTTATAGTTCAACCCTTGCCCCTATACCATGTTGAGAATAAAATCGAACTGAATGCCAGGTTAGGCCGTCATGCATAAAATACTAAAGGAAATAGATAGATATTCCCCCCATTAATCAAATACGTTCAATATCTTGGAAGTCTTTGGAAGCTGATGAAGCCAAAAGGATCAACTCGAGTTCGCCAATGGGTAACATCAACAGACTAATATAATATGCATTCCTAATTATATAGGTAAGATACAATGTAGATGTTGAGATATAAAAAGTGGTGTCCACATGCTCATCTGATTGGAACTTTGATCAACACTAATATAAAGGTTACAAAGGCTTGGAGTTCACATCAGGAGCACTAGAGATAAATAAGAGCAAGTATGGTAATTCTGACTGGAGATAGACACTGACAGGATTAGTTTGATTGGTTTGGAAAATTGCACTAATGTTGTGAGCGACAATGAGTTGTTCTACTTATGGCAAAGGTAATACCGATGGCCACTTCATGGAGATGAGCTATAAATGGTCATTTAAAGATTGGAAGGCTATATATACTCAATCCAAGAGTAGTGAGATCGGGGTGGAAACGAGCAGAGTCTAGAGCTCTTGACTCTTATTCTTACTTTGCTTTTGTTAGTAGTTGTGATGCTAATTATGCCTCTATGTGGTGTGACTGAGTTGAAATAGCAAACAATCACGTGTACAAGTGTAAGAGCAATGGTTGTGTTTTACAAGTTTGATCTATCGTATGAAAGGAACAATACTTGCTGGTTATAACTTGTAATGTTGATTACTAGTAGATTTTAGCATGGTTGTAGCTATTAGTCTTGAGTGTGAATGTAGGCTTGGTAATAAAGTCAAAACATTATTTTAGCCTGGTTTTAGCTATCTTTTATCTCTTCATTATCAACACACCCGATTACATTTATTAGTTCATCAACACCACTCTTGATTTTGTTAAACTGTTTCTAGAGCGAATGAAGTTTGACCTGTTGTATTTCACGAAAGATATTTATAGTTTCTCATTCAACCTATTCACCTCTTTCAGATTGTATTGTTAGCCCCAACAATAAAGCTGTCAATTAATGTGTCCATCACACTCCATTGATTGTCTCGAGCACGTGTGAATGTGACTTTCATGGACTTGTTCACTTATTGGTTCCTCCAAGTTCTCATGAACCTCCCACTTTCTTTAACTTGTTCACCCTCAAGGTCCTCCAGTCTTTTGAGTTCTTTCAATTTGTACTTATCAATTGTTTTAGAGAGGGAAAAAGATACCACAAGTGCCATATTTTTCATACGGTGCTCTCTTGAATGCCATTAGTTTTATTTTCAATCATTTGAGTGCCATGATTTCTAAAAAATGTTCACTTGAGTACCATAAGTTTTAACAAACGTTCAACCAATTGTCAAAAAATAATATGGCATGATACTTGTAGTGAACATTTTTAAAAGGTTATAGCACTTAAGTAATCAATTGAAAAGTTATGTGGCATTCATGTGATCTGGAAAAAAAAAAAACATAATGGTACTTAAGTAAGCACTATATGTAAGTTATGGCATTCAAGCGAGCGTGGTATGAAAATTATGGTACTTATGGTGTTCTTTTTCCCATTCTAATGGTATCAAGTTATCAATTAATGCCACCTGAATAGAAACAACATTCGCATCTATCAAACCATAAATTATAAGGGACAAAATATCTTTGAAGTTTTTCTCAACACATTTCATTATGGACTTGAATTTTTTCCTTTAAGAAAGCCACTTTTGAATTAATATTTTATTAAAAAAAAAGCCATGTGGGACGAATTGCTGGAATTTTTGTCAGGGGCACTTAATTGGTAAAGTTTTGGTACTGAAGTGAGTCCTATGCAAAAGTTATGACACTTATATTATCTATTTCCAAAAAATCGAGCAACTTATTAATAGAAAATAGGATTTAAAAAAGTTAAGATTGATAACTTTTTGTTCATGTAGAGAAGGTAACAATATATTGCTCATACAAATAAATATTTATGATACAATATTTGGTTCTACCAATGACCTTTTATAGGAGAACTCTGCAAAGGTCATGTTAAACAAGATTAAAATGAGTATGATGGGTGAGTTGAATTTCTTATGGGCAAGTTAAATGTTGCAACCCTCCCGAGGTAAACTCTAACAGATTTTAATGGATTCCTAAGAGGCATGAACAACCCTCTAGTGAGCTCATGCTTGTGCTTCACATGCACTCTCCCAAGCTTTATTGACTGTGACTTGGCTTCTCGTTTATATTAGGCAAATTTTAATTAGAGCCGTCACTGCCCTATTCTATGTTGGTTAGTAGTTAAGTAAGATTTGCCTAAAGCCTATTATGAACTCTCTTTTAATAAACCATTAATGAAATATTTTCTGATTTTGATATTTAAAACATGGAAATCTATACGATCATGCGTAAGTGCTCAAACAATAAAATTAAACAAACCAATGATAAGTAAATAAAAGACCAAAAATGAAAATAACTCAAGCTCTATCGAGCAAAATTATACAAGGCCTTATTATTAGCCCTAGGATAGAATAAATATTCCCTAATCTATCAAATGTAAATTTCAAAATTTAAATAACGAGAAATAGACACCATATGATGAAACTAATTTTGAATACATACAAAATCCGTTTCATATAATGCAAGAAACACCTAAGTGCAATCTAAATGCTCTTTTTATTTTTTATTTTTATCACTTTTTAATTTTTGTATTTTTTTGAAAAAGTTATCTTAGTATCTATTAAAAAATAAATTAAATACTGAAATATAAAAGAAACAAAGGACGCCTAAATCACGCACAGGAAATAGGTACCAAAACCGATCCTTCTTTCAGCTTTCCGTTTTCACGTGTCTATGATGTACAGATCGCAAACGAACATGCCCGAAATATGCCTCTACATCAACTACGAATACCAATATGAAGCAAAACAACGAAGATGATTAGAAATGCCAAAAAAAAAAAGGAATATAAACTGATTATTTCTATTGAGAGATTGCATTGAAACAAATCAAAACAAGCAAAGTTATGATATCTTTCGAAGTATATTTGCGAAAAACAGCCAACCGAGATTAGACAGAGGGGATTGATTCAGATCGTATGGTATTTAACATCAAGTTGTTTCAGGTTCTTGATTCGAGGTGGAGATGCAATCAGGGATAAATACTTGAACGAAATCAAATTAAACATTTAGTAAGCTCACACGAGAATTGCCTCTGTTGCAGCCGAATATCCTCTGTTTTCCCTCTTCCTCCAGCTGAGACTCCACCTCTGTTTTCATGGCTGGATTCCTTATTGTCTGTTGCTAAATTCTCCATTCAAGAAGATGGAAACTAATCCCTTTATTTTCTATTTTCCTTTTGGCTGAACATCCTCGCCACTTTTACTGATTTCTTTGTGCAGGGCTCAGAGATCACCGTCCTTAATTGAAGTTGGTAGAAATTCACTTCCATATGGGTGTTGATTAAAACTTTTTTCCGCGATGGGTTTTGGATTGCCTTGTTTCCTCATTTGGGATGGCACATCCCACTCACGTGTGGACTTCGGCTAGGCCAACGAGAGTCTGGCCGAATCCGACAGAGGGGCCGCTCTCGTATGGGCTAGATTCAGGGCTGCTTCTCTTCTAAGTTAAAAGCCAAGGGGTCGTCTATCGGGCCAACTTAAGTGAAATTCATAAACGGGCCTATGTTTCGTTCAATAACGAGAAGCTATTCTTAAACAAAAATGCCCCTAATTTCTAAATGTAGAGGGATGCGATAAATATGCAAATGCAAATCAATGTAATATCGATATTTTTGTTTAGAGTCAAATCTTGTTATTGTTGGTGGCTTCCATCCCTAATTTTTATCATATTCATGAGACATCTTTGGGTGAAAAATTTAGGTATCTACAACTCTTCCTTTTGGAGGGGAGCTTGAAGAGATTTCCTTCTAAGACAGGTGAAACCTTATTTTGCCCAAGAGATCATATTATAGATGTGGAAGCGAATGAAGTGATTTTGTTTTACCTAAGTGCACCTGAAGTCTTAAAATTTATTACGAAAGTATAATTGAGTCATACAACTTGTCATGAAAGTTTAATTGAGTTGCAAAACTTGTCCTGAAACTTATTAAATTGATACAATCAAATCCTTCCGTTCATTCTTTCCATGAGGAAAAATGCTGATTTGACTTGTTATTAGTATTTTCTCTATCTTAGATGATGATGCCGTGGTTTTGGTCTAAATCTGAATTTCGATTCAAATGTTAGTTAAATTAAATGAAAAGTAAGCTAAATTAAAAATAAATAAAATAAGGGTTGAAACAAGGCAGTGGGGCTCCTCATTGCCGCTCACCATCGCCAGAAAGGGCCAACGAGGGTAAAGGATGGCCAGCAGCGGGGGCAGGGGAAAGAAACTCACTCGATTAAAAGCCTTTCTGGGCAAAAAAAAAAAAAAGGAGAAGAGCATTGGGTTACAAAAGCATTTTCAGGGCAGAAGAGCTCAATCGGAAATTTCTCATAGAGGGACTTAACTCACCACCAATTAGGAATGTGTTGACAACATTGATTTTTAACACTCGAGGCTTCTTATTAAAATTTTCGACGACGAATTGTGGCTTAGTCCTCTAAGTCATCGAAAGACGGCCCGAGGCCTTGCTTAAAATCTCCATGACGAAGACGTAATTTGGATGCATACTTGAAAACTAGGCGTTGCAAGCTTTCCAACGAGACGAGAATAACGCCAATTTAACATCATACGAGAGAAATATGAAATGTCAGGTAAGTTCTAAAACCCTTTTTATTAGCTTGATTATTGTAGTAAGTACTTGTTATCATGTATTAATAATGCTAGATATCATGAGTCGTGGGACTTTCATCACTAGCATTTTGGGTTGCATTGTCCATCTCGTCTTCATCACCACCATTATTCTCATTAGTCCAGTTGCTTTTGTTTACACCCAAAAAAAATGGCGAAGTTGTCGCCATGAAGAAGACATGATGGAAACATTAATAATACGTCCCATCACCGAGGAATGTAGAAAGTAATATCCGTTTTAGTGCGCTGGATATCGATTTTTTTGTTTACCAAAAAAAAAAAGGCCAAATCGTTGGCATGAGAAACACTTGACAGAAGCATTAATAACACGTCCCATCACCCACGATCGTTAAAGGTGACATCCATTTCGGTGCATTGGACATCCACACCTAAAAAAGTGGCCAAGTTGTTGGCATGAGAAACACGTAACAGAGGCATTAAAAAACACAACCCACCGCTAACAATTTTAGAAAGTGACATCTATTTTAGTGCATTAAATATCCACACCAAAAAAAGTGGCCAAGTTGTCGGCATGAGTACAGCATGACAGAGGCATTAATAACATGTCCCATTGCTAACGATTGTAGAAGGTTATTATAAACGATAACATAATTCTTTAATATGAAAAATACAAGACAATGGATATCTTCATAATTTTCACAATAAGAGTGATGAAGACCCCTTTTGTGACATTTAGATTTTGGACCCATCTGATTTGTGAGCTAGGAACATAGAATATAGCAATGGTAATGCGATCAATTAAATTGACACTATTGAAAATGTGTCAATGGCGGGATTGAAAGACAATGGTTTTTGAACAGTAACTTTTGAGACTCATTAGATAAATTCTAGATTTAATTTATGGTCAAATGTATAATGTACATGACAATTTGACCCAAATGGTTCCATTTTCACTCATGGACCCGGCCCACTCTTCTCTCTCTCTCTCTCTCTCTCTCTCTCTCTCTCCCCCTCCGCTCGGCTCTCTCTCTCTCTTTCTCTTCCTTTCCCACCACCATGTGTCAAGACGGCAAGCCATTTGGCACCACCCTCACATGCGACCAATAGAATCGCATGCAACGGAAATTGCCTTGAATTAAAAGACCCATTTTCTCTCCCTCTCATTTTCTCTCTGCTCATCTCTCGACTTGACTCTCTCTCTCTCTCTCCCTCTGGTTGATCACTCGCTATCTCTCTCCCGATCACTCACAACTTAATTTTTGTTAAGGCTAACAATCAAACCTAAAGGAGGGGTGAATAGGTTGTTTTCAAACTTTAATGAGCTTTTGCGAAAATTAGCTCATTGCTAAGTAAAGATCTCATTGACCTGATGTTTAAACAAATACTATGACATCCTGAAAATTCCTCCCTGTTTCGATAATATGAAATATGCTTTTCGTCAACGCGCCTATGATCCTTTTTTCTCTGAGCTGATTACTCATGAGTTAACTAATCTATCAGGTGAAGCCATTAAGGGATATAAACGTTGCAGACTTGAGAATTCGATCGGAACGCTCGACCGTGATAATCGACAAGGGTCAGTACGGCACTCTTATAATTGATTAGTGATTGGATATAGGTCGATTCGACAGAAACGCACAATTGAGTGGTGGGTGATTCCACTTGATTGCAAAATTCGCGTTGAACGACACTAACCCAATTTTCAGTCGATTCTGTACTCGGTACCCGTAATTGAAACCTTAAGATTTTTACAACAATCGAACGTCACCTACGAGTCGGAGATGCACAAACGTGGATCGAAAATTATTGACCACAGATCAAACGCGATAAAATCTATAAAAGCTACTCAGTAGGTTGGATCGCGCTAAAATCGCATCCGGTCAATTTTAACCACGAAATTGAAATCGATTCCGGGAATCGAACGTCCAAGCGTGTCACGATTTATTTTTAGGATCTCGTCTCATCTTTCGAGAAATTTCCGTCGAGTCCGGAAATTTGCGGAAAAATCAAAATTGGCAAATTAAAATCAAAATGGACACCTTAATTGGCAATTTGGGCTACCAATTTGAGTTGGTTTGTGAAGAGTTGAAGGGAAAATCGTAGGGGCAGCCTCCTTGGCATTTTTGGCCATCAAAATGAAGTGGTTTTGTGAAGAATTGAGAATAAATTGGTGGAAATTCGTATGACTGCTGAAGAGGGGTCAATTGGCCACCAAATTGGCTTTGTTTATGAAGAAATTGAGGGAAATTGGCCATTGGTTGATGCCTTGACTTATAAGGCTGAAGACTTTGTGCCATTTGTGATCATTGCATGGATATTTTCCCTTGGATGGCTATTGGCCAGCTGCTAGACTTTCTTGGCCTCTTGTCCCCCTCTCTCTTCCCTCTCTCCTCCCTTTTTCCATGCGCATCCCCCCCTTTGGCAGAGCAGCTTTTGCTTCTTCTTCCTTTCTTCTTCTTCTTCTTCTTCTTCTTCTTCTTCTTCTTCTTCATCTCTTCCACTTGTTGATGCACTATCTCCATTTCCAGCATCACCACACAATCCAACTAGCCACCGTTCTAGCCGCCTGTCCTCCGACTAGCAGCGCCCGGCACCCGTCCCACAGCTACTTGACCACCCTCTCATGTCATCTCCGAGCCGATGAGCCCGCGTCGTAGCCTTGACGCTAGACCGCCTCGGCCAGCAGCCGCGACCAGCTCCTCGCGTCGCTCGATCACCGCCTATTGTTGCCAGCCAGCCGTCCCCATCACCGCCTACCCCTATCCGGCTCCGCCAGTCACCTCGGCCCCTCGACCAGCCCTTCCAACAGACCCGAAGCTCAGCCTTAGCTAAGACTTTGTTGGCTGTTTTCAGCCTTGTCCAGGCCTCCGTTGGAGTCGTCGTAGACACGGGATCTCACCGCTGTTGCGCCGCCGTTGCTGTGAACCTGTTATCTCGCTAATATGGTGAGTTAACATCCTATCCTGTAATAGGAAGTTAATTGCACTTAGGTGGATTAACTTAGGCTTAAGTATGGATTAGTAGTTAGTTTGGTTAGTGTAACTAGTAGTTAGTTAGTTTAGTTAGTTGAACTAGATAATTAAGTTAGTTAGGTGGTTAGTTAGGTTATTTAGTTAGCTCAATTAGGTTAGTCTGGTTAGCTTAATTAAATTAATTAAGTGCCTTAGTTTAATTAATTGCAAATTAATTAATTAATTATAATTAGCGTAAATTGTACCGAGATAGCCGGTTAGTGGAATTTTACGCTGATCGTCGTGGTTAAATTGATTTGTGAATTTGATTGCTAAATTATGCAATTGAGTGCTTGGTGATGATTTTTGGTTATTATTGCAAAAATATGATTTTATGGTATTTAATTAGAAAAATACCGGGTGTTAGTTTTCGACGCTAAAAATGTTGTAGGTACTATATAAAATCGTGGAATTTTGAAATGGGAGAGAATCATGTTTTATGGTTTGATTTGATTGTGGGACAATGCATAACTATTTTACCGGTTATTTTTAATACAAAGAAAATTGGCCAAGTCCATTATTTAAAATGGAAGTATTTGAGTGCAAAGCACGATGTTCTTGGCCAAGTTTGGATGTGCGTGTAATCACTTAAGTACCCTAATGTGTTTACGCGGGGTAGTGAACCTGTCCTGATGCGTTCACGTGGGACGATGCCTGATTAAGTTCATATGCCCTTGACAACGGATGCCGGTCGCAATAGAGGCTGGGCCGATGCTCCTTTATGGAATGCCATCCTGATGCGTTTACATGGGACATTGCCGTGCTCGACGGAGCGGGACGACGCCCGGTTATGCTGGATGACTACCGATTATTGAGTTAAACGTGGTCGATGGGTCAAAATAATTGGGACACGCTTGAGTGATTGAGATAATCGTGCCAGATTATGGGACAAAATTGTGTGGCATGGAATGGGACGTGTCATAACGGTTTGACCTTATAATCGGGACCCTTGTGATTGTTTGAAAGATGAATTGAGGTGTTTCAGTTATTGTATACATTTACAGTATGCATATGATATATTGGATGTACTAATGTGTAGGGAGGTGTTGAAGCGAGGTAAATCATATATGATGCATGTTTAGGCTGCCTCTGAGTGAATTCTCGTCTTAATCGGGTTTTAGGGTGTTGAGTCGCTGAGATTTTATCTCACCCCATTGTGGTTAATCCTTTTTTCAGGTCCCTAGTGTGGAGAACCTAGAGCCCGAGGTTGAAGGGTCCGAAGAGTAGGTGACTTAGTAGTTTCTTTTTGGAGACAGACTGGTGTGTATAGACTGTAGGTTTAACCTGGCGTGTATATAAGGTGTGATTTATGAAAAATGTGTTAGCATATTTTACTATCCCCATGTGTTTGATTGGTGGTTGGGTAATTATGAGATCGCTTCCGCATGCGTATAAAACGAATGGGTCGGCAACGCGTCCTGGGAATGTCGCAATTTGTTCGACCGCCAAGGAATATGTGCATGCTCGGGGTTCGGGGCGTGACATCCCTGCTCGAAGTGGTATCAGAGCTGGTCAATGTCTAGAGTGATAAGGTGGGATGGGTTATGGGATAGTTAGTAGGAAAGGCTTTTCTTTATGCTGATGCATGTGATTGATTGACTAATTGATTGATTATTTGTGTGGGTTGCTCAAACTTCTAATTCTGTGTGGAATTGGAAAGCAGGTTCTATAAGGATCTTGCAGTATGAGTAATCCTGAGCAGAGGACTTCTTGGAAGCGGACCGTTGTGTCTATCATTTGGGGTAGGACGCCGACTAGGGTTGGTACCTGAGGTAGAGCGTCGGCTCAGGCCAGCGCGAGAGAAAGAGTACTGCCGCAGGCTGGTATTGAGGGTGTAGCTGCACCGGGCGATCCTAGCTTGGATGGGATTGTTCAGGCGTTAGAGACGTTGGGAATCGTAATGGGCCAACAAGCACAGAATCAAGCCACCGTTTTCGCCGTTGCCACTATCGCCGCTAATGCCGTAGCCGCCATTGCTGCCACACCTGTTGAGGTCCAACCTGGGAATGTGATCGGGGAGCGAGCTGCTGCGTCTAGGTCGCAGTTCGTGCACAATAGGGATAATGATTGGTTTGGGAAAAAGCCGATGACAGAAGGAAAGTACCCTATTCGTCCCAACCGAAAGAGAGGAATTGGAAAGACGGCACCCAACCTGAATGGCGTTTGCCGAATTTATAGAAGGAAGCATGGACCAACCCCGTGTCCTAGTAGAACAGGAGCGTGTTCCGGATGTGGTCAGAATGGCCACCAGGTGAAGGACTGTCTGCGTAGGTCCAGGGGAGCACAGGCACCACCATCGCACATGGGGCGCTACTTGGATGGTGAATGGGACAGGAATGAACCGAGCTATGCATCGATCAGGAGAGGAATGTTTCTGGGATAATTTTATCAGAGTGGCGCAGTGGAAATATGGTTAAGCTTGTAGAACTTTGGTTTATTGAAATGAAGTCGTAGAAAGGAGAATCGTTGGCTAGAATTGTACTTGACTATTTTGCCTATGTATAACTTTGATGTCATAAATGAAAAGAGTTGGCTCAAGGAGCATCTTGCTATAATGGATTGTTATTGTGAAGTAATCCAGTTTAAACCATTAGCGGGTGAAAGTTCCGAGTTTATTGGAAGTCGAGGAGGACCATCGATTACCTTAATCTCATCGCTTGAGGCAACCCATTTGTTAGATGTGGGTTGCCAAGGTTATTTGGCAACTGTTGTGGATACGACAGTTGAGGAGCCGAAGATGGAGAGCATCGTTGTGGTGCGGGAATTTACTAATGTGTTTCCTAAGAAATTACCTGGTCTGCCCCCAGAAAGGTAGATTGAGTTCGTGATTGAGTTGGCCCTTGGGACGGAGCCAATTTCTAAGGCTCATTACCGAATGGCGTTATCAGAGTTGAAGGAACTGAAGGTGCAGATGCAGGAATTGTTAGACAATGGATTTATACGTCCTAGTGCATCACCTTGGGGAGCACTAGTTCTGTTCGTGAGGAAGAAAGATGATTCGTTGCGTCTTTACATCGACTATCGGCAACTCAACCAGGTGACGGTCAAGAACAAGTATCCGCTACTGATAATCGACGACTTGTTTGACTAGCAGCAGGGAGCATTGATATTTTCCAAGTTCGACTTGAGGACATGTTACGACCAGCTGAGGATTAGGAAAGAAGATATATCGAAGATGGCATTTCGTACGTGTTATAGTCATTATGAATTCACCATAATGCCGTTTGGTTTAACTAATGCCCCAGCTGCTTTCATGGATTTGATGAACCAAGTGTTCAAGGAGTATCCGGATCAGTTCGTGATAGTGTTTATTGACGACATCTTGGTGTACTCGAGAAGTCTAGAGGAGCATGAAAGACATTTAAGGACAATGCTTCAAACTCTGTGAAATCATGGATTGTACACCAAGTTCAGTAAGTGCGAGTTTTTGTTGACTCGTGTAGCTTTCTTAGGTCACATGATTTCTGGTGAAGGAATTTCCGTGGACCCGACTAAGATTGAAGTAGTGATCAACTGGCTAAGATCGACGACAGTGACAGAGATCAGAAGTTTCTTGGGATTGGCAGGTTATTACAGACGGTTCGTGGAAAGGTTTTCAGCAATAGCCATGCCTATGACCCAATTGCTGAAGAAGGAAGAGAAGTTTTTATGAACAGATAAGTGCGAGCGTAGTTTTCAAGAGCTTAAGCAGAAGCTAACTACCGCACCCGTGTTGACGATCCCGTATGGTCCTGGAGGATATGAGATCTTTAGTGATGTGTCATTTAGAGGACTAGGTTGTGTTTTAATGTAACATGACATGGTTGTTGCATATGCGTCTCGTTAGTTGAGGCCTCATGAGTTGAATTACCCAACGCATGACTTAGAACTCGCAGCGATTATTTTCACTCAGAAGATTTGGAGACATTACTTGTGTGAACAAAGGTTATAAATCTTTACAGACCATCAAAGTTTAAAGTACTTATTCTCTCAGAAGGAGTTGACCATGAGACAGCGTCGTTAGATGGAACTTCTCAAGAACTATGACTGTGACATTCTGTATCACCCCGGAAAAGCTAATAAGGTTGCATATGTGTTGAGTCGAAAGTCTTCGATTGCACAGATGATGATTCAGGAATGGATCCTACTCGAAGGAGTTCGAGATTCGATTTTCAAATTTGAGGTAGGCCACCTTTTAAGTCTTATGGCCACCTTTAGAATTGAACCGAAAGTGACGATAAGGATTAAGATATTACAGTTGACAGATCCTTAGATCCAGAAAATTCTGCAAGAGGATGTAGAAAAGAGAAGGGCTGATTTTCAGATTTTTGAAGATGAAACACTAAAGTTTCGTGGACGATTGTGTGTACCTGACGATGCAGAGCTTAAGGAGGAGATCTTTTCAAAAGCTCATCGTAGCAATTATAGCATTCATCCAGGCAGTACGAAGATGTATTAGAACCCGCGTCAACACTATTGGTGGACTGGTATGAAGGCGGATATTGCTAGACATGTCGCCAAGTGTCTGACGTGCCAGCAAGTGAAAGCACAACATTGTAAGCCGGGAGGACTTTTGCAACCTCTCGAGATTCCCAAGTGGAAAGGGGAACATATCACAATGGATTTTGTGATGGGCTTACCAAGGAGTCAACGAGGTAATGATTCCATATGGATTGTAGTTGACAAATTGACGAAGTCTGCTCACTTCATCACCGTACAAAAGGACTATGCATTAGATAGATATGTTGAGTTCTACGTGCGACAGATAGTTCGTCTGCATGGAGTGCCGGTAACGATTACGTCAGATCGAGACCCGAAGTTCACGACAGCTTTCTGGAAAATTTTACAGACTGCCTTGGGAATGAAGCTACAGTACAGCACGGCCTATCATCCACAGACGGATGGCCAGTCTGAGAGGACGATTCAAACCCTCGAGGATATGTTGCGAGCTTGCGTGTTGGATTTTAAAGGAAGCTAAGAGGAACATCTTCATCTAGTTGAGTTCACCAATAACAACAGTTATCAGCAGAGTATCCAAATGGCATCGTTTGAAACGTTATATGGCAGAGCTTGCAGGACTCCAGTCTGTTGGGACGAAGTTGGAGAGCGTAAGATCACTAGCCCTGAGTTGGTTCAGTAGTTAGTGGATGTCGTTAAAGTCATTCGAGAAAGACTTAAGACCGCTCAGAGTCGCCAGAAAAGTTATGCAGATAAGCGACAAAGACCATTGGAATTCCAAGTTGGTGAACACGTATTTCTTAAAGTGTCACCAATGAGGGGTACTTCGCGCTTCGGCAAGAAAGGGAAGTTGAGTCCGAGGTATGTCTATCCCTTTGAGATTCTAGAGCAAATAGAAACTCTGGCGTATCGTCTTGCGTTGCTGCCAAGACTTACACAAGTGCATGATGTCTTCCATGTGTCAATGTTAAGAAAGTATGAGCCTGACCCGACCCACGTGCTGAATTTTGAAGAGTTAGACGTGGATGAACGAGTGTCATACGTGGATAGACCAGTTTAGATCGTGGACAAAACGGAGCAAGTGTTGCGTACCAAGATAGTTTCTTTGGTCAAAGTGGTTTGAATAGAAGGAGCGACGTGGGAAAGCGAAGAATCGATGAGACGTCAATACCCACACCTTTTTGAAAAAGAATTGTAATGGTTTAAATTTCGACGACGAAATTTTTATAAGAGGGGGGGAGTTGTGACATCCTGAAAAATTCATTCCCGTTTTGATAATATGAAATGGGCTTTTCGTCAACGCGCCTATGGTCCTTTTTTTTTTTTCTGAGCTGATCACTCACGAGTTAACTGATCTATCAGGTAAAGTGATTAACGGATATAAATGCGGCAGACTTAAGAATTCGATCCGAAATCGATCGCTCGACCATGATAATCGGCAGCGGTCAGTATGGCACCATTATAATTGATTAGTGATTGGATATAGGTCGATTTGACGGAAACACGCAATTGGATGGTGGGTGATTCCACCTTATTGCAAAATTTGCATCGAACAGTAATAACCCAATTTTTTGTCGATTCTGTACTCGGTACCTGTAATTGAAACCTTAAGATTTTTACGACAATCAAACGTCACCTACGAGTCGGAGATGCACAAACGTGGATCGAAATTTATTGACCACGGGTCAAACGCGATAAAATTCCTAAAAGCTACTTGGTAGGTTCGGTCGCGCTAAAATCGCGTCCGGTCGATTTTAACCATGAAATTGAATTCGATTCCGGGAATCGAACGTTCGAGCGTGTCACGGTTTATTTTTAGGATCTCGTCTCATCTTTTGAGAAATTTCCGTCGAGTCCGGAAATTTGCGGAAAAATCAAAATTGGCAAATTAAAATCAAGGAAATTCGGATGGGCGCCTTAATTGGCATTTTGGGCTACCAATTTGAGTTGGTTTGTGAAGAGTTGAAGGAAAATTCGTAGGGGCAGCCTCCTTGGCATTTTTTGCCATCAAAATGAAGTGGTTTTGTGAAGAATTGAGAAGAAATTGCTGGAAATTCGTATGACTGCTGAAGAGGGGTTAATTGGCCACCAAATTGGCTTTGTTTGTGAAGAAATTGAGGGAAATTGGCCATTGGTTGATGCCTTGACTTATAAGGCTGAAGACTTTATGCTATTTGTGATCATTGCATGGATATTTTCCCTTGGATGGCTATTGGCTAGCTGCTGGACTTTCTTGGCCTCTTGTCCCCCTCTCTCTTCCCTCTCTCCTCCCTTTCTCCATGTGCATCCCCCCCCTTTAGCAGAACAACTTCTGCTTCTTCTTCCTTTCTTCTTCTTCTTCTTCATCTCTTCCACTTGTTGCTGCACCATCTCCATTTCCAGCATCACCACACAGCCTAACTAGCCACCATTCCAACCACCCATCCTCTGACCAGCAGTGCCTAGCGCCCATCCCACAACCGCTCGACCACCCTCTCATGCCGTCTCCGAGTCAACTAGCCCGCGTTGCAGCCCCAATGCCAGACCGCCTTGGCCAGCAGCGCGACCAGCTCCTCGCGTCGCTCGACCACCGCCCGTCGTTACCAGCTAGTCGTTCCCGTCACCGCCTACCCCTGTCCGGCTGCGCCAGCCACCTCGACCCCTCAACCAGCCCTTCCAACAGAACTGAAGCTTAGCCTTAGCTGAGACTTGGTCAGGTGTTTTTAGCCTTGTCTGGGCCTCCGTTGGAGTCGCCGTAGACATGGGATCTCACCGCCGTCGCGCCGTCGTTGCCGTGAATCTGTTATATCGCTAATCCAGTGAGCTAACACCTTAATCTTGGATTAGGAAGTTAATTGCACTTAGGTGGATTAGTTTAGGCTTAAGTATGGATTAATAGTTAGTTTTGTTAGTATAACTAGTAGTTAGTTAGTTTAGTTAGTTGAACTAGATAATTAAGTTAGTTAGGTTGTGAGTTAGGTTATTTAGTTAGCTTGATTCGAGTAAATTAGTTAGCTTAGTTAGAATTAATTAGTTAGCTCAATTAGGTTAGTTTGGTTAGCTTAATTAAATTAATTAAGTGCATTACTTTAAATAATTTGCCATTTATTTAATTAATTGCAATTTATTTAATTAATTATAATGAGCGTAAATTGTACCGAGATAGCCAGTTAGTGGAATTTTACGCTGATCGTCGTGGTTGAATTGATTTGTGAAATTAATTACTAAATTATGCAATTGAGTGCTTGGTGATGATTTTTTTTTATTATTATTGCAAAAATATGATTTTATTGTATTTAATTAGAAAAATACCGGGTATCGATTTTTGACGCCAAAAATGTTTTAGGTATTATATAAAATCGTGAAATTTTGAAATGTGAGAGTATCACGTTTTACGATTCGATTTGACTGTGTGACCACGCACAATTATTTTACCGGGTATTTTTACTATGAAGAAAGTTTGCCAAGTCCATTATTTGAAATAAAAGTATTTGAGTGCAAAACACAATGTTCTTGGCCAAGTTTTGGATGTGCATGTGATCACTTAAGTACCCTGATGCGTTTACGTGAGGTAGTGAACCTGTCCTAATGCATTCTCGTGGGACGATGCCTGATTAAGTTCAGATGCCCTTGACAACGTATGCCGGTCGCAGTAGAGACTGGGTCGATGCTCCTTTATGGAATACGGTCTTGATGCGTTTACGCGGGACGTTGCCGTGCCCGACGGAGTGGGATGACGCTCGATCATGCTGGATGACTGCCGACTGTTGAGTTAGACATGACCGATGGGTCGTAATAACTAGGACACGCCGGAGTGATTGAGATAATCGTGCCTGATTATGAGACAAAATTGTGTGGCATAGAATGTGATGTGTCATAACGGTTTGACCTTATAATTGGGACCCCTGTGCTTGTTTGAAAGATGAAGTGAGGTGTTCCAGTTATTGAATTCATTTACTATATGCATATGATATATGGGATGTACTAATGTGCAGGGAGGTGCTAAAGTGAGGTAAGTCCTAATCGGGATTTAGGGTGTTGAGTCGTTAAGATTTTATCTCACCTCGTCGTGTTTAACCCTTTTTTCAAGTCCCTAGTGTGGAGAACCCAGAGCCCGAGGCTGAAGGGTCCGGAGCGTAGGTGACGTAGTAGTTTCTTTTTAGAGAAAGACTGGTGTGTATAGACTTGTAGGTTTAACCTGGCATGTATATAAGGTGTGATTTATGAAAAAGTTGTTAGCATGTTTTACTATCCCATGTGTTTGTTTGTTGGTTGGGTAATTATGAGATCGCTTCCACATGTGCATAAAACAAATGGGTCAATGACGTGTCCTGGGAACGTCGCAATTTGATCGACCGCCAACGGATGTGTGCGTGCCCGGGCTTCAGAGCGTGACAAATACTCACTAATTGTATGCTAATGTATATAAGAAGATAAAAAATAGCGGGACATAGTTATAGTGGTTTGGCTTTATTTTTAAGCCTATGTCCACTCTTTAAACTAACAACCTCAAAACGAGTTGGATTCCACTAATAATCTGCTTGGAAAGTTATAACTAGCTAGTCTTATGGTTCACACAACTTCTTTCTTGGGACTTTTGTAGACTAACCAAAAATAGTAATTGTTGTTGTCTTCTCACTATAGTCTCTAACTAACATGTCAGACACTCTAGCTACTCTACTACATGTTTTATTTTGATTATGCTGCTATGCAAATCCAGATCTTTCAATGGCTCTTTAGCTAACCCAATGAACATCAATTGATGCACTTGGCTATTACATTACCATCGACCTGATCTTTACTGCCTTGATATAAACATCATCAGTACCTAATATTTTAAATGATAGATGATGTTTGTTATAAAATGACATTTGCAAACTTCCTTCTAATGGATCACATCATGGATATTACATAGTCTTTTGGTCCAAAAATCTGCACACAACATAGCACATATTATACTAAGGATAGTTTGTGCATCATCGAAATCACTTGAAGATGTTTTCTTCAAGAATCTCTCTCTTTTTGATGATGATAAAACTATCTCGCAGATGTGAAAGAATAGTAAGGCTTGTTTGAAATAATTTGCATAATTTAAAGATAGGATCTCCTTAGGATATTTTGTTGTAACACTTTGGAGATGTAAACTCAAATGATATTTAGTAAGATGAGATATGATTGCAAAAAAGATCTTCCCTAAGTGTGTTATCATCTAATTTGGGAATCATAGAATAACAGTTGGTTGCCCCCCTGGCTTGATGATGAACTCGTATGCTCCCCCTATTTTGGTGAGCAGTATAATTTCAAACATTAATCAATTCTAAGCAAAATATCATGAGAGAAATTCTTAGCAAATCATTAGTACCAGATGTTGTGAGCAAAATCATAATTTTCAAAGAAAATTTAGCAAAACCAGGAGTAGATGTTTAGGAGCAAATGTTAGGCGTAATTTTTCACATCAAGTAACTCTCTCCCTTTTTGTCATCTATCAAAGAAAATGTGGAATAGCTGCATGAATCAAAAGATCGGCTTCATTTATGGCAAGAGATAGGATGATACAAGAATTAGTCCTAAGCAACGAATTGGAATAGGTAAAATAGCAAGAGCAAAACATGAGCTTAAGATTTCAAAAATGTTTGAGTGCGAGGGCATTTGTGCTGCTGAGAGGAAGTGGGCTTTTTTGAGTTCGGCGGTCTTCAATTTAGGGCATATGGGTTTGTAGCAATCTAGGCTAAGAATGGTACGCTTGATTTCCACCATGTATTGTGCAACTGTCACGCCCCAAACCTCGAGCGCGTGAGCATCCCTCGATGGTCGATAAAATTGCAACGTTCCCAGGACGCGTCACTGACCCAAATCGATTCATGCACATGTGGAGGCGAAATAAACAATCCCCAGACAACAATCAACATGGGATAAAAAGCATAACAACCATATAAAACAAACCACACTTCTATAAACAAACTAGGTCAGCCTGCAAGGTTATATATACAAAAGTCAAGGTCTCAAAAAAGAACTCCCTAGCTAACCCTACCCTGCACCCTATCTACTTTGTGACATCCTGATTTTCCAGTTCTGTTTTCAATTTAATAAGTTGGGGTTTTCATCGACGCGCCTATAGTTCTATTCTCTAAGCTGATCACTCACGAGATAACTAAACTATTTGGTGAAGCCGTTAAGGGATTTTAAGGCAATAGACTTGAGAATTAGACTAGAAATCGACTACTCGACCGTGCTAATATGCAAGAGTCACTACGGCACCCTCAAAATCGATCAAAGACTAGAGATAGGTCGATTCGACATAGGCATGTGATTAGTGTGTGGGTGATTCCACCTAATTGCAAAATTTCTATCGAACGGCACTAGACCGATTTTTCTGTCATTTCTATACCTTGTGCCCGTATTTGAAACCTTGAGACTTTCACGACAACCGAGAGTTGCCAATGTGCCGAAAATGCATAATGTGGCTCGAAAATAATTGACCATGGGTCAATGGCATTAAAAATTACTAAAGCTACCCGGTAGGCTAAGTCACGCTAAAATCGCGCCAAATTGAAATTAACCGCCAATTTAAACCCGATTTCAGAAATTGAAAGTTCTATCATGTCACGATTCATTTTAGTATCGTCAACTCATCCTTTGAAGATTTTTCTATAAACCGAGATTTTTGGTGAAAATTCAAAGTAGGGCCGTTTTTTACTGGGAAAATTAGAGGGCCATTTTCGATCGCGTTTTTGGGATTCAAGTTGGACAAATTTACGAGGAAAAATCCTAAGATGGACGATGACACCTTGGTTGAATTTATGGGCATCAATTTAGGTTCAATTGAAGAAGAATTGAAGGGTAATTGAATTAATTTGAGTGGCAAATTTTCCAAAATTCCTAGGCCTTAGGGTGTGCAACATTTGGACCACTTGGTGGCTTGCTAAGGAAGACTGGGTGTTGCAATTTTGGCTGAGGAAGACAGCCAAGCTTGTGGGGGCATGTACTTGAGAGTTTTGGATATTTTGGTGGCCTCCTCAAGTGCCAACAGTCTTCTTCTTCCTTCAACAACTCCTTTATCCATTGTAGTGAGTTTTGGGAGCTTAGAAAACCAGAGGAAAAGGCCAGCAGCCACCGTCGACCGCCCCTAGCCGCCGTGCCTGCTCGTTTGTGTCTCCTGCTGCCCGTCGCACTATCCGAGCCCCTCGTGCCAGCCTACTTGCGTGCCACTCATTCGCGAGCCCAGCTCGTCATGCCGCTCCTCCCGAGCTCTCTGTCCAGTCAATCGAGGTCTTGCCATTGTCGTTCCAGCTATCGTCTGCCTCCGTCGAGCTCGCTAGGAGCTACTGCAGCCATTGCCATTCCTCCTTGCCGTTTTTAGCCCCTTCGGCCCAAGAGCAGAAGTCGAAGCCAGCAAAGGCCGTGAGCCTTATAGGCCCATTTTAGGCATCTTCCGGGCCTTGGTTGGTGTCACTGCAGCTTGGTTATCGCTCGTCTCCGCGTCGCCATCATTGTGGACTCACCGAATTGCTAAACCGGTGAGTTTACTTGCTAAACTCTGCTTAGGGAGTTAATGACGCTTAGTAGATAATTATTTAAGGCTAATTAAGGTTTATATGATTAGTTAGAATGGATTAGTGATTTAATTATACGTTTATGCATGTTAGATAGTTAGAACGGATAGATTAGGGACTAAAGTAGTCGTACTATTTATCTAGATAGGTTCGAAAATTTTCTAGGCCCATTTAGGTGGTTAGATTAGCGTTACCAACCTAAGTTGCTATTTATTGGATTTAAATTGAATAATTTAATTAATTTTGGTATTTATTGAATTATTTAATATTTTCCAGAAATTATACCGGGGTAGCCGGTGACCGGAATTTCGTGCTGATTGCAATGGTGTACTTGGTTTATTTAATTGAGTACTAATTTGTGCAAATTGAGTGGTGATTAGAATTTTGGTTATTTATTCCAAAATTGTGAAATTTCGATATTTAATTGGAAAATCCCAGGTGTCGGGTTTTGACACCGAAAATGACTTTAAAGACTATATCAAATAGTGGGATTTTAAAAGGGAGGATATCATTTTTTCTGGTTGAAATTGACTGTGTGCCCACACACGATTATTTTACCGTGTGTTTTTAAAAACAACTCGCAAGCCTCTGGTTGCTGCTAGAAAAACCGGTTCTGCTTCTGTGGCTGCTGGTTCTTGCTAGCCAGTGTTGACTGAGGGGGCTGAGCTCGGTTGGTCGGCGAGGAGGTGAGTTGCTTGGTGAATTCCGGTGGACGGTATGGCGAGCTGGTGGCCTAGTCGCTGGCTTGGAGACGCTGGCACGGGCGGCGCGAGGGGCTGGTCGCTGCTGCTGTTGCTCGAGGCCGGTGCTGGTAGACTGGAGTTGGAGTGGCTGTGGCATGAAGGGGTTGCAGCGGTTCTGGATGAGGCGGCAGCAGCAAGGTCTGAGAGAAATGGAGGACAGAAGAAGAAGAAGAAAGGAAGGAGAAGAAGCTGAAACTGAAGTGGAAGCTGGTCTACTGGAGTGGCTCATGTAGGGGAGGAGCAAGAAGGAGAAGAGAGAGAGAGGGGGGGGGGGGGACAAGGGGGCCAAGAAGTCCATGCTGCAGCCAATGGCCTTCCCCTTGAAATATCCAAACACTTGAGTGTGGTCACAAAGTCTTCAACTGCCCTCCAAGTCCATGCACCCTCCAATGGCCAATTTCCTCCATTTACTTCACCATTTATCTTCAATTAAAAGCCCCAAAAATGCCTCTCTTGCTGCCCCCACGAATTTCCATCCAAATTCTCACAATTTAATCCAATTTGGTGGCCACAAATTCTCTAATTCAGCCCAAGGAAGTCAATATGCCACCCAATGGTTAATTTCTCTCCAAAGCTTCACAAAACAATCCAAATTGAAGGCCAAAAATATCCCCCTGATGTCATACGAATTTGCACCCCTTTCCCTTCCAAATTCTCACCACTTAAACCAAATTGGCCTCCAAAAATACCAACTAAGGTGCCCATACCAAAATCCATAATTTACTTCACCAAACAATCCCTTTAGAAGGCCAAAACTTCACTTGAAAATGCCCCTCCGAATTTCCTTGATTTAATTTTGCCAAATTCCAATTTTTCAGCAAAATTCTCGACTCGCCAAAAATTCTTCAAAGGATGAGACGATGTCCTAAAAATAAATCGTGACACGCTCGAACGTTCGATTCCCGAAACCGAATTCAATTTCGTGGTTAAAATCAACCGAATGCGATTTTTGTCCAATCCAACCCACCGAGTAGCTTTTAGGGATTTTACCGTGGTTAAATCCCTTAACGGCTTCACCTAATAGGTTAGTTAACTCATGAGTGATCAGCTCAGAAAAAAAGGACCGTAGGCGCGTCAGTGAAAAGCCTATTTCATTTCATCGAGATAGGGTCGAAATTCAGAATGTCACACACTTGATATATTATGAAATCATGAAAGCAGACATAAGCTAGTAATAAATATATAGCTTCGATCTAGCAACGAAGCATAAGTTTCATCAAATTCAATATCTTCCTCCTATAGCTATCCTTTAGCAACTACTCTTGCCTTGTTACGTACAACATTACCTATTTTGTCAAGTTTGTTTCTAAATACACATTTGGTTCCTATTACCATATGATCTTTGCGTCTTGCAACTAGTTCCCAAACATTGTTGACTTTGAATTGATGTAATTTACCTTGCATGGCTTCAATCTAGCTTTCATTCCTAAGAGGATCTTCGACTTCCTTGGGCTCAAATTGAGATATAAGAGCTAAGGAATTGATCATATCTTTGAGAGATGATCTCATTTTGATTCTTTCATCCACTTTTCCTATTATTTGTTCCTTAGGATGCTCGGTCTTGAATCTGCAATCTTTGAAAAATTGACCTTTATTTGAAAGATAAGCTAGAAGTTAGGGTTATTGCTGTTTATGATCAACTAACACAAAATATATGTATGATGGTTTCGTATAATCCATAAATTTCACATTTATGAATTCTTCCACTACCTTTGAATCTCTGTTAAAGACTCAATAGGCTTTACTTGTAGTTGAGTAATCGAGAAAGATGCCATCACTAACTTGTGCATCCTTCCCGATATTGTCATTTGTGTTCTTTAGAATGAAACATTTGCATCCAAAATACATGAAAGTAATATAGAGTAGGGCTTTTTTAGCTTGTTCGTCAAGCTTTCGAGCAGCTTTTTCAACTGCCGCCTAATCTCCCAACATGCTCAAGAACCGAGAGCCGTCCAGGGGCTGGATGGCCGAAGGGAGCTTGCTTATAGAAGGAAGATAGGCAATCTAAGTAATACTCTGTTGAGTGTATAACATGCAATGGCAATAGTTTTAACTCGGTAGAAGTACACCCCAAGTGCCAAAACTTGGCACGAAGGGACACTTAAGTGCCAAAAGTTAGAAAAGTGACACTTAAGTGCCAAGATCACGTTCTTCCTTGATAGACATTAAATAATATGACCTAATTTCTTGTGCCAATATCACGTTCTTCCTTGATAGACATTAAATAATATGATTCATCAAAATTGATGTCAAGTAATTAGATGTTGCCATCCCTATTTCCGATGAATGTTTGTGATTTGTCCTTATTGGTGCCTATACACTTACCTTTCTTGTTTTTTTTTTTTTTTGTATCCTCTATCACAAAGTTGACTTATACTAAGGAGATTGTGCTTTAGATCTTATACGAGTAAAACATCTTTAACAACTAGATTTCCCAACCTGATGTTCCTTTCCTGATGATTCTTCATTTATCTTTTCCTCTAAATGTAACTATGTGTCCATCTAAGGTTGTAAGCATTACGAACTTGCTGTTGTCTCTAGTCATTTGTCTAGAGCACTCACTATCCAAATACCACTTAGTTTTTCTTCAAGATAACTTGAAATCAAAGAGAGTATCATCTTTTCTTTGATACCCACATAATTTGGGTCCTTTATGGTTAGGTTTAGATTTGGGATCAAGAAACTGGCTAGTTTTCCTCAATTTTTTCTATAGTTTCTTAATTTCTTCTGTTGTTTTGGATAGTCCATTTTGAAATGGCCATATCATTCACAATTTGAACACTTAGGAAATTTCTTGCCAGTGGCTTTAGTGAAGTGTTTGACAAAATGAGAATTGTAAAAGTGTGGAGGTTTGTACTTTAATTTGTTTTTTGTTTTTGGAAAAGGATTTGTTTGGTCTTCATTTCCTTCACGTCCAAGCCAATCTTGTTGTAGTAAGGAATTTAGATAGACAGAATGTGCTGTAAAATTTTTGAGCCAAAAGAAAATCTAGTGCTAATTTTTTATATTTCATCCATGACATTCTCGTTCTCAGCCTACTGGAGCTTTACTTGATTTCTTTGAGAATCAAGCTCTTTCTACAGGTTGTCAATGTGAGTTTTATCAGTGAGGTTTTCAATGGTAAGATCGTGAACCTCCTTTTTTAGAGCAGAAATTTGCTTTGAAGCTTTTTTGGTGTTCTTCAAATATTTCCTTTAAAAAATCTTGCAATTCATTGTAAGACAATTTAGAATCTTTTACCTCATCTTCTTCTAGTTTGGAGTCAGCCATGAGACAAAGATTTGCTTCTTCATCATCATTTGACTCACATTCGGTGTCATTCTATATTTCAGCTTTTAGTGCCTTGTTGCTATAAGGATTTTTCTCGTCAAGATGTTTAGATGATATTTTTCCTTTGTAACTTCCTCCTTTTGTCATGAAGCTTTTAAATACCTTTGTTAGTAGTTGTCACACCCCCACCCCACATCTAGCATGAGAGCATGACCTAGCGTTAGCATCGACGCCCCAGGCAATGTCGTACATCCCGAAAGTCTTTATTTTTAGTTAAGCACATGCGGAAGCGATCATAAACAATCCCTATACAAACAGACATGGAAGTTGGGCATGACATATGCAAGCCAAGCAAATAAAAAGAACATATTCATATACATATTCACATATCAAAAGTTGTTTTGATTACAAGCCCATCCTAGTCCTGCGCTACTTATTTTTGTTTCCATATATAGTCAATCATAAGGCTGGGGTAGCCTAACTTCTCTACTGAGCTACTCCTAAAAGCGGCCCCATGCTAAGTTCATTCCTTTCTTGAACCCAGATTCACACACCTGAAATTGTGATAATAGCAAGAGTGAGTTGATGACTCAGTAAGTAAAAATCCCCAATTCTCCTATAGGAGGATGTCTTGCCGTCAATCGTCAGATACAAGATCACCACCCACTTGTTGATGACAAATCAATAGCAAGGTTCGTGCCTTGCCTTGCTTATACATATGAAAGGCTCTCAACCGTCTATGTGCTTTCAAGAATAAAAAATAATGAGTTAGTGCATATGAACAAGCTTTCCAAAGATCCGTGGCTTATGATCATTTCGATCACAAAAAGGGATACGTGGTCTCATGAAACTCGTTCAAGCCCTAAGTGACCCAATTCAAATATATGCTCAAATTGATGCAAGGACTTAACAATACATATCAAACAAACCCAGCTTTTGCAAGCATCACACATGTATCAGTCATGGACCACACGTGAACTTTCATTTTTTTCTTTTTCAGTATCATATTAACCGAAATTAATTGACTCTTTCGGTAACAACCAGGCATCGATCCCCCCCTTGTCAACCGGCATCATCCGAATCTCATTATTAAGATAGCATCCAGGGTGACCCCTAGGCATCGGCCTCACCCGGCCCAGCATCATCCACAATCTCAATATCGGGACGGCCTCTGGGGCTTTACCCCAAGCAACGACTCAGCATCCCTCGGGGTCGGCATATAAGTCCATTATGTGTCCATACGTTTCAAGCATTAATTAATTCATTTTATCTTTGAACTTTTAGCCGGATGAAAGGCCCGAAGGTGTGCCATGCAAAGTGAATCAATGAACGACTCTTATACCTTATTAGACTCATCCCGGATGCGATTCGGCCTTGTGGTCTTGACTTGTAACTGTTCACTCAGACTTCGGCATCAACCCCTGACTTGTCCTGAGCAACAACACGCCTCAATATTGTCCCGGGATCAAGTATGAGTCGTGCACCCACCTCAAGACATGTCCAAAGTTGCTGAGACCATTCCACGACATCCGAGTGTGCTCAACACTCACATGAGATCATGAACTTACTCGATGCAACAACAAGTAATAGAAACACAATAAGCATAACAATACAAAGCCAACACAAACAAACGATGACATGATCCTAAAATTGATAAGCGTAGCACATCGCCTATCGAAGAGTTAGGAAAATGTACTTACTACTTTTTGGACCTAGCTCCAAGATGCTTCTTTAGTGGTTGGACGGCTCCTAAGGCGGCTTGGTGAGGAAGGCGTGAAAGCGAGGAGAGGGAGGGAGAGGATAGAAGAGAATGGTTAAGCCTCCAAATGTGAGGATGCCTTCTCCTATTTATAGGCCTCTTCCTCTTAGATTTTTATGCAAACTCATGATTTCGCATAAATGACTAGTTGGCCTACCTATCTTCTCGAGTTGGAGCCTAAGTCCTTTGGTGTTGGCCCACTTATTTTCTTACTCTCCAAGGCTCAATCTAGGCTCATTATTGCCTATGGCACCTTAGGGACACATAAGCCCCTTTAATGCCTAATGTCTTCTTCTAATTGATTGGTCCTTGCCTTGTTCACCAATGCTACAATCTAGGGCCATCATAACCTAAGATTCACCTAAGATTCTAGGGGACACCTAAGTAGGTGACTCACCTGTCTCATTAATTGCCAAGATTTCATGTAATCATTAGGCTTAGTTTTGTTCACATTAGCCAACTTGCTCTCTAAGTTTCTTCTCTTTAACACACTAAGGTCCAAAAGCATTTAATGCATTCTTATCTTTAATCCAAGAAGACTCTAGATTGGCTTGTTCCTCAAGTTAGGCGTGCAGCCCCCTTCCCCTCCAAGTTGGGTGTGTGGTTTTCCCATTCTAAGGAGAAAACGGTTTTGAGCAACTTTTGAAATCAATACCATTACCTCATCAAACGAATTCAAAAAATTATAAAATTTCAATATGCTGCAGAGAAGACCTTGGAAAACAATTTTCATGCGGTAATCCAAACCAAGTTTATTCTGTGGAAAGAACAACAAATCATTGAGCACAACCCAAAAATTTGTCTGTTGAGCAGATTCAACGGTCAAAGAGAGACTCATTCAAAATCCAATTCTTCACAAAACTCTTTGAAATTTTAATATGTTGTAGATATGTTTGTCATTTAAAACTTTTGTGAAGGAAACATGTCCAAATTTGAAAGGGAAGATTTTATAAAAATTCAAAAAAGCGACTTGGTTACCAGTTTCACTATACTAGGCAGGTTCTATACAGTAATTGATTGGGCCTTTGTCTTAACCATTTCACCTAAAAAAAATATGAGATTTAAGTATGTCATAGATTAAGATGTTTTGAACAACTTTTATGAAGATAGTTTCTCCAAATTCAAAGAACAAAGAGCTCTATAAAGTTGAAAAGTAGGAAAGATCCAACAATTTAGAAAAACTGGGAAGTCAAAACCTATGAAACTCATGGTGGAATCAAGGCTATAAGATAGCCATAATTAGCTCCAATGTGTCCTATTTTTAATGAGACACTTGGCTTGGATACTTTGCTTAATTGCCAAGGTAAATCGTTGGTAATCATGACCATATCTAGAAAAATCCAAGTGGAATGATAAGTCAACCTCCTTTATGAAGAAGCTAGGGTGTTCTTCATTTTGTCCTTTTCTTCCTCAAGAAAGTGGTCCAAAGAAATCCATCGTCTAGGTTGGTTCTAAGGCTGGAAAATGGATCATTAGGTACACCTCAAAAAACCGAATCAAGTACACCCGAGGTATGGCCATCACATCCCATTCTCGCCTGAACCGTTCCTTTGGACAGTCTGTCGGCCTAACGGGTCGATTGTTCTTTGGTCAGTTCAAGGCTAATCCTAAGGTTACCCATGGCCTAATACTAAGTCAAGGCACTCATGGACCTTAGAATTAGTGACGAAATAGCCGAGTCTATCCCTGAGCTCATTTCGGTCGACACCCGATCCATTCGTATGATTTTTGGTCGGTGCATTACCGATCCACAATCGGAAATCACTAATTCAGGATTCCTTTCCGATCACTAAGAATTAAATAGGTAATGATGCATTTTCGGTCAGAAGATGATCTCATTTGGTCAAGTCGGATCTTTTGTGTATCGATGCATAGCCGGGTGGAATCACCCGCTGTCGGGCATTGCAACTAGTCGGATCGACCCATGATCATCCACCAATCCAAAATCATCCCGTGACCAATATTCATGATCAAAAGGTCATCTTATGAGTTGGTGATCCTATCTCATCAGTATAGTCGGTAGAAAATTCACGGCCGACACCTCGACCAATTCGTGACCAGTCGGTTGGTCAGTCGGTCGAACCATGACCGATCCTTGATGCCTTACTGATCGAACCAATCAATCCCATAGCCAATGGCCCATGGTCAATCCATTCAGGATCTTATGGCCGATCCTTATGGGGTCAGAATCGAGGGTGTTACAGTAGCGCCATGTCTTCATCATTAGAGGATATTTCTCCACCTATGTAATCATAGTTAGTTTTAAATGCAATGATTTTCTTGTCTTTGGAGTTACTTTCTTTATTTTGAAGCTCAACATCATAGGACATGATATTCCTATAAGCTCGTCCATTATAATTGGTTGAATCCTCATAGTTTCCCGTAGCGAGGTCTTAACTATACTCCATTCCATGGGAAGAGGTCGTAGTAATTTCTTTACTTTCTCAACATCTATGTAGATTTTTCCTTGAAAAGAAAGTCTATTCACTATTTCAGTGAATCGTGTGAACATTTGAGTCATTGTTTCGCCGGACTTCATCTTGAACAACTTGTAGTTCATGAGCAGGATATTTAGCTTTGTTTCTTTGACTCTGTTTGTTCCTTTAAATGTCAGCATGATTTGTTCTCAAATTCCCTTTGCTGTATCACAAGAAGAGATTCTGTCAAACTTAGAAGATGACAATGCATGGTATAGGAGGTATTTCGCTTTAGCATTAAGAGCAACTTTTTTTCAAGATTCTTCTGTAACGTTGATAGCTACTACTACTAGCCTTCTTATTGAATAAGAGCTGGTACTTTTGGACTGTTTGCAACTACATCCCACATATCCAAGTTTGTGGCTTCAATGTATGACTTCATTCTTTACTTCCAATAGCCATATTTGCTTTCATTGAAGTGTGGTGGCTTGTTGAGAGCTTAACTATAATTAGTAAATAAGCTATCAACGTTAACCATAATAAGGATCTTTGTACTCAGAAGAAATACATTTTAGATAATGAGCAACAAAGCACTGATACCAATTGTTGAGGCTAACAATACAACCCAGAGGGGGGTGAATATAGGTTGTTTTCAAACTTTGATTTGCTGTCTGATAGTATTCATTGCGAGTAATTTAATCATACAAGGGCATACACATTGATCTTGCAATTAAGCATGAGGAAACCACGCTAGGAAGACTTGACACGTTTTCAATTACCATTCTCAAAACTGAGGCCAAATTGACGACTTGCTCACCGTGCCATCTACTTGACTTATTTTTGTCGAATCCTAACGAAATTTCAACAATCTACAATCAATGACACCTCAAGTGGACTAGTCCTATCTGAATAATTACAACTCAGGGACTTTTAACCCCAACCGAACCTCGACTAAACCATCACCAATCCAAGGTCACCGGCACCTCGATCAATCCTCAACTGAACCAATACAAATCCCTAGACCACCGAACCTCACGACCAAATCATCGACAACCCATAATTACCAAACCACACACTGACACCACCGAGATCCATGACCACCGAACGTCACCCACATTATCACTGCAATATGCAAGGAAAAAATTAAGCTTAAAAGCATCAAATTGTAGTCCAAACAATCCCACGACACTTCATGGCACATTGCATGGAATCTATACTTTAACCAACCACAGCAACAATAAAATTCGACCCAAATTAATATAAATTGAATTAAGACAACACAAACCAAGTATTACAGCACATTAAAGGCAAGATTCATCAATTTACACAACGAGCAAATCAGTGTAGCATAGAGAAAAGGAATTCTACTTGCGTGCCTCAACGAGTAAATCGAACCTAGACTCATGGACTGAATTTTGACCCTTCGCCTTGGCTGGATGCAACTCGATGTAGGTTGATTTCCACGATCCAGTGAGCGAAATTGAGAAAATTGTTGGAGAAAGCATCTTTAAGTGATTTTGATGATGCCCAGACTATCCTTAGTCTAGTATGTACTATGTTGTGTGCAAATGTTTGGACCAAAGGACTATGCAACATCTATGGTGTGATCCATTGTAAAGAAGTTTGCAAATGTCCTATTATAACGAATAGCACAATTCAACCAAAAGATAAGGTATTGATGATGTTTTTATCAAGGCAATAAAGATCAAGTGCATAAGTTGATGTTCGTTGGGTCAGCTAAAGAGTTGTTGAAAGATCTAGATTCGTACAGCAGCAAAATCAGAATAAAGCATGTAGCAGAGAGGCTGTATGGGCAGTACCTTCCTAGACAATAGCTCAACGGAAAACTCTTCAACGGTTACCTAACCAACCTCAACGGATAGACTAAGGAAAAGTATAAAAGAGAAGGCTTTGTGGAACCAAGTGAGAGCACTCCACGTAAAAGATCAAGTAGCTTACATACTATTGTTTTTAGCTAAAAGCTTTCTATCTTACTATTTTGATTGTCGTACTGTTTAGCAATTGTGCTAAGGATTAAGTGTACCGGTATAAGAGTAGTAACTAAATCCAGATAGTGTGATATATCACGTGAAAGATTAGTGCTAGCTAGTTATAACTTTCCAAGCAGATTGTTAGTGGAATTCAACCTATCTTGAGGCTATTTGTCTGAAGAGCAAATGCCCCGTGGGAGCCTGGAGGTAATTTGGGATAGTGACCCCTAGAAGCCATCTGACAGCAAACCAGCGATGCCCCGTAGGAGCTTGGAGTGAATTCGAGATGTCTAGGGACAACGAACCTTGGAAGCCTAGGGACAACGAATCTTAGATGCTTCAAGGAGGGTTGCCTACGGACAATGAACCCTAGAAACCTGTGCGGGCCGAACAGAGAACCAGCGTACATTGCGGCGGACCAGATAGCAAACCGGCCGTTAAACGGGAAAATTCCTTCTATGGACTGGATAGCGAACTAGCTTACATGTGTCTTAGAAGAAAACATTGTTTGAACAAGTGACAACTAAAACACGCGAATCGTATGCACATGTTTGGTCGAGTCGTTTGTCAAGGTTGTTAGGTCCTTATGTGATGAGTTGAGTCATGTTGCTATAGTCCACTTGTCCTAGTTGTCTCGTATAGTACTGTTTACACTATAGATGTTGAGTGAGTCGCATATCTTAGATAAATTTTCATATGTGTGATGGATGGATTGTATGGTATAGAGTTTTAGATATTTCGTTTTTAGCATTAGCTCACCTGTGTTGATGTTCACATTTTTTAGATCATAGATATGGTTGCAATTCCTGCTACCCCATTTTCTATTACGGCGCCCCCATAGACTTTGAAGGGTGGCCGCACGAGTTAACTGACCTAACCTTCCTTTACATGGTTTTTTTGCAGTACACTTCTATGCTTTGGGTAGACATAGGCTCAACTGTTGGCCACGCCGCCTATAGCTTTGTGGTGATCTACACCAAGTTCGAGGGACTTCTGATAGGTCCTTTGTCGTACCCAGAGGATAGCAGAAATGAGGGCGGCAGCGGTAGGGAGAGATAGGTGAGGGAGCTGATGGTGTTAGGGGTCCATTTTTAGGGCACAATCTTGAAACTTTTTGAGATAGGGCCATCGCGATTGGGTGATGGATGGTGTAGTATACCTTTTTGACCTCTTAGTGGAGCCTAATGAAAATCACCCATTTTTAAGAAAGATAATAAATGAAAGCCAATGGTTGCTCTTCTCTTGTGTTCATCCATTATTTTATTGTTTGTTTGATGTTTTATTTTCGACTTCCACTTGTGCTGAAAAGTGAAAACATTAATAACTCGTGCTAGTATGTAGTGGACTGTGACACCACACCTTTATTCATAGCAAAACTTTGAAAGTATTTGTTGCTGAAAAACTGAAGAGATGAAATCCGATTTCTCTCCCTTAACCCACACTTTTCCTTAATGTATTCTATTTGATGGATGATAAAATGTAACGTTCTTTTCAATTTTAACTTTGTGAGTGGAGAGAAGGCCAGATTTTATTTATATAGACTGTCAATAGGTGCCTTCCATCAAAGCACATTCTATCTTCATGCATTTTCATAAGGACTGTAACTTTCTCATAAGGATTGCACCCTTTCATTCCATGATAGTTACAACTTCTCATAGCCAATATGTTTTGGCTCTTAAATATTTATTAAACCATTAATTAACAACATCATGTGGGCCACAATTATTCTTACATTCTCCCACTTGGCTCATACGACCTTTCTTTCATGGTTTAATAAAGATCATAATGTGCACAATAACATTATGCTAAATCTTTTCTTAATTTGGCTATCACATAATAATCATAATTAAGTAAAGAAAACGAATGCGAGTCATGGCGGTTGTATGTTATTAATCGACATAGTTCCTTCCATGTACTATGACATAGCTGTTCACTTAACATGACCCATAAATGAGAAGTACAATAATTTAATGGTCCAACCATAATATCTTTGTTAGAGACTGTCTTGTTTAACATTAATCTATCTCCATAATATACAATAGAAAATAGGAAATGTCATAAACACATAATTGTACTTAGAGTGTCAAATACATAAATTTAATGTAATCATAATCAATCATTAATGATGTCTAATAATGCCATCCTTTCAACATGTTCATTATATATTTTGCGCAGTAGTCCTTTTGTTAAGAAATATACTATCATAAGGTTGGTGATAATGTACTCAATTGATACTCTCTGTTTTTGAACTTCTTCTTTAACGGAAAGTATTTGATTTCCATTAGTTTAGCACCCTTAAAATAGTTGTTGTTCTTACAGAAGAAAATTGCTATAGAATTATCACAATAAATTTTCAACGACTTGGCAATATTGTCAACAATCACAAACCTAAAAATATAGTTCTGCAGCCATAATCCATAAATAGTGGCCTTAAAGCATGCGACAAACTCATCCTTCATACTGAATGTAGAATCGAATCTAAATATCCAATCACTATAAGATGATTAGATATTTTATAAGTGAGCATATAATTCTTTATTCCTTACAAATATCTGAGAACTTATTTTGCAACTTTCAAGTGATCTAATCTCGGATTATTGTGATACCTACTTAACATTCTAATAGCAAAATTGATGTCTAGTCTGGTATAAGTTTGAGTATACATTAAGCTCCCAACAACAAATGCATAAGGAATACTTTTCATTTGTTCTCATTTTAATCACTTTTCGGACATTAGAGAAGTTAAATTTGTCACCTTTTTGAATTGGAACTACTCCTACTGAACACTTATCCATATTGAATCTCTCTAAAATTTTCTCAATAGAGGCTTTCTAAGATAACCCTAACAATTCTCGTGATCTATCATGGAATATTTCTATTCCTATCACATACGTTGCCTTTCTCATATCTTTCATTTCAAAACCCTTAGAGAGAAATTTCTTGGTTTCATGTAACAAACCAAGATCATTAGCAAGTAAAATGTCATCAACATACAGAACTAGAATTATAAACTTGCTTCCACTAAACTTTATATATATATATATACATTGATCAATGGTTTTTTTTCTTAAATCTATATGAAGTTACGGTATCATTAAACTTAATATCCATACATTGATTTATTTAATTTACACAACATGTGTTCCTATCCTTTAATTGAAAAAGCCTTCAGGTTGGTCCATATAAACCTCTTTCTCTAAATTCCCATTAAGAAGTGCAGTTTTAACATCCATTTGATATAACTCTAAGTCATAATGAACCACCAAAGCCATAATGATTCTTAGTGAGTCTTTCTTGAAGATCGGTGAAAATGACTCCTTATAATTAATGCCTTCTTTTTAAGTAAAATCTAGGTCTTAAAAACCCATTTACATGCGACCTTTCACATCCTTTAGGCAATTCAACAAGGCCATAAACTTGATTTTGATGCACAGATTTTAACTCTTCTTCCATGGCATTAGACGATTCATTAGAATCATCATATTCCATGGTTTCAAAAAATAAATCTGAATCAGTTCCAATTCCTAAGTCAATTTCTGACATTTATAGATAAATCACAAAATCATTAGAAATAATCGACCTCCTTTCTCGTTGAGATTTTCTTAATGTTCTTTCTTGTTACTCAACTACTATAGGTTCAATATTGACATTTTCAGTATGGAGTATTTGATTAATTATTTGTTGTCCTCAATAATTGTTGGGTTGAACTATAATATCAAGAATAACAATGTTAGAAGTTTTAGGTATAAGAACTTCTACCCTTATTTCTTGAATGTAAGTATCATGCATTCTCTCACTCTCATTGATGTCACCATTTTCAATGAACCTAGCATTTCTAGATTCAACAATTCATATACTATGATTAGGACAGTAAAATCTATACATTTTGGATATCTCTACATAACCAATGAAATAACTACCGATAGTTCTTAAATCTAATTTCTTTTCATCTTCTATTAGACAACCCCAAACATGTAGGTGTCGTAAAATAGGTTTCCTTCCATCCATAGTTTGAAGGTAGTCTTTGGAATAGCCTTACTAGGAACCCTATTTAATAAGTACATAAAAAATCTTTAATACATACATCCACAAAGATAACGGTAAAGATGAATAACTCATCATACTCCTAATTATTTCCATTAAAGTACCATTTTGCTTTTCCACTACACTATTTTGTTGTGGTATATCTAGCATCGTGTGACATCCCAAGCTATCACTCTAGACCCTCAATTATAATCTTCAATTTCTATTACGCAAGCAAAAGAGTATACACTTTTTATATAAAGAAAATTCACTTAAGAACAAAATTCATAATAACATGCTTCCATTTCATTCATCATAAGCAGAGATTACAAGAGGAAAACGACATCTTGACAATTACAACATGGCAAAATACTCATCAAGATGACCCGAACAAAACATCTGGGAGAGGCCAAAAAGGTGCCTAACTACTCTACTCGGTAGTTTTCCTCATCCACTACATCCTTCCATACCACGCACGCCTCCTACTCCATGCCCAGAACATCACCAACGGATGGGGCCAAACAACCTCCCATTCACGTTGAGATATACGGACACAAATTGCATAGGGAAAGGATTAGGGCGTCCATTATCCATCCAGACAGTACAAATATAATGAATGAAAACAAGGCCAGAATCTCGATCCTCAAAGTTCCTATACACGTTATCTACCTACGCAGGCGTGCCATAAGTCACCAATGGTGTCACATCCATAGCTAATGATCTGAGAGGAAAAATAAAGGGTGAGCAACAATGCCTAGTAAATAATAAAGTATGTCATTAAACAACGATATCCTAGCTTCACTCATTAGTGAACATAGCACAATCATAGTGAATTGTCATAAACATGGACTACATCAAATGGGGCAGCATATGGTACCAATAATATCATGTGAACTAAATAAGCTAAAGTGAGTAAAATGCATGAAGACTGCACCACAACACGCGTACGAACTTCGTTCATGCATCACATGGCACACACAATCCCATTCATGCATCTCATGACACACGGCTACACCATCACACGTACTCACATGCCTTGTAAAATTAATTTAAATGTGTGAACATTTAATATCCACCCTTGAAACGGATTGAACCCAAGACGCTGGCTAGATCAATTCGAGTCACTTCCGGGTCATTGGCTGGACTTCCAAGGGATGCTGGCCCTAGGCATCTCCCTTCGAGGCATCCTAGTATCCAAGGGTCGCTGGCCTTGTGACTTAAACCGAGGCATCCCAAACCACATAGCTTGGGGCATCCTCACTCCCTAGGGGCATCATTGAAACGCTGGCCGATGGAATATCTCTTAATTTGATTTATTCACACATTCCACCACATCATAGTCTTACATTAGGGCACACTTTTAACACAACCAGCACACACATATATCACCGCACAGCATGATCAATGTGCCAAGATCGCAATGCAATAGCATGCACTAAACAGAATTGACGTTCACACCACCTCCAAGCCTATTCCACTTCATTTTGCACACACGATGAGCACCACTCATGCACAGCCATCAAGCATAGGTTCTCAACATGCCAAAATCATCAAAAATCACAAAATATGCACTTTCCAGCAAGTAAGACATCAAGAACAGCAACAAGATCACGACTGGCCCTCACTGGCAGAAATCGAGTCCACACACGCGGCTCTAGGATTAAATCCAAAAATACAACCAAACGAGTTTAGAAAATTCTCAAATTTATATGTTGTAAAGAGCACTTAAACAAACATTTTTTATGAAGAAAGTTTAACCTAGTTCTTTCTACAATAGGAATAGTAAATCGCTCAAACAGTCACCAAAACTATTCCCGTGTCCAGAAATCACATTTTCAAATCCAGCTTGATTCGAAATCCAAAACTCAGCCATTTTCTCTGAAATTTGACTATGTTAAACTTCAACATGTGCTGAACAACTTTTGTGAAGAAACTCTTTTGAAAATCGAACCTCAAGAGTTGATAAAAATTCATTGAACACCAAACGGTCACGAATTCCGGCATAAAACAAGATACTTGACTTGCATGCAACGAAGCTGAAAACTTGTTCCTTTATATCAAAAAAAAAATATTGAGTAAAATATATGTTATAAATGAAGATGTTTAAAACATTTTTCAAGAGTAAGCAACCTCAAATTTGTAGCACATTCTGAACCACGAAAACAGCAAACACAGGGGCTCCGGTAAAATAGATCTTGAGGAGAATCCAACCTTTGCTCCTATGAACACATCTCATACAAGCTTAGCAACCAAAACCTTCAAGAAACTTACATGCAAGACTTCCCACACATCACAACATACATGCAAGCTAAAGTCATCCAAGGATCTAACTCCTATAACCCAAAAATCCACTAGATCGAACTAATCCACCCTCAAGCGTCGAGAGGATGTCAAAGTTTAATACCTAACTTATTCCCTTACCTAGTTTAGGACTCAAAAACTGCTTTCTCAAGCTCTTTTGAAGGCTGGCTGCTCCTTTGGTCACTAGTCCTTCGGAGAACGGTAAGGAAACAAGAAGAAAATGAGAGAGAGAGAGAGAGAGAGAGAGAGAGAGAGAGATTGGGCGAGTGAGGGAAAGAAGGAAGAAGAAGAACAAAAGAGAAGGGAAAATAAAGGACGAAGTTGGGGGGAAATGATGGTTTTCCTTGGGAATTTTTCCCTTACTGCAGCCATGCAAAGGAGGAGATTGGCTAGGGGATTTAGGGCCATCACGAGGGCTAATTTTCGGCTGGTGGGAAGGGGGAGAACCGAAACTTGCATGGGAAACCAAAACCTATTGCAAGAGATCCCTAGACTTTGTCCTTTTCTCCTTAGCTTACATGCCTTAAACAAAACTTAATCTAAACAAAAGAAAACTAATCCTTCTCCTAGCTGAAAGAATTTGACCACCTCAAATACTAGGCACCAATCAAGCAACTTTATTCCAAGATCCTCCAATAATAACATGACCAAAAACTTGGTGGAATTAAACACATCTTCAAGTCACAATTTCTAATGTCCAAGGATCTTACGTCCACCATTAATTCCATACATCATAACATCACCAATTGAGTTACAAGAAAATACCATTAAACATTTGAAATCATTTGAATTCGCGCAAGACATACACTGACCAAAATCTTGGCATTTTCCACTTCAATTGGGCCTTCCACCATGTCCAGCCCATTGGGCCTTATTCACGGTCCACCGTCCTCTCTCTAGTCCACGTTCAGCCCAAAATTAGGCCCACTAGGCCTTGACACGCCTAGCCCACATGCAAAGCCTATCGGACAATCCACCTATCTCGATTTCTCTTCCGTTGACAAGCACTAGCTTAAATAGAATTCTAAGATCGAAATTTCAAGATGTCACAACTCTCCCCTCCTTATAAAATTTCGTCCACAAACTTCTAAAAGCTTACGTAATTAATGGAAAAGTTGTGGCTACTTGAGTTTCATCTTTTCCTCACTCTCCCGCGCCGCTTCTTCCAAGTCGTGGTATCTCTGCAATACCTTGACCAATGGTATTGTTTTGTTCCTCAACATTTGTTCCCTTCAGTCTAGGATTTGCATGGGCTCCTCCACATACTTCACTTTCTCATCTATTTCAAGCACTTCAAAATCTAGCACATGTGCAAGGTTAGGTTCATATTTTCTTAACACTAACACATGAAAAACATCGTGCACATTGGACAACTTTGGTGGTAGGGCTACTCGATATGCCAACTCCCCTATCCTTTCCAAGATCTCGAAAGGCCCTACAAACTGTGGACTCAAAACTTTTCTTTCCTTCCAAACCTTGATACGCTCTTCATGGCCGATACCTTTAAGAACACGTGGTCACCAATATTGAATTCCAAAAGCCTACGATGCTTGTCGGCATAACTCTTCTATCGACTTTAGGCAGTTCTAAGTCAATCCCGAATTGTCTTTACCACGTTCGTTGTCACCTAAACCAATTCTGGTCCCATTAATCTCCATTCTCTGACCTCAACCCAGCAAATAGGAGTCCTGCACTTCCTACCATATAATGCTTTAAATGGAGACATGCCTATGCTTTGTCGAAAATTGTTGTTATAGGCAAACTTCACCAGGTGTAACTTTTTATCCCAATTACCCTTGAAGTCAATGACACAAGGTTGAAGCATATCCTCCAATGTCTGTATGGTCCTCTCCGATTGTCCATCCATTTGGGGGGTGAAAAGCAGTACTATACTAAAGCTTGGTCACTAACGCCCCTTGAAGACTTCACCAGAAATTCAATGTAAAGCGCGGGTCTCGATTCGAAGTTATTGTCATAGGGACACCATGAAGTACTATTTGCTTAACATATAAAACAACATACTTTTCCAATGAATAATCAACTCTTACAGCCAGGAAATGTGCCGACTTCGTCAATCGCTCCACTATCACCCAGATCAAATCATGACCACTTGAGGTCCTTGGCAACCCTCGTGCAATGTCCATTGTCACATGTTCCTACTTCCATTTTGGGATTACAACGGCTTTAACATTCCTATAGGCTTACGATGCTTTGCTTTCACCTGTTGGCACATTAGGCACCTTGCGACGTGTTTCGCGATATTCTCCTTCATTCCATTCTACCAGTAGTGTAGGCGAAGATTATGTACATCTTGGTACTTCCTGGGTGGATGCTATAGTTGCTCCTATGGGCTTCTAACAAAATCTCTTTCCTTAACTCATCATCCTTAGGCACACAAAGGCGTCCACATAATCTCACAATTCCATCTTCTGGAATCTAGAAATCAAGTCTCTTCCTTTTCACGATCTCATCTCAAAGTTCCGAGATCTCCGGGTTGGATTGTTGCAGAGTCTTTACTCACTGTATAATCTGACTCGAACCTAAGGGTAGCAATTACACTCGTGAGATCATCCATCTCCACCTTAAACTCCGAATTAGGGATCTTCTCTAGTAAATTCTATTCCCTGACCATTAAGCTAGCTATTGTTATGGCTGACTTCCAACTGAGAGCATATGCCACCTTGTTTGTCTTTCCGAGGTGGTATAAGATCTTGCAGTCATAGTCCTTCAATAATTCCATCCATTGCCTTTGCCTCATATTCAACTCTTTTCGAGAGAACAGGTACTTCAAGCTCTTATGATTCGTGTAGATCTTGAACTTCTCTCCATACAAATAATGTCTACATATCTTCAATGCAAAGGGTAATTCACTTCATATGGCTTCAATTGTCTTGATGCATACGCAATGACCTTTCCATGCTGCATTAAAACGCAACCCAGTCCCTTGTGTGATGCGTCACTATAAACTATGAATCCTCTAGGTCCTAAGGGTATTGTCAAGATGGGTGCCGTGGTTAGCCTCCTCTTGAGTTCTTGGAAACTTTGCTCACACTCCTCCATCCAATTGGACTTCGAGTTCTTCCAAGTTAAATGAGTCATCGGCCTTACAATCCTTGAAAATCCTTCCAAGAATCTCCTATGGTACCTTGCCAAGCCCAATAAGCTTCGAATCCCAGTCACCGTTCAGTGGCAAACTCAACTTCTCGTTCCGAGGGCAGCCCTAGTAACTCTTTAGGAAAAGCATCAGGAAACTCCCGAACTACCGGAATCTCCTCTAACTTTACTCCTTTTCTATCTTGATTTTTCACATAAGCTAGATGACCCTCACATCCATTTTGAAGGAGTCAATGAACCTTAAGTGTAGTAATGAGCAGCAAAGAAAGAGCCGTTCTATCTCCATAACATTCAAAACTAGGGCGATCAAGAGGATTAAACCAAATGATCTTCCTATAACAATCCATATTAGCTCGGTACTTATGAAGCCAATCCATCCCTAAAATCACATTAAAATCGTACATGGTTAACACCACCAAATCTGAATGCAAACTTTGCTCCGCTATAAAGATACTACAGTCCTTACACACTAGGGTAGATAAAATTACATCTCTCAACAGTGTGGAGACACTAAGGGGTACTTCCATTTCCCTAGGTCTCATCCTACTTAATTGCACAAGCGAGTGTGTAGCTCTAATATCCAATAAAGCATAAGCATTCTTGTCCAACAAGGAAATAATACCTGTAATGATCGTCTTAGAGGCCTTAGCTTCATTCCATGTAACTGCATAGACTCTTCCCTGAGCTAGCGGCCTACCGTTATTTCCTTGTTGCACCGATGCAACCGATGATTGTGGCGGCTGTTGTTGGGTCCTCCTCTGTGGACAGTCTTTAACCAAGTGATCTGATTGTCCACAACCAAAAAATGCCTTCACAAATCGACACGGCATACCCACATGCGATCCACCACACACCTGACAGGTAGAACTCTCGGTTCGCAGTCGCCTCGATAACTAACTGTTCTAGGTCTTCCCAGCTCCTCCAATTCGACTTTTCTTAGTCGATGAGAACGATGGTCACCCAGCCTAAAAGAGTCTCTTGTCATAACAGAAATTGCTCTGACCAACCTGATGGCTTGGCCTTGCTTGATAAGTTACTGGGGTCCCTTTTGTCACAAGCTCCTATTCCACTAACTAAGCATGCTCATACAATTCATGATAATCCTTTAGGTTCAAGGGCACCAAGTGCCTATGAATGTCAGGCCTCAGACCATTCAAAAACCTTTTGGCCTTATCATCCTTGTCCTCAACTAGCTTGAAAGCAAACCTAGAGAGTTCAGTAAACCTTGCCTCATACTAATCCATTGTCAGGTTATTTTGGGTCAACTACATAAACTCCATCACCTTCTTGTCTCTAGCACAATCAGAAAAGTGCTTTCCAAAGAAAGCCTTAACAAAACCAGCCCAAGTCACTTTCAGTACCTTCAGGGAATATCGTTCCTTTCGTCGCCTTCCACCAATGGTTAGTATTTCCCGAAAGTTGGTATTCCATCAGGAATACCTTCTTCACATCCGTGCAATTCAACAATGCAAAAATCTTTTCCATCTCATCTATCTATACCTCAACCTCCGAGGGGTCTCCCAAACCAGCAAATTTGGATTGTTTCAGCTTAAGGAATTGTTCGACAAACCCTTGCATTTGGCATTCATCGCCATGCTGTTGTTGTTGAGCTTGTCTATCCATCAAGGTTCCTACATTAGCAAGAGCCTGCAAAATCCCTTCCAATCTAGCCTTTGTCCTCGTAAGGGATCCACCTGTGGCCGTCCTTCTACCTATTGCTCTCCCTCTTGAAGCACTAGACATTCTGCAAAACAACTGTGGTCAATCATCCCAAAATAATTAAGATTTCACCTTGCCAATGTTGTGAAGACCTATACTAAGTACTGCAACAACAATGTATATGTACTAGCTTCGTGCTTGCAACCAACCAAATTCAATGACAACGAGATAGAACCCCCCCAATGATTGGGAGTAATTCCACAGGCAGCTAGTCCCGTTTGGGGACTAGATCCCATAATATTGAATTCTAATTCAAATTCGACTTAATATTAGGAGGGACTCTCCATCATTAAGGAGTGTGGTAAAATCACTTAGTGAACCACTCACCCCTTTGCTTCTTTTGCATAAACCATTTTTAGGCTAATGATGTTGTAGTAGTGAATCACCACTGGTTATTACTAGAGTCTCAAATTAGATTAGATTATAAGATCTTATGGATGCCATAATGGTGCACTTATCTTTTAACGGAAAACGAAAATTGAAATTGAAACAATAGGAGTCATTGAAATAAAATTTAAGTCCTATAGGGCTCAAGTGCATCAAACATGGCTTGGTCTTTGATGGTTAAAGATTTTGGTGGTTGCTTTTTTTTCTTTTGAATGTTTTACATGTTTGTTGTTGGAGAAACATCTCCAAGTGATTTCAATAATGTCCAAACTATCCTTAATATGATGTTTACTATGGTGTATTAGACGCTTCTGGTATAAAGGACAAGGGGATATCTATGGTGTGATCTAGTGGATGGAAGTATGCAACAAGTCCATAAACCTGTAAACAGTACAGTGGATCTAAAGATCAACTAATAGCGATGTCTATATCGCAGTTGTAAATATCAAGTTATTGGTGCTATGGACCGTAGACATTTGCTAATTTTCATTGGGTCATCAATCTAGTCGTCATGGCTAAGGATTTGCACAATAGTAGAATGCAGTTGAAACTAGTAATGGACAAGCTAGGTCATCTAATAGGTTTGTCAGAGACTACAGAGAAAGGGCTGTAACAAATGCTATTTTTAGGTAGACTACAAATGTTCAGGGAAAGGGACTGTATGAGTGTTTCTATCTCTAGGCAGCAACTTAACGATAACTCAAACAGCTCTTTGCTTCTCCAATCCACCTTCAACGGATATATTGAAGATATATATAAAAGAGAAGACCTCGGAAGCCGAGAGAGAGCAACACATCAAGATCTAAAGCTTTGCATTGAGTTGTGTTCCAAGCAAAATGCTCTCTATTGTTTCATTGAGTGTTGTATTTGTGTTGTTTAAGTAATTGTGCTCTATATTAAGTATATAAGAGTAAGAGCAGTGGCTAAGTCATGATAGTTTGATTTATCTTATAATAGGATCAATGCTTGCCTATTGTAATTGTCTATATAGATTACTAGTTTAATCCACCCTAAGTTGTGGCTATTAGTCTGAATAGTGGACATAGGCTTGGAGATAAAGCTAAACCATTTTATATCATTGTGTGCTATTGTTTCACCCTCTTTACTCTCACAAGCACACATTACGATCATGAGTTTTGAAACATCACCTTGACCTGATTTTACTTAGCATCAGCTAGTTTCTGCAAAAGATTGTCGAGTTTTCCAAAACAATCTATTCACCCCCTCTAAGTTGTATTGTTAGCCCCCAACATTTGTTACTACCAAGGGCTTCTTTAAGTAAGTTGTTTGGTTATGTTTAGCAGTAGAATAAAATTTAGTGAAGGAAAACTAAGATACATTTTGTTTTTAATTAAATTTTCTCCATTGGTACGTATGGACCAACTTGTCAAGATGCAATATAAAGGGCCGGTACAGTACGAGAGTTATTTTTACAATTTAGTATGATCATCTGTTGAATGCCTGCTTCATTGAAGTTGATCTCTTGGTATGGACCTCACCTTGTTTATGACACCCAGTCCTTCTTGCAGTCATTTGCACCTTTATCTCTAGCAACAACAAAGATTATGGTTACTTCCACCAAATTGTCTTAATTAGTAGTTGGTCTGTGTAAAACCTTTACTACCAAACATACTTTTAAACTCCTACGTGTCGGATGGTCTTGGGTCTCTATCACCCTAAAAACTAGCTCAAATAGTGAAATTTTCCTTCACACTTATAAACCAACCACCAATCCACTCTACAATTGATTTGGGACAACCTCAATAATCTCCCCCTCAAACATTGGGCCTGGGTCAGAGGTGCAACAACCCGTAATTGTCTCGTGTGACTATTGGGTCCAGAATTGTTGGTAGCCAAGGATTTGATACCAGTATTCAGTGGTCTTGGGTATCTCTCACTCCCAAAGCTAGTTCAAGGGGTGAGGCTTTCCCTCACATTTATAAACCAACCACCAACCTTTTTGCAATCGAGGTGGGACAATCTCAACACTTTGATGGAGAATAGTCACAACCCGAATAATATCGAATTAGTAATCTCCCTTTTGTATAAACCTAATATGAACCGATATAGTAGAGCAAAATAAATATTGAGCACGCAAACACAAAGCAATTTTTTACATGGAAAACCTCATTGGTATGAGGAGATAAAAAAACCATGGAATCGGAGTCCACCTAAAATCTTCACTATCAACAAGATCGGGTGAGCAAAGTTCTTCTCTAGTAAATACTAGAGGTACATAGCAAAAAATATTCCAAGAACATCATTCTTGACAATGCGCATAAATTTTATAAGAGATCAAGGATAAATTTCACCAAAAATACAAGTTTTGTTCAATCTGTAAAAAATTGTAGGGAGGTTTAAACGAAAATCAAACCATTCAAATTTAAGAAGAGTGTGCCATAATTACGCTGACAAAATTTCAACTCAATCAGATCACGAATCAACCTCCTATGACAGCTTGATGTAAATCATACTCTGCCCCAAACCCCAAGTTTTCTGCTTTCTCTTCTATTTTGTTATTGCGTCTCCCTAACTTTCTTTACAGCTACCACTTAAAGAATGGTGAGAAACTCTATTTCTCCATATGACTTATCATATGGGCACAAGCCCTTTTGAACTTGCAATTCATTGGATTTCCTCTACATGAGAGTGAACACAACTAACAAATCTCCCCCTTGTAATGATGCGGATGGATTCATCATCTCCACTATCAATCAGCAATGTTCAAGCTTCTCTCTTAATAGAGTCTTCGTCATTATATCGGAACCATTATGGTCCATATGAATTTTCTCGAGTTCTAACAGCTTTTCATCTAAAATGTGTCTTATCTAATGATATCTAACATTAATGTGCTTCGATCTAGAATGAAAAGATGAATTCTTACCAAGATGAATTGCACTTAGATTGTTACAAAATAATGGATACCTCTTTTGCTTGAACCCAAGTTCTTCTTAGAAATTCTTTAGTCATGGAATCTCTTTACCATTTTTGATTGCCGTAATAAATTTAGCTTCTATTGTAGAAAATGCAACAAACTTTTGAAATCTTGACTTCCATGGCATAGCCCTGTTAGTAAAAGAAATTAAAAAACCAAAAGTAGATTTACGAATATCAATATCTCCTGCCAAGACAGAATCTATGTACCTAACTAACTCAAGTTTCTCAGTCCCGGCATTGAGTATCAAACTAGAAGTTCCTTGAAGATACCTCATAATCCACTTTACTGCATTCCAATGCTTTCTTCCTAGATTTGACAAATAACAACTAATAACGCAACTGTATGTACGAAGTCTGGACGTGTACATACCATCGCGTAGATCAAACTTTCTACAATTGAAGCATATAAAACACTTTCCATGTCCTTCTCCATATCAGCTGTCGAACTTTGCTTTGAATTCAACTTAAAGTAGATAGCAAGAGGAGTGTTTATGACATCCCGAATTTCCAATTCTATTTTCAATAAATTGATACAGGCATTTCATCTACACGCATATAGTTCTTTTCCCTGAACTGATCATTCATGGGATGACTAGTCTACCAAGTGAAGCCGTTAAGAAATTCTAAAGCATCGGACTAGAGAATTTGACCAGGAAACGACCTTTCGACCGAGTTAATCAGCAAGGGTCATTACGACATAGTTAAAAATCGATTAGGGACCGGAGATAGGTCGACTCAACAGAGGCATGTGATCGAGTGTGGGTGATTCCACCAGATCGCACAATTCTTGTCGATCGGCACTAGACCGGCTTTTTTGTCGTTTGGGTACCCTGTGTCCATGTTTAAAACCTTGAGATTATCCCGACAACCAAGAGTCGCCAATGTGTCAAAGATGTACATTGTGGCTTGAATTGATCAACCACATGTCAAATGCACGAAAATTTCTAAAAGCTACCCGGTAGATAAGGACGCGCTAATATCGTGCCAAAGTGAAATCAACCGTGAATTGAGATCGAATTCGAAAATTGGACGTCCTGGTGTGTCACAAATCATTAAAGGAACATTGGCTCATCTTCAGAAGATTTTTCATGCAAACCGAGATTTTCAGCAAAATAATCAAATTATGGCTAATTTGGTTCGAGAAATTGGTAGGCCCGCTTTTGGTTGTACTTTTGAGATCTAAGTTGGTTCTATGGTCAAGTGATTATGTGAATTGAAGTGTGGTGACATTGGATTAATTTTATGGACTTCAATTTAGTTCAATTAGAGGAGAATTGCAGACTTTGAATTTTATGCCCTGGCGGAAAATGAAATTGAACCTATTGGATTAAGGTTGTGGGGGGGGGGGGAGGGGTTGGAGTTAGTGGATTGTAACATCACAAGTGATGTCATGGTGTGGGGGCAAGAGTGGCTAGGATCTTGACAAGTGGATGTGAGGATTTGCTCTTGGAAAGGTGACCCATCACCATCATCTTCTTCCTTGAATCAAGGGACCTTGTTGGTTTTTGAAAAGAAGAGAGAGAGAGGAGGATTTCCGACCGGTTCGGCCAGCTCCGACCAGCCGCTCACACGCCCGCCGGCGGCGGCCGCTCGCTCTTTGCTCGATCGGCTGCTTGCACGTCCGCCGGTGGTTGCTCCTCCGCCGCTCGTGCCCACTCACCTCGCACGCCGTCCTCGCGCCTAGCTGCCGGTCCCGTGCCATCTCGCTGTTCGCCGGAGTCTCCATCGCCACCGTTCATCACCGCCAGCCACCGCCTGAGCTGCTGCCGCCCATCCCCGCCGTTTCTCCGCCTAAACCACCGCCGGGTAGCCCTCCTCAGGCCCCAAAACAGTAGCTGGAAAATGGGTATTCCAGCTCAATTTTGGCCTGTTTCGGCCGGCTTCCCGACCCCGAAGTTTAGGTTCGCCTTTGAAAAAGTCATAGATGCCCCTATCGTTTTGGTCCGCTCGGCTCGCTAATCGGGTGAGTTTAGCTCACTAAACCTCGATTAGACAGTTAATTATGCTTATGGTGTTTTTAGTTTAATTTAAGTGAGTTTAGGTTGTTAGATTTGTTTAATTAAATGTGGTTTAGATTAAGAAGCTCAATTAGTTTAAAGCATGTTTAATTAGGGTTAAGAATGTTTATTTTATAATAAGCCTTGATGTGACTTAAAGGAATTTATTTTTGATTTAAATAAATGTTTTGAAATTATTGGATTATTCAATAAATTTTGTCGGGACCCTAAATTCTCAGAATTTCGTGCTGATCGCTACCGTGCATTCGGATTTTGAAATTGATGGTTGGATATTACAAATTGAGCGTGGATTGTGAAAAAATGGATATTATTATTTAATTAATTTTTTGAATAAATTTAATTATCTATTAAATTTCGAAAATTATTTCGGGACCCTAAATTCTTAGAATTTCGTGCGATCGCTATTTGTGTAGTCAGATTATGAATTTGATGAGTGGGTTTTGCAAATTGAGTGTTGATTGTGAAAAAATATGGATTTTATTAAGAAAATCCCAGGTGTCGGGTTTTGATACCAAAATTTGATTTTAATGATTATATTAAATAGTGGGGTTTGAAAAGTGAGTTATCAGCTTTCTGGTTCGAAATTAACGTGCCCCCACACACGTGAATAATTTCTGGAATATTTTTAATATGAAGAAAAATGGCCGGGATCACTATTTTAAGTGGAAGCATTGAGTGGAATGCAAAGTGTCCTGGGGCCGAGTATGATTTGGCCGTGTGATAATTAAGAAGAATCGTCCCTGGCTGTTGAGCTGGACTTGCCCCTATATGGGATGCCCTTGGCAACAGATGCGGGTCGTAGTAGAGGCTAGGCCAACTGGACCTATGCTCCTTCGGGAATGCTGTTGACGTAGTGACGAAGCCGCGCTCCAAGGGGGGGCGATGCCTGGCATTAATGTCAGTAGATAGCCGAACTGCGAGTAGGCTATGCCCTTGTGTGGCAGTGAATAATAATTGGATCGCATGCTGAGTGTTATTGACGGGTTGGATTATGGGACGAAATCGTGTGGCATGGTATGGGACATGTCATAACGATTTGGTCTTATAATCCGGGCTCTTGTGGTCGTTTGAAATGAAAGTGTTGGCGTTCCAATTGTTTGAATTCTTATTACTACCTGAGTTTGTATGATACAAATTATGCTAACCTGCAGGAAGGAATTAAGACGAGGTAAGTCTTCTGTGTGATGTGGCTAGGCCACTCGGGGTGTATTTTCTTTCTAATAGGGGTTTAGGAGGTTGAACTTGCTAAGATAATGTCTCACCCCGTTGTGGGCCAAAATTTCAGGTCCCTAGATGGTGGTCGTGGAGGACCCGAAGCCATGGAGTCTGGAAAGGTGGAAACTGAAGGATCGGTGAACGTGTCCTGCTAGTTGGTCTTAGGATAGTTCCCCCTTTTGTCGAGCCGGTCTATTTTGTATACAGTCTAGTGTTGTATTTGAACTTATGTGTTTATAAATGAGCGTTTGGTATTGTGATTGATTGCCTGCTTTTCTATCCCAAGTTAAATGTTGTCAGGGGATTTGTTTCGCTTCCGCATGCGTAATATAATGAATGGATCGGCGACGTATCCTGAGATGTCGCATATTTGATCGACCGCGGTGGGATGTGCGCGCGCTCGGGGTTCGGAGCGTGACAGTGTTAACCTTTTTAGCATTGTCCATGTAAAATGTCTAAAGAATCTTCTCGATATACTTCTCTTGAGACGAACAATTTCTTAGCATCTCTGTCTTGAGTAATTCTAATGCTAAGTATCTATTTCGCCTGGCCCAAGTCCTTCATTGCAAAAGACTTCCTCAATTGTTTCTTCAACAATTTAATTCGTAAATCATTCTCATCAACAATGAACATATCATCAACATAAAGTAATAGAATAATCAAGTTATCATCATAAATTTTTGGACAAATACATAGTTATTCGTGGAAGTCTTCTTATAACCTTGTTCAGTCATAACTGATATAAACTTTTTGTACCACTATGTCGATGCTTGTTATAGGTCATAAAGGCACTTCTTCAGCTTACACACATAGTCCTCTTCTCCTTTCATTTTGAAACATTCAAGTTGTTCCATGTATATCTCTTCCTCCAAGTCATCATGTAGTAAGGTTGTCTTGACATCCATCTGCTCAATTTCAAGTCTAGGCTAGCCCCAAGCTTGGTACCACATGGATAGAAGACATTTTTTTTTACTGAAGAAAAATATATCATCAAAATTAATACCATTTCTATAATTGAATCTCTTAACAACTAATCTAGCTTTGTATCGTAGTTGTGAAGTATGTTCATCTTGCTTCGACTTGTATATCCACTTGCTCTTCAAAGCTCTTTTACCTTTAGGCAACTTCACGAGTTGAAACTATGATTATCATAAAGTGATTACATTTCATCCCACATGGCATCAAACCATTTTCTTTTATACTCATCTTTTGTTGCTTCTATATAACACTCTGGTGCACCTACATCAGTCAATAATACATACCCCTCTTCATAATATCTGGTGGAAAGTCGTCGGTCTCTAACGAATCTCTAGACTGGAACATCCGATGGAACATCTAATAGAGCCTCTTATTCAGGAGCGGTATCATCTATCGCAACATGTTATGGGACATGTGCATTGTTTGGAACATTCACTTACTGCTGCTCCTTATTAACCTATGCGGGAATATGTGTGAGAAAAATTGGATCCAAGTCAATCAGATCATCACTAACTTGTGACACCTAAATCATATCGGATTTCTTAATTTCATGTGTTGTTTGATCTTCCATAAACATAACATCTCTGTTTCTTACAAATTTCTTCTCAACTAGATCATAGAACTTGTAACCAAATATATCATGTCCATAGCCAATAAATATGCATTGTCATGTTGTTACATCAAGTTTAAACTTATCATCTTTAGGGATATGCATGAATGTCTTGCACCCAAAAACGCGCAAATAATCATAAGAAATATCTTTGTCTATCCAAACTCTATTAGTAACACCAAATTCTAAAGGAACACATGTAATAAGATTTAATACACGTGCAACTGTATTGAAAGCCTCACCCCAAAAAGATCCAGGTAGCTTTGACTATGAAAGTAAACATCTCACCTTTTCAACTAGTGTCCAGTTCATTATCTCAGCTAAACCATTTAGCTGAGGCATCTTAGGCGGTTTCTTTTGATATTGAATGCCCTATTATTTGCAATATTCATCAAGATGTCCAATATACTCTGTCCTATTATTAGTTCTATTTTTAGTCTATCTCTCAACTAAAACCTGAAACTTTTTAAAAGCATCTAATACTTGATCTTTAGTTTTCAAGATATATACCCATATTTTCTTTGAAAAATCATCTATGAAAATAACAAAATAAAGAGAGACAGAAAGTGATTTTGTCTTCATAGGACCACAAATATCAAAATGCACTAAATCAAGTAAACCCGACTTTCTTGAAAGAGGAAAGCTTTTGAATGCAACTCTATTATGTTTTCCTACTAAACAATGAGCACACTTCTTTAGCACTGAGCTTTTCATTATTGAAAGAAACTTCTTCTTAGCGATTATTGACAAACCCTGTTCATTGATGTGACTGAACCTCTTATGCCATAACTCAGCTATCTCTTCACTGTTTACTGCATTAATTTTGTTTGTGAACAACTTTGCTTATTTAATGTATAACAAAGAATATTTTTCCATCTCTAGCCACAACCAGAGAACTTTTAGTAAGTTTCCATCAACCATCACTAAAGGTGTTGCAATACCCCTCATCATCCAACTTGCTTGTAGAGCTCAAATTCAAATGAATATCAGGTATATGCTCCACATTATTTAATACTAACGTCATGCCATTGTCGGTCTCTATGCATATATCATCAATACCTACAACTTAAGCCAGCTCATTGTTTCCCATCTTCACATATCCAAAGTCACCTTACCTATATGATATAAAGAAATCCTTACAACATGTAGCATGAATAGATGCACCACTATCAATTACTCAACTGGTTTCATGACATGCAAAATTTACCACATCACCATCAAAGATAATGAGAAAGTTTTCTTTAAGTGTAGCAACACGATTGTCATCGTTGTCATAATCACTTTTCCTCTCTTTACCTTTCTATTTTTGTGTCCCCTTTTTGAATTGACAGCAAAATCTCTGAATATGTCCCTTCTGATGGTAATAATGATATTCAACATTAGCAAATTTATTGTATTTACCTCTGCTTTTATCTTGGCTTTTATCTCTATTTCTTACACTTTGAGACTCACTTCTTCCCATTTTCTCAACAACCAAGGCATCATAATGTGAAGAAGATGATCCATGTGTCTTCATTCTCATCTCTTCATTCAAAATACTACTTTTGACCAAATTCATGGTAATTGTCTAAGTAGCACGGACACGCGACACGAACACGCAACACGACATGACACGACACGTCATTTCTCAAAAATAGAGAATTCCGACACGTTAGGACACGTTGTATATTAAATGAATATTTTTATTTTTAATTAAATTGATATTTATTAATTAATTAAAAAAGAGCCTACAATGAATTTACACTAATAATATTAATAAGTCAATTCATTGAAAATTCGAAAAACATATTCATAATTAATGTATATCTATGTTTGGAAACGTGTTTTTAACTTTAACAAAAGTTATTGATGAAACTAATAATTAATAAAAAATTATAATCAATTTATTTAAATATATCCATGATGTTCAACAAATGACCAAAATTTATCATTATTCAAAATTCAGTACTTTTATTTTTCAAAATTAATTTTTAATGTCATTTATTTATTTTCCATTTAAAAAAAAAAAAGTCCCCACACCCCCAGTCCCTAGTCCCTACTTTCCCTCGCCATTTCGGCATCTCTCCCCCCCCCCCACTCCCACCCCCAAATTTATTTCCCTCCCCCACCACTGACGGTGACAGGTAAGCTGTCACTTCCCCTCCCCCCAAAATTAAAACTTGCGCATCAGATCTCCTTTCTTTTTTTTTTTTTCTTTTTTTTTTTGAGTTTTCTTATCAAAACCCTAGCCAGCCCACCTTTTCCTCCTCCTCCTCGCCGCTCGCCACACGACTCCCTTCCCTCTCATCTTCCTCTCGATCCTTCTCCTCCTCCTCCTCCTCGCCACACGACCCCCTTCCTCTCCTCTTTCGTCTCTCTCCATCTCTCGCCGTCGCGGGCTCGCCGTCGCTCGCAGCTCGTCTCTGCTCCCTCGCCCTCGCCTCTCGCCTCTCGCCTCTCGCCGTTGCTCACAGCCTCGTCGCGGGCTTGCCGTCACTCCCAACTCGTCTATGCTCCCTCGCCCTCACCTCTCGCCGTTGCTCGCAGCCTCATCGCGGGCTCACCGTCGCTCGCAGCTCGTCTTTGCTCCCTCGCCCTCGCCTCCACTCTCCATCTTCCGAACACGAGTGTCAAAACGTGGTTTGACCACGTGTCAGAAAATCCGACACGTGTTGACCGCGTGTCCGATCGTGTCCAAGCGTGTCGACGTGTCCGACACGCTCTGGCACGTGTCACACACGACACGGAAGCACGGGCAACGTGTCCGTGCTTCATAGGTAATTGTACAATCCAGGACTGAATTAGACAAAGACATTCAAAACATCTCCCACAAGTCCAGCAAAGTACCAAGCAATTATAACGCCTATATCTCATCATCAAACTTGATTCCCATCTTAGCCAACTGATTTGTAATTCCTTAAAAAGAATTAAATTAATTAGTCAAACAAATACCATCTTTATATCTCGAAGCCACCATCTATTTTATCATAAATAAACTTATCATTCCTAATCTTTCGAGCACATAATGGTTTGAGCTTATTCCACAAAATGCGTGCATGTGTTTCCTAAAAAATATGGTTCAAAATATTATCATCCACTCATTGCCTAAGATAACCACACTCCTCAACAAATACGGGTAAATAATAATCCTTCACATATAAAAGGTATTTATCTTCCCTTTTCCAAATATGATAATTCGAACCATTCAATATGACCATTCTACTTGTATTTGTTTTCATTGTTTAACACGAGGCAGATAAATCAAGCAATAACCAAAGCTCTAGTACCACCTTGATGTGAGAATAGTAACAACCCGAATAATATTAAATTAACACAATAGAATAAAAAAATCTCCCCTCTTGTGTAAACTCAATAGGAGCTAATATAGTAAAGAAAATAAATAAATACACAGCATGGAAATACAAGACAATTTTTTTACATGGAGAACCTCCATGGTTTGAGGAAATAAAAAATCACGAGACCGGAATCTACCTAAAATCTTCTTTATCAATAAAAGCGGGTGAACAAGGTTCTTCTCTAGTAAGTACTAGAAGTGCATAACAGCAAAGATCTCAAGAATATCATTCTTGGAATACGCATAAATTTTACAAGAAATCAAGGATAAATCTCACTAAGAACACAGGTTTTGTTCAATCCACGAAAAACACGATATAGGGAGTTCAAACGGAAATCAAACTGGTCAGATTCGAGAAGAATATGCCATGAACACACTGACAAAATTTCATCTCATTTGGACCACTAATTGACCTCTGATGCCAGCTTGATATAAATCAAACTCTACCCCAGACCCCAGATTTTTACGGCAACAACTTAAAAAATAGTGAAAAACCCTATTTCTCCATATGACTTATCATATGGGGCTCAAATCCTCTTGGGCTTGCAATTCATTAAGCTTCCTCCACATGGGAATAACCCAGCTAACACCATGTTTAAAGACCACCCGTCTATATAAGCTCTATACCCATAAACTGATCATCTCACAGTTAGCTCAAGCAAAAGCATTTGCAACAACCCCGTTCCATTTTGCTTCCATCTAAAGCCTCCAACTGCAACGATACTATGGGAAGCCTTCAAAGCGATTGCGAGCACCTGCTCAAAAACATGATTGGTGATGAGATAGCGATGAACCCTCTCGATCTCGGAGAGTTCAGGCGTCAGGAACAGATGGTCGTCGACTTCCTAGTCAACTACTACAAGAATGTTGAGAAATACCCGGTTCTTAGCCAAGTCGAGCCTGGGTATCTTTCCAAATGCCTCCCAAGTTCTGCACCACAGGATGAAGAACCCCTGGAGGCTATACTTGACGATGTGCACCGGTACATAGTCCCGGGCTTGACTCATTGGCAGAGCCCCACTTTCTTCGCCTACTTCCAGACCAACACTAGCACTGCAGCAATCCTCGGCGAGATGCTTTGTGCGGGCTTCAGCGTGGCGGGATTCAACTGGGTCTCATCCCCCGCCGCAACTGAGCTTGAGAGCCTGGTCATGGACTGGCTCGGTAAGATGCTGGACTTGCCAAGGCCATTCCTCTTTTCTGGGAATGGCGGGGGAGTCATTGAAGGGAATACCACCGAGGCCATGATTTGCACTCTCATTGCTGCAAGAGAAAGGGTCCTGAGGAGGTCGGGACACAATTCCATCACGAAGCTTGTTGTCTACGGGTCAGATCAAACGCATTGCTCATTCCAGAAAGCTGCCCGGGTTGTGGGAATAGACCCGCGGAACATCCGGGCCTTAAAGACGACGCAGTCAACCTTGTTCGGTTTATCCCCGGACTTGCTAAGGAAGGCAATCCGTTCGGATATCAATGGGGGGCTAATTCCATTGTACCTGTGCACCACGGTCGGGACAACTTCGGTCACAGCTGTTGACCCGCTGGAACCTCTATGCAAAGTAGCGAGCGAGTTCGGCATGTGGGTTCACGTCGATGCCGCGTACGCAGGGTCTTCGTGTATATGCCCAGAGTACAGGAAATTCCTCAATGGGGTCGAATTTGCAGATTCATTCAGCTTCAATGCACACAAGTGGCTTTTGACCTCTCTCGATTGCTGCTGCCTCTGGGTAAAAGACCCAAATGCCCTTGTCAAGTCCTTGTCAACAGACCCCGAGTACCTCAAGAACGAGGCAACCGAGTCAAAACAAGTTGTTGACTACAAAGATTGGCAACTTTCACTCAGCAGGAGGTTCAGGGCATTGAAGCTGTGGCTTGTGCTCAGGATCTATGGCGTGCGCAATCTGAGGAGTCACATAAGGAACGACTGCAGATTGGCTAAGCTCTTTGAGGAGCTCGTGGCGAAAGATGTCCGATTCGAAGTCGTTTTCCCGAGAAACTTTGCATTGGTTTGTTTCAGGATTCGTCCTTCGGCAGTCACTGGCATGGCGAATGGCCAGGCAATGGAAGACGAGCATCGTGAAGCATGGAAGTTAAACGAGGTGAACAAACTCAATGCACAGTTGCTTCACGCTATTAATGCTTCAGGTCGGGTCTTCATAACTCATACGGAGGTCGGAGGAATTTATGTATTGCGGTTCGCTGTCGGGGCAATTCTGGTGAGAGAGAGGCACGTGATCATGGCATGGACCGTGGTGCAAGAACATGCGAATTCTCTCTTAAGAATGTCGGGGAGCAACACTCATGCTTGACGTACAGCAACGTCCGCAATAAGCTGCATAATCCTTTACCAATGTTCGCATGTCGGGGTTATTTGACGTACTGCAATGTCCAGGATTCAACTGGCCCTTGAGAAAAGTGGCCTTTCCAAGAGGTTATTGCCGTGTCGGCAACTAATTAAATAAATTGCTTTGTATTGTTGTCCACGGTGAAAAGTCCAAGAAATTGTAAGCTGGTTAAGATGAGTTTTAAGAGCGCTTGTTGTTGACAAATTTAGATCGTTAAGCGAAAGCATAAATTACTATTCATCCATTTAAGAACTAGTCAATGAGAGAGAGAGAGAGAGAGAGAGAGAGAGAAAAAAGATATCAAGTGACGGACACACCTACTGATAAATCTTGCGACGGTATTTTTACTATCTAAAAAGTTAGACTTGCTTTGGTCAATAAAACATTGAGGTGGCATTTGTCACTTCCTTTCACAATTTTTATTTATGGACCACCAATTGTCCAACCAATTTGAGCATTAGGCAATACTCGTTATAATGAGCAATACTTGTCACTAGTGTGGCATGTATCAATTGCCAAAATTTCATAGCCTTCAATCAATCGGAGAGGGAATAACTAAGCACGACTTACCATAATGCCATTTCTTTTTTCCTTCTAATCTTACAATTTTTAATATAATGTAAAACCTTACCCTCAAAGGATTTAAATTCCGTTTGTCTCGCGAAAAATAAATGATTTGAAAAAAAAATTTCTGAAAATGATGGTTTACATTGTATACACAAATGAAAAATATTTTTATCGTCCACAAAAATATCAAAACATAATTGATTATCAATAATGAAAACGTATATCATTGACGAATTATTTCACTTGAGAAATAATATTTTTCAAGAAAATATGTTATAAATAATTTATTTTCCTCGAAACAAACAAAGTTTTAGTTTCAACAAATTAAAGATTTAAATAATTTTTCTGAAGCAATCTGATCCATATGTTCTTCCTTTCTTTTATTAGACGCAATAAAACAATATTATTTGTCAGTTGCCAAAAATCAATATAGAATTAATGCTTCCAAAAAGAAAATGTTGTCTAAAGTCATAGTAAAAGAGACGCTTCAACAACGTATTGCTTCCTACCATACGCAGAGCAACATTTGTCCCCTTCGTTTTGTGCTGCCTCTTAAAACAATGCATTAAATAACATTTTGTTTTGAGCAACAAAATGTTCTTGAGGCGACGTCCAAGCCCCGCGCAGGAAAATGGTTTCAACGCTTGTCTCCGTTTTCACGCGTCTGCGTAAAAGAGATAAGAATAGATTTAAACAGATGTATATCAGAATGCAACGAATGCTCGAATTTCATGAAACGAGCATCTAAATGAATGTTATGCGATGTTAAATATGAATAAATAAACAAAGGTATAGCTAAAGGACTGGTTCGAGGAAGTAGAAACAAACTGAAAGTGCGCTGGACGCCCACTATTCAGACCAAAAAATGGTCTCAATTGTGGACATTCAGGCCGTTTACGGGATTAAAGACGATCCCGAAACGGACATCGACGATCCTAGAGCGATCACAGATCAAAGGGACCATCAAGGACCTGGTTGGAGAAGCCCACACAAACCCAAAGTAGGGTGGACGCTCACTATTCAGATGGAGGACGGTCTAGACAGTGGACACTCAGCCCGTTCCTGGGCTTAAAAATAGCTTAGCAACAGGCCTCAACCACTCTAGAGCGACTATCAACAATGGGGCCATCGCGGACCATCCCGGACATGCGAAAATTGACCGAAAGCAAGTCTCAGATCGCATGTAGGGTCATATAGACACATTATCCTTGAATGAAAAACTCCCTACTTTCTATGAACGCAGTAAAGATGAGAAACAAGTTTATGCCATATTGATGATATATACAAAGCCCATCGGAAGGGATGAAGATACACAACTCCGTACTGTACTGCCTATAGTATCCCAACAGATCTCAATTGTTGATAATAACCCCATTTTATAAAGAATAATTAAGATTAATTGAACAAATCGACATCTAAATTTTTTGCCCGAAAGACTCTTGCATTTCAGGAAAATTAAGGATCGTGATTAACACTTTAAATGAATTTCATTAACATGGTTTATTGAGTATACAATAACTTCTTACAACTGGGACACGTAAAATCGCTACATAACAATGATAAAATAAATAACGCATAAGAGATTACATCACAACACACAAAGGCAAATGCCGAAAAGAAGGTACTTGAAAAGCGACCTTCTTATTACACTTTTTATTATTATATATTCTTCCAACATTTAAGTGTAGTTTTATTCACCTTATACGTATTTAGATAATCACATTGCATAAACAGATAAATAAAAAGTAAAAAAAAAAAAAATCACTTTGATGCGTTTAGGTGTTTTCTCTCATTTCATGATAAGAGTAGTTTAATTTATATCGCATCCTTGACCATATAGATTAACATTTCGTCATTTATTAGACTAGAACGTTAATCTTATGCATAGCTCACAGGGGCTCATGTCAGGCCATTACAACAAGGCCTTGGATTTACTACGTCAATATGGCTTGGGCAATTTCTTTTGTGTGTTTTCTTTATATATTTTATTATTGATTGTTTCATTTATTGTTTGAGCTCTTAAGCATGGTAATATAGAATTACATGTTCAGGATTAAAGCTTTGAAATAACATATTTATTAAAAGAGAAAAGCTATGTGTTAGGTAAAACTAAGTCTCCAAACTCAAAACGTCTTGTTCACAAAGGTAAAATGGGCCCTTGCGCGTTACTTAGCTCATAACCGGCCCAGAATATGTTAGTGGCAATTATAATTTATACTCGATAAATATGAAAGAGAAATCAAGTGACGATTGGTGGAGTTGAGAGAGTCCATGTTAAGTGTAAGCACTATCTCGCAAGAGAGTTACATGGCTCATAGCAATCTTTTAAACTCTCTCGGGATTCACCTTAGATGACAAGACACCGTGAGGAATATCATACGAAATAGAGGATCCACTGCTCATCTAAAAGATTAGTCATGTGAGTGCCGCCCATAGGATTCAGGTACTAACGGTCTATCAGACAAGGGTAGTGAGCGAGCTTCTCCTAACTCAACAAGCTTCGTATAAAAGCTCTAATTAACTCCCAAAGTTTGATATAAGAATGAGACACTTCCTGTGTCCTTTGTCCAACCATTCTGCACGTCCTGCTAGGTAAGGAAGGCAATTAATGGTCTCCCATACAATCTGACTTCGTTTAATCAGATTCGAAGACAAAAAAAATGAAAGAATTTATAAAGCAGTCACACCTTCATAAACTAAGACAGCAACGAATGTTTCCCTCGCTTCATGAGTAAGACACTCCACTATCAGATTGGCAAGAGTAAAAACACATTTTGTCAGGTAGGCAAGGTATTAATGATCTCAGACCAACAATAATGTGCGTGGAACTGGGGAAGGGTGCAAACCCATGCCATAGCTAAAATAGACTACGTGACACAATGAAATTAATCCTGTGGAAAGAAATGTTAGATTCATCATCACACGCGTAAAATAAATTGTGCTTAACTATTGAAATTGTTCAGGAGTGACATAAGACCTAGTATCGTTAAAAAAAAAAACATGGGCAAATAGACGAAATTGTGATCAACCAGTGAATTGTTCAGAAGAGACGTAAGACCTAATAGTATTTAGAAATAGGGGCAGATGGACACAATAATTCCTTATAAGCGTCCATAGATACCTTGTCCTATAAGAGAGAAAAGATAGTGTTGGAATTCAAGTCGGCGAAAGACGACTTACCTTTATTCGATGCGCAAACAACAATTAACCCCGGAACGAACGCTGAATTGTGGATGAATCACGAACAATAATACTTCACGTTGGTCTGAATGTAATCACAAGGAAAACACCAAATTTCCACGGCGTAAATGCAAACTGTTCTTGTAAAGACTAAATGGAATGCTTTCTTTTTCTCTCGATGGAAATGGGACAAGACAATGAGAGAATTCTGAGCGTACATTCTGCCAACCGTTCCAACGGTTGTCATCCCGGAGTCTTTTATATGACTCACTCACACCCTTTCAAAATGGTGTCTTCCAATCGTAACGTATCAAGACGATACGGTGCGTCCTCATCGCACCCCATCATGGACGTACTGATTTAGTACAACATCTCCCACTCGGACATGATGGGCTTGATAGCGCTCTATCAAGAATATAAGGCATTCAACATTTATCAACTTTACAAAACAATTCATACTAGCAAGTAAGCCGTGCGACCAATGAGTATACCTGCACTTGGGAGCTCAAATTATGCACCTGTTAGAGATGACATAATAGCTTCAACCCAAAAAAGAAATAAACAATCGATATCTCACAGTGCCCTAGACATATTTTGTTACATCAATCCAAGTATACATATTCCTTAAAGGCTATACATAACTATTCTCAAAACACCATGTATTTACAATTATATCCGCAACCACATAATGCGATATAATTGGTCGACTAGTAAATACATGTGATAGATGTAAAACAACAATAGTCTTTCTTCGCATTCATGTCTCTCTCCATTTCAAAACAATTGCTTTCCTAGACACGTCCCATAAGGCCATATCTATTCATGACTGCCGGTAACATGCTAAAGTAGCAACATTGATCTTTCACTTAGAGAACATAGTTAGAAGTAACATAGGGCACAAAATGAGGTAAATTATAAATTACCTTAAGGGCTCACACGATGAGTAAATAGGGATAATTTTACTCACATTCCATTGTCGATCGTACAATGTACATGTAGTATGAATTATATGCTATAATAGATTTCTCTTTCTATAAGAGCGTATGTCATTTATTAAATATATCCACTATACGGATCTTAGCCTAAACATAGTCACGTGCTCCTCACGTACTCATGTTTAACTCGAGTGTTATATCAGCTCTCTTTCTACAGCACCTAATTAAGTACTCGCATCTGGCAACTTTCAGGCATACATGATTGTGGGACTACCATGTTCGGTCTTATTATAAACAAATTACATACCTCATCTTGACTCTAATCAAGGCGACATCTTATTGTATGTACTAAACTTGCTATTCAACATTCATTTGTACATAACGTATCATCTCAACATGCTAACTATAGCACTTGAGGTGATTGCTCGTATGAGTGAGCCAATCATTGCATGCTGACATACTTTTCAATAATATATGTGCGTATGTGCTAGTCTCATAATAGATTTATACTTATTGATAAAAATATCAAGTCATTAATAAATAAACAAGTACAATACATATGTCCACATATACATAAACCAATAATCATCTACAATAACACATATCACATTGTACGCAATCCTAGTGACATCCTGTGGGTCAAGAATATATCTCCAGAAATAGCCTTCGTAAATGGATCAGCAACCATTCTATTGGTTGAAATGTATTGTAGGATCACTTCTTTCTACGCTATAATATCTCTGATGAAGTTGTTCTTTATGTCAATGTGCTTCGTCCTTCAATGATACTTGGGATCTTTCACATATGCAATGGCTGCTTGATTATAGCAATAAATTGTCGCCGGTCTTGGAACCTCAACGACAGTGGCTAAATTTTCCAAGAAACGTTTTAGCCATACTACTTCTTGCACTGTGGTAGAACATGCAATAAATTCAGCCTCCATAGTAGAAAAGGCCGTGCATGTCTGTTTCTTGCTATTCCAAGAAATTACACCTCCATTGAGCAAGAACGCATATCCAAAAGTCGATTTACGCTCATCCAGGTCTCCATCCCAATTAGCATATGAATAGCCTAATAGGCGTAAATCATTCCATTGGTAACAAAGTCGATAGTCTATGGTGCCCTTCAAGTATCTCAGGATCTTCTTCACTGCTTTCCAGTGCACTTGACTGGAATTTGATTAATATCGGCTCACCAATCCCACTGCATAACATATATCGGGTCGAGTACACATCATAGCATACATCAAACTTCCGACCGTACTAGCATAAGGAATAGTTTCCATCATTTTAATTTCTTTTGGAGTCTTAGGACACATCTCAGTACTTAGGCTTTCACCTTGCATGACAGGGGTATCAATGGGATTACAATGCTGCATATTGAAACGTTCAAGAATCTTCATAATATAAGAATCTTGTGATAAAGTAAGAAGTTTCCTTGATCGATCTCTTTCGATCTTAACTCCTAATATATAAGCAGCTTCTCCCATGTCCTTCATTTCAAAATTAGAGGACAATCATTCTTCTATGGTGATAATCAAAACCTTATCATTTCCAGCCAATAGAATATCGTCCACATAAAGTGATAAAATCACAAATTTATCTTCAGACCGCTTGACATATACACAGTGATCTTTTTCGATCATCGTGAAACCAAAAGTTGTTATGGCTCGATGAAAGCGAAGATACCACTGTCTAGATGATTGCTTAAGGCCATATATTGAGCGATGAAGTTTGCAAAATTTATGCTCTTAACATTTAGCTATGAAACCTACTAGTTACTTCATATAGATTTCCTCATCTAGTTCTTCATTGAGAAATGCCGTCTTTACATCCATTTGATATAATTCAAGGTCTCAATATGCAACGATGGCTAGAATAAGGCATATTGAGACAAACCTTACAACTAGTGAAAATGTTTCCTCATAGTCTATACCATCTTTTTGAGTATAACATTTCGCCACAAAGCGAGCCTTATACTTTTCAATGGATCCATCCGCCCTTCACTTAATCTTAAAGACCCATTTGTTTCCAATGGCTTTATGATTGAGTGGTAGATCAACCAAGTCCCAGATATGATTTGCCCTCATTGACTCAATTTCATCTTCCAAAGCTTTTCTCCATTCTTCCTTATCATAGGATGAGAGAGCCTCTGAACAGTCTTAGCCTCGACATCGTCTTTCTGAGCAATCATAAATGCTTCTCCTTCAATCTTAAAACGACGACGGAGAATACTTTTACGATTACTTTTACGCAATTGAATTTCTCTTGAATTCAATTCGTCATACGATGCAACACTCCTACTAGATCTTGTGTGTTGAGGTAAATTTTCATTTCCCTCTACGACATTAGTGGGTGAGTTATCAGGATCTTCCATCTCATATAATTGGAAGTCCTTATCAATCTCACCTCTACTAGGAAAATCGTTCTCTAAGAACGTGACATCTCGTGACTCCATTTCGGTCACACTTCCATCAGCTTATTCACCTATGAACACATACCCTTTGGAATATTCAGAATATCTTATAAAGATACATTTCTTCCCTCTTGGACCTAATTTGCCATATTTATGGGAAGAATCATGAACATAAGTTGCACATCCCCATGGACGTAGAATACTCAAGTCTGGTTTCCCACCGGTCCATAATTCATAAGGGGTGGAAGTGATCGATTTTGAAGGCACTCGGTTAAGTACATAGGCAGCAGTCAATAATGCATCTCCCCAATAGGAGATAGATAAATTTGCTTGCGCCATCATAGACCTAACCATTTCCAATAGGGTTCTATTCCTTCTCTCAGCTACCCTATTTTGTTGTGGAGTACTAGGAATAGTCAATTGTCGTACAATTCCCTTTTCATCACAAAGAGTTTTGAATTGCTCAGATAGATACTCACGTTCACGATCGGTTCTCAATACCTTTATTGTTTTATTCAACTAATTCTCTACCATCGTTATATATCGTCTAAAGCAATCTAATGCTTCTAACTTATGGGAGATCAGAAAGACATAACCGAAACGTGTGTAGTCATCTATGAAAGTGATGAAATATGAGGCTCCATGCCTCGCCCTCACATTCAAAGGACCACAAATATCAGAATGAATGAGTTGTAATGGAAATTCGGCTCTAGTCACTTTACCGAATGGTTTTCTAGTTATTTTTCCCGCTAGACAATGTTCACATACAGGTAAATTAACATTAGTGAGTGACCCTAAAAGGATTTCTCTAGCTAATCTTTGCATTCTTTGTAACCCAAAGTGACCTAATCTAGCATGCCAAGTACTTGCATCAATTTCAACATTACTAGAAGATGCAATTAAAGAAAAACAACCATCGACATTAATATTGTACTGATCATAGTCAATGTCTAACACCATAAAACCATTCAATACATGATCTGAACCATAATAAACTGTTCCATACAAAATGTCAACATAGACACCATGAAAATTCAATACATAACCTAGGCTAAAAAGAACAACTACGGAGACCAAGTTTCGTCGAATATCCGGAGCATAGAGGACATCATGTAGGAATAGGCTTCGACCACTACGTAAAATTAATTTACATATGCCGATACCCTTCATTTCAACTCTTGAGTTATTCCCAACATATATCCATCTTCTTCCAGGCTGTATCCGACGATACTCCACAAATGCTTCTCGGTCTCTAGTTACATGGTCTGTTGCTCCTGAGTCTACAGTCCACATTGGATGAGATTTAGCAAGCATTACAGTGCTAGAAACAAAAGCATTACTTAAAGTGATGGAGTGATAGGGTACCTCTTTCAGCTCAGTGCATTCACGAGCAAAGTGACCCATCTTGCCACAATTGTAGCACTTCATATTGGCCTTGTCCTTCTTCCCACCACGCTTCTTGCGTTGGAAGGTCTTAGCCCTCTTAGGTGCCTGATTAGTTTTCTTCCCATTGTTGTTGAATTGAGAATTCCTTTTGCGCTTCAAGCCCGAAGCTTTGCGTGAACTCGATTCAGCAACATAAGCATGAGTAGAGCATCTCGCAGCCTCTAGACGCTCATCATCTAATTCCAAATGACGTGCTATATCATCAAAAGTGACAATATTCTCATTATGCGTCATATGGATCTTCATATGCTCCCAATTATCAGGAAGAGACCTTATAACAGCCTAAACTTGCTATTCATCAGTAAGGGAGTGACCCGCCGACTTCAGCTCACGAATCATATTTGACATCTCTCGAAGATGCTGCCTCATTGTTACATTTGGGCGCTTTCGGTATGTGTCAAACTTGATGGTGAGTCTCCTCAGCTTAGTGGTAGATGTACCCCCAAACTTATCTTTCAAGGCAACCCACATTGTCTTAGCTTTATCATAACTTTCAAACTCACACATGAGATCATCTTGCATACAGCTCAACAACGTGATGTGAGCAATGATATTCTTCTTTTTTCAAGCTTGATAATCTTCTGGATCTCTCCTGTGTTGAGCTGAAGTTCCATGCTCAGGTTCATCCATGGTGTGGTTGAGGGTTTCCAAAACCTCTTGCTCTTCAAGGATCTACTGAACCTTTCGATGCCAAATATCATAATTGTCACCGTTCAGCTTCTCACCCTTATTGAGGTCAGCCATAATGATCTTGGATACCGAAAGCAATATCAATTGCTATAACACATTGACATAATAAATGCATAATCAATACTATCACACTTTTCAGAGTAACACACATATTTAATTTGCAGCAAAGACAACCTAAATTAATGATAATTCAACAAAACACACAGAAACGAAAGTTCACTATGTTCCCAATCAACTCCTATGTACAATTGTTCTATTATCATTAATTAGTTTAATTTGCCCAAATTTTAAGTTCTTGGTGAGAATTTCTTCGAATTCTACCAACCTACGTACTCCCACTAGGAAAAAAAATTACATGACTTCCATGTAATTTCAATATTTTTCCATTAACACAAAAACATAGCATGATATAAACAAACGCATAAAAAACAATCATACTGCAACTACAATCAAAATCACAATTCAACATGTAACGGAAAAACAAGGATTTCATATCATTGTTCGAATTTTCATAGAACTAGTAAATTGCAAGTATATTAAACTATATACATGCTATCATCGAACCATGCTCTACACAGCATATATAACATCATTTTCATACAAGCCAGTTATTGTATTTCCTAAAACATACGAAAATACAAGCTACAAATGAATAAACTATGCATTAAACCCCCAAAAATACGCGTACATAGGGTTTCCTACACATCTTCATACATTTATAAAATTCAAAAATGTAAAATAACTATACCACAGTGTAGAGCACATCCATACGAACCAAATGCCGCTGACCAAACTCCAATCGAAGCTCGCACGTGCCCCGACGCGCCGCCTAAGTGCGCGGCGCGTGTGGCGCACGCGCCAGCTAGCCCAAATGGCTCCTGGCCGGTCCGACCAGTTTGACCGCCGAACCGGTTGACAGGTCCGACCCGTTGACCGATCAACGGTCGAATCGGGTTCGGGTGGCTAGCCAATCACTACCGCCGGCGGTGACATCATCCCAGCGGTTACCGACTATTGGATGACGTCATCCATGACGTAAGCACACGTCGCTTCGCCGACCGGCGCGTGTTGCGCACGCACTGGCGTTCCCTGCGCGTCAGGCGCGTGACGCCCACGCGCAGCGGCTTCTAGCCGAGCGTGTAGGCGCGTCCGACGTCCTCCGGCAACGTTCTACCCATCGTCGGACTCGTCTCGACGAGCACTTTCACCTTGTATATTTAAAAAATGGTTTTGGCTGAAAAAATATGTCGAAAAATGGCCAAAACCGTACGGGTGTACCCGACCCCGAACCCGTTCTTCACTTTGGTTCGTTTTTGACAATTCAGATAGCAATTCCGACCAATAGACATCCAAACAATGTAGATTTCATACTCTTGATTTCGATATCAAATGGTAAACGAGGAAATTTGATGAAAACAAGGCAAAAATCGCGACCGGGCTCTAATACCAATGTAGGATTTCAAGTTGGCGAAATACGACTAACCTTTATCCGATGCGCAAACAATAATTAACCTCGGAATGAACGCTGAATTGCAGATGAATCACAAACAATAATACTTCACGTTGGTCTGAATGTAATCACAAGGAAAACACCCGATTTCCATGGCGTAAATGCAAAATGTTCTTGTAAAGGCTAAATGGAATGCTTTCTTTTTCTCTTGATGGAATGGGGACAAGACAAGGAGAGAATTCTGAGCGTACGTTCTGCTAACCATTCCAACGGTTGTCATCCCGGAGTCTTTTATATGACACACTCACACACTTTCAAAATGGTGTATTTCCATCGTAACGTATCAAGACGATACGGTGCGTCCTCATCGCACCCCATCATGGACGTACTAATTTAGTGCAACAAGATGAAATTCTCGACCCTAAAAACTCGGAACACTGAATTGCACTTAATAGTACTTTTTGCATGATAATACCCGCCATTCAAGTACCTTCTGCTAGCCATTAGGCTCTTGGCAAAGCAACAAAGAATACAACCCTAGGATGATCGCAAAAATGACCAAATTACGATCATCATTTGCGTTTTACGGTAACAAAGGATAAGTGCCACCCCTCCCCCCCCCCCCCACCCCCACCCCACCCCACCCCCACCGAGTTACACCGGCTTCTCTCGCGAGTCCCCTACGGCCACAAGCTAAAGAAGGAACAGACAAGCCGTGAGCCCCCCCCCCAACCCCACCCCCACCGAGTTACACTTGCTTCTCTCGCGGGTCCCCTACTAGCTACAAGCTAAAGAAGGAACAGACAAACTGTGAGCCATGAGAATCCGAACTATTAAATTAAAAGGAGATGAAAATGTGGGCGATGGAACGATGGAGACTACCAAAACAGTTGATGTCACTTTGTCTTTACTCGGGCGAATGATACAGCTAAAGTAATCCTTAATGTGCATCATTGACACTTATTTTTTTCTTGAAAGGGAAAAATGTAGACGATTGACTGAGATATCTTTTGCTTGGATGACATCTAGCAAATAAGGAAGCAGCAGATACGGATCATGTGCACCGGCAGAGATGGCAGTTTGAGACATTTCGGTTTCATATGGCTTACGCATTCAAATGCAAAATAGAAAACCCGACAGACATGGTACACAATTACCCTTCCAAGTAAAGATGATGGTTCAAACAAAACTAGTTTCAACATACAACCCCTAGTCACACCAAAGCGTATACGACCTGGGTCCTATAGTCTTACTTGTGGTTCGATGGGCACGAGTAAGATACTTTAGAGATCATGACACAAGCTAAAAAATGTTGTCAGTACTTATCAGAATAGAGCTAGGCAGCTGGCCTACATAGATAGGTAGCTCCTTAACCACACATACTAATAAAACTTTCTTGTCAATGCTCATTACAATATCCCCATTGACCATGCCATACAAATCTTAAGGGGCTAACTTCTCCCCCAAGTCAATAACTTCCTCTAGAAGAATTGACAAGGAAAAAGCCCTATCTTTCCTACAACTCCATTGGAAACAATGTAGCAATAGAAGTAGGGATCTAAAAGAGTGCCCCAGACCAAAAGCAACCCTTTCTAGGGTTGTGGTTGTAATACAGGCAGCACTTCGGTACTGATAAACTAAGCTAAAACAATGTGCTCTTTGTTAGTTTGAGGATTACTTAACTTTGATCTTGTAACCAAATTACTATTCATGAAATATATGGAAGGAGATATATATATATTTGATAACAAGTTATTATTGATTATGTTTAAGGATGCTTCCTTTAGGTAAGGGAACAATTGTGTCATTTTGCCTATTCTCGTTGGAGTTGGGATGTGACTTTTGTTGGCATTTCTGGAAAATAATATGTGGAGGAAAAATATTTGTTGTAACTAGAAAAACATAAACAAAGATAATGATATTGAGAAAGCAATCATAAGTTAATAATAATGATCAAGCCAATTTATATATAATCTTTACAAGTAAAGATGACTGATGACAAAGTAAATATAGATTTGCAAGATCCTATAAACTTGTAAAGGAATTAAATAATAGGTAAAGTACAACTAACTAAATCTCTATTAGACAATAAGTTCTTGCCAACAATACTAAGCAGTTTTACGAACTATGGCTTTCAAGATGTGATACCTTGAACCTATTTGAATTAACACTATGCAAACTATTAGATTGTGTCTTGAGTTTGAGCCGTTTATGAAACCCGACTCAATTGAACAAATGCCCAATATTCAGCACAAGATAAGCACCGGTTACTCTTCTTGTCCAAGTTTGACTATTTGACCAGGATGAAGGTGGCGCCCAAGGTCTAGAAATAAAAGAAATATAATAGAGTGTTAAATATATGGGGTTTTCTTTCCACTTTAGCCTAGGTCGTCCCTTTCTCTTCAAGTCTAGTCGCAAGCTAATTAGCACCGACACGCACGACCCTCTTTGATTGCTTCATCGCAATCGCTCGCCACCCCGCCTCCAGCCCTTCCTCCTTTGTAACCACAGCCTCGCCTCCGACCCTTTGTTGCGGCATCATAGTTGCGGCCCTTTGGGTTGCTTCAGTCTCTACTCTTCCTTTGGCCATCCCTTGCAGTTGCAACCTCCTCGTCGCTCACAGCCTCGCCATTGCTCCCTTGCCCTCACCTCTACCCTCCATCATCTTCCTCAAAGATTCTCTCTCCCTTCACACTTGCAAACCTGCCCAAAACCCACTATGCCTCTCACAATTCCAAATGCATGTATCGAAATGTGTCGAAAAGAATTGACCATGTGTCGAATTTTCCAACACGTGTTGACCGCATGTTGGAGCGTGTCAGACACATTGACACATGTTAGACCCAACATGGAAGCTCTTGCAATTTGTTTGTAATTCATAGGCCGCAAGTGGGCTCCATCAATGAGAATTGTAGCCGAACAACGAGAAGGGATTAGATGGCCACACAATAACTTCCTCGAGAGCTGCGCCGCGAACAAAGAAAAGCATGAAGCTTGTGGTTGTTGTTTTTCAGCCACACAAAAGAGAGCTTTTACGTGGCTGTTAGCGGGAGATAAGTATATTGAAAGTGTCAAAAGTTATATACGACATTCACTTTAATACCAAAATTTTTTTTCGAATCACTAGGGCCTGCATGGTAACATTTCTACTCCTTGATTTTTTTGTTCTTTTGTTCCTTGAAATAAGAAAATAACAAAAATTCATTTGATGATGTTAACTAATTTTTCTATTCCCTAGAATAGAAAAGTAGTCGGGGAATAGATTTGGAACAAAAATAAGAAGTAGAGAAAAATAGCTTCTTATTCCCGATAACAATTTTTATAAATAAGTTATTTTCTTCTTCTTTTTTCCCTTCTTCTTTCCTACCATCAGTTGCCCCCCCCCCCTCCTTCGCCGGTCACCTACCACTGCCGCCGCCACTGCCACCGCCACTTGCTAAAGGAGGAGCAAGAAGAAGAGATGGAAAAAAAAAATCTAAAACAACATTAAAAAATTATAAGAAATTCTACGTTACAAAAAAATTTGTTGGTCGTACCAAACACATTTTTATTCCTTTTATTATTCCTAGAATAGAAATTTCGTGTACTTATCAAACACGTTATTTTACTCAGAAATGGTTCTAGAGAATAGAAATAGAAAATGACTATTTCTAAAAGGAAATTGTTCTTCCGACCAAAAATGTTACCAAACGCACCCTCAAGTGCCACTTAAAAAAAAAAAACGATCATTTAAGTGCTAACTTCGATCTGGGTCACCTTTGGAAATCCAACGTAGCTATATTTTATTAATTTATCAATCTTATGTAGCTCCTTGGCATGCCTAGTCAACATGTAACTGTGGCACCCCTCGACGGCCCCCGATCCGATTAGGGTCGCCATAGTTCGCTTACCATTCACTTTTCCTAATAACATGTCACTCTGATACCATTTCAATTGCAGCGGGTCCATACAACCTGGGGGTTTACATTTTTTTTTTGATCGGTCCCTTGCGCAATTCATATAACGGAAGCATATCCAACAACTCCCTTCCCTATATTCAGAAAACGATGCACACCAACTAAACATTTATAGGTAAAAGCCAAACACTTCTATTTACTTAAGCCAGATGGACATCATTCATTGGTACATCAAAATGCCATAGTTTTCTATACTTGGCTACACTTCAAAAGATGACCGACATCTCCTCCAATAGTCGTATACTTAATGTCCATCGATCAGTGTCAGCGTCCAAAAGTTCCTTCCTTTGCTATCCTCCTCCTCGCTGTCATATCCAACCACTTGATCCATCTACTGGTGGCAGTGGCGGTAGAAGTATCTTATCTATTCTAAAATGTTAATCCCCAAAAGGGGTGAGTACAACCACTCAGCAGTAAATGACCAATAAACCACTCAATGCATCATGCATCACACAATCATCACAATCATAGCATCACACGTCATTAAAGCATCCATGCACAATTTACCTTGATATCATGCACATGACATCATACCTCATGTACATACATCATCATATAGTCATCACCATCATGACATACACTTACCATCATCATGTCACATGTACCATCATGCCATAGGTGCACATACATCCATGCACTTACCATCATCATGCATACATGCACTCATCATCATCATATCACATGTACCATCATCATTACCATGCATCCATGCACTCATCATCATCATATCACATGTACCATCATTGTTACTATGCATCCATGCACTCATCATCTTCATATCACATGTACCATCATCATTACCATGCATCCATGCACTCATCATCATCATATCACATGTACCATCATCCTTACCATGCATCCATGCACGCATCATCATCATATCACATGTACCATCATCGTTACTATGCATCCATGCACTCATCATCATCATGTCATGCATATACCATCATGCATAATTCAATTTCAATTTCTCAATTTCATCCTTTCATTTTGGACCGCCACCTTTCTCTTTACCGGGACCAATGTTTGCATCCCACGGTCATCACTTGCACCCAATCCGGCATTGCGAGAACCCTCCGGCACAAACCTCCGGGCATGTATCCAAGATACAACCGGGCATCCGGCACCCCAACATTCCGGGCATCTCGTACCCCAACTGGCATCACGAGGACCCTCCGGCATTCAGCCATTTAAGGCCACCGGGCATCCGACCTTTACCCTTCTAGCCAGGCATCTCGCACCCCAACTGGCATCACGAGGCATCCCCGGCACAATACCCGCCGGGCTTCCGCTCCCCACTCTCCGGGCATCTCGAAACTCCCGAGGACCCTCTGGCATCCGGCCATTCAAGGCCACCGAGCAACCGGCCGTACCCTTCTAGCCAGGCATCTCGACACTCCCGGGGCATCGTCGGCTCACACCTCCGACGGCCTTCTCACTTATCTTAATTCACATCTTCAATTATAATTCAATTTTAACATGGCATATGATGTGATGGCAAACAAGATCATTTTCATCCTTTGATTCATATATGCATTTCCGATCATCATCATACATGCAGCAAGACACAATCATTCATAACAACACAATTCATGGAGTCCATACAACTTAGAATAGTCCATATATCATGCCTTTTTGAAATTTACTAAATTCCAGCTTGTACAATTTTAGAAAACATTTAAATTAAATATCCATATGATTCTCAAAAATCATGAAATCAGAGCATGCAATAGACAAGACATAAAGGTAACAATTTCATGAAGAACACGTGCCCAAAAGAGCTTCACACAAGAAGATATAGCTCACACCATACAGCACGCAAAATAAGGATAAAATCAGATTGCGCAGTTCTTGAAATATTTCGATTAAAATACCCGAATGACCTCCAAAAATTATGAAAATTTTCCAGGTTATAGTAAAGACCCTAAGGAAGATTTTTCATGAAGATATCTAGGCCATATTTGCTCTAGGAAATTAACTATATACGGTCGAAGCTCCTGTTCCTAGTACCGAACAGTCCAGTTTAGCTGTCTCTGAAATGTCGAGTTTTCACCCACTTATCCTTCTTTGTTTCCTCTGAAATTTGGATATGTTTTTTTTTAAGAGGTCCCCTACAACTTTCATTAAGGGATATAAGCGAAATTGCCAAAGAATAGTCACCATATGGGTCCAAGAAGTCTCGGGTGTCCAGTACCGTGTTTCCAGATTTTACCGTCTTCAAGACAAAGTCGATTCACTAGGCTATACTTGCTCATTTTACCTCACATTTGAGTATGTTAATATTTAGGATGTTCTCTACAAGTTTCATGAAGAAGTCGAAGTAAGATTCTCGGTAAAAAGCAACATGCAACACACAAAACCACCAAGAGGTCGACAAAACAGTTCCAGATCTAGCGTCTCCGTAGAAGAAGGGTTTCACCCCTTAAAACTCAACAATTTTGTCTCAAATTTTAGTATGTTATATTTTGAGATGTTTTCTACAACTTTCATGAAGGAGTCGATTTAAAATCCAACTCGAAACACGCATGCAAGCCTCCTCAAGTTTCTGGGTCGGGCGGTATACACGAAATCAGCAAGCATTTTCAAGAACAAACCCCACTAGCTTCGGTTCCTTACTTCTAAACACCCAAAAATTCAACCACACATGCAAGACACACATGCAAGAGTAGAAATTGATCCTAACTTGCCTCCAAAATCGAACAAACGACGGCACACGGACGGCGACGAACGAGCGGATGGACGGCGACGGACAAGCGGACCTCCTCCCTCGCTCGGCTTCTCCCTCTCTCTCTCGGCTCCTCACTCTCTCGCAACTCTCTCTCTCTCTCAAAACCAGCCACTCCCTCTCTCTCTCTCTCTCTCTCTCTTTTTGGTTGCTTATATACTTGCATGCACCCTCATTTTGCATGGGGGACACTTGTCCCTAAGAAGGAGACAAGTGTCTCCTTTGCCGAAGACACTTGGAGGAAGCCATGCGGCTCCTCCTTCCCCCTCCATGCGTTGACAGCCCAATGGGCTTCATGGGCCAGGCCTCTTGGCCCACTTTAGACCCATCTCACTTGGGCCTAAAGTCCAAACTTAAATGGCCCAAGTTTATTATTTTTTTTTTATAATACATCTTAATCCTCATTTAAATAAATATCTAATTGCATAATAAAATGGCCAAAAGACTTTGTGACATTAATCCATAAAATCAAATCTATAAAGTGCATAGTCAAGAACAAAGTCTTCTTTATCAAATCGTCCTATGTCCAATTTAAATAGCCCATAGAAAAATATCGATAATAAGCCCATAATTCTTACACCACTTTAGGGCATTTGATTTTGATTTGTATTTATTTATAGAAATCAATTAACATTCTCATAATCAATTAACATTTTCATAAGGGGTTCGGTCTAAGAGATAAAATATCGTGGCCGATGATGTAATTGTCTCTATGGCCATTCAAAGACAAATATCGTTTCCCTCAAAATCAATATTTCGGGTTGAAATTCCCGGATGCGACAATTCTCCCCTCCTTAAAAAATTTCGTCCTCGAAATTAGACATTGCCTATGTCTCCTTAAACAAGTGAGGGTACCTTTCCTTCATCTCATTTTCACTCTCCCATGTGGCTTCCTCCACATCATGATATTGCCATAATATCTTAACCAATGGAATTCTCTTGGTCCGAGAATTTGTTCCTTTCGATCCAAAGATCGACTTGCACAGGCTCCTCAATGTACCTCACTACCTCATCCATTTTGATAGCTTCATGATCGAGCATGTAACCAGGGTCTGGCTGATACTTCCTCAACCATGCCTGTACTTTTCTGAAAGCTATTGTTATATACAAATTCTACCAGGTATAACTTTTCATCCCAACTTCCTTTAAAGTCAAGGATGCAAGCTCTTAACATGTCCTCTAATGCTTGGATCACTCTTTTCGTTTGTCCATCCATTTGTGGATGAAAAGCAATACTAAATGGGAACTTCGTCCCTAGGGCGGTTTGAAGACTTCGCCAAAGGTTGGAAGTAAATCTTGAGTCTCGATTCGTTGTGACAATTACAGGAACACCATGTAAGCGTACCACTTGGCTTACACATAAATCAGCAAATTTATCCATCGGATAATCTATGCGAACTACTAGGAAATGGGCAGACTTAGTCGAGTAATCTACTATCACCTAGATAGAGTCGTGACCACTTAATGTCCTTGGCAATCCTCGCATGAAATCCATCATCACATGATCTCTTTTCCATTCTGGTATATCTAACGGTCTCAATCTAACACACCATTTAGCCGAATCATTCCTATACCTTAGTTACCATCAATTCAAGCCTAGAACCATCAAAATCGACACCATTAACAACTCATTTGCTGCAGCCCAACAAAGACATTCACTATGCTTTCACTGCAACATAGATTCAAGCCTAAGATATAATACCATTCATTCGGTTCAAATATCGATAGTCCACCAAGACTTATTCAATTTCAAAGATCGACAATCCACCAAAATAAAACTTGTCTAGTTTCCATCGAATATATCTCATATCTCATCCTAAAGGATCATCACTTAGACTAATCATTTATCAAATCCACAACTTGAATTTTCACCTTTTCACCTTGGAAAGACTATAACCACAATTGATCATATCCACTAATTCTACCAAACCTTTTCAAACTGAGATCATCACCTAAAATTAAAAGTTGACCACCATCGATTAAACCTATTATTCCGACATATAAACCACAAATAATTTCATGTCTCATATGACCACTCAAACTCATGACTTCCAAGATCAATCTATACATATTAAATGCCTCCATGTAATGCATCAAGACTTCCAATGAGATCCTCTAATAGGAAGTCACCACTTAACTCAAATGATCATAACTTAATCCTCAAATTCATAACTCACCCTCCATAATTCACTTCTTAAGCTTTGCTTGCAGCACTACGCTTAGATGCTATGCATGTTCTTCAGGTCCTTTAGAATATATCAGGATATCATCAAATGAAGACAATCACAATTTGATCCAAATAAGGCTTAAATATCCTATTCATTAAATCCATGAATGCAGCTAAGGCATTCGTCAATCCAAATAGCATAACTAGGAACTCATAGTGTCCATAGCGAGTCCTAAATGCGGTCTTAGGAATGTCTTCTTTCTTAATCCTTAGTTGATGGTATCCTGACCTCAAGTCAATTTTAGAAAAGACCGAACTTCCTTGCAGTTGGTCAAATAGGTCATCAATTCTAGGTAATGAGTACTTACTCTTAACAATTACATGATTCAATTGCCTATTATCAGTGCACAAATGCATCGACATGTCCTTCTTTTTCACAAACAAGAGTTCTACAAGCTTAACCATGCTTCCGATGCGCCACTCTGATAAAATTATCCAAAAAACACTGCATTCCCAGTTCAGTTCATAGTTTGGTTCATTCCTGCCCCCTTTTTGCCATCCTAGAAGCCTGCCAGGAGCCGCTCTTTGTTCAGGTCCTCTGACCTCGGCGTCCACTCCCCGCCCTCATCAAATCGGGTCGTTACAAGAACACCAGCTTTCGCCTGGTTCGAACCCAAACTACATATCCATTGGAGGGTCTCGTTTCGATAGGGACTAACTTACAGAGATATTATCTGCTTTGGCCTATCCCATTCTTAGCCTCACGGTTTTATCCTTAGCGCATAGGCAAGCATTATCTCAGGAGATCATTCATCCTAGTCCATTGCTTACGGAGCTAGTTCATTCCTATGATGAGGTCAAAGTTATGCATAACTATCGCTACCAAGTCCATTTCCGAGATCTCACTCCCCTAGGGTTATCTCACACATCTCACATGTTAACGTAGCTAACAACATGTCCTTCAGTGATGTAAAAATACGAAGAGGCATATCTAGAGATTTGTTCTTATTTCTCACAATCATCTATATTTCTCAGACACAAATAAATGTGTGCCACTCATATCAAATAACGCATATACCTTCTTATCCCTCTATCGAAATCGTTCCTGAGATAACATTTTCGGAAGCTTCCGCTTCCTCTTGGGTGATCGCGTACACCCGTCCTTGTGCTAGTGGCCTCTGTGGATTCCTTGGTAGGTTTGGTCCAGCAGTACGTTGTTGCACTTGTCGCACTGAGCTGACATTCGGCTGCGACCCATCGCGTGGACAATTTCTCTTAAAGTGTCCTATTTGCCCACATCCATTACACCTCAGTTGGTTATTACAAGATCCTGACCCATGTTGTCTACCACACCTCTGACAAAAATTACCCTGGTAGGGTATTCTCCCAAAAGTCGGGCCATTCCAGTTTCTTCTAAAATTTCCAAAGTTATTCTTTTTCTTAGGTTCCCAAGGCTGACCTTGATCAGAATAAGGTCTCTTACCCCTTCGAATATCATTAAAGGTCATCTGCCTCTTAGATTCTGATTGCTCTCTCACTAACTTTGCTCTACCAAATGTGCCCTCTCATAAATCTCATTATAATCCCTTATATTCAGAGGCACTAGTTGTTTTCTAATATCGAGTCCTTAATCCTTTCGGGAATCTCTTAGCTTTTTCCTCACGATCCTTAATCAATGGGAGCATACCTAGACAGTTCAGAAAATTTTGCCTCATACGATCCACTTTGTCGGCTCCTTTGTTCCAACCGAACAAATTCGGTGATCTTCCTATCCTTGGCACGATCGGAGAAATGCTTTCTATTGAAAGCTCTAACAAACTCATCCCAATTTAGGTCGTCGCACTGGTGGAAATATTGTATCCTTAGAAGCCCTCCACCAAAATTTTGCATTTCCTTCCGGTTGGTACTCGCCAAGGTTATCTTTTCAGCATCGCTACAGTTCAACAACCGGAAAATCCGTTCCATTCCATCAATCCAATGCTCCGCCTCCTCAGGACTTCCCATTCCACTAAACTTAAGTGGCTTCAACTTTAGGAATTGTTCCACCAGTCCTTGAGGGCGACGTTCCACTCCGGGTTGTTGCTGCGCTTGCCTTTCCATCAAATTTCTTATATTGGCCAATGCCTGCAGGCTATCTTCCATTCGGGGTTCAGCCCTTGCAGTAGAGGCTTCAGCCCTCGATGGATGAGCACTACTAGTTCGCACCATGACTTTCCTGCAGTTTCCAAGCATTTGCCTCAAGAATAATTTGCAACTCGGTGTCACTAGTCAGATCATTAATTAAGGTTATTACTAAAGTTACATAAGTAACATAGAATGTTACTGACACACAAAAGCAACATCACACTAGTTACCAGGGATCTACGAGTGAATATCCATCACCCATTGTTCAAAGTTAGTCAACCATTCCAGTTAGTATCCTATGGTGTGCATCATTCTATCCTCATTTCCATCTGAGGCACCTTATCACTCCAAATAGACCATAGCTCTGATACCAATAAAACAGGCCGTGGCACCCCTCGACGGCCCCCGATCCGATTAGGGTCGCCACAGTTCGCTTACCATTCACTTTTCCTAATAACATGTCACTCTGATACCATTTCAATTGCAGCGGGTCCATACAACCTGGGGGTTTACATTTTTTTTTTTTTGATTGGTCCCTTGCGCAATTTATATAACGGAAGCATATCCAACAACTCCCTTCCCTATATTCAGAAAACGATGCACACCAACTAAACATTTATAGGTAAAAGCCAAACACTTCTATTTACTTAAGCCGAGATGGACATCATTCATCGGTACATCAAAATGCCATAGTTTTCTATACTTGGCTACACTTCAAAAGATGACCGACATCTCCTCCAACAATCGTATACTTAATGTCCATCGATCGGTGTCGGCGTCAAAAGTTCCTTCCTTTGCTATCCTCCTCCTCGCGGTCATATCCAACCACTTGATCCATCTACTGGTGGCAGTGGCGGTAGAAATATCTTATCTATTCTGATATGTTAATCCCCAAAAGGGGTGAGTACAACCACTCAGCAGTAAATGACCAATAAACCACTCAATGCATCATGCATCACACAATCATCACAATCATAGCATCACACGTCGTTAAAGCATCCATGCACAATTTACCTTGATATCATGCACATGACATCATACCTCATGTACATACATCATCATATAGTCATCACCATCATGACATACACTTACCATCATCATGTCACATGTACCATCATGCCATAGGTGCACATACATCCATGCACTTAACATCATCATGCATCCATGCACTCATCATCATCATATCACATGTACCATCATCATTACCATGCATCCATGCACTCATCATCATCATATCACATGTACCATCATCATTACCATGCATCCATGCACTCATCATCATCATATCACATGTACCATCATCATTACCATGCATCCATGCACTCATCATCATCATATCACATGTACCATCATCGTTACTATGCATCCATGCACTCATCATCATCATGTCATGCATATACCATCATGCATAATTCAATTTCAATTTCTCAATTTCATCCTTTCATTTTGGACCGCCACCTTTCTCTTTACCGGGACCAATGTTTGCATCCCACAGTCATCACTTGCACCCAATCCTGGCATCGCGAGAACCCTCCGGCACAAACCTCCGGGCATGTATCCAAGATACAACCGGGCATCCGACACCCCCACATTCCGGGCATCTCGTACCCCAACTGGCATCACGAGGACCCTCCGGCATTCAGCCATTTAAGGCCACCGGGCATCCGGCCTTTATCCTTCTAGCCAGGCATCTCGCACCCCAACTGGCATCACGAGGCATCCCCCGGCACAATACCTGCCGGGCTTCCGGCTCCCCCACTCTCCGGGCATCTCGAAACTCCCGAGGACCCTCCGGCATCCGGCCATTCAAGGCCACCGGGCAACCGGCCGTACCCTTCTAGCCAGGCATCCCGACACTCCTGGGGCATCGTCGGCTCACACCTCCGACGGCCTTCTCACTTATCTTAATTCACATCTTCAATTATAATTCAATTTTAACATGGCATATGATGTGATGGCAAACAAGATCATTTTCATCCTTTGATTCATATATGCATTTCCGATCATCATCATACATGCAGCAAGACACAATCATTCATAACAATACAATTCATGGAGTCCATACAACTTAGAATAGTCCATATATCATGCCTTTTTGAAATTTACTAAATTCCAGCTTGTACAATTTTAGAAAACATTTAAATTAAATATCCATATGATTCTCAAAAATCATGAAATCAGAGCATGCAATAGACAAGACATAAAGGTAACAATTTCATGAAGAACACGTGCCCAAAAGAGCTTCACACAAGAAGATATAGCTCACACCATACAGCACGCAAAATTCGGATAAAATCAGATTGCGCAGTTCTTGAAATATTTCGATTAAAATACCCGAATGACCTCCAAAAATTATGAAAATTTTCCAGGTTATAGTAAAGACCCTAAGGAAGATTTTTCATGAAGATATATAGGCCATATTCGCTCTAGGCAATTAACTATATACGGTCGACGCTCCTGTTCCTAGTACCGAACAGTCCAGTTTAGCTGTCTCTGAAATGTCGAGTTTTCACCCACTTATCCTTCTTTGTTTCCTCTGAAATTTGGATATGTTTTTTTTTAATAGGTCCCCTACAACTTTCATTAAGCGATCTAAGCGACATTTCCAAATAATAGTCACCATATGGGTCCAAGAATTCTCGGGTGTCCAGTACCATGTTTCCAGATTTTAGCGTCTTCAAGACAAAGTCGATTCACTAGGCTATACTTGCTCATTTTACCTCAAATTTGAGTATGTTAATATTTAGGATGTTCTCTACAAGTTTCATGAAGAAGTCGAAGTAAGATTCTCGGTAAAAAGCAACATGCAACACACAAAACCACCAAGAGGTCGACAAAACAGTTCCAGATCTAGCGTCTCCGTAGAAGAAGGGTTTCACCCCTTAAAACTCAACAATTTTGTCTCAAATTTTAGTATGTTATAGTTTGAGATGTTGTCTACAACTTTCATGAAGGAGTCGAAGTTAAAATCCAACTCGAAACACGCATGCAAGCCTCCACAAGTTTCTGGGTCGGGCGGTATACACGAAATCAGCAAGCATTTTCAAGAACAAACCCCACTAGCTTCGGTTCCTTACTTCTAAACACCCAAAAATTCAACCACACATGCAAGACACACATGCAAGAGTAGAAATTGATCCTAACTTGCCTCCAAAATCGAACAAGCACACGGACGGCAACGAACGAGCGGATGGACGGCGACGGACGAGCGGACCTCCTCCCTCGCTCGGCTTCTCCCTCTCTCTCTCGGCTCCTCACTCTCTCGCAACTCTCTCTCTCTCTCTCAAAACCAGCCACTCCCTCTCTCTCTCTCTCTCTTTTTGGTTGCTTATATACTTGCATGCACCCTCATTTTGCATGGGGGACACTTGTCCCTAAGAAGGAGACAAGTGTCTCCTTTGCCGAAGACACTTGGAGGAAGCCATGCGGCTCCTCCTTCCCCCTCCATGCATTGACAGCCCAATGGGCTTCATGGGCCAGGCCTCTTGGCCCACTTTAGACCCATCTCACTTGGGCCTAAAGTCCAAACTTAAATGGCCCAAGTTTATTATTATTTTTTTTTATAATACATCTTAATCCTCATTTAAATAAATATCTAATTGCATAATAAAATGGCCAAAAGACTTTGTGACATTAATCCATAAAATCAAATCTATAAAGTGCATTCAAGAACAAAGTCTTCTTTATCAAATCGTCCTATGTCCAATTTAAATAGCCCATAGAAAAATATCGATAATAAGCCCATAATTCCTACACCACTTTAGGGCATTTGATTTTGATTTTTTATTTATTTATAGAAATCAATTAACATTCTCATAATCAATTAACATTTTCATAAGGGGTTCGGTCCAAGAGATAAAATATCGTGGCCGATGATGTAATTGTCTCTATGGCCATTCAAAGACAAATATCGTTTCCCTCAAAATCAATATTTCGGGTTGAAATTCCCGGATGCCACAGTAACCCTTAAACGAGCTCGTCCAAAAGTTGTAAATAGTGATCATTTGAGTGCCAAATTTTATTTAAAGTGATAATTTGAACACCAAGTTTTGTTCAAAGTGATCACTTTAGTTCTAGTCGTTGTTAAAGAACAATTACTTCAGTGCAAGTGTGCCACGTGAAAATGCCATGTGGACTGGAGGTTTTAAAAAAAAAATTGCCAAGTCATATTATCATTTTAATTGTAAATGACACATAATTAATTTGGCTAGAATTTCTCGTTGTTGGCACTTAAGTAATCGTTTTTTATCTGATTTATCACTTAAGTGAGCTGACGAAAACTTTAACATTAAAGCAAGCATTGTACTCAATTTTTGGCACTACTAGTATACTTATCCCTCGTGGATAGAATATCAACATCCAATGGAATTGTGTTGTGAGTTTTTTTATATCCAATGAATTGTCTATTATTAATATTATAAGTTAGGGTTTAATTTAGGTATGGCAAACAATCGAGCATGTGAGCGATGGTAAACTTTGATTCTTTGATTATTAATGGACTATTTGATGTTGGCTCAATCTGTGGATATAGATTTTAGCTTCCTTTATTGTTCCTTGTTTATTTCTCCAATTCTCTAGAGTTGACTTATTGGCAACATCCCTCATATGTTAATATCACAGCAATTGATATTAGAGCTTGGTTAGAATTTTTCTTATATTTGTGATTTTGGGCTTCTACTTGTCTGATTATCATATGAAAATTATGCTATTGCATTTATGTCTAGGGCGGAGGCATCAAGATGCTTGTGTTATTTACAACCCAAGATTTAGCCAATGCATTAGATGGCGAAAATGAGTTACCGATTATAATGAAAGCTGTTGATAGGGTAGAGTCAATGGAGAAAACAAAGAGTATAATCTTGTTGAATCTGTTGGATGAGGTGTTAATAGAGGTGGCTGAGGAGAAGAATGTCGTAGTGTTGTGAGTAAAACTTTAGGCACCTATGTAAGAAAGGATTTGAACAATGACTTATACTTGTTGAAGAGGTTATTTCAATTTAGATATATTGAAAGTACATCTATCAAATCCTACTTGGAAGAATTCAATAAACTCATAATGGATTTGAAGAACGTCAATAAGATAGTTGATAATGAAGAATATGACATGATGTTGTTAGCTTATTTACCAAAGGCATGAGAGCACTTTACTAATTTACTACTGTAGGGGTGTATTATGATTTTCTCAAAAGAGGTATAGTCAACTTTGTTCGGTTTGGAAGTCAAAAATTCTTTCAATTTGGCTAATCCGAATTTCTGCTATTTTCCAAATCGTCCGAAACAATTTTCCGTTAAAATCCCGAAATCGCCGAAAATTCTTCAAAGAATGAGTCGACATTCCTAAAATAAATCGTGACATGACAGAACTTTCAATTTCTGAAATCAGGTTCATATTCGCGGTTAATTTCAGTCTGACATAATTTTAGCGTGACCTAATCTATCGAGTAGCTTTTAGGAATTTTTAGTGCAATTGACCCGTGGTCGATTATTTTCGAGCCACCTTGTACATCTTCGATGCATTGGCGACTCTCGGTTGTCGTGAAAATCTTAAAGTTTCAAATACGGGCACATGGTACCCAAAACGACAAAAAAATCGGTCTAGTGCCAATCGACGAGAATTTTGCAATCAAGTAGAATCACCCACACTTTAATCACATATCTCAGTCGAATCGACCTATCTCCGATCTCTAGTCTATCTGTGCTGTAATGACCCTTGCATATTAGCATGGTCGAGCAGTCGATTCTTGGTCGAATTCTCAAGTCTATTGCGTTTAGATTCCTTAACAGCTTCACCCGATAGGCTAGTTATCTCATAAGTGGTCAACCCAGAGAAAGAACTATAGGCGCGTCGATGAAAGGCCCGATTCAATTAATTGAAAACAGAATTGGAAATTCAGGATGTCACATGAGGAGAGAAATTTTTTAAGCGGGAGTTGTGCATTTATTGACCCATCCTTTCTTCTACTAGCCGAGCCGAGCTGGCCAGTTGAGAACTAGTCCTTCTATTTTCTAGCAGGTCCCACTCACAGGACACGTGTCAATATCTGAGTGGCAAATGCGCGCCACGTCAACGGATGACGTAGCGATTTCATACTATTGAATATTTTCCCCCAAAAAAGCGTTTCAACACTCGGCTGGTTGAGCAAAACCTCTAAAGGTTCAAGCCCAAGCGAGGCCCATCTAATGACCTAAGTCCTAAAGTGAAATGAGATCTCTTTTCCTTTCCCATTTCCCGTGCCTCTCTTGTCCCTAGCAAAAGTATGGTTCCCAGCATTGAAATAAGAGCTGGCCCAAATCACTTGAATCAATTCAATCCCGGTTGATTCAAGCGAAACCTGAACTTTTTTTTTATTACTATTTTGGGCAATTTATGTCTAATTATCTATCAAAAATTCAAAACTCTTAATATGCCATTGTTAGGTAACTAAAATTTAATCACTCGAATTTTCTAATTAATAAAAACACTAAATTGATACACTTCGAATTTAAGGGGATATATTTTTTTATCCATGCATGTGGTTGAGGCATATTCCTGATCAACCGGTAACATCCACTCTTTTAACTTTTTTATGTTTGATCATTAATTTCAATTTGTTTATTTCAAATCTGTAATTACATCTTTAAATTTCTAATCTTTCGAGCCGGTTCAGTGGATAAAAAGTCAGCCCAAACGATAAGTTGGACTTAATCCAAGTTAAGCCCAAAAAATTACAACCTTTTTTTTTTTTGGAACAGTACAACCTTTTGAAACGCAAAAAATTTCTAGATTTCTATTTTCCGAATCAATTCTTTTTGTCTTTTTTTTTTTTTGCCAAAGTTTTCCAATTTCATTTGGAAACGAGTTTGATATCCATGTCTGCCCGTTCTCAGTTGAAAACATAGGCTTCAAACTCTCAAAATGAAAACCCCAACATGATTTTTTTTGCAGTTTTTTTTTTCCAAACTTTGGTTTCCTAAATCTTTTAGCACCCCTATTCCGTCAAGTCCCGAAATTTATGACATTGTTCCGTACAATACTGTATAAGAAATCCCATATATAACTGGCTTCTTTCCTTTTCATTTGACAATTTCACCATTTTAACAATAATTAAAAAAAAAGAAAAAAAAAAAAAAGCCCAAAATCTGAAAGCAAAATGAAAATGCACCTCTTCCATCTCCTTCCCTTCCTTTCAATTTGCGGAGAGATTACAAACCCAGACAACAAAAATCACAGCAAAACGGAGAGAACATCGAATCGGAGCAGAAGAACAATCGCGGATCGGACGAATCGTCAAAACCCAGAAGAGCAAGAGAGCATTGATCACGCGATCTTGGAAGGAACGGCGGGTGCGGGGTCGATGGGCTTCTTCGGCTCCGAATCTAGGGGGTCAGGGCTAGGGTTGGGAGCGATCAGAGGGGCGCGAGCATTGCCGTCGCGGTCGTCGTCGGGGTCGTAATCGGGGTTGAGGGACCGGTCGATGGCTTCCCGGCCTCGTTCGAGGCAAGGCTTGCAAGCGATCTCGATGGCGATCCAACCCAGCACCACTCCCGCGATCGCAATGAGCGCGCTCGTCATCGCCGCCATTTTTGTTGCCCTCCTTCCGCACAGAGAGATGAGAGGGGCGGCGAAGAAGACAAACCCCCGCAGACCCAAAGGCAGACACGAAACGGTGCGAATAGCGCTTCCGATACGAATGGGGACCGAAATAGAAGACCCACCACTCGCAATGACAGAGAGAAAGAAGATGCTGGGTCCGATTTCAAAGTAGCCGAAATCGTGGTCCCCTAACACCCCTTTTAAACCCCCCTTGCCTTTATAGTAAATTACAACATTGCCACGTTGGGTGTGAGTCGGAATTCATTGGGACCGAGAGCGTGTCCAAACATGTTGATGCAGAGTGGTAAGAAGATGCTGACCCCCAAAAAAAAAAAAAAAAAAAAAAAAAAAAAAAAAGTAAGAAGATGTCAAAACTAGTTTTTCTTTGATCGCTAATTTCGATCCTAATACTACCATATAATTGCGAAAATTTAGTCCCCCATCATGTCCCCTATGGAGAATTTGTTGAAGTATCAGTTGGCATTAAGCAGGCAAAGGGCTCACTCGTGTCTTGCTCGGTGGCTGTGAGGGAGGACCCCATCACCTTGCAAGGGTGCTTGCCCTTCTCGATTGCCACTCGAGGGCCTACTGCCTTTGTAGAAATGCCCGATTCCTACGCGGAAGGTGAATACAATATCAGTGACTTCGCTGTTGGCATAGTGAAGAAGGATTCGGTTATAGATTAGAAAAGACATTGTTGCTGGTGATGTGCTCATTGGCTTGCCGTCAAGTCTCAAGTGGGATGCATTCGAACGGTTTCTCTCTTGTCAGCAGGATTCAGTTTTTATCTTGACCCAGTATGTTCACATGTGCCCTCTTATTCTACGATCTTAATTTGCTAATTTCTTTAGCAGAGTTTTGGCCCGAAGTGGTCTTTCCTTGACAGACCAGCTCAGCTTCCTGGTTGAAGCTTTGATGGCTCCTACTGTTATTTATGTCAATCAGGTATCTCTTTCTCTTTCTTTCACTCTTTGATATATTTCCTTAAAAAATATAAGTGGAGTATCAAGACTGAAGCAAATTATATGAGTAAAGTACCACCCTAATTATAGCATTGCTGTTGTTGATGTGCAGGTTCTTTAACCTTAGCAAAAAGGGAGGTATCAAAGGAATAGCCCACATTACCCATGGTGGGTTTACCGATAACACACCACGAGTAATCCTAGAAGACTTTGATGCCACCATCCATGGCGACTCCTGGGTGGTTCCTCCACTATTTAAGTGGATTCAAAAGGTTAGTTTTCCGTTTTGTTCTAGACTAGAACTTTAAATAGCCAATGGTAAAGTGCCTGCTCAAGCATTATATATGATATAGTAGAATCTAGTCTAGTTATTGCTAGCTCTTCTTAGTAACTTAGAAGTTTACGGTGTGATTTCTTCTCCTCTCTTAGGTGGGTCACATAGAAGATTCCGAGATGAGGCGGACCTTCAATATGGGCATTGGGATGGTTTTGGTGGTTAGATCTAAAGCTGCCCTTCGGATACTAGGTCAAAAGAGATAACGGCATATCGCATTGGTTATGTGGTTAACGGCGAAGGGGTGACGTACTGCTGGGAACAATTCTGTACCCCTCTTAAGATATTTTGTATGTTTTCATCATTGTATTATAGTGAATGAGTTATACAACGATGTAAGGCCCTTTTTTCCCCTACTAGATGTGCATGGTTGACTTGTGAAAATATTAAGGAAATTCTAGTTTTTTACGGGTCAGAGGAGAATTCTAGTTGTGCTAAATCTTTTCAAAGCAATTTTAATTCTTGAGCTGAATTTTGATCTGCTTTTCGTGACCCTTCCTCATGCGCTAGAGGTGGATTTGCAGCCTTGGGGCTTGAACCCAAAGAGCATGGACAAAACCTGCAAAAGAGTTGCCTAGCTGATTTAGAATGATTTTCGTTCTGAAGTTCTTCTCATCTCTATTTGCATCATATGCTTGAGGTGTTCTGGTTGTCTCTTACCAAAGAAATCGGTCACATAACTGAGTCATATGGGACTCTGCAATTTTGTGGAAAAAGCTGTGAAAAAGAATTAATGAAAGTCTTGAGAACTTTGCACTATTTACAAAGTGACGCGACTCTTATACATAAACGCATTAAAAAAATCGAATGTGGCTAGAAAATCATAAATGCTGAACGGAAATTAGTCGCGCTTCGGTTTAGCATCTCATTGTACTGAAGGTATGAAATTTGCCTTTGCAGCTTCATTTGTTCATAGAATTTAGCTATGAACTCCTCTGCTCTGGTGTCAATTCCTTGCTCTTCCTAGATTTCTGTTCTTCCATCCTCTCCCTCCTCATCAAAACGAGTTTCCTCTTCGCCTCCATTTTCGAGGAAGCTCTTCATAGAATCTTACCCTTGGCATTGTCGGTCGACTTTGTCATCAAACCAAGGGGTTGAAAGCATTGGTTTTTAAATCAAAGTGTAACTAAGGGGAAAGTTGAGGATGCATTTTGTAACTTTTCCTATCTTTCCTCCTGCATACTTTTATATTCAATTACTCATTAGAGTTCTTATTAGCAGCTAGAAAAACTTACTTCCTACTTCATTCCTTCTAAATGATGTTCTCTATGATAAATACTGTCACGGTTGTATAATGTAAGCCATCTTGGAAAACTCCACCAGTTTGCAAGGTAAAATAAAACCACGTGATTAACTCATATTAGGTCTTAAACTCATCCGATTGTAGTAAATTGTTTGTCCATTTTGTAGAATCATGGAATTCATTTACCTGTTGCCTCATGTAAGCTGGGTTTTAATGCAAAAGCTGGACGATGAAAGAGCTACACGTGTCAAACGTATAATGAGGTTAATTGAATAATTTATGATGGTGATTTCATATTGCAAATATTGAAAATGGAGAACTATAGATATTTTAATTAAATTTTTCTTAGAAAATAATAAATCTATTTGTCTTTCTGGGACATTTTGCCGAATTCTAGCGCTGCCTCATATTATAGTATAGACGAAACCTACCACCTGCAGAAGAAAAGCCCAAGATGGTGAGGCCCAAGAAATATCAGCATAACTTTAAGCTATCAACTATTTGAGTCTTGCCTTCAGTGTTTACCAACCATATATTCAGATTGGAAGTGGAGATGATGCGGAAATTCATGATGCTAATTACAAGAGGTCTGATTTGTAGCAATCACAAGTTTCAAAAGATAAGGAGCTTGGTTAAATGCTTTTATCATGACACTTTAGTAAAAGTCAACCCCAGCAACCCCCTATCTTTTCAGAGTGAGGTTGACATAGAGTTGAAGGGCAGTATGGTCAACTGTGATTGATGAAGTTAATATTATTTGGAATTCTTCCGAAATTGAAAATGATTGAGGTGCTTTTACAAGTTTGGGATACAAGGAATCTTTCATAATAATAATTCTGTTTTTTTTTTTTTTTGGTCAGAATAATAGTAGTTCAAGTGATCAGCCTTTTCCCATTTTGCTGAAACTGGGCGATAAAATGTCTGTCTTGCAAATTTGTAGAAATTTTACATTGGAGAGAGATGCACGCTGGATGTAAAATTTGTTGTCATCTTGCAAAACTATGACAAGCTTTCTGTATCATTGTAATGATCGCTGTTTTGTTTGTTTCGCTGAAGCAGATTTAGCAATTTTCATGTTGCCTCATTTGTCACGAGGCATGGTAATTCTCGATCAAAAAATGAATTGGATCATGGAAATCGCTCCCTGCCTGATTTGTCACTGCATGGAATACAGATTATATAGTTGGTATGAAAGAAATCTTTCATAATAGTAGTTTCAGTGATCAGCCTTTTCCTTTTCACGTGAAAATGGGTCATAAGATGTCTGTCTTGCAAATTTATAGGTGAAATTGATCTACCTGGAAGATGGTCGCCCACTTCTGTCATGTTATCTTTAGTTTTTTCTCTCACCAAATGTCTCGTCTTTTCTTGATAGAGAGGAATTCTTACTTTGGAGAGAAGTGCATGTTGGATGCAAAATCTGTTGGTTAGCTTAATTTCTAGAGATAAAGTTTTCATGATCAATGCTGCCTTTAAATATTGGTACCCTTGCTTACTCGTTCTCTTTTGCATTTTTTCTTTTTTCTCGTGTTCTCTCAATCTGAAGGCTACACCTTCCTTTTTATATGAATCAGAGGTTTACTGCAAATAGTTCCTCGGAAAACTAAGATATCAGTTACAGTTGTTGATGCACATCTCATCCACTATCTCGTAAAAATAGGTGTGATTATTGTGGATGAATTTTATCCAAATTCCATAGGTTAATCTTTGAGCAAAACGTGTTCCTACTTCAGTTATAAGTATGTTTTAGGAAATGAGACAATGTTAATTTTCTAGCTAGATCTCCTTTGCCACTTTAGGCGCCCCCCTTCTTCCGTCTCTGTCTCCTTTCAATAGAGGTTCTATTTTACAGAATTCTTAGTGATTTCATGAGGCCCCAATACTTGATGTACTAGAAAATTGCGTCTTTTTGCACACAATCAATACTGCTATGGTACTTTCAATATCTTTAGTTTATAAATGTGGACTTTTATGTCCTTCGGAAGATTCTGTGTATTGTTGTTGTGATGAATCTGAAGCAATGATGATTTTTGTAGCAATGAAGTGCCTGTAAGGGACGAGTTCCTCATATTTCATTTTGGATCTCAGGGATAGTCTTGGGGGCCTTGTGCAGGTATGCATTTGACATCGGCAGATATACCATTTTGCTTTAAGTACTCTTATGCTGTATTATCCTAGAGTTACAAGGCTCTGTTCTCTCGGATCCATAAAATTATTTATTCACTGAAAATCTTTCCTGTGATGAGTCTTGCAGAAGGAATAGTTTGCTTGTTGGCATGGATGATTTATTTGTGAGAAAAATGTTTTTTTGTATATCTACTCTCTGTGTAATTGATGCTAGAAGAACTTTTGGCAATTGTTTTTCCAAATCATAGAAACACTTCAGTGTAGGAGAATAGAAGTTGCTTGAACGAGCATAAATGGCGATGAATTCTGTATGTCTTTTGTAATACTGGCAATTGCATGTCATTCAGAAGTCACCTGTGAAGACCTTAGATTTTTAGGTCCTTCTGATAGCTATGCAAGATGAGTTGCCAGCATTGGTTAGTAGTGGGCACTCAGTAAATGAGTGTGGAGTAAGTGGAGAACGGGCTAAGAGCATGTTGCTAGCATAGAGAAGAGGAAGATGTTTCTTTTGATCACTCTGGTAACTTTTTAACTGATTTGGAGGGAGAGAAATAGGAGAATTTTCCATAATTCTAAGAGCCATTCAGTAAAAGCTATGGAATCTTGCCTTTTAAGTTTTAGTAGACAGCATGAATCTTGATGTAAATGCTATCCATGGGATTCCTTATTTTGTAAATGGGTTGGCATCCCGTTGGTTCCTCTTCATGAATTCATTTTATTCATGTCACACTGTCTCACCCACCATGTCCACTAAAAAGATGAACTATTATTTAGCATTAGGTTTCTCAAGAGGATGAACTTATTTGATCTTAGACTTGTTCATAAGTCCATTGGCTTTAGGTTATTTGAGTTATTGAAACCAAGTTCTCATGTTGTCTTGTGATTATGTCCTTGTCTGTTATTGTTCTCGTGAGAGCATTATTTCTTTACATCTGAAAGCTTATGACTCTTGCCAAGACTTAGGTCAATTTTGCAGAAAGTATCGCTTGTAATGGAATTCCTATACTCTCACATGCAAATGAAAGCAATACTTCTGACTCCTCCTCCCTCTTTTGTATCTTTGTATGTGAAGTGTGAAGTTAGTGAGTCCTGTACTATACAGGGTTGTAAAACATCTCCAGTGTCATAATTGCAAAAAGGTTCTTACGTAGATTCCAAGAGATAAGATATTTGTTTTAACTGGATGATATCGCATTAGATTCTTGTTATGTAGGTAGAGGCCAAAAAGTATCTTATATAGGCAGTGAACACAATGATCATTACCAAGCCGTTTGCGAATCTACGCTTAAATACCAAGGATCGGCAAATTAGGAAGAACTCAAAATCCACACATAATAGATAGATGGTTAAACAAATATCACATGAATTATTGGAGATGCATAGTTGCATATTTTGGAAGTAAGTGTAAGGTGGTTTAAAGAGCTATGTTGGTAATGCTGCTATTACCTCTTCGGATATTTCAGGCTGGAATTGAAATTGCTAAGCTCTTCTTGAACCAAAGAGAAATGGTACGTATCTTCTGTGGACTTTCCAGAGTTTAATGACTGTTGTGCCATGGTGCTTATCTCTTAATGATATTGATGTAATTGATTAAGAAGGATAGCTGCAAACAGCAAAATTTTCTTCTCCGATATTTGTCCTTATAACCACTTTACATGAATGCGTGCATGTGGATATCTTAATCGTTCATTTGAAATGACATATTTGAAACAAGGGTCAGACGAATGAGCTACGGTATGTGCATCATTAGGTGCTTATGCATAGAAAGAAAGTGGGTGGTTATGGGAGATCTATTATATGTCTATTACGTAATGGAAGGGCATTTTAGGAAATCTAAGCTGAGACGGTGGTGAGTTTTCTCTTAGTAACATAGATAGATTCTCCGGAAGTTGACTGCCCTGAACATTCTCCTATTGGTGGTGATTTTGTTTCTTTGATTTTCAAAAACTTTTTCCTTTTATGGATGGAAACTTCATCTAGTGCAGTACCATTGCAGCACTCTGGTAGTGTACCATTCAGTCCTACTTTCACATAAACTTAACTCCATAAGTTTTGCGTCGCAGTCCAAATCATCTCTTTACTTCTTGTTCCATCTCATTATGTCATCCTTAAGAAACTCTTATAGAAAAATCTTGAAAGGAAACGTTCTTAAGTGCTTTTCCAAGTTTGAATTTAAAATGAACATAAAAGAAAGTGCATCATTTTTTCCAGAAAGTTTGAATGACATTCTTTATTCTGAAATTGCTTTTCCGTGCATTGGCATGTGCATCATATATCAAGAACCTCCATGGAGGATAGTTTGAACAAGTGACTTTGACAAAATACGAGTGTGAAATATGCCAAGTGAAAGCACTTAGGATGACAAAAGGCAAGTCATGCCTAAATACGTCCCTAATATACTTTGAAAGTGGAGTGAAAAAGAAAACCATGTCTTAGGACAGATGATTTATTCGCATGGAATGCATGGACCGAATGACAAAGGGCATTTCATTCCTCCACCCTAAACACTAAGAATGACCCTTGCTAGCCATTTTGAACCTGAAAGATCTTTAAATACCCTGTCTAGAGCCACCTCACACTAGGGCAAATGGAGACTAAGGTTGAAAACATTTGGAGAAAAGGACTAAGAAAGATCTTATTGCTTGCACTTGCATCAATCTTCTTGTAGTGACTTCAAGTGAATTCTCATGAAAGCTTGAGACATCCAAAAGGGAAGAAGAGCATTCATTTATCTACCTAAACACTGATTATCCTTTGAATAGCCAAGTTGGGCCTTAATATTCATTTCTGAACTCAGTTGTTGATTTTCTCCCTACGCCAGCGCAAGGCATATGATTTACCAAGAATATTGGTATCAATAGAAAAAAATCTCGAGTCTTGAGGATTAAGAAGTTAATAATTTTTTTTTGAAGGGCATGAAAAAGCAATGTACTAGGTAAAAATAAGGCCAGTGCCTATAAAAGAAAGATTAGATCAAGGGTAAAATTTTTATATAAAAAAGAATTGGGTCGAAAGCAAAAACAATTAGAAGAGAGCAAAGCTCCTGTGTTTCAGATGAAATGATCGACCATTGGACCCTCGAGACAAACTAATGTCAAGAGTCAAAGGATTGTGAATTAGGTGGTGATGATCCAATCTCAAAACCTATTGAAGAACTTTTGAGCCTTATAAGACTTTCATTTCCTACCCAACAACGACCTGAATTACAATCCTCAGAAAGTCTCTTGTATTTAGGATGGTTTGAGCAGAGGTGAGGATTTCGCAGAGAAAGCTACCGCCTGAAAGAGTGCAAGTAATAATTTTTATCTTTGAGGTTCTTGACTTGTAAACCTAATGAAGATATAAATTAATGAATATTTCTTTTTGGCCTCAAAATGACTCTTTTGTGTAAGCCGATGACCAAGTCAACATTACAGTCCTATGAAAAGATCTTTTAGATCGATCACACTGCATTCATTGCGAATATTTTTAAAAGCCTTTGACACAGGTTGTGTGAGGTATTTTGAGTGTTTAAAGTTGATTACCCACATCAAAGGAGGGGATCAAAAGCCTTTCCTTTAAGAGATTGTGGGAAGTCCATTTTAAGGCACTTCCATTTGGCATCTTTAACAAACTCTTTGAATGAGTCAAGATTATCTTGTTGATAATTCTCCCCAGCGGAATTTGATACTTGATGATATTATCAATATTGGTTGGCAATTTCATAATAATAAATGGCATTCAGATTTTCCTGGATTTTTTGTGCCAAAGTATGATTTTCTCCTTGTTGAAAGTTTAGAAGTACTGTATTCTTATATTAAGTACCACTGAACTCTGATAGCAGGGTGTTCTGGATTATTTCTTATAATAAACGAGCTCGATACATTTGAATATGACAATGTATAACACTTCTGAGTTTTAGTGCTTCTTCTTAAATGAGATGGCAATATGTCATTTCAGCATTGCTGCATTAAAAACATGTTGTCTGGAATAACTTCTTGTACATAATCTACATCGTCTATTTATCCTTTGCTTCCTGAAGATGTTTGGGTTTTTGCCGATCATTGGCAATCATTCGAGCTTGGAGCCGTGGTTTTAGTTGCACGTTGAATTTTATCGCAGCTTCGTTATTGAGCTCTTTTTTACCAGGAAAAGGAAAAGAACTTATGGTCCTTCTAAATTATTCACGTTAAGAAGGGTGGGATTATTGATTAGGGGCCAGTTGTCCTAAATTCAACTGGTAGTATGGATTTTATTGTTTCCACAATTTTATTTATTGGGCTGTGAAATTTATTCGCCATTATTGGCACCGAGTACATTCTCTTGACAGCCTGTTCATCATGTTACTATTCCTTGCATCTAAATGTTTGCTGAGTGGTCACTTTAGAGCTGTTTTAAGCCGAGAAGGTGATCTCTATGGTTCAGTTCCTATTTCTGTGATTGCTGTCTATGATGGGAAGATCGGTGGTTTATGTAAACTAGTTGATCCTAAGGTGGAGTCAAATCCCTGTTTGGTAATCTCTTTTTGTCTGCGAGCTGCTACGATGATAGCTACCCTCTTACTGCTATTGAAGGACAGCTTGGGATTTGGAGGCAAAATCCGTACCCTCCTGAGGCTATACAGCCATTGTTGGTTGACCAATATTCCACCCTTGGTAGCGTATGCGTTCTGGCCTTATTAATTCCTAGTTCATTGAATGAGAATATGAATCCCGTAACTTTAAATGTTTCCTCATCCACGTACCACCTGGATGTCATTGCACATAAGCTTGGTCCTATGCCCCACTTAAAAAAACAAAGGAAGGAAAGAAGGAAAGAAAGAGAGGGGGGCGCAGCTTGTTTCTTGAAACATTCGTCCTTTGATAATTCTTGGTGTACTGTAGTTTTATATTTTCTTCTGGACAGTCCTATTGGTAAAGCTTCTTTCTAGACAAGATTGTATTTTGTTGCTTCTGACTTGCATTTTGTGGAGACATCATCAGATCTGAATGGAAAGAAACCTGATAGTTTGGAAGGCTTTATGAATACTAGGGTTAGTTATTTAGCTGGTCAAGAGGTATATGGTGGTGCAATTCTGGCTTCAGTTGGATATACATGGAAGTCCAAAGAACTTTTCCATGAAAACGTATTCTTGAAGTTATGTTACAGGTACTTAGGATAACCAAAGTTTTCTTCGCCAAAAGCAAATTTAGCACAGTTCTAGTCTAAATGCTGAAGTACCTTAATAAGTATTTTCTCACTTTTGCTAAGTTAAGGCAAAAAGCTTCTAAAGTAATGGGAAACTTGCATCGTTCATCTTTGCAACTCCTAAATGCTTTTGCAATCCATTTTGTGACTGCTTGTGCAGAATGCTCATTTATAAGGCAGCAAGTGGACCTTCCCAGTTGTCTAGAGAGTCAACAATTGCTGCAGAGTTTCCAATTGTTTTCACAATAAAACGTAACTGGAGGGGTACTTTCCCAAGGGAATTCTATATACATTCTGTCGTCAGCATCGATCATCTGAACCTATCTTCACTATTACAAGATATCCTGTAAAAGCACTGTCTCTGTCTGATCTGTCTGGATCACAAAAGGAGCTGAAATTTACAGAGTTGACAGAGGACACAGGGCACACAAATGAAAATGCTGCTAATTATGGTGACGTATCGGTGAGCGATTTCAGATGTGAAGTAAAAGTATTGTCAAAGCTACAGGATCTGTTATTGCAGTGTTCTCCCAAAGATTCTGACAGGAAGGAGACTTCGTTGTTTCCAGAATGCTTATCTGACAGTTCTGTTTTGGTTGAGTTCATATTTTCAGGATTTTAGTATGCCATTAGAGAAGCTTAATTCAGTAGCTGATGCACTTGACATAAAATTTAATCTCCACCATTTATTTAAGGAATTTAAGTTCTGCTCCACCGTGTACCTCAACCGGCAAAGGACAATTAAAGCCAACAATTGTGTTGATGTTCCATATTTTAAGAACTGCTCTATCCTTGACTGGTTCTAGCATAACATTGCAATGTAGTTTGTTGTGCATTCTTTGATGATTTAATGTACAATTTATCCTGTCGTGTGAGTACTGTTTCCTCAAAGGACCCTGTTTAATCTAAGCAAGCCTTTCAATAAAGAATTCCATGTCCTTCTATCATGCTATAGGCAGAAGGCAGAGGATGATTTCTCGATGGAGATGTTCCTGGAGAAGATATATATACGTTATAGCAGTTTTTATGAGCTCCTTCTTTACTAGTTTCACTTTCGACTAGAAGATATTCGAACATGCATATGATTGGCATGTTTAAATTGCTTTGATTAATTCTCTTGTAGCATTGGCTGTTCAAGAGTTCTCATATTCTGAAGTATGTAGCCTTGAAAATATGTTTCATGTTTATCAATTTTGCCTAACTCGGTCTCATGATAGTCTCGTTCCTAATGATGATCTTGCATATGTATACAATTGAAAGCACGGCGTGAGTCTTTCTCTGGCTTTTCTCTTCATGCCAGGGAGATGAAATCTTGGCAGTTGATGGAGATGATTGTTGACACATGAATTTTTGTCATTGTTTTAAATATTTGTTCATTTTACAAAAAGATATAATATATAAAGGAAAAAAAGAATGATAAAAGATAAAAAGCATTAAAAATATGTATAAAAAGATATAATATATATATAACAGAGATAAAAAAGTTTATGTACGACTTTTATTCAGCATATTAGCTTTTAAGGTCATTTTTCCAAATTTTTAACTCTGCTTCTCTAAGTATTATGCATGCTTTGGAAATAAATCACTGATCAATATAGGAATGATTGTTTAATAATAGTATACGTTTGAAAATAAGTATGTATATTGTATTTTGAAATACGCATATATTATATGGTTAAATATAATTGTTTATTAAGGAGTTTTGAAAGAATCAACAATGTAGGGTTACATATTTCATATTTGAAAAATAAATATAAATAAGAGATCAATACAAGATATCCTTCATCACAATATAAAATATATATCACATTCCCTACAATATATATACAATATATATATATTATAATAAAATTAACCATAAAGGTTATGTAATATAACTGCTTATAATTTAACAAGTGCAATAGAATGTTCAGTAAACACAATAATTATGAGTACAATTTTGGACATCCATCATGACCAAATATTTTGTCATACTTCTTAAATAAATGATTTTAGCAAATTGATAAAGAAAACAAGATAGCCCATATTTAAATATAAATGATAAACCCTCATCGGATCTTTTATGTTGTCAGATGAGATGACCAATAAAGCTCACTGCATACTATCGCCTTGAAGCTTGAATAGAAGACATTTAACATGCGCACGAACGCCCACTCATTATAAAGGACCTTTTGCTGTGCCTCTAGCGAAACAATTTGAAGAGTACATTGAATGCTTATTAAATTGTCTGCATCCTTTGCGTTGTATGATAATTCTGTCAGAGTAATGATTATTGTCTAACATACCAGTAATTGTCCGTGCGAATCCTGATTCCGAAAAGGATTTGCTTACTTCTCCAGCTGATACACCCTTTTCTCATTGCTGCGGTCCGCTCAGCAAGTTTTTTCTTCTGAGCCAGCGTGTTTTAGACCTAGAATCAGCAAGCCTTTGTATAAATATCATTATCATTGAAAAAAAAATTGAGCTCTTTCGCCGGTGAGTTCACGGACGAGTCGCCACGTCCGCTCTTCTCTGCTTGTGAGCAATAATCATTGGCACAGATGGGTTAAAATTTCTTGGTCCAAATTTTCTCTGCAATTAGGAAGAAACTGTTATAGAATCCTAGTCGGAGACGTTGAAGTAAGAAATGAGAAGTCACGACTATCGTGATTGAAGATTCTATTCCAAAAAGCAAATATAACAAAATGTCATTACCCATCATAGAAGAAAGAAAAGAATTTTAAGAAGATTCTATTACGTGATTATGCATATTTCACTCATAAGTATGATAAAAATGTATAATAAGTCACGACTATCATGATTGAAAAATCATATATATTTTGTCATACTTCAAAAATAAATGAAGTAACTTTTTACAAATAGCTTTTTCTAATACCTTGAAAAACTTCAAATTAGTATACTTGTGACAAATTTACCATACTAATTTTTTTATAATCAAAATCCTAAACTAGTACACTCGTGATAACCCCAAACTAATTTTTTATCACAAAAATCCTAATTAGTATATTTCTGACAAATCTATACACAAGTATACCAGTTTGAGATTTTTTATTATAAAAAAAATTAGTTTTTGGTAAATTTATCACAAGTACATTAGTTTATGATTTTTTTATGGTCAAAAAATTAATTTTAGGTAAATTTATCATGGATATACGAGTTGAGAATTTTTTATAGTAAAAAAACTAGTTTGAGATAAATTTGTCACAGATTAACTAATTTGGGGTTTTTAAGGATATTAATTATTTTCTTTTTAGTCTATTTTCCCTTAGCATAGTAGGAGGGAAGGAGCAATTTCCCAAGGAACATATGCCTGATAAAGGAAAAAAGCACGGCCACATCTTTCACAAAAGCAGCATCAGATGTTGACGATGTTGCTTTTCTTTCTTCTCTTATCATTTCTTTTCAGGTTTCATTCCTTTCATGAAAATGTGGCATTTTTGAAAAATATTTTCTAGAAAACCATTTTTCAAAAAAATATAATTATTTTTTCAATGTTCGGATAAAACTTGAAAATAAAGTGAAAAGTATTTTCTACTATTCGGTAAGGAAAATCTTTTTGTTCCATACACTTTTTTTTCATTTATTTTATTTTTTAAAATCAATTCTTTGTTATTTTTTTCCAAAAAAAAAATTGATTTTTAATTATTTTTATTTTTTTAAAATCGATTATTAAATTATTTTTTCTTTTTTTTTTTTTGTTTTCCTCTTATTCTTCTTGGCCAGTCGCCCGCAACGGCAATGGCTAGCCACAAGCGAGCCTCGAGCTCACCGACAAGCATGAGGCTCACCCACCTCTGGCGACCTAAGGATTGCTATTCGCTAGATCGGCAAGCCTCGAGCTCGACACTTGCACTAGCCAATCTGCTAAAGGTGGACGAGCCTCATGCTCGCCAACAAGCTAGAGGCTCGCTTGTGGCTAGTTGTCGACCATCACTGTCATTGGCAACAAGCCAATAAGAAGAAGAGCAAAACAAACAAAAGAAACAAAAAAGGAAAAATAATTTGAATGAAGAAAAAGGAAAAAAAAGGAGGAGGAAGTGAGGGCTTGAGAGGTGTGAGATAAGAGAGACCAAGTAAAGAAAATGTTTTCCCCTAGTTTAGAAGATTTTTTTCCCTTCATGAAAAATGTTTTTCCCAAGTAATTCATTTTCTATGAAATGAACGCCGGAAAATCCGGAAACATTTTTCTGGAAATTGTTTTCTGCAAAAAAAATGGAGTCCTAGGCCTTGGCTTTTCTTTTTCTTTATCACGGGGAACATTTGAGCAAGTCCACGTGGATGCGGAAAAGCTAAACAAACCTTTTGCTAGAACTAGCGATCAGACTTTTTTGTGACTTGAAATACTTAAAATTTTTATAATATATGAATGTAGACACATGAATTTACGTATGATTGTTATATATTTTCTTGAAATTTAGATGATAATTCGAACTTAGTCGGACAACTCAAAATTAGTTTTTAACTTTTTAGGTACATAAAAACGTGCCGGAAATATTTGGACTTTGCCCTCTTGTAATTGAGAAAGGTATGGTTGTCCCTCTTCGCATGGCCTATTCATGTTTTTTTTTTTTGGATAAGTGCAATAGAAATTCTAAAACTTGTTACGAAAATGCACTTGAGTCTTAAAACTTACAAAAAGTGCAATCAAGTTCTAAAACTTGTCAAATTGGTTCAATTGAGTCCTACAGTTAACACCATCAGACTTACTGATGGAAAATGCTGACGTGACGCGGATATGGCATTTTAAATGATTTTTTATTTTCCATGTGGCTTTTCAAAATTATTTTTTAATTGAAAATTAGATTTAAAAACTAAAAAAGAAAAGCTAAAATTTATTTAAAAAACTATTAAAAAGAAAAAAGAGATAAAATGGTGGCTCCTCCGCCGCTGCTGCCGCCGCCCATCGCCGAAGGGGCTGGCGACGATCGCCGGCCTTGAGCGGAGGTCACCGGCCGCCGCCTGACCAGGGTGAGGACTCGCGACCTTAGGTGATGGCCAGCGACCCTCGCTTGGCGCGGGCGAGGGCGCCCAGATTTGGGCAACTTGACTAACCATGTACGTGTAATCCCTTTCTTCTTGATAATTTTGATGTACCGAGTCAACAATGATATATCAAAAGAAAATGTGGTCTCTAATTGGTTAAGGTATGTTTAAATTATGGCTCACCAAACCCTTAGTATAGATCGTGCTAAACTGCAAAAAAAATGACTCGTGGTTAATCATTTTAATGCATTGTGTCTAAAACACACATAGCAAATTTATAAATGTCGTTGGAGCAATAATATAAGAAAATGCGCTATATGATCTTAGAGAAAGTATAACGTAACATGGCAAACTTTCCATTACGTCAATCATCTTTTTCCCTTATCTGTTAGTGGGGCATTATTGGGGGAAGTACTGAAAAAGTCCTAAGATCAAGTTAGTCGCAGCAGGGATGCTATCCCACAATAGGCGAACCTCTCTGTTCAAACCTTCAAGGGATTGCCTCTTAGCCTAGGACTACTCGGAACTTTAGTTTAGAGCATAAAGACACTCAAGAATGCCATGATACATCTCTAACTCAATAGAGCTGCATTTCTCAGAAGATTCTACCAAAATGGAGAAGAAGAAATGTTTAGAGAGACATGGAGAGAAATTGCATAAACACACACTTTACTTCAAGGGGCTCTGCCCAAAACATTACATCATATTTGTCTTTTATAGGTGTTAAGAGTTCACACAAAACAAATGCTTCTAAGCATAAATCCCCTAAAACTCTTAATGCACTTGTTACTCTTACTTCATCTCCATCTTCTTCTTCTCTTTCAGACTTTCATGTATCAAATGATTTTAACATTGACTATTTTTATGAGGTCTCTCTTAGTGATGACATAATGATTCCTAAAACTTAACTTCCTCTTATTCACCCATATTCTGCATTTGCTAAACCCTTTTCATCATTTTCCCACGTCTATTTTATCTGACATTTTATCCATCAGACTCCAAAGAAGTGAGAGTACATATAGTCCTCCAAGTTTAATTAACATTTTATTCCGGCCACCAAAAAAGAGTACTTTCTCAAGATCCCTCCGGAATTTAATAGTGGACCCAACAAGGATACTCTCATATCCACTATGGAGCTGTTCGTTTTGCACTCACTTTCCATGAACGAAAAAGTCTTGCCCCATTAGACACTCGGTTCCTAGAATACCAACTTCAGCTGCTTTCTTTCTTGAAGGTTCAAATTTAGCTCACTGAAGCACCCTAAACTGCTGATTCCATTGCGCCGACTTTGCACTACCATATGGTATATCGAGTGCAGAACTGCACCTTGATAAATTTCCAAAATGGAAATGAATATGCCTTGTTCATCTCCATGCAAAATGACTAGGCATCCTACATCCATGTCCCCAAGCAAATTCCCAAAGAAAAGTTGATCAAACTCCTTATGGAGACTTGAATTACCAACTGCGAAAAGCTGCACCAGAACAATAGGCATCTTCAGTCCTCAGATTTTAAATTTATGAGGAAAAATGATGGCACTGTTGACTTCAAATTCGACAAAGAAAAGAAAGAAAGTCCTTCCATCTTCCAAACCCTATTCATGATTGAACTTTGCGTTCCAAAATCAATCTCTGAGCTAGATCAAAAAAAACTTGTTAAATACTTCTAAAGTAATGGAAATCTTGTTTATTACTATAAAGACCAATATGGTCATTGTTTCTGGGATAAAGTATATCTGACTACGAGGCCTAGAAGAAACCCAAAAAATTAAAGGATTGTGTATACCAAAGGTATTTGAACGGAGACCGCTCTGCTAATACCCTTGATAAAAGTGATAAGTTCCAATTCATGGTTTCCTATGCTCCATCTCCACCACTAGCATACACATCATCACCTCTCGTTCTACTAGCCTTACCACCTATACCACCTCCCTTACCTCCTCATAAAAAACCAGTCATCTCTCCATTCTACAAGCCAACCCTAAAGTAGGCAAAAAAGCATTCATACCTACTTGAACTCCCAAATAAGATACCATCCAACCAAGAAAATCAGAGAAGGATAATCCTTCTATTTCTATGTTCCATGATGTAGAGTTTCCCCATCTTAGTTGAGAAGGCTCTAAGCTTTCTTTCCTTATTGCCGAAGAATTTGTTGATCCACAGGGAAGGTACCGTCACATCCCAAAAATACCTACGCCAACTGATGTGGACGAACATGAAAGGCAAAAAAGAACTCATGTTACTCAAACTGTTCTAAATTGGCAATCATAAACTCTTTTAGCACATAATAATGCTTTTAGAACAATCGATTCCCAAATCGTTGATGTACAAAAAAAATCTTAAGAGATATAATGAAACCACTAAGAAAATACTTTCAAACTTCTAGAAAAGGCTTCATGACCTGGAGTCTAAATAACATTTGGAATATCATTATCTTGAAAGCCCAAAGGCAAAAATAGAGAAGCTCAAGAGGCAAATCTAATTTCTTGAGGAATGAAAATTCAAACCTTTTGATCCATTCCTAACCCTGCCATGAACTGAGTGTTCTCTTCCGCCACCGCAAAGCACTTCAATCTTTGCTGGTCTTGTAGAAACTTCTACCAAAAGAGACAAAACCGATAAGGCAGAAATGCAAAATCCACCTTAGAGAAATAGACCGACTAAGGAGAGAAAAAGGAAAAGAAAATACTCCTGAAGAATTGTCAACTTCTACAAAGGAGAAGCCAGACCAAATGATGCTATCCAATCTGTTGGAATCACTTTTAAGATATCTGAGCAATCAGGAAGAAAAATGGCTTGATTCTACTATCTTGAAAGACCATATTCAACCTCATCCAGAACCGATTCTTCCGATCGATTCAGGTTTAGAACCGGATTCGGTATCTCTTTCATCCTCCTCCTCTTTTTTTATCCCTAGTACTAAGTCATTTCCTATTGTACTAGCCACTTCTTCAATATTCATGACTAATCCTCCAAATCAAGAAATGGATTCAAATCCTTATGAACTAGAAGTCATCCAACCAAATAATCCATCCCAGACTTTAACCTCCTTCTCCAAACAAATTTTTACTGTTGATGACATTTCTTATTCAAAATGGCTAGAAAGATTTGAAAATTTTCATAATTAGCTAAATGTCAGAAGAATTTGATACTTGGCTAAATGTCCAAGTTTTCACAAATCACGACAAGTATGGTGTCCTTCTTAAATTTGTCACAAGGTTCATAGGTAATTGGTTATAGAATAAGATCAAATGCAATTTCCGCTCTTAGCAGACTTCGGCCAAGCAATTGCTCTCCTCTACTATTTTTTCATTGGTAAACCTATTGACCTCCATGAGCTTAAAAGAATAGAGTTTTTTGAAAGAAAATTTTGCTCTCTCTCTTCAAAAAATGCATCTCGACAAGCATTATCAAGAAATGATCAAACTCTTTTACGACCTTCAAGCTTATACGAACCTGAAACAGGTTTCTCTAACCTCTATTCCTAAAAAAACTATCTCAGTAAATTGAAATATCCTTTCTCAACAAGTAAAGGAAAATTGTGGATATTCCTTTAAGAGAAATACAACAAGAGATCCATTTGTATTTTAATGATTTGTGTCTAAGGCACTTGATGATAAAAACCTACCATAGAGACAATTGAGAACTTGATGGAACTTGTTTGCATCAAAATGTGAAGATTAAGTGTTCCAAAAAAGATTATGATGGCTCTTACGTAAAATCATCTAAAAAGAAAAAGCATTTCAAAAAGTATTGGGTGGAAAAGTCCAAGTATGGATCTAAGCATCTCCGGAGAAAGAAAAAAGGGCGATTCCTGCGAAAAAGGAAGAATTGCTCAACTGCAATAAATCAACTCAATGCTTCATCTACAATAAGAAAGGTCATTTCACTAAAAAATGCTTTTAGAAGAAAAAAAGTTAGAACCACTTAATACACCACATTGAAATTGAAACTGATATTTTACTTAGAAATGATGATGTTGAATTATTGTTTTCCATATATATTCTAGCCAAGTTCAATGTCCCCATTTTCCTATTAAAAAACCTCATCTCAAAGTTTGTTAAACCAATCACAATCATTACTCTTATAGATACTAGTGCCAGTTCTTCAATTTTAGACGCTAAAATTCTTCTTGAAGAATGCTAAGCTTTCTTTATTCGATATTTTAAATCTGCCTCAAGAGATTTTTTTTCTACAAATGTGCGAACTACACTAGTAATTATTCAGTTTTTCCCTCAGTGTTCTATAACCACTAAAATCCTTGGATCTAGTCTTCTCAACAAATATTTGATTATTGGTTTGGATGTTATGACTCAAATTCCTCAACTCTGAATCATTCTTGGAAAATACCTTAAGTATAAAGACCAGTTCTCTGAATTTGTTAATATTCAAAGGCTCTTCTCTATCCAAATGAGTTTGCTATATCTGATCATGCCAGAGTTGTTATAATCTTGTTCAGAATCCCATTTTGAATTTTCTCAGAAATTGTCCACCCTTTGTGGAAAAATTCAGAGTTGTTTGTTCGCCTTCCTTAAAAAAATGAAGAAATAAATCCCACCAAAGCGAGTCACATAGAAATAAACCCTGAACATCTTGATGTTGCTCAGAAAGAGTGCTCAGAATTACAGCAAAGCCTTATTGAAATTTTAGATTATCAATGGGAAAGATACAACTAGTAATCAACTGCCAGCCCCTAAACCTCTTACTTCGAGATGACAAGTTTTATCTGCCCTCTCGAAATTTCCTTTTTGCTAGATTATCCAAAGCGCATATTTACTCCAAATTTGATCTCAAAATTGAATTTGGGCAACTAGGCATTTATCTTGAAGATAGGCTTAAGATAGAGTTCTATATTCAAAACTAGCACTTTCAATGGAAAATTCTCCCTTTTGGCCTCAAAGTAACCCCATCTTTATTCCAAAAAGCCATGTGCCATATTTTTCAGCCAATCTTGTCAAGTGTAGCAATCTATATTGATGACATTTTGCTCTACAACCCTGATAAGGAATCCCACTACCGACTCCTCGATCAATTTGTAGACATCGTCAAAAAATATGGAATCATACTTTCTTAAAGAAAGATGAACATTGCCCAAACAAAAAGTGAATTTCTTGGTATGCACCTCAACAAAAGTCTATACTCTCCAAGGTCGCATATTGCTCAGGAATTGTTAAAATTCTCAAAAGGAGATTTCACAACAAAGTGAGTTCAGCAATTTCTTGAGATAATTAATTATTTTCGAGACATTGTTCCCAACATTACAAACTTGCTGCTTCCATTACAATTGATGCTTCCATTACAATTGATTCTGAAGAAGAATCTCCCACCTTAGAGTAAAGCTCAAACCAAAGTAATTGCATAACTAAAAGAAGTAATGCAAAATCTTCCTCCATTGCACATACCATCTACTAGGAAGAGAAACCTCCAGACTGATGTTAATGACGAGCATTGGGTAGTCATATTGTTTGAAGAAATCAAAGATTGTGCTTACAAAAGTGGAAAGTTTTCCCAAACTGAAATACATTATCATTCTACTTTTGAGGAAATATTGGTAGTAAAGAATGGGATAAAAAAATTTGAATTTCATCTTATTGGCCATCATTTCCTAGTAGAATTGCATATGGCATCTTTTCCTCAAATGACCAAATTTAGACAAAAGCAAATTCCCTACTCTCAACTGCTTTGATGGGCTGAATGATTTTCGAAATATTCTTTTGAAACCAAGTACATTGCAAGAAAGAAAAATGTTCTTGTTGATTTTCTCTCCAGAACAAAGGCACCAGTAGAAATCAACATGTACATGTTCAGGCATGTTTTTTCTCAACAGGAAAAGTGCAAGATTGAAAGAATGCAAGATTAGTCAAACTTAGAATATCCTTAGGAAATCATTGAACATATCCAAAATGAGGGTTACTGAAAATCTTGATAACCTCATGTGACGATGCCATACACATTATTTAGATTTCATGGAGGCTCAATTCTTTATCTTTTTGGATTAAACTCCAGGAATCTATTTATTCATCCATTACTTTGGAAAGAAGATGATTTCCTTAATCAGCTTGGATGGCTATTTTGGTACTTAATCAATACGTACTTAATAGCTGCTGAGTTCCCCATCAGAAAATTCATTATCAAGTTAACTAAACTGATCGTGTTTCAACATAATGAAGGGAGTTAAAATGATAGTAACCTCTTGGCTATACTTAATTAGTTCTATCCTCCTAATTATTGGAAGCGCTTCTTTGTACAAGAGCTAAGAAATGCCCCTCGAGCAAGACCAGAACTAATGTTTTCTCAGAAACCATGGACTTTTGTGCGACACAATGGTACCCTCACTAGTGCACCAAAAGGAATAGGAATCACAACATACAAGCCTCAATTGCATCTCTAAGAAGCCTGTATTTATAGGACATTTTCAAACTACGTTGGATCTGTTAAATACAACTATAGAGAATTCTAGACAGTCTTATGCCAAAAAAAACCGGACTAATCCTGAAGAAGTGTGGGACTACACAATACCTTTCCCATGGGACCATTATGGTTTTATACCTGAAGCCAGACAAGCACTTGAGGAGTTCAAGTAAGCACAAAATCAAGCAAGGACACCTCCATCGCAAGAGCAAAAAATGGCAAACACAAACGATCCTCTCAAGAATCCTATGCCTAGGCATCCTATGCCGAATAAAGTGTCCTCTATCTCAAGATCCTTATACCCAAACAACAAACTGGCCTTAGCCAGTCATGCTTGCCAATACATGAGGATGCTTCATAATTCATGAAGAAGAACCTGTCTCAAGTAGTCAAAGTATGTGGGATGCACTAATCTCACAAAGAGGATCCTTTCACAATACCAACAGTCCTCTTGATGACATTGAAATGGAACAATGTTATGAGGAAGAATGGCTAGCAAGACATTGCTCTGATAATTCAAACTATGACTATAACTCTTGGGATGGCAGATATATTTGTAGCGAAAGTTACCGTAGCACAAGTCATTAAAGTAAAGTACTATAGCAATATGTTAGGGAAATCACTGTTCACAATCATTATTCATATCACCTAGAATAGTTCTTGATCAGGAATCTTGAAGCCTCTGAGTGTTCAAAGACCCATGAGCTTAGTCTTTGTTTTATGTGACCTCTTAATGCCTATAAAAGGCAAAGAAGATGTAGTGTTTTGGGCAGAGTCCCTTAAAGTAAAGTGTGTGCTTATGTAAATTCTCTTAATATCTCTCTAAACACTTCTTCTTTTCCAACCTAATAGGATCCTCTGAAAAAAAAAAAATAGCTTTATTAAGTTCGAGATGTTACTATCCTAACATCCTTGAGTGTTTCTATACTCTAAACTAAATTTTTGGGTAGTCTGTGACTAAAAGGCAGTCCCTTGAAGGCTTAAATAGAGGTTCACATATTGTGAGATAGCATACTAGCTGCGACAGACCTGGTTTTCCCTAGTCCTAAGCATAGATCCCCTCATTGGTATCAAAGCCATGGTTTCATCGATAACTTGGTTAGTTCCATGCGCTTAGATGGTGAATCCAATGCTAAGAAGATCTTCATATAATCATGACCGACCCTAAATCTCTTAATGCACCCATTACTCTTACTTCATCTTCTTTTTCTTCTCCTCTTTCAGACTTGTGTGCATCAAATGCTACTAAGATTGACTATCTTTATGAGGTCTCTCTTAGTGATGACATAAAGAATTCAAAAACTCAAATTCCTCTTATGGACCCATATTCTGCTTTTGCTAAACCCTCTTTATTATTTTCCCTAATCTGTTCTATCTAACATCTTATCCGTCAAACTCTCAAAAAAGTGAAAGAGTATGAGTTTTCTTGTTGAAAACTCTATATGCTTTGCTTGTGGTTGAGTACCCAAGAAAAATTCATTCATCTGATTTTTCTTCAAATTTACCAGTTCGATCATTTGCATTTTTCAAAACAAAACATTTACAACCAAATACATGAAAATAAGAAACATTTGGCTTCTTCCTTTTAAATACTTCATAAGGAGTTTTCTCTAGAATAGGCCTCAAGAACACTCTGTTAATTATGTAGCAAGCTGTAGAGACTGCTTCAGCCCAAAAACGAGAGGAAATGTTACTCTCAATTAAGAGGGTTCTTGCCATCTCCTGCAAGGATATATTATTTCTTTCCACAACCCCATTTTGTTAGTGTATGGTGAAGAGAAAACATGCTGTAAACCAAATTCATCACAAAAATTTGCAAAGTCTTTATTTTCAAACTCATCTCTATGGTCTGTTTGTATGTTTGAAATAGCATATCATTTTTCATTCTGAACCTTCTTGGCGAATTTTAAAAAGTAAGATAATGCTTCAGACTTACTTGCCATGAAGAATACCCAGGTAAAGCGAGAGTAATCATGCACGATTACTAGGCAGTATCTTTTCCATCAATGCTTTGAGTTCTGGTTGGTCCAAAGAGGTCCATATGCAGAAGCTACAAAACTTAATTAGTAGAAACTTGATTTATAGGTTTAAAAGAACTTCCAACTTGTTTTCCCAAAACACGAGGTATGCATAATTCAGACTTTTGATAAGTCAAGTTGGGCAGTCCACAAACAAGCTTCTTGGAGAAAATTTTGGGAATTTGCTTTATGTTAACATGACTAACCTTTCTATGCCAGAGATTTGCTTCATCTTGAATGGAAATTAGACATTGAGAGCTTTCTGGTTTTATATCCAGAAAGTAAATATTTCCATATCTTCGTCCAGTAAAAGATTTAGATAAATCTTTACTAGTTCACGAGCAAACGCATTCTTGACAATTAATTTTGAAACCAGTGTCATACAGTTCACTTATGCTGAGTAAATTGTAATTCAAACCTTCCACCAATGAGACATTGTTGATTGTGAGACTTCCAATATTTACAATTTCATATCCAACAATTTTTCCTTTGTTGTTTCCACCAAGAGAAACTTTTCCACCGTTCATTTGTATAAGCTTTATAAAACAGCTTGAATCTTCTGTCATGTGTCTTGAATAGCCACTATCCAAATACCATTTGATATTTTTCTTGATAGTGACGTGCAATCATAAAAAGAACTCAAGTTTTCTTTGGTACCCATATTTTCTTGAATCTAGGAGAGTTAGTACCAAAAACAGTTTTTGCCTAATCCCTCTTAACAGATCTCCAAACCTTGGGACATTCCTTCTCGAAATGTTCTGAGTTGTTACACTTTGAACATTTGAGAGCACTTCAGCCAACAGGTTTTACAAAAACTTTCTAAAAGTGATTTTTGTAAAATGTTTTTGTATGTCTTTGTTTGATTCTTTCCTTCACTTTTGGAAAATCAATTAAAAGAATAGTTTCAGGTGTCATACCCAAATCAGATTTGTTAAAATAAGGTCTTTGTACTAAAAGAATCATTTCCAACTTTTTAGATCCTTTTGAAAACCTTTTTATGATATTTGAAATGTCTTCTTTAAAAAAAAAATATTTTTTCCTTTGAAAGAGAGTCTGCATTATCTTTTAAATCAATAAAACTTTTTTTTCTAGATTTTCAAAATTTTCTTTCCAAGAAATTTCATGTTGCTTTAGTTTAGAATTCTCCCTTTTTAGCTTGGAAATCCTTTTAAGAGATATTTTGAGACTAAGACAGAGTTCATCTATATATTTTGAGATTTTAACAAGAATTTTTAAATTCACTAACCTTGACTTCCTTGTTTGAGTCTGAATCTGTTTCAGAGTCCGAGTTTGATTCTGAATTTGCCATTAAACATATGTTGGCATTTTCTTCATCACTTTCTTCGCATTATGTATCACTCCATGTCTCTGCTTTAAGAGCCTTTTTGAATTTCTCTGTTTTTCATTTCTTTTTATTCAACAGAGGGCAGTTGGGTCTGATATGCCTTTTTTTTTTTTTTTTTTTTTTTTTTTTTTTTTGCATTCGAAGGAAATCACATCTCTGTTGGTCTCATTGTCTTCAATTGATTTCTTCTGAAATCTTTGAGAGCTTTGTTTCTTCCAGTTAAACTTTCTTCATTTCCTATTGAACTTCCTAAATTCCTTATCATGAGTGCTAACTCTTCATCGTCCAAGTCATCTTCTAAATCTGAAATATCATAATCATCGTTAGATTTTAAAGCAATTGACTTCTTACATTTAGGATCTTCTTCCTCATTGATATGCTCAACTTCATATGATTGAAGTGTGCCAACAAGTTCATTTACTGAAAGAGGCGCGATCCTCTAGGTTTCTCTTATCGAAGTTTTCACATGATTCCAATCTTTGGAGAGTCCACGTAGCAATTTGTTGACATTCATTGGTCTTGAGATTGGCTATCATTGATATGCTAGACCGTTTACAATCTCCATGAAACGACTGAACATGTCAGTGATGGATTCTCTTGGCTTCATCTTGAATGCTTCATATTGTCCGAGTAGTATATTGATTTTTGTTTCTTTAACTCGATCAGTTCCTTCATAAGTACCATGCAACCTGTCCCACACTTCTTTTGCTGTTTCACAAGATGAAATTATGTTATACTCAGTAAGAGATAAAGCACAATATAAGGAGTAGATAGCTTTAGTATCAAGAGCTTGTCTCTTGGTTATTTCTGCTTGTGTCATTTCGCGAGCATCTGCAACTTTCTTTCCTTTTTCTGAGGTTGATGTAGCTTTGGGAATGATCCCTTTTTCTACCATATCCCATTCCATGGGATCTTTTGATCTCATGAATGCCTTCATCTTGTTTTTCCATACATTGTACGCATTCCCATCAAAGTAAGGAGGTCTGGTGTTGCTTTGGCCTTCAACTAATCTTGAACCAAAATACTAACCATAGATCTTTAGCTTAAGAAGTAAAACACTTCAATAAATAAGCACACAGGCTTTGATATCAATTGAAAGGGCTAGTGCAAACACCTAGAGGGGGTGAATAGGTGTAAATAAAAATTTTCGCAAAACTTAGTAGAAATAATTTGCTTTTAGAAGATGATAGATTAAGAACATAATCAGTTTTAAATAAATATGCAAATATATGAATGAAAGTAAAGAGTTAAAGGAAAGAGAATTAGAACACAAGGTTTATAGTGGTTCGGCTTAGATCAAGCCTACGTCCACTCTCCCGCGCTAACAGCCCTAAGGCTGGATTCCACTATGAATCAAAAGAGATTGTACAACTTGTGATCTTCGACTTTCTCAATGATGAGTCTCTACTAGTCTCTCACAAAGTCTCACTAGGTATCTCTCTCTTTTGTATACAATTTTGAGCTCAATGAATGAAACAGTAAGTAACTGGAGAGCTTCAGACTTTGGAATTCTTCTTTCACGCACTCTTTTGAACAACTTGAGAGTCCGCCTTAAATACTCCTTCATGCCTTCATAACCGTTGGCACTTACCAAAGGAATTCATCCAATCTACCCGTTGGACAGAATTAATCAAGGGGATCTTCGAGTCGTTAGATGATTGTGATGAAAGCCCGTCAATCCTGTTCGCCCATACAATCAGGATCTTTGGTTTCCATAAGTAGAACCTTCCAAGTTTACTTGCCTTTCAAATGATCTTCATATCGGAGTAAGTTTCAATAAGAATAATCAATCAAGTAAATGCTAAATCCAGCCATAAGGTCTTCTAAAAACCATACGAATCAAATCCTTGAAGATAATCCCGCATCTGGATAAGTATTCATTCTTCGGTCTGAAAACTGTTGGTGAGGGCAAACATTTTAGACTAAAGTCTCGTGGTCTTCAAATTTTGATAAAAGAGTCTGGAGTTATTCAGATCATAACTTTTGAGTCCGCAAGTCTTGAGACTGGACTTTTGGAAATGTTTTCTCAACTTCAAAACAGTAATTGAGTTTTCTCTAACAAATCTGAACCTCCCTTTTCCAATCTCAAATTTTTCATCCGATAATCCAGTTTCCGAAAATTTCGAACTCGCCAATAATTCGACGGATGATGAGATGACGTCCAACAATTAAATCTTGAAACCCTTCAAAGTTCGATACCCGAAATACAATTAAATTTCGTGATTAAAAATCGATCAACAGTTAACCCATGGTCAATAATTTTCTATCCACGTTTGTGCCTCTTCGAATCACGGACAACTCTCGGTTGTCATGTAATCGCAATGGTTTAATTACATACCCTGAATATAAGAGCAATAGAAAATTGATTTATTGTCGTTCGACACGAATATCGTAATCATGCAAAATCACCCGCGAACCAACTACGTACTCCCGTCGAATCGATTTATATCCCTTCGCTACTTGAATTATAACAGTGTAGTATTGACCCTTGTCAATCCTTATGGTTGAGCGGTCGATTTCTCATCGAATTTTCGATCTTTCACGTTTTAACCCTTTACGATCTCTTCCAATAGATTAATTAACTCGTGAGTGATCAATTCAAAGTAAAGTAACTATAAGCGTATTGACGAAATAATCATTTCATATATTTCAAAATAGGGGCTAAATTTCGGGGTATCACATTAGTTTTTTATAAGGATTATGTATTGATCTTGTACAAGAAGTTACTTAGCTGAAAACTAAAAGATGAAATGATAAACAAGTTATAAAATCGAAAAATAATTAAACTTCATTGACTAATATTTGGGAAAAAGCACGAGAAAATTTATAATATTCTTGGTAAGTATTTATAGCCTACTAACAAGAGTTCCATATATGCAGTTAGTACTTCTAATTACAAATATTTGAACCGTCAATGTGGTCATGTGGTGTTGAAATTGACACGTTTCACTTGTCTTCGAATTCCAAGACTTAGGCAAAATCTGAAATTGACAAATCATCAATGATCAATGTAGATTGTTTAGTACCCATTAAATCAACCCCCTTGTTCACAAATGACCTCTTACATAGTCTACCAAACTATTCACTTGTCAATAATAAAAGTTACTCATTTCTTGGTGTAACGCATGCTTTTCTAAACCAATGTGTCATGTCGACGAGGGATCAGCCTTGATACGGCTCAAGAGGAGTCTTGGAATCAACTAATTAGGTCCTCATTGCATTTATCCGAAGCTCGAATCATAGTTGTCACTAGGTGAAAACAGAGATTACTACTCATGGGAAGGCGGTAGAGTGCAACGAATTCAGTTATCACATTGCCAACCTCAGTCTTAGTAGCAATTATCTCTTCGATACCATACAATATTGTTTTTTTTCATAAATCTAATATGTTGTGATGTAATACGGATACTAATGGACCTGCCAATTCAAATTTAATGCTAGAAGAAGAAATTACATGATGCTAAGTCCGAATCATTCCCAATCACCAAATCCTTAACCAATCATCTTTTCTTAAACATATTTAATTCTCTCTCTCTCTCTCTCGCGTACTTATAAAGGGAAAAATCTCAGCCGCACCACCTTATCAGGCCTTGGGCTTTTGGTCCATGACGCGAATCCAAAAGGAGCTAAAAAGAATCGGGTCAGGCCCAAGGCCCGTTTGTCTTCTTCTTCTTCGGATCCAATATGTAAGCCCTAGGGTTTTACGTACGAAGCGCTATGAAGCTTCTCTATCCGTCGAACCATCTTCCCACCGTCAAACCATTGCGCCGCTCGGTTCTCAAGCCCTCAGGCAGGTACCGTTTGAGCTCGATCCTCTGAAATTTTCTTTGCTGATTGTTGCGTGATCGTGTGTGTTTCGCTTCCGTGTCGATCTTCGGCCTCTTAAGATGCGCGTGGTAAAATTTTTTTTGGGGAAGAGTTTTTTCTCAGAAATAGTTTTCTATTTCTATTCCTAAAATAATTTGTGAAAAAAGAACCCGTTTTGTTAACTACACAAAATTTCTACTTTGGAATAGAAAAAGAATAGAAATGCGTTTGGTAACGCAACGATTCTTTTTTGTATTTATTTGTTTTTTTTTTTTTTTTTTTTTTTTTTTGTATTTATTTGTTTTTATTTGTTTTTATTATTTTTTGTATTTATTTGTTTTTTATTTGTTTTTTTTATTTTCTTACGTTTTTTATTTGTATTTATTTGTTTTTTTGTATTTAATTTTTACTTTTTTGTATTTATTTATTTTTGTATTTTTTTGTTTTTTTTGTATTTTTTTTGTTTTTTGTATTTATTTGTTTTTTATTTTTGTTTTTATTTTTTTGTATTTTTTTGTTTTTTGTATTTTTTGTATTTATTTGTTTTTTTATTTTTTGTATTTTATTTGTTTTTTTGTTTTTTTTTTATTTTCTTGTGTTTGTTTTTTATTTGTATTTATTTGTTTTTGATTTCTTTTTTGTATTTATTTGTTTATTTGTATTTATTTGTTTTTGATTTCTTTTTTTGTATTTATTTTTTTTGTATTATTTGTTTATTTATTTATTTATTTTTATTCTTGCTCACGGTCGACGGCGACCGCAAGAATCAACCGACGGCGATGCGGTATGTGGCCGGCCGGCGACCGACGCGATAAGCGGCGATCGGCCGGTGGTGGCGGCGGGCGGCGGTCGGTGGTGGCTCCGGCGATTGGAGGTGGCCACGGCAAGAGAGAAATAAAACAAAAATAAAAAAGAAAATTTGCTTATTTGTAGAAATTGTTCCCTGGACAATAAGCAATTTTTTTTTTTGTTTCTCATTTCTATTCCGGGCTAACTTTTCTATTCCGGGAATAGAAATCAACTTAGCGTTACCAAACGGGTTTCTGTTCTTTTTTTGTTCCGGGAACAAAAGAACAGAAATTCTTAGGAATAGAAATGTTCTCATGCAGACCTTTAGACGCTCCCTTTCTCCGGTTGATTCGAGTTGGATTCGCTTCGATCCATGTCGGGTTCCAATCTATTTGCTTTCGCTCTGTTTCTGTCTGCTTGGTTGGTTGAGAGTTTCGGCATCATTCGCAGTCGTCGTTCCGTATTTGCCGACTTCGAGCTCAATCTGTGGATGGCTTTCGCCCAATCTAATCGGGCCATTAGATGTTGTTGATTCACGGTGTTCGTTTTCCTGCGGAATGCATTGTATTGTAAATGCTGTGTTTTGTTTTCGCTCGATCGGATTCTTGTTTATGTGGGTTGTCCGAAGTAGCTGTTTCCTTTTTCTGGGCTGAGGAGGTAGGAATCGAGTTTCGATGGTTCTGCTTGTCGAGATTGTTCGCAACGTAGCATTTTGTTGTCTAGGGTGCAGTGGGAGCGTGGGGGCTCAAGAATGTTGATGCCCTGAATGGGGATTGTAATTCTAAATTCAGACATGGTTCTTGTACTGTAAATGAGATTTACTTGGATTTCAGCAGTCTAGGAATATATCTTGATTTGATTTCAGCATGTTTCGGCTTGTTTAAGCTGTTGGTCAACAAAACTTAAAAAGTGACGTCATCTAACACGATATTGTTCGGTTTACTCCCTTATTATGTCATTCTTTTTCTTTTGTGAAAATGGTTATTCCGGATTGAAATTATCGCGTCGGGTGGTGGATTGTGTGATCTTGATATTTAGTTTTCTGAATTTCTGTCAAGGCACTGAAAACCACTTTTAAAATTTTGCAGAGTGAAATAACAAATTTGCTGTACTTTTCGTTCATGTGTTTGGATCATAAGCTGTCGTGTATTGACTGATAGCTTCATGTGTCTGATAGCTTTTGCTGATAAGATATATCCACATCTCAGGGCCATCTCAACCTTAACAGCTTTGTCTTTTTATTTTTTTCCCCCACGGTTAAACATAACAATATCGTGCCAAATGGGCACTTCAGAAAGCACTGGCAAAATTACGTCAAGACCTGGTTTAACCAGCCTGCGAGAAAGGCTAGAAGACACCTAGGTAATTGAACTACTTACCTAGCTATCGAAGTGAAATCATTGGTTGCCATTCTTATTATCAGAGCATTCTAATGTTCTTTATTTCGTGCCTAACTCGGCAAAAGAAGGCTGTGAAGATTTTCCCCATGGCCAACAGCAGGTCCCCTTAGACCACCAGCATTATTTTCACCACATGTTTTCATATGAAGTATTGTTAATGCCCGTGTTGTTTTACTGGTATATTACTTCTAGCTGTGGTCAAAGTCACATTCGGTTATTGGAGTGGCAGGTTCCATGTAGACTTGCGTCCTTCGCTCCATTTAGCTCTTTAAATGGAACGTGGCACTTTTTTTTTAGCCTTTTCATTATTTCATCCAGATTCTGTCTGTTAAGTTGGCATGTTTTCATTTTTACTAAACATGCTCTTTTCCACAACGGTTTGGAATTACTATAGCTAGTATTTTTATGATAACGAAAATGCCTTCCCTGATTGCTCTTTCCTTCAAGGATATATCCTTTTACAGTTTTCAGCATCCGGTGCAAGCCTCGTGCTTAACTTGCATTTTGCACGTCTCAGGCAGCAGGTATCCTAAAGAAATTAGCTCCAACAATTGGAATTGCAGTTGATCATCACCGCAAGAATCAATCACTGGAAGGTCTACATGCTAATGTGCAGAGGCTGAAGACATACAGGGCGAAGCTAGTTGTCTTCCCTAGATGCGCATGGAAATTCAAGGTAAATTGACTACTTACAAAATTCATATCAATATTGTGCGATCCTTGTTCTTGTTGAAAGCATCTCATCTTCCTTCTCCATGCAGGCTGGTGATTCTACTCCAGAAGAGCTTGCAAATGCAACTCAAGTCCAAGGAACTTTCCTGCCCATTGTAAGAGAGGTGCCAGCTGTGGAACTTGTGGAGGTCACAGATGAGATGAAATCATTCAACGCATATGCCAAGCTGCAAGTGGAGCACATGAACAAACGTCACGTGGGCGCGAGGATGAAAAAGGCCGCTGAGGCCGAGAAGGAAGATAAGTAGTGAGGCCGGTTCATTTTTTGGTTAAAAGCATGTTTTTAATGAGTATTTAACGCAGTCAATTTTTAGACGACCTTGGTTTTTGAGAGTTCCATCTATATTTTGACATTCTTTTTTTTTTTTCCGTGAGTTCGAATTATTTTTTTCCCTTGACGTCTCTCCCCATGCAGATATTAGACTGCTGTTGGAAATGGAATTTGTGGAAATTTTTTAGTGAGGCTCATCACTTTGATAGTGTCGAAGACTACAGTATAATTTAGCTAGGCTTCGAGTGTGCTTTTTGACCGCATCCATTACGAACATATCGTAATGTTAATATTACCGAAGCACAACTAATGACTATTGACGAGTGTCTTAGGGGTACTTTTTTAACATTTTTCAAATGAAAATCTCCCAGAGATATTTGGGTAGATCAACATCAAAGACATATTAGTAATTTGGAGAAAAACAATTCTTTCTTTTAATTTGCTGATGGATTTGGCTAATTAAAACTGGATCTTGGGAATTGGAGGCTGAGGCCCATCAGTGTTGTCCGTTCTTTTGTTAAAAGTCATGACTGGCAATTGCACTGGCGGCCAATGGAAATATCTATTCAAGTAAGTCAAAGCATTAATGGAAATCAACTGTTCTCATCTTGAAATTGTTTCATTGATCGAGGGAAGAGTTAATGACAAGTATTGACTTCTCGAGGTTAGTTGCGCAAACATTGATTTGGCAAACTATCATAAAAGCGGTTTTATTGCGGGCCGATCAAAATTGAATTTTTTGGGACTTTGAGGTTACGTCTAACAAGAAAACTAGCAAGTTGCCCCACTAAATTATTGCGATTTGTCTTCATCTGTTCTTATCGTTTAAGGCTTGGTCATTGTTTAAGACTTGAATGTTGGTGTTAAATTGATTTGGCTAAGGACAATCCGTAAGAGTAATGGTTTTTTTTTTTTTTTACATGACCGGCTATAACACTTCATTCAAGTGTGCAACCATTCATGATAACCTCATCTGAGAGCCATGAGACTCAGCTATGGTTCGTGACATAAATAAAATGTAAATGTGAATTATGCAAGTAGAATTTTTATTTAGGAATTGGGGTCAACATCTTATTTTACGGCAAAGAATTGAATAGGGTAGTTAAAATTCAGGTGTCAACAAAATATACAAAAGCTTTATGTGATTGAGTGGATATATTTTTAGTCCTAACTTGAGAAGTATCTATGGACTCAACCCATTATTCACGTTTGCATTTATTTCCACACTTTCAAAGTTGCACTAATGACTTGAAGCTTGACTCAAGCAAAAGAGTGATTACTTCCAACTTAAAGAGGGGAGAGACCATTCTAAGGCTCTGTTTATTTCGGATAAAATAAATTATTTGATTTTTTTTTGTAAAAATAAACTCTTATATCGCTTAAAATAGTTAGTTTGTGAAAAATAGTTTCATCATCATCAATAATTTATGTCTAATTATATTTTTGGCCGATGAAAATATTTTTATTTATTCATTTTTGCAAGTAATACAAGCAATCACTTTTAAGAAAATATTTTCTAGATTTATATTTTCCATGAATACCAATGGAGCCTAAGTTAAAATGAATTTATGAAATTATCGACAGCTTCATATAAAAAGGTTAATATTACCAGAGTGCATTATCCTTATTCAATACAATATGTATTTGGTCTTTGTCGTATTTCGATCTAGTTGGTGAAATTGAAATTGCTACACATAACCACCAAGGTGTTGGAAAATTTTTTCCAGAAGTTTTCATTTCGTTTGGAAATTATGTTTAGTGGGGAGAAGCCATCCTCAACTAAAGCGGCTTCCACTCTCTTTTCTATCAAGAGTTGGGCATTGATAATGCGATCTATTGATTCGACGGGTAGGTTTTTACCGATCGAAGGAACGAGCGAGCGCCTATAAAGTTCTTTTCTTCACTCTAATTCGGATAAGTGAAGACCCACCTCAAAGGGGGCGAGCGTTGGGCCTTCTTTCTTCGAGTCACTCACTCCAGGGAGATCTTTTTTTCCGTCAAGTTAAAGCGCCTTATTGATCAGGGATGAAAGCCCGCTCAAGTGCCGTAGTAACGAAAAAACCTGCACCCGAGAGTGAGACTAGAATGACGGACAGTGTAGTATAGTTCAAGTAGCGGGAAAGTCTTGTATTGGGAAAGAAGATTTGAGAACCCGTATTAGAAGTTCCAGCCAGTTCTGAAGCCATCTTTTTAGGCAAGAGTCTCGTCCGCAAAACACTGCCGTCTATTCCAAAAACAAAAGCCCCTTAGCGCCCCGGGACGGGAGTGGGGGACGGCCCTACGTGCAGGCAACAGCAGCACCGGCTCTACGAAGTAAGAATCGAATCTTTCTGTTGGCTTTCCCAATTCATTCGTGAATAAGAATTCAAGGGCGTTACTAGTTGCGAGCGCTTCTAGCTGCTTCGCCTGCTTGCTTCTTATTATGGCGGCTATCTATGTTGGCGTGGCGGAAATGAACGAAAAGCGATATGAACGTGCTATTTTCAAATCGATTGATATATCCATTTTCCACTCAATCCAGAAACAAGATCGGACGTTATTCCGGTTCGTCTCCATTTTTGTGAAAGTATTCCTCAAGCAAGGCAGCCGATAAGTCATCAAAGGGTTTGTGTGAATAATGGAATGGTAAGCATTACTCGTCAAAATGGAGCTTCCTTTCCTAGAAGAGCAACTGAACTTGAACCTTCGCTACCTGGAGCCAAGTATTTCCTTATTCTAGATAATGTACGCATAGGTGATCTATATAATGGGCTAGCTTCACTACTAAGGCTCTCTCCGGGAAGTGATCCACCAGGACTCTTTTTCTATTTTTCTTGCAGGGAAGACTGAGCTCAACCTAGACTGAATCCGTCACTCTTGGAAAAGAAGGATAAAGGATGCCAGGTAGAGTACTTTCTCTTCTCCTTATGATCTTGAATGGGAGAACTACAAAAAAAGTTCTAAACCTATTGCAATTGTACTAATTCAGTCATAAACTTTTTTTTTTTTAGCCAATTTAGTCGTAAACCTTTTACAATTGTGCCAGTTTAGTCCATCCAGCTAAAATTGGCTAGCCGGCATTCACATGGACACCGGCCGTCCGGCGAAAGCTGACATGGCAATTTTTTTTTTCGAATTTTTAAATATTTTTTGAATTTTTGAATTCTTTTTTTTTTTTCAGCTTCTCCTTCCTCTAGCCGGCCGGCGCCCACTAAAGGCGAGGGCTGGCTAGGTCGACTGTCGCCTTGGCTGGGCGAGGTCGACTATCGCCTTGGTTGGGCGAGGCGGACCCTTGCCTTAGATCTGGCGAGGCCTCCCCCAACGATGGCGAGGCCAGCCTCGCTAGCGACTTTCGTGAGCGCGGCCAACGCCCTGTTCATTGCCTCCATTGTTGGAGCTTGTCGAGGACTCGAGGGTTTTTCGGCTTGTTTTGCAGAGGGTGGGTTGGAGAAGACGATAACCCGACTTGGCTTCCACAGCAACGAACCGCAGAAGACGGAGCTGCGGAAACATGGAGTAGCGGGTGGGATCGTCACCGTGGCTAGGCGAGGCCGACCCTCGCCTTGGATTTGGAGAGGCTCGGCCTCGCCCAACCATGGCGAGGGTCGATCTCGCTAGTACCGGCGAGCTTGACACTCGCCATGGCTGGGCGAGGCCAGCCTCGCTAGATCTGGCGAGGCTCACCCAGCGACGGCGAGGCCGGCCTCGCCGGCTAGAGGAAGGAGAAGCTGAAAAAAAAAAAAAAAAGAATTCAAAAATTCAAAAAAAAAATTAAAAATTAAAAATTCGAAAAAAAAATCAACAAACAAAAAAAAAAAAATTGCCATGTCGGCTTTCGCCGAACGGCCGTGTCCACGTCGGTCGGGCCGGCCAATTTTGGCCGGATGGACTAGACTGGCACAATTGTAAAAGGTTTAGAACTAAATTGGCTAAAAAAAAAAAGTTTATGATTGAATTGGCACAATTGCAATAGGTTTAGGACTTTTTTTGTAATTCTCCCAATCTTGAATTCAAGTTTTATTGGAAGCATCCTAGGAGCAAACTCCTGATTATACCAAATCGATATAAGAAAGAGCATCCTCAAGATCACTTAGAAATATAAACTTATCGAGATGCGCGAAAGCTAATACGTATACTACTCCATTGCTAGATCACCAAGAAAAAAAAAAGTTACATAGAAGTTGATTTTATGGGGTTTGTCGGTTGACTCAAAAGTCAATTTGCAAAGCCGAAACTTTGATTAAGAAGCCAGCTACATAAAAATTATTATAACCTACCATCTATTTTTAACCCATGGATATATAGGAACAAATGGGATACTAGCAAATCTTGGGCGATATTACGTTGACAAGATGTGCGTGACTTGCAAGTTGAAGTGGCCATCTCAGATTCTCAACTCAGTGGAAGACTTTCGAGCCAAGGTAAGGTTGATGTCTTCCGCTGAATGCGGACTCAATGATAAAATGCAACGTTGACTTCACTTACACGGCACACATTATAATCAATAGGTACAGCTAGTGCCTCAAGTTTTCCAATGTAATTCTGTGATTATTCCGTTTTTTTTTTTTTTTGGTGAATGGTAATTGCATTAATCTAAGCCAATATGTACAAGCAACGACACAAGCTTACACTCAAAACGAATAGTGAGTGGAAGGGTGCCGAAATAAAGGAAAAGCCAACAAGGCAAAAGCTAGAAGGCACAAATAGCACAAAGACGGTAACCTCCTAGAGAATGACCAAAACAAAAGAAAGCGACCAGCTAGCCAAACAATGGCAACCCAAACCCAAAACCCAACACAAAAACGATAGAGCCCAACGCGGTAACCAAGAACAAGGCAGGATGCAGCCAGAGGAATAGAAGAATCCCATGCAGTAGACACTCCACAGTAGGACTCATAAGGAACCACCGAGGGTGAATGAAATATGCAAGGGTCAATCCCCCAACTACGTTGAAGTCTTCTGTTTCTTGGATTGTCCTCAACATTTGTAAAAGTCAATGCCTTATCCTTGACCACCTTAATGAGATGATTCTTCAAGGCCGGACCGTGAATGTAAGGTTTCTAAAAAGGATCTCATTCCTGTATTTCCAAATGAGATGGCACAGCACTCCAAAGGAAAATCGGGCAATGGAGTGATAGAAGTTCTTACCGGGTAAAAATTTCAAAGCCCAGCGAAGGTTGTTGGCCCAACTGCTATTACGCCAAGGAAGGTTGCATCGAGCCGCCCAAAGAAATGCACAGCTGGCTGTAATGCTACAACCGAAAAACAGATGATCAATCGAATCCGGCGTCAATTTGCAATAAGCACAAACCGCATCCCCAATCATGCCATAAGATAAAAGAAGGGCTTGGGTGGGGAGCCGATTCTTGGTGATAAGCCAGAGATTGAACTGATATCTTGGGGTAATAGCATTATTCCATATCAAAGAAGCCCACTTGACCCAAGGCTTCTTCGTCCTAATTAGGTGCCATGCCGACGCCACCGAAAATAAACCGGAAGTACTTCCTACCCAAGTAAAGCGATACGGTACTTGTGATAAAAGAGGAAGAGGCTGCTCCCAAGACTCTAGTACTGCTCGAATAGACTGACCAGCCGGCGAGAAGAGATCTTCCACTGTAGCGAGCCTAGGTAAACCAGAACTGTAGATCAACGAGTTCGAAAATAAAAGGTTAAGGGGGCCTCTCGGGTGCCAATTGTCGAACCAGAAGGACACAGAATGGCCATCTCCTATGCTACAGCGAAAAGAATGCTGAAACTCCGTCCTAAGATGGAGGATTCTCTTCCACGCCCAAGAGCAAGAGGTGGGTTGTTTAACCATCCAGAAACTCTTCCTTTTCAGAAATGTTGAATGGATCCACCTACACCACAAAGATTCCTTGTCCGTAAATAGGATCCAAATGTGTTTCAGCATAGCCGCTTTATTGTGATCCCTCAGCCGACAAATCCCTAAGCCACCTTCCTCCTTTGGAAGGCAAATATCGTCCCAGGAAACCTTGGCACCACCCCTCCCTAATCCGGGACCCTTCCAGAGGAACTGTCTCAAGATCTGCTCAATGCGATCCAGCACAGCAATAGGGATAGTAAAAACACTCGCCCAGTAGGCTTGGATTGCATGTAGAACTGACTTGATAAGCTGAAGACGACCAGCAAATGAGAGAAAACGTTGAGTCCACGATTGAACCCTGTTGGTTATACGATCAACCAGGGAGACAAAATCCGCCTTTCCGAGCCGGGAGGAGATAATATGAACTCCTAAGTACCGCACTGGCAGAGTCCCCTCAATGAAACCAAGAGCAAGGAGGATCTCACTACGCAGATCTGTCGTTCCTCCAGCAAGAAAAACCTCACTCTTATTTGAATTGGGCCTGAAACCGCTCCATGCAAAGAAGGTATCCAAACCATCCTTCAAGAGAGATATGGAAGGCAAGTCGGCACTGCAAAATAGGAAAACATCATCCGCAAAGAAGAGGTGGGAGAGACCCAAAGTCTTGCATCTCCAGAAGAATTTGAACCCCGGTTCCCTAGCCCGCGCACTTAGGATGCCAGAAAATACTTCCATAACCAAGGTGAATAGGTAGGGGGATATCAAATCCCCTTGGCGAAGGCCCCTGCCACTAGGAAAGAATCCATGAAGTTCTCCATTTAAGGAGATTGAAAACTTGGGAGTGCAACACAGACCATGATAATCCGAATAAAATGATCCGGGAAACCAAAAGCACGAAGGACCATCTCAAGAAAGTCCCAGTCTACTGTGTCATAAGCTTTCCGAAAGTCCACCTTCACCGCACACTTGAGCTCGTATGGATCAAGATGGAAGCCAGCAAATAACTCCTGGGCAATAAGTATATTGTCTCTAATACGCCTGCCTTTAACGAAAGCATTTTGATACGGACTAATAATATCATTCAGAACTACGGCAATCCGGTTAGCTAAGACCTTGGTAATGCACTTGTATAAGGTGTTGCAACAGGCAATAGGCCTGTAATCATTGACTGACGTCGCATTAGGAACTTTCGGGATCAACACTAGAATAGTATTATTAATTTCCCTAAGAAGTCTCCCCGTGGTAAGGAAATCCTTGACCGCTTCAGTTACCAAAGGTCCTACCAACTCCCAATTATGCTTAAAGAACTCGACACCAAAACCATCCGGCCCTGGGGCCTTCCCGTGAGGCAGGGAGAACAAAGTATCATGAATCTCCACATCAGTAAAAGGACGGGAGAGGAAGTTGATCTGATCATCCCTGAGAGGGCATCGTATGACCTCCCGAATATCCCGCAAGGAGGGGCTGGAAGACAAGGGTTCCGGTCCTAAGAGCTCCTGAAAATGAGAAACAAAAGTCTGTTACACTAAACTCGGCTCAGAGATAATATTCCTAGAAGAGTCCATAACATAAAGAATCTTGTTTCTTAGTTGTCTCCTAATAACGGAATGGTGGAAGAATTTGGTATTTCGATCACCTTCCCTGAGCCACCTGATCCTGGACTTCTACCTAAAGAAGGACTCTTCCTGGCTCCTTAACTCCAAAAAGGTCCTCCAATGAGTCTTCTCCAATCAACAAGAAGTTCGCTAGACGGATCATGCTGCAAGCCAATCTGAGCTAGCGTAAGAGCACTTCTCGCTGCTGTAACCCTCTCAGAGATATTAGAGAAAGACTCTCTATTGAGCTGTTTCAAAAGGCCCTTAAGAACCTTCATTTTACTCACCAGCCTAAACATAGGTACACCAACACACGGGGTCTCCCAAACTTGTGAGACAATGCTATGGTAAGACGGGTGCTTGGTCCATAAGTAAAAAAACTTAAAAGGTCTTCTAGAAAACACCGGCTGCATCATTCTAACCACCATAGGCGTGTGATCAGAAATACCAGGTGCAAGAAAAGAAGCTTCCGAATAAGAGAATTCCTAGACCCATTTGGCATTTACAAGCACTCGATCGATTTTCCTAGCCTTGCGGTTAGCCCTGGAGGAAGTAGACCAAGTAAAGCGAAAGCCAATATACCGAAGATCTTCTAGCTCAGACTGAAACAAGCATTGATTGAAGTCATCAAAACTAGGAATCCAAGTGTTAGAACCCCCAATCCGATCAGAAGGATCTCTGATATCATTGAAATCTCCTGCCACTAGCCAAGCGGAACCCTGGAACACATAATTCAACTGTACTAGGTCTGCCCACAGAAGCCTACGGGCTACAAAAGTATGCTCAGCATATACCACAGAGACACAACAGCAAATGCCGGTCATAAGAAATCTTAACCTGCCATGTATTACCTGACTATTGGAAGAAATCACTTCAAAGGTTACCAAAGAAGGGTTCCAACCAATTCAAATTCTACCCCTATGAGAGAATTCATAATTGGCCACCCAATTCCATCCAAAGACCAGTCTATCAGAAATGGAACCATCGGGAACTTTGGTCTCCAACAAACCAGCCAGACAAAGCCTTTTAGTAGATACAAAGTTTCTAACCTCAGCTTGCCTAAGAGGGTCCATAAGACCCCTCACATTCCAAAAACCGAAGAACATATATATAAAGAAGTAGCTGAGTTGAAAGAGGAGTGGAGGCCTACCTCCGCTTATGCGGCTTCTTCGGCCAGTTGGTCACCGGAACCGCTGAAGCCTCAGCTGAAGGGGGAGCTGGATCAAGAGCAACAAGCTTCTCCTGGATAGTCTCCACCTTGCTTGAAGAGGGAAGGGCTCTCAGGGAAGGCGGAAGCGAGAGCAAATCATTCTCGGAGTAGTTATCCGAGACTTCCAATTCCCTAGCAGCCCCAAGCAAACCCAAATTAGAGGCTTCGGCTCGATCCAACACCTCCTCAGGAGGGGCGGGAGTCTCCGGAACCGAGTTGGGGTCCTCCTCAATAGGGCTAGGAGGGTGGGATACCAACTTCGATCCCCTGACACTCCTCAACGCCTTACGTGTTGTGGTAGGGGGCATATCCTTCTCCGAGGTGGACTCCTTGAGGAAAGGCAGGCTTCCCCTTTCGAAAGAGGAGCCTTCCTTCGGTGCCTTTTTCTTCTTCCCCTTAACCTCATACCAGCGAAGTTACGGCTCCTCAGGGTTGCCATCAACAATCGGGGCAGGTTCGGTGGAGGGCTGAAGGGCAGGTTCGGACATTTGAACAAGGGCAACAGGTTCGGTGGAGGGCCGAGGCGGTCTCCTGCTTCTTCTTCAACCGCCACAGCAGCTGGAGTCTTGCATCTATGCCCGAATGTACCACAGAAGGGGCATTCAGCAGGTTTCCATTCAAAATCAATTGCAATCGAGCGCGTAACCCCATTCAAAACAACATCCACGGAGGAACACCTCGATTGATTTGCATAGATCTCAACACAAACCCTCGCAAAAGAGAGCATCTTCCCTTGCTCCGTGCGTTGGTCAACATAGAGAGGTTTACCAACGGCACTGGCAATTCCCCCAATAGCCAGAGCCGACCATAGATCGAACGGAAGGTTTTTCAACCTAATCCACACCGGAACGGCGATTTGCTTATCCTTCTTCAAGTCCAAGAGGGGTCGCCATTGTTGCAAAATAAAGGGAACCCTCGCAACCGTGAGAGGTCCATCTTCAAGGATCTTTCTTCGGAACTCCGAGTCCGGGATGTGGAAGAAAAAGAATCCTTGATTATCCGCCATAACCTCCACTATATTATTCCATTCATTGCTTATAATATCATTAATCGTTGTGATACACCTTTTTATTTTCTTAACCTTCAATGGTTTCTTATGAGGAAGGAATCGATTCATAATCAAAGAAGTAGAATCACCTAATTTACATATAGCACAAACAAATACCAAGCATCGAGGCATGATCCAATGAGATTAACTCAACAGTTAAAGAATGAACATCAGTTATAAACAATTTTTGTCTTCTAGTTATCCACCTATGTGTTGAATCATTTTATTACTTAGTTCGTACATGCGAGTTCTATGCATCTGCGATTTAACTATCTATGACGTACATCATTGTCATGGAAAAAGGAGTACGAAGGCAATGCTAGTTCATTCATTCTGCTCTATAAGAATAAGTGAGTTAGATCAAGACCAAATTGAAAGACTAACAACTCGTTCAAATCGTTTTAATCCTCTTTGAATGGGCTTTATGGCTTAATGGGCGCAAGTAATCTCACAAGCCTAGTTTGGCTATCGCTTTAGCCCTACTTGGAATGGAACAACATTTGCAATTTGTTATTTATCCTGTGTTCAAGATGTTTTTAAGGGCATCCGAGCACATTTATATCATCCAATGTAGCTTGATTTGTTTTGTTTAATGTCGTTCTATTTTTCCCCAAAAGAAGGGGAGAAAAAAAGTTTCATCTCCCGTGTATAGGCATTCATCATTCTTTTTTTTTTTTTTTTTCATTTTTTCCCTTTTTAGATTATTATCACCTCAAATGTTAATTTCGACATGAGAATATTTTATTTCCGTTCTTCACTCCTATTGTATAACAACACTAGCATTTTAGCCCGTGCAATGTCGTGATACTAGAAATAATATCTTTAAAAAGTCATGAATATTTAAATACTTTAAGCATAGAAGTTTGTAAAGTATTGTCCAATTGTAATGGCATCATGGCACTCTACGCTATCCCATGAGTAGCAATCTCCATGTGACCCTGATAAACCTTCGCATAAACACATTGAAAATATGTTCGGTAGGTTTTGAAACTTGGTTGAATTTGCTCTCATTCAGATGGCATGGTGGCTTAGCAAGGGAAGTATGAATCAAAATAAGAAGGACAAATGAGTAAGAAGTGCATAGAGTGAAGACACCATGATCTTTATTTTTGTTACTAGAGTTGGTTAATATGGAAAAAGGCCAGACTTAATTGTAATTTATGTTCAGAGACAGTTTGGAAAAAGCCGTTTTTTGTCACCTTGGCATTAAAGATTCTACTACTATTACAATTGCAGGATCTCGTTGAATATTGTACTTAGCATAAAAGAGAGAGACGTTCTTTCGGCAATATAAAATGGGAGGGGCTAAAAGTTTGGTTTTTGTGTGGAATAGCATAATATAGGTAGTGAAGGCAAAGTTAAAACAAGAGGCAATTCAAAATGCAGCTGTTTATCTATTAATCATACGGAACTTGTAATGCAATATGCGTATTGAGTATACCTCTTATTGTCCTAGCTAAAATTGTTATGTAACTAGAAGAGAGGAAAAGAACAACTAAGTTTAGAGTCCTTTCATTGCAGAATGTGTAGGGAGTAAAGCTGCAATTTGATTTCTAATTATAGAGTGGGCTATCAGTAGAGTTAGTATTTAACATACATAAATAGTGGATATTTCTAATTATGGTGGAATTCTATTATTTTTTAAGTTTTGGCAGCGTGGATATACAACTAATACTTTCTAAAACTCAATTCATTTTGTGATTGTTGATTTTATGGTATCTCTAGTTTTTTTAGGCTGCATTGTTCATGTCATATGAATATGCTAATTTTTCTTTCCATAAAATCAACACATCACTATTTCAACATACCTTATGCCAATTACAATTTGATTTGTTGATAAATTACCTCAAAATAAGAGAAATTATTTCACCTTCAAAATTAAGTGAGTGCTTGCTTAAGAGATTTGTCCAGTCAAAGAAAAATTTATGTTCTATTTTTGCTGTGGTTTTCGTACTTTGTCTAATATCTCTCAACAATGGCAAATGAAAGTCCCGAAGGATAACAAGTTTTTACCCTCTTTTAGTATGGAGTCTTGAAAAGATCTACAAACTCAACATTTGTCATAAAATTTGTATCCACCTCTTCCATTTTACTCCTCTTTTCCTTGTTGGCCTATTATAGAGCAGTCGGTATCTTCTCATTAGTTCATCTACAATCATCATTCCACACGTCACATTAGTCTCGGTCTCATCCCAGATTGACATCACTATAAATTTGTCTTGAATCCACTCATTACTAATCTTGTCTTTTATGAAATTCCTGCTCGGAGTTGGACATTTTCTTCACTAATGGCATGTGCGCATTTTGGTACTTTACCTACCTGGTTAGCATTCCATGCATAGGTGGGATATTCACCATCAACTAGAAAATGAGTATTTCAAGGTTGGGCATTGCTCGATTTGATTACTTCTAGATATCACCGGTTCTTGCCAATGTTCCGAAGAATGTTTAGCTTCACAAAGTATATTTTTAGAATTCAATCTCTTACCAACTCAACTAGAAACCCTTCAAACAAAGGCGCTATTCGATGCAAAGCTTCGACTTTGCTCTTTTTTGGGCTTCCAATCTATCAGCAGCAGATATATTCCGACCATCGATTTTCCCTCTTTAAAGCAGAAGAGATCAAAATTGACACTGTCGCCTTTTCCTCTCCCAAACCCCTCCCTCCCTCCCTCTCTCTATGAACCTTTCTTCATCTCTTCCACTTCTGGAAAGGAGGGATTTGACCTAGATCTCTCCCTCCCATCATAGTTACTTTTTTTTTTTCTTTTCCTTATTCTCCCAAATTTAGTTTCAGATTTGAAAGCTTTGCTCTCCCGATATTATATCTAGGAGTTTTTTTTCTTCCGTCTAATTTTAAATTTTTAATTTTTAATGAAAAAATACTCCGGCTCCAGTTTAAATAGTGTTCATAACAGTTTTGGTGTCTAATATATGCTTATTTAACTTATGGCGCTTCACATTAGCTACAAAACTTGCTCCCACAAGTGTCAAATCTGATCTTCTTTAACATGTTTTGCTTTTATATGGTGATGGTGTAGGGATGCCGAATCTAGGTGTACACCATTGAATCTAGGTATCTGATCTTCTTTAACATGTTTTGCTTTTATATGGTGATGGTGTAGGGATGCCGAATCTAGGTGTACACCATTGAATCTAGGTGTATGCCGTCAAAAGCTAAAGTCGTAATTATGAATGAAGATCCTCTTATTACTAATGACATTGTGTGATTTTGTGATTGACCACCGATCCTTTCGCTCGGATGCAGTAACAGACCATGAGCCTATGATTATTTATGCCAACCATGCTCTAATGATATGCATTGATTTTAGATTTCTGAATTGTTTTTGAATTTTATGGGTTTGTTTGTTATTATGACTTTTGAGATCTTCTATTACGTATCATTTTGATAATGAATGGAAAACCCTCGGTTCCACGGCAGCCGGAGACTTTCCCTCCGATCGCTACCTCCGGAATCTGTTGGCCCGACGTGGAGAGGGCCTCGGGGTTTCCTCGCCCCCCACGCTTCTCCGTCGCGCATATCGGCTGTTCGGATAAGGCGTCGGGAGCTATGGATCCCTCCGCCTGCGACGCGGCCTCGCCGCCGCCTCATCGCGGGGCGACGGGCGAGAGCGGGAATCTCGCCGTACTCCTCCGATTGTTCCTGGCTCTCCTTTTCCCCCTCGTCTTCTTCTTCTCCTCGTCAGTAATTTCTCGATTCCCAGCCCCATGTCGCTGCCTGCTCAGTGCAAAATGTTCTCCGGCGATAAGTTCCGTTGAATGATTGCTTATGCTTTCGGGTCTTCACCGTTCGAGTTGGCTGAGCTAAGTTGTGGATTGTTCCCGTCTTGACCGTTTTGTGCTACTTCAGCTGCTAGCTAATGATGAGAAATGGACAGGATGTAGTATGTGATGATTCGTTTGATCAATGAAACGTAGCGAGTTGCGTTTTCGTACTGTAGGTCGTACTATGCGCTCGAGTGTCGTATGCTGAGTTTTGAATTTTTTCTTGCAGGTGTGGATATAAGGTCGTCTAAAGTTTGCGAGCTTGGGCTGTTGAATTATAATGCCAAGATTGTCTTTAGCTCGTCCGAGAAAAGGAAATTCCGGTTCCATTATGATTACTATTGGGCTTCAGTATTTAAGGTGATTCTTTGTCCTCTGAGGAGTAATTACCGTTTTTTAGTGTGCATTTCTTGTCTGTTGGGAGTTTTAGTTATCCCTGTTATCTTTCGTGGCCAATGAGGCTCGGTTTCGGTGTTTCCATTGTCGCCTTGTTTTGTCTGGAACTGCAGAATTTCATAGTTGTCTGCATCGTTTTCTCTAGCCTGATTCTTATTGTCTATACAGCTGCCTGATAAAATGTCTGTAATATTTGACACACATTTGTAATGCTATGGAGTCCTATGCCATTTCAAGCTGAGGTTTGGATTGGGTAATGTTGTGCATGACCATTAGAACCTATCTTTTCATTCATTTGAGTGTGCAATGAGTCTTATCTTGCCATCACTTATTATATGGAGGTTCAACTAATTAGGAAATCAAGCATGTTTCAAAGGAACTACTTATTATATCATTTGTCCTATTGTCATAATCAACCTTTTACTGTCTTTTTTAGCTATGAATGTCAATTAAGGAAATATAGTTATAGTAGTTTCACTCTATGCTTATTGTCATTTTGTCATCTATGTAACAATGTCATGTGCTGATGTATTTATGAACGCCATATCATTCTTTAAGTCACAGGGGAACTTTCTGAATTAGCTGGTATTGATTCTGCGAAAATACTGTTCATATGTAAGAATACTATGAGCTGTTGTGAAGCTGAAAAAGCATTTGTGTGTTAGTTGATACATTGGATACAATGAAGTTTGAAGCTGTTTATAAATGTTCATGGAAGTGAGGATTCTTGCTGTGCTTGAGATAAATAAAAGTTAAAAGAATCATTCTAGATAAAAATATAAAGGAGATCGAAAGTTTAACTCTTCTATGATTTTGATGAAGGTTGGAAGTGGAGAAGGTGGTGGTAAAATCTGTTTGATTAGGTTAAGCCTGTCTTTGGCAAATGCCCTCCTTATGTTTGGATTTGATAAATCGTACCTTGAATGGATCGTAATTTGGTTTCCCATGATATTTCTAGAGACACTTAATTTACCGATTGCCTAGTTCGACCAATCTTACTTTTAGAAAGAGACTTGTTATCATAGTGAAAATGAACCAGGTCAACTTGATCGAAACATATGGTCGATAAAATTGGCAAAAGCCTCAGACATAGTTTTGCTGGTTTGTTTCTCTTTTTCTGTCTTCTTATTCAAACAATTACGCAGTTCATATTTGATCCTTTTGATGTCATTTTAAGATTGAACATACGTTGGGGTTGTGTGTAAATCTTTACTTTGGGAGTTTTGGTTTGTATAGTTCAGAATTAAATCAGATAGCAAATGTTGCTTCTTCTTGGCTTTAGTAAGTACCTTGTTATGCTCCTTCCAATTCAGGCATTCATCGAAATTGGTGCATTTGTGTGTTTCTTCTGTGTTTACGAACTTTTATTTGTAGTCATTAATTGATTGTGTTCCATACATAGATAGTTAGAGATTAGATGCTTTTATCAGGCTAAGTATCTTAGTTTAACTCAGAAGAGGTAAAAGAATGGCGAGAGCAGTCATAGGAAAAGAAAGCTACCACATTTACTGACTGCCGAATTGAATTTACTGTTTTGCCCCTTCTTATACTTGCAGGTAGAATATAAGGATCATTTATCAGGGCAGACTCGACTAGCACTTGCAGAGGCCCCAAATGAGGCCCTTCCTGCTAATTGCAGACCTGGTTTTGGTGTTGCTTGGTTGACCAAAGATAAATTTAAGGTAAGAAATGCACCTTTTCAACTTGTATGCTATCAGCTAAATCCAAACCACTATTTGTAGGTTTTTGCAATCACCCTGAATATTAGGTTTATTTCATCGGGATTGCAATGATTCCTTTTGTATATGTTTTTTGAATGCACGACTTCATGACTTGTTCTCACACTGGTTTTAGGTGAATAATACTTATGACTGCTGGTTTACATCTAGCAATTCCAAAGTAAGCATCTATCACGATGACTTCTTTAGTTGCCAAGCCAAAGATCCATCTGCAATGGAGATGATGAGGAGATACTATATATTGTGAGTACTTGATTCCTTTCTGGCCTCTTTTCCTTTTTCTGTATGAGGAATGTTACAGCAATAGGGTTGGTTGTTCCTGTGCACTGAAAATAAATACACTATTTTAAAATCAGACCCTGACTGGCTTGCGTCATGGTCGTTTAGATGGTTCTCGGTACTACCAATTTTAATATTCTGTTATTCTTTAAGTTAGGACCACATGGGAGTTTGGCTTGGTGGATGAAAGTTTTGGAAGCAAGTATGCATGATCCACTGATCAGTAGTTTGAACCACCTGTAGCTCTGCAGATTGCATTTATTACCTGGGCTTGTGTTGTGTGTGGCATGAAATGTATGTCTCTTGTCTGTTCTTGTAACAAAGTGGAGTGTGGTCTCTCAGCAAACTGCCAAGCAAGGGCTGCCTAAGTTGAATCAGGTCAACACTCTGATTTCAACCACTCATGGATTGGTGGTGTAGACTGGATCTCTGCCCTTGGCCAACTAGTAGGACTGGCCAGTCCAATCCGACTTTTAGATACTGCATTAATCACATAGTTTATAATGGTCAGGTTACAACGATTTTATTCTGTTTTGTTCAGTGTCTATCTATAATATGAAGGATCTTGGCACATCTGAAATCAGTTCACTTTTGTGGTCTTGGTCCAGCCTTTGCAACTATTTTGAAGTATATTCTTGTGCTCTGTTTGAAGTGACCGATGACTGTTTTTCATCTGAGTTGCATGCTAATCTCAATATGCTAATCAATGGTCATTAATACAGAACTCAGTCCCAAGAATCATCACAAGCCAACATTGCCATGTACCATGTACATCTAATTGTGCTGTAATTTGTTCAGAATTGTGCTGTAATTTGTTCTTTTTCTGAAGTCAAATTGCAATTGAGATTACTGTCTTATCTGCTTACAGATCAGTCGTTATTGAACTTCTAGAATACAATATCTGAATTTTGGCTGGCATTAAAGATCATATTTGCCATTATGTGACCTTCCAAATGCTGCACTCTTATCTCCTTTACATTTAGCCTATACATATTCATTTGTTGTGTCTCTTACTTACATCATGGTTTCTAAATTGCTTATTGTGGCCTGTGTATCATCAGGTTCTCGAAGATTTTCAAATCCTGGGTAACCGGCAAGATCAGAGCTAAATATTGGAAATGGGAAACAATTGTCGGGGTGGTTACTGGTTTTTCAACCTCCTTAATATCAATGAGTTTCATCAGACTCTTTCAACAGATCAAATCTCGGCATTGGTCGCGTCCAACCAGGACGCTACCTTGCACAATTAGTGCATACTGATTGAAGCGTGCTTGTTTGTTTGTGGCATATGTATCTTTTACTGGTTGGCTTGCTCTACAATATGGAAAAAGGCTGGGCCTTCCTGTGATTTATGTTCATAGGTAGTTTGGAAAAGCCATTTTTTGTCACCTTGGCATTTAGGATTCTGCGCAGGATCTTGTTGAATATTGTACTTAGCAGAAAAGAGAGGTTTTCTCAGGAATTAAGTCTTGGTATTAGTGTGGAATAGCAAGATTTATGTGGTGAGAGGAAGTTCAAGCAAGAGGCAATTCAAACTGCTGCTGTTGATCTCTTAATCATCCTGAATTTGTGGTGTAAGATGTGTATTGAGTATATCTCTTGTCCTAGCTAATCTCATTATGTAACAAGACAGAGGGAAAAACAACAGAACTAGTTTAGAGTCCTTTTATTACAGAAACGTGTGGAGAGTGAAGATGCAATTTGATTTCTAATTACAGTGGGCTACCAGCAGATTTAGTATTTTGCATACATAAATAGTTCACATTTCTCATTATGCTGGAAACCTAATTTGTTTTAAGTTTTGGCAGTGAGTATATAAAACTGATACTATAACTCAATTCATGTTGTGATTGTTGATTTTATGGTATCTCTTGCTGTTTGAGGCCACAATGTTCTTATCATATAAATATGCTAATTTCTCTTTCCAAATACACTATAAAGGAGTAGCAAGATTTTTTTTTTTTTTTTTTTTGGGGGGGGGGGGGGGTGCGGTGGGATGGGGTGTGGGTGGTTTCAGGAATTGAATTGATTCAAATTAGAAGCAGTACTCGGCACCCACTGCAATTGCCCGTGAAATCACCGGTCTTTCATTCCATAGAAGCTGCGTATAAATTTAGTAGGATGACTCCAACCGTCCTTATAAACGAAAAATAAAAATCAACATATGTGGGGGCAGATTTGAAGCTTACTCCTACCTGCTCTTTGATGGGCAAGACGCAACTGTGGATTCTCATCTTGAGTCGTGATCTAATTCGAGGCTTGCTCGACAGGACTATGAGATGCTTGAAATAACTGATTGCAAGTTGCAACTAAGGTTTAACTCCCTGATGGGTCACTGTTTCCTTAACTTCTTATAAATGAATCAAGCAATCCACGTGAGAGATCGAGATTCTCTCTAAGTGATAATTAAGGGTGCGCATGGTAAAATTTCTTGGCTGTAGAAGAGTTTGTTTTTTCAGAAATAATTCTTTTCTATTTCTATTCCTAGAAACGCTTTACGACGAAAAAAAGAACCCGTTTGTTAATTAATTGCAAGATTTCTACTCTTGGAATAGAAAAATAATAGAAATGCGTTTGGTAACGCAACGATTCTTTTTTTGTATTTATTTGTTTTGTATTTGTTCTTTTGTATTTGTTTTTTTTATTCTTTTTTGTATTTATTTGTTTTTTATTTTTTTATTCTTTTATTTGTTTTATTTGTTTTTTGTATTTATTTTTTTATTTGTTTTTATTCTATTTTTTTTTGTATTTATTTTTTTTTATTTTCTTGCGTTTGTTTTTTATTTTTATTTATTTATTTTTTTGTATTTATTTTTTATTTGATTTATTTGTATTTATTTGTTTTTTTGTACTTTTTTGTTTTTTGTATTATTTTTATTTTTTATTTTTTTGTATTTATTTATTTTTTGTATTATTTTTTATATTTTATCTGTATTTTTTGTTTTTTTTTATTTTCTTGCGTTTGTTTTTTATTTGTATTTTATTTGTTTTTTTTTTTTGTATTTATTTGTTGTTTTTGTTTTTTTGTTTTTTTTTTTTTTCTTGTTTTTTATTTATTTGTTTTTTTATTCTTGCTCACGGTCGACGGCGACGGGCGGTCGGTGGTGGCTCCGGGAGGTTGGAGGTGGCCACGGAAAGAGAGAAATAAAACAAAAATAAAAAAGAAAATTTGCTTATTTCTAGAAATTGTTCCCTGACAATAAGCAATTTTTTTTTGTTTCTCGTTTATTCCAGGGCTAACTTTTCTATTTCGGGGAATAGAAATCAACTTGGCGTTACCAAACGGGTTTTTGTTCTTTTTTTGTTCCGGGGAATAAAAGAACAAAAATTCTTAGGAATAAAAGAACAAAAATTCTTAGGAATAGAAATGTTCTCATACTGCAACTAAGATCCTGCGCTTTTTCAAGTGATGTTGAGAATTATAAGGAAATAGGCATTTTTTTTTTTTTTTCAAAATGGAAAAAAATGGCCACGCATCCCCATGGTACAAACTCCTCAACTTCTCATGCATGCCATGATTGATGGTTCATGTGCAATCTTAGTTGCGTAGTTGGTCCACTAAAATGACATCTCATATTTTTTCTACGAAAAAGATCAAAATTGAGAGACTGAAGTAAAGACATACGCCTATCTTTTAGATTGACCAACATGAGTCATTCTCTAGTCCCTAGAAATATTTCTAGTCCTTGAATCACAAAAAGAAAATAATGTAATCATCGATTGAAAATATCTTCAGGTTTTATATATTGTCAACTAATTTTATATAAAATTAAATACAAAATATACGTGATTATCATAAATTGCAAACGAGCATAAATCTCTTAGGAACTATAAAAGCTCTGATGGCAGAGATATGGCGCCAAGACATGGCCTTAGATTAGAAGTAGCCAATAATGTTGCTCATCTACACATCAAAATGGTTGCCATGTCTGCTATTCATGCAATTGAAGGCATTCGTGAGCATAATTTACTGATGGAAACTCTATTGATTGAATGCAGGAACTTGCTCGTGGATCGGCAGGAATACAAATCAAGCATGTATTTTGAGAAGCAGATGGTTGCACGGATGCTTTGGCCTTGCTTGGAAAGGAGCAACGTGTTGAAAGATTATCGCATTGATTGATAACGAGTCTTATATGCTCTTTATATATATGCGGTCTCTCTCCACTTATTGACTTAAGTTTTTGGATTAGACTTCCATTGTCTCACATTACTTGACAATGAATCTTATATGTATCTATGGTTTGTTATTTATTCCATTACTCCATATCTTATTAAAAACCTTTCAGATAACATTCCATCAAAATCTTAGGTTTGGACAGTGAAAACACTCCGGATTAGGGAGATAGCCCTTCATATATCCAAAATAAGTAGAATGTATGTATTGATTTCGGTCATGCATAAATGAATATTTTTGAATAGATGGAGCATAATACACAAAAAATCCATCTATGTGCAATATCTAAAACTATCACACAACACTTTGAGTAGAGTTCTGAGATATACAACTTGAATTGGTTAGTTCAATTCTTGATCATGTGATTATGAATTAGTGAATATGATTATGTGAAACGCACTGACATGTGTTCGTGGATATATGATGATGAAGAAGCCAAAAAAGAGTATTTGCGATTGTGAAATTTTAGCTTTTTTAGAGAAATTACATCACTGATATAATTCTATAGAAAAAATTGTTCAAAAAGTCATAAATTTACTGTACAACAATCAATTTAGTCATAACTTTACAATTTGGCTAATTTAATTATAAGGTTAAAAATAACAAGGCGTAGATAGTCCTTGATGAGTTCTAAGATTTAGTGCCGATTGCCTATTTTTTATCATTTCAAAGAGATCAATTTACTATGCACGCGAAAGCTTACTCGAGGAATCACCAAACACACAAATGAAAATTCTGGAAATTCTGAGCGTAAATTACATGAGACACATTTAATTGGTCTAGCCGCTGATTTGTTGATGGGTGACTGTTTCCACATTTAATTGGTCTAGCCACTGATTTGTTGATGGGTGACTGTTTCCCCAGCACAGCATCTTCTAATAAAAGATATCAATAACCCACGTGAGAGACTGAGGGTTGACAATGTGACAATTAAGATCAAGTATACTATGAATGTCATATGATAGCGTTAGGAGATGGGTTTATCAAGAGAGTTCCTAAGTCTGCCATGGGATGTTACTCTTGGGCTTATCAGAAAATACTCAACATATTGCCTCTCACTGCCTTTCTTTGTTGAAAATAATGTTGATATTCATAAGCAAATTGAGGTTTTTTTTTGGGCAAAAAAAAAGGAACATAAATGGTCACACATCTACAAGGTAGACATTCTAGGTTGAATTCTCATGCTGTGATTGATGGTTCGGGTGCAATCATGATTGAATAAATGGTCCATTAAAATGGCATCTCATACATTTTTCCATAGATAGGCCAGAATTGAAAGACACGCAAAAAGACTTTTGCCACTTTGAATTGACGAACAAGAGTCATTCTATAGTTTTTTTTTTCTTCAAAAAGTTAATGTTTTAACATATGATTGTATTGATCACGCATGATCCATTAAATTATTGGATACAATACGTATTTGATCTTTGTCTTATCTTCTATTTAGTCGATTCAGATGGCCAGAAGTTTTCTACTTTCCTTGTAGACTAGAGCTCAAGCCTTATTGGGAGCACTCTAAAAATAAAATCTCATTTCCATCAAGTCGTTATGATGTAGTGCACCTTTAAGATCTCCCAAGAAAATGAATTAATTGAAGTGAACGAAAGCGCCTTTGGACACCACTTCACCACTAAATTAAAAAAAAAAAAAAAAAAAAAGAAAGTTACGTAGAAGTGATCATTGTGGGTTTTGTTGGTAGAACTCAAAAGTCAAGTTGCAAAGCCAAAACTTACATTAGGAGGCGAGGTACAAAAAAATTGCTATACTTTAACTTTTGTTTATAACCAATAGATATACATAAACAAGTAGGGTACTAACGATTTTGTCCAAGATTACGTTGAGAAGACGTGTGTGACATGCAAATTGATATGGCTGCCCCAGATTCTCAACTAGAGGAAGACTTGGAAGACGACTTTCGAGTCAAGGTGCGGTTGACTGCTTATGCTGAACGCGAAGTTGATGAAATGCAAACATCGACTTCACTTACACGGCAAGGATTTTGATCATAGGCATGACAAGTGCCTCAAATTCTCCGTCATAATTCTATGAGTATTGCTTTAATTGCTTATGTTATCGTTAACGGTTGGCGATACACCTCTTATTTTCTTAGCCTTTGTTAAGGAGGAGGATTTGATGCAACTGAAGAAGTTGAATCACATAATTTACGCATAGCATAAACAAATACCAAGTATCGAGGCATGACCCAAGAGTTTAACTCAACGGTTGAAGAATAACATTTGGAATATATAATTCCATTTTAGGATCAGCCACTTTGGTATTCGACTCACTTTATCCGTACATGAAAATTTCACGCATTTGCAATTTACCTATCTAAGATGGACTTGATTGTCGTGGAAAAAGGGAGTACCACTAATTCATTCGTTCTTACTGAGCAAAATGAATGAATTAGTTGGACTAAGACCGAATTGAAAGAACTACTTGTTCAAATCGTCTTAGTCCTCTTTGAATGGGCTTTTACTACATAATAGGCACAAGTATTGTCACAGGCCTAGTTGGCCGGTCGCTTTGGCCCTACTTGGAATGAAACAATATTCCTATGTTTTAGATGTAACTTGATTTGTTTTGTTTAATTTAATTATTCTCCAAAAGAAAGGAGAAAAAAATATTTATCTCCCGTGTATAGCCAAGCATTTGTCATTCCTTTTTTTTTTGCCCTTTTTAAATCATTGATATTTCATTCCCATTCTTCACTCCTATTGTATGACGACATTTCAAGAAGCTAGGGATTCATACATCCACAAGGTACAAATTAAGTTGAAGCATTCATCCTAATTGTCTAGATTGAAACTCAATTCTAATGTCATTGTACAATAAGAGTGAAGAATAGGACTCTCACGTCGAAATTAACATTTGACGTGATAATGGTCAACTAATGCTTAAAAGAGTGATGAATAAAGCTTAATATCTCCTTTTTTTCTCGGAAAATGACATGATTACATTAAAAAAAAAAAACATGTCAAGTTACATTGTCTGAAATATATGTGCTCCCCGCGTTATTGCACATTAGGTCTATAATAACGTCTGGAACAGAGGAATAAATAACAAATTGCAGATCTTGTTCCCTTGCAGGCAGGATTAAAGCATCCGTGCAACCATTTGCTCCTCTGAATATTTGCTCAGTTTCAAATCCCAGCAGCTCCTCGAGCAAGTTCCTAACATTCAGCCAAAAGAGGGTTAATAGCAAATTATGCCTTTGATTGCCTGTAATTGCTTGACTAACAAACATGGAATCCATTTAAATGGGAAAATGGATAACATTATCGGTTAATTCTAATCTAAGGCCATGTCTTTGTGCCATATTTCTGCCGAGATGTGTTTACTGTCTGTTGAAACTTCTCTAGTTCCTGAGAGACTTATCCTTGTTTGTAATTCATCTTAATCACGTACACTTCATCGTTAATTTTATATCAAATGAGGCAATGATATATAAAATCTGAAAATATATTCACTGGAAGATTACGGTCTTCTCTTTTTGTGATTCGAGGACTAGGAGTACTCCTACAAACCATAGGACGACTCCCGTTCCAATATAAAATAATGGACAAGAGTCCTGATAAGTCATGTAATTTCCTATTGTTGGGAGAAGGTTGCTCGCCCAACTTCAGAGTCTCCCCCACTTTCTTGTCAATGTAATATAGATTTTTCAACCATAGCCCAAAAACCGGGTTGAGTGCATTGACAATTAAGAGACACCCTTCTGATCATAATCAAATTGATTATTACGCATTTTCAACGTTGTCAAAGTTCAAGTGGCCATCTCTGATTCTCAACTTAATGGAAGACTTGGAAGACTTCTTACGAGTCATGGAGTGGCTGGCGTCTTATGCTGAACGTGGACGCAATGATGAAACGCAACATCGACTTCACTTGCACGGCATGTATTTCCATCATGGGTATAACAAGTGCCCCAAATTTTCCAAAATACTTTTAACGATTATTCCATTTATTGATTATAATATTATTAATTATTGATATTTGCCTTTTATTTTCTTAACCTTCGCTGGTTTCTCATGGAGAAGGAATTGACGCAATTCAAGAAATTTAATCAACTAACTTATGTACAGTGCAAACAAATACCAAATAACATGGTATCTCCCAATGACTTTTAACTCAGCGGTTTATATCATTTTTGGGTCACCCACTAGGGTTTTGACTTGTCTTCTTTACTTGGTCCATGCATGAGAATTTCATCCATTTGCGACTTACTTATCTAAAATAATGGACAAGAAACCTGATAAGTCATGTAATTTCCTATTGTTGGGAGAAGATTACTTGCCCAACTTCAGTGTCTCCCCCACTTTCTTGTCAATATAATACAGATTTTTCAACCATAGCCCAAAAACCGGGTTGAGTGCATTGACAATTAAGAGGCACACTTCTGATCATAATCAAATTGATTATTATGCATTTTCAACGTTGTCAAAGTTCAAGTGGCCATCTCTGATTCTCAACTTAATGGAAGACTTCTTTCGAGTCATGGAGTGGCTGGCATCTTATGCTAAGTGTGGACACAATGATGAAACGCAACATCGACTTCACTTGCACGGCATGTATTTCCATCATGGGTATAACAAGTGCCCCAAATTTTCCATAATACTTTAACGATTATTCCATTTATTGATTATAATATGATTAATGATTGGTATTTGCCTTTTATTTTCTTAACCTTCGCTGGTTTCTCATGGAGAAGGAATTGACGCAATTCAAGAAGTTTAATCAACTAACTTATGTACAGTGCAAAGAAATACCAAATAACATGGTATCTCCCAATGACTTTTAACTCAGCAGTTGATATTAGTTTTGGGTCACCCATTAGGGTTTTACTTGTTTTTTTACTTGGTCCAAACATGAGAATTTCATCCATTTGCGACTTACTTTATCTAATATAATTTATTGTCTTGGGAAAAGAGAGTACTTCGTTTTATATTTCTCTCTTAAGTATTCTGAAGTATACTGTCTTGCTCTGTTTGAAATGACCGATGAAGTTTTTCATCTGACTTGCGTGTTAATCTCAAAATATTAATGAACGGTCAACAGATACAAGACTCGGTCTCAAGGATCAGTTGTTGTTGAACTTCTACAATACAAAATCTGAGTTTTTGATGCCATGCATGATCATATTAGCCATTATCTCACCTTCTGAATGCTGCGTTTCCAACTCCTTTTCAATTACCTTTCAAGTACATTGAACGTGTACATATTTATTTTTTGCGTCTCTTACTTACATCATGGTTTCTTAATGACTTAATATGGCCCGTGCATCATCAGGTTCTAAGATGTTTTCAAATCCTCGTTGACCGGCAACATTAGAGCTAAATATTGGAAATAGGAAACAGTTGCTAGAGTGGTTAATTGTTTTGCAACCTCCTTGATATCAATGAGTAACATTTTCCTTGAAGCGAGCTTGTTTGTTCGTGGCATAAGTATCTGTTACTGGTTGGCTTGCTGTACAATACGGGAAAAGGCTGGCCTGACAGAGATTTATGTTTACAGGTATTTTGGAAAAGCCATTTTTTGTCACACTAGCATTTGGGATTCTGCTACTAATGTTGTTGCAGAATCTCGTTGAATATTGTACTTAACAGAAAAGAGAGAAACGTATGCTTAACAATGTAAAATGGGAGGGGGATAGCAGGATGTAGGTAGTGAAGGGGAAGTTAAAGCAAGAGGCAATTCAAAATGCTGCTGTTTGATCTCTTAATCATCCTGAATTTGTGATGTAAGACGCGTATTGAGTATATCTCCAAGTGTCCTAGCTCAAATTAACTAAACAAGAGGGACTAAACAACAGAACTAGTTTAGAGTCCTTTTACAGCAAAACGTGTGGAGAGAGTGAAGCTGCAATTTGATTTCTAATTACAGAAAGCTCCCAGTAGATGTATATTTCACATATCTAAATAGTTTTTTTTTTTTTTGGGATGGAACACATACCTAAATAGTTCGCCATTCTCATTATGGCGGTAGTCTAATTTGTATGAGTTTTAGCAGTGTGAATATACAAGTAATACTTTCTATAACTCAACTCATTTTGTGATTGTTGAATTTATGGTATGTCTTGTGTTGCGAAAAGGGCGAGCAATCGAACAATAATATAGACAGAAGAAGAAAATATATCGGACACCAGATTTACGTGGTTCAGTCGTAAAGACCTACGTCCACGGGGAGAGCAGCAACGAATTTCACTATAGATTAAGCGATACAAGGAGATTACACACTCGAGTCACTCAAACACTCTCTCGGTGTTTCTCAAGCCCCAATTACACCCAAAAACGCACACAGTGTTTAGCCCCGAAATTCCTCAAGATATAATCTCTCAATCTCACGAAGGAATTACACCCAAATCTTACCACAAGATTTAAATCGGCTACAAACACTAATCTTTCTTGGATGTAATTCACGGACAAGAACAACAAAGAAATTCCCTCCCAAGCACTCGACTACAAGACAGCGCTTCAAGACCAATTCTTCATGATCAACGGCGGAACACCAAGCACTCACGTGGCGCTTCAAGACAATTTGTGATCCACCTCTACCACCAATGTCCACAAGTCTATATATATAAGTGAGACCCTTATTCTTTTGCCAACTACTCATAGGATTATGTTTCCTATCTTAAACGAATTTATCCAAAACATATCTCTGTATGTTTCAAACAAAATCCAAGTCCAAGTCAAAGTTGAACTTTCCTATTTCAACGGCCAAATTCTGCAATGTAGATTCAAACTTTGGGAAGTTGATCTTCGGATCTTCTTTGCTCAATTTCAAACGTCCGCAACATATCCAATTTGGAATATTCGGAATTTCACATTGGACTCAAACTCGAGACATATTTTAACAATCTCCACCTTGGCTTGACGTTTGAGTCAAGTTGCAATCGCTTCGCAAAAATTCAAACTCTACCGCTACTTTCCCATAGCCCCCAACGGGCTTAACCGCCACAGATATTATCCAAGTCCAAGCTTCGCTTGAACTTCGCCATAACTGAGGACCTCATTAAAATACCAACTCCACATGCACCTTTAACTGCTCCGCAATGATTTTCCGACGCAACCTCCTTAACCGCAGATAAAGCAAAACCATTGTTGCATCCATATATGTCAGGAGATTGAATACGTACCTTGTCAATATCAGCAGTTACAGCAATCATTGCCTCTATAGGCTCCACCTCGCTACAAGCACCATCTGTGTCGATTACTTTGCTAGTACCCGTATACGCTACCTCAGGAGTTTCTGGTCGCAACTCCACCTCAAGCTGAACACCATCCAGATCCGTATTAACACTGCCACAAACACTCCTAGCCAGAAGTACTAGAGACTCATCAAGGGTAACTTCTCTGCTGTTAGCATGTGAATTTATATCTGGGCACCACAACTGATCGCCCCGCTCACCTTGTGCATAGCCATGGAATATGCACCTTGCCCTCCAATCGAGCTTACCATCACTCACTCGAAAATAACACGGGCAACCAAACATTCTAATAATAGAATAACCAGCAACGTTACCTGACCACACTTCTTCAGGAGTCCGCCATTCAATAGCAGTTGATGGGGATCTATTCACCAGGCAGCTCATTGTACTAAGCACATTAGCTAGGATTCTCCTAGCAATACCAACACTAGAGATCATTTTTCGGGCCATCTCTAATAGTATTCTGCTCATCAATTCTGCAAATTGTTGTGATTTACCGGCACTAGTGCAGTGTTTCACTATGCCCTTTCATGCAGAATTTATTTGCCAGCTTCGAGCAGAACTCCATGCTATTGTCAGTCTGCACATGCTTGATCGACTTACCAGTCTCTGTCTCGATCAAAGCTCTTGACTGCGTGATCCTGACACTAGCATTAAACTTGTGCATTGGTACAAACACCCAGGTCTTCCTCGAGCAGTCAATAGACTCTCGAACATATGCATCCGACGTCTCCACAGCGAAATTTTTCATTGTCTCACCTTGAAGTTTATACAGGCCTCCGTGCTTGATTCCTTTCATTATCACCAAGGCACCTCGAATAACCTTCGAACTCCACCTTTTGAAGAATACCCGCAACCACCGAATCTAGGGCACCCAAGGAAATTAAATTCTTTTTCAACTCGGAACATGCCTTACTCCAGTCAATGTTCTCACAATACCATCATGCATTCGATTTTAACATCACCAACACCCACAACATCGCACTCGCGTTGTTCCCTAACCGGACTTTACCACTACCTGTGCACTGATAAGTGATAAACCAGTTCCTATTTGGTGTGACATGAAAAGAACAATCATAATCCATAATCCATCCATCAAACGATGAATAATCAGTGACAAACAAGACATAATCGGCATTATTTGATATAGCTGCAACATTATCTGCAGAATCAACTATCATTTCCTTACCCTTCTCATTCTTCAGCTTAAGGCAATTCCTTCTAAGATGCCCCCTCTTGCCACAGCTCCAACAGACAACATCACCAGTCCTAGACTGGCTACGCCTGTTCATATTAGTACTACTGTTACATACACGTATTCTAGATCTTCCTCTATTTTCACCTACTAAAGCAGCAGATATAGGTTCGCCAGATTCTCTTCTATGAATATCCTCGCTCAGAATCAAATCTCGAACCCCATCAAATGTCAAACTTGTTGACCCAAAGGAATTACTAACAGCAGTAATAATAGTATTCCAACTATCAGGAATTGAGGATAACAAAATCAAAGCACGTACCTCATCTTCAAAGTCAATCTCAACTGCACTCAATTGATTAACAATCACATTGAATTCATTGATATAATCTGCAACTGACGCACCTTCGCTCATCTTCAAATTAAACAGACGTCGCATCAAATAGACCTTGTTGATCGTAGAGGGCTTCTCATATATATCCGACAGGGCTTGCATCAAATCAGCAGTGGTCTTCTCCTTCAAGATGTTTAAGGCGACGTTACGAGCCAACGTCAGTCGAATAACACCCATAGCTCGTCTATCCAGCAAATCCCAATCAGCTTGCTTCATCGTCTTTGGTTTCTCCCCAGATAAGGGCAAGTGCAATTTCATCTGGTAAAGATAATCTTCAATATGCATCTTCCAGAAACTAAAATCCTTCCCATCAAATCTGTCGATTCTCACTTTTACTTCTTCTGTCGCCATCGATTCGCTTCAACTTAGCCAAGTCTGGCTCTGATACCACTTGTTGTGAAAAGGGCGAACGATCGAACAATAATATAGACAGAAGAAGAAAATATATCGGACACCAGATTTACGCGGTTCAATCGTAAAGACCTACGTATACGGGGAGAGCAGCAGCGAATTTCACTATAGATCAAGCGATACAAGGAGATTATACACTCGAGTCACTCAAACACTCTCTTGGTGTTTCCCAAGCCTCAATTACACCCAACAACGCACACAATGTTTAGCCTCGAAATTCCTCAAGATATAATCTCTCAATCTCACGAAGGAATTACACCCAAATCTTACCACAAGATTTAAATCGGCCACAAACACTAATCTTTCTTGGATGTAATTCACGGACAAGAACAACAAAGAAATTCCCTCCCAAGCACTCGACTACAAGACGGCGCTTCAAGACCAATTCTTCATGATCAACGGCGGAACACCAAGCACTCACGCGGCGCTTCAAGACAATTTGTGATCCACCTCTACCACCCACGGCCACAAGTCTATATATATATATTATATATGAGACCCTTATTCTTTTGCCAACTTCTCATAGGATTCTGTTTCCTATCTTAAACAATTTTATCCAAAACATATCTCTGTATGTTTCAAACAAAATCCAAGTCCAAGTCAAAATTGAACTTTCCTATTTTAACGGCCAAATTATGCAATGTAGATTCAAACTTTGGGAAGTTGATCTTCGGATCTTCTTTGCTCAATTTCAAACGTCCGCAACATATCCAATTTGGAATATTCGGAATTTCACATTAGACTCAAACTCGAGACATATTTTAACATCTTGCTGTTTGAGGTCACATTGTTCGCATCATATGAATTTGTTAATTTCTTTCCAAACAAGGGGAGTGCTGATCAAAGAAATCTATAAGGTTAACACACTAACCTTTCAACATTTGTTATGCCAATTAGAACATGAACTGTACATAGAAGTTACCTCAAAATAAGAGAAATTATTTCACCCTCAGAAATTATGTGGGCGCTTGCTTTTGAGTTTTGTCCAGTCAAAGAAGAACTTAATGTACTGTTTTTACTGTGGTTTCTTTCACTGTCTAATGTCTCTTAATAATGGCTAATGAACCCTCTTCGTAGCCCTCAGTTTAGTGTTGCAGTCTTGAATGAGGTGTATGACTTAAGATTTTTCCATAAAATCAATGTCTTCATGTTCCCCCCTTATAGAGCCGTATCTGCTCTTTTTATAAATTTGAATCAAACAGAAAGGTTTACGAAATGAAAAGATGAACAAAGATAACACTAATGCAGCATAAAAATAAAACTAAGCCAACCTTTTTGCAGAAAAGTTAAACCAAAAACAATATGGATTATAGATAGCAAAAATACATTAGGTTGTTAAGAAATTTAATCATGGCTCATACATATTTTGTTCACATACATGCACACGCACATAACTCTCTCTGTTTCTGTTCATTCGTGCCAATGCGCACATACAACTTTTTTTTTTTCTTCTATGCCCTGCTTTTATCTAATGAAGGTGCAGTACCCACTTATTTCAAAGTCTTTCTTTGATTATTCTGAGTGCACATCCATCTATTTCAATAATATAATTTGATCTTTCATCTTTTTATGTTCTGATTGTGTTGATATTTTTGTTACTTTTATGTTAAATGGGGTGTTTCTCATTTCACACTTAAAACATATGTATAGGTGAGTTTAAAATTAGAGAGACATGAGCCCACTTATAAATGGCTTATTGATGGAAGTCTGCACAAGCAACCCATGTTGTTGAACAAACAACTATGAACAACACCTGTACTTGAAATTTAGCCATGAAGCTATGAGTCAAGTCAAACGACATGAACAATTTACATGGGAGCTTGTTGCCAATTTCCAATATGTCACCAAAAGAAACGGATGGATTCTATATTAAAAGTATGACAGAGAAATATGGATAAAAGGAGAATGCCAAGCCACTGCGCTTTGTGCCCTATATAATAAAAGAAATGTTTATACGTCGATCCTGCGGTTTTCGAACCCATACAGAAGGCATATGTAAAATCATTTAAAGTTCTGAGGTCAAGCACTATGAATGGCCAAGTAGCAAGATAATTCCATTGCCAGAACCAACTGCTGCTGCCTATAAAAACCTTCTATGTCGCACTCTCCCTCGAAAACTCACTTCAGTAACCAAAAGAACATACACAAAAGCAGAAAATATGGCAGCCTTATCATTATATCTGCTGCTTACTTGGATATTCTTGCTTTCTCTCTTTCGTACTAGGTTTGCTGAGGTACTTTGTCATGCGGACGAGAGCTCTGCCTTGATGGAATTCAAGAGAAGTTTCAGAACCAACACGACAGATTGGCGATGTGTTTATCCAAAAGTCCATTCCTGGTCACTGGATGGAAGTGGAGATTGTTGTTCATGGGACGGCGTCGAATGTGATGAAGTCACCGGCCAAGTGATCGCCCTCAACCTCAGTAGCAGTTGTCTCTCAGGCACCATGAGTCCTAACACCACTCTCTTTCGACTCGTTCACATGGAGTCGCTCAATCTCGCTTTCAACAGCTTCAACTTCTCCTCAATTCCATACGGCTTTGGCAATCTTTCAAAGTTACAATACCTTAATCTCTCCTCCTCCGACTTCTCTGGTGAAATCCCTCGCGATATCTCGCAACTCTCCAAGTTAGTTTCTCTCGATTTGTCCACTTCTTGGTATGAGACACTTCATATTTCTCTCGATTTGCCTACTTCTTTGTATGAGACACTTCATATGCCCAACATGGGCGACTTCGTTCATAACTTGACCGGGCTAAAAGAACTTGATCTTTCTTCAGTAAGTTCGTTATCACCTTTCCCACCTATGCTAGCGAATTTCTCTTCCTTGACATTGCTCAGGCTAGAATATTGTCGATTGAGTGGAAACTTTCCAGTCAGCATTTTTCAGCTGCCAAACTTGGAAGTCCTTTCCGTTGCTGGCAATTCCAACCTCTCTGGGTTTTTTCCCAAACTGCACCGGAGTTCTCCATTGAAATCCTTACACCTTTCCTGGACCAACTTCTCGGGAGAAATACCCACTTCAATTGGAAATCTTAGTCTCTTGAATGAGTTAGTAGCCTCAGGTTGCTATTTCTCAGGATCGCTTCCCTCTTCAATGGGTAATCTTTCTCATCTCATTGTACTATACCTTGATGGAAATAACTTGCAAGGTCAAATCCCTGTTTCCTTTGCTAATCTTACCCAGCTATCGGTGCTATGGCTCTCTCGCAATAACTTGAGCGGTGATTCTTTGGAGTGGACGGTCAACTTGACAAAACTCACCGCCTTTGGCATTTCAGGTAATAGTTTCTTTTTGGTTATATTAAGCGCAATTGTGACTGTCATGTCATCTATGCACTAACCCACTCAATGGACGACAAGTGGCATTATGAGGGCCCACCATCATAAGTCTCTCTTTACCGGTTCAGACGGATCTCTTTCCTCCTCCATCTACAACTCCATGGAACCCGATCTCTCGAGCTCCATCGCTGCTTGCTCCCACCTCGACCACGACCAAAACCCCCGCTACGACAGCCGCGAGCAAAACTACCATCGCCGCTTCAAGAGCTTCGATTCCGGCAAGGGCCTGAGCCGGAAGGCCTTCTAGCTCTGCAATTTCAGCCAGGTCCTGAGCCACGAATAGCTTCTTCATCAACTTCTTCTCCCTCAACTTCCTCAATTTTTTGACCGAAAGAAAAAAAAAGAAAAAAACTTCCTCAATTAATCCCCTGGGACGTCGTGATCTTGATTGTCGAATCGACGTGCATATCGTCCTCCCACAACCTCCTCAAATCCCTAATTTTCAGATTAATGTGCCCACTGTACTCGAAGAACTTGGCCTACCCGCTGATCGAACACGCGAGTGGCGGCCATCGATGAAGCCCGATTTCGCCAATCAAACGAACTACTTGACGACGTGGTATGTCCCCTCGCCACCATAGGCGATGAGGGAGAGGATCAGGTCCTACCCAGAGTCGAGGTGCGAGGCCCGGAGAGCTTTCACGTCCTCGACAACTAGCCCAGCCGGAAGGCCTTTTGGGTCAGGCCGACGCTGGACTTGAAGCTCCTGAGGCGGCGATGGAGGGGTTGGGTTTTGGGAAGGAGGGAGAAGGATAGGATGATCTTTGTGGCGTACCTGGAGATCTTAAAGGCATTGTCGAGGTAGGCCTCGAGGCGGAGGAGGAAGTTCCCGTCTCTGGTTTTTCCCGTGGCCGTTGCGGCAGAGGTTTTGGCAATGGTCCGGGAGGGAGCGAGCAGCGGTGGAGCTCGAAATATCGGTGCAGAGAGGAGGAGAGGGAGAGAGACTTTCCAGTTTTTGACGGTGGGCCCCTCAAGTGCCTATTTGTCTGAGTGGGCTAGCGCATAATGACTTGGACCTAATATTGGGCTAGCGCATAATGACTTGGACCTAATATTTTCAGGCGAGGAGATTATTTAGCCAAAGAGAGAAAGGAAATTGATGGTGTAACTAATGCTCCTTTGTCTTGTGTCTTTTTTTTTTTTTTTCGTTCTGTTTGGTAGGTAATCGGTTAAGCGGTGGATTTCCATCTTCATTAGAAAACCTCAAGCAATTAATTCAACTCGACCTTTCTCACAACGATTTGCACAGTGCAAATGGGGTTCTCGATCTAAATGATCTACTCACACTCAAGAACTTGACATTTTTAAATTTGTCCTTGAACAATATATCATTCATTAGGACATTTGTCAATGCCACTACATTGAAGCTCGCCTTCTTACACTTGAATTCATGCAATTTGACCGAGTTCCCACAGTTTATAGGCCACTTAAGCAAATTGTTGTTTTTAGACTTATCACACAACAGGATTCGAGGGACCATTCCTAGATGGATGTGGAACAATAGTAAAGAATCTCTCAGGTTTGTAGATCTTTCTGACAATCTTTTAACTGACTTCGAAAACAACCAGACTGATCTTCCTTTGCCAAACTTGAGGTATTTCGACATTAGTTCTAACTTGCTAGAAACAACCCTTCCTGTCCCACCTCCCTTGGTTATGTTGTACAACATCTCCAATAATGTTCTATTTGGGGATATTCCAACATCCATTTGTGAAAGGAGCTCTCTCACCATGCTCGATTTTTCCAACAACGCTCTGAATGGCACGCTTCCTCCTTGTTTGGGGAGCATTGGTCCTTTGATTTTTTTGAACCTCGCGAGAAACAAGTTCGATGGCATGATTCCTCACGTTTACCAAGATGATTGTCAATTGAGGATGATTGACCTTAGAGAAAACCGACTAAGAGGGACTGTTCCAAAATCCTTAGGAAATTGTGGAATGCTGGAGGTTTTGAATCTTGGTGGCAACCAAATTAATGATACATTCCCATTTTGGCTATCAAAATTGGCCTACCTAAAAGTTATTGACTTACAGTCCAATAATTTCCATGGTCCCATAGAAGATCATCTAAACCAACTTAACTTCACTAGTTTACACATCCTTGACCTTTCCAACAACAACTTCAATGGTAAACTTCCTTCCAAGTTGTTACAGAGTTGCCTCGCCATGAAGGTTATCGATGGTCAAGATAACTTGGTATATATGAGTATTAATCAAATGATTGATTTTAATGTTATCATATTCGATGGAAGTCAAATGACTTATGCGATTACATTGATGAATAAGGGCACAAAAAGGGATTATGTGAAGATTCCAGATACCCTTGTGGCAATTGACCTCTCTAATAACAAGTTTGAAGGTTTCATTCCTGAGCTCATTGGAGATCTAAAGTCTCTTCGTATGCTCAACCTTTCAAACAATTTCCTCATTGGTGGCATCCCTCCTTCCTTGGCAAACCTGACAATGCTCGAATCACTGGATCTTTCCCTAAACAATCTTGTGGGAGAGATTCCTCAACAACTAGCTAGCCTCACATTTCTTGCAGTTTTCGATGTCTCTCACAATCGACTATCGGGACCAATACCACGTGGAGCTCAGTTCGACACATTTGGGAGCAATTCATTTGTGAAGAATGAGGCTTTGTGTGGAAGCCCTTTGCCAAATAAATGCACAAATGCTGATAATGCTCCACTGCCACCATCTTTCACAGTAGATAATGAAGAGGAGTCTCTATTCGACTTGGATTGGAAAATCATGCTGGCTGGCGCTGGAGTTGGGTTTTTGGTTGGCATTGTGCTAGGGAACTTGATCATTGACAAAAAGAGTAGGTGGTTCTTGCGCTGCTCCAAAAGAATGGCAAAAGGATGGAATAGGTAAGGAAAGCTCTAGCAGACTAGAAAATTTATAGCTAGATACTCAATGCTCCGTGTCTAAGCAGTTTGTTGAAAACGGTCATACATTCATGTCTGAATATTCTAAACTATGTTTGTTTGCATGTTTCAGTAAATTACCATGAGATGTTGTTTTCTTGCTCATGAAAGTTAGTTCTTTATGTTCCAAGAGAGCATCTCTGTCCATATATACATCAGCAATGTCATAATGTTTTGTTGGAATATTACTTGCCAAATGACTCATGGATATAGAGAATCTAACGTGGGACTTGGTTTATCTATCCATTCGAAAGCCTGTAGATACTACGATTTAGAGACGTAATTGAGACGAGTGGATACTAATGAGAAGCCAATTGTTATATATGGTCGAGGATGACTACAGAAAGTTTTGTCGTCCATGGAAATAATGTAGATTAGTGTGAAAATCTTCATGGTTCATAAGTAGAAAGCGCCTTCGTTTGGTTCAATAATTTCTTCCTTATTTGGCCGTACGGATTTGAAATTTCTTCTTGGATCTTGTTTCATTTATGAGCTCAAATTTGAGAGATATTCTCAACAATTTGAATGTATAACTTAAAAACATAGGATTAGATATTTATGTCGTGTTAGGATACTCGTTTGGGTTATTTATGTCATTTTGTGCTAGAAGGCAAATGTTCTGATGTAATTAATTACAAAGTGTTTCTCATAAAAAAGTGAGGGAAAATGTGTCATCCCGTGTCAATTTCACTTAAGTCATATCAAGTTCATGTTTTTGTCGAAAAATTTGCATTGGTGTTCAAGTCTCCTAGAAATTGCCACTTCCCATACTCTTTTAGATATTGGCTTGCAATTTAAGCGAGCTTTGGAAACTATTTTTTTTTTTAATCTAATGAGGTATCCTACCGAAAGATATTTTCATAGAGATTATCTTAAGTTAAATGTAAAATTGTTAGCTTAAAGAGCATATAATTTGATGAGTGATTTAGTTAAATGAATACAAGTGTAAACATGAAATCTAACAAAATAACGATTTCAACGAAACTTTCTACAATTGAACATAATAAAAGGATTATATTGGAATAAGTAGAGTAGTGAGCAGGGGCCATGGAAGTCCCCATCTCCATCCTCATCCCACGCCTGCGAAGTGCGGGACAGGTTGGTGATTGGAGCGATAAAATAAAAAAAGGATCATTGAACAATTTTCAGTTCTTTTAACAAGAATGATAAAAAATGAGTATGAAGAGGAGAGATAAAAGGGTACTATTCGTACCAACTAATGACATGATTGAGATAGATTGAATCTGAACTCACAAACTTGTATCTAGAAGTAGGAATTATTGAGGAAATAGTTAATGATCTATAAGAATTCAGAAAATAACTTTTCTTTCAATTTTTGTTTTGAAATTTAAGTATTATTTAATGACATGAGTGATATATTGAGTCTGAACTCACAAACTTGTATTTAGAAGTAAAAATTACTAAGGAAATAGTTAATGATCTATAAGAATTCAGAAAAGACCTTTCCTTTCGGTGGATTATGATTCACATGGGATCCTGACAACATTGGAATGGAAAAAAAAAAAAAAAATAGGGCACATGAAAAGGGTGCCTCGCAATCTACCATGGCCTTAAGCATTCCAAGACGTCATAAAAAGTGAAGGAAGCCACGCGAATCTCCATGCTTAAACGACTCTGTGTCGGGAATCACGTATATTTGCCAAACACGCTGAGATCCTCGTATTTAGGAATACCCGCAAGTGAATTTCGAGTAGCCTATCTTGAAGATATGGTTGAAATATATTAGCGAAATAACGCGCTATAAGCTTAAAAAAAGCCACATTGACATTTTTTTGTTAGTCAAGTTGGACGGAGTAAACGGAAGGATTCAATTGCACAAATTTGATAAGTTTTAGGACTTGATTACACTTTTTATAAGTTTTAGGATTTAATTATACTTTCATGATAAGTTTTAAAATTTGCGATGCACTTATCCCATCATAATTAGATATCATTTTCGTTTGTCTTCTTGTTGACTGTTCTGAATCGCAAGATCACAGCGAAAGTTACACTTCAAATGGCAAAAAGAGGAGACATAAGTTTGTAATTTATTAAAGTTTGTACCAATTAATGACAATAGTGATAGATTCAAACTGACTCACAAATTTGTATTTAAAAGTAGGAATTACTAAGGAAAAGTTAATGATTTATAAGATTTTAGAAATGACCTTTGCGTTTAACTTTTTGAAAATATAACTATTATTTAATAATGATCAATCTGAATATTCAAAAACCTACGCATGTGAACTCTTAATTTTACTTCAAATCATTGGAAAAGTTTTTTTTTTTTGTTTTTTCTATAGAATTTTGTGATGTTCAAATACATTTTACCAAATCATCCTTTACAGAATAAGAGAAAAACTCCATATGACTAGACACGTCACAGCAATATAGAATAATTTAAAATTCAAACGCGACATACTAAGTTATTATAAAAGGTTTGATGATTTCATTAAAAAATATTATGCCGTTTCATGTCGTTTTCAGCGTAAGGGGAAAATTATCAAAAAAGTTCTAAACCTATTGCACTTTTGCTAATTCAATCATAAATATTTTAATTAAGCCAATTAAGTTTTAAATATTTTTCCATTTTGCCAATTGAGTTCATTCGGCAAATTTTTGTTGGAAATTGATGACGTAGACATCGGCCTTCTTATGTGGCATGGCCGATGCTGATGTGGACAAATTTTTTCATGACCTATACAAGGAAAAAGCTCCCTATGACTCAACATGTCACAACGATATAGAATAATCTATTACACAAATGAAATGGAAAATTCAAATGCAACATGCTAAGTTGTTATAAAAGGTTTGATGATTTTATGAAAAAATACTGTGCCATTTCATGTTATTTTACAGTGTATGGAAAAAATTGTCCAAAAAGTTTAAAACCTATTACACTTTTATCAATTCAATCATAAAAAATATTAATTAAGCCAATTGAGTTTTAAACATTTTCGCGTTTTGCCAATTGAGTCCATTCTGTGAATTTTGTCCAAAAATTGCTGACGTGGATATCGACCTTCCTATATGACACGGTTGGTGTTGATGTGGACAAATTTTTTCACGACCCATACGAGGAAAAAGCTCCATATGACTCAACACATCACAACTTACAAAAATGAAATTTCATAAAAGGTTTGATGATTTCATGAAAAAATATTATGCCATTTTATGTTTTTTTTTCTCAATATAGGGGAAAATTGTCCAAAAAGTTGAACCACTTATTACATTTTTGTCAATTTAGTCATAATTTTTTTTTAACTATGCCAACTGAGTTTTAAACATTTTTATATTTTGCCAATTGAGCCCACCGACTAATTTTTGCCGAAAATCGTTGATGTAGACGTCGACCATCTGCCGGCCGCCTTAAGTGACACAACTGGCGTTGACGTAAAGCATTCGAGTCAGAGGCATGGCTATTGCAGAAAATCTTTCTACAAATCGTCTATAATAGCCTGCCAATCCAAAGAAACTTCAAACCTCTGTCACTGTTGTTGGTCTCGGCCAGTTTATCACGGCTTCGATCTTAGTCAGGTCCACGGAAATCCGTTTACTAGAAATCATATGAGCTAAGAAAGCTACACGAGTTAGCCAAAACTCACACTTATTGAACTTGGCGTACAGCTCGTATTCTTGTAGGGTCTAAAGTATCGTCCTTAAGTGTCGTTCATGCTCCTCTAAACTTCTTGAGTACACCAAGATGTCGTCGATAAACACAATCACAAACTGATCTAGATACTTTTTGAACACTCGGTTCACTAAATCCATGAAAGCAGCTAGGGCATTGGTCAAACCAAACGGCATTACGGTGAATTCATAATGGCCGTAACGCGTATGAAAAGCCATCTTCGATATATCCTCCTTCTTAATCCTCAACTGATGGTAACCTATCCTTAGGTCAATTTTGGAAAATATCGACGTTCCCGGTAACTGATCAAACAAGTCATTAATCCTTGGCAACGAATACTTGTTCTTGATCGTTACCTGGTTAAGTTGCCGATAGTCGATGCAAAGGCGCAACAAACCATCCTTCTTCTTTACGAACAGAATTGGTGCTCTCCAAGGCGATGCACTAGGACGCATAAATCCTTTGTCTAACAACTCCTGCATCTACACCTTTAGTTCCTTTAACTCTGATAGCACCATACGATAATGAACTTTAGAAATTGGCTCCGTCTCAAGGGCCAACTAAATCACGAACTCGATCTCGATCTCCCTTTCTAGGGGCAAACCGCGTAATTCCTCGGGAAACACGTAAGAAAACTCTTACACCATGGTGATGTCCTCCATCTTTGGCTCCTCGACTGACGTATCCACTACGGTTGCCAAATAACCTTAGCAACCCACCTCTAACAACCGGGTTGCCTTAAGCGACGAGATTAAGGTAATCGAGGGTCCTCTTCAACTTCCAATAAACTCGAAACTTTCACCCGCTAACGGGTTCAACTTAATTGATTTACAATAACAGTCTACAGTAGCTCGTTGCTTGGTGAGCCAATCAAATCTATCATTTCCTCTCGCTCACCAATAATTAACTTGCAACCAGGACACCCTATCGCAGACAATACTTTATCCTTTAACAAGGTAGACATACTAATGACTGCCCCAACGGTTTTGGATTCAATGCTACTAACTTAACGAATTTTTCAGCAATAAATGAATGCGTGGTTCCAGGGTCAAATAAAGTATAAGCAACATGGTCGTTCAGCGAGACTGTACCTGTAACCACGTTCTATGAGTCCTCCGCCTCCCTTTGGGTGACAGCATACACCCTTCCTTATATCGGAGGCTTGCTTAAAATACCATGATGTGCGTTCTGCGACGCACTCCCTCTTGGTTGCCTTATCTATCTACGGTAGTGACACATGTGCTCCCATGGGCCTGCGCGGACAGTCCTTGATCTGGTGGCCGTGCTGGCGACATCCATAACAAGCTCCCGTCCTAGCAAAGCATGGGGTTGATCCATGCTTCCTACCACAAAAACGGCACACACCATTCGAGTTGGGTGCCAGCTTTTCAATCCCACCCTTTCGGTTAGGAGGAATGGAATATCTTTCTCTTATCATCGGCCTTTTCCCGAACCGGTTACTATCTATGTTAGGCACGAACCGCGACCAGATGTGGCGACTCACTCGTTCAGATTCCTCTCGATCAGCTGGGCCCTCTCATACAACTCATTGTAGTCTTTGAGATTCAGCGGCACCAGCGGGTCCTTGATCTCTGGTCTCAGACCATCTCTGAACCTCCTCGCTCTATCCACCGGGTCTTTAATCAGCCTCGGTGCATACTTGGACAACTCTACAAATTTCGCCTTGTATTGGTCCTCTAACATATGGTTTTGACAAAGACGCTAGAACTCAGCCATTTTCTACTCTCTGGCGCAATCTGAAAAGTACTTCCCGTAGAAGACCTCCATGAAGGCATTCCACTCCGGAACCGTACCTTCGGAAACACTCTCCCATTGGTGACTTCCCACAAAGTGCTCGCATTACTCTGCAACTAGTAGACCGCCAAGACTACCTTGTCTTCCTTAGAGCACTTAAGTAGTGCGAAAACCTTTTCTAGCTCTCGGATCTAGAGGGTTGTAGCCTCGGATCGCTTGCTCTAGAGAACCTCGACGGATTTAGCTTTAGGAACTGCTCCACCAATTTGTGCATCGACCGCTCACCATTCCCATTTCCTAGTGGGACTTTAGCAGGTGTGGCGGTAACAACGGTAACGGCATTAGTGGCAGCAGTGACGGCGACGGTAGCAACAACTTGGTTCTAAGCCTACTAACCAATCATATTCCCTAGGGTCTCTAACGCCTGCACGATCCCATCTATCCTAGGATCGCATGGTGCTCATATCCTAGTACCAGCCTGAGGCGGTACTCTTTCCCTCGCGCTAGCCTGAGCCGGTGCTCTACCTTGGGCACCGATCCGAGTCGGTGTCCTACCTCGAGTACCAGTCGAAACTATTGGAGAAAACTCCTATTAGATTTTGAAGCTGATAAAACTTCTCTAGTTCTATTCTTATTTTCATTCTTAGGAATACGAGACTTATGTGTAACACTTTTAAAGTCTATCTTACATCAGAAGTTTGTTCCATTCTGACGAAGATCCAGACTGAACGCAAGTGAAGAATGAAGATATAATCAAACTCAAGATTATTTTTCTTCTTCAAGGCTTCAGTACGAACAGGATATATATGGCTTTCTGGATGGAAATCTTACTTACCTTCTTTGGATATTATTATCAAATTCAATCAAGAATGGTAATATCATTTTGGAAGGCAAGTTTATTTGGAAAGAATCTACTTATGGAAACCTAGATCCTAATTGTATAGGCGACTAGGATCATCGGACTTTCATTTCAATCTTTAATCGGCTCGAGATCTTCTTAATTGATTCTGTCCAACGGGATGATTAGAAGAACTTCTCTGGAAAGTGCCAACGGTCGAGAAGGCATAGAGGAGTATTTAAGGAGGTTTCTCAAGTCATTCAAAAGTGTTCGTGAAAGAAGAATTCCAAATTCTGAAGCTTCCAAATTACTTATTCTTCCTCCTATAGTGCTCAAATTTGTATTCGAAGAAGAGAGAAACTCTAGAGAATGACTTTGTGAGAGCAGTAGAATCTCTTCACTGAAAAGTCAAGATCATAAGCCTATAACACTCTTTTTCGATTCATAGTGAAAACTAGCCAGAAGCCGTCAGCGTGGAGAGTGGACGTAGACTTAATCTAAGCCGAACCACTATAAATCTTGTGCTCATTTTCTCTTCCATGAACTCATTTATTTTATCAGTTGTTATATCTTTATGTGTTTTGAAATAGTTGTTAAATGAATTTGTCTTCAAAGTCCGTTGTTCATCAGACTTAGTTTAAAAGTAAAAGTATTTTTATTGCATTTTGCAAAATCTGTTTTCACACCTATTCACCCCCCTTAGGTGTTTATACTAGCACTTTCGATTGGTATCAGAGCTTGTGTGCTTATTTTGTTAAAGTGTTTTTACTTCTAAGCTAAAGATCCTCTATGGCTAGTATTCTGGCTCTAGGATTCGTTGAAGGACAAAGTAACACCAGACCTCCTTATTTCGATGGAAATGAGTACAATGTGGGAAGAACAAAATGAAGGCATTTCTCATATCCAGAGATCCTCTGGAGTGGGATGTTGTTGAAAAATGAATCAATCCAAAGGCAACAACAACTCCAGGGAAAGAAGTGATTGAGAAAGCAGCTGATGAATCCACACAAGCCAAAATTATTAGGAGACAGGCACTTGATGCAAAAGCAATTTACTCTTTATACTGTGCTTTGTCTCCCACTGAATATAACCGAATTTCTTTTTGTGAAACATCAAAAGAAGTTTGGGACAGACTACATGTTACCTATGAAGGGACTGACCGTGTGAATGAAACAAAAATAAACATCCTGCTTGGACAATATGAAGCATTCAAAATGAAGCTTGGAGAATGTGTCTTTGATATGTTCAGTCGCTTTACAAAAATTGTAAATGGCCTGACTTATCGAGGTCAACCAATTTCTAGACCAATGAAAGTCAACAAACTACTGCATGGACTTTCAAATGACTAGAATCATGTGAAGACTTCAATCAAAGAAACTCAGAGGATCATGCCTCTATCAATTGACGAACTGATAGGCACACTTCAGTCGTATGAAGTGGAACAAATCAATGATGAGGAAGATCCAAAAGGTAAGAAATCGATTGCATTACAGTCTAACATTGACTCTGATGATACAGATTCTGAAGATCATATTGATGATGAAGAACTGGCCCTTATGATAAAGAAATTTAGAAGACTAAATAGAAAAAGTACAAGGTTCAAATGGAAGAAGTAAAGCATACAAAATTCCTAGAAGAAACCAACAAAAGAAGTTGAAACTAGCAGAGATGTAATATGCTTCGAGTGTAAGAAAAATGGGCATATCAGACTAAACTGTCCCTTGTTGAAACAGAAGAAAGCGAAGTTTGAGAAATAAAAAAAGGCTCTTAAAGCAGAAACTTAGAGAGACACTGAATGTGAAGAAAGTGAAGAAGAATTTGCAAACATATGTTTAATGGCTCACTCAGAGTCAGACTCAGAATCATAGATGAATACTGATTCAAATTCTGACAAAGAAATCAAGGTTAGTCACTCTGAAATTCTTAGATAGATGAACTTTGCCTCAATCTCAAATACTCTCTTAAAAGGATTTTCGAACTGAAAAAAGGAAAATTATAAGCTCAAGCAACAGGAAGTTTCTTGGAAGGAAAAGTTTGAAAGTCTGAAAAAGAAGCTTCAACGATTTGAAAGAATATAATGATTCTCTTTCAAAAGAAAATGTTGTTTTAAAAAGAGAGATTTCAGATATTTCAAAAAGATTTTCAAAAGGATCAGAAAAATTAGAGAAAATTCTTACAGCTCAATACCCTATTTTAACAAGTCTGGTTTGAGTATAAATAATGAAACTATTCCTTTAATTGATTTTCCTAAAGTAAAAGAGAGACTTAAACAAAAACCTACAAAGACATTTTATAAAAATCATTTTCAAAAAGTGTTTGTAAAACCTATTAGCCGAAGTACTCTCAAATGTTCTAAGTGTAACAGCTCAAAACATTATGAAAATGATTGTCCCAAGGTTTGGAGACCAGTTAAGAAAGATTGGGCAAAAACTGTTTTTAACACTAACACCCCTAGACCCAAGAAAATCTGGGTACTAAAGAAAGTTTGAGTTCTTCTTCCGATTGCAAGTCACTATTAAAAGAAAAATCAAATGGTACTTGGATAGTGACTGTTCTAGGCATATGATAGGAGACTCAAGTTGTTTTGTAAAACTTGACAGACTAAAAGGAGGAAAAGTTTCTTTTGGTGGAAACGGCAAATGGAAGATTATAGGATGCGAAACGGTGAAGATTAGAAGTCTAACTATCAATAATGTTTCCCTAGTAAAAGGTCTAAAGTATAATCTGTTGAGTATAAGTTAACTTTGTGACATAGGTTTCAAAATTAACTTTCAAAAAGGCATTTGTTCTAGAATAAGTCAAGATTTCTTTCAATCCTTTACTAGGCGAAGGCATGGCAACATATACCTTCTAGATGTAAATTCAGAAAATTCACAGTGCCTTATTTCTATTTAAGATTAAGCAAGTCTCTGGCATCGAAAGCTCACTCATGTAAATATGAAGTAGATTGCCAAAATTTCTTCTAAGAAGCCGGTTCGAGGGCTTCATAATTTGGCTTATCACAAGACTGAGTTATGCACTCCTTGTGTCTTAGGAAAGCAGGTCAGAAGTTCTTTTAAACTAGCAAATCAAGTTTCTACTAGTCGAGTATTACAGCTTCTTCATATGGATCTTTTCGGGCCAATAAGAACTCAAAGTCTTGGTGGGAAGAAATATTGTCTAGTAATCGTGGATGATTATTCACGTTTCACTTGGGTATTATTCTTGGCAAATAAATCTGAAACTTTTCATATTTTTTAAACTTTGTAAAGAAAGTTCAAAACGAGAAAGGTTATACTATCTCTAGCATCAGAACAGATCATGGAGGTGAATTTGAGAATCAGGATTTTGCAGACTTCTGTGATGAATCTAGTTTTCAGCATGTTTTCTCCTCTCCATATACTATAGAACAAAATGGGGTTGTGGAAAAAAAAAACAGATCTTTACAGGAGATGGCAAGAACACTATTGATAGAAAATAAAATATCCTCTCGATTTTGGGCAGAAGTAGTTTCTATTGCCTGTAATATCATCAACAGGGTATTTCTAAGGCCTATCCTAGAGAAGACTGCCTATGAAATATATAAAGGAAAGAAGCCAAATGTTTCTTATTTTCACGTTTTTGGCTGTAAGTGCTTTATTTTGAAGAATGCGAATGATCATTTTGGAAAATTCAAGGAAAGATCGGATGAAGGAATTTTTCTTGGCTATTCAATGTCAAGCAAAACTTATAGGGTCTTTAACAAGAAGACTCAATCTGTAGAAGAATCTATGAACGTCAGGTTTCAGGATTATGTGCAGAATCAACCAGATCAGATTTAATTTGAAGAGTCTGAACCAGTTCCAGACTTAACAAAGTCTATTTCCCCCAAAGAGGTTTAACCTTCTGAAGTACAGCAACAAGCAGAACAAGAAGATTCAAATGAAACAGGGATCAACAGATTCTCAAATCAAATAGCAACTGGAAGCATAAGTCAAGTCATCCCAAAGAACTCATCTTTAGCAAAATTGATGAAGGAATCCGCACCAGATCCAAAAGAAAAGAAGACTCCAATGCATTAGCACTTGTTTCTGAAATAGAACCAAAAGGAGTAGAAGAAGTATTGTTTGATGAAAGCTGGATAGAAGCTATGCAGGAAGAACTTAGACAATTTAGTATCAATGATGTGTGTGAGCTGATTCCAAAACCCAAAAGCAAATATATTATTGGAACAAAATGGGTTTTCAGAAATAAGATGGATGAGAAAGGTAAAGTAATTAGAAACAAAGCAAGGCTTGTGGCAAAAGGATACATACAAGAAGAATTGATAGATTATGACGAGACCTATGCACCAGTAGTAAGGTTAGACTCACATTCAGTTCATAATTTACTTGCTTTTGCCTATTTTCAAAATTTCAAGTTATTCCAGATGGATGTCAAAAGTGCATTCCTCAATGGATTTATACAAGAAGAAGTTTATGTAGAACAACCACTAGGATTTGAAGATCCAAGAAAACCAGACTCTCTCTACAGACTGAAAAAGGCGTTGTATGGTCTGAAGCAGGCACCACGAGCTTGGTATGACAGGTTGAGTAAGTTTCTAGCTGAGAATGGCTTTGAGAAAGGAAAAGTTGATACTACTTTGATTATAAAAAGAGAATGAAATGATTTTCTACTTGTACAGACTTATGTAGATGATATAATCTTTGGTTCTCCTAACGAAAGTCTTTGCAAGAAATTTTCAAGATCTATGTAGGATGAATTTGAGATGAGCATGATGGATGAATTGACTTTCTTTTTGGGACTACAAGTCAGACAATCAAAAAAAGGTATATTCATTCACCATGAGAAATATGCCAAAAATCTTATCAAGAAATTTGGATTGGAAAATTTCAAGAGGACAAAAACTCTTATGTCAAGTTCATCAAAACTGGACAAGGATGAAGAAAGGAAGAAAGTAGATCAAAAGTTATACAGAAGCATGATTGGTTCTCTTCTTTATCTTATTGCCTCTAGACCTAACATTTTATTCAGCTTGTGCATCTGTGCTAGATTCCAATCTAATCCAAAAGAATCTCACTTAAGTGCTGTTAAACGCATCATCAAATATGTTGCGACTTTTCCAAAGCTGGGTCTATGGTATCCAAAAGAGGGGGACTTTACTCTACTTGGTTATTCTGACGCTGATTTAGCCGGTTGTAGAGTCGACAGAAAGAGCACATCTTGCACATGTCAACTGTTGGGACAAATGATGATATCTTGGTTCTCAAGGAAAAAAGTATGGTGGCATTATCAACAGTAGAAGCTGAATATGTTGCTCTTAGGAGTTGTTGTTCTCAAATTCTCTGGATGAGACAACAACTAAGAGACTTTGGAATAGAAGAATCCTACATAGAGATTAGATGCAACAACACAAGTGCTATCAATCTCACCAGAAACCCAATTCTTCATTCTAGAGCAAAACACATAGAGATTCGTCATCATTTTATAAGAGATCATGTCTAGAATGGTGAAATCATGGTTCATTTTATTGATTCAAAGAATCAACTAGCAGACATCTTCACAAAACCTTTAGAGAAGAGCCTATTTGAGTCGATTCGCAGCAAGCTGAATTTTATCTCTCCTCTTGGTTAAAGTCTGAAGTTACTCAAACTCAGAATTTCAACTTGAGAAAGCCACTTCAGTATGTACATTCTCTCCAATCCAGGTATTTTATTTTTAGTTTGAAATTTCTGAACATGTTTGATTATATTCGAATCATCGCTTGCCTATTTTATTTTTAGAAATTACTATTTTCTTGCTAAATTTCGGATTTCAAATATTTGGCAGTTACCTTTTTTAAATTTATTCTAAAAAGGTAGTTTTTGGTGTGACGTTTCATTTACTCCTTTTCGATTTCTTTAAATACCTCAAAACATTTCTTTCGAGCATAGCTTTTCAAAACCCTAATACCGAATCATCTCTTCTCCATCAACTTTTACTCTCAAAATTTCTCTACAAGTTCCTCTCTTTCTTTTACTCGAATATGTCGACGAAATCCTCCAAGTCTGCATCAATGTCACACCAGAGAAAATCCTCTCATATAGCAAGTTAGGGTCCTCGAAGTATGCTAGAAGGACCAACTCACTTCGATCTTACTAGTGAAGACTCTCCGCAAAACTCTCTTCATCAATCTGTAGATGAGGAAGTTGAACAAGAAGCGGTTCCTCTCAGAGTAATGACGCCTAAGGTACTCTTCAAGCATTACACATTTTTGAAATAGGGAGGAAGTCCAATGAGTTTTATCACCAGTTTCCTAAAAGATAATGCGTACAGGAACGAGACCTTGTTTTTGAAAACAATGGAAAGACTAGGAGTAGTGCCAAAAGGAGCGGCTGAAAAGGCGTTTGTGAACTTTCCTTCTAATCCTCATTTTGGTCAAAAAGTCAGACTGAGAACAAAGATGATGATGAACGAATTTTACAAATTTCCAACCCCGCATGGGTGTGGTTGCTAAGGTCCTTGGACAAAGAACGAGATTGTTTCGTTCAAAAGAGCATAAGAGGGTTTATGCCCAAATGCTTAACAAAGGAGTGATAAACCCACGCACAATGGACTTTCATTTCCTTGACTCCATAAAGGTTAACTTGAGGGAAAGGTTAGCCAATCTTCAACTTGAAAAGTTTTATGTTGAGACAGCAGTAGCGTATCGTGAATTGACAGTGTATTTTTACTCCAATCTGTATTTCTTGGATCAGACTCACATTCAGTTCACTATTTGTGATAAAGCGTTTGTTGTGGATGTGAATATTCGGGCTGATATTCTGGGAGTTGAACGTAGTGGTTTTCTACCAATCAATGTCTCCATAAGTCAAGCCACTTGATTTCTAGTGAAGGATAGACTGTCGAGTGGGAGTATCACATACTCTCGTTTGCCAGCATCAAACTTTCTGCTGCACAAGATTGTCATTAATTGCATCAGACCTAAAGTTGCCTCCAAGATTGATGTCTCTCGATTTGAAGCAAAAATTATGTGGGCTATTTGCAATGGAATTCATTTTTCTCTGCCACACACTATCTTCTTGCATATGTACAGGACTGTGATGAAAGAAAAAAGACAATTGCCTTACTCTGCCTTGATCACAAAATTGTTCCGATACTTTCAAATCCAGTTTCCCTCTCAACTTTGTTCAAGAACTGTCAGTCCTATGGAGATAGGAATGAAGATGATCTCCAAAATGAGGCTAACAAATCTGTCTAAGGCTTTGGAGCATTTGAAGAAGGAATCATCCAGCATAATGAAAGAAGGATCTACTATTGCAAGGAAGCAAAATGGCAAAGATATTGTCCAAAAGACTTCAAAGAAAAAGAAGTCTACCCTCCTGATGGACGAAGAAAAGGAGGATGATCTAACAATTTCTGCACTTGCCTTGCGAAATCTTCAAGGTTCTGTTGATTTTGAAGAAACAAAAGAAGAGGATAGAAAACAAGAAGCAAAGGAAGAGAGTGATGTAGAAAAGAAGAATGAAGATGTTGATTCTGAAGCGACAAAAGAAGAGGAAAGAGAACGAGAAAAGAGGAAGCGAGTGATGCTAAAAGATTAGCTGAAAAGGAGAATGAAGATGAAGATTCTGAAGGAGACACTGGTGCAATACCAGTATCGGATGACTTTGCAGACAATAGGGAAAATGTTGCATCTGAATGAGAAGAGACTGTACAAGAAAAGAGATCTAGTGTTGGGAAGGAACATGTACAAGAAGATGAGGTCTCCTCTCCACCTACAGGCACCAAAGCAGGGGGAGATGTTGAGAAAACTCCTCTAATTGCACCTACTGCTAGTGATGGCATTAATAGATCTCCTGTAGACGCTGAAGATGTTTTCGCATCTCATTTCCCTAAAGTTGATGCAGAAACTCTAAGTCGGGGTATGAAACAACCTGCCCACGATCAAGTTGTTTTTCCCTCATTTTTGAATACTCCACAAACTCATTTCACTTAAGCTAGTGCTCAAACAGAACCTGATGCAAACTATCCAAGGATAGTAGAGCTCCTTTTGGAGTTAAAAGCACAGCAATATGCAATGGAGGTTGAAATTCAAAATCTACATATTGCCTTATGGTCTACCTCGAATTTTCTAACTGGCAAAGTACAGTCTCTTGATACTCAAGTTCAGATGCTGAATCAACAAGTTTTACAAAATGTTGCCAGAGTAGAGAGTGTCTATCATCAGTGCCAAGAGAAGCTTGAGGAGGCAATGCAGTCGCTGGAGGATTTTCGACTTGTTCGTGTTCCAAGACAACCCTGAATGACTTCATCTCTTTTTATCCATTTTATTCACACTTTTTATTCTAACTTTCTCTTTCTTTTTGCTGTTGACAAAAATGGGAAGAAAATAGAGCAGATTTAAAAGTTCATGTTTGTTTAAACATTGGTAGTGTTAACTTTTGAACTTGAACTTGGTAGTGTTAACTTCTGTGAATGTTTATGTTTTGTAGTCAACCTTTGTGATTGTGAATTTGGATTGAATTTTTGTGGTTTTGTGGTCCTGTAACTCTTGAACTCTAAATTGTCAAGACTAATGTGTTTTTGGTGGATGCAGATTCAATCTCATTCAGTTCTAATAATATGTTCTTATTATAAGATATCATGTGCTGCTAAAGTATTATTTTGCAGGATATAAGTGTTAAATCTACAATAAAGTTTTGTCACCATAAAAAAATGGGGAGATTATTGGAGAAAACTCCTATTAGATTTTGAAGCTAACAAAACTTCTCTAGTTCTATTCTTATTTTCATTCTGAGGAATACGAGACTTCTGTGTAACACTTTCAAAGTCTATCTTACATCAGAAGTCTACTCCATTCTGACGAAGATCCAGACTGAACGCAAGTGAAGAACGAAGATATAATCAAACTCAAGATTATTTTTCTTCCTTCAAGGCTTCAGTACGAACAAGATATATATGGCTTCCTGGATGAAAATCTTACTTACCTTCTTTGGATATTATTATCAAATTCAATCAAGAACGGTAATATCATTTTGGAAAGTAAGTTTATTTGGAAAGAATCTACTTATGGAAACCTAGATCATGATTATATGGGTGACTAGGATCATTGGACTTTCATCTCAATCTTTAATCGGCTCGAGATCTCCTTAATTGATTCTGTCCAACGGGATGATTGGAAGAATTTCTCTAGAAAGTGCCAACGGTCGAGAAGGCATAGAGGAGTATTTAAGGAGGTTTCTCAAGTCATTTGAAAGTGTGCGTGAAAGAAGAATTCCAAAGTCTGAAGCTTCCAAATTACTTATTCTTCCTCCTATAGTGCTCAAATTTGTATTCGAAGAAGAGAGAAACTCTAAATAGTGACTTTGTGAGAGCAGTAGAATCTCTTCACTGAAAAGTCAAGATCATAAGGCTATAACACTCTTTTTCGATTCATAGTGAAAACCAGCCAGAAGGTTGTCAGCGTGGAGAGTGGACGTAGGCTTAATCTAAACCGAACCACTAAAAATCTTGTGCTCATTTTTCTTCCCTGAACTCTTTTATTTTATCAGTTGCGATATCTTTCAGTGTTTCAAAATAGTTGTTAAAGTCTGAATTCATCTTCAAAGTCTGTTGTTTATCAGACTCGGTTTAAAAGTAAAAGTATTTTTACTACATTTCGCAAAATATGTTTTCACATCTATTCACCCTGCCTAGACGGCATTCCACAAAGGAGCTTCGTCCCGAAATCCATCTGCGAATGGCATCCCATTAACTTGGGGGCATCCGAACTTAATCAGGCGTCATCCCGCGTAAACACATTAGGACGGGTTCCACTTAGTGACCATGCAAGTACGTCATCAATCAAACCCATTTCTTATCTTCCGTCAATTAGCCCAAAACACCAAAATTCCTCTTCAAATAATAAACCTTGCTATCCTTTTTTTTTTTTAACTTTCTGAAATAAATTCGTAGGTACTCACGTACTCAAAATTAATCCATCAAACTTTGCACACACCTAGTTTAAAACCTCATTGTTTTATTGAGCAAATAAATTTTGGTGTCCAAATTCGACACCTAAATTTTCTTTCTATTTAAATGCCCATAAAACAGTCTTTTGCAATAATAATGGATAATTATCATAAAATAACCAATCACATAATATTGCATGTCCAGCACTCAAATTCATGCATAATTTCATCCAAGAAAACGAGCGTAAAATTCTACAAAACGGCTCATTCGTCACTAATTACACTAATTACGATTAATTAAGTAAATCGCGATTAATTAAGAAAATTGCGATTAATTAAATTAAACCAACTTAATTAATCTAACCATGATTAATTAACTTAACCATGGTTAACTAACTTAACCAAACTAGTTAACACTAATCCATCTTAGCACTAATCTAACCATGATTATCACTAGTCTAAACACCTCCTAAGCACAATTAATGGCCTAACTCACAAGATTACGACGGATGCGGGTTCACGGCGACGCAACGCGACGACGGCGAGGGCGTAGCAACCACAGCTCGGACGAGGCTCAATAGTGGCTGCAGCTGGCCTACAAGCCTTTGGCCAAGGGGAGCTTGGCTCAACTTGGCTGGTCGGGACGGGGGTGGTGTTGCTTGGTGGATGCGGGTGTGAAGCTGGCGGCAGCGGTGGCCACTGACAGTCCTGAACGTGGGACGGGCGGCTGCTAGACACGGAGGCCGCTGGACGAGGCTGTTGGCAGGTTGGTGATGGACAGGCAGTGAGGCGGACGTGGGATGGGCTGCGGTGGAGCTGCGGCTGTGGTGGTGAGTTGGTGTGAAGATGGGAAGCCGCTAGTGTTGGTGGACCAGCTGGAGGTGGTGGATGATGGTGCGGTAAGAAGGGACATGGCTGGATGTGGGGGATGAGTTGCTGGACATGGATGTGCAGAGGAAATTAGGCTAGTGAAGTGGGCGTGAGGCGGTGGAGGCGTGAGGGTGCTGAAGCAATGAAGAAGATGGTGTGGCAAGGAAGAAGATGGTGTGGCAAGGAAGAAAAATGGAGGGGAAATGGGCTAGCGGTGGAACAAAAGAAGAGAGAAAATGAAGAAGGAGCAGAAGAAGAAGATGGGCAGCAAAGGTTCACGCATGAAGGAAGAAAGAGAGAAATGGGGGAGAGAGAGAGAGAGAGAGAGAGAGAGAGAGAGAGAGAGAGAGAGAGAGAACAACCGTCAAGGTAACAACCAATGAGAAACCTAGCAAAATATCTAACCCGTCATCACATTTACCCCAAAGTCTTCATGCCCCTTGTGACATCCCAAATTTTTGATCCCGTTTCCTATTGAATAAATCGGGCATTTCATTGACACGCCTATAAGGCTGTTCTCAGAGCTGATCACTCTCGAGATAACTAGATTATCTGGGAAAGCCATTAAGGAATTTTAAGGCAATAGACTTGAGAATTCACCAGGAATCAATTACTTGACCGTGCTCATTTTTAGAGGTCATTACGATATAGTTAAAAATTGATTAGAGATCAGAGATAGGTCGGTTCGACTGAGATGTGTGACTGATTATGGATGACTCCACTAAATTGAAAAATTCTTGTCGGCCAATACTAGATTGATTTTTCTATCGTTTTGATACCATGTGTCCGTATTTGAATCTTCAAGATTTTCACGACAATCAAGAGTCATCAATGCGTCGAATGGGTTCATTGTAGCTCGAAAAAATCAACCATGGGTCATTTGTATTAAAAATTCTAAAAACTACCCGGTAGCTTAGGTCAAGCTAAAATCGCGTCGAATCAAAATTAACCGCGAATTTGAGTCCGATTTCATAAATTGAAAGTTCTATTATGTCACAATTAATTCTAGGAGTGTCGACTCAATCTCAGAAGATTTTTCTGCAAACCAAGACTTTTTGGAAAAAAGTCGTCCTAGGACCGTTTTTGTCCAGAAAATGTTGGGGATCGTTTTTTATCGCAAATTTGGGATGCGAGTGGAATCAATTGGTGAAGAAAAATATCAACTTGATTATTGACTCGATAATTGAATTTAATGAGGCCGAATTGTGTTAAATCAAGTAAGAACAAGTGTCCAATTGAAGAAGAAAGCAAGCAAATTCGTAGCTCCCCCTTTCCTATGGCTTTTGGACCATCTCAAGGGTTGTAAATTGAGCCCTGGTGGCTGATTTGAGGCCAAGGAAGATAGCTGGTGGTGGTGGATGGTCAAGGGGACCAAGAGGTGGAAGATAAGGCTTGGTGGCTCCCTCTCTCCCTCAAAGCTACCAACCAGCCCTTTTCCCCCCTTGTTTGTGCCATTTTCGGAACCAGCAGCCAAGGAGGAGCCACTGGAGACAGCCGAGCTGCCCCATCCACGCCGCACGCCGCTGAGACCGCCAGACCGCCCGAGTAGTGCCATCCTCGCCCCGCCCGCTGTGCACACGCCCTCCGCCCGCCGTGCCGTTGTCCCCGTCTAGTCGTGCGTCCAACCTTGCCGTTCAGCACCGTGAGGCTCGGCCAGAGCTGTTTGGCCCGCTTCCAACCTCCATAAGTCCCCGCCTAGGCCCGGTTTGGCTCTTTCAACATTCCTCGGTCCATTCCCGCCTTAAATCAGCCTTGTTGCCCTCTGTTTCAGCCCAATACGGCAGCAAACAGAGTGGGTTTCCAGCAGCCTTCAAGGCCTGTTTTGAGGACGTTCCCAACCCCAAAAGTTAGGTCAATGGAGGCCCCATCAAGAAGATGGCAACCCGTGGCGCATTAGTAGAACATGGGCAAATCTATCAACTTCTACGAGTAGCTCATAAAAGAGTCGGCAACCGTCCCTTTCATTGCTCCATTCACATATAGGAAGCCTTCAACCCGAATGTCATAAGCATCTCCCCCGAAAACAGCAACAGGATCATGAATCCGCTCGATCCTGATGAGTTCAGGCGTCAAGGACACATGACCATAGATTTCCTAGCTTACTACCACAAAAAAATCAAGAAGTACCCAGTGGTTAGCCAAGTCGAACCTGGATATCTTTCCAAATGCCTCCTGAATTCCGCTCCATCCAATCACGACACAGAAACCATTCTTTATTGTATAGATACATTGTGCCAGGTTTAACTCATTGGCAAAGTCCCAACTTCTTTGCCTACTTCTTAAGCAGCTTTTGCATCCCTGGGATGCTTGGCGAGATGCTTTGCACCAGGTTTAATGTGGCAGGATTCAACTGGTTCTCATCCTCGCCGCAACTGAGCTCGAAAACCTAGTCATGGACTGGCTTGGGAAATTGGTCAATTTGCCTACACCACTCCTTTTCTCGGGACATGGTAGTGGAGTCATTAAAGAAAATACTTGCGAGCCATTATTTGCATCCTGGCTACTGCAAGAGATAAGATCCTAAGACGACTAGGACATGATTCTATCACAAAGCTCGTCATCTATGGATCCGACCAAACACATTGTTCATTCCAGAAAGCAGCTCAGATGATGGGAATTGACCCTCAGAACTTCCGGGCCATAAAGACGACAAGGTCGACATCCTTTGGTTTGTCTCTAGACGCGTTAAGGGACGCAATCTATTCAGATATTGAAGCGGGACTAATTCCATTATACTTGTGCGCCCCAGTTGGGACAATTTCGATCACAGCAGTGGATCCGCTGACACCTCTGTGCAAAATCACTGACGAATTCAGCATGTGGGTTCATCTAGATGCTGCCTACGCAGGGGCATTTTGCATATGCCCAGAGTACAGGAAATTCATCAATGGGGTTGAGTTTGCAGACTCATTTAGCTTCGATGCCCACAAGTGGTTATTGACCCCTCCTGATTGTTCCTGTCTCTGGCTAAAAGACCCAAGTGCCCAGTAAAGTCCTCATCAAAAGATCCAGAGTACCTCAAGAAAGAGGCAACCGATTCAAAACAAGTGGTGGACTACAACGATTGGCAACTTCCTCTCAGCAGGAGGCTCAGAGCAGTGAAGTTGTGGCTTGTACTGAGAACACATGGAGAACACAACCTGAGAAAGCACATAAGGAACCACTGTGGTTGGCAAAGCTTTTTGGGGAGCTCATGGAGGAAGATGGCCGATCTGAAATTGCTTTCCAGATATGTTTCGGAATGATCTGTTTCAGGAATCGCGCTTCTACAGTATTTGATGACATGACAAATGGTCATGCACTTGAAAACAGACATGGTGAAGCGTGGAAAGCAGAAGAGGTGAACAGGATCAATGCACTTTGCTTCAAGCTATTAATGCTTCGGGTCAAGCCTTCATGATTCATGCTGTGGTCGGAGGCATCTATGCGATACGGCTCTGCGTCGGGGGTGCGCTGGTGAGAGAGACGCACATAGTCATGGCGTGGAAGGTGGTGCAAGAACATGCAAACTCTGTGCTAGCGTCGATGAAGCATGCAAAGAAGTGAGAAAAATGCTCATATCCCATTATTCCATATTGCAACTTAGTCATTTGTACTTGGCAGGGGAAATAATTATCCACTAACTTCGCTATTTCAGAAAAGTCGTGGCCTTCTTATCAAACACAAAAATATCTAAGAAGACTTCAAATACCATTTCCGTTCTAAATTTAAATCGTTAACAACTCCAAGACTAAGCAACGACCACGTGAAAAAACACGACATCTGTAGCTCCAATAACAAACGAGAAATATAAACAAACATAAACCACTCTAGTTCCATAAAATAGAAAGAGTTATAAGTCTTATGAATGACCAACAAAATGAACAAATGAAAGAAAATATTTAGAGAAAAATTGCTCGAGCCAAATACGACAGGTATAGATTGGACTAGGACAGAAAGGAGTGAATATTTTAGTTGTACATTCAATAATCAAAACCTCAATCATGGAATGTTTATTGCTGGGTCAAGCATCAATATGTCAATTTTAACCCTGCCGGTACTAAAGAAGCCGTGCACCATATTCTTCTCAGATTTGCTGCTGCGTTGCATTTAAGTGAGTAAAAAGGAAGATAAGATCAATCTAACTGCAACTTGCTTTCTGTGCATCACATTTAGTTCATCAAGGGTTGAGCAAATAAGTTTTGTTACTTTATCCAAATGATGATTCCAAGAATTACCAATACTCCTTACAAGAACAAGCCCCGCCCCTAAAATGATGAAATCGACTACGATCCCTCACAACAATCTCCCTATCATAAATCTTCGAAATCAGTTTGATTGCCAAATGACAATCAGCACATATCCTCAAATTCTTCACAACCCTAATAGGAGTCCCTGCTCCAGTGTTGACGAGCATGAATGCCACAGCGATCTTCTCGCTGTGATAAGACAAAGCGTTCTCCTTTTCCTCCTCCTCTATATCTGCGAACACGTTTGTGGTGTGAGGGACATAACCTTCCAATTTTAACAACTTTGTGATCTCCGCTAGCTTCAAATATATTGCCTCACTCTGAGGATGAGATTTATCACCTATAGTAAATTCATGAACATTATTGCCCAACTCGACAAGGCTGTGCCCAGGAGCTTTTCTGACTCCTTCATTGGACATTTCCTTCCTCACTTTTTGCACATCCGACCAACGGCGCTCCAAAGCATAGAGATTTGAGAGCAGTACATAGTCCCCACTGTGTTTAGGTTCTAACTGCAAGATTTCGGCTCTTGCAGCCTCTGCCAAGTACAAATTCCCATGTATTGTGCATGCTGCCAATAAGATCCTCCAAATTACTGCATTGGGTCGCAACTCCATATCCTGTATGAATCTGCGTGCTCGCTCAACCAAACCTGCTCGACCCAATAAATCAACCATACAACCATAGTGTTCAATCCTAGGCACAATATGGAATTCCTCTTTCATCCGCCGGAAGTACTCAAAACCCTTGTCAACCAACCCACAGTGGCTACAAGCATACAAGACTCCAACGAAAGTAATCTCCGTCGGAACCAATCCCTCTCTTTCCAGTTCACTGAAAAGCTCAAGTGCTTCTTTACCAAATCCATTAACTGCCAATCCAACAATTAAACACGTCCATGATACCACATTCTTCTCACACATCTCATTGAACAATCTTTGGGCCTCCCTTATGCTGCCACACTTTGCATAGAGGTCCAAAAGGGTGTTATTAACATGCATATTCTCAGTCAGACCCACCTTTGTCAAATACACATGTATCCTCCGGCCCAATGCCAAAGCACCAAGCTCCGCACAAGCAGTGATCAAGCCGACCATGGTAAACCCATCCGGCTCAACGAACCCCAATTCCATGTCTCTGAAAAGTGTCAAAGCCTCATTAGGTCTCCCATTTAGCGCAAACCCTTTAATCACAGTATTCCAAGCCACAAGGTCTCTTTCAGGCATTAATACAAACATCTTGTGCGCGCTCTCAGCGTCACCACATGAAGCATACATATGGACCAAAGTGTTCTGGACGTAGATCAACGACTCGAACCCATTTTTTATACAACCAGAATGCACCTGCTCACCTTCCTTCAAGTCCGTTGACTTAGCAATGGCTTTTAGAAGAAACGGGTAAGTGTGCGTGTCTGGTTCGACACCAGACGCCCGCAACCTGCGGTACAACCGGGTCGCCGGCCGCGGATCCTCGCTCTCGGCGAAGCCTCTGATCAAGGTGTTCCAAGCGAAGATACTGGGGCACCGAATTTGATCAAACACCCGGTGGGCATACCCCATGGGCCCAGAGGAGCACACGATCTTGAGGACGAGGTGCTTCCCGAGGTCCGGGTCGGCGAGCGGAGCGCCACGTCGGACGCAGAACGCGTGTATCTGCTTCACCTCGCGTATGGAGGAGGCGCGGGATTGGAAGAGCGCGACGCACTGGTCGGTGATGGAAGGTCTGGGAGCCTCCGAACATGGCGGCGAGGTGGTCGTCAGGAAACAGTAGGACCTGGTTGCTGGGCGAGGACGTGAAGTCCGCGATGTAGAGAATGCAGCAGACAAGAGGCTCGAACGCGAGGGACGCTTAGAGCGCATGAGATGATGCTCGTCGCATCGGCGAAAAACCGAGCAATTTGCTGCTACTGTACGCTCTCAGTTTCTGTCCGAGCCCGTCGACGGCTTGCTGAAGGCCCGCGGCACGCACGGGATCTTCCGTTCCGTTGCAAACTCTTTGTCACGGGAAATTCTTGTCCGAACTAATGACCACTCGAGCGATCCATCACAAGTCACGACCGCTGATTATGCGGTGCTTTCGCGGCCCATGACTAATGGTTGGGGACAATCATACATAATATGAGGTGATCTTTGCATTTTAGCCTAATTTACTATATCGTTCTTAGATTTTTAATTTGTTCAATATAGTTCTTGAATTGTCGATACATAATCAATCTAATCCCTAACTTGGATAAAAATGTCCGATATCGTCTTAAAATTGAAGACTACATCGAACATATTAAAAATTTATGGACCGTTTCTGTCATTTTCCCTATGGTTATGACAAACTCGATTCACTGCATTCAAATCCACATATATGTTTCTAGTTTAATTTTCAAAAAAAAAAAAAAAAAAAAAAAAAAAAAAAAGAGGACCAGTACATTTCTATTATTCCACGGTTTTCATTTAATCTTGCGCCATTCCAAGATTATTTTAAAATCTCTTTTGTAGAACATAAGATGGTATAGATTTACATGTAATGTTCACTGAATATCCTAATTCTATATATATCTTAAAGTGAATGGGTGGAAAATAGTATATGGGTGATGTGGCTTAGTCCCCAATTTTTTCATGTTTTTTTCTTCTTCTGTTTTTTTTTTTTTTTTTTTTTTTGAGAGCTAGAAGGCGTGTTTTCTTTTGTAGTTTTGTCTTTCTTTTTTCTGAAATTAGATATGGTAAGTGATTTTCAAGATTTTTTTTTTTGTTAATTTCGGTCAAAAGATTGATTCAATAAAAATGATCAAATAATTGATCGTGATTGATTATACAAAACAATTTTAAAATTATTATTGTTTGGCACTCTCAAGTCTTAGTTGGACAAGTATATAAATCAAATCTAAGAGTTTATTTAATCTAACCAAAAACGACACTGTACACACGGTATGGGATTATAATACAAAAAAAAAATCATTCTTTTTAATCAACGTTGACTTTTGAAATATAAAAAGAAAAGAAACATTATACATGAAAACTGAATTTTTAGCTAGCAGGTTCAAACATTAAAAGTTAGATGATTCATTCACTCTTTGAAGAAAAAGGGATAACTCCCTTACTCGAGCATTATGGTCAATCTAAGTAATGAACAATTTGTTTACTTTATTTCAAAACTTAATGTGAACTTACTTTGATCCTCATTTACGCTCATAATCAGTGAATCTATCTATTGTAGATGAGATATATGGACTTCTCTGGATATTTCTAATCTTTCGTAGTAGAATAGTCAGAATTATTGTTGGTAATTTGAATGAGAGTGTTCATGAAACGCCATTGTTCTCTTACTATTAGATCTTAAAAGGGTTAATATCTTGGAAAACCCCAAACTGGTATATCTGTGACAAATTTATCCCAAACTAATTTTTTGACCATAAAAAACCTCAAACCGATACACATTTGACAAATTTACCCCAAATTGATATATTTGTGACAAATTTACCTTATGTTAGTTTTCGTTAAATTTTACTGTCAAATTACTAAGTTAAATGATAGGTGACAATTGATTTGTATACCGGTTTGGAATTTTACTCTCAATTTGTCACAGTTATACAATTTTTGTAATTTTTTATGGTATTAATCCAATTTAATGGTGGGTATACCAGTTTAGTATTTTTAGCTGTCAAATAAATTAGTTTCGGATAAATTTGTCAAAGAGATACCAGTTTGATATTTTTTTATGATCAGTTGGGGTAAATTTGTCATAAGTGTACCAATTTAGGATTTTTCATGGTCAAAAAATTAGTTTTTGGTAAATTTGTCACACATGTACCAGTTTGAGGTTTTTCGGCGTGTTAACACATCTTAAAATGATACAAGTGAAATAGATGTGTTCAAGTGGTCCAAGCAATTCCATTTCAATTGCTTAATCTTGATTTACTTTTTAAATTATTTTAGAGTGATATAGTATTGAATTAAACAACTAAAGTTGGGCCTCACAAGATAAAGAGTATGCTTCTTAATTATTTATCAATATTACCTGAATTTTGAAATATTATAATTTATTATTTAATTTATCATCTCTTTCCATATCACGTAAATCACCTAGGCTCAACTCCAGTTTATATATATAAAAGTGAATAGGATGGGAACAGTGAAAGAGTGATGTGCCCTCTTAAATTATTTTCCCATTATATGTTTTATTTTATCCAACATGTCACATGCTTCATTCTTTTACAATTCCTACTTTCTACCCAACTTATTAGAAGTCAAAATGTTTATGTATTACTTAAAATAATTTTCTATAATAGAAGGGTTATGTTTCTACTTGATTACTAATGTTTATGTTATTAATGTAATTATTTGCTTAATTTATTTTAGGAAAAAATCCAAATAAGAACCTGAACTGTCCTCATTTTCTTAAATAAGGGTTCAAAGCGAACTATATTTCAAATAAGAGCCTAAAATAGTTAAATTATTTTAAATAAGGGTCTGAAATGGCCAAATAGTCTCAAATGAAGGCCTTTGGCCAGTTGGTAACTATTCTGATCATTGGAGAAAATGTATTTTGGACAAAAAATTGTAAGCATATATTTTTTTCCATTTTTTCTTTTTTCTTTTTCTCTTTTTCCTCTTCCCTCCCTCAGCCATGTCGTTGATGGCCGACGGGGATCGCCCTCACCTAGGCTAGCGATGGCCACCCTCACACGACGCTGGCAAGGGCGACCTTGGCCAAATCTGGTGAAGAGCGCCCTCACCCGACACCGGTAGGGGTTGCCCTTGCCAGCCCAGGCAAGGGCGACCATCGCCCAAGCACTAGTGAGGGTGGCCCTCACCTGAGTCCGGGGACCTCCACCATGGCTAGCGAAGGGAAAGGGGAAAAAGAAGAAAACAAAAAAGAAAACAAAAGAATTAATAGAAAAATAAATTAAAAGGCAAAATTGCCTTTTCAATTTGAGAGGTTAGGCATTTTTTAAAACTAATATAACCACTTTAGTTCTTTATTTGAAAGACTTCACTTTAGACGGGGTAAGTATACTAGAAGTGCCAAAAGTTTCATACAGTACTCACTTTAATGCCAAAAGTTTATTTTGAATCACTTAAATGTCAACAATTTTGAAAAATGATCATTTCAATGCCAACGCCAATCCGGTTGGCTGGAAATCCGACGTGATACTTTTTTTTATTAATTTTTTAAGCCAATGTGGCTCACCAGAGATTACAATTAGCATTAATTGTCTAAAACGACGTTGTTTATATGTTTACCCCAATTATAAACCATAATTTTATTTGCAATTTAAGGTTTTTGTCCAAATTAGGTTTTCCCCTTTTCAATTTATTAAAGATTAAAGAAAGAAAGTGGAAGATGATGACGGATGAAGATGATGAAGGTGGTTGCTTCAGTTGTGATCATGCTTCATCGCCACTATCATTGTCTTAGGGGGGAGAGAAGCTCCGCCGCCCCTGTCATTGTCGTGGGGGGCAAGAAGCTCCATCGCCGCACCATCGTAACTGAGTGGTCTTGCTTGCCTCTATCTTGAAAATGCTCAAATTTGGAACCTTAAGCTATTAAGAACAAGATATCCCAACTCGCACGCCAAATCGAGCTCAAAGCCCAAGCTTTCGGTGTCTATACTAGATCAGTGGGAGGACAAAGAGGAACAAGTGAAGGTTTTGACCAAGCTCGAGGAAAGACACCAAGGCTTCGATGGAGATTACCAAGACGTGATCAAAAGGCTTCCTCAAGCTAATCTCTCTCTCTCTCTCTTCTTGGCTTCGATTCGGTTCAAGCATTCTTCAACCTCCCTCCTTTCTTCTTTCCCTCTCTTTTTCCTTCTCTCTACAAGTTTTCTTGAAAAATGGAAGAGCGTATTGAAGAATTCTATATCATATGGCGTGGTTTATGAAGAGTCATAATCCATGTTGGACTTGGTTTTTAAATTGAAATGCCATGTAATATTTTGGCTAGAATTTATAGCCGGAGGCACTTAAGTGATCATTTTTTCTCTTATTTGGCACTTATGTGAGCCAACATAAACTTTTGGCGTCAAAGTGAATGTCGTATACAACTTTTGACACTTCTAGTGTACTTATCCCCACTTTAGACCCATACTTGAGACGATTTGGCCATTTTAGCCTCATATTTGAAGTAAGGTCCACTTCCGATCCTTATTTGAAAAAATGAGAGCACTTAGAATCCTTATTTGGAATTCTCCCTATATTTCATTGCTACTTTTTTATCAAATGTAAATTATTATATGTAGATATATTGCAAAAAACTAATAAAATTATGTCACATACTTCATTCTTTTATAGTTTCTACTGTTTACCCAACTTGTTACAGGTCAAATGGTATGTGCATTACTTAAAATAATTTTCTATGATAGAAAGGTTACGTTTCTACTTGATTACTCATGATTATGTTATTAACGTAATTATTTGCTTAGTTTATTCTATTGCCGTTTTTTATCAAATGTAAATTATTATCTGGAGATAAATTGCTAAAAACTAATAAAATCCATATGTATTGGAAATATAAAGAAATGCGAGGCATTCGTGTTTGGATGGTGTTGTCTTCTAAGCATTGTGGATCTTCTTTTCTTCTCAATTGGAAATTTATGTAAGGGTTTTAATATCACGAAAAATCCTGAATTAGTATATCTATAATAAATTTACCATAAACTAATTTTTTGATAACAAAAAACCCCAAACTTGTACACATAGAACAAATTAACTCAAAATTAATTTTTTTACCACCAAAAACCCCAAACATTCCTTGTTTTCTTTTCAAATTTCTTTGTTGTTGTATGATGTTTATCTCGTTTTCAATCTTTTTATGTTGTGATAGACATGTAGGATATCATAACAGCATTTAACTGTAATTACCACAACGTCAACATTTCAATAAGTTTTTTGAATGAATAACCAATTTGAACAAATGAGTACATACTTGAAGAATCTAATTTTTTTTTTAAAAAAAAACCTAGAAAGTTGTCCTAATTCCTTTATAAAGCCGTCCAAAAATATTTTTTTAAAAGTGAATATCATAAGCTTATGTTTGAATTCTAATTTAATTTTTTTCTCATAAAAAATTATTAACGTTAGCTTGTACCTCAATTCTAGCTCAATATTTTTTTCGTCTCATAACAATGCGCCAACTTTAGCGCGGATCTCAATTTTCGCACAAACTTTTTTTTTCTTTTTATAAAAGGCCACCAACTTTCTCCAAATAATTGGGTAATGAATTTCATTTTTGACGACCATAAATTTGTTTTTATAAACATGTCCAAGAAAAGAGTCTTTTAATGATTTTCTTTCATAAATGAGTAGGCAGAAAATACTTTGTGCTTAAAATATGAATTCCGTTTCTCCAAAGAAAGTAACTTATTTTTAAGTGAGATACTAATACAAAAATACACTTTTGGTGCCTTAGAAAATATGGAAACTTCATAACATAAATCCATAATCACAAACTAAAATTACGTTAACAATACCATTCAGTCAAAAACAAATTGCTTTTATTATTTCACTTTGTTGTATTGATTTCTTATGTTGTGTTCTTCATTATGCGGGACAAATAGCAAATATTGAAAAAACTGTAAGTCGAGTAGGTCAAAGATTTTGCCCCTTGGTTCGAACTTATCCAACATATCGGAGTACTCACATTCACGACATGATCAAACACTCTCTGAAAGTTTTTCTTTTTGCTTATTATCATCATCATCGTTTAGATATCTGTTTTAACGAAAATTGCTGGGGATTTATAAGAACCACACAAGAGATGACAATTGAAGTCAACCCAAATGGAAGGCCAATAAGAAGTCAAACTGCAACCGTTATTTGCCCACCACGATGACCGTGAATGTTGGTTTATAAGGAAAAAAGGAAATCAAGAAAAACTGCTTAGAAGACGCAGAAACAAGACATGGAATAGGACGAGAGATTCAGAGGAGAGCGAAAACCAAAAATCTCTCTCCTTTTCTGTCTGTCTGTCATCGTCCTCTTCAATCCTTCTAGCTTTTCTCTTCCATATCTCTGAAACATCATTCCCGGAATTAGAGGTTTGATGGCAGATGCGAACCAGGCTCGCGCCCATTCGTCGCCAGAATTACTTCCTCCTTCAACCGGTAATGTCGAGAGGCGAGAAGATTACATGCTAGAAGGTGATGAAATCATACCTGCACAAGCGGTGTCGCTCGATGCTTTCTTTGGAGCCCAATCTCCATCGATGTCAATGTTATATGTCGTGCTACCATGTTCATTAGATTTTAATTCATTATCGGTGTAGGAAGAAGAAAGAAATTTCCAAATGAATTTGTCTAATTAGTCCATCTTTCTTAGGAAATCTATCTAATGTTCCTAATTTCTTTTCGTCAGGTGTTGTCGCAACTATAATGCTGCTGCTAAAGTTAGTCCAAGATCACAATGAAGCGTGCAGCAAAAATGGCGATGACCGTAAGAAGCAAAGATTAGCTGGGATTATGAATATCCTCGACGATGTCAAGACTCGAGTCCAAAAGTCTCAGTGTGCCGATAACAAAAGGGAAGCAGAGCTGAGGCGATGCTACACGGAACTTAGGCCTAGAAATGGAAAGAAGGACAAGAAGCCCGAGGAGATCGTTGTTGATGAGAAGGAAAAGCTAAGGAAAGCCCTAAACGCAAGTTTGGCGGCTCGAAAGAGCCTTGAGGTGATGTGTTCTAGCCTAGGAAAAGAGAAGGAGATAATGGCAGCAGAGCTCACGAAAAAGGTACATGAGTTGGATGGAATGGAGGAGGATCTCAACGATCTCAAGGCACAAAACGAGAAGTTGTTGGCTAAAGTAAAGGCTTGTGCCGCAGAGCACAAGGAGAAGCATGGCGGAGAAGTTCACAAAGACGTCACGCTACAAGAGCGTAACAAAGAACTCTCGGAACAGCTTCTAAAGTCGCTCGAGGGCTACAGGTCTTTGAAGAGGAAGTTTAGAGACTCGCAGGAGGAAAATAGGGAATTGAGGATGACAATGGAAGAATTAGGCATGGGGATCACGAGCGGACTTGATCTAGTGCACAGCTTCCGGCAACGTGCACAATCCATGGATATCTGTAGGGAGATATCTGAATTAGAGAACTTGCTCCAATGCTTTGAGATGAAGGTAATAAATCATAGACAGAAGGGTGTTACTGCTCCAAAACCAAAGGCTGAGATCAATGCCAGCAAGCCTTTTCGCGTTGCCTAAGAAGAAGCTGTAGTCCTTGTCAAAAACCTAGGGCACTTATAAACATCTTGTTCTTTCTTCGACAATTTCTAATCTCTAGAGGACCTGTGAGTAGGATTCGAACCCAGATGATTGTATGCTAGCTTTGCTTGTATTCTTTTCATATTGATGGTATTCTTTTTATTTTGGTTTCATTATGCGAAGGCGCCAATTTTGCCTGCTGAGAAAATTTTAAATGAGATTAAAGAGAAATAAAGTTATATTCCTATCCAAATCAATTCGATTTCCTCACAGAACCTGCACTTCATGTGAATCTTATGAAGAGCAAAGTCATGCACCACGTGATAATGAGAATCGATCGACTGACGATCACAGCCATAATCACTACATAGAATTACATATCAATATCTTACTCAACTCTTTCACAAATTTAATCATCAATTGCAAAGTCATAAGAGTTGACAATGGGAAAAGTATCAAAAAAGTTTTAAACTTATTGTATTGGCATTAATTCAGTCATAAACCTTTTAATTAGACCAATTTAGTCCTAAATATTTTCACGTTTTGCCAATTAAATCCACCCGACCTAATTAAATCGAAAATATTCTAAACATAGATGCCAACAGTCCTTCATAGCATGGCTAGTGCTAACGTTGATATATTTTTTATAACTATTTAATCATTCTTTTTATTTTTTTCCATGACCTATGTCGGTGGCTAGCACTAGCCGGCACTAATCATCGAAGAAAACTAAAGAAAAAAAGAAAAAAAAATATGAAAAAATTAGTTGACGTCAAGCCAGCCATGCTATGTAAGACGGATGGAGTTCACATTAGCAATTTTTGGCTTGAATTGGTCGGCTGGACTCAATTGAGAAAATTTGAAAAGGTTAAGTACTATATTAACCAATTAAAAGGTTTATAATTAAATTTGTACCAATACAATATAGTTAAAACTTTTTTGATACTTTCCCCACATGACAACATATTATGTTTATTTAATCTAATTTTCATTTAATCATAAGTTATCAGACGATATCAAATTGACCCCAAAGCTTTTGATCATGAGTGGTCACTTGTATGCATTTAGTCATATTTACTTTTGAAGAATGTTGATCTTTGAATATAGCCCTCTAAAGATATATCGTTTCCCTTCTATTATAATTTATGTCGTAAAGATAGGTGACTTTTTTCTATATGCAGTTGCTATTATTAAAATTTATTTTTTTATATTCATTTATTTATAAAGCGTGTAATATAATTTTTTGATGAAATCTGTTTTGGTTAACCTTTCGACATTATTTATTTGTCAAATATGGAAGATATCATAATCGTTATCCCAACATTATTAAACTCTTTCTCACCACAATCGTCAATGCAAATTATTAATGAAGGCGTGCTAAAGTTACCCTAAAACTAGTGCGAGTTTCGCCTGCTTACATATAGCTATTTTGTACCGAACTCAAAATATGCGTTTGATGCATTACGTTCTGACCGTTGCTATTTCGTTTTTTTTTTCATAATTATTGTTTAGAATCAATACAGCACGACAATCATCCACAAAATTTAAGTTTTCTTGTCAGTTTAGGGTGAAATCGTTGGAATAATATGTATAAAATCTTTAAAAGGATTATTTAAATTTTTCGACTTGAAAACAAAGTAATTGCAACTTTGGGTTCCGTTACAGAAAATGAGTAATTTGGAAAATATTTTCCTAAAATTGATCACTTTCGACTCTCCAAATTATTAATTAATGAAAAATATTTTCACTGTCAACAACAATTTATGCCCAAACTTTTTTCGTGAACAATAAAAATATCTTTTGTTCATCCATTTTTGTAAAATATATAAAAGATCATTTTTAGGGAAAAAATTTTCAAATTATTTATTTTTAGCAAAACCAACTGAGCCTTGATTTTGATAATATGATAAGATGCTCCAAAACATTCTCTAATCATAGATTCCCTCTGTCATATTTTTTTTTTCTGCATTTGCAGCCTTTGAAATTTAACTTTCATTGGCTACTCACGACCTACCAAACTATGTAATGGAAATTTTAACATCCAAATCTTTTAAATCATATAATTAATGACATCTAAGTTATCTCGGAAAAGTTCATAACTATCTAACATTTGAGTGATTTTTTTCATTTTTAACAGTTTTGGAAGAATTTTCTTCGGTTAGAAATAATTTTGGGTAGTACACATTTAACTCTGAGCTTTCAACTATTACGCATCCCCTTGAACTTTTATCTTGTTGCAATTGTTAACCCTACGTTACATTTGCCATTAGCATGTGAAATGCACATGACTTTTAAGAGATAAATGTGTATTTTCATCTCATTCTAAAAACAAATCTCCCTTTTACAATGGATTTATTTAAAAAAAATGATGAAGAATAAATTAACTAAAAATTAATATCAGAAAAGATAAATAATAATAAAAATATATTTTTTTTAAAACAAAAATTGAGGATATATTAATAGATCTAGTAAGATATTTTAAGAAAAACAAACACGGTCACCTAAAAAGGAAAGGCTTCAATAACAAAGAGGTCAAATAGCAAAAATTAAGGTCTCATCATGTATTGTGAAATGGTTAGTTAATGTTAAAAATTGATTGATCAAAAAAATTGTATAAAAAATGTGTTGAAAAAAATCCCGTGACATTTTAAAGATGACCAAATAGTCAAATGATACCGATGTGTATATTGGAATGTGTAAAATAGCTTCTACATGCACAAGCCACATGCAGAGTGTCGGTTTGATGCCTAAAGTATGGAAAGGCTTTGGCCTTTATTGAAGGAAAACATACTACTGATGGGAAGTGTGTGTAATTTTAGAAAGACCTTTGTAGAAGGTTACCAAGTTGTAGGACAAGAGTTTTTTAAAGCTTGAATGGACCAATAGAAAGTGGACAACTCCTAGATTATGAGGGCGTCAATTTGCGTGGAAGGTCCTGCCTATAGAAGGTGAATAATCTACACAACAAAAATTCATAAAATGTCTAGGAGGAGTTTTTTGCAAAAGCAGCTCATGCTACAAATGAAGTGGAAGGTTCTAGATACAACCTGTAAAGTCCTGGTGGGAAAGCCAAGATATTTATCATTTTGAATTCAACTCAAATTGGTGTTTCAAAGCTGTCTTCAAGTGTTGGGATCAGCCAAAAGCAATCTAGAGCATTTCAAATGCTTTCTTATTGCAATTCTTTGTAGATAGTGTGATTATTTGTAGTATGAAAAGAGGATGATATAGCGTTGTGAAAGATGCTTGAGTTAGTAGAAGCAACTCCCGAAACTTATGTACAAGCAACACCCTATATAATTCGTAACATCTTAAGGATTATACAATAGATTCTAACTATATTGAGGCCGTTAAAACTGGGAGAGTGGAGTTTTCCAGGTGGAAGGCTAAATTATAGTAAATCTCATTTGTATCTTCAATCTCTTTAACTCCATTAAATTCCGATTTGATGGAAGATTCTATTTTTGCACTTTCATTTCAACATTACATTCTACACACTTACCATCGCGTCTGTCACAAAAAAGTCTAGTTCTGGAATAACAACTAATTCTACCTCTTTCGGCCTATTGTGCTTAGCCCATTTCAAAAATTGCCTTAGATTTCGATTAATCAATTTCTTTTACTCTTTGAGGCATCATTTCCTTTAATAAGATTTTGAAATATTTTGGTAATCAATCAATTTCACATTAATTAACCCGTTAAATATAATTGAGCAACCAACTTTTGTCAATTGAAAAATTTTGTTCTCAAGCCCTCTTCCCATTGGAAAAAAGCTAAAATACACTACAAGTGCCAAAATTTGGTACAGATTGACACTTAAATGCCAAAACTTCCAAAATGTACAATTAAGTGCCACTTTTTTTTTTTTGGAAAATTTGGACACTTAAGTACTAGCACTGACAAGGGTAGCTAAAAATGCGACATGTCTTATTTTTAATAATATAAGTAGTCTACATGGCTTGTCAGAATGCTAACTCAACATTGAATGTGCAAAACGACGTCATTTTGCCCCCAAATTTATTAATTTAATATTAATTAAAAATAAATTTAAAAACTAAATTATTAAATAAATAAATAAAAGAGATAGGCAACAGTGTTTGGCGAGGGCCTTCACAACCCTTGCCACCACCGCCTAACCATTGCTGGAAAGAGCCGATGACAGTAGGACAAAGGTCAATTAGGCAGTGGCTAGCAACCTTGACCAACCACCGACGAGGGTCATCAACACTCATCCATAGGGGCTAGGGGCCGACGACCCTCCCCCAGATTTGGCGAGTGTCGCCAGTCCTTGGCCCCTCTAGGCGAGGGCCTATAGGCCCTCATTGGCAATCGATCAGGATTGCCAACCACTGCCTAGGGCCCGACAACCCCGGTCGACCCTTGCCTCACCATCACCAGCCCTTTCCAGCGATGGTGGCTGGTGACGATGGGGTGGCAGTGGCAAGGGCTATGGAGGCCCTTGCCGAAGCTATGATTTCCTCTTTTTTAAAATTTATCTTCATTCATATTTATCTTAAAAATTAATCTTGCGGGTTATAACGCCACAAGGACAGTTTTTTAAAAACAAAAATTGCCAAGTAGATAATTTTTTAAAAAAAAAAATTACCATGTCAGTAAAAAAAAAGTCATTGGAAAATGTTATGTCAGTAGTCTGGCCGAAATTTCTTACCGTTGGCACTTAAGTATTACATTTTTCTCTGATTTTAGCACTTAAGTGTCCATCCATATCAAGTTTTGGCACTCGCGGTGTCCAGTACTCTTAGAAAAATGTCATAATTGATCCCTGAACTTTAGCCCAATATATAATGTCGTCCTTGAACTTTTAACTGATTCAATGTGATCCCTAATTTTAGTCCAACATATAATGCCATCCCTAAAATTTTAACTTCTTTAATGTAGTTCCCGAACTTTTGATACATGTTTAATTTAATCCCTAAAGTATATGAAAATGTTCAGCGTTGTCCCCAAACTTGAATCAATTAAAGAATAATATAGATTTTTTTTTTTGGTGACCGAGGATCCGCCGAAGCATGCCCTTGTTGGCTTACGCCGATTCGGGGTCTCACGGGCCTCCGCGATGGACGACCTACAACGCTTATACCTCGGGAGAAGCTGACCCAGCAACCCACCGCTAGGGCGCCCCACTTAAATCGCTAGCAACACAAGGTTTCAAACTCTCGACCTCCATGCGCTGGAAGGAGTTGATCTTAACCAACTGTGCTACCCACGGGTTGGTAATAATATTGAGTATTTTTATATAGTTTAAAGACTAGATTGAATATTTATCAACAATTTAAAAATCATGTTAAACAAATTAATAATTCAGAGACAATATTGTATATCGAGTTAAAGTGCAGGGATCATATTAAATAAATTAAAAGTTTATGGATAACATTGCATACTTGGTCAAATTTTAGGGACCATTTTGTAATTATCCATTTCCCATTTTATCAGTTTTGTGTTTATACTTCTTTCGTAACATATTTTAGGGAGAAACACGCAAAACCCCTTTGAATTTTTAGGGTACTACACATTTGTCTTCGAACTTTTGAATATTACACAATATCCCCTAAACTTCTTTTTTATGGTCGCTGATCCTCCATTGGTTTTTCAAGTATGTGCAACGCACAAGACTTTCAAGGGGTAATACTTCTCATTTTCTTAAGGAAAACTCTCTTTTACCCTTAATTGGTGTAAGAAAAGGAAAAAAAAAAAGGAGAGAAAATGCAAAAAAAAAAATGTAAATAGACTAATTACTCATGATACAAAAATAAATATCAACAATAATATCAAACAAAATTAATAAACATAGTCACTTTGGTAAAAATATATATTTTAAGGAAAAAAACATAAATTATGTAAAAAGGAAAAGTCCTCAATAACAAGAACGTCAAATTACAGAAATTGGATACTCCTGATGTACTTTTACATGGTTATAGAAAATATTTTAAAATCACCATGGATTCTATTTGATTTTTTTCTTTAATGAGTTGTGGACATCATAACCTTTTATAATATTTTCAAAATAAATTATTTTTTTTAACAATTATTAACCATTTGGATGTACATAAATATTAACCAATTTCTGTCATTTGACGTCCTTATCATTGAGTCTTCTCTCTTTTTACTTAATCGTGTTTCTTTTCTTTTAATTATCTTATTAGTTATATTTAAATGTTCATCAATTTTCGACAGTTATTTTCTAATATTATTATTACATTTATTTTTTATTAGTAGCGTCGTTAACTCAGTTTTCTCTATTTTCGATTCCTTCCATATTATATAGAAATCAAGGACAAAAGAGAAATCTCCAACATAAAATGAGATGAAAATACACATGTACCCTTTGAAAGTGATGTACATTACATATGCTAATGAAAAATATAGTGGAGGATTAATGACCGTCAAACAAAAAATGAAAGTTTGAGGAGGTAATGTATAACAATTAAAAGAGGCAAAACGTGCACTAAATGCGAAATTCTAGAAAGTTTTGTGTAATTTACCTTCATATTCTGTATAACTTTATAAAAATGGCTACATTATTACATTTAAAAAAAAAAGTTATCTATCAATATTATCATTAATATTCATTTTTCTATTATTATGCGCGACCATAGAATCATGTTCAATAAGTGGAACGCATTAGCTATCCGCTCTTAGGTTGAGCAGTAAGGGTCGGAGAAAGGCAATCGCTCATTCTTAAAACCAGCGTTCTTAAGACCAAAGAGTCGGGCGGAAAAGGGGGGAAAGCTCTCCGTTCTTGGTTCTCCTGTAGCTGGATCCTCTGGAACCACAAGAATCCTTAGTTAGAATGGGATTCCAACTCAGCACCCTTTGAGATTTTGAGAAGAGTTGCTCTTTGGAGAGCACAGTACAATGAAAGTTGTAAGCTGTGTTCGGGGGGAGATTGTTAATTGATTTTTCTCCCATTTTGTATTATTCAAATTGTTTTGTTGGCAATTGGAGATAAAAAAAAAAAAGATTTCCTCAAAAGAATGAGATAAAAATAAACTTTCGCTCCTTAAAAATTATGTGCATTACACATATTAACCGAAAAAAATAACGGAGAACTAACTGTAACAAAATAAAAGTTTAGAGATTATTATGTATCAATTAAAAGTTCAGGAGTTTATTGAATTTCTCCTTACAAATATAATTTGTTCAAGCAAAAGAAAGGGTCGGCCCCGTTCAATTTCTTTCGTCTCCCGCCCTCCCTCCTTCGCACGGAGCAAAACCGGAGGAGAAAAGGAAGAAAAGGGAGGCCGGGAGGAAACCGGAGCAACTCCCGGCAGCAGGGCCCAACTGACTGGACTTCCTGCCGGAGGTCGCTGCCGCCATCATCTCGAGGCTCGGGGCGGCCGGGACCCTGGGGATCACGCGCAGTACGTGCGCGCCTCGTGGCGTTCCGTCTGCAGGGACCCCTCGATGTGGCAGGCCGTCGACGTAAGCTTCCCATGGTACCTCCCCGCCATGGGCTACGGCCTCGGGGTCACGTGCCGCCGGGGCATTGACCTCAGCCACGGCGGCTGTGTGGACGTCAACGTCGAGTACTATGGCACCGAGGAGCTCCTCAAGTACATCACCGACCAGTGAGGGCTCTTTTTGTCTGTTGCGTTTAACCGTCCTGCGTTGAGTTTCATCCATGGGTGTCGACTAGGAAGATCAGGCGCTCGCTATGTGCTCGATTCATTGCGTTGCGTGCAAATTAGCTCATGTTTGGCCGCTGATCTGGGCTGACGTCTTACGCAGACAACATGGTTCGTTGGCCTATTTCGTTCGCTGAGTTGATCCCCTGTCCTAAAACAAATCTTATCACCCACAAGGCTGGCTTGGTAAGTGGTTGAGTTCTCGGTGCAGATGATTCGAATGACAGTGGTTTCCTTTCAAAGTAAGTTGGAGCCATGCCTGCCGTCCCATGGGCAACGTTCAGAAGGGTCTGTTCATGTATATATTATTTAGAAGAAGAATCTGAAAAGGAGTGGATGCATTTGATCGCATGGAAAGGTAAGATAAGCCACGAGCTATAGGACTGCACTGAGATGCTGGGAGAGATAGTGAGAAACTAATAGCTTGACTTTGTTCCCTCGACCTGACTCAGCAGCTGTCAATTCCATGATTATTAGCTCATAGAAATCCTTTTGGTGTAAGCAAACCCAATGGTATGAATGAAGGATTTTACGACTGTATATTAGTCCTTTAGGGGATTGATCAGATTGGTTCTCCATATTGACTAAAGAGTAAAGATTCTCTTCAAGAAAGCTGTCCTTTTTCCGTTCTCTAGCCTTCAAATTTGAAAGATGATCTTTCCAATTTTGTTAGATTGCTGAGTTGTTCCTGTTTGCCTCTTCAATCTCTTCTTGGAAATCAAACTCCTTTTGGGGTACCTGTTCTCCATTGATATGTCTTTAGGTTTTCCATTGTATCTATCTTATCTCGAGTCTTGATTCAGTCCTCTTTATACCTGTTTTCAAGGAACTTCCGTAGATATTTCACTAGAGTTCATGTCATATTCATTCTTCTTGATACATATCACAGTCGCACATATAAAAAGCTGTAGCGAGGGGCCACTAGTGGAGCAGTCATTGCATCTGTTAATTGGGAAGATTTCTAACCAGTTTACATTGAGATAACCAGTACAAGCTAAAAGAGGACTTGCTGGATCAAGGCTGCATGAGGCACTGTTTTGAACATGACTCAGAAGGGTTGACAAGAAGCTGCTCTTTCAATGGAGTGCTCCCGTGACTGAGGATTCTTGATGATATTATGTCATGCTGTTGTATTAATGTTTTGTGTGTTTTTGAAATACTCTGTAACCTCCTTGCCTGTTCTGTTACAGTCACTTTTGGTACCAATTGCATATATGCTTCTAAGCTTGTGCTTCTGCGATAGATTGCTCAGCTCTTTGACTGCATCTGTCTCAATATTTTAGTCATTGACATTAATTTGGGTACTTTTCTGGCATGCCTCTTATGATTATTCTCAAGTACGTTGTGATTCATTACAGGTGCAATCATATTAAACGACTACCACTTGTACTCTGCTCGGGCATTTGAAACGAAGGTTTATCTGAAGCAGCTAAAGGGCTTCCTTAGCTCGAGGATCTTGAAATATGGCTCCCGTATGTCCCTATTTCGGAGGATGCCCTAGAGTCTGTTGGACAATGTTGTCCTCTTCTGAAATCACTCATTTTCAATAAACATGCATATTTCACATGAATTGTGCCCCCTCCAGCTCTTCGGAAACAAGATGACTAATGCTGGCCTGAAAGCAATATACGATGGTTATCCGCACCTGATGACTCTGACTTGGGCCAATGCTTCAATGTTGATCTGGAAAATAGCCAGGGAAAAGATGCACTGAAACAGGTCAAAGTTTCAAGGCGTCCACTCGACTCCGGCGATGGCTTCTACCTGTTTCCATCCTATGGAGGTAGATTATTCATCTGACCATGATGGCTGCTGCCACCACTACCTATGAGTACAATGTTTTAAGGCTCGTCTTTGCAGGCTGTTCTAGGGAAGCAGCTCTAAGTTTGACGCACTCGTTTTGAAGGAAAGTTTCCGTAGATCTGCATTCCTCAGGAAATGCTTAATTTGTGCTTCATCTTTTACCTATGCCTTTTGTACTATAGGCTCTCTGTTAAAGGGGTGGAGTGGACAGATAGGGGTATCTCTGCATTTCATATCAGGTTATTTTGTGCGAATCTTGACATTTTAGGTTTTACAAAAACTTTTTAACCTTTTTTAGCTCACTTCTCGAGCTAAATTTCTGCATTTGCCACTTTCCGATCTTCTACATACCAGATCTTCCCGTTTCCTCATCTGGCTCATGTTCATGTAGCATTTGGATCACGAATGATGGACAGGCCCTTGCAAAAGGTTGAATTGCAGGTGTTCTCTCTCTACCCTTAGATCATCCGCTTGTCGACTTATGACCTATAAAAGGACTATCTTTCAATCTAGTTCTCAGTCGCCATGCGGCATCACAAGTCACAGCAGCAACAAGAAAAATGAATAAACCCTCTTTCAGAATATCCTGCTTAAAACATGTAGACTTTTTTTTTTTTTTTTCTGTATAGAGTATGGGGTGATGTCGGGACTAGCTTTCACACACCTCAAGTGATTTACCTCCCAGACGATCATAAGAACATTTTCCTCAATATTGGCTTAGTGCATTTGGGATTTTACTCATTGAGCGCTTCCAACAAAAGCTTAAACTCAAGACCACAAAGAGACAAGCAAACTCCAGACTCCATTATCATCTATGCCGATACCTTTTTAGTTGCATCGGACTTCCTTATACTCGGATGCTGCCAAAATTCCCCAGAATCAGAAGACTTCCTATTTCTATTCTATAGTCATTCTGCCTTCAACGGGTTCTTCAGAATTTATAAATTGTTTGAGCTTTATACAGCTGATCGGCTACTGCTTTGTTTGGAAAGATGAGAGCGTGAAACGTGAGAAACAATTTTAAAAAAAAAAATCGTTTGCTAGAACCTCATCTGAATTTTCCCCCATCCTTATCTTTCCAAATAAAGCTAGTTTCAGAAAGATGAAAATTCAATATTATCATTAAAATTATTTTATTATTTCTCAAATGGAAAGTATTTAATTTGTGAATCTATATCCGCACATACAATACTCAATACATATGGAATAGATGATTAGGTTCATTTTTTTTTTCAATCAAAACCAAACGAAAAAGTAATTTAAGAGTTAGAAATCATTTATTATGAACGGATTTTTTTTTTTTACAAAATATGATGTGTAATTATTGCAGTTTTAGATATCTTTCCATATATGCAAATATTTTCATAATGACTAATTCTCATGATAATTATCCAATTAGCCTAAATGACCAGTTGGAGACATTACTAAGAGGCACTCGGTCAAAATTTGCTGGATATGACAATTATAAGAAAGACAAGTTCAAAAGTTCTTCATTGGAATTACTGAAAATGAAGTGACGTATGTCAATAAATATTCGTATTTATTCTCAGTGTAGATTAAAAAATAAAAATATTGTATAACAATATGTAATTTTCCAGAAAAAAGGTCTGTCTGGAATTATTGGCTTGTTACTTTCCACTTAAACTTAAGCAATTTTTTTGTTTTACCATAAAAAATTAAATGATATGAAAAGGTATATAGAAATCTCCCTATCAACATTTATGTGGTATGAAAATTCCAAATATTTTGAGTCAAAACAGAGTCAAAGTATGAGCACTGCAAAATCTAGATTAAGCGAAAAAAATGAAATTTAATTGTTAAAGTATACGCCTCTTTCCTAACATATGAGGCTTAATATTTTTCACTTTCATATTTTTAAGGGAAAGGCCTAGTATGTTTCTTTTTGTATGTTTTTGTAGCATCTTCCGAAATCCAAACTACATGTTTTCATAAAATAAATTAAAAAACAAAAGTTTGTTATTAGTAATTTTTTTAGGGATGAGTCTATTGTAAAACCTAAAAATTGTTACAAAAGTACAATTGAATCACATAACTTTTAAAAGTAATTAAGCCATATAACTTGTCACAAAATGTAATATAATCTTAAAACTTTCAAACATATAATCAAGTTATAAAATTTATCAAATTGATCCAATCAAGTCTTTCAGTTGATTGGGCCTTTTAAAAATTTTAGGACTCAGTTATATTTTCATAACGAGTTTTAAAACCTTATTGCACTTTTTTATAGTTTTATGACTCAATTGCACTTTCATGATAAGTTTTAAGATTTAATTGTACTTTTTGAAAGTTTTAGAACTCAATTGCTCTATTGTGACAAGTTTTACAATTTCTAGAACACTGATTCTTTTTTTATTATTGTATTACAACACGATCTAACTCCCATCTATATCTATGTAAATATTTTATAACAAACATTGTGAAAAATATTAAATAATTATATATCATTTAACTCATAAAGTCGAATGAATTGGGTGACATTCCTGGTCATATATATGTAGTCATGAATATTTTTATTTGTATAAACACTTAAATATTTATACTTGCTCTCCATAAATTGTGATATATGTCTTTTTTTTTTTTTTTTTTTTTTTTTTTTTTTTTTTTTTTTTTGGGGGGGGGGTCTATTAATATAACAAAGGGGCATTTCTCTTGAATTCATTCATTTTGCGGAAAATATCATATTTTAGGAAAACATTTTCCTAGAAGTCATTTTCCAAGAAAATGACTATTTTCCGGTGTTCGGCTTAAATCTAAACTTTGAGTGGAAAATATTTTCCACTGTTCGTTAGCTAATTTAATTGTTTGGGAAAAATTATCAAAAATTGAATTTTAATATTTTTAATTGACCAAAAAATTAGTTTTATTTTATATATATATTTTTAAAAATGAATTTTTAATTATTTGTATTTTAAAAAATCGAATTTTTTATTATTTTTTTTTTTTCCTTCCTTTTCTTTTTCTTTTTTCCTTTTTCTTTTCCTTCCTCCTTCCTCCTCCTTCTTCCTCCTCCTTCCTCCGCCGCCGCATGCCTGACGATGGCCGGCTACCCGGGCGGCCGACCAAGACCCGGCCGCGCAGTTTCGCCGGCTCGGAAAGCCGCGAGCTTGCCGGATCGGGAGCCCGAGCTCCACCGCCAAATCCGGCGAGCTCGTGGCTCGCCAAACCTGATGAACCTTTGGCGAGCTCGGGCGAGGCCCGAGCCCCACTCGGCTCACTAGATCCGGGGAGGCTCGAGCTCTACCCCAGGCTGGCGAGAGCTCCGCCTCGCCCGATCTGGCGAGGCCCGAGCTTAGCTTCGCCAAATCGGGCTAGGCGGAGCCTTGCGGGCCTAGGGCGAGGCTCGAGCTGGCTTGCGAACAAGGGGATGCTCCGCCGCCGCGATCGTCGGCGTCAAAGGAGGAGGAGGATGATGATCGAAACCCGGGGCTTCGTGAGGGCGGAGATCCAACACCGCCGGTTTGAGGGATGCTCGAGATCGAAACCCTAGGTTTCGTGAGAAAGAGGGCAGAAATGAGTAAGGAAAGAAGCAGCGCAACAAAGATTGCGCGAGAGCGTGTGCGTAAGGACACGGTAAAATGATTTCCTCTTTTCAAAAGAGGAAATCATTTTTCCACAATATGATGGGGAGATTTTCCATTAACTGGAAAACATTTTCTTTGACCATCTACTTTCCGCCATCCAAACACCGGAATTTCTGGAAAATATTTACCCGGAAGTTGTTTTCTCGAAACAAACGGACCCTTAGTATAATGAGAAAGTTCCAAGCTTCCAAGAGAATCTACCCATTTGATTAGCTTTCTTGAGCACATTCTTTTTTCTTTAGTAGTGAAAGAAATGATATGATTTTAGTTTTACGTGTGAAGATTAAGCTATGAGAGATTATGCAGTTATTCCAGAATAATTTCATGACTATTTCGATTTGTTTGAGAAAAACTGATTATCATTCGCCAACGCAAAATGCGGATTCACAATGAGTTTTAATAGAAGCAAAGTGAGGGTCGTTTTATTTTCGCCCTTTTTCCACTCCAGCCGTGACTAAAACACTCCCCATCGCATTGTTTTGACAAATTAACATTTGTGGATTCCAACTTTTTTAAGCATCCTTTTTTTCGGTTCTGGTTTCCGTTTGTTTTCCTTTTTGTCTTTTCTTGTGAGTCCAATTTTCCTCCTTTACTTCTCTTTGCTCCGTCTTAATTCTAATCATGGGTCAACCCTTTGTAGTATCTGTTCAAAAAAGAACACTCTGTGGTTTGCCTCTATCACACGTAGACCCGTTAAACAGGTGAGTCGGGTTGGGTCGGGTCATAAATAATCTAAACCAAATCGACCCATTTAACCCGTTTATGACCCATTTATTGCAGTGCAAAATTTTTTACCCAGACCCGACACGACTCGTACTCGACCCATACCCAACCCATTTAACGAAACCTAAAAAAGCTATATATATTTTTAAAATGGTATTGCTAAAATGATTTTATACAACACAAATTTAATAGACAATTTTTATAATTTTTAAAATAATTATTTAAAAAAAAATCGAATTTTAATTATTTTTATTTTTTAAAAATTATTTATTTTTTATTTTTAAGATAATAATATTTAATTTTTTTTTTCTTCTTCTTCTTCTTTGGCCGGCCGCCGGCCACGATGATAGCAGGCGATCGGCCACAGGCGAGCCTCGAGCTCGACCCGCTCGCCGACGCCGGCGAGCTCAAGGCTCACTAGATCGGCGAGGCTCGAGCCTCTCCGAACGTCGCGAGGCCTCCACCTCGTCAGGCGAGGCTTGAGCCTCACCAACTGGCGAGCTCGAGCTCGCCCCTTGCTGGATCCGGCGAGCTCGAGCTCGCCCCTTGCCGGATTTGGCGAGGCTCGAGGCCTCCACCTCGCCCGGATCCGACGAGCTCGAGGCTCACCCGACACCCGCGAGCTCTTGTCTTATGCCCGCGAGCTCGAGGCTTGCCAGATCGACAACGCTCGAGCCTCGCCCAACGCCGGCAAGCTCGAGCCTCGCCCAACGTCGACGAGCTCGAGTCCGCCAGGATCAAGCTCGAGCCTCGCCGACGCCGGCGATTTCAAGCTCGCCCGCCGCCGGCGAGTTCAAGGCTTGCACAGGCCGGTCGCCGGCCACCAAAAGAAGGAAGAAGAAAGAAAAAAAAAAAGGAAAAGAAAAAGAAAATAAAATAAAAATAAAATTAATTATAATTTTGATTTTTATAAAAAAAATATTTTTGTAAAGTTAAAGAGAGAAGAGGGAGATTGTGTGATTTTATTGAAAATGGGTTCTAAATCCATCCCATTTAAGACCCACTTAAGACCGACATATCTTAAGTCTTTAATTATTAAACTCATTTAACTAGTTTCTTCAAAACACAAGTGACCTATTTATGACCCATTTATGATTTAAATGGGTCATATATGAGTCTAAGACCCATTTTGCCACCTCTAATCACACGTCATAGGCCACGGTCGCGATCGGTTTTTTAGCCCCTAACTAGTGGGAGTGGAAAATTGCGAACCCCTCTATTTTTCTCAAAAGATAGTCGAGTGTAGATCTTTATATTGGCTAACGAAGTTTCAAATAAAGCTCCAAGCCCACCGATTGGACAATTCTTCCCCGACCAACTTGCACTCGCGACTTTGGCGACAGAAGCAATTTAGGCCCTGTTTGGCAAATTTTTGTTTCTATTTCCCGGAACATAATTTTTGTTCTTTTGTTCCGGGAAACAAAAAAAGAACAAAAACACGTTTGTTTATTCTTTTGTTCACGATAACAAAAAATCTATTTTTTTTGTTCCCGGAACAGATTTGGAACAAAAATAAGAAGTAGAAAAAACTTGTTTCTTGTTCCCGGGAACACTTCTGAAAAACACCTTTTTTTTCTTTTCATTTCTCTTTCTTTTCTTCTTCTTTTCTTCTTCTTCTTCTTCTTTCTTTTGCCGGTCACCGGCGACCGGCCAGGCCAAGGCTGACAACCTCGCCGGCGTCACCGACCCCGAAGAGGCGAGCCACGGCGAGGCTCGGCCATCGCTGGGCCGGGCGAGGCGAGCTTGCCCAACCACCGGCAAGGCTCGGCCTTGCCAACCACCTCCCGGGACGGCGTCGCTGGCGGTGGCCCGGTGAGGCCGAGCCTCACCGGTGGCTAGGCGAGGTCGGCCTTGCCTAGCCGGGGCAAGGTTGAGCCTCGCCGGGGCCAGGCTGGCCTCCGGCAAACTCGCTGGACGTCGCCCAGCCGATCAAGGACGAAGGAGGCATGACGTACGAAGAGACCAACGCTCGATTGGGTTAGGTTTTGCTTTGCCTATTTACTTTTCGTGTTTTATTTACTTCTTCAATTTACTTTTCAATCGATGCTTCTTCACATTGGGTCAAAGGAAAAAATTTCGAACTGTTGTCTTGACTATCTGAGCTTCAAACAAAGCTCCAAACCCACCAACCAGACAATTCTTCACCGGCCAGCTTGCACGCACCGCTTGTGTCTTAAAGTAATTTAATGAATTTGTTTTTGAACATATGAGAGAGAGAGAGAGAGAGAGAGAGAGAGAGACTTGGAGATGTGCTCTTTGCTTCTTATCACCCCCCCAACTGAGGACGGAGGAGGCACCATGTATGAGGAGACCAACACTCGATTGGCTTAAGTTTTGCTTTGCCTATTTACTTTTCGTGTTTTATTTACTTATTCAATTTAATTTTTCAATTCGCACCACTTCACATTAGATCAAAGGAAGAAATTTTGAACCAAACCGTTGCTACTTTAGCCATCGGAATAAGCACCTAGGCCCCCATGCAAATCGACCATTTGATCGGCCGCCAAGCTCAAGAACTCAAATAAGATTAACTGGTCAGGGATTTAGGGCCACCATTCCAACATGTAACGCGGAAAATGAGGGATTCGAATTTTCACCTTCTCAGAAGATTTGGATGATGACGAATTAATTTCAAATGTGAATTTCGACTCCTACGCTTTGCACGGAGGTAGGGTAAAAGTTTGAAAGTAAGAGTTAGAATATGAGTAGAGTAGAACTGATAAAAAAAAAAACTTTAAATCTCTTATTCAAGACAAAATTCACGCAAAATCCTCTTACGAGGGAAAAAAAATCCCATTTCTGTTTTAATTTGGAATATTCATTAAAACGAGATGAAAAAACCAAAACGGCACGGAACGATCCCTCCCTCCCTCCAGTCAAAACCGCTCGCCCGTTCGCTCGTTCGCCCGCCCGGCCGTCCCCCGAAAATTCTCTTCCGCAAGCGGATGCCCTAGCCCCCCCCGGCGGCGCTCCGCTCCCCCTCCCCGGCAAATGGCGGCCCCCGACGAGCCCCGCGGCCGCCGTCGCCGCCGCCGCAGCACAACTGGCTGGAGCTCCCGCGGGAGATCGCGACGACGATCTTCCTGAAGCTCGGCGCCGTCGAGATCCTCACGACCGCGCAGCTGGTGTGCACCGCCTGGCGCGCCCTCTGCCTGGACCCCGCCATGTGGCAGACCATCGACATGCGCAACGCCGGGGACCTGCCGGACCACGACCTCGCCGACATGTACCGCCGCGCCGTCGACCGGAGCCGCGGCGGCTGCCTCTACCTCAACATCGAGTATTTCGGCGACGACTGGATCCTTCAGTACGCCGCCGACCGGTAACTCGCCGATTCCCACTTGAATGAATTTCGCGCGGTTTTGTTCCTCGGTCTGGTTTTGGTGGGCCTCGGAATGATCGCTGATGGTCCGGTTCTTTTGTGCGTGCGCCGTTGTTGGAGAGAATTGAGATGATGGTTAGTCGCCGAGGATGAGCTTGTTTCGGCAATTGGCTGATCGGTCGTTGCGATTGTGTAGACCTAGATTGCGGCGGTAGCAAGTGCGTGTGTATACCGTTGATTTCTCTGGGCTGAAGTTGTACAGGAATTGCGAAATTGTTTAGGAATGAATCGTATCGAGCATGAGTTTACTTCTCTTATTAACCTGGCCTCATCGCGAGGTGGAGGTATAAATGTGGCTTCGAGTAGTCCTCAGGAAGTGAACATTCTGCACACTTGAAAAGTCCCTTTTTTCCCCTTGTCCTCAACAATTGAAAATGAAAAAAAGAGAAGATGGACACGCCAGATGATGAGAACAGATTGTATTTGGAAAACTTCGATCAGCTACATGTTCTGGAAACTAACTGATGAAAAAATCATGCGTGGAAATTGAGTTCTGATCCTGGAATAGCTCCCGAGAACGAGGGTAGAGATTTTTTACGTGAAAGGATGCCACCTTTGTTACTTTCTCACTCCTTGGGAGTTCTCAAATGGCTTCTTTACGCTGTCTCTATGTTCCGTATGTTCAGCCTCAGTATCTTCATTTTTAGCTGTCATTTGAACATTAGGATGAGGCAAAAGTTCAACCCAATTGAAACCATGAAGGAACATTAAACTGAGGTTGTGAAAAGACCGATACAATGCCATCTGGTGAGTATCGGGCATTACTAAATGAAATGAGGAACATGAACTGTGACAGAGCTTCCATAAGTGCTTGATATGGCAGAAGCACTTCTATTTTACTTCACTCTAGGATCTTCTTTCCCCTATGTGCTTTTTTTCCTTTTGATCAGTTTATGCGACACATTTACTCTCCTGTTTGCTAATAGTTATGGGGAGATATTGGTTAAAGTTTGGTGCGGTAGAAGGTATATAACTCAACAAAATAGGGTATAGCCATGTAGCTCCATCACCTTCTCAGCCTTGGACAAGTGTAGCTTTGACCCATGCTTGCCAAAACACTTGAATATGCCTCAGGTTCCAGTGATATCAATCTTAAACTGTTTTTTCCCCTTATTTTGTTCAGCAAAGAAAATATTCTAGTTTAATTCACCGCTGAATTTGTCTTCTATTTCCTCGTCGAGACTCCGCGCTCAGTCTTCATCATTGCGTTTTCATTGAACTTGCAGAGACAGGTTAGATACATTTGATGGCATTTTTGCAGGTCTTGGATAGGTACATAATTGTCTTGATCTGACCAGTGGATGGCACTGTCAGTGTTTTGATTCCACAGCATACAACTGAAGTTACTGCTTGAGTTATTGTAATTGGCATGGAAGTTTTACGTTTTGGAGTCCTTTCGGTTCTTAACATGAGTTTTAGAGTCTAATAGTGTTATGTTTGCTTTTGTTGATAAAATTCCTATGATGAAGGGTTTTATGAGGAGACTTTGTTAACGAGTGCCTCTGGTATAGTTGTTAACCACACATAATAAGGAAATGTAATTACTCTAATTATATATAACATGAGAAATATGGTGCATAACAATCGACAAACTCTTTTTATTTTGGTGTTAAAAAAGTGCCCATGGACACATTTTGAAAAAATAAATAAATAAATCGATCAGATTAGCTCTCTTTATTGACTTAAGTTTCTCTCTTTGATGGTGCTTTTCTTCCTTTTACTGAGCGTGAGGTCCAGAACAGAGCTTTTGGATTGTTTTTGATTGTTGACTGCTCCATATATTATGTTTGTTATGGAAATTTTATTATAGTTTGAGGCTGGAATAGAACATAATTTCCATTGATTTGATTTAGGTTTTGAATTTGATCTTACTTTTCTGACGTCTTGATTCATTAACTTTATATTTGTTTTCAAAAACTTTCTGTACATATTTTGTGTATTCTGCGTCTTATTACTATTTCGGATAAATTTGGCAGTCTTGCTTATTAAAAGGCTATTCTGATAGGTCAAAAGTGGACCAAGCATTGCATCTCTCATTTGCATAGATCTCTGTTTAGTTTACATTCTTGTGATGCCATGGGCATGAAAAAGCGGACTTCATTAACAAATGTGACATAGTTGACCTTTTTTAACATGACTTGAAAGAATTCCAATCAGAGGCCGCAACAGTAGAGAATTCTTGATCTAGGGTTCTGGCTGATTTTATCATCTTTCTGTATTTATTGACATGTCTCGTTAACGAGTGCCCGTGGGGCATTTATTAAACATACTGCATAAGGAAAGTTCCATTGTCCGCAACACTAGTTACACACTTCACTAGAACAATTGTGGATTATAACTTGTGGTGTTCCTTAATTAGCCACTAAGAATTGCCCAAGGGATACTGATTAACAAATTAATGTTGTTGAAATACAATTACTTTTTGGCCGATGAAAATAATCTCTCTACACACCCCTTGCTCTAGATCAATAAGCTCTCAGTTCCTTATCTTAGTGGTTAACATTATTATTGCTAGCTACAACAAGTCTGCTTTTCGGTTGAACCATTGTTGTTCTCATGCATTTCTTATTCTATTGCAGGTGCAATCATATTAGACGGCTACGACTTGTATTTTGCAGTAACATTTCAGATGAGGGTCTGTGTGAAGCAGCCTCAAAACTTCCTATGCTGGAGGTCCTTGAATTATCTTATTGCTCATTCTCAAAGGAATCCATAGAGACTGTTGGACAATGTTGTCCCCTTCTGAAATCCTTCAAATTGAATAGCCAGGGATATAGATATCCACACATAGAATGTGATGACGAGGCACAAGCTATAGCGAAAAACATGCATGGATTACGCCACCTCCAACTCTTCGGGAATAAGATGACAAATGAAGGTCTGAAGGCGATTCTCGACAGTTGTCCTCATCTTGAGTATCTCGACTTGCGCCAGTGCTTCAATGTTTATATGGGGGGTGATTTGGGGAGAAGATGCACCGAACAGATCAAAGATTTAAGGAATCCATATGACCCCACAGATGACTATGAATTTGATGCTGCAATTCTCGATGACGAGTCCTTTGATGATGATTACCCATCTGGGTTTTCTGACATTGATTTGTCTGATTATGATAACTACTATGAATTCTCTGATTATGACGACTTCTCTGTATTTGGGTTTGACGAGTATCAGTGATTTGCTGGTTGACGTGCTTGCATGGTGAGGAACCCTTTTCTTGCTTTAACTTGCAGAATAATTTTACTACATGGTTCTACGTAGCTCTTTGTGGCAGTCTGTTATGATGTATTATTTCTGATTATTTTGGACTGTATACGCAGGCGAAGATTCTTTATGGTTGCTGAGACTCCGTACCATGCTTCGAGGCAGAGATGGTTAAGCGACCATCCTGCACGCCTTCTGGTGTAGCTTTTGACCTGAACTTCGCAAGTGGGAGTCTTTCCTATTTTGTTGATGAAGAGAAGCGCTCATAGATCGGCTCCCCTTGAAGTGCATTCTTTTGTTCCTTTCGTTCTAGTCTCTGCATCTTTATCTCCAGAACATGTTTTATGGCTATGAGCTTCTGCATATATAGTTCTAGTGCCTAGTCTTATTTTGGTATCTGTGACTTTGGTGTGCTAACTCCAGCTGGCCATGATAATGAACTTCATAGCTGATAAACCAATATCAGGCTTCGTTGTGCGGTTTTGCATAAAATTCACAATGCTGTTACCTAAAATGTTATTCAGAAAATCGCTTTAATCGTTCCCATCTATGAGGATCTTGTAGTGTCAAATGTAGCAGCAAGTTGCTTTGCTTGTCAAGCACTTCCATTTTCAACTAGTAGATCGCGTTTCCATGTCGGTGCAAAAGAATGAATATTTGACGTCTTTTATGTTAAGGAAATAACGTACTGCCTATCATATATTTTATGTTAAGGCAGTCGTGTACATTTCACGCTAGAAGACTAACCCTAGTATGGCCAAAGCAGGAGGTTTTGGCTGTGTTTTTGGCAATCAGCAGTCAAATTTACAAGTGGTTAGCCAATGCACTATCACTCTGTTGATTATCAAAGAGGCCGCAAGCTCATACAGGTTGCTTTCTTTTTATGTTTGGATCTTCACCTGAAAGTTGCAAAACATCAACGTGGGAAATCCGGTACAAGGTCCTTTCGATGCGGTTTCAAAGAAATTCACGTGGAATATCGAAAACTTTAAAGATCCTAGACGAAGAGAATGGGACTGATCCTAAGTTCTCATGACCTTATAGTTTTCAAGAAGAAATGTCATAGGATTATTCCCACGCGTACCACGCCATCAAAGACACCATCTACTAGGCGTGTGATTAATACAAGCGGGATTAGCCAAACCAATGTATTTTTCCCAAAACCCATGGGCTTTGGGAGAATCTTATCTTGAAGTCACGTGACAACCAGATGTTAGCTCTGATGAAGATCTTGATGTTGGCCATATCAATGAATAAAAGCGTAAAAAATGTGTTGGGATGGCATGCATGTCTCAAATCTCCATTAAATTTTGCAAAAATTGTTCCAAGACAATTGTAAAGCAATGAAATTAGGGAATATTTTAAATTTATATGCAATAACAATGTCATAGTGTATGTACGATTAATACTTTGATATATACTCATTATTCATGTCCCATTGAATATGATTAACGTCACATGTGCTAAACCTTTTTTATCGCAATTTCGTTGAAAAATGTCTCTAGGGTGCTTTCTCTTTTGTTGAAATTTGGGGCACATGTTAAACAATAAAAATTTAGTCGTCAATGCACAACTTCTCTTAAGAAACGAATCGTGAATGCTTTGAAAATCGAAACATTCACCGTAAAATATAAGTGACACTAATAAGATAGGTCATCTATGATATACTCGTATCTCCATGCATATGCATATGCAATGAATACTCTGAAGAACATCATATTCTTCATTAAGTGCACTTAATAAATGCTCCAAAAGCATATGCAATGAATACTATGAAGAACATCATATTCTTCATTAAGTGCACTTAATAAATGCTCCAAAAGCACTTGCTAAAGAAATCCTTTACAAAACCATTCATGCATTCCCCCATGAATTTACGAACAAAATAAACACACCTTTCGATGTGTGATCGTGTGAATGTTAATCCCTATATATTAGTCAAGTATATTCAACAAAAATACATAAATTAAAATTGCAAAAATGATTACGAAGCCAAAAATTATGTAAATTTTCTTAATTAATTATGTCGAGACACTCCTTAATAAAAGCTGATGACATCATCCTCGTGCTTTTCTTCTCTCTCTCGTTCTTTTCAATTAATTTGTTTATCACATTGAGAAAGGGGGGGGGACCAAACTCTTTAATTATTATTGCACAATAATTATTAATTATTACTGCTGCAATTATTTGTTGGGGAGTTAAGAAACAATAAAAAAAAAATACGCAACATGTCGTGGCGGACACGGGCATTTGCGCGCGTGTCTGGCCGTATCTGTCAGACAGAGCCGGTGCTCAAGAGGGTCGGACCACCTACCTCCCGTTGACTTTGACCCTGATCAGCCGCTGGCCAGTAGGATTTCGCCACGGCAGCCGTCTGTTGACCTGCAGTGGCAGGAGATCCGGCCTGCGCGTGCTAGGTCGCAGCCTCTCCACAGACAACAGCTTTACCTGCAAACATACGCTGCAAATATATACCGTGAATTAAAAGCTTTGCGTATGACAGACGTCCGAGGACCACAAAGATGGTTTTTAAATGGGGACCATACGGTAGTAACTTTTTATTTTTATTTTTCTTTATTTTTTATTAAAGAGAAAAGTCATATGAAAGTCCAAAATATGTGTCCTCCTCTGACGTATTTAATTTAATACTTTTTTTTTTATGACATAAAAAATCTCAAATATGTATTTATGTCATACAATTACACTCCGTTAAGATACCGTTGATGATTTTTCAACCAAAATAACGTCGCTTTTTATTTTACTTAAATTACGTGGGCGCCATGTCACCGTGCAATGGGCAAAATTTAAGATTTTTTTGGTGACTTTTGCCCTTATTATTATGATGTAGAGGAAATGTTGCAATTTCTAATATATTGCATGCTTTTGTGATATGTATACTTAATATTTTGAAAATAGAACATTTTCTCGTTAAAATGTAATTAGCAAATGCACCAAAAGCACGTGTGCCTTATAATACTCATTAGACATATTGACTTTTGATTTAGTTTCGACACATTATTTGATATATCACTAGAACGATTAATGCATTGGAAACTAAATGATTTCGAAAATCAATTGTTTAACAAGTGCTCCATAAACCCTAATAAACCAAAATCCTTATCATTATACTGATAGCGTGTAAAATTAAGCTTGTTAAGTAGATTACTTCTCGAGAGAAAGTGAATGTTGATTTGAGCACTGACGACCGCATTTTCTTGGAAGCCACTCTTTAAGGTCCGTTTGATAACGTTTCCGTGTCGGAGATCAATTTTTTTTCAAAAGTCTTTTTCTATTTCTATTTCTCATAACAATTTATGAGTAAAAAAATGTATTTAGCAATTACACAAAAGTTCTATTCTTAGAATGGAAAAATAATAAGAATGCATTTGATACAATCCACAAATTTTTTATGACATAGAATTTCTTTTAATTTTCTTAAGAATTTTTTTCTTTTTTTCTTTTGTTATTCTTCCTTGCCACTTCCGATCATTGGCCACAGACCGCCACGACCGACCGTTGCCGCCTACCAACCTAAGGTCAGCGGTGACCGACAGTGGCCTAACAACAGCAAATAGCGGTGGGGTTCAAGGAGAAAGAAAAGAAAAAAGAAAAAAGAAAAAATAACTTATTTCTAAAAGTTGTTCATGAGAACAAAAAGTTACTTTTTTTTTTTTTAACTTTTTATTTCTATTCTAAATCTATTCCTTTGTCACTTTTCTACTCCAGAGAATAGAAAAATTAGTTGACTTTACCAAACGGATTTATGTTGTTTTTTTGTTCCAAGGAACGAAAGAATAGAAATGTTATCAAATAGAGTCTAATCAATCGGTGTTATCAGAAATCAAATCACTCAAATGATTCAATCAGTTGAATCACGTCCCTATGGTAATGTTTCGATGACCTTTACCTTGTTTTATTCGATTTAACTTGATTCGACTGTGTTCCACTTAGGAAGTCGGTTCGATGTCCGGCCGTATTTTGGAGACATTGGTTTCAAGGGGCTGTTGTCCTGATATTTGTCTAGTAGATGAATGAGGTGTGTGATGATATTTTTACAGGCCGGAGCAAGTACCGATTTTCAGGTATGATCTCGGCCCAAGAGGCCTACAAGATGAGCCGAACGTGTTGGCGTGGGTGATAAAATACCTTCGCGGAGAGTATAGTTATTTTGGTTGGACAAATCAAGTCATCAGTCATCAAGTTGTCTAATATTTGACTATAAATGGAACTTAACCCTATTAGTTTAGTCGGTTGAGAGTTTTGGAAGTTACGGTTTAAAAATTAGAAAATATTTTCTTAAAATGAACAATTATATTATTTTCAAAAATGAGTTAACAAAATATATTTTCATGAACAATAGCGATTTATGTTTGAACATTTTCGTGAATGACGAAACCAGTACAGGATGATTCTTAATTATTGAGTTTTTGTAAGACAAACGCACCAGCAATCTAACTTAGAATCACTCTTTTTCTGTGCGTTTGTTTTTGGGGCTCGGAATATGGGAGTTGATACGTCAGGAAGCTATCTCACTAGCTATCCTGCCCATCAGATTCTTTAACATACGAACACCATGTCAAATCTTTTTTTCTTCTTTTTTTCAAGACTTACATTAAATCACTTTCCATGGAATAAAATCGTAAAATTTAGAGCCCCTTTAAAATATCATCATCTTACATTTTAATGTTGGGTTGACACATTAAAAACCCAATACACTTATCATGGAAGATCGTTAAGGGAAAACTCAAATCTGAACCCATTAACTTATTCAATTTGATGCATTTACAGTCAAAACCTTTGGTCAATGAATTATAGCTAAGTTAGATATATTAAATACTCCATATTACAGCACATCCTTGTATGAGATTTCAATAGCTTAACATTCTCGTGCATGCACGTAGACAATTTCCCCCTTCACACATGCGAGCCACCGATGTTACGCTCACTCTCCCCCAATCCTAATATTCTTCTACACCAACATTGTCTCAACTCGAGAATCTTTAATCTTTACCTTGGCTTGGTCAAGTTTGCATATACTAGTGAGGACCATAGGTATCTTTCAGATTCCACCTTAATTGTCTTTGCTCAACCAAGCTTGTCGTGAGCAGAGGGAAACCACTCGTCACCTCAATTAAGGGGCCACATTTGAGATTTTCTTTCCTTGAAATATTCATTGGGCACTCATACATATTGGGATCCAGCCACGAATCAACATTGACTCTAATACCATTTTTAGATTGACGTAGCAGAAGCTCAGTACCTTCATTCGATGAGATCACCAAGAGGAAGCACCAGTCAAAGCCCATTAAAATACCTAGTTGGACCCAATTTTACTCAAAAACTTGAGTTAATCAATTCTGAATAAGCTAAAATGTATCAATTGCACCACATTTACTATGTGGGATTTCTCTCAGCTAACATCTGTGCACATGCACCTTAACAAATACTAAATGCAATCCGATTCCTCATGTGTCGAAGGTACCCCTTGAAGCATCAAATACAACGATAGGGTTTGCGTAGCTTTCTTGCTGTAGTAGATTTTCTCTTGGTTACTACCTTACCGGCCCTTGCCATTGAGGTGACAGGCTACCAATGCCGTAATTATTTGTAATGTCGATTCATTGGAAGGTGAATATTAATGAGTCACGTTTTATTTTTATGTCTTTAAAATGTGAAATTTTTCATTGAAGTAACTGAATATATTAAAATTCTCTTCTTTTACTATATTTAAATATGTACTTCTTTAATTCTCAAAATCTCTTAAAAATCATTCTTTCTATTTTTAGTTAATTTAATGTAGGCATTAGTTTTGACATGAAATGAAAAAGAAGAGAATTGGAGGAATTACTTGTGCTCAGTCTGTATTGTTTTTCATTCTTTACATGCATTTATAATATAATGTGTGGACAGAAAAAGGAAACAATGTAAATATACAAAATTAATATGAATCACTTATTGATTCAGTCAATCAATCTAAATCTTAGATTAATTCAATTATGTCTTCACCACATAAATCATATCTCCAACACTCCCCCTCAAGTTAGTGGCGTGTATATGTCCAAAACACCTAGCTTGTTTAACAAATATGTGTGTTATCTTTGACACAAGGGTTTAGTAAAGATATCTACAGGCTGTTTTGAGGTTCCAATTCCCTTTATCCTGATTATTCCTTAAAACAATGTAGTTGGCATCTATACTATCTCATAAATAGTCTTGGCCATGGCTCGATACTCAGCTTTAGCCAATGATAATGATACGGTTGTTTGCTTCTTCTTATATATGGGAGGTCCTAGATCTTAATGTGAAAGGTATAGTGCAAATATTTCTTGAGATTTTCAACAGCAGCTTCATCGGATCCCATAATATGTCATCAACATATATCATCAGATAGATAGATGACAAACCTTTTCTCCTTATAAATTGTGCATAATCATGTCTCGACTATCTAAAATTGGCAACTATAAGTGCAGTAGTAAATTTTGTGTACCACTGATGAGAAGCTTTCTTAAGGCCATAAAGTGATATGCAGAGATGACATACCTTAGACTCCCCCCGTTTTCATAAACCTAGTGGAAGATCTATGTAAATTTCTTTGTCTAGATCACCATGGAGAAAGGCATTGTAAATATCCATTTGATGTAGTGACCAATCCTGACAAGCAACAATGGATACGAAGGAGCAAACTGTGACTTTTTTGCTACTAAAAAGAACGTTTTATGATAATCGAACGTTCTTTTTATGTGAAACCTTTGGCTAGTAAATGAGCATTTGCCTTATGTTTAATTTTATACACCCATTCACAACCAATTAGGTTTCGATGAGCAGGAAAGGAAATAATATCCCAAGTCTAATTTTTCATTAAGGCACGTGACTCGGCCTCCATGGCTTTTTTGGCAAGGTGGATGTTTGTAAAATTCTAAACATAAGTGAACGTGTCAAACAAGTAATATAATGATGAGAAAAAGTATCGTCCAACAGAGATTGATGATTAATAAACTAATTAAATGCTTAAATTAATTCTAAAATTTGTCTAACAGATCAAAATAGAATTGAGAATAAATTAAAATTAAAAATCTTGAAAGAAAAATTTGGAGACTAAATGCAGTAAATCAATCATATAAATATGTTAGAGCATCCGATTTCATCATTACCACTAAATTTGAATTTCATATTATTATACATACAAGAACAATATCAAACATGTGATAGCGGAATTTCTTAATCTATTTACTACTCTATCTCTACGTATACCAAACCTACTCAGTTTATTAATCCATTATATCTATATGTGAATTTGAATAAACATAAGTGCATTAAAATCTATAAATATTTTCGGCTTTCAATGAGCCATTTGGATCACTTTATCACCAAAAGCTACACAAATAAATTGATATATCTCTATTCATGTTTAATTCATGATTATATATTATAAGGAGCAATTGCATCTTATCACTTCTCAGTCTCAAATATGCACATCAGATCATTCAAGTGGTAGCCAGTCACTCAAAAACATTAAGCACGATAATATATAACTCATATGAATGGAATCACTTGCACGCATAAAAATCATAAAACTCATATCATCATGGTTCGGCTACATCATAGCCTTAACAAAAGAAAATTAGAACATAGTAGAAAAGGAAATAAAAATATAAATCAAACCTAGCATATTGAATCAAAGAACAAGAGTTCGGTCACCACTTTTGTCTTCTCTTCAAAATATTTGAAAAACTATCAGAACAATGAAAAACGATATAAAAACCTCACTGTCCCTCAGGCTCTCAATGTTCTCCTATTTATAAGATACACCCAAGACACTTATCTCCAGATAATTGCTTATTTTTTGCAAAAAAATAGGGAGTAAATCAAAGGATCTTTTATTTGATATCTATCTTCCAACGCTTATAGATAAAATTAAGGAACAAAATCAAGATTTCCCTTATTTTTGCCATTCTTTTCCTTATGCTCTCCATATGTCATTATGCTGCATAAATAAAAAAAATTCAAATAATTAGAAGGAAATTCAAATATTTTCTCATAGATATTGCATTATTTGTTACCTAAAATAAGTAAAATAAATCTATGTTTATAAAGTCATCGTGGATCAATGATTGCTTCATTGTAAGGTGACGGTTCACGTTCCTCGGAGATATGACTAATACAGCACATATGTTCCAGTGATAGTTGATTAAATAAAACATATAATGAAACAAGATAATGGGTATTTGATGAATTAAATGTTGCACAAACATAGTCCTTGATCCATGTGGGCGGATGAGCAACATGACCTAAACATTGAGGTTGCTTAGCATTACTCTTTTCAAGTATAAGAGGAATAGACGTATCATCAATATGTTCCAAAAGAGATGTCATAGAAGGAGGTACAGAGTTCTCTTCAGGAGAGGCAATAGAATGCTCTGCGGATAATGTAGAGGAGATGGAGAATCCTTAGTAATTACTAGAGAGAACATATAATTGTTTGGAGGCATAAAGAGCAAGAATTACTGATTTGGAGACGAATCTTCCTCATATAAGAATGGACGATGAACAACTATGGACCCAATCATCAATTGGATCTGTTTCCTCCCAAGAAATGTTGTTAAAGAAGATAATATCTTTGCTAACAAAGGAACTAAATGTGGATCATTTGTAGACACAATTACCTTTCTAGAAATTCAGATATCCCATGAAAAATGCATCGATGGGCGTAGGGACCCATTTTGTCTCAAGAAGCCACAGTAGTAATGTCACGCCTCGATCCTTCGAGCTCGTGCCCATCTCTTGGTGGTCGATTGAATTGCGACATCCCAGGACACGTCGCCGACCCATTCATTTTATGCGCATGCGGAAACGAATAAATAAATCCCCAGACAACAAAAAAATGGGATAGGAAAGTAGGGCCACGAATTTTTAAAACCACAACACACTTATATATATATATATATATCATATATAATACTAGTCTATATATATATCATATACAATACTAGTCTATATATATACAAGTCTGCACAAAGATAGAGGGCTATAGATCCTCTAAACATTTGAACCCTCAACTAAAGACTCCGAGGTCTCGAGCTCCGGGGAACTAGGGTCTACCACTAAACTACCGGGAGGGCCAGCCGTACCCTGGCCAAAAGCGATCTCTAACACCGACATAGGAATCTTAGACTTCGGTAGGGGACCTTCCCTGGGTCCATCTCGCCTATAACGATACCACGATTTGAATTGATTGGGTACCCTTTGGGGTAGACCTGCATCAACCCAGACAAAGGATCTCACGAGTTCGTAGACCCAAGCTAGAGGACTTACATTTGCCTCAGATCCTTCCTGCAAGTTAGTATGATTCATATATTCAATCAATCACTTCAATTTCCATCAAAATCATTGATCCAATCGATTCCATACAATCAATACCATCCATAAAATTCGATCGATTCAAACACCACTCACCCAAGCTAAAATTAATAGATGGTATAGCTCATAAAAGCTTACAATAGATATATAATAATGCTCAACGAAGCTGTTATATATCTATATTGCTCACCGAAGCTGATATGTAATAGATGCTCACTGAAGCTGATAGATATCTATAATTTTGACATCCTAGATTTTTCAGTTCTGTTTTCAATTAAATTAATGGGGCCTTTCATAGACATGCCTATAGGGCTGTTCTCGGAGCTGATCACTCTTGAGATAACTAGACTATCTGGAAAAGCCATTAAGGAATTTTAACGCAACAAACTTGAGAATTCGACTAGGAATCGGCTACTCGATCGTGCTCATCTTTAGAGGTCATTACGGCACAGTTAAAAATTGATAAGAGATCAAAGATAGGTCGGTTCGAGTGAGGTATGTGGCTAAATGTGGGTGATTCCACTAAATTACAAAATTCTCGTCGACCGGCACTAGATTGATTTTTCTATCATTTTGGTACCCTGTGTCCGTAATCGAAACCTCGAGATTTTCATGACAACCGAGAGTCACCAATGTGTCGAATGGGTTCATTGTGGTTTGAAGAAAATCGACCATGGGTCATTTACACTAAAAATTTCTGAAAGCAACCTGGTAGCTTAGGTCACGCTAAAATCGCATATGAATGAAATTAATCGCGAATTTGAACCCAGTTTCAAAAATTGAAAGTTCTATCATGTCACAAGTCATTTTAGGAACATCGACTCAGCCTTCGAAGATTTTTTTGCAAACCGAGACTTTTTGGGAAAAAGTCGAGGTAGGGTCATTTTTGTTCATAAAATTCAGAGGACCGTTTTTGATCACGCAATTGGGATGCAAGTGGGTTATATTGGTGAGAAAAAATATCAATTTGATCGAGGACTTGATATTGGAAATTATAGAGGCCATATTGAATTGAATTGAGAAGCATTTCGGTCCAATTGAAGCAAAATCATATACAGATTCGTATGCCCCCATTGGACCCAACTTTTGGACCTCTTCAAGGCTTCTAGAGGAAGCCAAAGGGCTTAGGAAATGGTTGTGCAAGCCAGCTGGGTTGGTGGGGACCTCCATGGGAGACAAAGAGATGAGATAGAAGACCAAGTAGGCCCCTCTTGCTCCCTCATCTCCTCTTTCCCCCTAGCAGCCGGTCGACAGCCCTTTCTCCCTCATTTATTTGATGTTCGACACCCTAGAAAGCCAGAAGGAGTCACCGAAGCCAACCAGCCCACCAGATCGTCGTTCGCGCCGCCGCCTCGCCGTCCTTGCCCCGCGTGTGCGCCTGGCCGCCTCGCCTTGCTGCACCATCGTCCCCCACCATTCCAGACCTCCTTTCCACCTCAGCCACGATCCCAGGAGCTACTTTGACCAGATCAGGCCATTGTGCGCCGCCTCCGACCTCCGTCGAAGCCCGAAGCTACCCGTCTGAACCGCTGAAGCCCCCGCCTGTTCGCTGTTGGTCTTTGCTTGCTCAACCGACCCTGGATCAACCATCTCTCAGCCCCAAATAGAAGCTGAGTTCAGTGGGTTTCTAGCACTGTTTAGGTTTGTTTTGGCCCGCATCCCGACCCCGAAAGTTGGTCCTGCTTTGGAGTTTGTTGAGCTCCTCCGCATCCTCGTTAGTTTGATCCGAGCGAATCGTCGAACAAGTGAGTTTAACTCACTAATCCTCGCTTAGTAAGTTAATGATGTTTAAGGGTTCATTAGTTTAGACTAAATTAGGATTAGGTGGTTAATTAGAATGGATTACTGAATTAATTAATTACCGATGCATGTTAGATGGATAGTTTAGTACAATTAGGGCCTAGATAAGCTCTAGTATTTAGCTAGAGTGATTCGTAATTTTTCAGTCCGTCTCGTCTTTCAATTAGGCTTTACGGGCCTAAGTTTGAAATTTTAGTATTTATTAATTAATTTTTGTAATTATTTAATTATTTATTTATTTTTTGAAACTTAGACCGGAATAGTCGGTGACCGGAATTTTATGCTAATTTCAGTGGTGTGATCTGTTTATTTAATTGAGCTCTAATTTGTGTTGATTTTGTGTGATTTGTATTTTAGGAATTTCTTCCTAAAATTATTTAATTTCAATAATTAAATGGAAAATCACCGAGTGTCGGTTTATAGTGCCAAAAATGGATTTATGGACTGTTGAAATCAGTGGGATTTTCAAGTGGCAGAAAACCGTATTTTGGCTAAGACCGACCATGTACCCACACATAAGTATTTTTATCAGATACGATAAAAACAAATGGTGAATTGAGTAAATGATCAGGGTGGTATACTATATCAACCTACGGGCTATGATATATCAACTTAGATGGAGAGCAATATGCCTTATCAGCTTAGAGTGAGCAATGTTACTATCAGCTTAGAGCGATGATTCGTAGTATACTATATCAGTCTATGGACTTGATATGTTAGCTTAGATAGCAATTAGTATATTATTTATCAGCTTAGTGCGAGCTATACTATCTACATATCAGTTTAGTGCGAGCTATATTATCTATATACCAGCTTAGAGTGAGCAATCCTGGATTATGATCGGACTTATAGATAGTATTGACTGAAATGATCAGAGAATGGCCTCAATGACATGTAATCGACTGAGTCGATTGATCGATGATTCGATCTGATTGGGTGAATTGACTTGTTGATATGACTCGATGAATTATAAATTGTATTGACTTGCAGGAAGAAACTGAGGCCAAGGTAAGTCCTCTGACGCGTGGTTGTGCTTAGGCAGCCCTTAGGGCGTATTTTCTTCCTAGTCGGGTCTTAAGGGGTGGAACTCGCAAAGACGTCGTCTCACCCCGTTATGGGATAACATTTCAAGTCCATAAATGGCAGCCCCTCCTGGACATTTTGGACAACTGAAGAAGTTCACAGAACAGAGTTACCATATTCGATACATGGGCACCAAGACGGACTAGAATACGTGCTGGTGAAATCCATAGTCTGTGTTGATGCGGGTTTACCTAAAAAGGTGCCCCACCAATACAGCGCATGGTATCGCCATTATCGTAATGGTCAAAGAGTGGGCCATGTACCGGAATCTGATATACATTTGTATGTGATGGAGGTTGCTTTTGGAAAGGGTACAACAAACCCTAAGGATGGTTTGGTGGTGGACTCGAAGGACCCCTAGCTTGAAGATCCTGATTCTTCAGTGTACTTAGCAGTAGGCTCTAGTTGGAGCGTGGAAGAATGAGAAATCAAGGATGATGACCCGTAGTGGATTGGAAACCCCCACCCTTGTTTTCTGGCTGGCTTGTGTAGAATCTAACTTCTATAGTTTGTATTGTGCTATATACATTATGGTTTGCAATGTACATAAGTGTGGTTGCGTTCAGGTTCGAAAATTTGTGGCCCTACTTTCCTATCTCATTGTGTTATTGTCTAGGAATTATTTATTTGCTTCTGCATGCGTATTTAAAATAAATGGGTCGGCGATGCGTCCTGAGACATCGCTATTTAATCGACCAAGCCGGGATGGGCGCACTCAAGGATCGGGGCGTGACATCCCCCATTTAAGTGGTATCAAAGCATGGTTTAGGATTGGAGTGATAATGTGCGATGGTTTATGGGATAGTAGTCGGAATGACTTTTAAATTCATGCTGGTGCATGTCGGTGATAGTTGTTTGGTAGAATTGTTTGTTGGTGTTAATCGCTCAATCTCTAATTCTGTTTGGAATTGGAAGGCATGTTTAGTAGAAAAAATAAGCCATGAGCAATTAGGAGCAAAGGACTCCTAGTAAGAGGATCGTCAAACCTGCGACTTGGGGTAGGACGCCGACTAGGATCGGTACCCGAGGAGACAGAAGTAAAGCGCCAGCTTAGGCTAGCGCGAGTGGAGTAGCACCACCTCCCATTGGTGTTGGGGTAGCAGCCCCTGGTGATCCCAAAATCGAAGAGATCATGCAAGCGCTTGAGGCCAAGAGAAATGTGATAGGGCAGCAGACCCAGAATCAAGCCGCTGTTGTTGCCGCCGATGCTAGTGCTGCCATTGCCACCGCTGCTAAGGCCGCACCTGCTGCCACTCCTGCCAAAGTTTCAGCTAAGAATGTGGTAGTGCTGAGAGAGAGACCGATCCATAAACTCATCAAGCAATTCCTGAAGTTGAACCCGCCAAGGTTCAATGGCGCAAGAGATCCTAAAGTTGCGTCGCTCTGGGTCCAAGATCTGGAGAAAACCTTTGAGCTTTTAATGTACACTGAAGGAGAAAAGGTTGTTCTGACAATGTACCGGCTGCAGGGTAACGCCAACACCTGATGGAGAGCCACCAAAGGCTCAGTTTTTCTAGAAGGCGTTGTCCCGGTGTGGAACGCTTTCCTCAGAGCTTTCAATCACAAGTACTATTCTGGGAGCTCCCGAGAGCGGAAGATGGAGGAATTCCAGTGCCTCCGCCAAGGAATGATGACTGTGGACGAATATGAAGCAAGGTTTGCTGAGCTGTCTTAATATGCGCCAAGACTTGTGGAAGATCTTGAAGATAAAGCCCAGAGGTTCAGGAATGGCCTCCGACCAGAGCTAAGAAGTCCACTGGTGGCTTTTGACCTGAAGAACTACAATGAGGTTTATAGTCGGGCCCAGCTGATAGAGAATGATCTGAGTGAACAGACTACTGCATCTGGTTCAAGGTTTAGTTCCAATCAAGATGAACCCGATTTAGGAAGAAGCCCATGACTGGAGGAAAGTTCCATTTTCCGCCCAGTAGGAAGGGTGGAATTGGAAAAGCAGGGCCAACTCAAAATGGTACGTGTCGCCTTTGTGGAAGACGCCATGGTGCGAACCAGTGCCCCCGAAGGACGGGCGCTTGTTTTGAATGTGGCCAGCAGGGTCACATGGCCAGAGATTGTTCTAGGAGGCCAAGAGGACAACCGTTGTTGCCGCCTCCACCACAAAGGGGACAGATTAGAGGGTACGTGCCTCAAAATGCACCGCAAGGTGGACAACTTAGACCCCTAGTTCAGGGAACGGTGTATACCATCACTCGAGGTTAAGTAGAGGTTGTGCCTAACGTGATCACGGGTATGGTTTCGCTGAACGACCATCCTACTTATGCTTTATTCGACCCAGGAGCAACTCATTCCTTTATTGCCGAGCAGTATGTCAAGTTGATAGGATTAAGTCAAGTAATATTGGAGTCGACAGTTAGCATATCTACACCAATGAAGGATAAAGTGATAGCTACTTTGGGTTGTTCTGGTTGCAAGTTAGTGATTAGTGAGTGAGAGGGAGAAATAGACCTATTAATCCTAGCCATGTATGACTTTGATTTGATAATTGGCATGGACTGACTCACCAAGCAACGAGCTAAGATGGACTGCTATCGCAAAGCGATTTAGTTTGATCCGTTAGAGGGCGAAAGCTTCGAGTTTGTCGGGAATCGAGGAAGACCCTTGATTACTTTGATCTTGTCGCCAGAGGCAACCCATTTGCTAGACGAGGGTTGTCAAGGTTATCTAGCAATACGACAGTTGGGGAGCTGAAGATGGAAGACATCGCCGTGGTACAAGAATTTCCAGATATTTTTCCAAAGGAATTGCCAGAATTGCCGCCGGAGAGAGAGATCGAGTTCGTGATCGAACTAGCATCCAAGACAAAGCCAATTTCTAAGGCTCCTTATTGGATGACGTTATCAGAGTTGAAGGAACTGAAGGTGCAGATGCAGGAATTATTGGATAAGGGATTCATATGTCCCAGTGCATCACCTTAGGGAGCACCAATGTTGTTCATAAAGAAGAAAGATGGTTTGTTGCGCCTGTGCATTGACTATCGACAACTCAATCAGGTAACAATTAAGAACAAGTATCCGCTCCTGAAGATCAATGATTTATTCGATCAGTTGCAAGGAGCGTTGATATTTTCAAAAATCGACTTGAGGACGGGATATCATCAGCTGAGGATTAGGAATGAGGATATTCCAAAGTTAGCATTTCATACTCGTTATGGTCACTATGAGTTCACAGTGATGCCGTTCGGGTTGACGAATGCTCCAGCTGCTTTCATGAATTTGATGAATCAAGTATTCAAGGAATATCTAGATCAGTTTGTGATCGTGTTCATCGATAATATTCCGGTGTATTCGAGAAGTGATGAAGAGCATAAGAGTCATCTGAGATTGGTGTTGCAGACTCTGAGAGTTCATCAGTTGTATGCCAAATTCAACAAGTACGAGTTTTGGTTGACTCATGTTGCTTTCTTAAGTCACGTGATTTCAGGCGAAAGAATCTCCATGAGCCCGAGCAAGATCGAAGCAGTGATCAACTGGCCAAGACCGACTACCGTGACAGAGATCAGAAGTGTTCTGGGTTTGGTAGGCTACTATAGAAGGTTCGTGGAAGGGTTCTCATCATTAGCGTCACCTTTGACAAGACTCCTGAAGAAAGAAGAAAAATTTGTGTGGACAGACAAGTGCGAGCATAGTTTCCAAGAGTTGAAGTAGAAGCTGACTACCATACATGTGTTGACCATTCCATCTGGTCCTGGAGGATTCAAGATCTATAGTGATGCGTCGTTCAGAGGATTGGGTTGCGTGCTAATGCAACATGGCAGAGTTGTTGCATACGTCTTCCGTCAGTTAAACCCTCATGAACAGAATTACCCGACACATGACTTTGAACTTGCGGCAATTATTTTCACCCTAAAGATTTGGAGACACTAATTGTGCGGAGAAAAATTCCAGATCTTTACAGACCATCAAAGTCTCAAGTATATGTTCTTTCAGAAGGAGTTGAATATAAGACAGCGCAATGGATGGAACTTCTGAATGACTACGATTGTGATATCTTATATCACCTAGGAAAAGCGAATAAGGTCACCGACGCTTTGAGCCGAAAGTCTTCTGTTGCTCATATACTAATGAAGGAGTAGAATCTAATCGAGAGAGCTCGAGATTTGGCGTTCAAGTTTGAGATAGGCCACCTTTCAAGTCTTATTGCCACCCTCAAAATTGAACCGGATGTTAAGATTAGGATCAAGCTACTCTATCCAAGAGACCCATATGTTCAGAAGATTCTACAAGAAGATACTGAGAAAAGAAATGCTGACTTTCAGATTTCTGATGATGGACCACTAAGGTTCCGAGGATGTTTGGTTGTACCTGACGATGTGGAGCTTAGAGAGGATATCTTATCAGAAGCCCATCATAGCAGTTACATCATTCATCATAGTAGTACCAAGATGTATCGGAATCTGCGTCAACACTATTGATGGTCTGGTATGAAGGCGGACATCACCAAGTATGTCACCAAGTGTTTGACGTGCCAGCAGGTCAAAGCTCAGCATTGCAAGCCGAGAGGACTTCTGCAACCTCTCGAGATCCCAGGGTGGAAATGGGAGCACATCACAATGGACTTCGTGACCGGCCTACCGAGGAGTCAAAGAGGTAATGATTCTATTTGGGTAGTAGTCGACAGACTAACAAAGTCGGCTCACTTCATTGTAGTACGAAAGGACCTCAATTTGGATAGACACGCAGAGTTGTACATGCATCAGGTAGTTCATCTGCATGGAGTGTCGGTGACAATAACTTCATATCGAGACCCAAGGTTTACAGTTGAATTTTGGAAAAGCTTACAGGCCGTTTTAGGAATCAAGCTGCAGTACAGTACGGCATATCATCCTCAAACGGATGGTCAGTCTTAGAGTGAGCAATGTTATTATCAGCTTAGAGTGAGCAATGTTATTATCAGCTTAGAGCGAGCATTATTAGTATACAATATCAGTCTATGGACTTGATATGTCAGCTTAGATAGCGAGTAGTATACTATTTATCAGCTTAGTGCGAGCTATACTATCTATATATCAGCTTATAGTAAGCAGTCCTTGATTATGATCGGACTTATAGATAGTATTGACTGAGATGATCGGAGAATGGCCTCGATGACATATAATCGACTGAGTCGATTGATCGATGATTCGATATGATTAGGTGAATTGACTTGTTGATATGACTCGATGAATTATAAATTGTATTGACTTGCAGGAAGGAACTGAGGCCAAGGTAAGTCCTCTGACGCGTGGTTGTGCTTAGGCAGCCCTCAAGGAATATTTTCTTCCTAGTCGGGTCTTAGGGGGTGGAACTCGCTGAGACGTCGTCTCACCCTGTTGTGGGATAACATTTCAGGTTTATAGATGGCAGCCCCTCCTGAAAATTTTGGACAACCGAAGAAGTTCACAGAACAGAGTTACCATATTCCGATACATGGGCATCAGGACGGACTAGAATACATGCTGGTGAAATCCACAGTCTGGGTTGATGCGAGTTTACCTAAAAAGGTGCCCTATCAATACAGGGCATGGTATCGCCATTATCGTAATGATCAAATAGAGGGTCTGTACTAGAATCTGAGATACCTCTATATGTGATGGATGTTGCTTTTGAAAATGGTACGACAGACCCTAAGGATTGTTCGGTGGTGGACTCGAAGGACCCTAAGCTTGAAGATCTTGATTCTTCAGTGTACTTAGCAGTAGGCTCTAGCTAGAGCGTGGAAAAATGAGAAATCGAGGATGATGACCCGTAGTGGATTGGAGACCCCCACCCCTGTTTACAAACCTTGTTTTCTGAATGGCTTGTGTAGAACCTAACTTCTATAGTTTGTATTGTGTTATATGCAGATGGTTTGCAATGTACATAAGTGTGGTTGCTTTCAGGTTTGAAAATTTGTGGCCCTACTTTCCTATCACATTGGGTTATTGTCTAGGGATTATTTATCTGCTTCCGCATGCGCATTTAAAATGAATGAATCGGTGATACGTCCTGGGACGTCGCTATTAAATCGACCAAGCCTGGATGGGCGCATGCTCGAGAATCGGGCATGACAATAATTGCTCGCTGAAACTGCTAGATAATATAGCTCACCAAAGCTAATAGATATCTATAATGCTCACCAAAGCTGCTAGGGTATATTGCTCATCGAAGCTGATATATTGAGGCCCTCGGCTGATATAGTATACCATTCTCAACCACAAACAATTCACCAATTTTATCATACCCGATAAAAATAATCGTGTGTGGGTATACGGTTGGCCTTAGCCAAAAATACAATATTTTTCTTTTATAAAATCCCACTAATTATAGTAGTTTATAAACATATTTTTGGCGTTGTAAATCCACGCCCGATATTTTCTAATTAAACACCGAAAATACTCAATTTTGGGATAAATACCCAAAATTATAAATCTCACTCAATTTGCACAAATCAACACTCAATTAAACAAACCAATCATACCATTGCGATCAACACGAAATTGCGGTCACCGGCTATCCTGGTACAATTTTCGGAAAATAATAAATAATTGAATAAATATAAAAAATAATTAAATAACTATTTAAATACCATAAATGCGAACTTAGGCTGGAAAAGCCTAATTAAATACCGAAACGGGTCCGGAAAAATTCCGAACCTGTCTAGATAAATAATACAACGTATCTAGTCGCTAATTAAGCCAATCTAACCACCTAACATGCATAAACGAGTAATTAAATCCCTAATCCATTTTAACTAACCATCTAAACCTTAATTAGCCTAAAATAATCAACCATTGAGCATCATTAACTCTCTAAGCAGATTTTAGTGAGTAAACTCACCAATTTTGAAATCCAATGAGTCCACGATGACGGCAACGTGGAGACGGGCGACAATCTCCAAAGCGGCGACACCAAGCGACGTCGGGAAAAACTTGAAAATGGGCCTCGAAGCTTCAAAGCCCTTGCTGGCTTTCGGCTTCTGCTCTTGGGCTATGAGCACTGCTTGGGCAGCTGGCTTGGGCCGAAACGGCAAAGGAGGCTATCGGACGGCTACAGCGAGATCGAGCGGAGGTGGACGGTAACGTACGACGGCTTAGGCGGCTAGGACGACTTGCGACGGTGGCTAGACAGGTTTAGGGGATGGGCTGGAAGCCGGAAGGAGGCGGAACGGTCATGCGGGCTGGCGCGCGATGCGTCAGCGAGCGGCAAGTGTGCGACGGTAGCAAGCGGCTTCAGGCGGTTCGGTGACGGCGAGAGGGGGCTTGCTTGGCTTCTACTGATCTTCTCTGGTTTTTGAGAGCTTCTAAAGGCTTGGCAATGGAGAAAGTAGGGCTGAGGAGGAAGAAGAAAGCCAGCTGCCCTTGGGGGTCCTTCCAAGCCAAAATATCCTCCCATTTGATCATTGCCTTGGTCCCCACCATTTCTACCCTATCCTCAGCCATTTTGCAGACCATAAGCTTCCTTAGGAAGTCATTGAGGTGGTCTAAAAGGTTGAGGACCAAAGGGCTACGAATTTAAAACATTTTCCCTCAAATCCACTTCAATTTCTTCTTGAATTGATCCAATTCGATCCCCATAAATCCAACTAAGATGCCCACACTTCAATTCATATTTTTCCTCACCAATAGAACCAACTTGCATCCCAAAAACGCTATCAAAAGCGGTCCCCTGAATTTTCCGGTCGAAAACGGCCCTATTTTGAATTTCTGCCAAAAATCTCGGTTTGCAGAAAAATTTTCGGCGGATGAGCCAATGGTCCTAAAATAAGTCGTGACACGACAGAACTTTCAATTTCTGAAATTGAATTCAAATTCGCGGTTAATTTCAATCTAGCGCGATTTTAACGTGACCTAGCCTACCGATTAGCTTTTAGAAATTTTTGGTGCAATTGATCCGTGGTCGATTTATTTCTAGCCACAATGTACATCTTCAACACATTGGCGACTCTTGGTTTTCGTGAAAATCTCGAGGTTTCAAATATGGACACAAGGTACCAAAACAACAGAAAAATCGATCTAGTACCAATCGACGAGAATTTTGCAATCCGGTGGAATCACCGATACTCTGATCACCTATCTCAGTCAAACCGACCTATCTTTGATCCCTAATTGATTTTTTAACTGTGCCGTAATGATCTCTGCAGATGAGCATGATCGAGTAGTCGATTCTTGGTCGAATTCCCAAGTCTTTTGCGTTAAAATCCCTTAATGGCTTCCCCAGATAGTCTAGTTATCTCGTGAGTGATCAACTCAGAGAATAGCACTATAGGCGCGTTGATGAAAGGCCCGATTCATTTAATTGAAAACAGAAATTGAATTTCAAGATGTCACAAGTAACATAGCACGAGTAACCAAAAACCCTTAAATGAAGAATCTCAAGCTTCTTCCAAAAAAGCAATTCAAAAGGAGTATGCCCGCCAAGAATCCGAGTTGGCATGTGATTGATTAGGTAAGTTGTGGTGACCACATAATCTCCCCATAAAGATTTAAAATGAAAGCTTGAAACTTAAGAGCACGTGCAACTTTGAAAAAGTGACGATGTTTACGTTCAATAAGTCCATTTTGTTGTGGAGTGTAAGTGCATGCATGCTTATGGAGAATTACATGGGAAAAAAAGGGGATGTGCAATCATGATTAAGAAATTCACATTCATTGTTAATTCTAGTTAGCTGAACAGATGTTCCAAACTAATTCTTCAATAAGGGAAAGAAGGTTTAAAGTTGAGGAAGAACTTGCCTATTTGACTACATAGGGAAGACTCATGTGACACACGAATAATCATCCACGATAGTAAGAAAAAAAACGAGATCCATCGTGATATGGGGCATGATAAGGGCCTTAAACATCAACGTGGATAAGTGAGAAAATATTATCAACACTTGATTTGCCAGTGGAAATTGGTGCACTCATTTGTTTTGCTAGAGAGAAAATTTTGCACTAATGATGTGAAAAAATGTACTATGACCTAGTGGATAGGAAAAGAGAATTTTATCATTAGTAATAGAATACATAATGATTGTTTCTTCAAGAAAATACATGATAAATCAATATTTTGTGGGAAGCTGGCTAGAAATATAATCCTTGTGAAATACTATCCAAGCCCATCAATTTGTTAGTTAAAGGGGCTTGAAAGAAACAATTGTCAGAATTGAAGAGGATACAGCAGGAAGTGTCATTGCAAACTTTGGAAACAAAATCGAGATTAAATTGAAATTGAGAAACATATAGAGCGTTTCAAAGGGTAATTGAGGGGGTAAGATTGATTGTAGGTGGTGTTCCCATTAGGAAGATGAACTAAGATAGGTTTTTCATATTTTCATGAATTTGGGAAAAGAAACTTTCTTTGCATATAATGTGGTTACTAGCACCTGGATCAATTATCTATGCATCACTTGAAATGGAATTCATCAAGCAATACGAAATACTTGAGAAACTTACTGCTTTATCAGAAAATCCAATTGTTTCAAGGCTTTTATTAAATGCAAATGCTAATCATGGATAATTGGTTGATTCTCTTTTGCAATACTTTGCCCTGTGACTTAATAAGCCAATGATTCCCTTTCTTTCTATCCTCTTCCTCTAGGTTTTCCATGCAATTTCCAACAACTATCTATTGTGCAATGTGGACATTTGCAATAATCACAAAATAAATTACCTTTCCTTGTGAATTTTTTCCATTTCCTTTATGAGACTTTCATCAGTTGTAGATACTAATCATAGGTAATTGGTTGATTCCCCTTTGTAATATTTTGCCTCATCACTTGATAAGCCAATGATTCCCTTTCTTCTGTCCTCTTTCTCTAGGGTTTTTATATAATTTGCAACAAGTATCTATTGTGTGATGTGGACGTTTGCAATAATCACAAAATGAATTACCTTTCCTTGTGAATTTTTCCATTGCCTTTCTAAGATGACGTGGCAATAGATGGACTGTTGGATTTAAATATTGGCACTGATGTGGCATTATAAGGGTCATTTGATCCAAATGGTGGAAAATAAGCATTAGAGACGTCCGATCTTGACTTCAAATCTGGATAGTCCTCTCCTTTGGTGAAACCTTTTGTTCTTCTTTGGTAAACTCTAGCGCCGCAACACTGATGCCTGTCTTTCCAGCCATTCCTCTCTACAAAGGCCTCGCCTAAGCCACAAAGGGCCTTGCCTGAGCTACAAAAGGATAGTCTCTCTCACTTTCACATATTCCGATGAAGCCAATCGCTAGCTTTCTTCCTAGACAGCAAGCTGGTAGATCCAACCAAATGAGACCACCAGTTCCATGGCCAAGATCTAAGAGCAAAAAGGTAAGTATGCTTCGTTCAAGATCAAAAGAAAACGGCTCACCTTTTCTCTTTCTTGAATGGATCAATATTGTTGCAATGTAAACTTTGATCTTTCAAGCTTTTCTTCAACCACTTCCAATTCATTTCAAAGTGCCAAAAGCTTATTGAATGAAGCTAAAATTTCCATATTCCCTGCTTTAATTCACTGAGTTCCTGTGTAATAATGAAGATTTTTTTTGCCCTATCTACTTACCATACATATGTTTAATGTTTGCCTATGTGGACTTCGAGCCCTCCAATCGACCCGGTCGCAACTTCTAGGGAAATGCAATCCCCAATTCACCTACGAACAAACTGATTGCATTTTCTCCAAAGTTGTGCCAAACGTTCATCAAAGGAAACCAAGACAATTCTGTCAAGGGTATTGTCCTCATCCTTCATCACCAAGGCTCATCGAACTCCTAGGACCATCTAGATTAGTTCTTGAGACCGTCAAACATTAGCCGATGAGTCAAAGCTCTGGTTCATCAACTTTGGAGGTGTACACTAGGTCACCGGACTCCAATTGACCATAGTCTACAGGAATCGAGTACGCCATGAATTCAAGTTGAAGAACTAAGTAAGGATTTGCTCCCAGACCCGACAGCCCAGGTTCAATTGCTTGACCTAGATAATAAATCTTGAGTTGGGGGGCTAGGCTTGATCCAATATCAACTGGTGGATTCTCTCTAGTCTGGTATGCACTATATGGCCTTGATTCATTGGGCCTTTGAAATTCAAGGCCTGATTCATTGGCCCTAGAAAATTGTACCTTGGGTTTGACTAGGTCGGCCCATACCTAAACGAATTGAATGGGCCCTGAACAAGCAGCCATTAGATAGGCTGGCCCAAATTGGGTTGCCTCTAGTTTGGCTAGGCCTAAACAGGGTGCCCTTGGATGGGCTGGGTCTACATATTGGACTCCTAACTTGGTATGACTTCGGTGGAATCCTCCAATGTTAACTCTTATGTGAAGCCAAAGGAGGTGTGTCCTCCAAATTTTTAGAGTTTGGCTTTCTTCCAATGCTGAAGAGTTTTTTTTTTCCCCGGCATGGTATTGGTAAAAAAGTGTCTTTTTTCTTAACTAAATCGCTCAAATGATATTCCTATACCGAAGTGCTAACTTTGTTTTGTAGATTAGTTTATTTCTCAACAATAAGAGTAGATGAAAGGGACGCAATCAAGAAAGAAATTTGTGGAAGCTAAACCAAGAACAAATGCTATGATACCATGACACGAAATGAAAAAGAAGAGAATTGGAGGAACTTGTTGTATTCACTATTTGTATCGATTTACATTCTTCACATGTATCTATAATACAATTAAATGATATGCTAGTGATTTATGATAAGGAAATGCACAGCACAAGGCCCACTGTAATGGCTATAGTTAAGGTTTTTTTTTTTTTTTTTTTCAAAGAGTAAGACTATTTTGAAGAAAAGGAAATAGAAGAAGCCTGTAAAATTAATTATATGTCCAAAGCCTAAAATTGAAAAAGGGAAATCTCACTATTATTGTGTCAAGAGGTACCGGAAGAGGAATTGCAAGAAGTACATTGCTAGCTCAAAGGTCAAGTCGAAGGACCAACCTCATGAAGGTATGGTGTCCATACTTGTTGAAACTAACCTTACGATTGGTTCTAAATCCAACTTATATGGGTTCTAAACTCTGTTGCAATTTCACATATTTGTATGTCTTTACAGAATTCAAAAAAAAAAAAAGAGTAGGATAATAGGGCAAAATGAGATAATCTTGACATTTGCAAATGGAGAAAGAGTTGCTGCATTAGTTATAAGAACTTTTCGTTTATCTTTGCCTTTTGGATATGTAATGGTTTTAGATAATTACTTGCATTGTTTGGAACCTCATTTCTATATCTCGTTTCAATAAAGAGAATTATGAGTTTTATTTTGTTGATGATGTATGTTACATTTATCATGATGAAAGATGTGTTTGTTCTAATTTGTAGACCAATAATCTTTATATCATTACAATGTCCGGTATTGTGATTATAAACAAAATTTTGTAAATGCCATAACCAATCAGCGCCAATCATGTCTAAGATTAATGTCTTGAAATGGTTTCGAACGCACTGCCTAAAGTTCCAAAATGATTTCAAATTCAAACGCCATATTAATATTCTGAAACGGTTTCGTAATCAATGCATAATGTTTAGAAACAATTTCAGAATTAATGGGTAGATTAATGACATTTAATCGCAATGGACGCCTTTGGGAACTCCAAAACACAATGGTGTGTCCAAGAGAAGAAATCGCACTTTATTAGATATGGCGCAATTTATGATCGGCCACACCGATTTACTTATATCCTTTTTAGGGAATATGCCTTTGAAATAGCTATAAATCTATTGAACAAGAGTCCCAACCAAGACTTTTTCAACTACGCCCTATAAGATATGGCATGGTAGAAAATCAAGTTTTAACCATGTTAAGGTTTGGGGTTATCCAACCTATATCAAAAGACTAAAAACGGACAACTTATGAACAAGGTTGCTTCATTGGGTATCCAAAAGAAACTCTCGTACACTATTTCTATTTTCAATATAACCTAAAGGTTTTAATCACTAGCAAAGCTTCTTTACTAGAGCATCCAAAAAATAAAGCTAAGTGGAAAATAGACTTTCGAGAAGAAACTAATGGAGATGCATAATCTGACCAGGTTCAAAAACAGACCTCAGATTCAATGGGAGGTTCAAATGCACAACCTGACTAAGTTGACCTCGGATTCAGTGGAAACTTCTGATGCACAACATCAAATCGTTTGGTTCAAAATTTTGGATGAACCTTGTGTATACAAAAGGTTAGAGGGAGCGCTATTGTGTTTGTTATTTTATATATAGATGACATACTTTTGATTGAATATGATGTACCTATGATATCATTGATCAAGTAAATCTTGTCACAAAAGTTCTCCATGAAAGATTTAAGATAGGCAACTTATATTTTAGGTATCATGATCAATGGAGATAGATCGAGACAAATAATTGGTATTTACACAATCTACATACATAGATAAAGCATTGACACATTTCAACATGCAATATTCCAAAAGAGGATTTTTCCTTTTTAGGAATGAAATCCATCATTCCATTGATATGTGTCCAAATACTCTTAAGGAAAGAGAGCAGATGGCAAAAATGCCTTTTGTATCCGCTATTAGTAGCATGATATATGTTATGCTATGTACAAGACCTGATATTGCGCATAAGATAAGAGTTACTAGCAGATATCAATCTGATCCAAACAATGGGTACTATATGGCAATCAAGACTATCCTTAAGTACTTGCGAAAGACTAAGGATCTATTTTTGATATTGGGAGAAATAGAGTTTAAAATTGAAGCATATATCGATTCTAATTTTCAATCAAATCTTAATGACTATAAGTCTACTATAGGTTTGTCTTTACTCTTAATGGTAGTGTAGTTAGTTGGAAAGGTTTTAAACAAAGTATAACTGCTGATTCCAATACTGAGGCAAAGTATGTAGCTACTTTCAAAGCATCAAAGGAAGCAGCTTGGACAAAAAAGTTCATTTCAAAATTTGGAGTGGTTCCTTCTACTGAATAATCAATTACATTATTTTGTAAAAATAATGGAGAAATAACACTGGCTAAGGACCGAAGGTCTCACTAGAAATCCATATACATTGAGAGGTGCTTCCATCTCATCAAAGATATCGTTGGGAGAGGTGATTGTCACATTGCAAAAAAATAATAATAATAATGGCAAATCTCTTTGCTAAAGCGTTGCCTTACTCTTATTTTAAAAGGCACCTTGACAAGATGAGTTTGAAGCACGAGATAGATTTGCTTTGGTGCAAATAGGAGATTGTTAGCTATATGCCATAAAGCAATCATGTAATAGTTACATAATAGAGATTTAAGTTGTATTATTTATTTAATAGCAAGGAAATACACATTCAGCGTCCCATTTATATGAATGAGTTCATAAGATCAGTCGCGACTGAATATATTCTTAAGGTATAAGAATATGTGTGACGGGTTTACGGTTATATTGAATCCTCAAACAGTTCCTGGTAAATGGGTCAATAAGAGAATATTGATGATTTTGTTAAGACTGATGTACTCTCAACCTTCACCATTGAGTATTGAATACCTTAGGAGATATTGAGTCACGAGTCATTGGATAATGTAATACGTGAGCTAGAACATAGGTGCTTGTCTTAAATAAATTCACTGAACATGACATGCATAGAATGATTGGCAATATGGAAGCTTTAATGACTAATCGTTCGTGCTTTGGTCTAATGTTAAATCCTTAGACCTGAAGCACGACGTTGACTTGGTTTTTAGATAGTTGTGGTTGACATGCACACATATTGATATTTTGTCGAACCTTCTTTATACTTACTGGTCATAGTTTATTTACATACACAGCCACATGCGTGTGTAATATGAAATCTATCTTCTTGTTATATATATAGTATAAAAGATTGATGTCCCATGCGATTTAATTGTGACATTATATTGAAATCCTCAATTAGGATTATAACCCAGAATGAATGATTCATATCTCCAAGAAATAAACGTTAATTAAATATGGGCGTATGATCGAATGGTGGCTTGACAAATAAATCCATGGCCTTTATTCGATCAAGACATAATGAGATAGAATGATTGAATTACATGATCACCAAAGCTAATAGATTCATTATGATACTGAAATATTTACACTGTCTGGGTAGCCATGACTTATTACTAAATGTCACTCATGATTTATAGAAACTAGAGATTGATTTAGACAATCAGTTCTCTTAATTGTGCTAATGTGTTAGTACAAGTTTTATTGACATCTCAATGATGAACTTAGGGATGTCACACATAATAACCAATTCAAAAAACAAGAACACGTGCATAGAATAGAATCAAAGTCTGATTCGTGGCGGAAGTAAAAATGCCCATACACGTATCTCCTTGACATTGTTCGTGCATTTTAACAAAAACACATAGAAGTGATAAAGAGGCTAATCATATTACCCTTGGTCCTTGCTCAAAAGGTTTGGTTCTAACATTCTTCAAATTCTGACCATGAATGTTCGAGGTCCTCACAACATTGGTCTTGACGTTCTTCAGATTCTGGCTACAAACATTTGATCTCCTTTAACATTGATTCTGACATTCTTGGAATTCTGATCACGAACGTCTGATGTCTTCTATTAATATTGGTGCTAACGTTCTTTAGACGAGACCATGAGCGTTTGATCTTCTCATAATGCAGGTTCTGACATTCGTCAGATTCGGCTCCACAAATGTTGGGCCCCTAGTTCAGACACATCACCAATCTCATATCAAACAAAATGGAGAAATTGAGAGATCCCACCACTACAATTGTGCTAGCAATTGCTCTCATGTTTGAATGACTTGATTGGTCTCTATCAACACTCTCAATTGTCGATTGACAACCATCATGTGATATGCTCTCTTAATCGGCTTTTTATAACCAGTCCCAAATCACATTAGATTGGCTCATTAAATCTAAAATCGTTTCAAAGAATTAATTCAGCCATAACGTCTGAGGAATGTCAATTCTGAGACTGTTTCATACACTCGTTCGAATATTTATTCGGTATCGTTACAGAACATTATCCCAGTAACCATTACAAGTTTTTATTATGGGCATTAACTTTGTAACCTTTATAATACTTTAATTTTACCGTTACATCTGAAACCGTTTTAGAATATTAATTGGTCATTTGAATCTAAAATTGTTTCAAATCATTAAACTGCCCATTGATTCTAAAACCGTTTCAAATCATTAATGTGACCATTAAATCTGAAACCGTTTCAGATCTTCAAATTAGCTATTAGGTCTGAAATCGCTTTTAGAACATTAATTTGGCTATTGATTCTAAACTCACTTCATGTCATTAATATGGTCATTAATTTTGAACTTACTTCATATCATTAATGCGACCATCGATTATGAACTCATTTCAGATAATTAATTTAGTCATTGAATCCAAATGCGCTTCAGATCTTTAATTCGATTGCTAAAGTATGAAGCTCGCTTCAAATCTTTGATTCGGCTGTAGAGTCTGAGGCCCCTTTCAAATCTTCTATTTTCAGCTCGACTCAATCCGATTGCCTTAATTGCAAATACATTTGCAGTATTGTCTCTCCTATTCGAAAGTCATTCCGATTAGTTATGGTGTGTGACATCCCTAGATTTATCACTAAGCTAGCAATAGAATCTATACTAACACATTAGCACAATCAAGAAAATTGATTGTCCCAATTAATCTTTGGTTCCTACAAACCATGAGTGATATCTAGTAATATATGACTACCAAAATGGTGTGAAATATTTCAATAACATAATGAACCTGTCAGCTTTGTCAACAATATAATTCAGTCATTCTATCCCCTTATGTCATGATCAAACAAATGTCATGGAATTATTGGTCAAGTTACCAATTCGATTATATGCCCAAATATAATTAATATGTATTCTTCAAGTTCATTCTCGATTACAACCCCATTCGAGGATTTCAATGCAATATCACAATTTAATCGCATAGGACATTACTATTGTATCTTGCATATGAAGAAGACACATTTCATATTGCGCATGCATGTGCCTTTGTATGTAAAGAAACTATAACTATCAAGAACAAAGATGGTTCGACGAAGTGTTAATATGCACACTTGTGAACCACAACCGTCCATATATAAGTCAACATTGTGCCTCAAGTCTAAGGATCTTACACAAGATCAAAGCACGAACGATTAGTCATTGACCTCACTCAAAACTTCCACGTTACTTATCATTCTATGTGTCACATTTAGTGAATTTGTCCGAGACAAGAAACTGTGTTCTAGCTTGACAATTCCAATACCCAATGACTTATGAATCATCATCATTTGAGGTATCTAAACTCAATGGTGAAGCTTGAGAACACACTGGTCTCAACAGGATCATCAATATCCTCTCAATGACCCATCGATCGAGAACTGTTTAAAGATTCAATATAACTATAAACTTGTTACACCATATTCTTAATCCCTTAAGAATAGGTTCAGTCTTAAATGATCTTATATGATTCATATAAATGGAATAATGAATGAATATTTCTTTGCATCCCTAACATATGATTACTTTAGGACATAGAGCTAACAAAATGTCCGGAAGGGAACTTCACAGCTATTGGGAAACTAAGGGAGGCTTCCTTGAAAAGAGTAGCGCCTATGCATATTGAGCAAGGAATTCTTGTGAGATGCTTTGCCTGGATAGCTGCAGGCTCCGCTTTTTTTTTTTTTTCCGTCGTCGTGCAATTGCTTGATGATAGGTGTATTGTATTTGTTAGAAAAAGTTTGAAGAAACTAGATTATCATTTGTTAATAGTACCTCCAGAGTGGGAGTGATTAGACCTTAATTCTGGAGTGTAAAGCGCCTCGGCGGAGCAAGCTTGTGCCTTAGTTTCAGCAAGGCACGTATATGTTCGCAAAACCTTTGGGACAAAGGATTTGAGAAAACAGCGGGATTAAGTTTTCGTGTGCGATTTTACTTTAGTCGAACCGTAAAGAGGGATGAACTAAATAGATGGATCTTATGCGATAAGTTTTGCTCTCTCTTATGGCCACCTTCATCTTTTGCAAGGAGATTGAACATGGCTTCGTACTTCATGCTTGTTCTGAGCAGAACTTTTTCATTCACTTTTAAGTATGAAAAAAACACTCTTGTGAGGTATGGTCGCTGCTAGCTATAGCTGTGAAGCCTGTGATCGACATTGAGTTATTGCTGCTAAGTGTGCTAAATAATCCACCCGGACCGGACCGGAACCTTTTTAATATTAAAAAAAAAAATTACTAAAAGAAACCCTCTTGGTTGAATCCTATCGACCTCCCGAGCGCGACGCCGTCGCCGTCGCTGCTCCTCCGCCGCTAGACCATCCTTGATGGAACTGGATTTAGTTTCTGCTTGGTTGTCTTTAATTTTCGAGTTGGAATCATGTTAAAAAAGAGAGTGAGGAGGAGGTACAATGCAATATCGTGATGCGAAGAATCTATTGTGTGGCGTCCCCTTGATGCGTGATGGGGTGAGTGATTCTAGAACGGAAATTTTTTCTTTTTGGATTTTTCAGGTTATGTGTATGGAGTAGTGTATACGGGGAAGAAACGAAGGGGAATAAGAAAAGATAGAACGATCTCCTTCCAAGGTATAAGGGCCACACCACCAACCGAAGAAGAGGATCGAGATCTACGAAGTTCACCACTAAGGCCTAAAGCTTCCACCAACCAAGGATAAAGGACTTCGGGATAGGAGAAGCTCACCACCAAGGCCTAAAGATTCCACCAGCCAAGGATAAAGGGCTTCTTGGCTCACCACCAAAGAGTGATCTACGCTCCAAGGATAAAGAGGGATCCAACGTAAATGATTGTTTAGTTTAGTTTCTCTAGCTTTCTTCTTGACTGAAAGGAGTTATTCACTCTCCGAAGAAGTTCAATCAAGCAAAGGAAATCTCACAATTTTCATTCGTCAAATTCATATCTCTATACATTGGATAGTTTTCCCCTGTTTATAGGAGGATTTTAGATTTAGGAAATATAAAAAACAGACTTTAATGACCTAGAAACTTAAACTTTTGACTCTTGAAAACTACATAACAATAAAGACACCTAGGAACTTAGGAAATGCATTTATTAGCATGGGAACTTGCTACGTTAAATGCTCCCGCATCACGCCTGCATTTCAGTTTTTCCCTCCTCTGTTGTTGATGCTAGGAATCCATTGTCTCTGTTTTGAGATCTTTACCAGCGAATTGTCTTTTTATATCACCATTCGGTATACCTTGACCTGGTTGAAGGTTTGACAGTTGAAGTCCATGTCTGATATTATCGTTTTAAAATATGTGCTGCCGATGCTTCTTTCTGGGCTATACATCAAATTTATCTTACCATGCGCGGGTTATTACCTAGGTATACGCTTAACAAGGGATGTGTCTATTATATTCTAGGAAACAGTATCTGCATGATCACGCTGTGTATTGCATACGACACCAAAAGTATTCTGTGTAAGGTGCATCTTCATATTGACGGAGACATTTATCTCGCATTGGAGGCCACTGTATATATCAAACCTACAATAGTCGTTATATTAGTCATAAATCCTCCTTGACACAACTTTATGTGTATATAGATTGTTGGATCAGGAGAAGAAGAAGAAGAGACGGTGATAGCGAAGACATGATCGTGGCTGATTCGCTGTAGATGACAGTGGTTGCACCAAAATCTCAGTCAAGCCCAACTCCAGTCAACAAACCAGAGACAAGGGGGGAGGCCCCCCGGACGGCTGATGCGGATGGATGGACAGTGGTTAGTTCAAGGAAAAGTAGGGCTAAAAAGTAGTAAGACCCAACTTATTTAGTTTCTAAGAATATGTATGTTGCAGTTGGTTGCTACTCCTCTTCTTTGCCAATTTCAAAATTGATCCCCCAGAGTTGATATTTCTTGTCATCGTCGGGTATTCTATCTGTACAAACCGGAATCTTTTTCTTGTTTTATTTACATAACACACTAACGAGACCTAACTCGGGAGCTCTCTCCCTCTCATTTATTTTCACTAATTTCTTCAGTCTTCTCCCACTGCTCAGTGATTGTTCAGGGATGAGGAGGAGATACGAGTTAACTACCATCTTTCATCAATGTAAATGTGACATTACAGCTTCATCATTGATCCGTCAATGGAACGGTGCACCACATGTTTTCGGAAAGAGAGACTATGCTTTAACTGGACCGCATGAAACATGAACCAGTTCTGATACTAGGGGAAACACTGTAAATAGTTTGCCAGTTTGGGCAGTTTCAGGGAAAAACTGAGCTGCTCTCTTCTACATTTTAGATATCCATACCGATAGATCTAACTGTGTATCGGATAGAAGATTCATGAACTTATATGTCAGGTTTCTCATTCCAGTTATTGTCGCTACTGTCAAGTCGGGCCACGGACGCCAGTCAGGAATGGGTCGTTCCTCATCTCGGCAGCCGTGACCCCTTCTACATCCGCACGTGTCGCTGGCTTATCCAAAGGCAATTTCGATGAAGCATCCTGGATAGAACGGTCAGCATTTTGTTACCAGGAGTCATTACGTTACTAGGAAAATTTGCTCCAACGTTGCTTGGTGTTTTCCGAGGAACGTAGCATCTCTAGCAACCTTTATGCCAAAATGCCATTCTCTAAAGCAAATGAGAAAAACTAGGAAGGGTAATGTCGAATGGATCACCGATAAAAAGTTGGCCAATTTCGTCTTCTATTGATCCCTCGTCGTCCTGGCATTTAAGAGTTGCCGGTCGCTCTAACTTCTGCAGCTTGTCTAGCGACTGCATCACTCCAGGCCAGCTGCTAGGGCTTCTCCACCAGTGATCGGACCACCCCGGCGCTGTCATCGTCACCAGTCGATTTGTTTTTCTCTTCAGGCACAAGGGGACCAGACACCAGAGAAGCCCGCCGCGAGTATTGGCCTAGGACCAGTGTTAAGTAGCCGCAACAAACCAACGACAACTCATAAAACCGTGAGGCACTACATTATTTAGCAAAAATGACAATCGTGACGTCTCACAAATTTGGTCGTGTATTGAACTTTTATCATGTGCACATATCGTTTTCACATGCTATTGTTCTGGCAGTTTGAATTTCCAAATCAGACTTTGCTCAAAAAAACTTGTCCTTGCTGATGTCTTTATCAAGACGCATTCATCAGGGCATTTTCTGAATCTATTCTCCAAATTCAAATTGACAACCTTCAAATCATTTTGAGCTCGAGGAGATGTTATAGATATATTTAGGATATTGTGTGATTCCGTATATTTCTCTTAATTGGGTCTTATTGATTGTACTTAATATTTTTACTTTAAATAGTTATCATGTAAAACCTATAAATAGGTTCATGTACTCTTCACTTGACTATAATAAATGATACACAAATTCCTAAATCTCTCTTTCCCTTAATCATTATCTCTCTTTCCCTTAATCATTCTCAACTAAATTCATCCTCAAATCTTAAAGGCACTTCATCAGCTTCGACACGTTGAATGTAACCCTGAACAGTGTCCCAATCCACCAAGAAGAGTAATTTTAACTGAAAATATAGCAGTAAAAGGCAAAAGAGCATCGATTCTCCCGGGAACTTGTAACGTTAACAGCTAATTAGGTTTTATACTTCGAAGCTTTTGAAGAAAAACCTTCAAGGCGCTAAAAGAAGAAAGAACATCTATTTTCTCGTTCCTGAACTGGAGAAAAATTCAAAGCTCTCGCACAAGGTAATTACTTGTGATCCCACCTCCACTTTCTCTCTTCCCATGAGAGGTGAACTTTCATCCTCCAGCAAAGGTGCGCTGTATGCATTATAAAGGAAAAGTGTAGAAAATTTAAATGCATAGATGGTTTGAAAGATACTATACAAATTTAGTTACAGACCCAAATTTATTCCACTTATGCTAGTTCATCCTAAATTTTTAAATTATGACAATTCAATTCTTAACCTTTTGATAATTAGATAATGTAATCCATCTAGTCAATTTTGATCAAAAATCACTAATATTGGCAATGGCTATCTTACACGACATCTGAGTTGGTGTTGACATGGACAATAATATTTTAATTTTTTTCAAATTTTTTTCTTTTCTTTTTCCTTTATTTCTTTTCTTTCTCTTTCATTTTTTTTCCTCTTATTCCTCTAGTTGGCCGCTGGACCTCAATGAATTAGTATAAATGTAAAAGGTTTAAGATTCAGTAGATTAAAAAAAATTAAAAGTAAATTGATATAATTACAATAGATTTATAACTTTTTTGATAATTTTCTCAATATTTAAGTGAATCGGGAGAAAAAAAAACAAGGCAAAGAAAACAAACATAGAATTAAAATTTCAAGTCTCGAAAGAAATCTTAAGACACGCATGGAGCAAACAAAACAAGGACCATTCTCAAACTTTAGCGACCACTAAGGCCGAAACCTCTTCGGAAAAACAGCAGCGCGACAACATTATAGCGACACTGTCCGAGAGGCCCACTCTCTCTTTCGTCGATTATTAGAAATGGTACCTCGTTCTGCAGCTTTTGCAGTTCATAATTGGGGTTGAAAGAGAGGCGGTCTTGTCTTTGGATATTATTTATGATTTAATAAAATGAATTTTTGAGGACCATAAATTTGAAATAAGTTAAATAACAACATGTGCTGTTTTATTGACAAGATGATGAAATATCTTTTTAGGGCGTGCATGACAAAATTTCTGAAATAAAAATCAATTTTTGGTCAAAAATTGATTTCTCAATTTCTATTTCATGGATGAGTTTCTAAGTAAAGAAACAAGTTTGATAACAATTCAAAATTTCTATTTCTAGAATAAAAATTCGTTTGATAAAATAATAAAATTTATATTTCTAGGAACGGCAGCAATGCAGATCCTGCGATTGGCGACGGTGACCGGAGTCTGAAGTTTGACGTCCGGTGTTTGGCGGCCGGCAGCCGACGTCCAACATCCGACGTTCGGAGTCCAGCATCCGGTGTCCGAGGGTCGACGACCGGCATCCAACGTCCGGAGTCCGACGATCAATGGCAGGTGGCCAATGGCTGGAGTCCGACGACGGGCGACGGCCAGTGGCAAGTGACGGGCGGTCGGCAGCGGACGTCCGGTGGTCGATAATGGGCCTCCGACGTCCACTGGTTGGCAATGAGCAGCCAACGACCGGCAAGCATCCGGCATCCAACGACCAACGGTCGATGACAAGCAGCTGGAGTCCAATGGTCGGCAACCAATGGGCGGCAATCGGCAGCAAGCGGCTGATGGGCATCTAGCGTCCCAGAAGCGACAGGTGGGCAATGAGCGGTGACGAGAGTGAACGATAAGAAAAGTTTTGATTTCTCATTTATATTTCAAAAATATAAATGTTAAAAATTTTAACTTTTGATTTTTACTCCAAATCTATTTCTTGAATAGAAATCTGTTCCGAAAATAGAAAAATGAAATTAACGATACCAAAACGGATTTCTTTTCCAAACCTGTTCCAAATAACAGAAAAATAGAGAAAAAAAAATGTTGTCATACGCGCTTTTATAATATGAATAGCTCAATATGAATCAATAAAAGCTGTGAAGGATTTTTTGTTGATTCTGAACAACAATGTAAATGACAAGAAATCTAAAGGTATGAATGGATAGAAAAAGATGAACCGTCTCAAGATTTGATCTATTCGGAAAGAAATTAATTAATTAATTGTCGTGGGGACGAGGGATGATAGAAAAAGAGTCCATTTTCACAAAAATATAGAGCATTCGAATATTTGGTTAATGGAGGAGGCCGACGTGGATGAGGACCACTATTGGTCGACATCACAGGGCTTCAAGTACAACGATGATGCACACAATCGCCGTGCACACAGAGAGATCACATGTTTTTTCTTTCCTTTTCTGAAATAATTCGTAGATGAGCTAGATTGACTTTACAATGACTTCCAAAATATAACACACTAACCCACTAGTGAGCCCAAAACCCTAAGCAAGACTTAATCATGGCTTCTTCGTCTTCCTCATTTCGTTTATCCATAAAAATATTTAGATATAAATTGTTATTGATAATGAAAATATTTTTCATTAATTAATTATTTTAAGCAACGCAAATAATCATTTATAGAAAATATTTTCTAAATCATTCATTTTTTGCAAAACAAACACACATCAATGTGGAATTATTTTCAAATATGCTAGTTTACATTAAAACTATGCTACCATATCCCAACATTTATTTTGGCTCATTGAATTTTCAATATGAAAAGGAATTGGAGAAGGAGATGCTGTGTAGAGCGAAGACATCCGCTGCCTCCCCTTTGGGACTTTGTCCTCCATCACTCACTTGAACAATACAACTTATCAATAGAGAGAATAAGAGATTTTTCGTTACTCTGATAATAGTAGTCTCTGTTAACCTAACCCAATCACCATATGTTGAATACCTAAATGTTAGCACGCAGTAATCGATTCAAATGGACGAAAGTTTCATGCTATGAGAAATTTTCAATGTTTCTTTGCGCGTATAACTAGATGTTTGGGGTTTCAAAGCTCGAGTGTGAATGCTTTTATAAATATGTAAAGGCTTCTAGAAGTATGCCTATTTCAAATCCCTTTAGGTAGTTCCCATTATAGAATATAAACATGGACTTTGGTCTCTCTCTCTCTCTCTCTCTCTCTCTCTCTCTCTCTGTGAAGTTGTATATTTTATCATTCTCGGGAAAACTTGAATATTCTTTTATGTTACATTTACAAATAAGTGATAAATAGACACATCAGATACTATGCGTCTGGATAGCAACATCAATGGGTTTTACTAGCTATAATTACCCAGTTTAAATTAAGAATCGTGTTTTCCTACGTCTTTATCTAGAGGAAATTTCCAATGAAAGATTTCTTAATCAATAAGTTCCAAGTACGAACATCGAGCATATCAATCTTCAGCTTAATTCGCATGCGGGTTTGGGCACTTGCAAAATCTCCCGGACGCTGCTAAGAAGGCAATAACAAGCCTAGGAGATCAGTGCAACGTACTGCATGACAAATGTCGGTGTTCTTCGGTCTTTATCTTTATTCACGATTCTGAGAACGCCGTGTGTGGTCGAGCACTGAACCGGCATCGCGCAGCCGCAGAACATGTTAGGCAGTACAGTCAAACCCCAGCTTGCAAATTGCCAACCCAAGATAAGTCTACAAAGCATCTTCTTGGCTCTCCAATTCGTCAATCTGCACAAAAACTCATGAGAATATAATATTCAGTTTGGAAGACAATCTTGTTGAGTCTAAGATCTGAGCGATGCCCAGTTTCATAAGCAAGAAAGTCAAACCCTAATTTAAAGTATGCGTCTTCTTGGCTGGCCCTATCGAGGAAACAGCCTAGACTTGGAGAACTGGCAGTATGTCTTTTACCCATGAAGAATTTTTATATTATAATATGATTAGGTTAGTGAGAATCTTATGCTTATGTATATTTGACGAGAAAAGTTCGAATTTGCCAAGGCATTGAAGATGCATAAATCAAAAGTTACCTTCTTGAAATTTAGAATTGTTTTATGTTGAGGGTCTTGTTAAAGAGACAACATTGGGAAAGGAAAAGATGTGTTGATTTCCAATTAACTAATGACACATGAAATGACAAAAACTGTGCATTTGGCAAAAACAAACGAACAATCTTCAATGTTTTTCAAATCCTTATAAGATGATCATTAAGAATATTTATCACACAGATCTGGTTACTTGTCTTGGGACACTTGTTAATCATAGTTAAAAATGAAATATGTTGTTTTTCAATACATTGATTATTACGCATAACATGAGTGAGACAATGAATTGAAAAAGGTAATATTTTTTTATGAGGTGCTTAAGTTGCTAATGAATTCCTAATAATATTAGTAAATGACCTCCTGAGTCTGTGGGTTATTAATACCTTCTAATTAGGTAACGCAGCTAATTTGAACTCATTCATTTCACTTACCCCGATTGTGTTACTCAAGACTAACACCTACTTTTTCCTGTCTTTTCACTGACTCCATTTGTTTAGTAGAAAATCAACAATTTGAAAAATATTTTCCTCACTTTAATAGTTGTCATTGCTTAAAAAATGAATTTAAAAAATAATTCCATTATGAACAAGGCCAAATATAATGAGAATATTTCTCACTATCTCCTTTCCTAAGAGATATAAATGTTCAAAATAGGAAAATCTTTTCCAGATTATCAGTATTTCGTGAAACAAATGGAGACTTCAAGTGTATTCGTTTTATGAAAAATGAAAAATGGATGATTTAAAAGATATTTTCCTAAAAAATTATCGTTCGTATCACTTGCATTTGAATGAACGAAAATATTTTCATCGCCCACTAAAATATTTAGATTAAATTATTATCAATATCAAAAATAATTTTTATTGACTAATTATCCAAATAAATACCAACACAAGCTCCATTTGTTTTGAGGAAAATAAATAATTTGGATAATACTTTTCTAAAAATGATAACATTTATCTCTTACAAAAACGAATGAACGAATAATATTTCTATCATTTATGATAATATTTAGATATAAATATTATCGACAAAAACTAAAAAAATAAAAAAATCTTTCATCGCGCAATAAACCGAGCCCTAGTATGCTATGTTTTCCGCATCTTTGCAAGGAACAATAGTACTTCGCTGCCACCCTATCAATTAATACCATTTTCATTAATCAAACCTCCTCCCAATGCGAATCCCATTGGGCTCGACGGAGGCGATGCCAAGTGGCGGGCGCTGCACGCCACACGTGTCGAGGTGCGATTGGGCGCGCGGGGGTGGGGACAGGTGGGGTTGAGAATTGATGGTGGGGACAGGCAGGGGGACAGGGGCGTTTAAGTCAGCTGCCCGGTTGGCAGGTGTTCTCAAGGACAACCCCATGTGTTGTCAAACGAGGGAATCCCCTAAAACCTCACCTTCTAAGTTCCTTTCAAATTCTTTTTTTTTAGTAAGGCTACCTGAAATCGATATAAAAAAGACAAATCAAAACTTGGGTTTTTTTTTTTTTTTTTATCGAATTCCAAATGGAAAACACTCTTTTCTTTACAAGATTAAAATCGCATTGAAAAGTCGCGATTTTTCTCTATCTAGCTGCTTAACTCATGCTCCGTGAGCATTCATCGATGAAAATCATAAGGCTATTTGTCGGCCTCTCTGAGCCACCAGTATAGCAGACATATAAAGTGCTTCTCTCAGAAAAGCATTATGAATTCCTTTTGGAGCTCCCTTCTACGATAGAAATGACGAAGAACGAAACATCTTTTGAACTCGCGTCGCGTCGCGTTGATTCCCGCATGAATACTTAACAGTAAAAGGAGATAAGAATGTCAACAGAGGGTACAATAATTACAAGAAAAAACCATGCTAAGTACATAAAAAGTGATATAAAGAAAGGGTTCACGTAGTACGAGGTACATATTTCCATAGGTCGGCAATATTCGACAAAAAGACTGTCAGTCACTTTGTGAATTAATCCTAGAAATTAATCTTGAGACACATAAAATTGCTTTTGTGGTGGGGAAAAGCGCAAAGATTTCTCGAGCCAAATTCAAAATTCAAATTTGAAGAAAAAAGACCATAGAATCAACATTCAATCGAACAATATTCATGATTAGGTTTTATTCAAAAGGTTTCTATTGAGTTTTATTTTTTGTTTAAATAGATAGACATTATCAGGAATGAATTATACAAGAACATGTTGTCTTTAGCTTGATTCACTATGAATTTTGTAAATTCTTGAAACATAACATTAGTCTAATTTGAAATAATAAATTTAGGCAAATACTCACTCACATTGAAAGTGGTAGGAGAGGAGTCAAAAACCAACATGAGAAGGCTGCACCCCACGCAACGCGTAGCGCGTGGCCACGCTCCCTCCCCCCAATTTTTTCCTCCAAACACAATAATATTTCGCGCACTTTTTCAGCTTCGGTTCCCCTCGAGCTATTATCACCCAATGATTCTTTTTTTTTTTTTTTCTATCTCTCTTTTAGGTGTAATTATAAGTCAATGATGTTCCTTTTCTTTCTAGGCCATGAATGATTTATTCGGAGTAGAATCAAATCAAAGAAGCGAGGTCCACAAATAAATTCCATGGTACGAAAATTAATTCTATGATTGATCGTACCGGTTAAGATATTCGACATCACTCATTTATAAGATTTTTATATGTTTTTTTATATGTACACATAATCTTTCTCAATCTAAAAATTTCAGCTTTTTGAGTTGGAATTATAACACTATCGGAGTTGAGGACATGATTCATTGAATTTCGTGAATCGTTCCAAATTCGGGCATCCCATGTCACATGTCTAGCAACACCCAACATACAGAAAATGACATTTTTTTTTTAATATTGTAATTGTACATGATATATATATATATATATATATAAGGTAAAGCTTGAAAATGGCTAATTTTCCTTACTTGAGAGTTCGATAAATGCAAGTGAACACTCGTCAACAAAATCTATATATTTCAACATAAATAAATCTCCCAATGTTCGAGTTTTGCTGAGCATGTGCCCTGCAAAATCCTACTTCCCACATGATATTTTGCCCGTTGTCTACGCTGGCTATTCCAAGTGGGTCCCTCTTGAGTTAATTAGGGTTCAATTTTTTGTTTAAAAAAATAAGAAACGGGAACATAATATTCCAAGCATTAGACATGGTTCTTAGTTCGTAGCTCATCTTTGGAATTTTCTATCTTGGACCTGACTAAAAATGACCGAGTTTAGTCAAAAGGTAACGGAATTTAGGGAGATTTTGTACCTTTTTATTCATTTATTATTTATTTATTTATCTATTTATATGCTTCCTTTTATGACCCGTTGAACCTACCGGATTACATTCTTCGATTGGCATAGAAAGTCCGTGAAGTGGTCAAACTCAAACCCTAGAAAAAGTGAATTTTATGTTTTGAACCCGCTATTTTTATTCCCTTTTCCATTTCCACACCAATGGAAGATTGCATCATCTCATAACTGCCCCCATTGAGCTCAATTTGTTTATTTGTCTCTCTAGATAAGGCACAAGTTGCTTTCAAACATTTTTTTTTTAACCCCCTCCATGCATGAGTTTTTTTTTTGTCAGCCCTTTTTCAAGGGGTTAATACTATTAAAATCCCAAACTAATATCCAATAACATATATAATCCAGATTAATCTTCATCTTGCTAAAGATCCCAAACCTGTAGTCATAATGTATTTACCCAAAACTAATTTTCCTCTCACAAAAAAATTTCGAATCGGTTCTCGGCAACACATTTACCTCAAGTCTACGGTTTGGGGTTTAATGTGGATGGTAGATTGGGATTAGGGATACCAAATTGGCATTTTTCACAAGATTAAAGTTAGTTCAGGATAGATGCACAAGATACCAATTTGGGATTTTATGAGATAATATTTTTTTTTTTCATTTGAGATGTATGTATCGTCGAATATCGATTTTGAATTTTTAATAAAAACCCCTCTTTTTGTTACGGAACCAGCTCACACAAAACACTGTTGCAACATGAAGAAACAGAAAGGAACAAAAACAAGACTTTTTTTTTTTTTGTGGCGATTATTCAATGCACCAAACATTATAAATCTCCTCCAAAAAAAAAAAAAGTTCCTTCTGTCTAGAAAAGTGATTTCCTATTGTAGATGTCTCTTGCTGCGCATTGAGAAACACCTTCGTCAGCGACGGATTCTCTCTGTCGCTGGAACAGGTAAATGTGGTCACTTGGTCTCCCACGATCGTGATCGAAAAACTTTATTTGGTCATATTAAATTATTCTTCCTTTCATGCTCTTTTAACCAACCAGAAAAAAAAAAAAGAGTAATTTATCCCATGATTTGTGTACTAAAAACATGGTAGTGGGTACGTTGCGAAATCGCGTAATAAAAAAGAAAATATTTATATTTTTGGCTAATGTGAATTTATATTAATATTGATGATATTAGATTAGCTATATGAATAGGACTTCTCCCCTCTTGAGTTAGGCACGTAGTTCGTACACATGATAAACCCTAAAAGACATAGACAAAGCTACTTTCCCAAACATAGGATTAAACCACGAGGGAAAACAAATGTACACCATCGAACCGCCAGAGGGGCCCAAAACCTGGCAGGTCCTAGCCGGACACGTGGCCGAAATCTGGCCGCTCTCCCTTCCTCCCTCAGAAGTAATCGAAGGCCGTCGTTTGTCTCCTGGAAAACGCCGTCGCCGCCGCCGTCGTCGTCCGCTGCCGCCTCAGCCTCAGGCCGGGGATCTCCGGTGGGGTCAGCGACCGGACGAGGGCGAAGTTCAGGCCCTTGAAGAAGGGGTGCTTCTTGACGTCGGCGGCCCCGCGCCTCGACCCGAGCCTCCGGGCCGGGTCCTTGCAGAGGAGGCCGGCGATGAGGTCTCGGGCGTGGAGCTCCTGGGCGGTGGCGAGCGCGTCGGGGCGGGGGAAGGCGAGGGGCTTCTCGACGATGTTGCGGAGCGTGGCCTTGTTGGAGGCGCCGGCGAAGGGCGTGCGGCCGTAGAGCATCTCGTAGATGAAGATCCCGAGGGCCCACCAGTCGACGGCGTTGCCGTGGGACCCGCCGGAGGCGACCTCGGGCGCCACGTACTCGTGCGTGCCGACGAAGGACTGCGACCGGGCGCCGACCGGCTCGGCCACGAACAGCCGGCTGCCCGGGGCGAGGCTCTGGATCTTGCGAGACCGGAAGAGCCGGTTGGGGATGGGGAGGCAGGAGAACGGCGATTGGGAAGGCGGGGCGGCGGCGGCGGCGGCTGTGGCGGTCGGGGCCTGCCGGGAGGGCGTGGGCGAGGCGGGGGAGGGGTCCGGCGTCGCCGCCGACGGGGATTCGACGGCCGGGATGGCGTCGGAGCAGAGGGAGAGGTCAAAGTCAGAGAGCATGATGTGACCGTCCGATCTGACCAACACGTTCTCGGGCTTTAGGTCCCTGTAGATGATTCCGAGCATGTGGAGGTACTCTAGCGCCACCAGCACTTCGGCCGCATAAAACCTGGAAAAAACCAAAAAGGAACAAAATAAAAATTAGTCTTTTATTAATTTTACTTACGATAAAAATGAATTACATTATTCTTTCGAAAGAGGAAATTTGCGGCTATTGTCAGATAAATAATCCTGGAAAATCTCAGCTTGCAGAGCGGAAAAAGGGAAACATTGAAAGCGATTCTCCTTTTAAGTTTTTTTTCTCTCTTGCCCATTATGATATTTATAAAAAAAGACCTGATTACAAAGAAAAGGGATCCATGGAAGGTCGCTCATTGCAGCAGCTGCAGCAGCAGCAGCAGACAAGATGGTAACCTCTCAAGAGGGGGAAAAAAGAAGCAGATGAGAACAAAACATGGAGAATCGCACCATGCAGAGAAGCGAAACACCATCACATGTAAGAACAAAAAACACTGGAAAAAGGGTTCAACTCCATGGACACCGTTTGAGAAAAACTGAGGAAGAATAATGAGTGAACCAGAGAGAAAACCGTCTGTCGAAATGGATAAGGAAAGGAGAGGACAGGGAATGCGTGGTGGTTACCTTGCGGCGGCGAGAGAGAAGCGCTTGTTGGGCTGCTTGTGGCGGAGCGAGTGGAGGTCGCCGCCGGAGCAGTACTCCATGACAATGCACGAGAAGTGGGAGGCCTCGAACTCGGCGTAGAGGGTGGGCAGGAACGGGTGGTCCACCATCTTCAGGATCCTCCGCTCCATCTCCGCCCTCTGGCTCTTCTGCTTCTTCTCCACCACCTCCTTGTCCACCACCTTCATCGCGTACAGCGGCTCGCCCCCGTCCGCCGCCGGATCGCCGTCGCGGCCCTTGAGGCTGCAGAGGAAGACGGTCCCGATGTCGCCGGAGCCGATGCGGCGGTGGAGCCGGAAGTCGCGGAACCCGGGCCGCGTGCCGCGGCGGAGCATGGCGGAGTAGACGGAGTCGGAGGAGGAGCGGTGCGGCTTTATGGCGAGGGCCTCGGCGGCGGAGGCGGGGCCGGGGTGATGGTGGTCGAGCAGGGCCGCGTCGAAGGAGAGGCGGCTGAAGCTGCTGCAGCTGCCGCGGGAGCTGCTGCTCATCGAACTGCCGTGGCTAGAATTCAAGGTCTCGACGCTGCTGAGTTCACCGTCCGAGTCGCGGCGATGCTCGATCATCCTCTTACCAAAGAAAGAAGCCCCCCACCAGACCAGGTTCTCTCTCTCGAAGAACGGAAGAAGGGAGAGACCCGCAATTTGAAAGCCGGTGAAGAATGGTCAGAGGAGGAGCAAAGTCAACAAAGTGAAAACGAAAGCGCGAATCTGATCACTCGTGCATTGGATATAGCTCGAGCTCGCAACCCCGAATCAGATGCTTAAAAAATGAAGAGAGAGAGATTCGTCACGTAAAGGAGAGATTCAGGAATCGATCGGGGGGGCATTCAACGCTCGAAACCGGATGACTGAAGGAGGAGGAAATGAGCAGTGCCCGCTTTGAATGAGAAACTGGGCACAGAAGAGCTCATCAATGGCGGATGAGGAAAGGGTGGAGCAGGCTTTTCTTTTTATCTTCCTTTGCCTTTTCCTTTGTGGTGGGTCTAGGACCAGAAAATTAGGGTTGGCTTCGTGTTCTGCTCTTTGACTGTGGCCGGAACAGAGTCCGTACTCGAAGCCCTCCGTCTTCACTTATTGCTCGTTGGCTAGAGAGAGGATAGAGAGAGGTTTCTGTCCCTCTGGTTTTTTCTAGAATGGAGTCTCCTCGGCGTTTACAGAGAGAGAGAGAGAGAGAGAGAGAGAGAGAGTTCGCAGGAGACGGTGGTTGAGGAGGTATTTATGCAGGGGCCGTACGGGAGAGAGACGGAGGGCGAGGGCAAAACCGGTATTTCGCCCCTGCGCCCCTCTTTCTTCCTTCTCTCGGTTTGGTTTCATGGGGACTACTATGTGCCGACGACGACGACGATGCGGATTTTTTCAAACTTTCTCCATTAACAAATGGGATAATTTTTTTAGTACGACACTGTACAACAAATTAATCGAAATCTTTTTTTTTATTATTAATTCAGACTTTCTCATCTATTTCGACCCAAAAAAGGAAAAAACTTTCTCATCAACGTGCAAGTTATTTACTTGTTATGGATTGAATATTTATTATCTTAAAAAAGTAACGTTTTTTGCATTTAGGGGAGCTTTCTTAGTTATCTCCATGCCCTGTTTGATGGAAAGTTAATGAATGAGTACATATTTATAAGGGCATACTATAGAAATACATCGATTTTTTTTTTATCAATAGAAATCCTAAATTTATCTACCGTGACACAAATAACCCTAACTTTTTTTTTTTGCATTATATTAGTGTATCTTAGTTTCATCTATAGTATATTTGTTTCACTGATACAAGTTCGAGATTTTTTTACACAAAAAGTTTGGGGATATTTGCATCACAAAGGACAGATTTATAATTTTTAATAATATTAAAAAATTTGGAATATTTATATCATAGTAGATATAATTAAAGATTTTTTTTATGGTATCAACCTCCATTTATAACTAACCACATTCTTAAATTATTCTCCTTTCCCGATCAATTGATAATTACTCTATTTCCTCAATCACACGAATTAAAAAATTTAGTTTTTAACTTATTTAGTCGAACTCTATCTACATGCTTATTTGACAAAGAAAAAAAGTCAGATAGGAGTATATAAGCAAGAGGATTGTACTATTAAAAATCTCAAGTACTCATGATATATTTACTCCGAATAATTCCAAATTAGTACTTTCATGACATATTGCTCTACATCAATTTTCATTTCCTGAAAAATTTTAAAACTTTTCGCGAGATGAGAACTAGTACGGGACGAATGTATTAATGAAGCATCTATTAAAGTTTTTTTTTTTAAGGTGTTAACCTAAGTCAAGATTTGACTCACGACCACCAATTGCCTACAAAAATAATTTTTTTTTTTTTTTTTTTTTTTTTGGTCAAGGATTTTCCTCTCCTTTTAACCGTGGTTAACTTTTTTTGGGGGGGGGGGGGAGACACGTGAGTTGGGAAAAGAAGAGGAGCAGCTCGGCCTGATGCGGGTACAGCCTTTCTTACAGAAGAACCGTGTTCAAAATTAACCTGCGGGTGGCGACGATGACGTGGGGGGGGGGGGGGAGGGGGCGGTGGCACGTGCGTCGAAGGTCGTCGGGTCGGTTGTCACGTGGCAGGGGTTGCTTCCATTTGCTGTCCTCGAGCGCTCTGAGCGTGCGGCCCTACTGTGCAGGTGCAGGTCCAGAGCAAGCTTTTTGGTTTTCTCTCTTTCCATTTAATTTTTACTTTTTTCTTTTTTTCCTCTTTCACTTTCAAGGCTCAGAAAATTGTGTAGATTACCGATTTGGTGAATTTTACATTGCACTTTTCGAGGGAAAAAAAAAAAGGAATAAGAAATTCACTAGACCGGCTTAATTTCGTTTGACGGTATTACTGATAAATTTCCCTTCATGGCTTTCGAATTAAAGAAAATGATATTGAATCAATTTGTAACATCATTCTTAAATTTTTATTTTTTTGATGTAGTCCTTAAAATTTTGATATATGTTCAATTTAGTCCCCGAAAACATATGAAAATGTTAAGTATTATCCTTCTACCAATTCATATTAATGGAATTTGTTGATTTAGCTTCTAATCGGGTTCACGTTTGAATGGTGGACAAAAAAAATTACATGCGAATAGTTGGATATAATAATCTTTTTAATTTGTTCAATTTGGAAATGTGATTATTTATATTATTTGATTATATGAATTATTATGTCCTTATTCGAGTTGAATATCTCATGCCTAACCTTATTTTTATGTCATTATTCAAGTTATTGGATTGGAAGCTAAATCAAAAAATTTCATTAACTTAAATTAATAGAATGATAACATTGGATATTTTTCATATAATTTAGGGTTTAAGTCGAACATTTAACAAACTTCAAAAACTGTATTTAATAAATTAAAAATTGAGAGACGACATGGTATATTGGGTTAATCCATCTAATAGAAGTTTACTTAGCAAAACTCTTTGACTTGTTCACTACAATGTGTTATATCTAACCCCTATACTTCTAAAGTTTTAGCTAACTCGATGAACAATTGCAAAATTTGTCATTATGAATTCTTTGGACTTTTCTAAGGCTTTGTGGATTTAGGAAACGAGAGTCTGATGTACATGATCAGACTCCACAAATTCGCCTCTCTACCATCACAAACAATCCTCATAAGGTCGCAACTTAAAATTCAAATTGCTCATTTTGCATGCGTCATTAAGTCCTATTTAAATATGGAATTGATATCAAATTTTTATCCCTATAAATTGTATTTTTTTACTGATAAATGCTAGGGTAACAATAGGGTCGGTTCAACCTGAAAACAAGTGTTACTGCATCAAATTCTAAGAAGATCTAGTGTAGTCCTCAATTTGCAGGCTTGTTACATGGTTGAACCGGACTAATACACCTTACGTATAGAGATGCAACTAGGGGAGAATGGAACCTACAACCTCTTAACTTAAGGTAGCACACAAGACCACTTAACTAATAAACTTGACTAGTCATAAGTTAAAACATATACATAATATCAATTATGCGATTTTTACAAAACAAACCTACTTCTATCTAAGAACCAAGGACCAGCCTGGAATTTAGTTGGGTTCCAGACCATTCTTCCGTTCTAAGTGTAACTGCCTCAATTCAAATTTCTAATTTTTCAAAATCGATCTCGGTATAGATTTATCATAGAAACGACAACCACTTCTAAATGCATCCTGGGAGGTAGTGCAATATTGCATTTCAAGGTTTGAGATTTTTTTATTTTTTTATTTGTTAGATCGATCAGCAGGTAATTCAATCTAAAGAATTTCATTTTAAATTGCCAACTTTTATGCTAGATACCCGGATTGGTACATGTACAACTTCTAGATTTTGTATATAATTATAACTTTGCCGTTTATTGTGGATCTTTTTCATTTGGCGACATGGATCTCAAGTCTTCCTTTTATGCTTTTTTTCCTATTTTATTTTATTTAAATGTGTATAGAACCTTCTTAGATGCTCTTTAATTTATTTCTTTATCTTTTCTTGGGGGTGTCATGCGGCGGAACTATAATTACCTAACATGTCGTATGTAGAGAATAAAACATGTTGAGTAAACGTAGCTAATCTTGTCCACAAAAGCATGTTTTAGGTCCAGACAGTGAAAATATTCGCAGGACGAACTCATAATCAAGAGAATATTAAAATATAAAGTATCATACAATTCGTATTATATTAATTTCCCACACATAGAAGTACATATAGGTATAGAGAATATTGTACAATAAGTCCTAAACCTATTATACATAGCCAATTTTGTTCTAATTTTTTTTTTGGCCAATTGAGTACTAGATCTTTGTGAGAAATTCTCCCTAAAAAATTTAAGCAAATGAATTATGAGCCGATTAAAATATATATTAACTGCTTTATACAACATTGGTTCTTTGATATAGGATTTTATAATACAATTCATATGTTCATCTAAACAATCTCCCCTTTACATATGAATTCGGTATTAGGTCTACTTCACCTTGATTTAGGTATTCATCTACATCAACATATCCCAATTTAAATCTCCAATGTTGACCTCCATCCTTGGTCTTTTTCTTTAGACCGAACTATGGAAGTTGCCATTGGGATCATGTAGCTACAGCACAATGTCCACTGCCAGAAACCGTGTTGACTATGAGATTCCTTTCTTAAGATATTCACCGCAAACCAAAATAGATTGGAAGTGGAGATCGTCAACATAGAGGCAAAGTTCAAACTCATTAATATATACAATTGTACCAATTTTCACTTAAAAATTTAAGTCAATGGGTTATCAGTCAATTATGATATATTAACTGTTTTACACCACACCAATTTTCTGATGTAAAACTTTCTAACACCACTAACATGTGCATTTCAACATAAAAACCAGTCTCTATAATATGTGCATCCACATTCTACGATTTACTCGTTTCCAGTCAAACTGGTAAATACACACAGAACATAGTTCGGTTCCTCCGTGCGGCATTAGCACCTCTTTGATCTTTAAGCTTTCGTTGGCTCTGGGCAGTTTCTCACAATGAGCCCCTTTTCCTAATTACTGTAACATCTAAAGGACTTCTTCTAGACTTTGGTATTTAATCTCTTTGCTAGAACCCTACCCTGAATTCCTATCTTTGACCATCAAAACCCTTTAGTGCCGCTTCTCTGATTGTTGCCCTATAGCTTCTTCTGCCATTCTTTACCATATAGACGAAAGTGCTCCTTAGAAGTAGGCAAAAGGAGTAGGCAAAGAACGAAGTAGCATCATAGCCTGCATTGATCAAATATCTTCCCATCCATATTCTTTAGATCATTGATGACTTTATTAAATTCAGGTGATCCTAGATTAATGTTCCCTCAATCATCTTGTAACTGAAGAAATGCTGAGTCAAAATAAGTTTCGTCAAGAGGGATTTTGACGTATTCAACGCTTCAATTTTCGCCCAAACTATAGTATACTCATCACATCGACCACTTCAACCAAAACATCATCCTTTAAATTCAACAGGACAATATTATCCTTTTCTTCCGCTTTTATAATCTGGGATAATCTAACATCTCCCTCCGATGCTCAATCCAAAAGCCATGTCTCCAACAACGTGTGCATCTTGATCTGCCACAAATCAAAATTATTCTCGTCAGTGAATTTCTCCAACTCAAATTTCGCGAAAGCCATAGCAACAATTATAGACAGACAAAATTCCCAAAACTACGGGTCAACAATAACCCTGTGCTGTGATACCAATTTGTCATGACTTACGCGGAATCATCAACAAATGAAAAGATTTAAGTGAAAATTAAATTGAAGAAAGATAAAACCTGAGCACAATGGATTTACGTAGTTCAGTGGTGTATTCACTCCACAATATGGTTCCACCAAAATCGGCAAAGATGAATTACAATCACTCAATCACGCTTATTTTCCAATCATATATTAAACGCATATCAATCACAAAAAAGGAATTGTCTCTCACATTCTGAGCTCTTTTAGTTTTTGACACCCCCCTCCCCCCTTTCAAAAAAGAAAATAGAAAAAAGAAACCTATGAGACGACGGCTCTCAATACTCTTTGTGTCTCTCATGAGTTTTGCTTACATATTAAGCATTCTCAGTACGCATCCAAGACCAAACATAGCAACATAATACGTATATGCAAGAAACTATAAATCCTTCTCCATTGTCAAAATGGAGTTCATCTTCAATAAGAAAAAAAAAAGTCTAGTGAGAAATTAAATTCCCTTTATGCCTCACCCACGACTCTCTCCACAATGAGTCTAATTTGGAATTTCCTAATACGGCCTGGGTTTCCTTGCAATTCATTTATGAGTCAGATTTCAAATCAATTAGGATTACTTTCGAGCTATATTCAACCACAATTAAAGAAATTATGAAGGCCAAGTTCGTACTTAATCCAGAAAATTAGTCTTTTCTGATAGTATTAACTTCTCCAATAATCGGGCAAGCAGCAAGACCTAAATCAAAATATACCTACTCCTTATCACCATAGTAATTAAGAAAATATCATAACACCCAAATACAACTACCATGGCTCCATTTTTTTTTTACTGAAAATGAATGGTTTAGAAAAGAAAATAATTGCTTGTATTGTGAAATAATTAGTTAATGATTTTTTTTTATTGATCATCATTTATGTCTAGACATTTCTTGAATTATAAAAATATTTTTCTTTCATTCATTTTTGTAATTAACACAAGCGAACATTCACAAAATAATTTTAAAATAATTTATTATTCATGAAATGCTTTAATTGTCATTGCTTGTCATGGATGGTGGCAGTCGTTAGGTAGCAAACTGCAGGACAGCCCATATGGAATGCGGTTGTCCTGAAAAATTAAGTGGACCTTTGCCTGTCTTTTGGTCTCCTCTCTCCTTTAATTATCATGAGCATGGACCTTGGACATTAGATTTTTGCATGAAATGGTTTGGGCTCTCTCGATAGTATTCACTGAAATCAATCTAAGGCTACGCCCAAATTGAGGGGGAAAGGCTTCTCTTTCCTTTTTCAGTTCCATTCATTATTGTGTTCTACACAGGTTATGATTTGGCAATCGAGAGAACTTGAGGAATATCACAAGAATAATCACATATCATCTTGTATTGTACACTTAGGCCTTTTCACTTTCAAGGATCAGATATGTTTGGAAAGGAAAATTGCTTGTAAGATCCCAGTAATGTCGTAAACATCAATAACATGGACTCGCTTCCCCTCCCTCCGTCCCCCGCTGCCATGCGATACGCGATCGTTCATTGTGGGTCACCATGCTCGGGTAACATCGACACGGTGGTTGCCATTGTTTGGGGACTTCCATGGTGGTTGCGGCCGTCAACGTCAGGGAGCCACCACGGTTGTTGTCATAGGTTTGTGGACTTCTCAGGTTAAGGTACACCACAAGTACTAAAATTTAACACGCATATTTAGGTACTAAAACTTTCAAAAAGTATACTTAAGTGACATTTAAAAAAAAAAAAAAATTGGAACACTTAAATGCCAACGCCAACGAGGGTAGTTGGAAATCTGACATGACTTATTTTAATAATATAAGTGGTCTATGTAGCTCACCGAAATACTTACTAGGCAATAAATGGGCAAAGCGACATCGTTTTGCCCCCAAATTTTTTAAATTTAATATTAATTAAAAATAAATTTAAAAACTAAATTATTTATAAAAAAGAGGCAGCCCCCACCATCGCCGGAAAGGGTCAGCCGGGTCGTCGGCCCTTTCCGGTGATGGTGGGGTGGTGGTGGCGAGGCCTATGGAGGCCCTCACCCAACTCTAGTGCCTTCCTTTTTTTTTTTTTTTTAAATTTATTTTAATTAATATTTGTATTAAAAATTAATTTTAGGGGCTTATAACATCATGTGGACGTTTTTTTTTAAAAAAAAAAATTGTAAAAAAAAATTGCCACATGGATATTTTTTAAAAAAATTCCACGTTAGTAAAAAAAAGTCGCTGCAAAATGCAACATCAACAGTTTTGTCGAAATTTCTTGTCATTGGCATTTAAGTGTTCCATTCTTATTCGATTTTGATACTTGAGTATAACTTTTGCAACTTTTGATACTTAAGTGTCCACCCTGCCAAATTTTGGCACTTATGGTGTCCGGCACTTGGATTTCTCGCCATTTGTTTTGTGTTTGTAACTTTGAACCAATCTAAGCCAGATAACATGCTTTATAGGGTAATACTCGTTCTCATCGATTCCTATGTATTATTCCTTATATAAGAAAATATTGATATAATTATATAATGGATTTCTTTTATTAAGTCTTATACCTTCCGTCCAATCCAGAAAATTCAGATGAGCAAACGAGGTCTAATGGGTATCACGGATTAATTGCTACGAGTAAAATTCCCTCTTGCCCGATATCGGAGTGCCAAGATTTTTAAGCACTCGCTGATCTCAACAATTAGACTAAGAGAAAAAAATCAAAGGCAGAGAAAGAAATTATTTTTACGCTTGTTTAGAGAAAAATTAATGTGACTTTAGGTTCATTTGTTTCATGATAAAAGTTATGTTTCATGAAAAATGTTACATTTCTGGTGAATATTTTCAAAAAATCATTTTTTAGGAAAATGACAATTTATCTGATATTTAGTTAAAATCTAAGAAAAAACTGGAAAATATTTTTCGTTGTTTGGAGAAGAAAATCCAATTTGATTTTCCTAAATACACGTATACTATTTGAGAGCAAATGACTTATGCATGGATAGCTGGGGAACCAAGCACGAGCACCAGTCTTTGATATTGCCTTGATGTACCCCGACTTGGGCACCAAGGACATGGGTAAGGCCACTTGGGTCTGGAGCAAGAGCATAGGCATTGATCTCGCGTTCATAGAAGTTGAAATTGAGAACCTGGTGCCCATGTGCAACTTCTTGGCACCCTAGCTTGGGTCTACAAAGGTCCAGCATGGGATCCCGGTGACCTAGGTCCTCAAACCTTGAGCTTGGGTCCTCAACACTCAAGCCATGGTCCATTGAGGTTGACCTAGAGATGCCGGTTCCCATGCTCGAGTCCTTGACAACCATGCTTGGGTCCTTGACAATCGGGCTCCAATCCACCAAGACCAAAACTGGGAGCCCTGATTGTTGAGACTTGGGCCTAGCATAGATGAACATGAGCCCGAGTGCCAAGGGCTTGGAATTGGCCTCGATGGACTCGAGCATCAGCATCAGGGTTCTAGGTTTGGCACGGGAGATCCGAGCACTAGCACTAGGGTCAAGCCTAGGCATGGGAATCGGGATCCTTGGATTGGCCTCGATGGTCTTGGCCTTGAGCATCGGAGGCCCATGCACAACACCGAAGCCCAAGCCTCATCTTAAATGGACTCAAGCTTAGTTGTAGGGAATTTAATCATGGGCACGAGTTCTCACGCCAGGCCTCAATTGACTCAAACCCGGACTTTATAGACTTGGGCGTAGGCGCTAGGAATCTAGGTGAGGGCATCGAGGTCACTAGTCCATTAAGGCCTAGCCTCTATGGACCAGCGCATAGGCCATTGGGTTCTAGGGCCTCAACCTCAATCGACTTGGGCTTAGACACAAGGCAATTGGGCATAGGCACGGGGATCCTGAGCTCTCGACCTTTGTCAAGCTAAGCCTGGGCACAGGAACAGGGGTCTCAAGCCATGGCCTTGATGGACTTGGGTACAAGCATAGGGGACTTGTGCATGGTTACGGGGTCATGAGCCTCGACCTTGATGAACCCAGGCCCGGGTGTGGGGGATGTAGACATGAGCACCTAGGACCCGAGCATTGCCTTTGTAGACTTGGGCCTTAGCACAAGGGATATGAGAAAAGATACTTGCACTCGGCCTTTGTGGACTTGGCCTTGGTGCCGGGACATCGAGCAAGGGCACCAAGGCCTTGGGTCCCGCCCTGATGGATCTAGACCAATGTGCACCGACATTGGAACCAGGGTCTCGAACCTATTTTTGATGGAGCTAGGCACTGGAGTCAATGACTTGATCCTTGATTTTGGGTGCGAGGTCGAGACACGGACACCAAGGATGTGGGCCCGGGCGCCAAGGATCCGACAATGAGCATATTAGGGTTCCCGTGCCAAAGCGTTGAGTTTTTAATCCAAGCGCCAATTTCTAGTCATAGTTTGGAAAATGATTTCCGATTGTTTAAAGAGGAAATCTTTTTCTGAATTTAAGTATAGATTTTCCGTTGATTAGGAAAATATATTCCATTGACTCATTTTCCTAAGCGATTCAAATGTCAGAAAATGAGGAAAATGTTAAGTGGAAAATTGTTTTTCCAAAAACAAACGGAACCATTGCGTTGAGGAGACACCATGAAATCGGTATTAAGATGAAAATGGACCGTATTTGTTGAGAATGTGCTGAACTAAGCATTATTAGCTGTCAACGCATTGAAAGTTAGTTTACCTAAGATTTGGACAAGATAATGGTGAGAATAGACCCAATACTAGCTGGAGGATGCCCTCGACTCTAGGCTTTTTGCTTCAAATTCAAGTGTTACTAGTATAAGATAGGATTTTCCAACCATCTAGCTGATTCAAGTTCCTAGTTTATATTGGTTATTTGATGTCATCTAGAATATAGGATACTTATCTTCATTTATTTTCTTATTTAAATATATTTTTCTAGTAAAATTATTGTATTCAGGACTTCGATAAATATAGGCCTAAACAATTGTTTCTTAAGCTTGATCATTTGATTGTCGGATATTGTCCATTTGGCGTATCTTCTCTCCCACCTGGATGGACGTTTTTCTCTTTTCCTCTAGTTTTCTCTACTTTCTTCCCCCTTTTCGCTATATGATTTCCTTTATTTTACAAGAATCTTGCTATGTGTTTCCGCTCTTTGTCAATTGGTACAAGAGTTATCTGTTCTTCTTCATTTGTTATTGGAGCCTTGTTTTGTTTGTGTCAATCGCTACACGATGATCTTGGGAAATTTGAAGACCTTGTATATGTGAGATGTCATTGACGGCGCTAATAACAATCATTATGCTTCTAGACACAATTTTTGGTTAGAAATATATTTTATTTCCTATATGAGTTTCTGAGCAAAAATGCATGTTTAATAACAATATAAAATTTTTGTTCCAAGCATAAATTTGTTCGATAGCGACACAAAATTTCTCCTTCACAGGCGGGTAGTAGCCGATGATGGTGGATGATGGTGGAAGGTGGCGGGTAGTGACAGCGGCAGGGTGGGTGGCTAGTAGCGAAACCGAGCAATAAGAAGAGTTTTTATTTCTCAATTTTTTTTTTCTAAAAATAGAAAAATGAAATTACGTTATCAAACATATTTATGTTCCAAATTTGTTCTCGGAAATAAAAAAAAATAGATTTAGCCTTAAAGTTATAAAATTAACATGAAACCTCAAGATCTCATGACCCCAAGAAAATTATCAAAAAAGTCATAAAACTATTGTATGTAGGGGTGAGCATGATTCGGGTTGGTCCGAGCCACCCCCTAACCCTAGGACCAACCCGTACAGTGTCGGTCCTCAATTTTAGGACCGAGGACCGACCCTATTGAGCACTGGGACCAAGGACCGGACCGACCCAATGGGTTCGGTCCGGTTCCGTGGTCAACCCGGACCGATCGATTATTTTTTTTGTCTTGTTTTTTATACTCCCTAAAAAAGCAAACCTACAATTCAAATTACACATACATCAACAATGCGGCATTGTGCAACTAAAATATAAGTACCAATACATATTCAGCAAATTTAAGATGACACAATAATAGAAATTTCGTACTGCTAACCGCTCATCGAGATATGGGACAAGATGGAAAGTTCTTGTAATCATCTATCTTTAATATTCATAACACCATATGCAAAAGCGTTTCCTGCATTTGATCATGTAGAGCCCACTCAACCAAAAAATGAGCTTCACACCACTTGACTAGCAAATCACCGTAGCAAGAATCGCAAATACTACTCTACTTTTCAAAAGTTCTACCATTTGACACAAATTGAAAAGCAAAGTGCAGCTGAAATTCATTAGTAAAATACAATTAAACCATAAAAAGTTCAAAATACTTAATATAAACCATGAATATATAACTTCACATCTTGTTAATTCACTTGAACTTCTAAACACCTGAAAACAAAACAAACGACACATAATTAATACTCAACAAAAGTTTTAAATTGAAATTACTATTAGTGCTATTGATAGAACATCTCACCATAACTCTTAGGTTTTATAACAGATATTTTACTTAGGTTTGAATATATAAAAGAATTATAAATAATATAATGTAATATAATATATATACAGGGTTGGTCCAGGGTTGGACCGACCCAAAACTCTTAGGACCGAGGACCAACCCGCACAGTGTCGGTCCTGGAATTTCAGGACCAAGGACCGACCCAGTCCCCTTGGGAAACGGACCAGGACCGACAGGGTTGGGCCGGTCCAGGGTCGGTCCAGGGTCGACCCTAGACCGCTGCTCACCCCTAATTGTATGGATGTCAATTCATTTTTAACTCTTTCAATTCAGCTTATTGAATTTTAAACATTTCTACGATTGCCAATATAGTCTTTCAGGTTAATCTTGACTAGCAATCTCTAATGTGAACATTCACTATCCTAAGTGGTATAGTTAGTGCTCGTATAGATGATTTCTTGAATTTTGAATTTTGTTTTGAATTTCCATGGCCAGCCACAAGCAAGGGTCAGCCATGCCCAAGACTGGCAAGGGCAACCTAGCTAGCCCTTGGTTGTGGTAAGTTGCTAGCGATCACTAAGGCTTGGCAATTAGTGAAGGAAGAATCAAAGAAAAAAGGAAAGAAAAGAAAGAAAAGAAAAGGACAAAAAAAATGAAAAATCATAAAAATTCATAAAAATTTAAAAAATAAAAAAGTCAACATAATCATTGATTGTGTCACGTAAGACGGCCAACATTATGTCAACAATTGCTAGCCAAAATTGATCAGAAGTTGTATACTGACAAATTATCAAAGGTTTTAAAATTGAATTAGCCCAACTAAAATATTAGAACTGAACTAGCATCCATATAATAGATTTAAAACTTTTTAAATAATTATCCCATGACCCATGCAATCTTGAAAGAATCGTCATGAAGTGTTCCAATATTTTAGGTAAATGTTGCTTTATTCAAATATTGTCTTCAAGGGCAAATTACCAAGTTAGTCCTAAATTTATGTTGTAGATGTTAAATTTAGTTCTAAACTTTTCGATTTTATGAATGTAGTCCTAAAACTTCTTGTGAAATTACAATATAGTCCTTGGAGTAATTTTTCAATGGAAAATACTAGTGTGATGATCTACTCATTGGTGACCGTCCTGGTGGTGTAGCTGGCATTTGACAAAGACAATTTTCAGTAAAACATTGTCATTTTGCTTAATCTTTTTTAACTTTTTAAGATTTTTTTTTTTCCTTTTCTTTCTTTGGTACTGTATACCTTCTTTCTCTCCTACCCTCTTCATTTGTCTCTTTAATCGTCGAAGTTGTGCTCCACCCATGGCCATCATCACCACAGTCCACCCCACTGCCATGTCCACGCCTTCTTGACCACATTCCGACTACTCCTCGTCTCTATTGTGAGCCTGTTGCCACACCATAATGGGCAAACACCCATTACCAACCCGGCTCTCTCTATCTCTCTCTCCAGTTAAACTTGCAACCCATTGTCACAGACCGAATTCTCCCATACTCTTGTACCCTCGTGAGTGGAGTTTTGTGTTATCAAGGCGAAAAGTGAGTGATGCGAAAGTGATGATACAACCGGTTCATAGGAATGGCATCAAGGCATTTGTGTTAAGGGTTTTAGCTATGTGTCTCACTCGAGGAATTGGATGCTCGATTTAAACTAGGCATGGTACAATCCTACGAGAGGATGTGATTGCCATATTGGAGTAACTATAGAAGGAAGGCTACTTTAATGTTTTTGGTTCACTAAGTGCTCCATGGGCCATTCCGCGGCCAAGAATTTATTGACCCGTGACATTAGCCTGCACAAGCTTTGATATAGAATAGTTTGAGGTCATGGACCTTCGATGACCTTCGACAAAGGCCGATTTGTCGCCACTGACCCTAGGTGACCTCACCTCGATTGGAGGTCGTGTAGGGAGAGGGGGGTTGCGGTTGGGGGGAGGGTTTGGCGACGGCTTTGCTTGCAATGAGAACGTCGTGGGTAGTGTGGATAGAGGGCATGGATTGGCATTACAGCAAAGCAATTAACCATGAAAAAGAAGAAAGAGAGAATGAGCGAAAGATGATGAACAGTAACATGGAAAGAAAATAAAAATAAAGTAAAAAATCTTGAAAATTTATAAATTAAGTAAAACAGCATTGTTTCACTTAGTTCTTCCGCGTCAAGTGCTAGCCATGCCACTTTCAGGCAATAATTAGCTGAAAGAATTATCTTATAATTTCGTAAAAAGGTTTTAGACTATACTTAGCAAAATTGAAAAGTTTAAAACTAAATTGACATCGATATTATTAATTTAAGATTAAATTAATAATTTTTCCTTGTCATCAATATTTATGAAATATTGGGTAATACAGGCACATAATATAATCATAACTATATTTATTTATTTATTTATTTATTTGGTAAAGGTAAGAAGTATATTGATTTTGCGATAAAGAATACAAGAGGGAGGCCCGGCACCAACAAAAGCATCATAACTATATTTATTTACTGTGATGACTATCAAGATTCCTTAGTTCATCAAGATTAGAGCTATTATCTCTTATTATCAAGATTCTCATGGTTATTATGATTATTTATATTCTCATGATTATTATATTAATTTTCTTTGTCAAAATTATTATGACTACCCTAAATTTTCAAGACAATGAAGAGTGTCGAGATAAGAGAACTTCAAGAACTTTGTGCAATGCGTCCCTAAAAAAATCATGACTTTAAAAGGAAAGAAATTTTAAAATCAAAATGAAAAATTGAAAATTCAAAAGTTCATCCAAAGCTCTAAGGGTATGTTTGGTTGTTTGGATTCTAACCATAACAGGCTTGACAGGATAATATAAGAAATATAGGGATCTTACCGTATCATATCTATAAGGTTGGATATTTTCATATCTTATCATGTCTGTTATTTGATATGAAAGGTGTGTTAATATAAATGAACCTAAAAGTGAACAAAAGGATATGGTAAGAATCTCTTATGATCCACTAGTAAAGAAAAAACAAATGCACAAACAGAGGTAACCTTCATTAATGAATTCATGATTGTTGTACCATCTAAATGTTAAACAACGAAGGAGCTCCTAGCAGCATTTTGGAGCCACAGGTTTGACTATGACAAGAAATATAAATGGGTTGTAGAATCATCGATGGGGTATATTAGACAATGAAAGTCAAATCTAGTAAGAGAGAAAACATAATCATTCACCTTCACGATTCTGAAAAGTGTAGCGCTTCAACTTTCTCCCCAATTTCAATTTTATTTACTTATTCTTATAATTTTCCCTCTCTTTTTTTGTTCCCTTCCATCATTTCTTAATAAATTTTTATTAACAAATAAACTATATTGATATACCTAGAATACTAATATACATAAAATATGTAATACATATAAATGCCAAAACTATATATATAATGCATATATTATAAGATAGAATGAATTTCAAATATAAAAATAAAAATTGGAATAAATAACAAATTGCTGTTACTTTTTTTTATTGATTTGAATTACCTTTTTTTAACATTAGTATTCAAAATTTATTTAAATATAATTATCATTTTTATTTTATCAATTTAAAAATTTTGTAATTTGAAAAAAATAACATTTACACCATGCATATAAAAAATCATATCCACTTTATCTCACCTCCCCTTTATGATATATTTTTTTTTAGGTTATATCATTCTTATATCCAACTTTATCCTATTTGGGGGCATGAACCAAATACAATATATAATAAATTTTCTTATCCTAAGTGTTATATTGACTACCCAGCATAGACTAATGTATAGAGTATTCTCTTCCCCAGTTTGGAGTAAATTAAGGTGACCTAAGTTCTTCAGCTGTTCTAGCATTTGTCACCGATCAATGTCTAGGTTTATCAGAATGTAAATGAGTCCAAAGGGTTTAAGGGCAACTCAACTAACCACCTACAAAGGTTAACTACTTTATGAGTGAAATTCGCAATTTAATGTGTAGGGAAATGTAAAAATTAAGTTATTTTAACCACATTAAATGATCTTTCAAATATGTCAAGGCTCAACACCCCCTTACCTCATCCTTTTGGTCCCCCATTCCTTGATGAAGTTATTATATGTAATATTACTTGATTTTCATATGTAATAACTATATATAGTTCTTTTCCTTGTTTGAAAAACCAAAAACTTCGTTATCTCCCCTTGAATGAAATTGTCGCATCATGGGGCAATTAACTACTTGATTCAATCGTGCCGTGTCTAATCAATGTTCTTCCAAAAATATGCAAGGTCGTCAAACAAAGATGAGTCCATGACTTCAATGCCTAATCAACTAATCTACTACATGAAAATCAACCAACAAGGATGAATCCGATTCCATATCAAGACAAAGTAGGTTTAAATTTGCATGACACGGCATAAGGATACCCAAGTGAGTACATTGACATGATGATTGCATGGCATTAGGATGCGTGCATAAAAATACCTTACATGATTTACAAATACATATGAAGTGGCTTTAAGATGTCTGATAAACACATGACGTGACATATGATGCATGACGTGGCATTTGGATGCCTGTTGTGTACAATGGTACATAAGAATGCACGACAAGGCACAAGGATGCCTAACATGACATACAGATAGATAATACGGGATGCATGACATGACATTAGGTTGCCTAACATGACAAACAAACATATGATGTGGCATAAAGATACTTGAAGTTGCATTAGGATGCCTTACATGACAAACAAGCATCATGGCATAAGGATGCATGGTGTGGCATTAAAATTCTTGACATGGCAAACAACCATATGATGTGTGTAATAGGATCGGGTGATATATACACAAGCCAATCTACAGATGGTGTCCTAATCAGATGATTTTGATATGAGGAGTGCTCTGTCACTTCAAGAGTACTCCAATATCAAGGAATTGCTAATGATATCTAGAGTGAACAAAAATATTAGGTGTCGAGATATTTATAAGTTGGAAGGATCCTGAGATAATATGAACATGTAGAAGGACCTTAATCGAGAGTGAACAAGTCGAGAAGAACATGGATGTTTATGATAATTTAGAGGTACAAAGATCTAGTGAACAATTGGATAGACTTTGTGATAGCGAACAATGAGGATACTCGGTAAAGTTTGGAAAGATCATCAAAGAGAATAGCTTGGTAAAGTCATAATCACCAATGTTTTTGGAAGCACCAAAAAATAGAATATCTGATTGTTATTAAGAGCAGTAGATTGTTAGTAGGAGCAGTTGTCGATATCAGATAAGATGGAAGACTGATAATATTGATGATTTGTGTGAGTTCAGTAAAGACAGATATTTATAAAAGGAGAACAAGCCTAATATGACGAAGATTTCATGTAGAGTCAGAGGTACCATGATCAATTTCTCATCAATTAGAAGTTTTTGGAAGCTGACATACTCGTAAAGATCATTAGATGATTGATCCCAAGTAATTGTATACGGTTTGACCGTGAATAACACCGACAAATTGATGATAATGAGCACGTCCTAATTATGGATAAGGGGTTGTGCTAATGTCAAATTCTGGAAAGTTCTTGTCAATTATTGGAATGTTGATCACAACAAAGTAGCCGTTGACAAGGCTTGGAATTTGGTAATGAAGCATTGGAGTTGATCAGGAGTAATTTAGGCAATTTTGAGCAGAAGACAGACTCTGACAAGGGCAAACTGATTGGTTTGAAAAAACTGCAACTATCATAGTTGTTTTGCTATTGATAACAGTAGAACCAAAGGCTTCTTGAGGAATTGAGTTAGGAAGAATCATCTAAGGTTCAATGGCTATAAATTCAAGAGAAGTAGTTGGGTTGGATAGAACTAGTCTATTGCTTTGAGTGTTCTCCCTTGCGCTATTCTTGGTGATGGTTGCTATGTATTGATGACCATTCTCTTGATCGTGTTCCTATTGGTTGTACTCGTGATAAGCAAGTGTATAAGTGATAATTGGTTGATTAGAGTAGTACATGTTGATTGTAATTTGTCTTGAAGATTACTAGTGCATTCTAGCATTGTTGTGGTTGTTAGTTTTGGAAGAGGATATAGATTTGGAGATAAAGTCGAATTGCCGAAGATGAACGGGGCTAAGCGATCTGCGGAAGCTGTGGGATGTATAAATTTTTGTGTGTTATCTTCTATCTCTTCACAATGAGTATACCTTAGAAAATAAGTACAATAGGAGTGTCGTAATTTTCATATGGCGTTCACTTGAATGCCATAACTTTTTTCGCTCACTAAGTGCCACATTGGTGTAAAATCAATCACTTAAGTGTCATTTCCAGCAAATTGTTCGATATGAAATTTTTTTCTTAATTTTCCATTCTGACATAGAATTTTTAAAAATAAATTGAAGTCAAATGAGGAAATTTCTAGCATGGAAAGATTATTACAAACGTTGTCATTTCTTGCTATTTCTTTAAAATGTTCTACAATTAGTTGACGCTATTTTTAGACACTCTCTAATTAAAAATGACTCCGTTTTCAAACTCTTTCTCTTCTTATCACTTAAAGTGGTGAACTTAAAAAAAATTGATGAACCTAAATGTTCACTTCCAAAAATTTATGGCATCACTCATGAAACTATTGAGACTTTCGTTGTCTTTCAACAATACACTCAAGCAATGTCTTTTGTCTTCTCGAGATACTTCAGCTTTTCGACACGCTGCATCCCATGTCAGCTTTTCCGACAAGGTATATCGCCAATGGTACTTAAGTGATTAATTTTTAAATTTATGGCATTTAAGTGAGCTAAATAAAGTTATAGCACTCAAATGAGCGTTGTACGAAAATTATGACACTTGAAATGTACTTATTCATTATTATCAGTAGTTGTTCATCAATAGCTCATTGGATTATAGTCATCTAATTTTTGACGTTCTTGAAGTGTAACTTGTTATATTCCCAAAAAAAAAATTCATGGCCCTTAAACAACCTATTCACCTCTAAATTGTATTATTATCCCAACACTAATATGAAGTATCAACTTGATTTGACCATTCTAATATGTTTTTACTTAGAAAAGAAGTTTGGAAAGGGTTGAGGTCTACCTTAGTTGTTTCTAGAGTGTTTCATTTAGAGGGCCAACAAAACATCAACTCCCCACTAGATGAGCCCATCATCGTAGCCTCACCAAGTGCATGAAGGGAGGCCTAAGATCACCAGCTTATCTTTCACAAATTAATCAAGATTTTTTAAGACCTAGAATTTAGTGAGGAATCAAATCTATGACTTTCGATGTGACATCATGAATTTTCGTCCATTTATTTAGTGAAAGGTCAAGGAAAGATTAAAATTGACAATGATCAAGGTAGAAATATAAATTTCATGAGACACCTTTGAGAATTTATTTGACTTATTTGAGTCCAAGAATATAGGAAAATTCATTGGACGATTATATAATATAGTTTTGACTATATTCTCGTGTTAAGTTAGAATATTATGGCCAATTTAATTAATATGGCCATTCTAGCCTAAAGTATACTTTATATTTTATCATTAATGATTAAATTAGGATAAGCTAAGTCATTTTTAAGCCCTAATTACCCTTGGCTAGCCCCCTCATTTTCCAAATACCCAATTTGCCCTCACTTATTGTACTTGAGAAGTAATCATGGGTGAAGAGTGATAAGACCTATAGATTTCCATGCATCAAGTGTGTATAACAAGCCATAATGAATTTTCCGTCTCTTTCTTAAGGCATGGCCAAACCCCTCTCTCTCTCTCTCCCTACCTTCCCCATTTTCTCACTTTGGCCAAAGAATTCTCTCCATTTTTCCTCTCCTCTCTCTCGGCGGCACCATCACCGAACCCTCTCCTCTTCAATTTTTCTCCTTTCTTTGTTGTTTCTTGCTTGAATCCTCACCAAAAGTGAAGCTTAATCTCAAGGCAAGGAGATGAGACTCATTCCTAAGCCTATTGATCTCTCATTCTCTTGGTTTTCTCTAGTTTAGGCCTCGGTGGATGTTAATGTGGTGCTGGATTTGTTGATTGTTCAGTTTTGTTGTTTTTCTTTGCGTTTTGAGCAACCAAGCCAACGATCTACCTATGAACGACTTTGGTCGAGGCTTAAAAGAGAGGCTTGAGTCATTTTTATGTGATACATGTAGGTTTCTAGCGATTCTTAAGCTCACATGTGGATGATCTAGCCATGGATGGCCATGACGGTAAGTGATGTTGGAGAAAACTCCTATTAGATTTTGAAGCTGACAAAACTTTCTGAGGAATACGAGACTTTTGTGTAAATTCTTCAAAGTCTATCTTACATCAGAAGTCTGCCCCACTCTGACGAAGATCCAGACTGAACGCAAGTGAAGAACGAAGACATAATCAGACTCAGGATTATTTTTCTTCCTTCAAGGCTTCAGTACGAATAGGATATATCTGGCTTTTTGGTTGGAAATCTCACTTACCTTTGGGATATCATTGTTGACATCAATCATGGAACGAAAAAAAAAAATCATTTTTGGAAGGCAAGTTTATTTGGAAAAATTCTACTTATGGAAACCAAGATTCTGATTGTATGGGCGACCGGGATCATTGGACTTTCATCTCAATCTTCAAATGGCTCGAGATCTCCTTGATTGATTCTGTCCAACGGGCTGATTGGAAGAATTCATCTGGAAAGTGCTAACGGTCGAAAAGGCATAGCAGAGTATTTAAAGAGGTTTTTCAAGTCATTCGAGGTAGAGCGTGAAAGAAGAATTCCAAAGTCTAAAAGCTTCCGAATCACTTGTTCTTCATCTTTTAGTGCTTACAATTGTATTCGAAAGAGAGAGAAACTCAAAAGTGTGACTTTGTGAGAGCAGTAGAAACTCTTCACTAAGAAGTCAAGATTATAAGGCTGTAATTCTCTTTCGACTCATAGTGGAAACCGGCCAGAATGCTGTCAGCGTGGGAGAGTGGACATAGGCTTAATCTAAGCCGAACCACTATAAATCTCGTGTTCATTTTCTCTTCCTAAATTCCTTTACTTTATTTGTTGTGATATCTTTTTGTGTTTGAAATAGTTGTTAAAGTCTAAATCCTTCTTTCAAAGTCTGTTGTTCATCAAAATCAGTTTAAAAGTAAAGTATTTTTACTGCATTTCGCAGAATTTGTTTTCACTTATTCACCTCCCTCTAGGTGTTTATATTAACTCTTTCAATTGGTATCATAACTTTGTGTGCTTATTTTGTTGAAGTGTTTTTACTTCTAAGCTAAAGTTCTTCTATGGCTAGTATTTTGGCTCCTGGATTGATTGAAGGACAGAGCAACACCAAGCCTCCTTATTTCGATAAAAATGAGTATAATGTGTGGAAGAACAAAATGAAGGCATTTCTCAGATCCAGAGATCCTCTGGAGTGGGATGTTATTGAAAAAGGAATCAATCCAAAGGCAACAACAACTTCAGAAAAATGGAAAGAAGTGATTGAGAAAGATGCTGATGAATTCACACAAGCTGAAATTATCAAGAGACAGGCTCTTGATGCAAAAGCAATTTATTCTTTATACTGTGCTTTGTCTCCCACTGAATATAATCGAATTTCTTCTTGTGAAACAGTAAAAGAAGTTTGGGATAGACTACATGTTACCTATGAGGGGACTGACCGTGTGAAGGAAACAAGAATGAAGCCCGGAGAATCTATTTCTGATATGTTTAGTTGCTTTATAGAAATTGTGAATGGCCTGACTTATCAATGTCAACCAATTTCTGGACCAATGAAAGTCAACAAACTACTGCGTGGACTTTCAAAGGACTGGAATCATGTGAAGACTTCAATCAGAGAAATTAGGAGGATCATGCCTCTATCAGTTGACAAACTGATAGGCACACTTCAATCATACGAAGTGGAGCAGATCAATGATGAAGAAGACCCAAAAGGTAATAAATCAATTGCATTAAAGTCTAGTATTGATTTTGATGATACAGATTTTGATGATGATATGGATGATGAGGAGCTAGCCTTTATGATAAAGAAATTCAGAAAACTGAACAGAAATGAAAGAAAAATGAATTGGAAGAAGCAAAGCACGCAGAATTTTCAGTAGAAACCAATGGAGGACATTGAAATTAATAGGGATGTAATATGCTTCGAGTGTAAGCAAAATGGGCATATCAGACCAAACTGTCCTTTGTTGAAAAAGAAGAAAGGAAAATCTAAGAAGTACAAGAAAGCTCTTAAAGCATAAACCTAGAGTGACACCGAATGTGAAGAAAGCGAAGAAGAATTTGCGAACATATGTCTGATGGCTCACTTAGAGTCAGACTCAGAATTAGAGATAGACACTAATTCAAATTCTGACAATGAAATCAAGGTTGGTCACTCAGAAATCCTATTAAAGTCTCTATGTATATAGATGAACTTTGCCTCAATCTTAAATCCTCTCTTAAAAGGATCTCCGAACTGAATAAGGAGAATTCTAAGCTCAGGCAATAGGACGTTTCTTGGAAGGAAAAGTTTGAAAGCCTAAAAAGAAGTTTTGATGAATTGAAAGAAAATTCTGATTCTCTTGCAAAAGAAAATGTCGTTTTAAAAAAGGAGATTTCAGAATTTTCAAAAAGGGTTTCCAAGAGATCAGAAAAATTAGAGAAAATTCTTACAGGTCAAATACCCTATTTTAACAAATTTGGTTTGGGTATGAATAATGAAATTATTCCTTTAATTGATTTTCCTAAAGTAAAATAGAGACTTAGACAAAAACCTGCAAAGACATTTTACAAAAATCATTTTCAAAAAGTGTTTGTTAAACCTGTTGGCCGAAGTGCTCTCAAATGTTCTAAGTGCAATAGCTCAAAACATTTTGAGAATGAATGTCCAAAAGTTTGGAGACCAGTTAAGAATGATTGGGCAAAAATTGTTTTTAACACTAACACTCCTAGACCTAAGAAAATCTAGGTACCAAAGAAAGTTTGAGTTTTTCTTCTGATTGCAGGTCACTATTAAAAGAAAAATCAAATGGTACCTGGATAGTGGCTGTTCTAGGCATATGACTAGAGACTCTAGTTGCTTCGAGAAGCTTGAAAGACTAAAAGGAGGAAATGTTATTATAGGATATGGAATAGTGAAGATTGGAAGTCTGACTATCAACAATCTTTCCCTGGTAAAAGGCTTAAATTATAATCTTTTGAATATAAGTCAGCTTTGTGATACAAGTTTCAGAATAAACTTTCAAGAATGCATTTGCTCGGGAATAAGTCAAGATTTCTCTCAATCGTTTACTGGGTGAAAGCATGGCAACATATACCTTCTAAACATAAATCCAGAAAATTCACAGTGCCTTATTTCTATTCAAGATGAAGCAAGTCTCTGGCATCGAAAGCTTGGTCATGTAAATATGAAGCAGATTGCCAAAATTTCTTCTAAGAAACTGATTCGAGGGCTTCCTAATTTGGTTTATCAAAAGTATGAGTTATGCACTCCCTGTGTCTTGGGAAAATAGGTCAGAAGTTCTTTTAAACCAGTAAATCAGGTTTCTACCAGTCGTATTCTACAGCTTCTTCATATGGATCTTTTTGGGCCAACAAGAACTCAGAGTGTTGGCGGAAAGAAATATTGTCTAGTAATCATGGATGATTATTCACGGTACACTTGGGTATTCTTTTTAACAAACAAGTTTGAGACTTTTTCATATTTTTCAAAGTTTGCCAAGAAATTTCAGAACGAGAAAGGTTATGCTATTTCAAGCATAAGAACAGATCATGGAGGTGAGTTTGAAAATCAGGATTTTGCAAACTTCTGTGATGAATCTGGTTTTCAACATGTTTTTTCTTCTACATATACTCCAGAACAAAATTGGATTGTGGAAAGGAAAAACAGATCTTTACAAGAGATGGCCAGAACTCTATTGATAGAAAGAAAAATATCCTCTCGATTTTGGACAAAAGTAGTTTCTATTGCCTGTATTTTTAAGGTTTATCCTAGAGAAGACTCCCTATGAAATATATAAAGGAAATAAGCCAAATGTTTCCTATTTTTCATGTTTTGGGCTGTAAGTGCTTTATTTTGGAAAATGCAAATGATCAATCTGGAAAGTTCGAGGAAAAATCGGATGAATGAATTTTTCTTGGCTATTCAATGTCAAGCAAAGCTTATAGGGTCTTTAACAAGAAGACTTAATCTGTAGAAGAATTTATTAACATCAGGTTTCAAGATTATGTGCAGAATCAACCAGATCATATTCAACTTGAAGAATCTGAACCAGTTCCAGACTTAATAAAGTCTGTTTCCTCAAAGAGGTTTAGTCTTCAAGAGTACAACAACAAGCAGAACAAGAAGATTTAAACGGAACAGATGATCAACAGATTCTCAAATCAAATAGCAACTAGAAGCACAAGTCAAGTCATCCCAAAGAACTCATCATTGGCAAAATTGATAAAGGAGTCCGCATCAGATCCAAAGGAAAAGAAGACTCCAGTGCATTAGCACTTGTTTCTGAGATAGAACCAAAAGGAGTAGAAGAAGCATTGTCTGATGAAAGCTGGATAGAAGCTATGCCAGAAGAACTCAACAATTCAGCATCAATCATGTGTGGAGCTGATTCCAAAACCCAAAGGCAAATCTATGATTAGAACAAAATGGGTTTTCAGAAACAAGATGGATGATAAAGGTAAAGTAATTAGAAACAAAACAAGGCTTGTGGTAAAAGGATACACACAAGAAGAAGGGATAGACTATGACGAAACCTATGCACTAGTAGCAATGTTAGAAGCAATTATATTATTACTTGCTTTTGCTTGTTATCAAAATTTCAGGTTATTCCATATGGATGTCAAAAGTGCTTTCCTTAATGGATTCATTCAAGAAGAAGTTTATGTGGAACCATCATCGAAATTTGAAGATCCAAGAAAATCAGACTCTGTCTACAGACTAAAAAAGGTATTGTATGGTCTGAAGCAGGCACCACGAGCTTGGTATGAAAGGTTGAGTAAGTTTCTAACAGAGAATGGCTTTGAGAAAGGAAAAGTTGATACTACTATTTATAAAAAGAGAATGAAAAGATTTTCTGCTTGTACAGATCTATGTAGATGATATAATCTTTGGTTCTCCTAACGAATATCTCTGCAAGAAATTTTCAAGATCTATGCAGGATGAATTTTAAATGAGCATGATGGGTGAATTGACCTTCTTTTTGGGATTGCAAGTCAAAAAATCTAAAAAATGTATATTCATTCACCAGGAGAAATATGCTAAAGATCTTATCAAGAAATTTGGATTGGAAAATTGTAAGAAGACAGAAACTCCCATGTCAAGTTCATCAAAACTTGACAAGGATGATGGAAAGAAAGTATACCATAAACTATACAGAAGCATGATCGATTCTCTTATTTACCTAACTACCTCTAGACCTAACATTTTATTCAGTGTGTGCATCTATGCTAGACTTCAATCTGATCCAAAAGAATCTCATCTAAGTGCTGTTAAACACATCATCAAATGTGTTGGAACTTTTCCAAAGCTGGGTCTATGGTATCCAAAAGAATGAGACTTTACTCTACTTGTTTATTCTCACGCTGATTTAACCGATTGTAGAGTCGACAGAAAGAGCACATCTGGCACTTGTCAACTATTGGGACAAATGCTGGTATCTTGGTTCTCAAGAAAACAAAGTACGGTGGCTTTATCTACAGCTGAAGCAGAATATGTTGCTCTTGGGAGTTGTTGTTCTCAAATTCTATGGATAAGATAACAATTAAGAAATTTTGGAATAGAAAAATCCTGTACAGAGATCAGATGCGACAACACTAGTGTTATCAACCTTACCAGAAACCCAATTCTTCACTCAAGAACAAAGCACATCAAGATTCATCATCATTTTATAAGAAATCATGTCCCGAATGGCGAGATTATGGTTCAATTTATTGATTCAAAGAATCAACTGGTAGATATCTTTACAAAACCATTGGAGAAAAGCTTACTTAAGTCGATTCGCAACAAGCGGAATATCATCTCTCCTCTCGATTAAAGTCTGAAGTTGATCAGACTCAGGACTTCTACTTGAGGAAGCTACTTCAATATGTAAATTTTCTCCAATCAGGTATTTTATTTTATAGTATGTAAATTCTGAACAGGTATGATTATATTTGAATCATCGCTTGCCTATTTTATTTTTAGAAATTACTACTTTATTGCTAAATTTCGGATTTCAAATTTTTGGCAGTTACCTTTTTGAAATTGTTCTAGAAAGATATTTTTCTTTCTGACGTTTCGTTTACCTCTTTTTGATTTCTTTAAATACCTCAAAATATTTCCTTCGAGCACAACACTTCCAAACCCTAATACCAAATCTCTATCTCTCTCGATTTTTACTCTTAAAATCTCTCTACAAGTTTCTTTCTTTCTTTCACTCGAATATGTCGTCGAAATCCTCCAAGTTTGCATCAATGTCATACCAGAGGAAATCCTCTCGTATAACAAGTCAGGGTCCTCGGAGCATACTCACTTTGATCTTACTGAAGAAGATTCTCCGCGGAGTTCTCCTCGTCAATCTGTAGATGAGGAAGTTGCACAAGAAGCGATTACTATCAGAGTAATGAGGCCTAAGGTACTCTTCAAGCATTACACTTTTTTGAAACAGTGTGGAAGTCCAATGACCTTTATCACTGACTTTCTGAAAGATAATGGGTATGGAAACGAAACCTTGTTTTTGAGAACAATGGAAAGACTAGGAATAGCGCCAAAAGGAACAAGTAAAAAGGAATTTGTGAACTTTCCTTCTTATCCTCGTTTTGGGTTAGAAAGTCAGCTTGAGAACAAAGATGATGATGAGAGAATTTTTACAAATTTCCAACCCTGTATGGGTGTGGCTGCTGAGATTCCTGGAGAAAGAATGAAACTTTTTCGTTCGAAAGAGCATAAAAGGGTTTATACTCAAATGCTGAACAGAGGAGTGATAAACCCACGCACAATGGACTTTGACTTTTTGGACTCTATAAAGGTTAACTTGAGGGAAATGTTAGCAAATCTTCAACTTGAAAAATTTTGTGCTGAGACAGCACAAACATATCCTGAGTTAATGGCGTATTTCTACTCCAATCTGTCTTTCCTGGATAAAACTCACATTCAGTTTACTGTTTATGATAGAGCATTTGTTGTGGATGTGGATATTCTGGCTGATATTTTGGGTGTAGAACGTAGTGGCTTTCTACCCATAAATGTCTCCATCAGTCAAGCTACTCGATTTTTGGTGAAGGACAGGTTACCGAGCGAGAGTATCACTTACTCTTGTATGCCAGCTTCAAACATTCTACTGCACAAGATTGTCATTAATTGCATCAGACCCAAGGCTACCTCCAAAACTGATGTCTCAAGATTTGAGGCGAAGATAATGTGGGCAATTTGCAATGGAATTCCTTTTTCTCTACCACATACTATCTTCTTACATATGTACAGAACTGTGATGAAAGAAAAAGGATAATTGCCCTACTCTGCCTTGATTACAAGATTGTTCGAACACTTTTAGATCTAGCTACCCTGTCAACTTCGATCAAGAACTCTCACTCCTATGGAGATAGGAATGAAGATGATTTCCAAAATGAGGCTGAAAGATCTGTCTAAGGCCCTAGATCTTTTGAAGAAGGATTATCAAGTAGAATCAAGGAAGGATCTATTGCTGCAAAGAAGAGAAAAGGAAAAGATGTTGTCTAAAAGACTTCAAAGAAAAAGAAATCTATCCTTCTGCAAGACGAAGAGGAAGAAGATGATCTGACAATATCTGTTATTGCTTTGCGCAATCTTCAAGGTTCTGTTGATTCTGAAGAGACAGAAGAAGAAGAAGGTGAACAAAAAGAAGAAGAAGAAGAGAGTGATGTTGAAAGAACATCAGAAAAGGAGAATGAAGATGAAGACTTTGAAAGAGACACTAGTGCAATACCAGTATCAGATGACACTGAAGAAAACAGGGAAATTACTGCATCTGAAAGAGAGGACACTGAACAAGAAAAGAGATCTAGTGCTGGAAAGGAAAAAGTGGAAGAAGGTGAAGTCTCATCTCAACTTGAGGCACCAAATTAGGGGGAGGTCATGAGAAAACTCCTTTAACTGTACCTATGGCTAGTGATGGCATTAGTAGATCTCTTGTAGATGCTGAAGATATTTTTACATCTCATTCCCTGAAGTTGATGTTGAAGAAGAAACTCAGAGTCAGGGTAAGCAACAAACTGCACACGCTCAAGTTGATGTTCCTCCATTTCTGGATACTCTACATATTCACTTCGCTGAAGCTTGTGCTCAAACCGAACCTGACGCAAACTATCCAAGGATAGTAGAACTCCTTTTGGAGATAAAAGCACAGCAATATGCAATGGAGGTTGAGATTCAGAAGCTACATACTGCCTTAAGGTCTACCTTAGATTTTCTAACCGGCAAGGTACAGTCTCTTGATACTCAAGTACAAACGCTGAATCAACAGGCTTCGCAGACAGTTGCCAAAGTAGAGAATGTCTATCATTAGTGCTTAGAGAAGCTTGAGGAGACAATGCAGTCACTGGAGGATTTCCGACTTGTTCGCGTTTCAAGACAACCCTGAATAACTCCATCTTTTTATTTCTTTCACAATTTTTATTCATGACTGTCTCTTTCTTTTTGCCGTTGACAAAAAGGGGGAGAAATGAGAGCAGATTTAAAAGTTCCCGCTTGTTTGAACTTGGTAGTGTTAACTTTTGTGAATGTTTATATTATGCAATATGTTTATATTCTGTAATTAACTTTTGTAGTTGTGAATTTGGATTGAACTTTTGTAGTTCTTGAACTCTTGAACTCTAAATTGTCAAGACTAATGTTTTTTTTTTTTTTTTTGTGGATGCAGAATCAATGTCATTCAGTTCTATATCGATATTATGAGTTATCATGTTCTGCTAAAGTGTTGTTTTGCAAGATTTAAGTTTTAAATCTGCATTAAAGTTTTATCACCATCAAAAAGTGGGAGATTGTTGGAGAAAACTCCTATTAGATTTTGAAGCTGACAAAACTTTCTGAGGAATACGAGACTTCTGTGTAAAATCTTCAAAGTCTATCTTACATCAGAAGTCTGCCCCACTTTGACGAAGACCCAGACCGAACGCAAGTGAAGAGCGAAGACATAATCAAACTCAAGATTATTTTTATTCCTTCAAGGCTTCAGTACGAACATGATATATCTGGCTTTCTGGTTGGAAATCTCACTTACCTTTTTAGATATCATTGTTGACATCAATCACAGAACGAAAAAAAAAAAATCATTTTTGGAATGCAAGTTATTTGGAAAAATTCTACTTATGGAAACCAAGATTCTGATTGTATGGGCGACCAGAATCATCGGACTTTCATCTCAATCTTCAAATGGCTCGAGATCTCCTTGATTGATTTTGTCCAACGAGCTGATTGGAAGAATTCCTTTGGAAAGTGCCAATGGTCGAAAAGGCATAGAGGAGTATTTAAGGAGGTTTTTCAAGTCATTCGAGGTAGAGCGTGAAAGAAGAATTTCAAAGTCTGAAAGCTTCCGAATCACTTGTTCTTCATCTTTTAGTGCTTAAAATTGTATTCGAAAGAGAGAGAAACTCAAAAGTGTGACTTTGTGAGAGCAGTAGAAACTCATCACTGAGAAGTCAAGATTATAAGGCTGTAATTCTCTTTCGATTCATAGTGGAAACCAAGCAGAATGCTGTTAGCGTGGGAGAGTGGACATAGGCTTAATCTAAGCCAAACCACTATAAATCTCATGTTCATTTTCTCTACCCTGAATTTTTTTTTACTTTATTTGTTGTGATATCTTTCTATGTTTGAAATAGTTGTTAAAGTTTGAATCCTTCTTTCAAAGTCTATTGTTCATCAGACTAAGTTTAAAAGTAAAGTATTTATACTGCATTTCGCAAAATTTGTTTTCACACCTATTCACCCCCCCTCTAGGTGTTTATACTAGCGCTTTCAAGTGATACTGAGTTTGTGCCTTGCATGTGTTATTAATGGCTTGTAGATGTGAGATGAAGCTGAAATGAAGTCTTCCATGGCTGTTTTAGCAATTGTTGTGATGCTTTGATGTGTGGGATTTCATGAGATTACAATAGGACTTGATTCATGTACTTGGTTCAAGCCCATAAAATCTCGTGCTTGTTGTACCCTTCTATTTTGCCATTTTTGCTGCAATTTTTCCAGACTAGATCTTGAGAAACTTGCTCTTATATCCTAAAGTTTAACATAGTTAAATTTCAGATTTTTTCTGAGTTAATTTGGGTGGCCAAATGGTCGTATTTCTCTTCGTTTCTTTACTGACCAATACCTTCACGAGCGTGACCTTCACTACTTTTTGATTTTCCATAGATTTTTCTATCCAAAATCTTGATGAACTTTTTTCAAAACTCTTTTTCTACAACATATCAAAATTTAGGAAATTTTCAAGGCGATTTGAGTTATATGGAAACCATTTACTTGGAGACTACTCAATCAGTTTTGAGGTTTTGTTTTACTCCAAATTCAAGCAAATAAATGACAATATTGCATGTGGATTTTGACTTGTGTTCTCATGAACCAAATTTGGAATTTTCGGAGGTCATTTACTATTTTAATCAATGTGATTTCTAAAATTAGGCAAAATTGTTCTTTTCTAACCAGTTTTTAAAATGAGGCTTTTATGAAGGGAAAACGTGAGAATCTTGAAATGGTATCTTTTGGAAGTCAACTAGCACACTCTACGCTTTCCAACAAGATATGATTCACTGTGATGTGATGTCATTTGATGATGATTTTGAATTATTAATTACAATGGCAGAATCTATAATTTCTTACCGTTGAGTGTGCATGAGATATCAAGTGTTGCAATAGTTGCATGTTATAGCCTATGCACAAAATTCATGGAATAGAATGTCACATCATGTGTATGCCATGTGTGATGATGGATGAGTATGAGGCGATAGCTTGGAATGGATGTCAGGAGGATTTCCTAGTATGTTGTGTGTTCTCTAGATACCACGGAGTGGGAAGTCTAGGGGGTAACAAGGTTTTCCAAAAGTCTGGCTAAGTGATATGCTGGAAGTGACTCACACGGTACCAACTTGCCATCGGTTGAAATTGTGAGATGGGGATGAACCAAATGATGTGGTATGCGTGAATTGGAACATGTGTTGAGTGCAATTGCATTTCGTGTGCTGCACGTGCTTGTGAGTACATTATAGGTACTGAATACTGTAAGAGTTTTCCTAATGTGGACTACATTAATTGATATTGTAATTTATCGTTTAACAGTTACCGTTTTACGGGGTTTAGTCTAAGGTGAGATAGAAGGTTTCTTAATTAGTCTAATATAGGGCTGGCTAGTGTGGGTCGAGTTGAGCCTGGCCCGTAATGAGGGGGCCTGGCTGAAAACTCTATAAATAGTGCTCAAGTTTCTCCTCTAACCCTAATTCTCACATGTATCCTCACCTAAGGAGCGTTTACCTAACGCTAACGCTAAACGTAAGGAGGGCCGCCTCATTGAGCCAGTGATACAGAGGGTAATATAGGAGAAGGATTTGATGCGTGGATCCCCTTGATGAGTGGGTAATCCCTTTTCTGCTTCCGCTTCAAGAACTATGGATCCCAAAATAGGTGCGTTAATCTTTCTACTCAATTATGCTTGCTCTTGTTCTAGTTATGGAGATCTTGGGATTGCGCAATTTGCATCCATCATGTGATATCAGAGCAACCATAACCCTAGAACTCGAACGCATAAGATTTTTGCCATAATTTGTGATTTTCGAGATTTTTTGTTCAATAAAAATAAAATTAAATCACAAATTCGGACTGGGCTCGATGAGAAGAGCAAGAAGGTTGGCGGCGCATCGCTGGGGGAGGCCTCATGCGCCCCCACGCGCTGCCAGGGCGTCGGAGCCGCGCCCCACACGCGGTCACGCGCCCTCATGCGCAGGGCGCGGCTCGCACGTGCACTCCACGCGCCACACACTCAGGCGGCGCGTGGGGGCGCGTGGCTGGCGGCATTCGATTCGTATGGCCATCCTCTATCTTGTGGTGTATTTATTTTACATGTTTGATCATTTTATGGATGTGAAAATACATACGGAACTCTAAATACGTGTATTTTTAGTGTATTTTTGCGAATTTTTCTTGTATTTTCTGTGATTTTGGAAATATAGGTGTTGGGTTAAAGGTATGTTATCATATAAATGTTATAAAAGTGTGATTCATTAATAAGAAAAAATAAATTTTATTGTGAACTGAAGCAGGCTTAATGAGATACGATAATTAAGGGATAATATTTGAACTATGTATTGAGATGATGAGAAACAGTAAAAGGTTATGAAACTTTTGTTGCTCATGCATACTCCTTTACATGTTGGTAACTTTTGAATGATGGACGTCTTAAGAACCTGTGACCAAACTGATTGTACTAATTAACACATTTGCTGAATGTGGGTAATGCATGTCAGTTAAGTCATTGCATATTGCACCTAAACTCATTTGGTCACTGGTTAATGTCCATTAAGTTGAATATTTTTTATGGTTAAGGAGTATGACAACATTTACGCAGAGCAATAGTATCTACTGTTAAAGTTTAGATATTTGGTTCTCTGGTTTGACTCAATTAATAAGCTATTGGTTGATTACAATGATAATTTGTTACTTAAAATCAACTATTAGCCTTGGAGTCATGTTTTGCCTTATGAAACTCATGAGTGATAATGGATCAGCTATCAGGCTTGTCGATTAGGAGTACCCTATATTGCTATTGATGTTAACTTGTGAGGGATCCTTTGGATCGGCATTCTTTTAATGTTGTTCTAGTAATCAGTAATCGGGGTGCACAAGAGATGCTTGCTTCTATGTTATGAGAAGTTTCTTGTGTTGCTGTAATCGGTGATCTCATTGGAATCTATCTTTTAGGTTATATATATAATTAATATTTTATTAATGAATAAAGATTTTATTAATGAATAAAGCAATGTAATTAGCATGATATGTGATTTTGGAGATATGCTGCCCCTATCACTAAAGTTAAAATCACATGTATATGGTGTATGTGAGAAGTAAAGTTTATATTCCTGGTATGAGAGAATTTCAAGGATTCAATTGAGTAATGACCGCCAAAGTGGCACGCTTGATTGGGTTTGAGAAATATCGGTCTCATATAATAATTGGGATGTCTCCTGGTCTAATGCGTAGTCATACTCCCAAAGGAGGTGATTGTGTATTGGTTCATGGAGGGATACATGATGGTGTAGTGGAGGAGTGACTGATCCTAGTGGTTCATATGCCCAAGGGTGATGAATTCACGAAGATTGGAATATATTCTCATAACTGCTATCATGTGGGAAGTGTGCATGTCATGTATTATGCCCAAAGGTGATTATATGATTATGTGTGTAACTCTCTGGATGTGTACTTGCACGTCAAGTTACACAGTGCTCACATGATGCTAATTATATACATTGCTTGTTATTTTAGTCACATTTTCTATTATTTATAACTCCACTATTATTAAGGTTTTTACCGTTTCAAATTTTAAGTTGTGAACTTATGATTTGTTGCTTGAGAAAAGAGAAATAGAATTTGTTTACTATCCATGAAGCGTTCCATTCTGGAACACTTGAAAAGAGGTTTGCCTGCAGACTGCACTACTATAAGATGATGGAAGCCTTAGTTGCTTGAAATTATGTCTTGTCTGATATCGAAATTAGGACACATCTGCAAAGATTGTGTTTAAGTCCTAATGACATATACATCTCGTATATAGTTAAAAAGGTTGTTTCCAAAAGTTTTCTATTTAAGGAAAATGGTCGAGATAAAGAATAAACTAGTTAAAATTAGTCTTGAAGGTTGTCAGGCCTTATAGTAGCGGTAAGCATTTTGGCAAGTATGACAATACTGAATTGCTTAAAGGGTCATTTGTCAAATACTTGGTAAATTCTGGGGTGGTAATTTAATTACTATGCCTGAAAATCCTGACAAGAAGATTTGGCTAAAATGCATGAAGCACCATAATGAACATGGTGATGAGTGTGATTAGTAAGACTAATTTATTCGGTCTTCTATGGGTTGATATTTTGAAAGCAACTCTTTTCACATACAAAATGTGTTTAATTACCAAAGTTGTTTCATAAACTTCTTTTGAGTTATGGACTGGACATAAATTACTTGATTCATATTAAAATTTAGAACCGTCATGCAAAAGTGAGGTTATCTAATCCAATATTAAGTATCTTGGAATTTAGATCCACTCGGAATTATTTTGTATCTTACTCAGATTATTCAAAGGGGTATTGTTTTTATGACCCTAATGAAGATATAAGAACTATGGAATCACATACGGTAAAGTTTCTAGAGTTCGACATAATTGTAGAGGATAGCTGCTCTCAGACTATTAAGAATAATAGTACAATGGAGGTTACTGTGTCTTTGTCTTTGCCTATACGGACAATTGTGAAATCTCCTATATCATAGACTAAACTTGTTGAGGTTCAAGGTATTATTCTTGATATAGTTTATGATGAAATTTCTCAAACCTCTCAAGTGTAGAATGAAGTGGTTGTATTAGGAGATTTGTTAGGGAAAAACGATCAATTATACCATTTGACTACATAGTCTATTTGTGAGAGCATGATTACAATATCCACTACATGGTTGATTTAGCGACATATATATTGTTTTTTGTTCTCAATCAAGTATGTGATTAGATGCCATAAAAGATTACAAAGTCTTCACTCTGAAAGAGGGGTGAATAGTTTATAGTAAAGAAATAATTATTTCTTTCTAGTATCTTTTAAAGATTCTTTCAGAGTGAACGTGATATTAATAGTTTATTTTTGACATGGAATTATGCCAAATAAATACAAAATCTATATAGTGCAATCGGAAGATTTTGCAGCACGTGTTTTAAGTAAACTTGTGTGTAGACTGAAAAGTTTTAATTCATAGTCTTAAGAAAGTTTCCAGATAATATTATTAAAGTTTCATAGTGTTGTTATTTTGTTTAATTTGGAACAAAGTAATTCAATATATTGCAAGGTCAGTGGGAGGAAATTATTTTTCCTCGTATTCTATGTACATTATATTTTGCTTACAAGTTGTGACCTTGAGACATTTTATATCCTTTGTACTGAGGTCTGTATGAATTGTTTTTGCCATATTATATTAGATTTTCTCGAAGGACATTTGCTGATTGTATATTGGAAATATTCAATATACATCATTGCAAGCCAGGAATTGCTCATGTTGTTAAGGGTGATGGACTGAATCTATCACATTATCATTATTTAGATATTGAGAAAATCTAATTAAATGGTGTACCATGTGTCAGTGTACTTAAAAGTATAATGTATGCTCGAATTTGCACTAGACTAAATATTGTCTTTGTGACGGGACTTTTAGGCAGATATCTGTCAAATCTAGGACGTGATCACTGGGTTGCTACCAAGAAGGTTTTGAGGTACTTAAAGAGGACAAGAGATTACATGCTAATTTACATATATGTTCAATTATTGCAGTTAGTAAGGTATTTAGATGTAAACTTTGCTAGCTGTTATGATGACATGCGATCGATAACATAATACATATTTATGTTAGTAGGAAGTGCAGTAAATAAAGTTCTATGTCATCTTCTACTATGTAAGCAGTGCTAGTAACATTCTTTTAGGTTGTTACTCGGGCTATTAGGCTCCGGAACCTCATTAAGGAGTTGACCGTTTTTAATTTTATGGATTGGCCCATACGGTTGTATTGAGATAATAAATTTGTAATATTAACAACAGAGGTCTTAATGGGTCTAAATATATGGTGGTCAAATTTTTTTACCAAAAGGAAACGGTACAAAAATGTGACGTAATAATATAACATATTTTCACAGATGATATGGTTGCAGATCTACTAATTAATGGCCTACGCCCATGTGTATTTGAGCAACATGTCATTAGTATGGGCCTAAGAGCATCATGAGATGCTGTTGTTTAGTGGGAGCTATTTTGGTTTTACTCTGATAAAGGTTTCATCTGTGATTCGTTACATTTTGTAACGGTTTGATATGTATCAACTTTTGCATTCAATAAAATATTTTGAATGTGTTGTTATTATGTTGAATACATATTGATAAAGTCTCAAGGTACTGTATAAACCTTGAGTAAAGGCTAGGGGCATCCGGTTATTAGCCTTATCCATATGTCTTGTTATACATCAAGAATGGTTAACCGTAAAGACAAGACATATGTGGGTTCATGGAACCATAAAGACATTCTCTAGTGGCACAAGTTTTTTTTGACGCTTAAGGTAAGAGAATGGACATTCTCTAGTGGCACAAGTTTTTGTGACGCTTAAGGTAAGAGAATTGTGACTGACAAATGGGATCTCTCTATAAGAGATATTATCCATTTGACACACTACCATATTGAATCCATATCAAAAAGTTGAAAGCACTCGTGACCATGGAAGGCTCTGTGTGTATACATGCAGTTACCGCCATAATTCGGTATTTGAGACTTGATGGGATATGATTGACTATTAAGAATTATCTCTAGACCAATGTGCGCACATACAGTACGATTTTAATTAATATAGTCCAAGTGGGAGAATGTAAGAGTTTTCCTAATGTGGACTACATTAATTGATATTGTAATTTACCGTTTAACGGTTACCCTTTTACGGGATTTGGTCTAAGATGAGATAGAAGGTTTCTTAATTAGTCTATTACGGGGCTGGCTAGTGTGGGCCGAGTTGAGCCTAGCCCGTAATGAGGGGGTCTGGCTGGAAACTCTATAAATAGTGCTCAAGTCTCTCCTCTAACCATAATTCTCACATGTATCCTCACCTAAGGAGCGTTTACCTAACGCTAAATGTGAGGGGGGCCGCCTCATTGAGCCAGTGATACAGAGGGCAACAGAGGAGAAGGATTTGATGCGTGGATGTGAGGGGGGCCGCCTCATTGAGCCAGTGATACAGAGGGCAACAGAGGAGAAGGATTTGATGCGTGGATCCCCTTGATGAGTGGATAATCCCTTTTCTGCTTCCGCTTCAAGAACTATGGATCCCAAAATAGGTGCGTTAATCTTTCTACTCAATTATGCTTACTCTTGTTCTAGTTATGGAGATCTTGGGATTGTCATTTGCATTATAGGATCATTATAGGTGAGTCCTAGGAATCAAGAGTGCATTAGATCGATTGATTTATGAATTTGTCTTATCTTTTGCTAAGCTTTGGCTTACTCCTATTATATTACAATTTTTCAGATAATTAGAAAATGAATGTACCCCCACTAGCTCGTTATGGACAACCGTGTAATTTTGAGTGCTGATTTGAGAATGTCACTTTATCTTGGTCTAAACTTGTGTATGTACGCTGGACCTCTACTGTTTGGGTAGATATAGGGTGCACAGATGACACCGTATTGCTTCATTGCCTGGTTCATTCGAGAATGAGATGAGTTGAAGGGACCTCTTCGATTTTGGAGTGACAGTGACAGCAATAGCACAGACGACGATGACAGCAGTATTAGTGGACCTTCTGAGTACAATGACCCCAATGAGAAATGGGATGGCGACGGATGGGAGTGATGTGGGATGGTAGTTGTATAAGCGGGTTGGTTTCCATGGTGACGATTTCCGCGATAGTCGCTTCTTGGGTTTTAGTCACGATGGCGAGCATTTGGATGGAGTGACATGTGCATGTGTCACTAGTGGGGGTGTGGATTTTTTTTTTTTGGTTAACCCAGGTCAGTGGTTGTTTTTGTTGTGTACTGTCCATGCAATTAAATAATCAAGGTAATGAATGGAAATGGACTTTGACCTATTATGTTTTGATTGTGTCTGTTTGCATAATTCATGTTGTAGGTGCTTCTGCGCTAGAGAAGTAATAATGGCTATTAAGATGGCTTGATTAGGGTGACGTGCTTGGGGCGTCACATTTGGCTTGCAATAAATCTTGGACCACTCGACCAACCACTTGGTTGGTGACCATTCTATCACATTTTATTTGTACAAAAAATCAGCTTTGCATATTAAATCCATTTAGGATGGCTCGCTCAAGGTTTTACTAACAAGAATTGGTGGTTTAATTGAGAAAACCTTCTGACCAAAAAAAAAAAAATTGAGAAAACCTCCCGACTTGTGAACTCTCGTTCCAATTCTTCCTAATCTTATAAATGGTTGTAAATACACACCATACCTTTTAAATCACATGTAAACTAAAATTTTCTTATTACAACTATTTTTGTTTCACTTATCTTCAAATAGAGGAAAAAAGTGGCTGGAAAATATTTTAAGATGTCAAATCTGCCCTTTGCCCCTTTGAAGAGAAAAAATGTGCACTATTGTAAGTTCTAATTCACCAAGAAGAGTGAGCTCATGAACTTTATCATTCTCATAAGTCAAGTTCATTGAAAGCTTTGGATCCATTTATATCATGAAAAATGAATATTTAAAAAAAAAACAATTTTCTTAAAATGATCACTGGTATTGCGTATAAATATAGTGAATTAAAAATATACTCATGGTTCACTAAAATATTTAGACATAAATTGTTGTCTATAATGAAAGTATTTTTTTTTATTGATTAATTATTTTAAGTGATACAAGTGATCATTTGGAGGAAAAATGTCTCCAAAATATTTATTTTCCACGAAAAAAATGCACCCTTTAAATACATCAAAAGTAAATCAAAGAATAAGGGTTACAAAGGCAAAGATCAGGATTTATAACGGCTCAAATATGTCATGCCCCACTTTTCTCTTCAATCATTACCAATCTTTAAAGTCCAAACGAAGGCCAAAATCTACTATTAAACTAAGCAGTACATTTCATTTGTATGAAGACAATGGCTCTAACATCTAATCGGCTTAATCCAATTTCTTTCAGACCAGATGTTAGAAGAATATCTATATGTTAAAAAAAAACGCTTTACCACAATCCTTTCTCGAAAAAATGTAAGTAGTCAAAAGGCCATATTTTTCTCCATCCCTGAATAGAGAAAACTTCTTCAAACCAACACTCTAATTGGTGATTTACATACATGCAAAATTCTCATTATTATGCTAGGTGATACTCACAATTTTTAATATACCAATCGGAAATCCTCCAACCACGGGTTTTGCGAAGGAAAATTTGTTGAAAAACAAACTCACACTTTTCATGACAATTTTTCTAGAGACACAAATGTCAAGTGCATTTTGTCCAAAACAATATATAACCATATGATTCAATCCACTTGGGCAAAGCCCCTAAAAAGACTTCTCAGATTTGACATGTCAACATGTTGGCCATTTAAAGATATATGTGAATAACATTCTAGACCCACTACGATAATGTGAGTTTAGGGTGTTAGGAACTCGCTTGCAAAAAACCTTATGTCTCATCAATGTCGCGCATATAACCTAGCTATATTCTGATGATGGGAATTTGCTTCATATCAAACCCATCTCAATCCTGGAAGTCTGTTAAAAACCATTTCTTGTTCGAACCCTCTTACCCAATTAGTATCCTTACCAACTCAGGTCGGCCCAATCTTTCCTCAAAGTGCATCTTTACTAAATAGGGTCATCGTTTAATTCTATCTATAAAGACTCAACCCGATCCACTTGGACCAATCCCCTAAAAGATTAATTATGTATAAGCATTCGAGATGGTCCATTCAAGGGTAAGTGTCATGTGTAAAGGCCCTCCCCCAACCGATTTTGGGGGTGTTAAGCAAGATATTTGAATTTTTTGGTTCAACTAATCTCTACAAATACCCGCAAGTTTTCTTACTAAATGAATTCGCCAAATAATCTCTTGTCATCAAACTCCTTTTCACTGGTAGCATCCTCTAAGAACCGTCAATTTAAGGTTGTATCCACCAAAGAATCCAGCTATGCCAACAAGTAAATGGCACAGACAAATAAAAAACAAAACATTTTAGGCCTCAGCCCCTTTTGGGCTCTGAAATCTTTAATAATATTATATGCAACTTGTTTCGCCGAAGAGTCAACACACTTTTTTGAATGATTGTCCTCTGATAATGCCTTCACATCTCACTGAAAGCAATGTAATAAGCACGAAAGGAGACAAATTGCTCAGATATTAAATCCACATGGCCATGTTGAAGCCAATGCACTCCATGACACGTCACGAACGATTAGCCCCTCCAAAAGAAAAACAATAATAGTTATGTTACAGCTGGAAATAGCAGTTTGTCTCTTGGTATGAAAATCATATTACCTGAAAAAATTTCTGCATGATATAAAGTTATGTGTCTTTTTATAAAGAAAAAAATAATTTCTTTTTCCTTTAACACATTTGGAGGAAAATGACGCAAGAGGACCCATGATGGTTGATAGTTATCCATGGTTGCCGCCCAAAAGGCCAGCAAAAAGTGCATCTGGCTGAGATTTAGACAAGCATTGACGGAGAGCACTGATATGCAATGCTATGGTGTCTTTATTTCGAGAAAAATCGTGCAAATCATTTTTTCAAAAGAAATTATTAATTTTGATTTATTTGGTGGTACATTGGAAAGTTTGACCAAAAATATATTCGGATGTTTAGATCTCATTTAGAAAATGATTACAATTTCATGGATTAATCAAAAGTCTGACTAACTGATTAGCATTTAAATTGACAAATTACAACAATGTGCCTCTCCCTTCTTCGAGAGTAGTTTCCAGCTCAAAAAACATACAAATAAGATGACAAAGTTGACGTTATTACTCCTTTTTCCTCGCAATATTGCAATTAGTACCTAAACTAAACATGCCAGTATCGGTTCTTGTATAGATGACTCTATCTTCACACGAAACATTAGGATAAATGTGCGAGAAAGAGCTACTTGTATAGCTACTACAATAAGTAATCAAAGAACAACTAGTTTTTTTTTTTTTTTTTTGGTAACCGAGGATCCGCCTGAGTCCCCTTTCACTTACGCTAGTCGGGGTCACACAGCCCTCCGGTGCCCGGTGGCACCGGCGGACCTCGCCGAAGCTATTTGGACGACTATACCTCGGGGGAAGCTGGCCCAGCAACCCACCGCCAAGGCCCCACACTTAAATCGCGATAGCAACGCGGGGATTCGAATTCTCGACCGCATCGAAGCAAGAGAGAACGAATACCAATACAGCTGCCCACGGATGGGTATCAAAGAACAACTAGTTCATCATTCATAAGATCAAGAACTAGCATGCAAAGTCTAATGCTCGATCAAAAGATTATGAGTATTTTCATTTTCAACCTCTACGTCAATATCCTCTTTCTCTTGTGTCGAGCACAGAAAATGAACGGATATAAGAACCAAACACTCGTCGCACAGAAGATGAATGGATATAAGAATCAAAGGATCGTAGCACAGAAGAATAAACAACAAATTCACAATGTAAAGGATTGACTGAATCTTCAAATTTTTTGTTAGCAAGGGGAGAGGAAACCTAGAACAAAGCCATGGAGTTTCGATGAAGAAGAGCTATTCAAGAAAGATGTCGAGTGTCGGTGAAGAAGAGAGAAACTTGAAGAAGGGTAAGAAGAGTGAACAAGAGTGCACCTGAAGAAGGTGTAAAAGTGACTGAGCCTCGGTGAAGAAAAGTGAAGAAAGTGAAGGGGAGCATTTGGTAAGAAGCTTCAAAAAATATTCTCTCAATTTCATATTAGGGAATTCATTTTCTTGATTTTAAATATGAATATTTTCTTCAACCGTAAATAGTTTCTATTGACTAATCACTTTAGCAAACCAATCACATGGAAGTCTAAAAATTAGTGTGTGAAAAATCATTTTACTCAAACAAACACACCATTTTGTTTGTTTCGAATAATCATATGAACAATATCAAAATATAAATCTAATATTGACCTTAGATTGGTCCATGTCTGAACGGTTTATCGCCCCAATTGTTGGAGCGGTATTGTTAAATTAGAATTTTCCGGTTAAAGTATCTTATATCATTTCTTTAAGTTTTATATTCATATAATCTGTATCAACTTATTAGTTTAAATTTTTTATTTGAGCTTTTTAACATGATAGTAGAGCTATCGATTTCGCATGTGTAATCCACTATTTGTCATTTCTACGAGGATTTGATAGGTCTTATATTTATGTAATTTCCACCCACCAGAGTTAAAGATTTTTTAGTAGATTTTGGTGGGCCCGGAAATTATCATAAAAGTTTGATTTACCTTTCTATCCTAATTTTCTTTTTTAACTTTTATACAATAATAGTTACTTTTGAGAAATTTCTAAGGGTGAGATCAAACACATTTTTCTCTATACCCTGGTTGGTAGAGATAAAGCATGCCTCGTTCAAACTCTTTGATAATTCAAAAGAAGAGGCTGCTAAATGTTTCTTTCTTGCCTTAATTGCCAATGTTTTTCATGAAAATGTGTCTAAATGCTGCAAGACGATCAAATCTAAGCAACTCCGAAATTTCATGGAACTTCATCAGACGAATTTGGACACAATTCAAGAATTCAAGAAAAAAGAACTTATAGACACTATAAATTGGACACAAACATGATCAAATCGAAACTAATTATATATATGCCTTCATTTCAACTGGTTTTCCATGAAAATCATTTCTTATCATTTTGACACGTGGCCTATGATTATACTATTTCTGATTACATGAAATTAACTGTGTAGTACATAAAATACATGGGGTAGACGTTGACCTCTTTGGCATCTTGCAAGACATGACCAAACCCAGAATAATAGCAATGGTGAATTTTGAATGAAGGTTTAGCTCACTGAGAGGTTTGTCGTGGAATCTTGACTGCAGAGTTGGGTCCATTCTGAACGTACGTCAAGCCACTGTGATGGAGCTACAATAAGGCAATGAGTGGCCAATCATTTTCGCTTCCTGTGTTAGCGTCGGTGTCTTTCAGGCAAAGTCACGCCAAACTAACGACCGAAAATAATCAGACCAAAAAAAAAATAGACCAAAAATAATATTAACATAAAAATTTTCTTTTGACTAACACTGTTGAAATTTCCGAACCAGGATCCTTCATCTCACCAAAAAAAAAAAAACCCATACCAGTTATCCCAATTCAAATTTATCATATACTAGCGGTTCGTGTGGGGTAAATTTGAATAAGGAGTATTATTTGGAATTTTTGGTGAGAAATTGGTTTTGCATAGCTATGTTGTGGGTAGTAAATTTTGAACTTTTGATGGTACGAAAAGTAATATGAGATAAATTTGACATGGATATTTTTTTTATATTTTTAATATTATCAACTTATTTTCTTTTATTTTTTATTTTTATTTTTAAGTAAATTTATTTCTTTTTCACGAGCCAAATAGTTGCTATCTGCTGAAGCGACCCGCTTGTTAAATATTCTATTTGAAAGGAACAGAAGATCAGAACGCTGTGGGGGCAGACAAGATGATCTACTTGATTGACATGATTCCAGAGGAATAGAATAAATTATTATTTAGACTATAGGCTCGAAACCTAAAGATGGGTTTTTTGCTTTTTTATATTAGGTCATGAGGCACTAACTACACAATTCAAAGCCCACTAAATTACAAATTTCTAATCCCAATTCAAGAGACCTTGTGGACCATGGGAGTTGGCATTATATGCGTTTCGCCAATAATTGGAGGGTTGGAAAAAGGAAAATCAACGTTAGACCCTAAGCAGTCACTCGGATTACAAGCAATCTAACATTATTTATCAATTGATTATACGCAAGCCCCACTCTCTTTTTCTTGATCTTGCGATGATTCTTCCCGACAACCCTCATTTTATCAAACAACTGTACGATGAATCTCTCGTTCACGTAACTTATAAAGATCTCATCGTGTTGCTTGCTTAGATCATAGCTTTTTGACCAGCTACCATCGAGACAATAAGTTAAAAACAGAAGTTCGTCCCACTACCTTTCCATTAACGAGTGAAAAGGGCAGATCACTATTGCTTTGCAAACTCTTCCATCCCTTACTCTCTTTACATATATGTTGTTAGAGCCTATTTGCTCCGCATTGATTATTCCATCTATGAACACAACTTAATCCTGTACACAACATTTTGCAAAAAAATGTTTTAAAATTCCGCAATAGCTAATTCACCTCTCTCCTGATTAAATTGGGTTCATTTTAATTGGTATCAAAGCCCGTGTGCTCAAGTATGATTAAAACATGCTACTTTAGAGTTAAAGATCCATGATATTTGGCATTGTAAGAGCATATTTGGTGAAAGTCAATCCATTGCAAGAGCACCAAAATTTGATAGAACTAATTATATCACAGTTAAGGAAATTGGGGATTAACTCAAGCTTAGAGATGAAGGAACCAATCATGTATGAGAAACAAAGATGAACATCCTTCTTAGGCAATATGAATCATTTAAGATGAAGCCGAGAGAAAGCGTAAATCAAAGGTTTACTTGGCTTCACCAACATTGTGAATGGGTTATCATCCTTGGGCAAAATGTATCTATGTACCAAGCAAGTAAATAAGCTCTTGCGAGCTTTGCCAGACGAATGGAGAGACATCTCGCCATTAGAGAAACGATGAGGATTCAACCAATGGGACCAGATGAACTAGTTCCATCAATGAAGAGGAAACTCTGAAAGGGCACAAGGTTATTGCTTTCGTCGCCGACGCTTCTAATGCATTGGAAACTTCATCTAAAGACGAAGAAGCCCAAGAAATAGCATTGTTGACCAAAAGATTCAAAATGAGGAAAAAAAAACAAGGACTACAAAGAAGCCATTCAGCAAAAGGGAGTCCACAAGGAACTCTAAAGCCATTCGACAAAAATGATCCTAATGAAACGAGGCATTTCCTGCAATGACTCGTTTCATATCACATATAAGAAACCAGTTGTACATGCCATGTGCTCTAATCTCAACTCTATATATCATGTAGACACAAAGGCAAGAATTTTACTTTACACACACAAGATAATTTGAAAATGCTTCCACGTATGAACATATCTACATATTAAAAGGTGTAGAAGGTTTTATTATCATCTAAAGAGGGGGATTGTTGGAAACCTACCTATGTATTTGAAGACGAGAAATTTTGTGTGAAATGTTGAAATAGTTTGTTGTTTATAAATAATTGAGAAAAGAGATTAAATTGAACATGAAAAGAAGTTATTGCAGGATATGAAAAGAAGTGTTTTTAACATGAAAAGGAGTGATGGTTGACTATGAAAAGTGGTGATCGTTCTGATCAAGTATCTATTTCTAGAAGATGTGTTCCGTGGTTATCTATATATAAGACCCAATCACATATGGTTCATAACAACAATTTTCTCTTCTTCATAACTCTCTTTTGCACAACACTCTCTCTTCTTCTCTTTTTTCACACAAATTTGACTATACATTCAAAGTAAAATTCCATAAGAAAAATTGAGTAACTACAAAACTTGCTTTTTCGTGTTTTTAGCATGTATTCTGGAGGTATATTTGTTTTAAACTGGACAGCAACGATAATGTGGGTAAATAATACCTCAAAGACAGTGACCATCATCACGCATCAAAGCATTAAAGAACTATAAATTACCACTCTATACTCATCAGCAATCAAATTTTCTTAACATAAAATAATGTGTAGTTGAGCGTGCCGAAGAACTATGCTCCACATACATAGGTTCATCTGCCTATAATGTTGACAACGTGACATCTGTGCTAGTGGAGAGTTTCCTTACTTTGCAAATGAAGAACAAGATACTGAGTAAAGAGTGTTAGAATTGCAAGGACCTTTGGATTTGTTGGACAGGCGAGGGATGTATGATCAACGAGGTGCTTGGATGAATTACATAGAAGGAGAACAGTTTGGATAATATAGAGTATATTGATATGCTTGGAAAGACATATATGCAGGAGGTGAGCAGATCGAAATTTGGTGAAATAGTTAAGCCTGGATGGACCAAGTTGTAGAGAAAGTCACATTACTGGTGGAGCGGATCATATTCCACCTATCAAGAAATGATGACTCGGCTCTAAATCAATTTGAACTTGAACTTAAATTCAGATTGGTGCTTTGGCGCCGCAGGTCTTGGAATCCCCGGAGAGCCGTCTTGGGAAAGGCCAGAGTAGGGCTTGTCATGTTTTTTCCTAGGTAGAGAACGCTTCGGATGGGAAGCAAAGGCAGTTTAATCTATTTCGACGTGCTGAGGAAGCTTGGAGAACTATTTATATGCATCTAAGGAAGAGCTGAAGGTGGTCGGGTGATTAAAACGCTATGAAATTTGTTCTTGCTTCTTGAAATATTTTTTTTTAAAAGAACTCGTGTGATGTGAGTGTGTTTCTGTGAGAGCACTAGTGTGATTATCGTAAGAGAGTGCTTCAAGCGTTAAGTGAAGATTGGGCATTTGTAGAGTAAGCTACAGTCCCTCGGTGTAGAGGCAACTTCATCTATAAATGTTGTCAAAGGCTTCATGGGCTGCACTAATAGATTCTGGTCTTGCACTTTAGCCGTTAGATCTAGGAGCGGAGAGTGGACCAATTGAAAAGGTTTAACCCCTATAAATTGCTTTGCAAATGCTTCCATCTCTTACTCTCTTTATAGATCTGTTGATATAAGATATTTGCTCTGCATTGTATGCAAACATTGCTTCACCATGTACACACTGCTTTGAACGAAAAAGTTTTCGAAATCCTACAACTACTTCAACCTCCACTTGATTGTTAACTTTGGCCCATTTTAGTGCTCCCAATGCTTCAGGGCATGCACGTACCGTCATGCCGATCACTCGGCTTCTTACTGAAACAGGCCACACGTCTCTTTTGTTACCACAACACAAAATCAATCTCACATGGGAGGCATCACTCCACTTTAAGTAGCTTGTTAAAATCGGGTAAGGCTAGAATCCCCGCTAGACTCAACTTTTCACCACAACATTCACAAGTGCATCTAGGTGTTGATCTTTCCTAAAGATGCCTAGGAGTTAGGACTCTAAAGCATCCAATCATGCTGGCCTATTAAAACACTCATTAATGATGACTTCACAGCTTTTACGAGAATCTATAAGTGGTTTTTCCTGGTTGATGCAAAAAGTTAGATCAGGAAGATCTTGGAGCTTTTAGGAAATAGACATCGACAAGACAGCACCTCTATACCTTGGGCTCACAAATTTGGAGATCCTGCAAAATATCTGCTTCACAATCAATTTTTCTCACTTTCTTGAGGAACAGAACTTTAGAATAATATTCACCTTTGACCCATTCCATCGTTAGGATAGGTTTCACCGTCAATGAGGTACGGTGCAAACGGAAAGGTTAGACCTCACGTAACATGTACAGCAAGAAAGCACACACTTATGCGGGACAACCTGATGAGCACCACCCTTTTATCCGCCCATCCTTGTGGCACCAAATTATGTAACGAAAGTGAGCTTGTAATTTGATGAGAGATTTAGATAGTCGAATGTTATCAATGAAAGTACCAGCTGACTTTGAATTGCAAACTTATGTCTCATACAATTAATGTTACAAAGAGTTTTCTGTGTAATATCTTTTAGATACGTACCTGATCCAAAAACCGTTGACCTTTTCTTGACTCATAGATTCTATTGCGACTAAGCTAAAATGGTGACGTTAATATGACTTAGATTGAAGTGGCACTTCATTCTACAGTATTTATCATTTTCACGAGTATACGTATCTTTATCTTCTTGCTCTTTCTAAATGAGATACAGACATTTTCTTTTACACCTATATTCATGATCCATTCTTCATTTCATGCGGTCGCAGTTGCGTTGCAGCGGAAGTAAAGGGCATGATTGGGCTTGTATTTTGATAAGCAATGCGAACGAGGGCTAGCTTTCATTAAGGGAAATCCGGTGTTCAACCACTTTCACGAGTATACGTATCTTCCTCACTTTCATATTTTCGAGATTATGCTTATATTATACCCATGCTCAACCATTTCATGTGACACTGGCAATCTTTATTGTAGAGCTTCAATTAACTCCCTTAAATTACGATTATTTTTGGCTCAATACCCAAAAAAGGGAAAAATTGTCCAAAAAGTCATAGACTTATTGCATTTTTGCCAATTCAATTCTAAACCTTTCGATTTTACCAATTGAGCTCTAAATATGTTCATTTCTTGCCAATTTGGCTGGAAATCGCTAACGTGAAAGCCAACAGTGTCACATAGGATTGCCAAAGCTGATGTGGACAAATTTCAATAATTTTTAATATTTTTTAATATTTTTTATTTTTTATAATTTTTTTCTTTATTTTCTTTTTGGCTTCTTCTTCTTCTTCTTCCTTTTGCTAGTGGCTGACCATTGGTCATGCCGAGTCGACTAGCCTCACCTACTATATTCGAGGCACGGCCAAGCGAAGACAAGCCCCAACGAGGCTCACCTCGCCCAAGCGAGACCCGACAAAGGTTGGCCTCACCTATGCTAAATTTGGCAAGACTGACCCTTGCCCAGGCTAGGGCAGCCTTGTTGAGCATTGGTCAAGTGAAGGTGACACTAAGCGAGGCCGACCCTCACTTAGGTCTCACCTGGGTGGGTGAGTCCTGGCGAGGCCGGCTCTCACCCAAGCCAAGGTAGCCTCGCCAAGCATCGCTTGGGCCCGGGCAACGCTTGGCGAGGCCGCCTTGGCCTAGGCGAGGGCCAGCCTCACCTGCCTTAGGCGAGGCTGAACCTCGCCTAGGCAAGCCCAGCCACGCTCACCTATGGCGGGCGAGGTCAGTCAGCCTGGCATGGCCGGTGGTCGGCCACTGGCAAAAGAAAGAAGAAGAAGCAAAGAAGAAAAGAAAGAAAAAAAGAGAAAAATTTAAAAAAAAAAGAAAATATTATTAAAATTTGTCAACGTCGTCTTGACGATCTACATGGCACTATAGGCTTCCACGTCAGCGATTTCTAGCTAAAATTGGCCAGATGGACTCAATTGGCAAGAAATGAAAAAAATTTAAGACTCAATTGGTAAAATTGAAAGATTTAAAACTGAATTGGTAAAAGTGTAATAGGTTTAGGATTTTTTGAACAATCCCAAAAAAAAAAAAAAAAAAAAAACCCAACTTTATCTTCTGTCCCAATTCATCTTTTGGATTTTCATATATAGACTGAAGTGGTACTTCCCGCATCGTTTATCATTTCCACGAGTATAATTATCTTCATGCTCTTGCTCTTTCTAAACAAGATACAGACATTTCCTTTTTCACGTGTATTCGTAATCCTATTCTTCATTTCATGTTGTCACAGTTGCGTTGCGGAGGAAGTGAAGGGGACGGTTGGGCTGGTATTTTGATAAGCAATGCAAAAGAGGGCTAGATCAAGGGAAAATTGGTGTTCGTCTCACTTTCATATTTTTGAGATTATGCTTGTATTACACCTATGGTCACCCATTTCATGTGCTGCAATTTTTATTATGGAGCTTCAATTAACTCCTTTAGGTTACGACTTTTTTTCACCATATGAGCTAAACTTTTTTTTTTTGGTCGATACCCAAAGAAAAAATCTCTACTTTACTTTCAATCCCAGTTCATCTTCTGGACTCTCATATATAGACTGAACTGGCAATTGATCGCATTCTTAATTTCATGTTGTCACAGTTGCGTTTCGGTGAAACTGAAGGCCGTGGTTGGGCTTGTTTTTTAATAAGTAATGCGAAAGAGCTAAGTTTCATTAAGGAAAAATCGGTGTTGATCTCACTTTCATATTTTCGAGATTGTGCTTGTATTATACCCATGCTCATCCATTTTATGTAACAGCCGCAATCTTTATTAGGGAGCTTCAATTAAGTCATGTAGATTACGACTAATTTTACCAAATGAGCTAAACTTTGTTATTTGCTTTTTGGCCTACTACTCAAAAAAACCTTCACTTTACCTTTAGTGTCAATTCATCTCTTGGACTTCATACATAGGTATCTTCATCTTTTGCTCTTTCTAAACGAGCATTGGCCGGCAACTTCGCAGGCCTAGGTTAGGATAAAAAAAACAGAAAAGAAAAAGGAAAAAAAAATAATACAAAATAATAAAAATTCAGAGAAATTTTAAAATTTTAAAAAATTATCAATGTTAGTGTTGACTATATCAAGTAGAATAGCTGAAATTGATTAGACCGCCAAGTCAGCGATTTTTATCCAAAATTGACTGAAATAACGAAATTGGTAAATCGTCAAAAGGTTGATGACTAAGTTGGCAAATCGTCCAAATATTTAGAACTAAATTGGCATAATTGAATAGTTTATGACTGAATTAGCACAAATACAATAAATTTAAGACTAAAAGCCAAATTAAAATATTTATGACTAAATTGATACAAATACAATAAATTTAAGATTTTTTTTAAAAATAATTTATCCATTCCACACTAGAAGCATCACTTCACTTTAACTAGCTTGTTAATATCGGACACGGCTAGAATAGTCAACAGACTCAACTTTTCACCAAATCAAAGCATCCAAAATGTATATGTATGTTTGTTTCTAGGAAAATTCCACGATAAAAGAAAATGTTTTCCAATTTTCAATTTAAGGAGTTCATTTACCTAATATTGAGTAAGTACGTTTTCTTTGATCAAAAATAGTTTTTTGTTAATTGATCATTTTCAGCAAACTAAACACTGAAAAGTCCTGAAAACTAATTTGCGGAAAATTTTCACTCAATCAAATACACCTGAAATCCTTATTGATGAGTTTACTGTTTTTACGAAATTCTAAAAATGTGTTTTTAATAGTGATCCAGAAATTTAGATTAGGGAAGATTTTGAAAGTTTTAGGGAACGGGCTTCAAACTAGGTAGCATCTCTTTCACATGGGATCACAAAGGAGGAGATCTTGCAAAATATGCGCTTGACGATTGATCTTCTCTCTTTTTCTAAAGAGACAAAACTTTAAAACAATATTCACTATCACCATATTTCATCGTTAGGATCGGCTTTGACACTAATAAGGTATGGTGCAAACAGAAAGAGTAAACCCTTATGATGTGAGAAGGTGAAAGGACGGACTTGCGTAATACAAAGGACAGATCTACCCTTTCCGTGGCACCAAATTCTGTTAAAATCTGAGCTTGAAATTCAACAAGAGATTTAAATAATCAAAATGCTATAAGTAAAATCGCCGGCTGACTTCAAAATTGCAGCCTTATGTCTCTCGCACTCAACGTTAATAAAGAGCTTGTCACGTAATACCTTTTTCAGATTCATACGTGATCCAAGAATAGTGTGACATTTTTTTTTTTTTTTTTTTTTGACTTATAGATTATATTGCGACCAAGCTAAAATCGAAAAAATTAATAGGACTTAGGAAAGAGATGGTATAAAATAAAATAGAGAAAACCCGTACTAGACAATGACTGCAATATTGCAACATTTCGTAGATCTTGTGTCTTGAAGTGGACACCCTTGATGTCTCATCGGAATCTCCTCTACTGTGGGAGTACATGTTGCTCAGGCTAAAATATATTATCACTGGGTGGAGCAAATTAAGAAATCGACGCAGCAGGATCTTGCTTTCGCGCTTATTCAGAAGCGCGATTAGAATAATAATAATTACTGAAATAGCGAATCGCAAGAATCCCATGAAGTGACCAACGCAACTTTCAGAGGAGAACTTCATTTAAACAAGAATAATAGTTAATGTGGACGATAAGCACTAAAATTTAAAAAAAAAAAAAAGTTGGCAGAAGACCCACCAATATTCCCGCTGCCTTGAAGGGCAGACAAGCCGACAAATTTACGTCATGTCCCACGAAAACAAGAAAAAAAAAATCAAACATCAAACAATGACTTTAGCAATAAAAAAAAAATGATTGGTTAGATATTATTGATTAATAAAAAAGCAAAGCGTATTCTAAACCCATCACATCAAACTCACCACGAAATCCTAATTATAACTGTACTATGATTCCCCTAAAAAATTGAGAAAAGAAATGTGGGAGGAATCAATCCATTCATATATTAATATAGAAACATGACTGACCCAATCTTAGAAACGCTGCTTCTATGTCTGCTTGATTTCTTTTTTAGGTTTAAAGATGTTGGATTCTGTCTCTTTGTATCTTGATTATTTTGCACAATCAATTATTGTTTTATTCATGACTGAGATTCTTTTTTTGTGTGCCACTTCGTTGATTTCATTTAATACTTGGGGGGAAATCTATTGCCCTCGAGATTTAATCAACCTTTCATAGATTTTGTTTTGCACACCCAAGAGATCTAGCGATCGACTACCATATGAAGAAGTCATGATGGCAATTTCATGATTTTTACTTAGATACTAGTAGATGAATTAAAAGAAAATAACACAAATGGTCCGTAAACTTTAGTCCAATGTATAATGTGGTCTATAAACTTTTAATTTATTCAATATGGTCCTTAAACTTTAATCTAATGTGCAATGTCGTTGTTGAATTTTTAATACATGTTCAATCTAATTCCCAAATTAAATGAATATGTTTAATATAATATTGAACATTTTCATATAGTTCAGAAACTAACTTAAATATATACCAAAAGTTTATAAATCACATTGAACAAATTAAAAATTTAGAAATACCATTGCACATTAGAGTAAATTAAAAATTCAATAATACGATTGCATATCGGACTAAAGTTTAGTTACCATATTGCACATTGAATCAAAATTTATAAACTATTTATGTTATTATCCCATGTAGCAAATAGGGGGTAAGATTTGGGTAATTTTAGTTTAGGTCATACACTACAAGAAAATTGCCACAAGGTAACTAAGAAAAGAGGGGTATGGACATTCTTATTGACCAAACCTAATGGTTTTGCAGATAATCAAGGATAACATAACATCACATTAAAATCTAGCAAAGCATGAACTGAGGAAGTGACTTTTTCACCCAAAAAAAAATTGACAATAAAACTTAAACAAGAAAATTTGTATTCTGATCTAATTAATCATCATTGTAGCAAAACAATTCTTGGCAATAATTGAAGCGAATTGGATTTTGTCCATCTATTGTGCATTCGTAATATTAACATGAATTATACCAGGTCGTCATATGATACAATATACCATGAGGTGACTAACAATGAAAGAAAACCCTATCTACAAGTGCAATTGAATATATCGGTTTGCTGTCTATTAAAAAATTGATAGTGACTGTACCTTATCATCTAGTTCTACATAACACATGGTACATGAGCAGGCAAACGTAGAAAACACCCGCAGCAAAATCTTGCTTTCACTCTGATCTATAAACATGATTTCCGCAAGTGCAAAATGCATGCTGAATTAAATACTGCAAAATAAGCAAATTAATTCTCTTGAAAGGTGGGGACTAATGAGCCAAAAAATTGACAAGTGAAAACACCCGCCAATATTCTCGCTGCTTTGATCAGCAGACAAGCGGACAAAATCTGTCATTTCCAAGAAAAGCCTTACAAAATTAAACACCCAATTGAAAAGGAAAAATCATTAAAAACCGTTTGATTTTGAAATCATGACATCACCTCATTATAATATTTCCTTATGGGGACTGTACTAAGATCCACCCAAATATAGAAAAAATATGTATATTAAAAAAAAAATTGTGGGGAAATCCAAGTTCGTCAGTCTTGGAACCCTAAAAATATGATTTTATCTGCTTGACATTTTATATAATCTCAAATTGTTCGATTTTGTCCCTAATTCTGAGTACTGAAAATATAGAAATATTTAATGTTGTATGTTGTTTTCTTTAAGGGTCATATTTGAGTGTGATCACAATAGCAAAGTCTGATTATGCCTCTGCAGAACTGGAAAACTTTTTATCAATACAATCAGTAATTTTGTGGGTTGACTATTGTTAGTTCCATTCAAAAAGTGAATTTGGTAAGCAGACATTTTTCTAATTGACTAATTAAATAATTCAGGACATATCTTGGAACTTTTTAGTATGAAACGGAAGAAAAAGTCAAGGGAAGTAGGGAAAATCGTTAGTATAATTATATTTAGGGCCATGAACTTTTCAAGATGGTGCATTTTTTACTCTGGTAATCCAATAGATATAGTTTTTCGTGCCCTAACTTTGAGGATATTGCATGTTTTCCAAAAGTGACACCTTGGAATTCTAAATCGGCATTGACTTTTTTACAAATCCAATATTCCTGAACTTTTAGGCTTTTTACATGAATTGACTGTGGAGTTTCTATAAATTTTAAAGCTTCGAGAGTGCTTTTTCAGAAGAATAATTAATAAAAGGATGCAAAAATACCGCATCTTAAAAACTAGAGTTAAAAAGCCACTTCTGAAAAATAGTGTGCTAAGTACATCAACAACAAAAGTTCTCAGAGGTCAAAAGTCGAAAAACCAAAAAGTCAGTTGTTTGAGTTTGCCATGCACATTACACCCCCTCCAAAGTTCCTAAGGTTGTTGGATCTATATCGAAAAATTAGGGAAATCCGACAAACATTCAGGAAAAAAAAAAGCAGAAGCTTATTTTCTGGTTCTAGCTTGACTACAAATAATCAAACTTCCATAAATAATATATATATATTGGGAAAATGGATCAAGCGAGTGTATGAGTAATTACGGCATTGCTAGGTCTTGATAGCAAGAGTTTGAAGGAAATTCTCTATAATTTGATATCAATGATAAGGAAAATAAATTACAAGAAAATTGAAGTGCGATGACTAGGAATTCAAGGAACTTGGGACCAAAGTACGGGAATCTAAAGAAACTATGCCGAAACATGCGAAATTCAAAGAGGAAATTAAAGTACAAATACTGGGAATTGAAATAAATTTCACCGGAACTTAAGTACATTAAAGGTTTAAAACACTCTTAACGCTTACATAGAAACATTAAAATGAACACTACATCGACATCCACAATGCACATAACAATTTAAAAATATGACCTTAAAACTAAAATTGAAATGGACAGATAGTGGATCGACAGGGAATACTTCAGAAGAAAATTGGCATTCTTTTAGCATATGACTCAATTTTTCAAATGCTTGTCTATATTGGCGTTCAAAGTCATTTTAAGTAGTGCAAAAATTTTCGATCTTTTGGCGTACAACTCAAATTTTCAAATGCTTGTCTATATTAGCATTCAAAGTCATTTTAAGTAGTGTGAAAATTTTCAAAAATTTTTAGAAGGAAAATAATACAAACAATTTCTGAACTTTGGCTTAATGTGCAATTTGATCCATGAACTTTTAATTTGTTCAACGTGGTCCGTAAAATTTTGATAAATATTCAATATAATCCTTGAAATGAATGGAAATATTCATTATGGTCCTTCCATTAATTCAAGACCAAGGATTACGTTAAACATTTTCATATAGTTCAAGGACTATATTGAACATTTACAAAAAATTCATGAGCTACATTGAACAATTTAAAACTTAGAGATCACATTGCATATTGAGCTAAAGTTTAGGAATCAAATTGAACAAATTAAAAGTTCATGGACCAAATTGCACATTGAGCCAAAGTTCAGGGACCGTTTGTATCATTATCCATTTTTAAAACTATCTTTTGATTTTTATTTTTATGTGAGGAAAAAGGAAAGCTATTTATGCTGGCAAAAGAAAATTTTAAATTTTTGTTAAGCCCTGTCTTCCTCTGTCCCTAATTAAAAGTAAATTTCTTCCGACACTCCTCATTGTTGGGTTCGATACATGGGACACAGGCTATGTTTTCCTCCATCCTTGGCTGGAGAAAACTTCCTAGAATCAATTATCCGATTGGCAGGTTATGAATATGGACTACACATCTATTTACATTTTAAAAATTTATATGTGAAAGATCTTCATGACTTGTAACCCACCAATGAGAAAGAATTGGATGTTTCTAGATCTATCATTCTGTTGCCTCGTGAAGGGCATCAGTACTTTCAAATGATATAGGTGAAAAAAGTCCAGGGTCCAAGAGTTAAGAAGGTCGAACGAAAAACTCGATCATGTGGCCCCGCCTGTGAATGAGTTCATTCATCATCGGTCTTCAAAAATATTTTCAAGTATGTCTAACGTCATCTGAGTCAATGGTCTCAAGATATTTCAAGTGCAAGGAAAGGTCGGTCTATGTGATTGGCTTGCTTCTGGACGTGTTACTCGTGACCGATCGGATACAGAAAAAAGAAAAAAAAAAACATCTCAGGGACGTGGGACTGATCTAGGAATTGGAGGAAAAGGATCTGTGAGAAGAAGACCGGTTGAGGAAAATATAAGTTATGTTGGGCCTATCAAGCCCAAGATCTTTGCAACAATATAACCCAAACGTGGAAACTTAGCAAACAAAACCTCCCAAAGTGGACTCACGTTGATCTCTTCCAATGTCGTCTACAGAAGTTTCGGGATCTAAGTATGTCCTAAAACTGCTTCGTCTGAATATTTGGGACTTAAAATTCGAATGAATTCTCAAGGGTGAGTGAAGAAAAACTTTATTTTCAATTAGGGGGATAGGCGTATGGGCATCAATACATTAAAATGAGGAATGTATTCGGGCGCTATGAGAAGAAGACCATCGGTTGAGGGAAATCTAATTTATGTTGGGCCTATCAAGCCCAAGATCTTTGCAACCAGATAACCCAAAAGTGGAAACTTAGCAAACAAACCTCAGGAGGACTCACGTTGATCTCTTCCAATGTCGTCTACTAGGACTTCCGGGTCATGTCCAAATGAAATCCCTTTAATAAAACTGCTAGATCACATGGCTATGAATCTCAAAGTCTCGCGAAATCAGACTTGTACAGTAGGGTATCTTCTCTAGACGTGCAGCTAAAAAGAGACGAATGGATAGATTCTTTTTGTCAGCATCTAAATGGGTATGAACTTACAAGTGAACTTGTCGAGAAAAAGAAAAACCGAACTTGCAGGGGAGCATTGCTCACTGCTGTAATGCGTAAATCCACATGGGTAACCGACGTATGCCTTTCGCATGATAATTGCGCTTTGTGTCTAATACTACCGTAAAGGGAAATTAGCAGAACATTCAATGTAACCGGGGTGTATATATCTGCATTATCCGGTACCTGATAGAAGGCCAGACACTGAAGCCCAAATTTTTTCATAGAATTTAGTTCCAAGACTAGCGCACTATCATCGCCCTTACCCTATGTCATCGAATTTTATACCAAGTTAAAGCAATAAATGCCAACATGGCTCCAAATACCACCGTAGAACAGAAAAACGGCCCAACACCGGATCTCTATATTCTCCGATTGCATGATAGCAGGAAGTTCTTGAATATATACTCGATGTATGAGCACTCAGCGCTCAACCCAGCAGATAACTCCTTAATGGCCTTCCTTGCAAGAATAATTGGCCACTCGACCACACAAGAGAAGTTGATTGCAATAAAAAGTATATAATCTGATTAAAAGTCCATATAAGATAGGAGAAAACTAACAAGAAATCAGGAGATCGTGCTTCATGAAGATACTCTGGATAGAGATTCACTATATTCTATCTTCCTTTGGACAATCCTCCTTAAACTCATAAGCAATTTCACAATCACCGACAAATAACAGAAGAACATATCTGCATGTAAGGGCTGCTTGCAGAGTTGAGGAACATGCCACCGCCTCCAGCTCTCCAAAATTTGTTCGAATAAATAGATGGTTATATATAATCCTTCAATTTCATTTCCTATCGATACAAATTATGAGTTCCCCCTGATTAGCTGCTTCTCCGCAGATGATGATGTTTCTGATGAAGTATATATATCAGTTAATTTATTCCCGAGTATGTTGAACTTTCCATGATTTCTCCTCTCCCTCATCAATCTTTCAGTATAATTCTGAGCTTGGAAAAGAAATCTATCTTGAGTGGGTCAGTTTCAGCAGCGATCATGAAATAAGAGGCTTAAATCCACGCTCTTGAACTAACAGTTTCTTCCAGCGTCAACTTTGGCAGGGTTAATGGAGCGATCGGAGTAATTGCCTCTGCTTCCTCACAACCAGCAGGACCTCCTAGAGAATATTGAATCAAAAATTGATAAGAGTGATTATAGGTGTTCAAGGATAGAGCCATAAGCAGCAGAGATCATGACTTCACCACCTATGGGATATTCCCAGTCCGGCCGGAAAAACTCCAGCAGTATATGAACATGGATAATAAACTTTAGCTAGTTGTTGACTGTGTCTTATACCAAAGGAAAGCAATAAAGAAAAATTTCCTGATCACAATACGAACACAAAAAGGAACAAATTCAAACCTCAAGCCAAGACAGAAAACATGCATAAGAATCCAAGAGCAATAAATGATCGTTTGTGCATTCAAACTCACCGAAATTCAATCACTAAGCACCGGCTCCCCAAGACTCCTCAATTTGTCTCCTCAGCTCTTCATCAGCATTTCTCAAAAACTGGTCCCAACCGCTCCCAGGACTCGTATCCAAGTAATCATACGGCACTGCCGTTTTCAAACCAGGTCGAACCGCGCACCGACTCTCTACAATTCTAAAATCCACGCTTTCATCAACCCCTTCACTCAATTCGTCCCATGAAAAGAGGAGCGGCAGTGTAAACGCCCCCCAAGGGTTGAAATCCAGTACCTTAACCCTCCCATCCTTTGCTACATAAACATCAAACGTGTAATTATCCAATTCAAAGTCTGGACATACTTCATTTTCAAAGAAATCCTCGATCAAAATTTTAAGATGGTCCTTCTTCTCGCGGAGGACCGGGTAAAATGTGGTAACCTCACGTTGGCAGATCCCAACCAGGAGCTTATTCCTCACAAAGCAACGGAATTCCATCTCCAGTCGAAGCGCTGGCTGCCACTTCCGTAGAGCAAGGAAAAAGCTCTGGGGCCTCGATGAGGTCTTGTCACTACAAGAATCATATGAATGACAGAGATCATGGGTTGTCGAATCAGATGCACGTAGCAGGAGTGCAATCTCGCTGAGAGACGTGCACCGAAGGTTCCCGCTGCCACTAATCCAAGCAGCGTCTTTTGGCGAGCTCCAGTTTAGCTTAGGGAAAACAGCACCCCCCAGCAATTCGATTGATTCTTTGATCTCTAACTCGAGTTCAGGAAAAGAAGGTGGTGGGAATTCCTCGGATTCATCTCCAGATCCTTCTGAAACCGCAAGATCATCTTCGTCCACAGGATTACGAACCCTGTTGGGAAGGGCATCCTCACCTGTGACGGAAATAGGTAGAACAAATGGCCCGGAGTCTCCAAGAAGGTACTGGACAAAGGTCTCCGGAAGCCGATGAATATGGGTTTTGATAGATGCCGACTTGAATCTAGGGTACCACTCTTGGATCTGGCATCGATCCACTTCTTCTTGCCTCATTTCTTCGTTACTTTCAACAAGGTTCGTTCTGCAGTAGAGAAGCTAGAGATAAACCAACAAGTACTTGGGGCAATTTTACTGATTACTGAAGCAGGTACCTATAGAAAGCCTAAAGAATTTCAATGGTTCCATATAATAGAATAATACGCACACGCATCACTTACGACTGGCAAGCACAAATAGGCATGAAATAGGGGAAAAAAAAATTCAAGCAGGTATGTGCAAAGAGCCTGACGAATTTCAATGGTTCCATATAACAGAACGATACGCAAACGCATCGATTACGACCAGCAAGCACAAAATAGGTATGAATTAGGAAAAAAAATTCAAGCAGATTGATTCCAAAAATAAAGACATCGTCAACTGTCTGTCAAACATCTCCTACATCAAGCAGAAACTCCTAAAGGAAGAGACTCTTGAATTGTTTGCGCTCAAAGCACCGTCAAAATCAAATAACAAGAAACCAGCTTGACGCAGGCCAGCACAAACTAATCAGACAGTCAAGATCCAATAGAACAGAGACACCCAGAGAAATCTAATACAGACCCATTACATATTCTATCAGAATCAAGGGCATAATCCAGCTTCAGCCGTTCTTGAGCGACTTCCATATATAATAGACGATCTTATACAGAATTACACATTGCGAGACAGAGGACGACGCAAGCTTAGGCAGATAAGGAAAAAGAGAAGGCACGCTCACGGAAGTCAAGAGGCCGAGAGAGGTCCAGCGATAGCGGCGAGGGTCGCGGCGGCGGCGGCGGCGGCGGCGGCGACGAGAGAGTGCGACGGTGCTGTTCGAGCTGGAGGAGACAGGAGAGACCGGAGGGGGATGCTGAGGTTTGAAGAGATAGGGAGAGCATATTAGATTTTTTGGATTAACACTACCAAAACCCTTAAATTACTACATTTAAGATAAACTTACCTTAAATTAATTTCTAATTATAAAAAATCCAAATTGTTACATTTTTCATAAATTTACTATATTAATTTTTCATTAAATTAGATTAATACCATAAAAAATTACAAATTAGTGCGCTTATGATAAACGGAACGTAGAACCTTATATTGATACACTTCAAGTGTAATCTAACTCAACTCTTTAATAATAGGTTAATACCCTGAAAAACTCAAAATTAGTACACTTGTGACAAATTTACCCCAAACTATTTTTTTTATCACCAAAAACCCCAAACTGGTATACCTTTGACAAATTTACCCCAAACCTAAGACACTCTTGTGACAAATTTACCTCTTGTTAGTTTTAGATTTAAATTTCTTGTCAAATTATTAAATTAAACGTGACAGTTGACTGGTATGCCAATTTTGGATTTTACGCTCCATTTGTCCAATTTACAATTTTGTGATTTTTTTTTGTATTAATCCAATTTAACGGATGGTATATTTGTCACAAATTTATTAGTTTGGGGTTTTTTGCGGTCGAATAAGGGTAAAATTGTCATAAATGTACCAGTTTAGAGTTTTTTATGATCAATCGTGGTAAATTTGTCATAGGTGTACCGGTTTGAGGTTTTTCATGGTCAAAAAAATAATTTTTAGGTAAATTTGTCACAAGTATACCAGTTGAGGGATTTTCAGGGTATTAACTTTTAATAATAAGATTTAACAAAAATTAATAGATAATAAATTTATCACATGTGTATTAGTTGGGAGTTAGTTTAGATAAATTTATCACATATGTATCGATTTATGATTTTTCGTGATATTAATCCTAAATTTTTAAAATAAGACTATTATATTCTTTTTCTCGCAGATATATAAATCCTAATAAAATTTCGAACTTAGGCTTTACTGAATGTAAACTCTAGTTTCATGAGTAAAAAATCGCAACCTAGAAATGAATAGATGGCGTATATGGTTTTTATCAGTATATATATCGTCTAGATGGCTATCAGCTTCATTATTATGATAATATTTTTTCATTTATTTTGTAAAATTATTAAATATATCTAGAATCTTTGGTCAATAGGGCTCTCGATCTATCTACTAAGTTTTTATATTTAACATTAAATTACAAATGATATCGTTGGTATTATACTAGTTCTTTAGCAAATGTTTTTACTTATGATTAAGTTCCATAAGAGAAAATTTAGAACCCAAAAAAAAATAATAATAATAATAATAGTTGAGAATTCGCCGTTCGCAGTGAAAAAAACTTTTTAAAATGGAAAGACATGCCCTTATTACTTGAAAGTAATTTGACATGAAAATAGATAAGTGTGAAATGTATATATTATTGTCGTTGTAAATGGTAAATTGCATCTAAATATGATGCTACAATTATTTGACCACGTTCATAATGAATTGGGTTATTGCATTAAATAACGTAATTTTTTTCCGGCCATTAAATAACATAATTAAGTCTATATAAAATGTCCAACATTTATGGGGGAGATTTGATATATAGATTTCGTAAGCAAAATTGGATCTCAACTTCGAAGAAAAATTCTGCTCTAGCTTCGGGTGAGAGAGAAGGATAAGAAAAGGAAAATGATGGTATCGTAGAAAGACTGCAAATTATGATTGAATTAAAAATTTTGCAAGTAGGAAAAAGAAGTAATTGGAAAGAAAAGGGTTTTGGGAACCAAAAGAAAAAAAAAAGTTTAAAAAGTAAGAAGTATGGGTGAGCAACCGACCGATTCACGGGGGAATCAATTTGGTTTTCGATTTCAAAAGCTAAGAATAAGTCTTGACTAGTTCGCTTCCTGGTTTATACCATGTACCGGTAAATTCTATCTAAAAGGTAGAATAGGGACTCAAACCGGTTTTGAGCCGGCCGGTTTGCTCTTTTAAAAGGTTAATACCCTGAAAAATCTCAAATTGGTACACTTGTGACAAATTCACCCCAAACTATTTTTTTGACCATGAAAAACCCCAAACTGGTATACCTATGACAAATTTACCCCGACTGACCATAAAAAATCATAAATTAGTACATTTATGACAAATTTACCCCAAACTAATTTATTCGACCGCAAAAAACTCCAAACTGGTAAATTTGTGACAAATATACCCTCCGCTAAATTAGATTAATATATAAAAAAATTGTAAACTGTGACAAACGAAGCATAAAATCTTAAATTGGTATACCAATCAACTATCACGTATCATTTAACTTAATAATTTGACAATAAAATTTAACGAAAACTAACAGAAGATAAATTTGTCACAAGTGTACCAGTTTGGGGTAAATTTGTCAAAGGTATAGCAGTTTTGGGTTTTTTGTGGTAAAAAAAATACTTTGGGGTAAATTTGTCACAAGTGTACCAATTTGGGATTTTTCAGGATATTAACCCTATTTTAAATCAGTTTGGAGAAGCATACCCGGACAGCGAACTGATTTGCTGAGACCAGCTTTCAAAATGCTAGGAGACAGGCAGCAATTTACCCTCACCAACCCGACCAAAACGAAAGAACGACAAGATCCAGACTCTTGCGACCTAAAATTGACCAGTCCAATAACTAGCAATTCTATACACACAAACATATATAAAAATAAGCAATTTACTCCTCATATAAGGCATCTTGTTCTCTTTTACAAGCCTTGTAATGGTTCCCAGAATTGTTTGGACTAGGTTCTTTCTTTTAGAACAGAAAAAAGTTACTAAAATTACGTAAGTTTGACATGATATCCTCAAGCAGAAAGAACTCTATTCATATTTGTCATAACGCATATTCCACATATTATGATGAAACGGGAAAAAAAAGGCCTCGACCAGTTCGATTCAAGGCTAATTTCAAGGTCAACAAATTTGGTTCTCACTTTTAAAAATGGAAACCAACCCCAACATGATAGATTTCAACTTCTTGATTTGGAATTTGTTTAATCGATTGCCCCTAGTAAAGATAAAGAGGTTGGTTAAAATATAACATGTCAAGACGTAATTCGTTTTATTTTTTTTAAAAAGACAACCAAAATTTTGAATCCTTTAATAAAAAATTCTTGCCAATTTTTAATTTATTTTTTTTTAATGTTGTGAAGAAGAGTGGCTCAGAAAAATTAAGACCATATTGTGCCCCTCCAAATGAAAAACCATTTTGGCCCTAGAATATGGACTAAAAGGTCTAAAAAGTCCCTAAAGAAATTTTCATTCTATTGACACGTCACCATACGCTTGCAAAAGATGGCCTGACAATATCGTGTACATTATTTTACTAACGTAGAATTGCTTCATTTATTTCTTCAAGTCATTAAAAGATATCTATCATCATTGTTAGGAGTCAAGTTGACTATAATATATAATGTACAGTATAAATATAGCTATAGATTATAGATTGGCGTCAGGATCACCTTAGTTAGAATTACTTTTAAAAAACTACTTGCATCAAATGTTCCGTTATCTAATAATTGTTTTGACTATCAAATTCCAACTTTATTTGTCACAAAAGAAGGGGAAAAATTATCTGTTAAAATGTGAGACGAAATAAACTGTTTATAATTTGGTCTATCTAGGAAAAGGACGGTGTTAAAAATTTAAGAAATCAGATTATAATTATACTAACTACTTGTGAATAACTATTTTATCTTTAGTCCAGAAAAAAAAAACAATAGAGTGTCACTTATTTATTGTGGTAAAATTCTGATTAATCTTGAAAATATGAGTAGCTTTTTCATGGAACTGTTGGAGAAGAATTTGACATTTGAAATAAAATGCCTTCAGTTTTGATATATATATATATATATATATATATATATATATATATAGAGAGAGAGAGAGAGAGAGAGAGAGAGCGACACACACACACACACACATAGATGTATATATAATCCCAAATTTCGCATTATTTAGTTTACTAAAATGTATTCTAGCGCCTTGCTGAAAATCGTTCAAAAGTCAATTAACTAAGATATTCACGTAAGAGACTTCCCTTTCCTTGACTTGAGGTAGATTACACAGCATGTAATCAGGAAGTCGCCACCTATTAATTCCCAATCAAAAACTTGAAAATCATACTCTTAAAAAGGATAACCTAGTTTTAGGGTGTATGTATTTTGGGTTAAGCTATATGATAAAAAGAAAGTATCTTTCATTGAAATCGTTTTTAGGGAAAATGTTTTCTCCTTTTCATGTTAAGGGAATTTATCTTCCTTATTTTAAGCATGAATATTTTCTTTAATCATAAATAGTTTTCCATTTATTAATTTATTTTCACCAAACCAACCATATAAAAATCTGAAAAAACTTAAATTTCTGGGAAATTCTTTCATTCAAAGAAATATACCCTTAAAGATGCAAAACAAACCGAAGCCTAAGCTATGGGTTTATAATTTGCTTTTTGGGTTTTCAAAATAAGGAAATTTTGTTATTTGTAATGTGGCAGACATCGTCCAAATCGTTTATACAAATAAAAACAGATGATATGACGTAAGGATGCACGAATGTAATAGCATTGACTATGTGGTGTGTAACGCGCATAATGTGATAAATGATTTAAATGATGTGGCGTAAGGATGACAAACGAGATGATATATTGTAAGGATGTGTATGGCTTAATAGCAAATCAAGTGACATTGCATTTGGATGAACGACGTAGAAAATGCAATGCCATGACATGAGGAAGCATATGACATAATAAGAAAACAGGTGACATGGCATAGTGGTGCGCAACATGGCAAATAAAATAAAAGCGTTAACTAAGGTTTTATATGTTTTATGTGTATATATATTTGACCATCTTATGATAACTTAAACTTTTGAAGAAAGCAAGTTATTTCAATTTAGATAAATTGTGTCTTCCAAAATTCATATTAAGGTATTCCATGCCTACATGAACACTGGCCGAGAACTCAAATTCAGAGACCAGCGGCCCTCAGTTGTACGACGTCAAACATTCAAGTGTATTTTATTATCAAATATTAGCCAATAATGATAAGAAAAAACTCATGAAAAATCTTAAACTATGTTCTTTGGACAACTTTTCAACTTATCTTAAAATCTTACAAATTGTAGACTCAGGACAAATTTACGCTGGGGCCACTATCTCGGTTATTTTCAGGAAAATTCCGTCAATACTTCTGGCTTTTGTCCTTCAAGTTCTTTTTTATTTTTTGTGGTCCCGCAAACAATTAAACTTTCTACAATTGTCCTAACTTTCTTGAATCTTTTCAATCTAATCCCTCAGGAGCATTCTCTATTGATTGCATTAGAACCCTTTTAAAGGAGAATACAAATCTGAATCTCGTGAAAGAAGAAGTACTTTGATCTCATGTTTGTACTTTGTTTCAAGGAATTTTATTGATTTCCCCAATAATATTTTTAGCGGGAGTTTCTTGATTGAATTTTTTTTTTCAAAGTTGATTCGGTTTAGTCATCATCAAAAAGGGGAAAAGTTGTTGATTCTAATTTAATTTTGATGTCATAACTTATTCAAAAGCGTTATTCATTTTGTAATTATATTTATTGTATTTAAGTATTTTTTTTTTTTAAGGATTTCAAGAGGGGAAAGGGACTGTCTCAGCTCTAAAGGACATAATCGCTGGCCACTCGGCTCCTATAGTTTAAATTTAATTTTGTCCGCACAATTCAGCAAGTGTTCGATGTTTCTTGGCCGGACACCCGAAAGTCTCAATGACCGAATATATGGCCGTTTAAAATGTGTCTAATGGCTAGTTCAGCTTGTTTTTCTATAAATAAGGTTGCTCCTTACCTCAAGGTCGTAGGGAACACTACATACACTTGCTAAAAGCTCTTGTACACAATTTGCAAGCTAAGCTCTTGAGAGATTAAACTTGCATGTGAAATATTTTGTAAAAGAATGGACTCTATTTGTAAAGGAGAGTTTGCTCCATTATAAACTAAGCTCTATACACGAAACTTCAAGTTCATTGGATTGTGCATGATTCTCAAACAATCCGGGGTGAGGAGTAACAGCAAGATTTGGAGCCAAACCACTATAAATTGGCTGGACCATTTCTCTATCCTTGCTCATTTACTCGTGTGCATGTCATGTACTTGGTCCATGTGCCTAACTCATATTTGTGCACAAATATTTCATATTGAGGTACATATTCTATATATTTGGAGACAAGCGAAACATGCCCGCCTCTAGAAAGTCCACAAATGCAGGCCATTCTTGAATTCTCTTAAGAGTCTTTTATCTCTAGCATGAGCACCCATTGCCTCTTGGCCGCCGGGTGGGGGTGGGTTTGCGGGGTGAGGAAATACGATTGCTATTATCGTCCTGTTCATGCCTATCCCTAATGGTGGAGTTGAGATCACTGATCTCAATCCTGCTGGATCACATTACCATCCTTGTATCCAAGGAAGACAATCTACATTGACTAGTGATGATAGGTTGAAGGGAAGATTACACAAATAATCATTGGGCGGGGTCGCGGGGTGAGGAAACACGATTGCTATTATCGCCCTGTCCATGCCTATCCCTAATGGTGGAGTTGAGATCACTGATCTCAATCCTGCTGGATCCCATCACCATCCTTGTATCCAAGGAAGACAATCTACATTGACTAGTGATGATAGGTTGAAGGGATGATTACACAAACAATCATCGGACTTTGGCCAAATGTGTAATATGATCCCCAAACTTTTAATTTGCCCAATGCAGTCCATGAACTTTTGGCAAATATGCAATCAAGTCTCTAAACTATATATAAATATCCAATATTATCTTTCTATTAATTTAAGTTCATTAACAACATTGAATATTGTCATGTAGTTTAAGGATTGAATAAGTACAAAAAAGTTCAAGACCCACGTTAAACAAATAAATAGTTTAAGAATCATGTTGCATATTTTGCAAAAGTTCAAAAACTGTGTTGACCATATAAAAATTCAGAGACTTTATTTCATATTTGACCAAAATTTAGAGACTATTTATGTCATTTTCCTTATGTTAAATCATGCCTGCCTAGGTGCTATTGTGGTGGGCTATGCCGAGAACGGACCGTAACAATTGGTTCAGCTCGGCCGCTTTTTGTAGTAGCTCGCCGAATAAGACGGCAAAATCAGTCTAGGTCGGCCCATGGGCTAGAAGCCTAGCACGTCAGGATGCAAGTGACAGCAATCGTTGCATTTCCCTTTTCCAAGACTAATGGAAATTTTGCCTTGTTTGTGACAAGGGTAGAATTAAACTAGGTCAAATAAATTTTCAAAACTTTCCTCCACTAATTGTTACATAAATAAATTAATATTTCACCCAATTTCCCATGCCCCTTCCATATTCTCTCTCCTCTCCTCCTTCCATGATCCACGAACTAGCATTTTTCACAAAAGCCTGACCACTAAGCCATCATCACTTGATATCTAATGGTAGCGAAATCTATATTCCCTTAATAATTTATATGCATGTACAAAATAAGAATACAAAAACACTTAATTCTCATGTGGATCGTATTACTCTATAAAAATATTAACTATACATTGTGTTGGATTCATACGTGTCATATAGATTATCTCATTATAAGCAGAAATTGCAATGTAACAATCCTCCGATGCGTTTGAATAAAGAAGTTTGTATTAATGAATTACCCAATTGGAGTTGGCTTCTTGTGACACAAGAAGCACGGACTTAGTTAAGATACATACACGTCACAACATGACCCAATAGTATTTGCACCATGAGCCGGCCCATGACATGACCTGAGCTGGCATGACACGGTCGAGACATTATTAGGCTAGGCCGCACATGATCTACATGAGCGGCACCAAATTATTGGATCTAATGAAGAACATCATTCCTAGTACTACAAGTTGAGGATTTTCATTTTCTCAAATTCAAAATCTCGCTTTTTCAAGGTGTAAAACTTTTTATATCTTTCTGTTTGCTTTTTGTGTGCGTGCGTGTGGTATACGCATGATAGTTCAATGATTTCATGGTTCTGGGCCTATCCATTTTGTGGGAAAAGGAGATGCTAATCACAATATCGATATTTGTGATCAAGTGAGTCCATCCGGAAAAGTGTGAGAGGCGATTCCAAGGATAGATGGGTCCAAGCGTAAGAAGTTACCATAGAAGCACCCAAAAAGAGATGAAGGACCATGTCCACGGGACCATGTTGACGGGAATTGATTTATTCCACAAGTCAAATTGCCTATTGCGAAGGTTGAAGAGAACCTGTGCCTTCGTTTGGTGAAGTGTCGCTATCAGGCCGAAAGATAAGAGCGCACGTGAGATCAACTACTGTCCGTAGTTGAATTTTATGGATATGAGGGGGCATCCATGTAAAATCCAACGGCCGAGACAAATTTAGGCTCACAGGCAGATAAGTCATGCAAGTATCCTAGGGCTGGTCACTGAGTTGTGCCTGGCCGACACAAGAGGTAAGCATTGGTTTCGGGTCAAGCCTAGACAAACCCAACTCAGCCAATCCTGATACAGTTCTTAGGCCAGTCCCTAGTCTTGGAGCCTCTAGCACCAACACCATGTAAATTGGTCTATGATCTTGGGACTTTAAGATTGATCTAACTTGAACCAACTTTAAGATTGATCTAACTTGAACCAACCTTGTATGTATGTACATTCTTTGTCCAATCCCTAGGCCCCTCCACTTCTTTTTTCTGCTGAATAAAATAAAAACCCTATTGCCTCTCTTCGCTAAATCTCTCACCCATGAACGCAACTTAGTTGGTGGTATCGCTCGCCTCATGAACGCAACTCGCTCACGTCTCTTCCCTTACTCTAGGAACGCAGCTCAGCTGGTGAATTCCCGTTTTGTGCTTGATTTGAGAGCTTCAAGTTCATGTGAGCTCTCATTTTGTGCGAGGTATGTATTTTTCTACTTTCGCTTCTTGGTTTGTGCTTAATTTGAGAGTTCAAGCTCATGTAATTTCCTAGCCCGTGCTAGGTATTTAAATTTCCCCTTTGGCTTCTTGGTATGTGCTTGATTTCTTGGTGATGATAATGCTTCCCAATATACAAGGTAGTCCATTTGATGATAATGCCCATGAGAAACCTTGCTTTTTGTGTTTTATGAACGTCGAATAGTCATCTGATGATATGCTACTTGTGAGCTTTTCCTTGAAACAAATAGCGAATTTCTTTCCTTTAATATTTGCATGTATTAAATCATGTCCTAACTTTGCTCTATTTGTCGTTCATTTGACTAAATAAATGTGGTTTTGGTTATTGCACATGTCTTTAAAACCATTGTTCAGTATTAATTATGTTTATAGTTTGTTTTGTTTTTGGGTATTTAGAAGTTGAAGTGATCTTTTAAGAATGAACAAGATATGAAGTTGAATAATTTATGATTTATGTTATGTATTTTGAAACACTTATTATTTTCTTTTATAGGTAACATTTATATTTGCAATCCATAAATTGAAAATATGACTGAAGAAAAGGATTGGAATGTCGATTATGGGCCCAAGAATTGGCAGGAGCGCCACCATCGATACTTGGTGCAATTTCGTAGTAAGTATATTCTCATATTTAATGAAACAAAATATGCCCTGAGTGGGGGCAAGCCTCCACTCAATTCCTAAAGATTAAGGAATAATAAATAGGACCAACAAATTTGAGAGATTCCATGATGTCGTACTATTATGAACATTAAAAAAAAAAGTTATGCCATTAAATAGCTTATCAATGAAAATTGGAAAAATTATCCAACCAATTCTAAATATATTATACTGATACAAATTTAGTTTTAAACTTTTTGAATATGCCACTTTAGTCCTGATTAATTTTCTTTGAAAATTGCTAACATGACGGTATGGCACATATAGGACCTGTTGGTAACCGGCCAAATAGTGCCAGATTTTATTCTTTTATTCCCGGAAGTAGTTTTAGAACAGAATCGTGTTTGATAAAACTTTTGTTCTCGGGAATAAATTTCTATTGTTTTGTTCCCGGAAGTAGATTTGGAACAGAATTAAGAATAAAAAAAAGTTGATTCTTGTTCCCGAGAACAAATTTAAGAATTAAGTCCATATTTTCTCTTCTTCCCTTTTTCTTCTTCTTCATCTACTGCCACCGTCGCGGTTGCCGTCCGCCACCGTCCGCCGTCTGCCGCCCACCGCCATCGGTCGCCAGCAACCAATCTGGCGAGCTCGCCGGAGGCTTGCCAAGCCAGGGTGAGGTCCAGCGAGCTCGCCGGAGGCAAGCCTAGCCATCGGTGAGGCTGGAGCGAGCCTCGCCCAGCCCCGCCGAGGCCTTCCTCGCCCAGATGCCAGCGAGGCCTACCTCGCCCAGTTGCCAGCGAGGCTCGACCGACGAGGGTAGGCCTCCCCAAGGGTCAGCGACGCTCCAGTGAGGTCGCCGGACTGGCGACCGGCCACTTGAAGAAGAAGAATAAAAGAGAGAAAGGACAAAAAAGAAAAAAAAATTATTAAAAAATTAAAAAAAATGATTTGGAGTAGAAATTTTGAAGACGATCAAAATCGAATTTATTCCAAAATCGAAAATTTTGACGATTCTAAACGGCAAAATCGCTAAATTATTTAAAAAACAAAATAAAAAAGAATCATTTCAAATCAGAAATTGTTCTCAAGAATAGAATCGTTACCAAACGTGCCCATAATGACCATCGATAGTTGAACTTAATAGGAATAATGATAACCACGCAAAATAAAGTTCAAAAGGGAAGGAGCGGGAGGAAATTAAGTGGTCGAGATTTTTGTTGACCTTTTATTCAAATTAAAATTGGTTAGAAATTAATTTTTGAAAATAGTTGAAAACACCAAAAGCTATCTCTCCCTCGGTGATAGTGACAGGTCATGAGAATCTCTTTCCATGTTGTCGGGGCATCCTTGAATAGAATCTTAGTGATCTCTTTTAGCGTTGTCATTGCTTGTGACTCGAATCTAAGTCGTCGTAGGAAAAAAAAAAAGGTGGATGGTCACTAAATCATGATGCATTCGCCCTTGTTATGTACATTTGTGTAAAATAATTTTGTTATGTCTCTCACGTATTTGAATTTTACAATTTGAATTCTATTTTAACTTATAAACAAACTTATAAGAAAAAGTTCAAATCTTGAAATATTTTTCTCCTTCTACATACATGTGTAATCTCTTCATGCTGCGTCAATAAGCTCTTTCCATTAATTAATACTTAAGATATTGTCAAATAAGTCGATTATGCAAAATACTTTACATATCAACTTTTTGCATATACACGACGCGACAAGCGTGTACCTTTTGGTAATGAGATGGAGGCAAGGACAGGACAAAGCTAGATGTATTAGCCGACCCCCTATATTAATACATGTATACTTTGAAAAAAATGTTTTATTTGCATTAAATGCGGAACCTATTTATTCAAAAAATTATTGATTAAAAAATGTGTTTTTCTTATCTTTTATCACCACATTTGCGAAAAACACTCTGAGACCTGGTTATGTGTTGGGGGGGTAAATTTTAGTTGCAAAATGTGATTGAAGGGCTTTGAGCATGTTATTGTTCTAATTCTCATGTCATAATTGTTTCAAGTAGGATCATGATCTTGGAGTGCGTTAGCATTGACTTTTTGCATATACACAACAAGCATGTACCTTTTGCCAATGAGATGGAGGCAAGGAGACTTTCTCAGGATAAAGGTAGATGTATTAGTCGACCCCCTACATTAATACACGTATACTTTGAAAAAAAATGTTTTATTTGCATTGAATGTGGAACCTATTCATAAAATTATTGATTAAAAAATATGTATCTTTCATATCTTTTATCGCAACATTTGTGAAAGAAACACTCGAGACTTGGTTATGTATTCAGGGTAAATTTTGGTTGCAAAATGTGATTGAAGGGCTTTGAGCATGTTATTGTTCAAGTTTTCATGTAATAATTGTTTTAGATAGGATCATGATCTTGGAGTGTGTCAGCATTGACTTTTTGCATATACGTAACAAGCGTGTACCTTTTGCTAATGAGATGGAGGCAAGGACAACTAATACTTTCTCGGGATAAAGCTAGATGTATTAGTCGACTCCCTATATTAATACATGTATACATTGAAAAAAGTTGTTAATTCATAAAATTATTGATTAAAAAATATGTGTTTTTCATATCTTTTATCACGACATTTGCGAAAGAAACACTCGAGACTTAGTTATGTGTTCAGGGGTAAATTTTGATTGCAAAATGTGATTGAAGGGCCTTGAGCATGTTATTGTTCGAGTTCTCATTTCATAATTGTTTTAAATAGGATCATGATCTTGGAGTGCCTTAGCATTGACTTTTACATTTTGCCTTTCACTTTTATTTATTAAGAATTTGCAACTAAAGCACTTTGAATTGAATTTAACCTAACAAATCTAAAACTTTCATGACATATAAAAGAAGGTGTTGGAAAAGCCTCATATGACACTTTGAAGTTGACAAAACCATATATTTCTCATTAATATTCGAAAAATGCATATGTTATTTGATTTCAAGTAATGTTGGTATAAATGATACTCCATCACCATCGATGGACTTCCGAGTACAAAATGAGAAGACTAACTGAAGCTCAATGCACTATCATAAAGGGTGAACAAGTTGAGGAGAAAGGGAAGTCCGTGAAGAATTGGAGGTACCTTGATGAGATGAACATCTTAATAGTGTAAATCACTAACGCACCAAGGATAACAAAATGGATGGCAGCTTGTAGTCAACTACAGGGAGGGGGGCGAAGCTTGGATAGACTTGCGAGAAGATGATAGAGGTAACTCACTATAACATACGTGAGAAGAAATTCTTCACATGATTTATGTAATCTGAGTAAGAAGATCTATATATTTCTTTGAACTAATATCGCAGGTGAAAAAAAGATTTATAACTAGCCTATTGAAATACTAGAAGACAAATATGAAGTAGAATCGAAATGGTTACTGTTGACACCTAAATTTTTGGGATTATTTTTCGCTAAATAAAAAATAATAAAAAAATCATAATCACATGGCATATAGTTTAGGAAGATTTTATTTTGTTAAGATTTTTTCATATATTTAGGTAATATACATTGGGAGATGCACTTCTGCACAAAAGGGAATTTTCTGGATGGAATATGCAAAAAATATTGCGCAGAGTGAAATGATATATTCAATGGAATTTTACACGAGCAAAATTGGCAATGAAATATACCCCGAAGATACATTTTTTTGGTGTATAAAAGAGTCGCGTACGGTGGGGAAAAAGGGGGGGGTTCTTTTTCCGTCGGTAAAAAAGCACAAAAAAGGCAAAAAGTGAAAAAAAGTGAGGTAAGAGAAAAAAAAAAAAAAAAAAAGGAAAAGCCCCCCCCCCTTTTCGCGCGACTGTTCGTCTTCCCCGCAGGGGAGGCCTTCGCCGGCCCTGGTCTCGCCGTCGAAACCCGCCGTCGCCGTCGCCGATCTCCGTCCGCGAGCGCTCGAGTCGCCGGTCTCTACCCGCGAGCTTCGACGACACCGCCAACGCCTTGACGCCTACCGCCGTCTCCGTGAGGCCGTGACCCGGGCCGCCGGTCCGGATCCAAGCCCCGCCGGCGCCGACGCCGCCGCCCACCGTCGCCGTCTCGCGGCGCGCCGCCGTCGGCCGCTCTGCGGGCGACCCTCGAGTCGTCCCCGCTCCACCGCAGCCGCGTTAGCCGTCCCGACGCCGTTGCATCGCCACCGCGGCCGAGTCAAGATCTAGCCGCCGGAGTCCCGTCGCCGCAACTTCCGGATCCGGCGACGATCGGACGTTTCTGCTGCCCCGCCGTCGCCGATTTGCCGCATCAACCCCGACCCGCTTCACCGGAGTTGCTCTCCGACGCCGTCGTTCTAGATCCGCTCACCTCTGCCCAGATCTGCCTCGCCGGAACGCGACGTCGCCCGTCGATCCCATTGCGCCGCCCTGACTCCGCCTCTGCCCGCGCTCGAGGTCTCCCTGTCCGCGACCCCGTGCTTCACCCGCGTCGCTTAGCCTCCGCCGGTCCCTGCCGCCCGGAGTCCCGACGCCACCAGATCCGGCATCCCGCAGGAACCCCCTCACCGGAACCCTAACCGGCGTGATTCCCCTCTCGCCGGAACCCTAGCCGGCGAGCCCCCTCTCACCGGCCGGTCTCCAATTTTTTTTTTTTTTTTTTGAAAAAAAAGAAAAGAAAACAAAAAAGAGGAAAAGAAAAATTAGGTAAATTCTTAATTTTCCTTTCTGCTATTTATTTATCATTTATTGTTTTTTTATTATTGTTGATGTTGCTTATTATTTGCTATATTTAGTGTAATTATTCCTTTGATGTGAAATTGAAATTCCATGATATGGAATTGCCTTGAAATTAGTGATTGTCGATCCGATTTTCGCGCCAAAATCCGACTCGCAATTACTTAAAAAATTGCCAATCCGATCTCCCGCCCGAGATCCGATTTGTGATTTATGTGAAATTGGCCAACCCGATCTCATGCACGAGATATGGTTCGTCAATTTGGGTATCAATATTGCTTGATTTGCCGTGGTGTTACCTAGGTTAGTTTTCTTTAAAAAATAATAGAAAATGTAGTTTTAGGGTTTGCATGCTCACAATAGGGATTTTATTTCGAATTCTCAAAAAATAAAAAAAATCAAATCAATTAATTTAGGTTGCTAGTTCATTTTTTTTAATTTGGATTGTGTGTTTAAGTATTTGGCAATTATTAATTTCGAAATTTAAAAAAAAGGGAAAGAAAACAAAAACACAAAAAAATCATCATGCATATATCATGTAGAGTTAGGGTATATTTTACACGTCATTGCATATAAGGATAAAAATTGCACTTAGTTTAATTTAAATATTTTTTTTATCATAAGTTTAGGTGTTTTTTTAGTATATTGCATTTTAGGGTTATTTTGATTAAGATAATATTTTAGTTTAAATTAGGATGTGGCTCAACCTAATTCCTAATATAAATTAAATAGGATCTTAACCTAATTAGGCAATTTTCACATTTCACCTAATTTCGAATTTCATGAAAAATACAAAAAATGTTAGAATAAATTAGCTTTATTCTCTAGGATAGATTGCATTCTTTTAGGAAAAAAAAGAAAAATGTCATATGCACGTCATTAGGATTAGATTCATTGAAATGCATGTCATATAATGGTTGTTGCTAGATCCATTCAATTAGAAATCACATGTCATTAGAATTAGGTCATTTAGTTAATATTGCATCGCATATTGCATAATTTTCATTAAATAAATGAAAACAAAAGGGGAAATTGCATGTTAATTAGAAATCATATCTAGGGTTGTTGATGTGAATTCTAATTTAACATTGCAGATGCTTTCGTTGCTTTGAGGTAAGTTTTGCAATTTATTCATTGTTTTCTTGGGTGTTAAATTGATGGATTGCGCACCCGCATGATCACCTCATCTGTTAGGAAAATAGATTTAAAATCAATTCAAGCTGCCTGCAAAAATATTTTTTTTATAAAAAGAGAAAGGTACCGAAAGGGCGTTAGAGAAATCTAGCGTAATCAAGTCCCCGAACTCACAATCTCTGGTTCGTAGGAGTAAAGTAAATCTCCCATTACTTTACTTGGGTTTCTAATCGACCCACCAAAAATAGATTAGTGGCGACTCCTAATTGAAAATCATTTGCATGTTGAGAAATTTAAACTTAAGTCGCGAATTGGTATGGGCTTGGGATAGCTCGAGTTAAGTCTAGGCTTAGCAATCCATTAGCCAAACCCTAGGTGGTTCACCCCCCCCGAAAATTTGGTCGCGACGTTACTATAAATTTGGAAGAGTGGAATATTGCCAGGAATAGTCGATCTATTTTGGGGAAACATCACATCACTAGGAAGATATGAATATATGGGCAATAGGATATCCGGTAATTGTGTCCATCATCACCGACGGAAAATTAATTTTATTGAAGATTGTCCAACGGCTAGTTTGAGGATCAAAGACCATGGCTGCGTTTGGTGCTGGCTTTGGAAAGGGATTTTGGGCATCTAAAGATCTTTGGGCCAATATTTGGGGATTCGGTAAAATTTTTGAAACCCACGTTGAGGCAAAGTTCGTCTTTGAAGTTGAAAGCCCAAGGCAGCTGCTGAAAGCCCAAGGTAGGTCCTAGGCTACTTTGGGTTTCAGCCTTCTTAGAAGGCAAAGAGAGAAAATTTTTCTTCCAACTTTATCCTCACTGATTTTTTATTTTGCCTTTGTTTGCGACTATTCATCTTCTTCTCCTCGGGGTTGGCCGTCGTGTTTGCTGTGATTGTGAGGGTCTGGCCATGGGCTAAAGAGAGGCCAGCGACCTAGGTGATCGTCGTCAGGGGGTCACACAACCTAGGTGAGTGCCGTCTAGGTTGCGTGATCCTCACGAGGTCGATTGAGGTCGCCCGATCCAGACGGTAGACAGGCTTTGGCGGTCAACCGACACTAGCAAGGGGCTGCCTGGTGTCGGGCAACCCAGTTGGCCCTCGTCGAGATCAAGTGACCTTCGTGAGGGTTGCGCCGGCAAGGGTTTGGGTTTGTGTGACCCATTTGGCCCTCATAGGGGTCGGGCAAGAAGGGGTTGAGCGAGCACCACCCAACTAGCTCTTTGTGGCATCCTAGAATTTCGTAAAAAATCCCTGAATATGCCATGGACCATGGATAGGCGATGGAAGTACCGATATTATAATTTGTAGCCTTCTAATCCATGATTTGCGATGAGATGTATGGCCAAGTCTTTAATGGATGAATTTTGGAAAGGAAGTTTTATCTTTGGCCATATGTATGATGAATGGGAACTTATGGATTTATAATTTCAAATATATAGTTATCTTAAATTGCAATTTAGTGCTTTAATTAAATAGAGATTTAATTACTTTTAAAAAAAAATGGGTTAAAATTGGATCTAACTAAACTTGGGTCTTAGGCCCAAGAGGGATGGGCCTAAGATGGGCCAAGTTGGCTGGCCCATGAAGCCCATGAAGGGCTGCCGTCGACCACAAGGAGGGGAGAAGCCGGCCCATCTCCAAGCCCATCATGTGCATGGGGTTTGCCAAGTGGCAAAAGGGGAGTTACACCCATTGGCCACCTTGGGCAGCTCCTAATCATTACAAATGATTGAATAAAAGGAAATAGAGAGAGAGGGAGTGACCGGTTTTGAGAGAGGGAGAGAGAGAAAGCTGTCGAGAGAGTGAGGAACCGAGAGAGGAGGAAGAGGCCGCGCGAGGAAGAAGCCGCTCGTCCGTCGCTCGTCGTTGCCGTGTCCAGTCGCCGTGTGCTCGCTGCTTGCTCGGTCTAGAGGCAAGTTGGGATCCTTTGACCTGCTCGTGCATGTTGTGTCTAGAATGTGCTATTGAAGGGTGATGAATTTCGGATGTCTAGGGTGAAAAACCGAAGTTTTAAGAGTTTTGTTTTGAAAGTTGTAATCTGTTCTCGAGTAAACAGCTTAACCCAGAATGTTGTGATGGCTTGCATTCGATGTTTGAGTCGGATTTTGGCTTTGACTTATTTATGAAAGTTGTAGATAACGTCTTAAAGTATAACATACTAAAATTTGAGACAAAATGGTTGAGTTTTGAGGGGTTAAACCCTCCCTCTACGAAAATGTTAGATCTGAAGCTGTTTTGTTGACCTCTTGGTGATTTTGTGTGTTGCATGTAACTTTTTACTGAGAATTTCACTTCGACTTCTTCACGAAAGTTTTAGAGAACATCTTGAAGAATAACATACTAGAATTTGAGATAAAACGAACAAGTATAGCCTAGTGAAACGAATTTTCTTTTGAAGACGTTAGATCTGGAAATGTTGTACTGAGCTCCAGTGACTTCGTGGACTATAAAGTGACTTTCCTTTGAAAATCTCACCTTGATCCCTTAATGAAAGTTGTAGTAAACCTCATGAGGCAAAACATATCTAAAATTTAGAGGAAAATATGGAGGATAAGTAGGTGAAATCGTGATTTTTGGAGACGGCTAAACCTGAAATGTTCGGTGTTAGAAACAGCGGCTTCAACCGTCCATAATTAATTATCTAGGACGAATCTGACTTCAATGTCTGCATGAAAAATCTACTTCAGGGTCTTGAATACCACATATTTAAATTTCATAATTTTTGAAGGTCATTAGAGTATTTAATCGAAAATTATTTTAAAACCGTGTAACCTGGTATATTCGGATTTGGTCAGCTTCAATGTGTGGATCATATCATTTTATATGAAGCTCTTTCGGCAAAGTGTCCTTCATGAAGTATTTACCTTATGGTCTTGGATATCACATAGTCAAATTTCATAAGTTTTTAATGTCATTTGGGTATCTAATCGAAAATGTTTCTAAAACTGTGTGATCTGATGTGTTCGGACTTGGTAATGTTGCAATGCGTGGTCTATACCGTTTTGTATGAGATTCTTTTGGAAAAGTGTTCTGCATGAAATATCTTTGTTTATGTCTTGTCTACCACATATTCAAATTTCGTGATTTGTGAAGTTCATTCGACTATTTAACCAAAAATGTTTCAAAAACTGTGCAAGTGGAATGGACAGAATTAGTAGTGCTGCGATGCGTGATCTGTATTGAACTATATGGGGATCTCTTGGTGTAGTGTTCTTCATGAAATATCTGCCTTTATGTCTTTACTATCACATGCTCGAATTTCATAATTTTTGAAGGTCATTTGGGTATTTAATTAAAAATGTTTTCTAAAACTGTGCAAGTTGGATTGTGCGAATTTCAAAGGCTGTAGCGCATGACTATTCTGTTTTGTATGAGCCCCATGAATTGTATTGATTTAAGTGATCAAATTCTGCTGCACATGTGATGATATTTGGCATGGCATATAGAATCAAATGTTGAATTAGGCTTTGTTGCTATTACCTCATGTGCCATGTTACTTGTAAGACATGACTTGGTGAATATAAATCATGATGAATGAGGAGACTGTTGGAGGTGGGTCGATAATGCCCTGGGAGTGTCAGGATGCCCGGGATGGGGGGTGTCGGATGCCCGGTTGTATTGTGATACATGCCCGGATGTCCTCGGGAGTTTCGAGATGCCCGGAATGGTTGGGTGCCAGAAGCCTCGGAGGTTTGTGCCCGGGAATGCCTCGTGATGCCGGTTGGGATGCGAGATGCCCGGAATGTGGGGGTGCTGGATGCCCAGTGGTGTGTGCCGGAGGTTTCTCGCGATGCCAGGTTGGGGTGCGAGTGATAAAAATGTGGGATGCAATTACTGATCCCAGGGAAAGAAAGATGTGGTGATCAAATTGAAAGATAAAAAGTGGAAATTGAATCATGCATGGTATGGTGACATGTACGCATGGCTGTATGACATGATGATACATGTATGATATGATGATGATGAGTGCGTGGTTGTGTGTACACCTATGGCATGGTATATGTATGACATGACGGTGATGAGTACATAAAGATGTATGTACATATGATATGATGACATATGCATGGCCGTAAGGTAAGTTATGCTTGGATGCATGAATGACATATACTATGCTATGATTGTTGTGATTGTATTGTGTGATGTATTGAGTGGTTTATTGGATCTTTTACCTACTGAGTGGCTGTACTCACCCCTTCGGGGACCAACATTTCAGATTAGATGCCGCTCTCTCCGGTCACGCGTGGTACTTTTTATGGCCTTCCATCTGACGTGGAGGTCGAATGTTCGAAGATGGACTGCGTTACCATCCCCGGTCTGACGTTTGTGCGGGTTCGTGTGCTGGTGATGTATGATGTGGGCCTGGCTGGGGGCCCGGTCGTCCAGGAGTTCTTGTCGGTCCACGTCCGCCGTGACGGAGTGATGCGGGGGATGTTGCCGCCGCCACCGCCCGATGCACCGGGGTGGATGTGATGGCCCGCGTGAGGAGTGGAGAACCGACACTTTTTGGACATAGCCGACACTTGTAGATGGAGGATTATACATGATCGACATAGAGGGTCGAGTTGTCTCTTTTTGAGTTGTGGCCAAGTCTAGCCAAGAGTCTTGGTTTTCCTTTTGGTTGTACCGACCCGAGAAAATCCATCATGAATATACGTAAATAAAAGTGGCTCGGCTTTATATTCATATGACGCTTAGTGGTGTGCATTGTATCATGATTGTTGGAGGGAGAGATGGTGATATTCAATGATGCTTCCGCTAATAAGTTGCGCTGGGACCGTTTTCAAAAAAAAAAAAAAAAAAAAAAAAAAAAAAAAAGAGAAGCCTTTGAACTGCGTTGCTTCTACTAAGAGATGTAACCAGCGTTCATTAGGTACGCAGATAGGCACCTGTGGCGACCCTAGGCGTTTCGGGGTGCCACACTCTTGCTAGGGTCTAGCTGGCCCTGACCCATGTGACCTAGTTAGCCTTCGTTGGAGTTAAGCGACCTCTGTGAGGGTCGCACCGGCCAGGGTTGCCGAGGTTTGCGCGATCTAGGTGGCCCTCGTCGAGATCGAGCGATTTCCGTGAGAGGTTGCGTGGGTCTCACGACCCTCGTCGGGGGTCGCCTGACCCCAATCGACCTTCGCTAGTGGTCCCTGGGAGCAGACAACGATCACTAGCGATCCACTGGTGACAGATCTAGATATCGGCGGCCACCTGATCTGTTAGGGCCAACTTTTTTCTTTTCTTTTTTTAATTGAAGTGCTTTTTATGAATATAATTTTCCCAAACACAATTTTATTTAAAGGAATTTCACAGTGGACTTTTAGATTACAATTTAACAAACACAATTTGTATTTTGGAAAACTCCTTTAATTTAAAGTCCTTTTGTATTTTCTCAAAGACTTTCCCCAAAAGTCCAACCAAATGCACTTTAAAAAAAGACTCAACGTATATTGAAGGACATGGAATGACGAGTGTTGAAATGCACGTGTGAGTTATGTTAGAGAAATCTCGCATAGAAAAATTGGGGTTACGTAGAACGGTCAATATATCCTAGTTTATCATAACTATTGGTTTAAGCTTTTAAGTATAAATGAATCTAATTAAATATGTTGACAGGCTCAGACTTGGGGCTCCCTCTTTTCTCCTTGGAAGAAGGTATCGAGTTTCTGTTGTGTACTTCCAACAATTGATATTAAAGTCGATGGTTGATTGGTGGGCCCTTAATTTGTTCCGATATTTGGTAAATATCTTAAAGAAGAAATCTCATGATCGATGCTTGTTTTGGGTGGAAATTGCCATCACTATTGGTTTGACGAGAAGAGATCGTGAATAGTTGGTCTAGCCTAACAATGCAAGATAAAGACCATGGATAGTTAGTCCAACAACACAAGATAGAGATTATGGGTGACACAATCCTAAGTTAACAATTGATGATGGTTGTTATGCATTGTTTTGGATGCATTCCAATTAGGGGTATGCATGGTCCGGGCGGGCAATTCCCGATCTAGAATTGGGAACCGCTCGCTAAGGACCCATTCCAAAAAATTGGAACCGGGATCCACCTGTTAGTTGCATGGATCCACCCGAGAACCGATCTCACCAATAATAATATCATTTTCTAAATCCCGCTGTGAGTACTCTTCCCCGCGAACTCTAGCCCGAGGGGGTTCCTAGGTTTCTCGAAAGCTCCGATCTTGCCGCGAAATAACTTTGGTTTTTGACCGAAATTGCTGGTTCTTCGCCTGACCTACTCTTCTTCTCCTCCTCCTGCTTCTTCGCGTGCTTGCTTTTTGCCCACTAACTGCTCGGCGTTTTGTCAAGGTGTGCGCTTTGGACTTTTCAGCTTCAAGATTAGGACCTCTCAATCTGGTTTGACTGGCATGATATTAGATTACCCACTTTAATTAATTTTTTAAAATATTTTGATTTGGGTTTGTTGATTAGTAATTTCAAATTTTTTTAATATTAAAAATTAATATATTTGAAAGTGCTAGTACGAACACCTAGAGGGGGGTGAATATGTGTTTAAATGAAACCTTGGCAAATATATGCGGAATAAAATAAGTTGTGAGCAAAGTTTGAAGAACAGCAGACTTTGAGCGAGATCAGACTTTAACACAATAAAGAGTTTAGAGAAGAGAATAAAAACACAAGATTTATAGTAGTTCGGCTTAATCCAAGCCTACGTCCACTCTCCCACGCTAATGACCTTCTTGGGCTGGATTCCACTATGCAATCAACAAGAGATTACAACTTTGAGTGCAAATACTTAGTAGTAGATCACAATATCTCACTAAGTCACTATTTTGGTATTTCTCTCAAGATCACAAACGTTTAAGCTCTCAAGAGACAAGTGTACAATATCTCACTAAGTCACTCTTTTGGTATTTCTTTCAAGATCACAAACGTTTAAGCTCTCAAGAGACAAGTGTATGATCGAAGGTCGCTCAGACTTTGGAATTATAAATTCTACGCTCTGTCTCTTACTTGCTCATCGGTCCTTGATCTCCTTAAATACTCCTCCACTTCCAAACTAGCCATTGGACATCATCTCGAGGATCGTCTTCCAATCTACCCATTGGACAGATCTGTATCTAGAAGATTTGGTAGCCGTTGAGTGACAAAAGTAGAATCCCAAATTGATTCTGATCGCCCATACAAACAGAATCTTGGTTTCCATAAGTAAAGCTTCTTCGTATAGAATGTTCTTGTCTTCGAGATTTAATTGTCAATTAATTAGATTGAATCAATCAAATCAATCTTGATGTAGAATCCAAACCAGATCACTAGCCGTTATATCTTCGGGGCTTGAGTTATGTTCTGTCGAATCTGGATGTAAAGTCTGAGAATAATATACTTTACAATCTGAGTCTGAGTGCGATAGACTTTGCAATCTGAGTTTGAACATATTCTGCTTCTGAACAGATTTAGCTTTAAGGTTTGTACACAGGTTCGAACTTCAAAGATGGAGTCTGTCTTCTGGTTTTTCCAAGTATAGACTTTGACAATATCCTTTACATGTTCTATCATCTGCATAGTCTATTACTCAACCATCAAACATGTTAGTAGTCTTTGATTTATTTTGTCATCTTCAAAACATCATAAGGGATTTCCCTAACAATATTATCATAATATAATCGGTCCGGTCTGGGTGGGCGGGTGGACGGATTCGCCCATGGAATCGGGAACCAGACCAGTACCCACCGGTTCCCACAAATTGAAATTGGGAACCAGACCGGTTCCCTCAGGAACCACCGGTTTCGAGCGGTTCCGATCTGATTCCGGGCGGGTCCTAGTTCTTTTGCACACCCCTAATTCCAATAACTTGGAGGTATAAGTTGAGATAATGCAAAAAAAAAAAAAAAAAAAGCACCTCGATTAAACGGAAGCAAACCTAAAAATAAGCTCACACATGAGGAGGAGATTATTAAAATATGTGTGTGAGTTGTGTTAAAGAAATCTCATATTAGAGAATTGATATGATGTGAAGTGGTTAATATATATTCTAGTCGGCCCATAATTCATTGACTTAATCTTTTGAATGAAAGTGAGCTAAACTGGATATGTTAACGAGTTTAGACTTGGTCTTACTCTTGGCAATTACTCCGAAAAAAGTTATTGGATTTATGTTGCTCGCCCCTAACAATGAGAAAGTTACAAACTTTGAAGCTTTGATATAGTCAATTTACTCTATGTTACAAGCGTAATTCTATTCACTTGTGCCTTACTTTGTCAAGAATTGTTCTTACTCATTATAAATCTTGTTTCGAGAAGTGTACAAGTGTGTGAGCAGTAAGTTATTGATAATGTGGTCTATCAACTTTAGGTAGAAGTGGTATGTCCTAAGTTGTAACCATTCAATGGATTACTAATGGATTCTAACTAGTTGGTAACTGTTAGTTTGGAAAAGTGGACGTAAGCTTGTTCACGGGCCAAACCATTATAAGCTATGTGCGCATCATCTTCTCTCTTTATACATATTTTGTCTTATATTTGATAGAAGCATCTTGCACTTGATATTCCTACATATATTAAACTAGTTCGGTTTACATCAAACTTAACTTGTCTTATTCTGTAAAAATTGTTAAGTTTTTATAAATCAATATATTCAACTCATCTAGGTTGGATTGTTAGTTACAACAGTGGACATGTAAATACACAAGAGGTTTCACTTCATTTTCTTTAAAATTTAGATGATATTTTAATTTGAGAGGAAAACTGCTATTTTTTTTTAGTATTCGTAAACAAAGGTGTCAATTAGTTATTTAATACAAGACCTCCACCGCCGTGATGGTTGGTAAAGTAATCAGGGACTCGGCTTGCAGGCCAAGGTTCCAGTTTCTTTTCCTCGGTCTTCTTTGATGTCAAGAAATCTTGACTAATCTGCGAAGGAGGGGCTCAGGCTTTAGGTACATCACCTTAATGGACTTCCAACATGCATCGCGGTGGAGCCACGGGGGACAGCCTCACGCCAGTGGACAGTGATGTACGGGCTAAATTAGCGGCCTTCAATGGGACATGTTCCTGCTATTGACCCGCAATTTGTCAATAGGAGACAGATACCCTTTTCACTATAAGAAAAATAATATTTGGAAAACTGTCTCGTTAAGTAGAATATTCTGGAAAACATTAAAAATTATTGCAAAAAACAACATATAAAGTTAAGAAAAGAGTGTATATGATAGAGATTAGGATAGAGAAATAAAATGGTAAAATTCGCGAGTCATCTTATCTCAAAGCCGTAGGTAAGACTCTTCCCGAAAGTTTACAAGCGGGATGAAATGGAATGCCGTAGATTGAACCGACGGGTCAATAATTTAATCCTACACTAACCCTTGGCCACGTATAAAGATAGTGATTGAATGGGACAACTTTCTGCCAGTCAGCTCTACGAGTCAAACCTAAGGGTCTCGTCTCGGTGATCTATATGACAAAGTCTACGGGAGACAACTTCTCGATGATGAAAAGACTAGATGGAATGATGTTGTAACTGCAACATAACTTTCTAAAGACGACTTTATGTTTAAGTTTGACTCATTCACAAATAACGCCATTACTCCCAATGACGTTTCATTTTGACAAAGTGGCAACCCCTTCAGGTCGTCCTACACTCGCAGACAGAAGTAAAAGAAAGGAGAAAAATATAGTGATGATTTGATTTTTTGTCACCATAGTAAAGAGGGGAGAAATCTTAATATTATTCTTTTTTTTTTTTTTATGACCCGAGCCTAAGTCTCTCAGACAAATGCAATGGCGTGAAACCCGGGACGCTATGGAGACCCACCATCCCGACATCCCACTTAAGACCCCGTGCGGCCAGCGGGATTCGACCCCCTCCGTTGTCGTTAACTTCATTGGAGAGCCTTATCCAACTGGGTCACCGCAGGCGGTGGTTTAATATCATTCTTCGTCTTTACAAACATAAAAATAAAAATAAAAATGGGAATAACATTGTACACTTTACTAAATGTGAGTGGTGAGGAGGAGGAGATTTATAAAACGTGTCATGTTGTTGTATACATGTCGGTAACTGTATTAATTTGTATCGCCATTAGAATTTTACAAATTTTGTTCGATTAACCAAAACACATCAAAAATAAGTAAAGTTGTGTTGATTTTAATTACTTGTGTTTGTGTCGTGTCTTATTTGAATGTCTCTAAATGAAAATATTGATTCAGAAGACGATTGTTGTTAAATAAGAATATATCATGTTTTTGCAAGAGTTGCACAACAGATAAGAGCCGTACGACAAGTCCCAGTTTTTAAACCGAGCTTTGGTCTGTTTTCTTCGCTTTCTCCCTCCAATCAAATCAAGATTTTCTCCCTAATCAAATTGAGGATACAAGTAGTATGGTTATGAAGGAGGCCCAGTCCACATGAATAAAAGTAAATCGCAACCGCTAATTATGTGAATTTTACATGGCTCCCATCAAAGATCGATGGCGATTGTACATTATTGATGAACCTAGGTCCATATAAATATTTTCGCTCACGACGGCGCCGCTAGCATGTCTCTGTTAAAATTGCTGACTTCTATGTGAGACGCGGGATACATCCCAATGGAGAAGTCTTTTATATATAGTGGTTTATATATATAAGTACATATACGTATGCCGAGAGCCTATATTCATTTCATTTCATGCAATTGCATATGCATCAGCGATGACGATTTCCCGCCCACCCCCAATCTTGCTCTTCAAGCAAGTCTGAGCTTTTCCTTTCCTTATTTTTCAAAGAATATTTCTCTAATATTTTTTTCCCATAAAAAAAGAGACACCCACGTTATCGCCCAAAAAATTATTAAACCGAAAATAAAATAAATGAAAATTTTGACTGCGATTCAGCTGTCGTTGAACGGCACAGTAGCAAATTGTTGATCGGGGACTCGAAACGATCGCATCTTCTAGGTGACCTTCCTCGTTTTAAAATAGCGTTGACCGGTGATTTTAAAAAATGTCTCGAATTAGTGGATCAAAAAATAAAAAATAAAACACTAACAATCAATTATTGACAAAGTAATTCAACTCATTCATTTGATGTATAAATAGTCATACATATAATGCGGACTTGGTTTTTCAGTAGTTTTAAGCTTTCGAGTGAAACGATTAGTCTAACATAATATCAAAGTATAAATATGGGGTTGGAACATGGGTACTCGTTTTTATCTCTCCTGTTTTTCTAGTATAGTTTTGCTTGCTTTTCTATTCTCCATTTTCGTGTTAACATGATCATGTCTGCATTTGTATTGTCTAAACAAAATGACCAAAATGTGAAGGACATATGACTCTAATGTTGCTCCATCTGCTTTAGCTTTCGTATGATATACAAAGACTTAAATGTGAAGAAGATAATGTTGAATGCACATGTGAATTGTGTGAAAGAAAGAAGTCTCACGTCGAATGCCTATAGCAAAAAGAAAAAATATATGATACTGGCGGACCTATAAATCAATAGTTTCAAGTTTTGAGTAAAGGTGCGTCTAACTAAATTATCAATGAGATTACGTTATAGGTCCCCTCCTAAACCTCTACCTCATAAAGGTATGGAAAATCTATGGTACTTCCTTCAATAGTCCCAACCACTACCATTTTCCAACAAGGTCTCTTTAATGTTGTGTGACCCTAGGCAAGTCATCGCTTGGGATAAATCAACCTAGACGAAATAACTCTTACTAGCGTCATGCGACCTGGCCAAGACCTTTGTCGGTCGAGGTCATGAGATCCAGTTGAGACAAAGAGGCAAACGAGTGGTGGACTGGTAGTGGTGGATCTCACTTGGGTGGTGATGGCAGATCTCGCCGTTGGTCTACTAGCTTTCACTTGGGACTATGTGACCTTAGCGTCACCCTATGGAGGTGGTGCAATCCCAATCGATTCACTCATCGAGATTGAGTGTCCCCGAGTGAAATCTTATTTGGTCACTAACTACCCTAGGCTAGCCACAACTTATCCAGGATCACCTAACTCCAGAGTCGCGCAACCTTAGCGTGGATGACCCTAGAGCACGTGGGCCTCATACTTGTCATTTTTTGTTTTCTTTTTCTTTTTATATTTCTCTCAATTTAAAAAGCTGATTTTCAGTGAGTATTTCCCATATCCTCAAACCCTATTTTGCTTTCAATAAAACTCGAAAAGAAAAGCATTCACAAAACTTGCTGTAAGCACAGAATTATAGAACTAGTCTTTAACACTGCTTTCTCTGTGGTCTTACAAAGATGCGTGCACGCAAAAGGTCTCTCTCTTTTTGGACAGAGTACACCCGTAAGCTGAAAAAGCCAAAATTGATCAAACAGATTTTTCCAAAAAAGAGGAAACCCATTTCGCCAAGAGGTTAGGTAGGGACAAAATCGCAAATAAATGATCTTCCCGAAAGAGGCAAGACTGAAAAGTGAAAATGCTTTTGGTAATTAGCCCGAAATGGAAATGGATTTGCTGATTATAGTGATAATGCATATTCATTTCCGAGATTATCAATTAAATGTGATTTTATACTTGAATTACTCGCATAGATTTAGGTTTGCTACCTGCCTGATTAAGAATTTGATGGAGTACTTGGAGTGTCCAAATTTGATCTCTAGACGTTTGTCCTCGACATGAAAAATAAAACGTGTTTGTCGATATTAAGTCATTCTTTAGACACTTAAAATAGTAGAAATACGGAACTTCAACAAAAAAAAGTGTAATTCCATAGTATAATTATTATGCATCCAAGTGAATATCTTAAAATGCCGTTTGTTTAATGAAAAATGAATGATTTGAAAGATATTTTTCCTAAAAATAATCGCTTGTATGCTTAAAATAATTAGTTAATGGAAAAATTTTCAGTATTGACGACAATTTATGTTTGAATATTTTCGTGAATCATGATATTTTTCGTTCGTTCATTTTTGTAATCAACAAAAACGATCACTATTAAGAATATTTTTTAAATCATTCATTTTCAAACAAGCGGAGCCAAACACTAGCTAATATTTACTTAGCAAAACAAATGACACTATATAATATTCACAATTCCGGCATTTTTGTTCAAAACAACATTTGGGTAAAGATTAAAAATATGAGGGAAAAAAAAAGGTCAAGGTGTGCACACAACCGTTCCAAATTTGTCGGTGAGTGTCATCTACCCTTGCTGTACTCACTGCACTATTGCCTGTGACAATTTAAGTTTTGCATTGTTTGTTTTTCTTTTGGGACAACAACAGATAGAATTAGAGCCTTGTTCGTTTTTCCTCTGGGACAATAATAACCATATAATTAGGAGAGATGGGCTTTAGGACTACCAAACTTGAATCAAATGCTGGGTGGTCTTAGCCTTTCTTACTCCAAAAGTCAGCTCTAATGGTGAGGTTTTCTTTAACACTTATAAACCAACTATCAGCCTCTTCTACAATCAATGTAGGATAATCTCAACAATCTCCCTCACACATTGAGCTTAAGTTGGAGTAAGAATAACCCGTAACTCTCTCATATGACTATTGGATTGAGATTTTTTTGCAACCTTGGTTTTGATAATAGTGTTAGGTGGTGTAGGGTCTCTCTTAGCCCAAAAACTAACTTAAATGGTGAGGTTTTTCCTCACACTTAATAACCGATCACCAGCCTCTTCCACAATTGATGTAAGACAATCTCAACATTAAACTGGAGTGAGAAGCACGACATCGAAGGTGGGTTGGAGCCATTTATTTCGAAAGGGATGAGAGTTCGAGAGATTGAATTGGATTTTGATTTGGAATGGAACAGAGAGGGTCGTTCTCCCTCACCTTTCGATTCCTTTTGGCTTCTTTATGATTTTTGGATTCATTTTGCTGAGTCAAAGAAGAGGGGACCGAAACTGACCTCTCATCATCATCATCATCTTCATTTGGGTCATCTCATTCTTGGTTAGAATTCATTTTGCTGATTTTTTGAATTCATTTGTTCTTTTAAATCTTTATCCAGATTTTATTTTGGACAGAAAATACCCCGTTTTGATCACAGAAAAAATCAAATGCTAGCCGATCGGCCAGCTTAGGCCTTTATTTGAGATTTACTTGTAATATTTGACTCTTGTTTAAAATAAAATCCATTTTAAACCCCTTCTTAATTCTGATTTTCATTTAAAAGGATTAATACCGCGAAAAACTTAAAATTGATACATATATGATAATTTTAGTAAAAATTATTTTTTGTTACAAAAAACCCCAAACTATTATAACTGTGATAAATTCATCCTAGACTTTTTTTTTTTTTTTTTTACAATCAAAAATCTTAAACCGATACATTTGTAATAAATTTTTTCATTAGTTTTTGTTAAATTGGATTAATATTATGAAAATTCACAAATTCGTACACCTGTGACAAATGGAGGGTAACTCGTCAAGTGTCACGTGTCATTCAACACATAATTTAACAGTAAAATTTAACGAAAACTTTTAGAGGCTAAATTTCTCATATGATAAAAAATTAATTTAAGATAAATTTGTCACACGTTTAGGGTTTTTCTGGTGGTAACCCTATTAATAAAAACCCTAAATTGGTACATGCGTGACAAATTTATTCCAAATTAATTTTTTATAACAAAAAACTCCAAATCAATATATTTGTGATAAATTCTCCCGCCATTAATATTCATCAAATTAAATAAATATCACAAAAAACCACAAACTAATATACTCATGACAAACGAAGTCAAAATCTCAAACGATAAATTTGTCAACTATCATATTTGATGAAAATTTATGTAGAGTAAATTTGTTATTAATATACTCATTTATGTTAAATTTATCATAAATACATTAATTCAAGATTTTCTTGTAATAACTCTTTTAAGAAAAAGAAACACTTTTTACCCATCCGTAGGTAGCCGTGATGGTTGTACTTTATTACCTCATCGCCGAGGAACGAGTTTGAATTTTCGGATGCTCGCGATTTAAGTGGAGGTCTTAGGGGTGATTTACTAGGTCAGCCCCTGAGGGTTTATGTTTAAATAACGGCTTGCGGCGACCAATGGGTCGTGTGATCCTCTGGCGGTCCCTCAATCATTAAAAAAAAAAAACACTTTTTCATATTCTCATTTAAAAATGGGAAAATTCCAAATAAGGACTCGAAGTGAATCTATTTTTTTTTCAAATAAGGACCCAAAGTGAACTTTGTGTCATATAAGAACCCATAGTGGACCAATTGTTTCAAATAAGGACTCGAAGTGAACTTTATGTCAAATAAAGACCAGAAGTGATCAAGTTAATCTCTATTGAGGACCTTAGCTCGCTGGCAAACATTTTCTAGTGATTAAAATAGGGGCAATTTTGTCAGAAATTTGTGATTGGAAAAAAAGGGAAAATTCTAAATTAATTAAGTTTAGGTTATTCATTTAGATGTTTACGTTTTCTTCTTTCTTCTCCCCCGCTGCTCCTCAACCAAATCGATGCCTCGTCATTGTCGCGACTCGATTCTCGTCACTCCTCGCATTGCTCAATTGGCGGAGAATTTGGGTCTCCGCAAACAAAGAAAGAAACATCTAGTTTTCTTCTTGTTTTTGAATTCGTGCCTTAATTGGCAGAGAATTTGAGTCTTCGACTTTGTGGAGGATGGATACAAGGAATGGAGAGAACTTCGGTCTTTGACTTTGTAGAGGATGGGTACAAGGAACGGAGAGACCGTAGAAAACCTAGGGTTTTTTTTTTTTTTTTTTTCTGTTTTAGGATTTGTTAATTTTTCCTATATTTTTTTTTGGATAAAATTGCACAAACTCTACCGTCGAAAATATCACATGTTCGATATCCAGCGAATATTTAACTGACTAATAAGCTCAAGTTCTTATTTGAAATTGATTCAACCATTTCAGGTTCTTAATTGAGACAATTGATCCACTTTAAATTTTAATTTGAGATAAAGTTTATTTTGGTTCTTATTTGAGAAATTTAGTCAATTTCGAATTTTTATTTGAAATTTTCTCCTTAAAAATTAGACGTACATACCAAAATCTGTCAGCCACCTACCCATCTCCCCAAACTTACCACTTCCACCCCCTCTCTGTCTCTCTCTCTCTCCTGGCCCCCCACCAATTCCCATGAATTTCCATCCTCATTATCATCATCATCGTCATTCATGAACAGGGCTCCAAAATCACCGGGCCACACGATTTGTACTCCTCCCACATGATAAATATAATAACAGCACATCCTCTCCACTTCCCCATCTTTTTCTCCTCCCTTTTTTCTCACCTTTTAGGCCCCCCCCATCCGCCTCGAAATTCAAGCCCTCCGGATTCGTCCTGACGTCAGCCGATACGTATCCTGCAGCATCCCCACCACCACCACCACCAGCTTAGAAAACTCCATTTCTCTCTCTTGTTCCCTTGTCGTTGGCCTGAACAGCGGAGCCAGGGACAACGTTGTTGTTGTTCTTCTTCTCCTCCGATTCCCTCCACAGCCACTGTTCGCAGATATATACAGAGGGAGAGAGAGAGAGAGAGGAGGAATGAGTGAAGTGGTGATGCATTGAAAGCTCCTCTGCGCCGAGGACAGATTCTCCAAACCAATCGCATTCCGCGCTGCAATTTGGCGGGGGCAGGTTCGGATTCTCTCTGGCTCCCTCTTCTCTCTCTGTTTCTTCCATCTCTCCATCGTCGAAGTCGTCGTTTTTTTTTACCTTCTGGGTCTTCTGGGTAGCACTCGTTCCGCGTTGGTTGAGCTCGCGGGAACAACGCCAATCTCGTGAGCTCCGCTTTTTTCGTCTTTTTCCCTCCTGTTTTATTGCGTTTCTGGTCGAGTCAACGCGTGAAGGCGTGGACTTTTTCTCTTCTTTTCTTGGGTTGCCTCCGGGATGGGGAGGTGGGTTTTCTCATGATGAGATCTTGTTCTGCGAAATGGGCTGTTGAACCGACCTGTTGGCTTTCTGTGAAGTTTGTGGCTTCTGGGTTTTCATCGAGACTGCTAGTTTTGGTGTTTTTCTTCGTCTTGGGCAATTGTTCCTTGTTCTTTTCAGCTTTTTCTGACATTTGTGTGTGTGTGAAAAAGAGAGAGAAAGCGAAGATTGGGTTGCTTTTTGAGTGGTTCTACTTTTTGCTCCCATTTTGCCAGTGTAAGTCGCTGCTTTAGCTTCAATGAATAAGTGAAAATCATACGCTTTTATGAGTTAAAGCTGGATTAATTTAGCTCTTCCCGTTTCTTATGATCGCAGCTTCTTCGAGGAATTATGAAGTTTAATCCGTCAGTCAAGTGAAAGTATAGTATATATATTTTTTTTTTTTTCATTTGCGAAAATGGGTTGTTGGCCATTTCTCTTCAAATTTCCACTTGAAATCTGCTGGCTTCCTGTTAAAATTGTTTCTCCTGTGTTTTCGTCGTACTGCTAGTTTCATGTTCTTGTTCGTGGCAATTGTTCCCTTGCCTGTATCTGGTCATTAGAGATTGCGCACGTTCTTTTTTTAGCCTTTTTAACTTTTGGGCCGGAGATAAAAAGAGAGAGAGAGAGAGAGAGAGCCAAGATCGGGCTGATTTTTTGAGTGGTTTTACTTTTTCCTTCCAGATTTCGGGGGTAATTTGCTGCTGTTGCTTCTAGTGAAAATCAAAAGCTTTTATATTTTTAAAGCTTAATCGATTTAGTTTTTTAATTTTGTTATAATTATTCTATAAATCATCATCATTGAATTTCTCCGAGGATTCCTGTTCGGTCAGTGAACTTTTTCGCTCTACTTATTCTTTTCGCAGTATACTTTCCATAATTCCTCTTTCTGATTGCATTTTACTTGTCTGTAATGAATGGTATTTCATGGGGAGTGAAATTTGGTCCCATGAATGTTTTGGAATGTCTTTAATGGCTTGATTGTTTTTAGCCATTGTTACTGTTGATGATATAGCGGACTGAAGCTGCTTCTAGGGTGGATTTCCGGTAAAAGATACTAGTGAAAAGCGCCAAGTCCTTTTCATCTGTGCACAGTGCTTCAGTGCTTCATTCTCCTCCTTCCCTATCATTTAGTACCTTATATCTGTATAATTAGATATTTGATGCTTTTGCAGGAGTAGGCTCGCATTGGACAACAGTGGTAGACTCATTCCTCGCACTCGAAGCAATTTTAATCAGGATCGGAAAGTGAAGATTATGCTCTTGAGGTGAAGAATAGCGATAGAGGGAGCAACGATGGCTTTCGAGCCGATTGTTTGGTACTGTCAGCCAGTGGCTTATGGGGTGTGGGGGAGGGTTGTCCAAAATGCCTTTGGTGTGTACACTCCATGTGCAGTCGACTCTCTGGTGGTGACTGTTTCTTATGTGGTCCTTCTCGGCCTTTGCTTATATCGAGTATGGCGGACGAAGAAGGATTTCGAAGTGAAGAGGTTCTGCTTGAGGTCAAAGTTGTACAATTATCTTTTGGGGGTGTTGGCTCTCTACTGTACTGCGGAGCCATTATTCAGATTGATCATGGGAATTTCAGTCTTCAACTTAGATGGACAGAAAGGCCTAGCCCCATTCGAGGTGCGTTTTTTCCTTCTGCTTTTGTTTTTGTTTGTTTATTTCTTTCTTTTCCCCTTCTATTTTCCCTTTTCCCTCTGATGGGCTTCTTGTGATCTGTTATATTCACTTTCTGATGCTGCCACTGCTTTGGCATGCTATGGTGCATGGTTATTTAATGAGTTGACTGATGGTCATTTGCCTTGGTTTGAATATGTGATAAATGCATGGCATTTTGACAAGAAGTGTATCAATGGGCATTTAATAACTTCTGCTACTGTTCTTACGATAGCATGGGAGAAAGTTTTAGGAGTTAGAATTTGATAAAATTAGGAGTAGGATTACACTTCTGAGATGCTCCTCATATCCTTGTATGCCCTCTGTCTTGTCTTCTGGAGTTGGCTATAGCGATTTCAAATTGGTTATTCTACTGGATAAACAACTTTTCATAGCTCTGTATCTTACTCTCGATGTTTTTCACTGTTCCTTGCCTTATGGCATGTTCTACATCCTTAAGTATTATCATCATCAATTTTATATCACACGTTGCCTTTTTGCTTTTAAGTTCCTTTTTATGAATTGGTAATGGGTTCTAATCGGAGATGCATGTAGCAATAGGTCTATATGATGAATTTATGGTATTTTAAGGAAAGATGAAATGGTGCTTGTCAAGAAAAAGAGACAGACCTGCGTACTGGGATCTTCTTTAGCTAAAGTTGATTAACCAATACCCGCATATATTCTTTCAAACTAGTTCTGAGTTTATTTTTCCAAGTTAGTCGTTGGAACCTACATATTTTGCAGCTTCCTGCTTCTAGCTGCTGATATTCGTAGTCAATAAAAAACGCCGAGTTATTATCAAAACGCATATAGCTTACTTCATTTGGTAGACTTATCTTTTTATGCTTAACATTTAATGCTGATCCTTCTCCTCCAGATTTTCTCCCTAATGATTCAAGCGCATACTTGGTGCTCAATGCTGGTCATGATTGGTTTGGAAACTAAAGTTTATATCTATGAATTTCGCTGGTTTGTGAGGTTCGGAGTCATTTATGCCTTGATAGGGAATGCTGCAATGTTCAACCTTATTTTCTCTATGAAGGATTTCTACAACAGGTTCGACGTGCTCCACTTCTTTTGATTGTACAGTACTTGTTCTTTGTTTTAGTTACACAGTCCATTCTTCTCCTTAAAGTATCAAATGTCCTCCCACACGACAGTCCATACATCTCATCCTTTTGGCGTCCATCAATGAATGGGCCGAAATTGTTAGTTTCAGTAGATTTCTAGCTGACGTGTCCCTTGGGACATGTACATGTTATCTTGTGAAGCCTTGCTAGCAAATTTATAAATTGAGTTCCATTATATGCTGTGAAAGTATTACAACACTCTCCTAATCTATTACAGTACACTGAATCATGTGCTTTTTGTTGTTATGCAGTTCAATACTGTATCTGTACATCAGTGAGGTTGCTGTTCAGGTACGTTCGTCTGCAACTTCCTAATTGCTGTCACTTCACATTTTAAGTTTGATGCTGAAAATATTTTATCTTTGACAAGAAACGAAAATTCTTCACCATAAGGCATGGGGAGAGAACTACATATAGTTAATGCATGATCTTAGATATAGCTTAAACTATATGGTTGGTGCCCAAAAATAGGTTTTTGGTTCTTTGGTGTTAGCCAATGATAACTTTGTTGCTAGTGAAGGAAAAATTTTGCCATTGTGTAATGTACAAGTGAAAGTGTAGTTCAGGTTTATAAGGGGCATGCTTATTAGTTTTTCAGCTTAAATTAATAGGGAGGAGACTTGTGTATGTTCTATAAGGTCGCTTTTTCATAATCTCAGGAAAATGATGGAAGTATGAACTGATCATATTATTATTAAAATCAGTTGCTGATGTTCCCAAAGTTCATATAGCTGAATTTCGTGTCATTAGGCTGGCATGGCCAATTACTATCTTCTGTATATGTCTGTGAAATGATGGAAAGAAAATACTAGTATAGTACCTATCTAAATCTCAATGCTCGATAAATGTCTACTATGGCTTATCATGTGGTATTGTTGTTCTGGTGTAGCTTTTGTTTGGGATAATGCTGGTGTTTTATATGCCCACGTTGGATCCTTATCCTGGCTATACCCCTGTGCGGACTGAATCAGCCCAAGAAGCTGAATATGAAGAACTTCCAGGGTCAGAGCAGATATGTCCAGAGAGGAATGTCAATATATTTTCAAGTATGTATATATTCCCTAGGATGCCTCTCTTGTCAAGCTTGCGAATGTCATGTTGCATTTTGCTGCTAAAAGTAAATTCCTCTTCAAAGGATAGGGAGCTAGATCTGTAAGTTGTAAAGTGTGTACCAACTTATTTAGGAGCTTTAGCCTTCACATGAAGGCCTGGTGTCTGATTTAAATGCTTTAAGAATCTCCTTCATTCTAGGTTGGGATTGGTTGAAGAATAAAGCATAATTGATTATAATTGGAAAGGCAAATCAGGGGCCTAGAGAGATTAAAACACGAGTTTTATTGTTTTGATTTTTGTGTAGAGACTGAAACCACTACTAATTTATCCAAAAGCTTAAGTTGATGATAGAGGTGTGGTTCAATATCAAATGTCATATTTTTTGACAAAATCATATGCTTAGTAGGTTGTCCATGTTTGCAGTAATAAACCTATCATGCTCTGCTAAGGACTGTCTATGATTCCAACATTCTTAAGATACCTTGCATCAGCATTGAGGTTGAAACCAACCACCCTATCTGCATTCGCATATCCCATGACACTATCATATCCATGGTCCCTGCACAACACTTCTTTCCTCAGAGCACCTCAAATACATTAGGGAATGTAGACGGACTCCACGTTGTGGCCATGAGCTTAAGGGCTGACATAATCTTCATTTCTGAATTTACCTAGAATGAGTCGTAGTTTAATCTGAATGGGTATTGACAAATTCTTCACTTGAGCATCATACTTTTTTTTCCATTTTTCTTTTTTTTTTTTCGCTTTTTGGTAATTAAGAGCTATTTTGAGAACTGAAAGCCACATCAGGACAGATTGAGTTAAAACTCATTTATGGACTTTGTTGAAAGTTTTTAAAAGTATTCGCAAATGCATTTCTTTATTTGATACTTTCAAGGCAATAGAGCACTTATATGCTTAAGGAAAAAGTCAGTCATCAGGATGTTGAAAGTTTAGTACTTTTCTGAAATACCTGTTTTTTGATTGATGGTGACAAAACTCTTCAGTTCAGAAAATAGGTCAGTACACCCTTACGTTAAAATAGATTTGTAAGACAGGACCTAGGATGACCTTATTCTTCAGAATTTTGTTTCGACAAGAAAGGTTTCCTGTATGAAGTTTTCTTGTGTATCTTCCCTACAATGAGCCAATGATCAAAGGAAAACAATGAAAACTTAATTCAAAGTTGATCTTCTTCCTTTACATTTCCCAACAGTGCCTATCCCAGGAGCACAGACAAAATGAGTTTTATTTGACTTTATTTTCTTTGGCTGTTATGAATATGGTAAAAATTCTTCAGTCTTAATAGCTAATCTTGCTATTTTTCCTCAAGATTGACTAATCTTAAGTATGGAATTTACCCATGATTATGTTGCTTCCGAACGTGGTTTCCAATTGCTTTGCACTTCCTCTAAAACATATATTTCTTGACAGCTACAAATGGGGTACTGTTTTCACAGAGGAAAAGATTATTATCATAAGAGCACATTGAAATTTGGCAGCGTGGAAAGTATATTATATTTTCATAAACTGGTTGATAGGCAGTTATCCTCTTTGTAAGTCCAAGTTGTTGCTGTTGTTCCCTTGTATGAAAAGTATGAACACTGGACAATGAGGGTCAGAAATCTCATTCTGCCTGCATTAATTAGTCCTTCAATACTTTATTACTTCTCCATATTAGTTAAGGCTATCTTTTTGTTTGCTTGCTTTCTATACTTCAGAGAGATGTTATAGAATATATATCTTCTTAAGAATATATTTGAGGACATTCACATGTTTGAATACAATTCATTTTGCTTTCCTGTGTATTTCTAGGAATAACTTTTTCATGGATGGGTCCACTCATGAAGATGGGCTATCGAAAACCTCTAACTGAGAAGGATATCTGGAAATTAGATGCATGGGATCGAACAGAAACACTGAACAGCAAGTATGAATACTATAGTTTCTTAATTGCGGCAATCTATATGATCTGTATGAGTCCCACTTAAAGTCTGCTAATTTTGTAGGTTCCAGAGGTGTTGGGCTGAGGAGTCCCGGAGGTCCAAACCATGGCTTTTGAGAGCTTTGTTTAGGAGTTTGGGGGGAAGGTAAGCTTAGAGGTTTAGTGTATATTCTTTGTCACTTTGTGAACTAGCCACATTGGGTCCTTAAATGTTGACCCTGCCTAAATAAGTCATTTAATGATTTGGAAAAGGGGAAGAAACAAGTCCTATAAATCATATCACTTGGACTCTTAGACAAGAGAAACAAAGAATTACAGACCATTGCTTGAATTACTTAAAATGTAAACTAATGAAATTGAACAAATCTTTGTATTGCTCATGTTTTGGGTACTTTTCATAATTCCACAAAAAAGCTAGTTAACATTGTAAACGTGGCCCTACATGGGAGAATCTGCTGACTCTTCTGAATTTTTCGCATTAGCACCATGTATCTTTTTGACTTCATCTCTTGTACATTTCCTTTGAGTGCTAAATAAATAGTTTAGTTATGTGGTATATTTCCTCAATGGAGTAGTTCCCAAAAGCTGTTTGTCTGTGTGAATGCTATTGATCTAGTATGACAGTGCATCTATGTGGATCAATTTCCAAGGACATGCATGTAATGGTGGACATGTGTTTGTTTATTAGATATTCAAATAGGAAAACCTAGACAGACTGTAAGTGTAACCTGCTAAATTTGATGAAGGGCCGTTCTCCTAACCAATTTGGTTGGTTGGGCATTAGATATTTGTTTTCATCTATCAAAATTTGGAGGTTAGCCATAAACCATAAAAAGTTTGCAGAGTTGTGTTGGTGTAGTATGTTGGTGAGAGCAATAACTCATTAGCGGAGATTGAGTTTGTTTGGCTATGGGTATCGAAATTTATCTGTAAGTGCTGCATCTGTCCTTGGAGACATGACGTTGGATATGAATAGATGAAATGAGCTACTCGTCTTGATAGATAAGAGGATTAATAGTCCTCCTGGTTTCTGAATCTCTTATTGCTTCTTAAAAGGAGGCTTCACACTTTAATGTACTTGAAGCATCGAAATACTTATAATCCACCTTTGTAACAGGAGATTGGAGGGATTCTTTGGCTAAGTCTATGAAAATTCATCTCTAACACTTAGTTTGGGAAGGAGATAAAGAATAGGAGTAGAAATACAACCTAAAGAAAGATTTAGATCACCCTATTTGGAGAACTTTTGAGGAATGTGGGTACGGATTGAAAATTCAGGGAGAAGATGTCTGTGGGCCCTACTCGTGTTTTCAATAGATGACTTGAAGGTCAAGAAATTACTTTTCTACTCATTTTGTATCTCTTTCCAATCATAATAAACTGTTAATTTAACCATTTCTTCACCACTACTGGCCACACTTTCCAAACAGTGATAAGTAATAATTTCCCTTGCCTTCTCTTTCTCCACCTCATTTTTCTACACTTAACATTTACCCTCTAAAACTTTTCCCAAACACAGTGTAATGCTTCCTTTGACAGATGTTAATCTAATGCAGAGTGTTGATCTAGATAGATGAGCTGAGTTATTGGTTTCTGGATCTCTCCTAGCTGCTTAAAAGAAGACTTCGCTCTTAAATTCCCTTGAAGCATCGAATACTTACAAGCCAGTAAAATTTTGAGAGAAGTTTGTGTTCTGTTTCAGCTCTTTTGTAGGACTTAATTAGCAATTAGATGATAAAAATTGTGTATAAGTTGAAGGAGAACCTGATTATCTAGGTTACCAGTTATACTACTCTTTCTAGGAAAGATGCATAAATGCATTGAGGTTTCTTGCATTAGAAAGAGATTTGGACTTGTGCAGGACAGAGTACATTGTTCCTTTGGTCTGTAACGTGGGAAAATATCTAACCATGGACTACATGAGAAAGAGTTGAATGGATCGTGTTTTCCTTCATCCTTGGTTGGAGGAAACTTCATGCAACCATGGTTTCCTTTGATTTGTAGGTTACAAGATGGACAGCGCTTTCATTTAATTTTAGTTAAGTTTGTATGTGGGTGATATCTATTACTTGTAACCTACCAATCAAATGCATGGTTGGAAGAAATTTCGGATGGAGGAAAATATTGGCCTAGGTTAATTATATCTGTGGTTGGCCATGCTTTGTAGGGAAATCATATGTTGTGGTGCTACTTCCAAAGGTAATATTAGCATCTTTAGTGCTGGCCATGTGTGAATTAGCTGATAATCATTGTTCAACTTTTGGAAAAATAAAGCAGCTGATGACTTGCTTGAGACAGTTGCAGGGAGTTTTTCCATTCGGGCAAATTCTGGTTTCTGTTTATCCTATTCATGTGGTCTATATGTCACTAGATAAATAACATTTTGTTTCAGTGGGTTCAATATACTTATCAGAAAATCATCATATGAAGCTGTTAATTTTTTTATTGTTGCTGTCAGTCTTCTTGAGTGAGGAAATCACATATTTTTGGGTTTTCATGATAGGGACATTGGGTCCTCCTGCATAGGTCTCCATGCTTGGGTTTTTCCTTTTCTTATCAGTTGTGTCTACATGACAATGTTTTGAAACTGATCTAGTCCCAAGACACTCGAGATGCATACCACATTCATGGCGACAGGAACAACTTTTATGCCTTGAAGATGGGCTTGCTGTTCTTTCCTAACTTGATACATCAAAGAGTTTCAGTACCCTTCCCTTGGATCGGCTGCCTTTATGTGTAACCTCATTCCTTTCTTTTTGGCCAATGAAAGTTTGTTTCCATGGTCTATTTAAAACAACGCATCAGTAAATTCTATGCGTAGACATCAATCAGTTGGAGAACTCTAATTAGAATTCTTAGAGTGACACTGCAGGCTGAGAAATGTAAAGCTATTTAGCAAGGTCATAAATGGCCTTTCTGAGAATGGTTGTCTCTAAACTGACCTCTGTGGTTGACTACTAGATGAAAGTATGGTGTAAAAGTAATTATATAGATGCGTAAACATGCTGATGGTGGAACACAGTCAGACAACTGTTTTATCATATATAATTTATGTATACAAGTGAGATTATTCAGTATAAAGAGCTGAAATATGCTGGGAGTGATACTGTTATGAGCAAGATATGAGCAATATTTGGTGCTTTTGGCATTAAGGACTTATGAGATTATCAACTAGTAGCTACTGCATTTCCAGGTCTTATACAAATCAAGAAAAATTATTGTCTTACATGATTAACTCTGTATTGACATCATGCTTTCAAAGTAATAGAAGCTGTGAATTACAGGGATTTGCAGCTTTTAAAGATCCAGGAGTCTGGCTATGCTGCTACCATGCCATAATCTATGCTTGTGAATGCTTTCTTTTCTATCTTTTATGTTTTTTATAAAAGAGTGAAGAAAAGATCCTTCATTCTTCTGTGGCATCATGTTTGTAGTTATCTATTGTTGATTGCCTCTTTAGACTAGTAATTGGCTGGTGAATACTATTCTTATTGCATTTTTCTTCATTTTGTAGGTTTTGGTGGGGTGGATTCTGGAAGGTATAGAACTAATGCACTTGACATTATACTTATGTAGATTTAAATTTGCACTTGATAGGCTGGCTTAAATGGAACTCCAATTTACATGCATGATAATTGGTGCAAATAGAGTTGAAAATCTTTGTCGTACTTCATAATACGTCTCTACACTAGTTCTTCTATTTTTGTTTGGGATGACTTTTAATTATTTTTTTTACCTTTTTTAGATTTTGCAGATCATGCACTTTTGACTTTTATTTTGACATGAAGTACTTGAAACCTTTCCAAAATTACGAATGTTGACAAGTAAATTGGTGAATAAATTTTACATAAATTTGAAATATAGTATCATTTTAAAATTTTGGCGAGAAAATCCACAAAATAAAATTGAATGCACCATCACAATCAAGGGTGCGTTTGTTTCACAGAAATGAACATTTCGGAAAATATTTTTCTAAAAATGATTGCTTAAATAGCTCACATAAATGAATTACGAAAATATATTTTCATCATCAACCAAAAGGTTTTAGGTGTTAAGTGTTGTTGATCATGAATATATTTTCTGTTGACTAATTTTTCTAGATGATACAAACAATCATTGTTGCGACTATGTTACCATATATTTTATTTTTCATGAAAAATTCCCTGCTTTTTATTACAGAGTTACATTTTGGTCCTTGTACTTGCTGCTGATCATGCTAAAAGCTAATTTTTGTTCTGAATTTTAAATTTTGTGCAGTCCTATAGATAGTCACTAAGTTGTTAGTACTTATATATCTCATCCATTGCTAACAATTTGTTATGATTTGTTGAATCATGTATAGATTGGGAATGATGTTTCGCAATTTGTGGGGCCACTCATCCTGAACAGCCTTCTACTGGTTAGTTTCAACCTTTGATGATTTTTTTCTAGCATTCCATTAAGATATCCTGAAGAGAGACCAGTGTGTGTGCGCGCGCGTGCGCTTGAACAGACACATGCAGACAAATTGACTGACATAGCGAGATGGCAATTCAGTATGTTATTACCCACAAGTTTTGTACTCTTGGGTGAAACAAGTTGGCGGTTGCTTCTTTTTGTGCCATTTCTTTTTAGGCCCTCTGATTGACTTTTCTTTTTTTAGTTTAGACTGGGTTTATATAGAATCTTAATGCAAGCCTATGACTTGTTTTTCCATCATATGCAGGTTATGTAGTGTTATGTTTTGATCTGAAATTTCTCATTGTTTATTATCTGCAGTCTATGCAACGTGGGGATCCAGCTTGGATAGGTTACATATATGCGTTTCTAATATTTGTTGGTGTGGTATGACATTCATTCTTCCTTTCCCTTACTATCAAGCACCAATTTATTGTTTGTCTTATTAACTGCTTCAAATTTAGTTGATTTGCTTCTAGTAAAGCGTTGCATATGGTAATATTCCAATTTGCTATTGATAGTTTTCTCTTATGTTGGTTATCTGAGATTAGTCATTATGCTATTGACATAATGAACCTCGGAATTTTATTTATATCCTTGAATCTAAGATTTCTGATTTTGAATCCAGGTGGGGGGTGTGTTATGTGAAGCTCAGTACTTTCAAAATGTCATGCGTGTTGGTTACCGCCTGAGATCTACTTTGGTAAATTTACTTACCTTTCTCCTAGCTGTTACTAAAGTAGGAACTGATATTCTTCTCATCCAAAATTTATCTATTTTCACTCCGAAATTTTTCAATTAAGTTCTGTTTTTAGACATCCCCTTTGCTTCTTTTTTCTTCTCCTCCATTCACATTTGAAAGACAACTGCATAGACAGCAGCGCGCACATGTGGGAGTATGTACATAATGAAATGCATCTGTACTTACACATAGCTTCAGTTGAAATTTAAGAGTATGGTGTCAGTGACTGTTAATTAAAATTTATCTTCCCTCTTAATGTGCAGCTTCTCGTATGATCTGTTTCTCTCTAGAACATGGACTAATGATATCACAATCGAATCCCCATATATCAACAATCAAACTGCTCCTTGTGCTGACAAATTTTTTGAATTGTGGCCCTGTTTTGTGCCTGGCCTAATTTTCCTTTGTGGTATACTTAAGCTTCATCATAGTTTACCTATATTGCTGACTTCACTGTTTGTAGATTGCTGCTGTCTTCCGCAAATCCCTGAGGCTAACTCATGAGGCTCGAAAAAAGATTGCATCTGGAAAAATCACCAACTTGATGACGACTGATGCTGAAGCACTTCAGGCATGTGTCATATTCATTTATGAGTAAACATACTGCTCAACATGTAGCCAGTCACAGCTGAGTCCCATTTGAATTAGCAGTCCTATCTGGAAGTTGTAGTTGCTATTTCTTAAAGTTGTTCCTTTTTCCAACAGCAAATATGTCAATCCCTCCATACTCTCTGGTCAGCTCCGTTTCGTATAGTCATAGCAATGGTGCTTTTATACCAGCAACTTGGGGTTGCTTCACTGCTCGGTGCTCTCATGCTTGTTCTTTTATTCCCTATACAGGTACCCCAGTTTTTTACTCTGTTAATTTTATATTAAGTTCTGCTGGCATACTGGGTAATAACGTTAATAGTGCAATAAAGGTTAATGTTGATTGTAAATCAAATCAGGTTTAATGATTGGAAATTGTGAAACCTGTCTCCTATTTCTCGTATATCTTATTATACTCTTAAACTGACATATTAAGGATGTTAGGCACAGGTGGTTTTAGTGTTTTTCTTTTTAAAGTGATAAAGATAGCTAAACTATCTAGAATAAATAAAGAACTCTCCATTGTTTTGGATGATATTACGTTGAAAAAGTACCCTGACCTTTGAAGAAACTACAAGCAGATAAATAATTGACCCTCGAATAAGTTTACTTTGTCTGTAATGGTAGGTGATAATTCTAGTCATTGGACTAGGTCAAAAAGTCTTAGCTCTGATTTGTCATGTTTCCTCTGGCGTTATAAAAGGATGGTGCACAACATCTTAAATGCACATAGCCACTTTATTTTAGATAAACTACATCGATAAAGTTAACACGTGCTTGTGATATAGCTTTCTTGAGCACTATCATAGGCAATTTGTTCTGTATGGTACGTAGTTCACCCTAGTTCTGGTTCGGAAGTCAGGCGGCTCAAATCAGAATGAATAATGCATATATAAGGTGAAGTTGCAAAATGCTTGGCTAGGATCATCATTTATACTCTACGAAGTGCACTGAGGCCAATTTTCCTTATATATCTAAGTCATAATGTTTGCAACTTGAAAGCATAAACCCCTAGGAAAAGGGCTTACAACATATATCTGGCAATTTTTTTAAGAGTCCCCTCATATTTAAGCTAGACCTATTGTGGGTAATGCAACATCAGGACCAATCACATTAATGGGAAAATTGGAGACCAGAGCACTATGACAAGAAAAATGTAGAATGACTGGCAGATGGAGTGCCAAGAATTCTTGGCTTGTTATTTAGTACCATGTTGACCATCTGTTTTTTCCTAAAGCTTAACCTTGTAGGAAATGGTTTCTCAATCTGTATTTGAGATATGCTTCTTAAAAATTTGTTTCGTTTACACAGTTTGATGATTAGATTGAACAGTGGGAATGGTCACTTACCTATACCTAATAGTGGGGATAAAGGTAGAAGCCCTGCAGCTTTTGCTGTGTGTAAGGAATACAAATGTTGCAAACAGATGTTTTAAATGAGCAATTTTTTGTTAATGAATTTATCTTATCTGCTTGCACAGAAAGCGGACACTTCATTCACTCCTTTGTTAAAAAGAGAGGCTGCCTGTTCAACATTTGTGATTTGCTATCTTTAGAAGCACTGGAATACATTGATGAAAATGTAGGAAACTTTCTCTTCATTTGAGGAGGTGTTTTGGGATGCTACTGTCATGCTGAAAATGAGTTTGAGAGCGATTATGGGACAAAAATTTTTCTATAATTCTATACTCCTTTTCCTTTAACATCTTTTATGTCTTGCATGCAATATTTGCAGATATGTCAAATAAAGTTTGGTCTAATAAACTAAAAATTAGAATTTTATTCAGGTGATATCCTTGGTTTTAGTATATTCTTATTGATTCAATTTATTTTTTAAATAATTTTACTTGAGAATGTCAGTAATAAATGCACTTTATGGTTCTGCGACTTGTCAATTAGCCTTCACTGTCTTTGAATTTCTTCATCTAATAACTTCTTTTAATCTTACTTGAAACAGACTTTGGTCATAAGCAGAATGCAAAAATTGTCCAAGGAGGGGCTGCAACGAACAGACAAGAGAATTGGCCTCATGAATGAAATTTTGGCTGCAATGGACACTGTAAAGTATGATTTCATCTTTTAAGCAGCTATTTTTGATTCATCATGAAAATTAAGCATTTGACACTTTTCTTGGGCTCAATGTGCTTCAGATGTTATGCATGGGAGAGTAGTTTCCAAGCCAAAGTTCAAAGCGTTCGGACTGATGAACTATCATGGTTCCGAAAGGCTCAAACATTAGGAGCGGTATAGTGCTATAATCTATCTATTTCTGTAATACCCATGCTATTTAAGACTTGGAGTGTGGAGATTCTTGTCTATACTTTTAAAGAGGTTGACTACTACTGTTTCGTATCTTATAGCATGGTTTAGTTTATACTGCGTCATGTTTCAAGTCCAAGGACCAAAGCAAAATTCTTGATGTCAGAGCATGGTTTTCACTTCTCTTTCCACAAACTTGTATTGATTTTACTGGAAGTGAAGGGAAAATGTGCTGTTATGCCAGACTTCACTCAGAGGACAGCTAATAGATTTTACCAGTTGTTACGAGGACAACAGACTATTGGAGCCTGAAAATAACGTGAGATAAATTATCTGGTCGCTCAAAAATGTGAGCAAAGACATTAAGCCTAAATGGAAACACAAATTAGGAAGGGGCTAACTTTGCTTGGCTTTCTTCTTGGTGATTAAAAAGCTGACGACATTTTTTTCTAGGACTAGAAAACTAAGGGAATATCATGATTACTAAGAAGAGTTTCTTATATGGTGCCCAGCTCTGTCTTGAAATACTATGTGACAGTAGTTTACTATTGGTAGAAACTTTGATGACCATAAGGTTGGCATTTTGAGTACTGATTTTCTGTCTTTTTCCACAGTTGAATAGTTTCTTACTGAACAGCATTCCAGTTGTGGTGACTGTTATTTCTTTTGGAATGTTCACTTTGCTTGGCGGAGATCTGACACCAGCAAGGGCATTTACATCTCTTTCTCTCTTTGCTGTTCTCCGATTTCCACTGTTCATGCTCCCTAATATAATAACTCAGGTATTTCAAAGTTTTCTTTATCATTAAACTGCTCTAGTCTTTGCTGCTATTTTGCAGTGTGCACATAAAGTATTGATGTCTCTGATATAGGTTTTCTGACTTTTAAGTGCTTACAACCTGTGTAATATTAGAGTTCTCTTCTATCTTTTACATGTTCTCTGCTAAAAAAAGGTTAAGAGAAACACATTCTCATTCATCGTGTCTTATAAAGAGTATGGCAGCTCGTATTTTCCTTCTTTTTTCAGGTCCCCTCAATTCAGTTTAAGGAGTTCTCTATGCTTGGAGTTTAATTACTTGAATCATTCATTAAAAAATCGCTGCTTGCTCAAATCTCTTGTTTATTGCTTGGATGTGTTTATTGTGATGCAATTCTGACTTATATGTGCTTTGAAGAGATGGAAAATTCTTCTTTGTCGACATTGTCTGAAAATGGTTCATACATGATGATTTGACAAAATGTTGAGTTGGTTTTCTCATTCTATCAGTAGAATTACCCTATTTGAAGAAAATATCATTGACAAATATATGAGTTCTATGGGTGAGTTTTCTCCTTAATTGATCTTGTCCTAGTTTTCTCTAGAGTTTGGGTCATTTCTAGTCAACTGTCTTTAGCTCGGAAAATGTTTTCATTCTGTCAGAAAATTGATGATGGATGTATATGCTTTCAAAGTGTTCAGAGTATATTTGACTTTTTAGTAGCAACAGAAGTTTCAATATGGCAATGGCAATGATTGGTGGTAATGGGTGTCGACAATACCACTAGTTGATGTCGATTTCATTTTTGTCCATGAACCCCTCCTTATAACTTGCGTGGCACACTACTGACTGAATATAAGTCTTCAATACAAGAGAATTTTGATGATAAGAAAGAGTAAAATGTAAGATTGTTGAGCTTCATTTCCATTTTTCCTCCTTTTATTGTTCTTGCAATTTATCTTTAATGTAGTTTGTACTTAATCTTTTATGTCGAGCACTTAATTGTTGTGGCTGATATTGTCTTCTGTTAGGTGCAATGCATGATTAACCAGCTCTTAATGTTTCCATAATTTTTTCAAGCTTCTGATGCTGTTTTACATGAGCAGACCGTAAATGCAAATGTATCCTTGAAGCGACTGGAGGATCTTCTTTTAGCTGAGGAAAGAATTCTTTTGCCTAATCCACCTCTTGATCCTGGACTACCAGCGATAACCATCAAGAATGGAAACTTTTCTTGGGATGCGAAGGTCTTGTTTTTAACTTGGAAGTTCCTGAGTATGCATGCATGAGAGGACAAGCATTGCTTTTATAACAATTGGTCCTTGCTGATGGCAGAACTGTGTGCATGCAAACGTTAGGGTACTATTGTACAAAGCACTCTGTGCTTTAAGCTTAGATATGCAGTTTTTTCACCCCATATTGATAAGCTGTTTCCTGGAGAAGGCAAACATATAGATAAATTGAAAACATTAATTATAGAAGAGGAGGAGATATATTGAAAAAGAGCTCAGATCTGCCTTAATTATTAATTGCTTAACTATTACAATTGTAAACTCATTCATTTTATGGATACTCTTTTACATGCTCGCTCACAAGCATTTGTATCATGCTCCTTTAAATAAGCAAGAGATACCATTTTCTGCTTGTCAATATGTACAGTGAGGATGTTTACATAGCCAGAGGCAGTCTATAGCAATTGGCAACTTCCCTTGCCATGTACTCTGTAGCCTATGTCTAGTCCAAAAGGCAAAATACTCTTGCAAATGCAATTTTCTGTTTCTTTGCAATTGTGTAGATACACCTTTGAAGTGCTTGATCTTGTATTTCAGGCAGAGAGGCCCACACTATCAGATATAAACTTGGATATTCCAGTAGGCAATTTGGTTGCGATTGTTGGTAGTACTGGAGAAGGAAAGACATCATTGATATCAGCAATGCTTGGGGAGCTTCCTGCAATTGGAGATGCAAATGTGTTTATTAGAGGAACAATTGCTTATGTTCCTCAGGTTTCGTGGATTTTTAATGCAACTGTGAGTATTAAAGCTTTTCTAATTCATTCTCATGAATTTCTTTTTGCTTATATTACTGTCCTGTGAACATTCACTTTATTATCTGAACATAATGAATCTTACCACTGGAGTGTTCTTTGCACTCTAATATTAATAACAATGTGGACCTCTTGGATTATTCACACCCAACCAAACGTTGTAAGCTCTTCCATTCCTCAAAAGCATTAAATTCAGCAGGGACATAAATGACCTCTTGCAGGTACGTGATAACATTTTATTTGGATCTCCTTTTGAATCAAGAAGATACGAGAAGGCAATAGATGTGACTGCATTGCGGCATGACCTTGACTTGCTACCTGTAAGTTTAGATCTGATAATTGTATCTTTAATGTAGTTCTTGTGGACTTGGATTGTGCTAGCAATCCCATGCTGTTCAATGCTCTTTGTCAAAATCTTCAGCATTCTGACATGAATAATTGCCAGGGCGGTGATCTAACTGAGATAGGTGAAAGAGGGGTGAATATAAGTGGTGGACAAAAGCAGAGAGTTTCTATGGCACGGGCTGTGTACTCAAACTCAGATGTCTACATATTTGATGACCCACTAAGTGCTCTAGATGCACATGTTGCTCGACAGGTGCTTAATCCTTCTAAATAAGTTTGCTCTGCATTAATTGTTTCTAATTTTAATTTTACTGTAATTTTTTTTTCTTCTGATCTTTTATCATGTCAAGATGGCTTGAACATATAAAGATAATTTTCCACCTACTGTTATCAGATCCTTTGTCTTGTAGTCTTGCAATTGCCTGAGATTCTTAAAATTGTTTTTACCTGTCTTTCTCCCTCTGAATTAGTAAAACAACTGATTTTGATATGCAAGCATAAATTGCGTGAGCATATATGATCTACCAAAACGCATCTTGGTTGCTTAACTTCTCTTTGCAACTTATTAATATATTCCATGATAGTTATCCCCAGATATACAGAAGTTTTGAAAATGAAAGAGTTCATGATTCAGAAGTAAAAGGTCCTCTCCATGTGTCGATGTTATTATATGAGTGCATGTGCAGACAGATACGGATGCATTGCAGCTTGGGTGCAGATTTTGTTTCCACTTCCCCTGGCTCCATATCTTAGCTTTGTCTTTGTGTGATTTTAGCTTGTCCAGTATATGCACTAGATGCAATATAGTTTATTCTTGCTAAATCTCCATAGTTCTTCTCCAGGTATTTGATAAGTGCATCAAGGGAGAACTAAACAAGAAAACCAGAGTGCTTGTCACAAATCAGCTTCATTTTCTATCACAAGTAGATAGGATAATCCTGGTACATGATGGGAAGGTTGAAGAGGAAGGAACATTTGATGAGCTCTCTCGCGGTGGCAAGCAATTTCAGAAGTTGATGGAAAATGCGGGTAAAATGGAGGAATATGTGGAGGAGAAGGAAAATAATGATTCAGTTGATGAGAAGAGTTCGTCAAAACCTGTCGCTAATGGGGTTGCTAATGATGTACCCAACAACTCAAGCAACCCAAGCGAGAAGAAGGAAACCAAATCAGTGCTTATTAAGCAGGAAGAAAGGGAAACAGGTGTTATTAGTCTGAAAGTATTGGCCAGGTAATAATATGTTCTTTAGGTACTCCAGAACTAAAACGTAGCACAAATTTTTGAAAATGGCTTAATTAGAAGTAAAAGTATGCCCGATTAATTCTTCTAATATCCAAGGTCTTCAAAGTACCAGTCTATAAAGTATTTGTCCTCCGAAGTTAGCTACAGTTGCTGGAGGAACTTGATGATATTAGAAATCTTTGTAGTCTAATTCACATCCTTCTAAATTTCTAGAAGCGTTTGACACAAAGAAATTTGGGGAAGATGCTTTATTATTCATGTCTTTCCAGCTATGTTTCTTGTTTGGTAGCAATGTGGTAGAAAATTGAAAGAGCAGCAAATGGTTCCGTTAGTAGAAGCTCAAGCTTAATATTTTCTTACGCCTCTCAATTCTATGGAGGATGATAGAGCTTATTGTACTTTTATTTACATTTTTGTTCAGATGGGAGAGGTAGGCTGGGAACTAAGATGGAGAGAGAGAGTTTGGGAATTGTAAATTAAGGAGAATTAACAGGGGGCAGAATATATGTACTTGACTTTTTCCTAATGAAAAGAAATGAGGCTAGAAACGTCTTTGGGATTGGATGTCTATGAGAAAATGTTTGGAAAAGAATTCTATGCCGATTTTATTATTATTATTTTTTTTTGGCATCGTAATTAATATTGCAAGTCTTCCTTCTCAGGTATAAAAATGCATTGGGAGGCATGTGGGTGGTTATGATCCTCTTTTCATGCTATATCCTTACTGAAGTTTTAAGAGTTTCAAGCAGCACATGGTTAAGTTATTGGACAGATCAAGGTAACCAAGAGAGTTCCAACCAGGGCTTCTACAATCTGATATATGCACTATTATCATTTGGTCAGGTATAATGCCAGATGGTTACAGTTAATCGACTATTTTTGCAGTCTTTTCTTTTCTGCCGGAATTTATGTGCAAACACTACTTTCTCTAGTAATATGACCTAAAGAAAAACCGGAAAGGACTTTTTTTTTTTTTTTTTTAAATAAATATTTTTGCTTTGTTTGCCTGCTGCTATTATGTAGACTTACAAGTGCACAGACTACATTGACAAGATTGTTAGTTTATTGGAAAATTGAGAAAGTATCTCCTGAAATCTCTATACTAACCATCCGTGGATTCATTTTCAGGTTTTAGTAGCTCTTGCAAATTCATACTGGTTGATCATTTCAAGTCTGTATGCAGCAAAAAGATTGCATGATGCTATGCTTAATTCTATCCTAAGAGCTCCAATGGTTTTCTTTCACACGAATCCTCTTGGCCGTATCATTAATCGGTTTGCCAAGGATCTTGGAGACATTGATCGCTCTGTCGCACTAATGGTTAACATGTTTCTGGGTATGGTGTCGCAGCTTCTTTCTACATTTGCTTTGATAGGGATTGTGAGTACAATGTCCTTGTGGGCTATAATGCCTCTTCTGGTCTTTTTCTATGGAGCCTATTTGTACTATCAGGTATGTCCATCCTTCCATGAATGTTTTCCCACTTTTGCTTATGGAGTAATAGAAGCTAGTACTTTGTTGTTTAGTACTTTTCATAGTTTAGTTTATGTAATGTCTAATATTATTTGGCATGATAAATTGATTGTAGTCTGACAATTTCAAAAGGTTAAAATGGATTATAGTGTTAAATGCAGAGAAACTCAAATCTATTTTATTAAAAGTTAAGAAACTTATGTTATCAAGTGCTGTGACTCTTTTGCTTATGAAATTTATGACTGCTTCCTTTGATCTCATCTTTAGGTTTTGTTGGACATAAATATAATCACAATGAAGCCACAAAAGTTAAAGATGGATCCAGTTCTTTGCCTTCCTCTTTAGGCACTTGTCAGTTGCTAAAAAAATGCAGATTTGTTGTTGCTTTTTTTTGTTTCATTGTGAAAATTGACCACTGTGACGATTTATCATTCTCATGCAATTGCTACATTTTGGATATCCTGGTTCCTGACTTAAAATCTCACTATGTTTATGTGAAAGTTGTAGCAAGCTACCTCAAGTATTAACTATTTGCGCTAAAAAAAAAAAAAAAAAAGATGAGTAAGTTGAAGATTGGAAAATGTTGCTACCAATGATTTCACAAATATTCAGCACTATAGTAATTTAAATTGCTTGCATCATATTTCAAATCAAGATTTTTCATGGTAGTAGTACTTGGTTGCTATTTTTCAACTCTGAGTTCTTCCATGCCTTTGGTTGCAATGTCTGCTGAATTACTAGTCAGCATTCAGGTTGCTGCACGTTGATCCCAACTCTTCAGCCTTCCACTACTGCTATGCATAGTAATGTTAGACCGATCTTTTTTTTTACACTGAAAGTCATCTGTTCTTTTCATGTAGAGCACAGCTCGTGAAGTGAAACGTTTAGATTCCATAACAAGGTCCCCAGTTTATGCACAATTTGGAGAAGCGCTGAATGGTCTATCAACTATCCGTGCATACAAAGCTTACGATCGCATGGCCGAAATAAATGGGAAGTCTATGGATAACAACATTAGATTTACTCTTGTGAACATGAGTGGAAACCGTTGGCTTGGAATTCGTCTCGAATTTTTGGGTGGCCTTATGATATGGTTTACAGCAACATTTGCAGTCATGCAAAATGGAAGAGCAGAGAATCAGCAGGCATTTGCATCCACCACAGGTCTCCTTCTTAGTTATGCTTTAAACATTACGGGATTGTTGACTGGAGTTCTGAGGCTTGCAAGTCTTGCTGAAAATAGTCTAAATGCTGTTGAGAGGGTAGGCACATATATAGATTTGCCTTCAGAGGCTCCACCTATTGTTGAGAGCAACCGCCCTCCTCCGGGTTGGCCGTCATCTGGATCCATAAAGTTTGAGGATGTTGTCCTACGTTATCGTCCAGAACTTCCTCCAGTACTGCATGGGCTATCTTTCACTGTTTTTCCAAGCGACAAGGTCGGAATAGTCGGAAGAACTGGTGCAGGGAAATCTAGCATGATTAATGCTTTGTTTAGGATTGTTGAGCTAGAAAGAGGAAGAATCTTGATTGATGATTATGACGTTGGAAAGTTTGGGCTGATGGATCTACGCAAAGTTCTTGGTATAATACCACAGTCACCTGTGCTCTTTTCAGGTAAACCCTATGTAATATATCGTTAATTGATCTTAATATAATAAAGTTCACTTTACCAGGATGGCAATAGCCTTTCTTTGATAATTTGGGTAATATTCCTTGTGACTAAATCTGTTCCCTTTTTGTCCAGGATCCGTGAGATTCAATCTTGATCCTTTCAGTGAACATAATGATGCTGACCTTTGGGAGGCTTTGGAGAGGGCGCATCTGAAGGATGTCATTCGTAGAAACTCCTTAGGCCTTGATGCAGAGGTACATTCTATCAATTCAGGCTGTCACAACTGATCAACTAGCATAATAAAGCACATGGAATTGGTTCCACTTAAGTGCACTTTCGTGTGGATAAAGTTACGTCATGTAGTAGAATTCCTTAAATTGGCTTTACCTGAAGCGATATGATTGGGTTTTGGATCTCCTATTCACTTGAGAACTAAATCCGGTTTGGCAAGAACACCACCAACAGTGGTTGACATTGATATTACCTGTGCATAGTGTACTTAGGATGAGTTCCATGCTCAGATTAGGTATGGATTTCTCTGCATTCACGACATGCGTTTCTTTTATACTATTACTTCTTCAACCCCGATGTCATCAACATGAATATTAAGAATTTGCTGGTAGTAAAATATCACCATTTAGCTGCAAGGTAATTTACTTGTCAGTCTCTTCATTTTGAGGTTGAAGTAGATGGTTGAGGATCAGCAGTTTAACTTTGTCCTGCTCCTACATATCCATGTCCACTTCCTTTCTCATTCTGTTGCCTCAAACTTTCCATGATAAAATTCTTTGAATTACCAGCATGTCTGCTAAGTGCTAGCATTGTTTGACACAAGAACTAATAATGATTTATGTTTCGCATTCTAATGTAGGACGATGAGTTCCTCAACAAAGAAAAAATCTTTAGGATTCACACCCAAAGCTTCCTATGCCTCACATCTAGGGTTCCTTGTTCATCACACCTAATAGAAGCATTGCATCATACAATCTCAAAGCAAATTGCTAAATTCTATAATATATCACCTCTGATGACAAGAAAGATTTATAACAATTATAGACTCTCTAAAAGTACCACTCCAAGTCAAAGTAGGAAATCTTTAATGCCCTATTAGAATTAAGTATTTGCATTCAATTGAAAACAAAGAAAGCCTTTATATGTGCACTAATTTTTGTGTTAAGTTAGATATCTGATGTGTGATTTGGTTTTTTCAATTCTCAATGCAAGTTGATATGATCAGGCCTTTCCAATGCCTCTCATATGCATATAAGGAACATAAATTTATATCTTTTATTATCATATTATTGGAAGATGTTTTTGGCAATCACCTCCATTATCATTTGGCAAAAGCATTGTTATAGACTCCAAAAAGATGTTCTCTCTTGATGATTTTAGCTTTGTTGACTATTGTGTGAAATTGTCACATTACATCCAGAATAACTTAAAATAATTTATGTTAGATCATGTTTTATCGGAACATTAATGGGGCATATTAAATGGAATTAATAGCTTTTTTTCCCCTTTTATCTCATCAACATAAAGAATAAGTAACATAGGAGAAGTGGGAGGGAATGGAGTCTGTGATGAAGTGAATCAACAAGCCCATTCTACCCACTTTTCTTATTATTTATAAAGAGAAGTGTTCACTTAGAAGCAACATTTTTATATTGTTTCCAGGTTTCAGAAGCTGGAGATAATTTTAGTGTTGGACAAAGGCAGCTTTTAAGTCTTGCTCGAGCATTGTTGCGAAGATCAAAAATACTGGTTCTCGATGAAGCGACAGCAGCTGTTGATGTTAGAACGGATGCATTAATCCAGAAAACTATCAGGGAGGAGTTCAAATCATGTACAATGCTTATCATTGCTCATCGGCTAAATACCATAATTGACTGCGACCGCATTCTTCTTCTTGATTCTGGCCGGGTAATAACATCCTCTTTCCACCATGTGTGATTTCATATCATAGATGAGCTTGCTTAAGCTTGTGCTTAGTATTTAGGAGTAAATGAAACCTGCATTTAAGAGTCACCAGCACAAGCTTGTTTAAGCTGGATGATAGTTTTTTTTCTATGTTATACAATTTCGTGCATTAATTTCTCTGGCTTGTGCTCTAGGTTTTGGAATATGATCCTCCAGAGGAATTGTTGTCTAGAGAAGGAAGTGCCTTCTCTAAGATGGTACAAAGTACTGGGGAAGCTAATGCTCAGTATTTACGCAAGTTAGTTGAGGAAAGCAGATCTGGCAGAGAAGAGAACAAGCGGTTGGATGGACAGAGAAGATGGCTTGCATCATCACGTTGGAACGATGCTGCTAAGTTTGCTCTGGCTGTCAGTCTCACTACTTCTCAAAACGATCTTCAAAAGTTGGAAATTGAGGATGAGAACAGCATTCTGAAGGCAACCAAGGATGCGGTCATAACTCTGCGGGGAGTTTTGGAAGGAAAGCATGATCAAACAATTGAGGAATCGCTAAATCAGTATCAAATCTCTAGTGAAGGCTGGTGGTCGTCTCTTTATCGAATGGTTGAAGGTAAAACTCGTCTCACTGTGTTGCTGTCAAAAGTAATTGTCATAATTTGTGGGACAGAAAAACTACACAGATCCAATATTGTTCATAGAAGAGATTTCAATTGCATCTGATCAAATTTGTTTAGACGTGATTAGATGGCTTGTGCTTTTACATTATCCTCCCATTGAGAAAAGCCTTAAACGCATCTAACAACTTGAATATATTACTCTATGCTTTTCTAGTTTGGTTATCATGAATACGGTTTTAGATGCTTTTCTTTCTAATAATCTTACCTGAATTACTAACTTCTTAAGTGAAGGCAGAGCAATGATAACTTCACAAAGTTATACGCGGTTGCTTTCTTATGCTTATATGGGGCCTGACAAACTTTATTTTCTATGTTTCTGCAATTAGGTCTTGCCATGATGAGCAGGTTGTCGAGAAACAGACTTCACCGATCTGAATATGGTTTTGAAGACGGAAGGTTTGACTGGGACCAAGTTGAGATGTAGAGAGCAGCATGCCTCGGTACTTATATTTTTTAGCAGTCTTTATTTGTCAACAAAAGACTGGAATTATGAGATGTTTTTTGTACATTCAACTCGTTACTGTGGCCTAGGATCAACATAAATGCCGGTCTTCGATAATATGAAGATTGACGAATTGAAGAACTCAGAACTGTAACTATTTCAACAGAGCTTTCGTCTAGATTGGAAAACATTTGTCTTCGAATTCGCTCACTTGGTGTTGGCTGAGAAACAGCTGGATTCTCATAGTTGTTGCTTTGGTCTTATCATATTAAGGCGACATAAGTCACCTCATTTTCCTATTCCACCACTCTTCACTGTTACCACCATGGCCATCATCTGCCCCCCACCTCTGCTCGATCTCCACCACCATTACCACAACCATCTAGCACTGTCACCATCACTTTGCCAACAAGTTGTACTGGCAGTGACGACGGTGGAGAAGTTGGAGGAGCGGCGGTGGCAGTACTTTGTGGTGAAGACAGTGGAGAAGGTAGTAGTTGTGGTGAATGATGTGAGACTGCATTTTGATGTTATTCTTTCTCTTCTTTGTTTGGACGGATATTTCGATTTGATCTTAAAACTTTCTTTCTCCGGACAAATGTTTTGATAACTTTAAGGGACAACACTGAGTGGTCCTTCAACTCCCGCCATTTTCGAACTTGGGTCCTTATTCTTGGGAAAATCATTGTTTTACTCAAGAGATCAATTTTGTTGTGTGATTTTAGTCTCTCTTTATTTTATGAAACCATTCTTAGATTACTTCTGGCTTGCCTGCGTGACATAATGAGGGGAAAAATGGGGATGGGGCAAGGAGTTGGCTTATAACCCTGGGTTGCATTCACGAGAGAACTGTTGATGTCGCAACTCAACTTTGACAAGATAGGGGAAACAGTACAGCCGTCTTCCTACTTGAAGGACACAAATTCAAACATAACCAACATTAAATTGTTATCATATATATTTTTATTTATATATCTGATAAATGGAAATAGGGTTACCGATTGGAATTCTAAAATCTATCATAAGAAAATATACTTTCCCAAATTAATAAACTAAATCTCAACAAATACCATTTCAAATATACATTCGACCATCTCAACCCATACCCAAAATTAAAATATAAAAAGTTCCATGTCAGTAGCGTTCTCATCCTACTTGCCACTAGTTGAAAAACCTGAAAAGCTTAATAAGTAGTACAAATCTCTTCGAAACAAATTGAATATGCACTATGCATATTTATTCAATTTAGTAATATAAGAAACTCAATATTCCAAAATATAATCTGTGTATCAGATTAATGAGTTATTTTATTTTAACATAACTTTATACGTACCGCAAATACTCATTTTATCAATAATATCAAATCAAACATCAATGGTCAAATTCATTAATCAATCTCTATCAAACCACAAGAATGATATATTCTATTAACCAATCTTTTACTTATCCAACCATGATCACAACATAATGTCTACCGACAAGGCAAACAAAATTCCCCTCTTGACAAGATCCCCGTCAATTGTCATCCAATGCATAACCGGTGTGGTTCACGACGATAATGAACTTCACACCATCATCTTCCAATATCTCCAAAGTATCATCAACATAACACCTTTACAACAATTTTCTCCGTGACCATAATATTTGTTATCATTCGTCGACACTTGAAATCCAATATTTGCAATCATACTAAAATATAATACATCTTCTATAATGATCATAAACATTTCTTCATTTCAATCACGTACATAGCTTAAGATTATCACATCATTTACTTGAAGATTTTTGTAGATTAACTCTTATCTATTTAATAAAAAACTTTTAAATACTTTTCATGTCCTTATTTGTACTTCGAGTTGATACATGAATAATTAAATTTTAATACAACCAAGAGAAGACATATAATGTCACCATATTAAAATAATAAATGTGTACTTCTAAACGTAATACTAGAATAAAGATCAACTTCTTCAAATTTCAATCTCAACAATCTCCCAAGACAATTGGCCATTGTTCTCTTTATTGTGAGATTTTCAAAACAAGAACAATCTTTGAACCGCAAATCTTAGCAAAGAATATCACCACTTAAAAGATCATCTTAAAATTGACTTCTTATAAATTCCAAATCACCAAGATAGTAACGTATCTAGTTTAAGTACTTGCCTTGCATAATCATTTTGAAGGAAATGGATAAGTGCAATAGAAGTCCTAAAACTTGTAACGAAAATGCAATTGAGTCCTAAAATTTGTAAAAAGTGCAATTAAGTCCTAAAACTCGTCAAATTGGTTTAATCGAGTCCTAAAGTTAACAACGTCTAACTTTTTAACAAAAAATGTTGACTTGGCATTTAAAATTAATTTTTATTTTTCATGTGGCTTTTTAAAATTATTTTTATTCCAATTAGATTTAAAAACTAGAAAAGAAAAGCTAAAATTTATATTAAAAACAAAACAGTTCAAAAGAAAAAGAAAAAGAAAAAGAAAAAGAAAATGGCTGCCACTTCTGCCTTCGGCGATGGGTGGCGGCAAATGAAGCGCCTGCCATTTTCTTTTTCTTTTTTTTTGTCAATTTTTTTTTTGTTTTTTAAATAAATTTTAGATGTTCTTTTCTAGTTTTTAAATCTAATTTAAATGAAAAATAATTTTAAAAAAGTCACATGGAAAATAAAAATTCATTTTAAATGCCATGTCAGCGTTTTCCATTAAAAACGTTGATGGTGTTAATTTTAAGACTCGATTAAACCAATTTGACAAGTTTTGGGACTTGATTGCACTTTTTATAAGTTTTAGGACTCAATTGCATTTTCATTACAAGTTTTAGGACTTCTATTGCACTTATCCCTAAAGGAAATTAAAACTGAAATTAACCACGTCTACTTGCTCCAAAATGCTCTTTAAAAAAAGATCACAACTTGCGACTTAGAAGTTCACAAGCTACAATTATAAAGATCACATATGTTACTATGACCTCTATATATCATATGTAAATCTTGTCTCACAATTCAAGCTTGCAACTTCTAACGTTAATTCTTATCATCCCAATTATCGCCATGTAAAACATAAACATTTTCAATAAAAATTTGCATTTTCTAACCACAAAATAATGACATATCACAATTAATCGTAACATAATTCTCAAAATCTCAACTAAATAGTTAAATATCATAACAATGATCACAACTCATTATTGAAGGACGGTGCTTTTATACTGAGAATCATAACTTAAACTTTATCATATAAATCCACTTAGTTAAAACAATATTGGAAACTCAACCATTTTCCTTGGGGAATATGAATCTTTGCTTATTCAAATCAAAAAAGAGTTTCTTCCACATGCAAAGATGATAAATCTCTATCACGATATCCCAATCCAAAGGTAGTCAAGATAAGAACAGGAAAACCTTCGGAAAGATTTTTGATCACCTTGTTTGGGAAGCTATGGAGCATGTGGGTGTGGAATGAGAAATCAGGGAAAATTTCTGAGAGCCCCCACTCATTCATTTTGTTCTTCAACCAAATGATGGAGAAAACCCACGGAATGGGAGTTGAGCAACTTGGTTTGACAATCATTACGAAAATGGATGCCACGCATGGCTTGAAGATCTATAATTTGTAGAGCGAAAGGCCAGAAAGTTGGTGTTTCCGAAAAATGAATAACTTAAAAAACTTCTTGACTTTAATATTTATGTAAATATTTTGATTGTTAACAAAAAAATAAAATTGTTCAGGATAGATTTTATTGATAACGAAAATAATTTGTTATTTAACTTATTTTTCTAAGCAATGAGAAAAATCAAAATTAGGAAAGCATTTTCTGAATTGTTGATTCCGATTATTTTACAAAAATTGAAAATTATTAAATAGATAATTTCCAGGGAAAACGATTCATTTTCTTATTATTATTTTTTTTCTGAAAGATGTTATGTTTTTTATTTTAATAAAATGGTCTATTGTTTACTCATTTTCCCTTACCTCCTCTTTTTCCACCAGGTTTACTACATTTATATTTCATTCACCACGATACTCACAAAAAATACACAAGTAAAAGCACTTTCCACCTTATTTAAATTAAATGAAAATAATTTCCATCACCTCCTCTTTTTTCACCTCACTTTTCTCCGTGCTTATATTTTCTCCACCCTCAATTGTAAAATCTCTCTAACACTTTCGAATTGAAACTTAATAAAAGATATTCTTATATTTATCGGGTTTTCTTTTCCCCTAAATCGACTAAAATCTTCTAGAAATTTATCTTTACACCATATTTGATTTTTTTTTATATTATTTTCTCACTTTTCCAATTAGAAAATCAAGATACGACCAAAATAATAATAATAATAATAAAATAAAGAAAATCCGGATTGGTAATTTCCAATTTTTGCACCACCGCGTGACGTGAACGCGGTTTGGCTTCCCTATATAAGAAGAAGGCCAACAGGCAAACTTCCCATCCAAGAAACAAACGAAAAGCTCTTCGTCTTCCATCGATCATCGATTTCGCTTTTCTTCTTTCTTCTTCTCGATCGTCGGTCCGTCGCTTTTGCCGTTTTCGCTCAGGTTCGCTTCGCCTCTCTTCTCGACGCGCTCTCTCCGTATCAGTTTCTAGCGAAGTAGCGACGAGGAAGAAGTTCCCCGGTTAGGGTTTCCGTCTTCTTTCGACGATGACGATCTCCCGCTCGCCGCCGGAGGGTTTTCCGGGAAGTGGTTGCCCACCGCTGACGACGGCGAGGGCCGTCGGGCTTGCGGCGTTTGGTAGTCGTTCGCGGCGATTTTTAGGGTTTCTTAATCCCGAAGGAATCGGGGGTTTTGTTCCGCCTTGAAGGATAGGGAGCATGTTACCTTGATTCGAGGGGAAATTAGGTTTGATGACTGGAATTTATCTTGAAAGATCTTGGGCGATGCGACATTGTTGTCGAGATTTAGTGTCTGCTACTTGTTCTAGAATTTTAATCGCTTCTGCTTCTGGGTGAATTTGATATGGTTGGAACCGAAACGAAAGAGATGGGAATCATGATGGATGGATGGAGATGTTTATCAATTCTCTTATAGGTCGACTGTTCGTATTGTTGGTGATAAGAGGAATTTAAATGCTTGGGATTGCTGACTACAGCGGACCTTGGCTTTTCTGCAAAGGGATCTTCTTGCGAGAACGAGTTCTGATGCTTTGAGTTAACTTTGGATAGGTCGTTCAGTTCGGCGATTGATAGCATGGCTATTAAGACAGCAAGGAGTACTGTGGGTTGGCCACACGATTCAGCTGCCCACTATAAAGCCCCAACAAGCCGCAGAGTTTGCACTTACTGGCTCGAAGGGAGGTGCAACCGGAATCCCTGTAGGTTTTCGCACGATGCATCTCTTCTGCGCAATGTTTACCATCGAGCTGCAAAGCAGTCGAGTCATTTGGCTGAGGATTGCCCTGGGAGGAAGGGCCCTGAATCTAGTCCAGTGAATTCAGCAAGTTCGACTTCTGGAGAGAGAAGTGATTCGTGGACAAATAAAAACCCTCTGAAGCCCCAAGAAAAACTATGCAATTTCTGGATAACAGGCAACTGTGTGAAGGGCGATGCATGTCCTTTCTTGCATTCGTGGTTTCACGGTGTTGATTTTGCTATGTTGGCAAAGCTTGAGGGCCATAAAAAGGTACCATTTAGAGATTAGTTTTTGCCTTCTGTGTTCTCCAGACTATAGCTGGAGAAAATTTAGTTGCAACTCTAATTTGTTTCCGTCCTTTTTCTAATTAAGATGTCGAAATATCATTTGCCTGTCTGGCATAAAAATGGGTCTGGACTCACCCGATGCTTTTTATGACAGGGTGTTTCTGGGATAGCACTTCCTTCCGGATCTACTAAGCTCTACTCTGGAAGCAAAGACGGAACGGCTAGAATCTGGGACTGTCACACTGGTCAATGTGATCAGGTGATCAACCTTGGAGGAGAAGTTGGGTGTTTTACTTGTGAAGGTCCTTGGGTGTTTGTTGGCCTGCCTAATACTGTTAAGGTGAGCGGTTGGCTGGGTCTACTTTGTCCTTCGTTATTTTTTTTTCTTTTTATGAGGGAATTCTTGAATTGGTGAACTGCTGAACTCTAATTCATTGCTTCTCTTGTATTTCTTGTAGGCATATAATATCCAGAATGGTGCTAGCTACAATATCAGTGGACCAGTTGGACAGGTCCATGCTCTGGAAGTTGCTAATGACATGCTTTTTGCTGGAGCCCAGGTAATTTATTATTAGAGAGAATTTAATCAATTTAGGTGATTCATCTGCCGTAATATTGTCTAGTCCGTTTCTTTGGAATCTCGTTCCTCTGTGAATTAGCAACATAAGTGATATAAAAGTTGATGCTGAGTGTGAGGGTGGATTTTTGGTTCAGACCTGAAATTCTTGTCTTCTTCTTCTTTATGTGGGGCCCACCTGAGTCAGCATTCATCTGATCACTGACTGCCTCATTTGTCGATCCTTGTGATGAATTGCATTGGCTTTCGATGATTATGCTGAACAAACTTTCCTTCTAGGATGGCACTATCTTGGTGTGGAAAGGAGGTAGTGAGGTTGATCCTTTTCAGATGGCTGCCCCTCTCAGGGGTCACACGCAGGGCGTGGTATCATTAACTGTTGGGCGCGACCGGTTGTATTCTGGTTCCATTGACCAGACCATAAGGGTAAGCTGGCTTATCTTAGATGTCTCGCCCCCTGATTTAATCTAGTTGTGTGTCCTGGGAAGGCATGACTTGGCTGTTGGAAGTTTATGTTTTCTTTTGCATCACCTCTATTGGTTGCTACGTCCTCTCTGTATCTTTCTGCCGTGCTCTGCTGTAATATCGTCCTGACCCCTCATGTCTTTCTTGTTTTCTTCTCCGCAGGTGTGGGACTTGCACACTCTGGAGTGTGTTCAGGAACTTGTTGGACACACTGACGTGGTGATGTCACTTCTTTGCTGGGACCAGTACTTGATATCCTGTTCATTGGATGAGACAATTAAGGTCTGGGGGGTTGCCACTGAGGGAGGCAGCTTGGAAGTTGGCTATACACATCACGAGGACCATGTATGTTGCTTGCAATTTTTTTTTTCTTTGGGCACTCGTGTGGATTAGGGTATTTTGTGGTTGATGATGGTACTTTAGGAAAAAGTGTAGATTATATAGGGTGAAATTGTGTTTTCTTTTATTGTCCTCATACGTGCAAAGTGAATGGACCTGTTTTACAATCTAAGATCACAAAGATGCGCCTTATTGCTTTTTGGTTTTATTCCTGCAGTTAAAATTAACTGTGTGAATAATGTAGACTGAAGCTTTGTAACATAGCCATACTGTCAAGTACCTTCCGTGTGCTTGCTCTGTGCGGGGAAGACATGAATTTTCATCTTACACCTGTTGGTGTTTTGTCAGTTTCTTACTGTGCAGTGGTCTCAAGGAAGTGATGTAGTATCATCTGTTGATGTTGGAAGTTTCATTTTGTCTTGCACAGGGTATTCTTGCACTGTCAGGGACAATTGATGCACATGGTAAGCCGGTCCTTCTCTGTGCATGCCTTGACAACACCGTTCGGTTGTACGAGCTCCCAACGTAAGTCCAAATAAATTCTCTAATTGGTTTTGACATCCTGTCTCTCAGTGGGACTGTTCTCTTCTTCTGCTTGGCTGACTTTGTGCATCGTACGCCAGGTTCACCGAAAGGGGCAAGATATTCTCAAGACGAGAAGTTAGGACTCTTCAAACAGCTCCCGGAGGCCTATTCTTCACGGGAGACGCTGCGGGGACATTGACCGTTTGGAACTGGTTGGATTCTCCAAAGAGCCAAAAAGAGCAGCTTCCTCAACCGATGGAGTCATGCTAAGTAGAAGACAGAATCAAGCTCTTGACATTGGAGTTCGAATTTCGCGAGGAAGACAATGTCATCTATGCTACGATGCCACTGGGATTGTGATTGAGAGCAAGAAACGGGACGACTGTACCTACTTACTGTCTGCCCCGCAATAGGCTGTCTTTTTTGTATAGACATTGATTTTTTTTACAGCAACGGCTGAACTTGTATATGATTCCTGATTAGTAATTGAAATGCCTTTTGCTTGTCGAATGGAAACCTTGTTTTTTCCTTTTTGAGAGAGTTTACAGTGGAATTCTGATTATCTTTTTCTCTGTACGTTTGTTAACGTCTTATACTGAATAAGAGAAATTAAATAGAGGCGCTGAAAATAAATTATGAACAAAATTTACTTCAAAATTGTTGCATATGCTTCTCACTCTGATGAAAAGAAATTCACATCGCGCATGCTTACTTCTGTATGGATAAAAATTGTTCAATGAGAAACTGATAAATGACTTCATAAGCTTGTGACACTCCATGTACCTTTGAACGTGGAAAGAAAACTCATACGTTACACACTACAATTCAAGTGAATAAATCTTACAAATTAAAACTGATACACGGTAAGAAAAAAAACTGATACACGGGATTTCATTAAAGCTTATGAAACTAATTAGAAGCTCTCTCTTCAAAGGCATCAATCCATTAAACAATTATGAGAGTGTATTAGCTCAGCAAAGCGATTTAAGAGGAATGCAAAAATGTGAAAATTTGTAGAATTTACATTGGGAAAATTACTAGTTAACATATATTGATAATGTACCTTTACATGTATTATCGCATATGTATTAGTATCATTTGGGGTTATAGCCCATTGAGGATAGAACAAATCAGACAAAAAAATGTATAAACTAGACACAAGCTGCTTGAAACTTTAAATTAAAAAATTTACTTAAACGTATGTATAAGGAAAAAAAAATTACAAAACAAGATCTTAATTATAGCTTCTTTTTCAAGAATTTTTAATTTTTTTTTCAGTTTTGAGTATGTAGATTTCCTCATTTTAGCTTTGTATTGTTTAAAGGTCATTCTCATTTAATCCTTTAAATTGCTAAATTAAAACTCGAGATCATTTCTTTCAGTCTAGTAAACATGAGATTTTAGATAGCCCACAAATTTGTATATTATCAATGCAAAATTTTTACTTTGACTTAACACACACGTCGAAAAAATTTATTTATTTCATCAATTAAGCATTTTGGTGAATAAATTAATCTTTTATTTAGAAATAGTAGAAGTATAATTAATCCGTCATAAAGCAGTCTCAAAAAGAAAATTCTTAAAATCATTAAAACGAATGCCAATGCGATCTCAAAATGAATATGAATGCATAAAAAAAATTGTTTTTGCAAACTAGCCCTTGAAAAATGTAGATAAATGACAATAACTAAAATTGAAGGCTTTCTCTCTCTTTTTGGTGTCAAATTTGAGCTTGATGGTTTTGAATGATTTCGTTCAACATTTGACTAATCTTACTTCCTACAATGGCAAGAACACTAAAGTATGAGACCAGTTGTCAGTGTGTTTTACAATGACAAGTGCCATTTCTTTACCTCCTCGTACTCTATATATCCAATTTAGTAGAAAAGATCCATAATCGTTGCTTAATGTCTCTGCACTCTTTACCATCTCAAAAAACCAATCATCATTTCTAATCTATAGGCAGGAAATGAACCAGCTCTAGCAAAATGTTTTATTATGTATTATCATGGTCATCTTTGGAGGAATGCACGCAGGTTAAGTCATTACAGTGCATCTTTTATTACCAAAAGACTTTTTGACCTTCGCAAATGCTTCTGTACCATGGATTCCAAGCCTCATTGCTTGAAGGCATCTTTAAAGGTAGGACATATTAACGTTTTACTATGTATTATCATGGTCATCTTCAAAGGAATGTGACCGCAATTCTAAAATTAATAGCGTGCATTAAAAGTAAAATTGAACTTGTATTATCATGGTCATATTTATATCGGTTGATAGTTATGGTATAAAGTTGCTTTTTTCGTCCTACCATTTGTTGGACACAAAAAGAATTTTAAATTTGCATCGTCAAATTCATATTGTATCAACATAACTAACACTATCTAAAGCGATATAAGCAATTATCCGATTCATCAATTGAAAAAAAGAAAAAAAAGCATTACAAGAGATAGTCAAGCTTTCAGTCAAATTGCCAAGGGAAGACCGAGTAAGCAACTACTTTATAAGCTCTCGTCTTTTTCTTAAGAAAAATGGCCAATTAAAGTGCCAAATTTGACTTCAAATTAGCTCGAGGAGTTTGCGAAGTTCAAATTACTAAATAAAGCACAAACAAATGAGTGAAAACAACAAGCAAATTGTATAAATTGAATTGGAAGGAATGGCTTACATTCTCGGAGGCTATGTTTGCTCAATGAGTGAAAGTGAACATGAACTGCGAGTAGGGATGACTGTATTATGTTTAGAAGTTAAAAGGTTTACAGATACATATGGGAAAGCTTTTATAATGAAAGATGAGCACCAGAATTGCAAAACCTAATCTAACTTGAACTCCAAATTCAAAGTTCTATTCTAAATCATCTTATTACAAATGATCATCCCTTCTCCATATTTTCATTATCAAAATATGATGTATTGCTACCATTTAGTTCTTATAGTATCTTTAAATAGACCAGTCAACGAAGAATCGAAACACAGTTTGTAGAGGTTTCCCTATAACAGACCATGACCAACAGTCTCACCATGACGAGAAATGGAACAACTTTTATTCTCGAACTTAAATAAATAATCATAAGCGTCAAGTTTTGAAATAGAAATTAAGTTTCTAGTAATACTAAGAACATAAATTGTATCAACTAAATCCAAATTGAAACCACCCTCCATCCAACACCAAACAGAGAGTGCTAACAGTTTCAACTAGAACCTTTTCTCCATTTCCCGCGATAATGCTACGGTCCCCTTTATTTAGATTCTTCCTTGAAAAGTATCCCTGCAATGAATTAGTTATGTGTAGAGTCGCACCAGTATCAATCCATCATGTATTTAAAGGAGCATCAACACTATAGAACTCATAACAAACATGACTTAATAAAGTATTTTTTTTTTCCAACCACTATCGAAATTTTGAACATTCTTTCCTCACATGTCTTTTAACTCTACAAAGATGACACTTAGGACCACCCGATCCTTTTGAACCAGAAGGACCTGCCTTGTCAATCATAAGGTTAGGAGTACCCCTGTTTCCATAATTGCGACCCTTGCCATATATCTTTCCTTTCCCTTTATTTGAAACAGAGGTAATTAGGTGAGCACCGTCAAGTTGTTTGAATTTTAGCCTCTCTTCTTCTTAGACACACATAGAAATTAGCTCACTCATCTTCCATTTCTCTTTTTGCGTATTATAGTTGATCTTAAAAGGACCAAACTGTGCATGAAGAGATGTCATTATGAAGTGAATAAGGAAACCTTCAGAGATTTCTATATCCAAGGACTTGAGTAGCCATATCATTCATCTGCACCATGTGCTCACGAACACCATTGATTCCATTATATTTGAGGGTAATCAGTTTGGAAATAAGAGCAATAGCTTGTGCCTTGGAAGTGCCCTCATACTGCTCCTCAATGTGAGCTTAGGTTAGTCGGGAATGGTTCCCCGGATAGTGGTCGTTATGGAACCTTTCATAATCATCATATATTCTATGGTTGGATCGCTCCTACTTTTCATGAGCAGTTTTCTGCTCATTTGAGCTTTCAACTATGAGTTCAGGCATAGTCCAAATCCATGACCCCAAAAATGAGACTTATTTGCTCTTTCACTTCTTGAAATTTGTACCACTCGATTGTTCAATAGAGGAAAGATAACTTGTAACAGCAGCAGGATTGTATGCTATATCAGAAAAATTTAATTCATGCACATTAGTACCTTTAGAAAATCCACAAAAATAAATAAAATAATTCAATTCGTCATCACAACAAAGTGAAAAATAAACACTTCATTTACATAGAATGATAAAATACACAAAACCTTACCAAAAGAAATCCAAAAATTATCTATAACCTTCTGTTGGGCCGACTATAAACACTTAAATTGGATTCTTTCATAATGTACCAGCGAATTTCATGAGGCAATAATAAATAAAATTAAATCACCATTAGGCAGTGACTTGCATATTAGCAATTTATTTTCTTATCAGATTATCATGATACTCAAAATTAAATATCTTAACTTTTCATTGGGCTAGTTACGAATTTAATCATGAGCATAACATAACACGGTTTTTATCATTATATAAATCTATTTAAAGCAATAATCTTCCATTGTGCCGATTATTGCTCAAATAGTTTAGAACCGCAATAAAGAATAAAAATATATATTTATTTGACATCATAGAGTAATACTTGACACTATTTACATAACCCAAGCCATTAACAACATTTGTTTTTCAAAATACATGTGTGCCGAATAAAAGAGAAGGGAACAACACAAAATTAGGTTATTCAATGGTTAGATCACAAAATGATAACCATAATATACAACGGTATTTATCGATTTTAAATGTTTTGTTAGTAAATACTCAAAAACATCTAAATCAAATACATTATTTGCATAAGGTATTAATTTTTTTTAATTATCATTATATATTTATTCCATCATCAACGAAATACTATGAATCAATCATAAAGGGGCGAAAGATCATAATAAACATTATAACCATATTCACGCGTTAAATAAACCAACGCTCTAATCCTACGTGTTAGAATAAAAGGATCTTTCAATCACATAAACATGATATGAAATTAATAAATAGAGCATACCCGAATCAAACGTAGTCATTATTAATTGAACGAGTAAGAAGATGTGTTCCCGTGAGTATGAATCTTCACTACTCTCCTCTATTAATCCTTTCGATGAGTGTGTATTTTTCTCTCTTCAATTTTGTGAAAATAGCGGAAGCATGATAATGGAATGCATTCGTTCTCCACCGACAAGAGATCTTATAGGGAGTGATAGGACCAACCCTAGAGCTGCCAAATGTTAATTTTCCATCAAGACATGCCTAATTAGATGTCAAAAATACATTGCCCATAATATAGGCAAAAGATCGCTTCAAGTGCCATAACTTGGCACAAAGGGACACTTAAGTGCCATAACTTACAAAAGTGACACTTAAGTGCCACATTTTAAGAAAAGTGGGACACCTAAGTGCCACCTCCGGCGAAGCAGGCCGGAAATCATACGTGGCAATTAAATATTAATAGTTTTCGTCGAGGTGGCTTGCCTGAGAGCTGACTCAGCTCTAATTCACCCAAAACGACGTCGTTTCTATAGTTGGCCAAAATAGAGCCCTTAAATCAGCCAAAACGACGTCGTTTTGGCATAATTTGAATTTTAATATAATATAAAAATTAATTAATTAAATTTAAAACAAAATAATAATATAATTTATATTTTAAAAAAAAAAAAACCAGAGGAGGAGGAGGAGGAAGGCAGCCGATGGCTAAGGACTAAGCCCTCGCCGCTGCCGCCGTCGTTTTGGCATAATTTGAATTTTAATATAATTTAAAAATTAATTAATTAAATTTAAAACAAAATAATAATATAATTTATATTTTTAAAAAAACCAGAGGAGGAGGAGGAGGAAGGTAGCCGACGACTGAGGACTAAGCCCTCGCCGCCGCCGCCTCCCCACCGTCACCGGAAGGTGCGAGAGGGTCGGCCGAGGCCGCCGAGCCTTGGCCGAGAGCCGATCGGCGGGGCCACCGGCCCTTAGCTAGGGCTCGGCGGCCTCAACCCTCGCCGCCGGCTGCCTCCCTCCTCCTCCTCCCCCCCCCCCTTTTTTTTTCCTCCTCCTCCTTAGCCACCGGCTGCCTCCCCTCCTTGAGAAGAAGGGTCAGCTCTAGAGGTAAGTACTTCATCTACCCATTTGTCTATCCTTGTTATATTTATCAGAGATGCATCCATATTTACCCTTGGATTCTACCAAATTTCCTTGGTCCAATCGCATCAGACGAAGATGTGTTCCATCGTTTCTAGAGTCTTCCTGCAAATTGGACACAGCAGGTCAGGTAGCACTTTCCTTTTGCACAAATTTTCCTTCGTGGGTAGAGCATTTTGGCACACACTCCACAAAAAAATACGAATGTCAGGGTCGGCATGTAGCTTCCATATCTTAGTCCATAGGGACCGAGGCGGCTGATATGATGAGGATGCTTGTTATGTGTCTAACTTTGATAGTGTTGAGCGTAGTTGATTGTATCCCTGCTTCACCGAATACTCCCCTGTAGTGTTTCATGTCCAAACTCAGTGATCCCTTTCTGGGTTCGGCCTGATTTAAATAGCCAATATCTCTTTCACTATGTTCTCTTCGAATAGCTCCTGCAATTGTTGTTCATTCCACGTGTTCGATCCTTGGTCAATTAACTCTGCAACTCTCTAGGGGTCCTCTCGATTAGCTGGACCCCCAATAACCCCAAACTCTAGCCATTTGTCCTCTCTTATATAAATGCTTTCTCCATTTCCGACCTCCCATTTAACTTTAGAACTCATCGCATCTCTTCCCATTAGCAAGCTTTGCCACCCCCATGAAGGGCATGAACCCTTTTTTACATTCCATAGGTTGCCTCTTGGGAAGTACACCCCTTTCAAAAGCTGGCTCCATAAGGTAGAGGGGGATTGTGCAAGTCTCCATGCTTGCTTGCCCAACATCACCTTGTGAAGAGCTATAAGGTCTTTGAAACCCAAACCTCCATCTATTTTCCTTGCTTTAAGAGTTTTCCACTTCTTCGAGTGAATTTCGGACTTGGATGAGTTTTGTTTCCACCAAAATGATGCAATCTTTTGCTCGATGGCTTTGCACACTGAGATAGGGATCTTGAATATTGACAAAGCATATTGGGGAAGTGTTTGTACTACTGTTTTTTATCAAAGTCTCATTTCCCGCCTTAGATAGCAACTTCTCTTTCCAACCCTCCATCTTCATTTTTACGCTTGCCAGAATCCATGCAAACATCTATTTTTTTGTTTGACCCTAATCCGAGGGAATGCCTAGGTATTTCCCGGTTTTCTCCATAATTGGTACTCTTAGTTTACACGCCATGTTGCTTTTAAGATTTTGTGGACACACCCGTGCTAAAGAAAGCCCCAGGTTTATTCAAATTGATTACTTGTCTTGAAGCAAAACAATATTGACTTAAAATATTCGCCAAATTTTGACACTCCTCAACAGTTCCGTCCAGAAAGAATATTGTGTCATCGACAAATAAGAGATGAGACAGGGTGGGACAGTTTCTATTTAGTCTTATCCCCTTCAAACTTTCGTCCTCCACTGCTTTGCTAAGCAAGGAAGAGAGCACATTAGCCATGATTATAAATAAGTAAGGAGATAGTGGATTCCCTTGCCTGATTCCTCCAAACGACTGAAAGTAAATGGTTCCTCTTTGATTTTGACACTGAAAGTGACTATGGAAATACATTGCTTTACCAATAACACCAATTTCTCATGAAAACCCATTTTCAGCATGTAGGCATATAAGAAATCACATTCCACTCTATTGTATGCTTTTTGCATATCCAGTTTTAGAATTGCCTGAAACTTCAATTTCCTCTCCCTAGTTCTCACTTGGTGAAGGACTTCCTGAACTATTAGGATATTGTCTTGAATTTATCTTCCACTAACAAAAGCACTTTGTTCATAGGCAACAAACTCCGGGAGCCAAGGCTTAAGGCGATTTTCCATAACCTTGGAAATGACCTTATAATGGAAGTTACATGAGCTAATTTGTGACAACTTGAATTTCTGATTCTGTTTTCGATTGAATGAGTTGCGTTTTTCATGGACACGCCTATAGTCTTTTTCTCTGAGCTGATCACTCACGAGATAACTAATCTATATGGTGAAGCCGTTAAGGAATCTAAACGCAATAGACTTGAGAATTCGACCAGAAATCGACTACTCGACCGTGCTAATCTGCAAGGGTCAATACGGCACCATTAAAATCGATCAGAGACCAAAGATAGGTTGATTCCACAGAGGCATTCGATTAAAGTGTGGGTGATTCCACCTAATTGCAAAATTCTCGTCGAACGGCACTAAACCGATTTTTCTATCATTTTTGTACCATGTGCCCGTATTTGAAACCTCGAGATTTCACGACAATCGAGAGTCACATATGAGTCGAAGATACACAATGTGGTTTGAAAATAATCGACCACAGGTCAATTGCACTAAAAATTCCTAAAAGCTACCCAGTAGGTTAGATCACGCTAAAATAACGCCCAGTTGAAATTAACCATGAATTGAACCCGATTTCAAAAATTGAAAGTTCTGTCATGTAACGATCTATTTTAGGAACGTCGTCTCATCCTTCGAGAAATTTTTTGTGAGCCCGGGATTTTTCAGAAAAATTGAATTTCGGACATTTCGGAAAAAGGAAAGAAATTCGAATGGGAGAGGGAAATGGCTATTTTGCTGTCCAAATTGAGTTTTGTTGTGGAAAATTATGCAAGAAAGTAATGTGGGGGACCAAAGGGGATGAGCATGTGGACTTTGGGGCCAAGCATTAATAAATTGAATATTTTATTTGACTTTCACTCCCTCTTCTTCAGCTTCCCTTGTACGCCAGCCCAGCTGCTTCCTCCTTCGCAGCTTTTACCTTCATTTCATTTTCCTTTTGCTCGATCATCCTCCTCCTTGGACGAACCGCTCCTGCCCTTTCTTTTATTTTGTTTCCTTGAAGCTCGACTCCCCCTGTAGCTGCCATGAAATCAACCCCCCGATCCATCTCCACCAAGTCTCCCCTTCCGCATCCACGTGTCCTCCAAGTCAGTGTCCCCAACCACAACAGACCTTCTAGCGCCTGCATCTTCATCGCTTCGTGCTCACCTCCTCCCAGCAACAACGTCCACATACCACTCCATCATTCCTCCGCACTTGCCCCAACAAACAGCCATCTCTAGCTTCTGTCCAGTCTCCAGCAGCCGTCCCACGCTAGCAGCTCGCGAGTCAGCCTCCCGCAAAGCCAAGACAATCCTTGGACGTGGACTGTAAGGCCTTTTCGGCCTGGTCCAAGCTCCCTTTGACGTCGCCGTAGACCCAAGTGTCGCTCGCCGTCGCACCATTGTCACCGTGAACTCTTTAGTTCGCTAATTTGGTGAGTTAGCCTCCTAAACCTTACTTAGGGGTTAATTATACCTATTAAAGATTAGTTTAGGCTTAAGTATGTTTAGTAGTTAATTTAGTTAGAGTAAATATTAGTTAGTTAGTTTAGTTGAGTGAACTAGGTAGTTATTTAGTTAGGTGAATTAGTTAGACTATTTAGTTAGGCATTTACATTAAATTAGCTAGAATGGTTAGTTTAAGGAGTTAGCTTATTAGATTAATTTATTTTGTGCACTTAGGTGATTAGCTGAGCTTATGTTAATTTAATTTAGTAGTTTAATTTAATTATTTTGCGATTTATTTAATTATTTAATTATTTAATATTTTTTGAAAATTATACCGGGATAGCCGATCACCGGAATTTCGTGCTGATTGCCGTGGTGTGATTAGTTTATGCAATTGAATGATAATTTGTGCAATTGAGTGATGATTGTGATTTTTATTTATTATTTCAAAAATATGAAATTTTAGTATTTAATTAGAAAATACCGAGTGGCAGGTTTTGATACCGAAAATGTTTTTAGATACTATATCAAATAGTGAGATTTTTAAAAAGGGATGATATCAATTTTTATGGTTCGATCTGACCGTGTACCCACACATGATTATTTTTACCGTGTGTTTTTAATATAAAGAAAATATGCCAAGTACACTATTTTAATTAAGGTATTTGAGTGCAAAGCACAATGTCCTTGGCCGGGCTTGGATGTGTGCATGAATGTTATGAGAACCTGTCACGAGCCTTAGGGCCGGACGATGCTCCTTCGGGAATGCCCCAAGTCAACGAATGCTGGTCGTAGTGGAGGCTGGACCGATGCTCCAATGTGGAATGCCATCTCGATGGAGACGTTATTGTGCTCAATGGTACGAGACGACGCCCGGTTGTGCCGGAAGACCGCTGACTGTTGAGTCGGCCGTGACCGTTGGGTCGTAATCAATTGGGACGTATGATTGATTGAAATTGATGCGCCTGATTATGGGACAAAATTATATGCACGGAATGGAACGTGTCATAAGGATTTGGCCTTATAATCGGGACCCCTGTGATCGATTGAGATGTGATTGAGGCGTTCCGATTGATGTGTGCATTTATTATATGTATATGTTATATGAACAGTGTTAACATGCATGAAGGAACTGAGGCGAGCTGAGTCTTGTATGATGTGTGATTAGACTACCTCTAGGCGTATTTCCTTCCTAATCGGGGTTTAGGGCGTGAACTCGCTGAGACATTGTCTCACCCTGTCATGGGCTTAACTTTTCAGGTTCGTAGATGAAGGCTCTCCCAGTTCATTTTGGATAACCGAGGGGGTATACTGAGCAAAGTACCGACGTCCATGTCCCCGAGAGTCCCTGGCTCCATGAGCTCATCGTGACCACTATCTTGGTCGATGAGGGCCGACCTCAGTTGGTACCTCATCGATTTAGGGCGTGGTTCCATCGTGGGCCTAACGGGGTCCGGGAAGGTCCCCTGCAAGGTTTTGATATCCCCATCGTTCCGGTCAACGCCGCTGCGGGCGAGGGGGTAGCTGACCCACCTGATGGTGCCGTGGTAGACCTGGAACCCCCGGAGGTCTCGGTTGAGCAGTCTTGTGCCTAGATGGCTTAGTGACTCTTCTGTTTGGAGTTAGGCTTTTGTTTATAGACTAGTGTTGTATATAAACCTGGCGTGTTTATAAAAGTATGTTTGTGAAAATTGTTGTCCTGCTGTCGCGACCAATTTTTCGGGTGTGGACCACCTAAGGTTTGACTTAATGGATTGTTAAGCCTAGACTTAACTCGGGCTCTCCCAAGCCCATACCAATTCGCGACTTAATGTTCAAGTTTTTAACATGCAAATGATATTCAATTAGGAGTCGCCACTAATCTATTCTTGGTGGGTCGATTAGAAACCCAAGTAAAATAATGGGAGGATTATTTTACTTCTACAAACCAGAGACTTTGGGTACGGGGACTTGGTTACATTAGACTTCTCTAATGCCCTTTCGGTACCTTTCTTTTTATTTTGAAAAATGCTTGGCAAGCAGCTTGAATTGATTTTAATTTATCTCCCTAACATGTAAGGTTATCATGCGGGTGCGCAAACCATCAATTTAACACACAGATAAACAATAAATAAATTGCAAAAACTTACCTCAAAGCAACGAAAGCATCTGCAATGTTAAATTAAAATCCACATCAACAACCCTAGATATGGTTTCTAATTAACACGCAACTTTTGTTTTGTTTTCACTTGATTAATGAAAATCATGCAATATGCAATGTAATATTAACTAAATGAACTAACTCTAATGATATACAATTTCTAATTAAATGGACCTAGTAACAATCACTAAATGACGTGCATTTCATGAATCTAATCCTATATGACATGCGCATGATTTTTTGTATTTTTTTATTCGTAATTAAAAATAACTAACAATAAAAATCTAACTAAAGTGAGATATTATCTATTTTAAGTTAGGAAATAGACTTATCTGAATCCTATCTTAACTTAGAAATTTATCTCGACATGCAATTTAATTCAAAGAAATTATCTAGCCTAGATACCATCTAAACATGCATTCTAATGTAACTAGAAAAGAATCTAATTATTCTATCATGCAATTATATCCAGGAAATTAATTCTAATATTTATGATATGCAAATGCAATATTTTTTGTATTTTCGAGATAAATAAAGCAATTAAAAGATAAACACTAAATCATTCAGAATCATCAAAGATATCATACATCGTTCGAATCAGAGAACAATATCGAAATCAGCTTGATTATCTCGCTAATAAAATCGATAAATTGATCTTAAGCCTTAAAGATCAAGATATCAATTTTATTCCCGCGTGATTAATTATTCCATCTAAAGCCTTATAGATGGAATAAAAAATCGGTGTGCGGTTGCGAATTAGGCAGTAAAATATAATTGGGAACGCGTTGATAATTCAAATACGCACGTAAGATATTGAAATGCATGTATTAGGCAATAAAATATCTAAATCAAATTTAGATATGATAATTACCTAATTCCGCCAATGGTATTACCACCGCAAATAATATTACCAAATTTGGACCGAGTGGAATCCACTCAACGGGTGACCGGCGGTGCGTGGTGGTGCTTGGCCTCGGTTGATGGTGCGGTGAGGATCATGTCTTTGTGACTCACGGACGGACAGGATGGTTTGGCATGGATGCCTCGCTGGAAAATCTGCAAAAAGAAGAAATCTTCAGCAATTGTGTTCTTCGTGAACGTCTCTTTCTTCGGATGGGTTCTTCTCTGCTTGGACCAATGTTTATCATATTGTGCGTGCACTATCTCTGGAGAACAAGAATTTTGAGAAGCTTTTATGAATTTTGATCAAGGGGGAAGATTTAGTGCAGCCCTTTTACGCTTCTTGCAAAGAACAAAGACCAGCTCATAAGTCTTCTTCTGTACAAGTGGTGGAGGTCAATAACCTTTTCGGAGTCCAAGCGGTGATTGAATCTTGACCAAGTTCTCCATCACAATTCGGTCGTGATATAATCTTTAACCGATTTCCATGCACCATCACGGTGGACCTCCCTGAAATTTGACTAAAGAACACCTGCAATAAGACAAATTCAAGGGTGACAACGACAAAAGCTCGATGAAGAATGATCTCGGATGTGGGGGTTCAGCAGCCGCAGGAGCGTGATGTTGGGATTACAGGCAAGGCTCATCCGCAGGGCTCGGACAGCAGAGCAGCGGGGCTCCAATTTCAAGGTCTCGAACAGGGAGCAGCACCAACCGTCGCGTTAGTTGGGCCCAATTTTATTCGTACGAAGACGTCGTAGCTGTGCAGGGCTTCTCGTGGCGGGGAAGCAGTGTGGTCACCGAACAGGGAGGTCAGAACGGCAGCGATGCAGGGCTTTCTTGGTGCAAGCAGTGTTGTCTCCGTTGGTCAACGTGAGTGCTTCAATGAATCTTGGAGGTGCTCTCTGCCTCTCACGATTTTCAACGAGCCAACCCCGCACCTCACAAATTTTTCTCCTCCATTCTCTCTCTATTCACGTATGTTCATGCTTTTCTCAGGTTTGTGGCCGTGTCTCAATTTTTGGTGGCCCCCTGAACCCTATGCGTTTTAACTTATTTATAGGCCGCGAAGTAGAGTTTTTAATCTTTCCAAATCGGTATTCACAAAGATTCTTTTTCCAAACGTAATATTCATTTTTCCACTTGCCCTATTCGAAAAATTCCATCATATCTCGGAAAATTTTAAATTCTTATTTTCACAAGATAATTTCCGATCATAAAAAAGAACGGGCTTGGACCAATTTGCTCGCTTCATGGACTTAGCCCAGCCTGTCAATTTAAAGCTCAGAACCACTAATTCAAACCTATCCGTCACCGGTCCAATAAATAAATGCACGAAATGCAAATTAAAAACAAATGCACCTAAATTGATATGCTATGCAATTAATTTTTTTTTAGAGATAAAATTAACCCCTAATTTTTAATACAATAAATGAATGACCGGATCGCCAAAATTTAGGTGTCAACACCTGCTTTTCTATCCCATGTTTGTGTTGTATGAGGATTGTTTATTATACGCTTCCGCATGTGCATAATCGATTGGGTCGCGACGCATCTTGGGAACGTCGCAAATTTTATCGACCACTGAGAGATGTGCGCGCGCTTGAGGTTCGGGGCGTGACATAATTGGTCTGAACTGGGTAATACTTTCTGGACTATAGACTTTAGGAATGAGAACAATATGTATTTTTTTAAGTTCGGGGTCAAGGTTACCTGAATTGAAGAAATTGCTCACTAGTCGGTGAAGGTCATGCTGAATGTCCTCCTAGTGATGGTGGTAGAACTGGCCATTCATCCCATCAGGGCCTAGGGCTTTTGCTGCACCTAATTGAAAGGTTGCATTCTTCACCTCCTCAAAGGTTATTGGCGCTTCTAAAGCTTCATTCATCCCTTCTTGGGCAAGAAGAGGACAATGGTCTAGAATAGTCAGGAAATTCCTGCTCCCCACTAATTCATACGGAAGCTGGTAATAACTGGCAATGTGTTGCTTTAGTGCATTAGCATCTTGACACCAAGAATCATCCACTTTCAGTATTGAAATCTTATTTCTTTATCTACGCTGAACTGTAGTGGCATGGAAGTATTTGGTATTCCTATATCCCCATCTCAGCCAATTGATTCGGGACCTCATCCCCCAATATAATTCTTCTTGCCTCCACAATTTCTCAATATGCTCTTTGTTATACTTGACTCCCCACCACCCATGTTTGTGAGGGTGGTGAGCCTTCTTTTCAAAGACTATTTGGCTAAGGGCATTGGAGAATCTCTTTTTACTCCACACAATCAATGCTTCGGGTGATCTTTTTTAGCTTACTCGCGAAATCTTCAGGCTTGTCTTCCTGGTCATTCCAAATCTTATTCACTATCTCCTTGCATTCAGCCTCTTCCAACCAAAATGCCTCAAATCTGAAATCTTTTTTCCTCTTGGTCAAGGTTGGAGAAAGTGTTAGGAGAAGTGGGCTATGGTCGAAACCTATTGCTAGTAAGGCATAAGCCTCTGCGTTGGGGAACAACACTCTCCAGTCGATTTGCATAGGGCCCTATCTAATCTCTTCTTAACAAGAGCTTCCCCATCCCTGTTGTTCACCCAAGTAAATGTACACCCCTTGCTTTCAATGTCCATGAATGAGTAGCTATTCATAAAATCGCGAAAAGCAACTAACTTGTAGTGGTCCGCCTCTCTTCTGCCTACCTTTTCCCAGTGATACATAATTTCATTGAAGTCTCCCATACAAATCCATGGGAGGTGATTTCCTGAACTTATAGCTTGTATTTGTTGCCATAGCTAGAGTCTTTCGTGATAGATTGTGGAGGCATGTAAAAATGTGATACGCATCATGTTCCCACTATCTTGGTCCCTACAAGTTACGTCAATGAACTCCTTGGAGTTATCTTATACTACCACTTCCACTCCTTCATTCCATAAAATTTCCAAACCCCTAGTCATCCCTATAGGATCAACTATCATTGCGTGTTGAAATTGAAGTTGCCTCCTAACTATGTCCACTACTATTTTTTTATTCTTAGTTTCCATTAGAAACACTAAGTCGAGCCTTTCTTGAGCCGCTAAGGCTCTTAGATGATGGACTGTCAGGGGTGTACCCAACCCCTAGCAATTCCAGCTCAAAAGCTTCATGTATCCCCTAGTGACTTATTAGGGCTAACCACCAAAGCCCATTCCTTCATTCCATCCACCATCTGGATCGGTGTATCAAGTAGCATTTCCTCATTAAAAGATTGACTAAGGAAGTCATGCACGCCAATTGAGTTGAGTCTTTTCTATTTCTTTGATGCAGCCACCTTCTTAAAGGGTTTGAGTCCGATCTTATCTTTCCTCGAGGTTTTTGCTTGTTTACCCTCCCCAGCCGGTTCAACCAGGATGATTTGGGTATCTTGCTTTGTCTTCCCTTTGCGCAAGTTAGGTTCCTCAGCTTTCTGGTTGTCACCCTTAAATGCAGACATTAGAATCAGCTTCCTAGATGTTCCGGCTTGTTGATTAGTGCAGGTGCCTCCAACTCTCCTTGGATCAGCACCCTTGGTGTTTCTGGGATCACTTCATTGTCCTCTGGTGATGGGATCTGTTTATCATAGAAAACCTTCTAGTAAGGACTGGATTCTCACATTTCCGCTTTCAGCCACCGCCTGCATTTGCCTACACTATTTTCTTCGAGCTCCAACTCCTCATATGGTATATCTTTATAGTAGGTCGCATAATGCCCTATCTGTCCACATGAATAGTAATAATGTGGGAGTCTCTCATATCTAAAATCCACCCAGAGTTTTTTGTAACCTAAGTCCACAATAGTTCCTGATTTCAAAGGGGAGGATAAGTCCAGGAAAACCCTTGCTTTACCATTCTTATGAGGCAGCAGCCTCTTAACTCCAATTTCACCTCCAAGACTCTTCCTAATTCCCCACTACGCTCTGAATCACTTCCTTTGTTATTCTCCATCGGGGAAGACCTACTACATGAACCCAAAACGCGCAATGTGTGAATTTGTAACAATGCTCAGGAGTGTCTAGGTCCCCTTGTTAAAGGACCAATAAGTTACTAGAGAAGGACTAAGGGCCTGTTTCCAAGACTCTATTTTTCTCTCCACTGAATCAGTAGAGTGCAAGGCACTCTACTGATTCAATCTTCCAAGCTTTCTTCATCGTGCTTAGAAAAGTTTGGAAGTTAACATTTGGTTTTGAATATAGCTTCCCATGCAGCAAAATATCACTCCTTTTTTTTCTACATTAATGTCTCCTTTAATCGGCACTACATCATCCTCTGACTACAAATCTCCAAGTTTCCTTGACAGGACAGCCAGGCGAACATCACTACTTGCCTCACCTTCCATAGTTGATGTTGGAAAGATGGAGCACCATTGGCGAGTGAGCCCTTTGCAACAGTCTGCCCCTACTTTTACGTTTTCTTTGATGCAAGAGGACAAACGCCCATAGAGCTTAATCTCACAAGAGAGTCAAACCCATCTTGTTTCCTTCTTTGTTGCTGCCATTTTCAAAGTCTCTACAGGATCGCAAGTGGAGACCACTACCAATGATCGCCTGTGCGGGCTGGGTTTGGGTTGGTTGAGTTTAAAATGGGTTGAATGGGCTCGGATGAAGTGGGTTCAGGAGAAAAGTAAGTTGGATGGTTTAGAGATATGAAGGGTAAACGAAAACCACTCGTACAGGGAAAAGACGCCACCCTACTCCATTGAGTAGGGCTTGAAGTGGGACTTGCTAGGGAGAGAAAGCATTTGGGTTAGGGCTTAAAAAAGGCTTAGGGGTGGAAAGGTTTAGGTGAGGAGGAAGGAGGGGTGGGTGAGTGTTAGGGTTTAGGGTGTTGAATGATTTTGGGGAAACTATCCATGGGGATAGGGAGAAGCTCCAACGAAGGGAGAGCCTGCATTTTTTGATGGCATGGTTTATGTTGCATTAATTATTCTAATAATTGTTAGGACGCACTTCTCGTTACTAAATTAGCATCAATAACCCGATATGCAGGAAAATTTTCTTATTTTGTTTGGTTAAGGAGCCACTCATCTGCATTGGCCAACTGCCTGGCTCTGTTCTAATCAACATCGAGACAACATTTTTTAGCTCATTTCATGATCTTTAAAATATCTTACACATGCCCATCAAGTAAGATTATAGGATCAAGGTCGGATATGCTTTGGTGTGACTAGTGGTTGTATGCCAAAATTAGTTTCGTTTTGAATCGCCATCTTTATTTGAAAGGGGAAATGTGTACTATTATTAGTTGGTTTTCTATTTGGCATGTGAATGTGTAAGCCATATGAAAGAGAAATATATCATTTCTGCAACCATCCTAGGGTTATGTCCCCTTTTGCTTTGCCAAGAGCCTGGTGGTGGCGAAAGGTACTTGAATAGCAAGTGTCATCTTGCATAAAGGAGTATGAAGTGCAATTACGTATCCTGGTTCTTAGAATTGAGTCTCTCTTTCAGAACAGGTTATCTATGAACGCATATAATGAATAATAGCGTCCATTTGCCCCTCTTTACGAATACTACTGGGTCTCACGTCACTTTTGAACAATTTACCGGTTGATCATGATTGTCTTTCGTCCATCTACCCATTATTCTAGATGCTATTGAATCTTATGTCACTCTTGAAAAATTCAATATTCTTGTGCCATATATGTCACTCTTGAACAATTCAATTTCCTTGTCCCATGTATAGTTTGCGCATGTATGATGATGAATCTACCATTTCTTTCCAGTGGATAAATTTCCTTGTCCCATATAGTCTTTTTTTAGCTATTGCATTGGTTTGCACCCTTCCCCAGTTCCTTTCCAATCATAGCGAACGCGGGGTTCCCCAGTTTCAACGCTGCCTCAGTTTCTGAAGGTGGGACTACTTTATAAATTCTTTCTTTTCCGTCTTCGATTTTGTTTGGTTTTAATGCTATATATTAATTAAGCGAAGTCATATCGTATGGGAGACCATTGATTGCCTTCCTCATCTAGCAGAAAGTGCAGAATGGATGGACAAAGGACCTTGTGCATGTTTTAAAAGAAAATTCCAAGACATGCACATTAGGTAAACATCGTCTTGGTGGGGAGCAGTATCATTCAATCTTAAAGTGACTCGTGGTTTGGTAACTCATTAGGATTGGTATAATTCTGTCATGCAAGTTAAGTGGAGTTTCTTCTTCTCTGCTAGATCTTCAAGGCGTGGATCTCGCATCATCCTGATGCAAGCTTTGAAACTACTAGAACACAAGGGGTAGCTACGGATTTTGAAGACGCTGAATTCTCAAGTTAGTGATTAGGGGTGAGCATGGTCCGGGTTGGTCCGGGCCACCCCCTAACCCTAGGACCAACCCGTACAGTGTCGGTCATCAATTTTTAGGACCGAGGACCGACCCTATTGAGTCTGGGACCAAGGACCGGACCGACCCAATGGGTTCGGTCCGGTTCCTGTGGTCAACCCGGACCAATCGATAATTTTTTTTGTCTTGTTTTTTATACTCCCTAAAAAAGCAAACCTACAATTCAAATTACACATACATCAACAATGCGGCATTGTGCAACTAAACTATAAATATCAATACATATTCGGCAAATTTAAGATGACACAATAATAGAAATTTCGTACCCGCTAACCGCTCATCGAGATATGGGACAAGATGGAAAGTTCTTGTAATCATCTATCTTTAATATTCATAGCACCATATACAAAAGCGTTTTCCCGCATTTGATCATGTAGAGTCCACTCAACCAAAAAATGAGCTTCACACCACTTGACTAGCAAATCACCGTAGCAACTGCAGTACTACTCTACTTTTCAAAAAGTTCTACCACTTGACACAAATTGAAAAGCAAAGTGCAGCTGAAATTCATTAGTAAAATACAATTAAACCATAAAAATTTTAAAATACTTAATATAAACCATGAATATATAACTTCACATCTTGTTAATTCACTTAAACTTCTAAACACCTGAAAACAAAACAAACGACACATAATTAATACTCAACAAAAGTTTTAAATTGAAATTACTATTAGTGCTATTGATAGAACATCTCATCATAACTCTTAGATTTTACTTAGGTTTGAATATATAAAAGAATTATAAATAATATAATGTAATATAATATATATATATATATATATATATATATATATACGGGGTTGGTCCAGGGTTGGACCGACTCAAAATTCTTAGGACCGAGGACCAACCCGCAGTAGTGTCGGTCCCGGAATTTCAGGACCAAGGACCGACCAGTCCCCTCGGGAACCGGACCCGGGACCGACGGGGTTGGGCCGGTCCAAGGTTGGTCCAGGGTCGACCCTAGACCGCTGCTCACCCCTATTAGTGATGATGAATGCGTGCTTTTCATCTGAACTTCTAGCATCTGAAACAGCACATGTACCGTTCTTGGACGCTTTTATTCAATCATTCTACAAGCTTTTGAGCAAGAAAAACATTATAGAACCTCCCTCCTACTTGTGGACTGACTTTAGGATGTGTGAGGCAATAGGAGAGGAGCGCCAAGGAAACCGTGGAAGTGGCACCTCGACCCCCATCTCTTCCTCGGATCCCAAAAATGGCAATTTGAACTACCAATGATTGAGAAATCTGCAACATAGATGCATGAAATGGTTTTGCACAATAGGTCGTGGAACAACGGCTTCATGACCTTAGTTTGCAATGCGGTTTATGAATAATTTATGAACCGAGTGATAGATAGATATTAATGTTGGCTCGAAAGACCGATCATAACAAACGTGGACTTTGACAATATTAAAGGGTTTTTCAGCAGATGGCTGTGTTAGAATAAGTGGAATCACAAAATAACAAATTTTATTTATAAGGGATACCTTTACATAGAAAACCAAGTTAAATTATTTCATGAAATCAATAATCTCTCGTTATGGTTAGTAACTTATTAATCTCATTCAAAAGTCGTTTCAACTTTAAAGCTTCACTAACCAAATTCCATAGAGATGCAAACATAATTAAGACAATCAAACCGGTTGACAATGTCACAATATCCCAATCCAAAAGTAAGTCAAGGTAAGGGGAAAAAAAACAAAGAAAGATTTTGGATCACCTTGTGTGGGATTGAGAAATCAGGGAAAAATATCTCTATGAGCCCCACTCATTCATTTTGTTCTTCAGTCAAATGATGGAGGAAAATTACGGAATTGGATTTGCGCAACTCGGCATCTTTTTGAAAATGGATGCAACTGCATGACTTGAAGGTCTATAACTTTCGACGTGACAAAATTGGTAATACGAAAAATCAATAATTTCAATAAAAAATTTCCCCAAATTTGATCTTTATGTTATTTAGAAATTTGAGTTAATGGGAAATATTTGATTATCAACCAATATGCTTGACATATGTCGCGACCAAATTTTCGGGTGTGAACCACCTATGATTTGGCTAATGGATTGTTAAGCCTAAACTTAACTCGGGCTCTCCCAAATCCATACCAATTCGCGACTTAGGTTCAAATATTTAACATGCAAAAGATCTTCAATCAGGAGTCGCCACTAATCAGTTTACGGTAGGTCGATTAGACACCTAAGTAAAATAATGGGAGAATTATTTTACTCCTACGAACCAGAGATTATGAGTTCGGGGACTTGGTTACGCTAGATTTCTCTAACGCCCTTTCGGTACCTTTCTCTTTTATTTTTGAAAAAATGTTTGGCAAGCAGTTTGAATCAATTTTAATTCACTTCCCTAACATGTGAGGTGATCATGCGAGTGCGCAAACCACCAATTTAACACCAAAGAAAGCGATGAATAAATTACGAACTTACCTCAAAGCAACGAAAGTATCTGCGTTGTAAAATCAGAATTCATATCGACAATCCTAGATATGATTTCTAATTAACACGCAATCACTCAATTTTGTTTTCACTTTTTAAATGAGAATCATGCTTTATGCAATGCATGCTACTAATCTAACATGTAATGATGTGACATGACAATATGACCTAAGCTATATGACAAAAGTGAAATATGAACATGCAGCCTATCCTAAAGAATGAAATTGATCTACTCTAAAGACAAGTTTTTTTTGTATTTTCCATGAAATTCGAAATTAATAAATGCAAGATTATCTAGCTAGATCAAGATTCTATTCAATTTGTATTAGGAATTAGGTTAAGCCAAATCCTGATTTAAACTAGAATCTTATTTTAACCAAGCAATCCTAAAATGCAATCTATCTAAGAGAAATTATCTAAACCTATAATTAATTTAAAAAAACGCAAATCTTATCCTAATATGCAATGACGTGCAAAGAATGCCCAAGTTCAAATTCTTTTTTTTTTTTTTTTTATGAAATTCGAAATTAAAAATTGCCAAATAATTAAACATGCAATTCAAATTTAAAACTAACATCCTAAATGAATGCATTTTTTTTGGATTTTTTTATTTAAAAATTCGAAATAAGACTGCAATCCTGAATATGTAAGATAATCCTAAAACTAGGAATATTCTAAAACGAACCTAATCCTAATTCAAAATTTTTTTGGATTTTTTCCTTTTACGAAAATAAAACTGACTCAAACACCACGACATCAAATCAAACAAGATAAAATTGATATCCGCAAGTTGGCGAACCATATCTCGCGCATGAGATCGGGTTGACCAATTTTAAAATTAAATCGCGAATTGAATCTCGGGCATGAGATCGGATTGTCAATTTTTGCAAGGGATTGCGAGTCGGATTTCGGGCATGAAAATCGGACTGTCAATCCCTAATTTGAGGGACTATTTCATGTTGGAATATCAATCCTATATCAATGAATAATTACACTAAAAAAAGCTATAAAAAGAAAAACAAACTATAAACTATATAAAAATAGTAAAGATAAAATAATAAAAAATTACCTAATTTGATTTTCGATTTCCTATATCAAGCTTAGCAAACGACGATTGTGAATCGCTATGGAAGCCCGACGTGGCTCGAGAATGAGTTGCCGTGGTGGTGGGTCAACGAGGTGCCCGTGGGTGGTACTCGGCAAATTCTTTGGCTGCCGCCAAAAGCTGGAGATGTTCAACACTTCCCGTATTGGACTGGCACAGCAACAAGAGGACAAATAAATTTTCCCCCAAAAGAAACCTGCAAAGAGCTAAGTGGACTCATGCGAATTATTCTTGAGTTGTGTCATTAGATTGATGTGGGGGAGCAACTTTTGCGACGATGAGGCTCGTCGTCACTGGATCACCGGGAGCTATAGCTGCGTTCTCGTGGATGTAGCCAAGAACAGGAGCTGCGTCTGCATCAACAAGAAAGGGCCTCACCAAAGACCTGCATATTGAAACAATCCTCGACAAAAAAAAAAAAAAAAAAAAAAAAAAAAATCTGATTTGAGTGAACCGCTGCTGGTCTTGAGAGAGACTCCGAGAAATCTCTCGAGATAACTATCAGCGTTGATGATGGAGAACTCGGCACGTTGTAGGAGCAGCTCACGTCAAGGCTTCGTGAACACAATGGTGAACGGTTCACGACCGGGGCTCGCCTCACTGGCAGTACATATTGCAGCAGCTCGTGCTCATCGCAAAGGGGCAACGCGGATACGACAATTGCTGGAACTTATGGGATGTAGTCGATGCGTGGTTAAGCGCTAGCTTTGCACGAGGGTTAAGGGACGCTACTAGAGATTCCAAGTGGGGACGTGATCATCCTCTGCAGTATATGAGTCCCTCTTTGGCATCTTCTCCAATGTGGTGAACGTATTTTCTCCTTGTACCTTCAGAACCAGTAGGAAGAATATGAAATTTTTCTCTCTTTGTGGCCGTGTATATTCAATGTGTGGCCCCCTTGAACCCTATTCGTTTTAATCTATTTATAGACAACGAATTAGGGTTTTTAATCTTTCAAAAATTGATATCCACAAAGATTTTTTCCAAAACGCAATATTCGCAACATTCGTTTTTTTTTCCACTTGCCCTATCCGAAAAATTCATCATATCTCGGAAAATTTCAAATTTTTATTTTCTCACGAGATAATTTCCGATCACTTAAAAAAAAAGTGGCTTGGGCCAATTTGCTCGCTTCATGGGCTTAGTCCGGCCTGTCAATTTAAAACTCAGAACTACTAATTCAAATCCACTCGTCACCGGTCCAATAAATAAATGCAAAACATGTAAATTAAAAATAAATGCACCTACATCTATATGCTATGCAATTAAATTTTTTTTAGGGATAAAATTAACCCCTAATTTTCTATGCAACAAATAAACAACCAAATCGCCAAAATTTAGGTGTCAACAACATAGATTTTATCGATAGTGAAAATAATTTACATAAACTTATATTTCTAAGCAATGAGAACAATTGAAATTAGGAATGCACTTTATGAATCGTTGATTTTCCACAATTTAGATTATTTTACGAAAAATGAACATTAATCGTAATTATCTTTCAAGGAAGTTTCCTATGTTGATTTCAATTTTTTTTTAATAGAAGGATCTATTATTTATTCATTTTCCTTAGCGATCTAAATGTCAAAAAATAAAACAATTAGATCGTTTATACTTTCAAACTATCCTTAAATACTCTAAAATCTATCGGTCTCACTACTCTCCCTAGAATGACCCCCCAAAATAGCTTCATTCTACCGCTATCAGCCTATCAAATTGGCTAACCTCTTCACTCTCTACAACAAAAAGAACTAAAAGATGATGGCGCGTTCTAAGGAATTTTACATGAATTTAGCATTTCGACTATCACTGTCACACACACATTTGATTTTGCACCATTTTTCGAGATAAAATTCCAATTCAAAATGTCATGATTAATATAATTCGTCCATGTTTGTATTGATTTTGGTCTCTTATCGAGAGGTTTGCTTGAGGTTGAATATTTTTCATCATAATGCAATTCAATATAATTTCGCTTTTCCCCAATTTCGAATCGTCACTTTTGGACATTTTCATTATTAACATGCTTTAATAGAGCGTCCGTCTTAAGTGATGTAACATTATAATAAGTATGATAAAAACCTTGTTCTGGATTAGCACGATATTTACGAGAAATATATAAGTAAAAGTAATTTCCACCATTTTACTAATAACGATAACAAAAATAATTTGGCGTGCCTCCACTTTTTTTCCATCTGGTTTTCCAACATATGTATTTTACTAATTTCCACCCATTTTAAAATAACGATAAACAAAAACAATTTCCCTTATCTCCTTTTATTCCACCTCATTTTTCTTTGCACCTATATTTTCTCCGCCCTCTAAAGCTTTTCCACAATATATTGTAAATTCTCTCTAACGCTTTCAAATTGAAATTTCATAAAAAATTTCCGATATTTTATCGGATTTGTTTTTTTCCTAATTCGACTAAAATCTTCGAGAAATTTATCTTTGTACCATATTGAATGTTTTTTTTATATTATTTTCTCTGCTTTCCAAGTAGAAGATCAAGAAAATCCGGATTGGTAATTTCCAATTTTTCCACACCGCGTGACGTGAACGCGCATTGGCTTCCTTATATAAGAAGAAGGCCTGGAGGCAAACTTCCCATTCAAGAAACAACCAACCAAAAGCTCTTCTTCTTCTTCTTCTTCTTCTTCTTCTCGATCGATCGCCGCCGATCTTCGTTACTTACGATTCGAGTGGCCGATCGTCGGTCCGTCGCTTCGCCGTTTTCCCTCAGGTTCGCTTCGCTTCTCTTGCCGACGCGCTCCCTCCGTATCAGTTTCTAGCGAAGTAGCGACGAGGAAGAAGTTCCCCGGTTAGGGTTTTCCGTCTTCTTTCGACGATGACGATCTCCCGCTCGCCGCCGGTGGGTTTTCCAGGAAGTGGGTGCCCGCCGCTGACGACGGCGAGGGCCGTCGGGCCTGCGGCGCCCTCGGCGTTTGGTAGTCGTTCGCGGCGATTTTTAGGGTTTCTTAATCCCGAAGGAATCGGGGGTTTTGTTCCGCCTTGAAGAATCGGGAGCATGTTACTTTGATTCGAGGGGAAATTAGGTTTGATTACTGGAATTTATCTTGAAAGGGCAAGGACGATACGACATTGTTGTCGAGATCTACTGTCTCTACTTCGTTTTCTAGAATTTTATTCGCTTCTGCTTCTGGGCGAGTTTGATTTGGTTGGAACCGAAAGAGATGGGAAGCATGATGGATGGAGATGTTTATCCATTCTCTTATAGGTCAATTGTTCATATTGTTGGTGATAAGAGGAATTTAAATGCTTGGGATTGCTGACTACAGCGGACCTTGGCTTTTCTGCAAAGGGATCTTCTTGCGAGAACGAGTTCTGATGCTTTGAGTTAACTCTGGATAGGTCGTTCAGTTCGGCGATTGATAGCATGGATATTAAGACAGCAAGGAGTACTGTGGGTTGGCCACAAAATTCAGCTGCTCACTATAAAGCACCAACAAGCCGCAGAGTTTGCACTTACTGGTTACAGGGAAAATGCAACCGGAATCCTTGTTGGTTTTCACACGATGCATCTCTTCCGCGCAATGTTTACCAGCGAGCTGCAAAGCAGTCAAGTCATGTGGCTGAGGATTGCCCTGGGAGGAAGGGCCCTGAATCTAGTCCAGTGAATTCAGCAAGTTCGACTTCTGGAGAGAGAAGTGATTCGTGGACAAATAAAAACCCTCCAAAGCCCCAAGAAAAACTATGCAATTTCTGGATAACAGGCAACTGTGTGAAGGGCGATGCATGTCCTTTCTTGCATTCGCGGTTTCACGGTGTTGATTTTGCTATGTTGGCAAAGCTTGAGGGCCATAAAAAGGTACCATTTAGAGATTAGTTTTTGCCTTCTGTGTTCTCCAGACTATAGCTGGAGAATATTTAGTTGCAACTCTAATTTGTTTCCGTCCTTTTTCTAATTAAGATGTCGAAATATCATTTGCCTGTCTGGCATAAAAATGGGTCTGGACTCACCTGATCCTTTTTATGACAGGGTGTTTCTGGGATAGCACTTCCTTCCGGATCTACTAAGCTCTACTCTGGAAGCAAAGATGGAACGGCTAGAATCTGGGACTGTCACACTGGTCAATGTGATCAGGTGATCAACCTTGGAGGAGAAGTTGGGTGTTTTACTTGTGAAGGTCCTTGGGTGTTTGTTGGCCTGCCTAATACTGTTAAGGTGAGCGGTTGGCTGGGTCTACTTTGTCCTTCGTTATTTTTTTTTTTCTTTTTATGGGGGAATTCTTGAATTGGTGAACTGCTGAACTCTAATTCATTGCTTCTCTTGTATTTCTTGTAGGCATATAATATCCAGAATGGTGCTAGCTACAATATCAGTGGACCAGTTGGACAGGTCCATGCTCTGGAAGTTGCTAATGACATGCTTTTTGCTGGAGCCCAGGTAATTTATTATTAGAGAGAATTTAATCAATTTAGGTGATTCATCTGCTGTAATATTGTCTAGTCCCTTTCTTTGGAATCTCGTTCCTCTGTGAATTAGCAACATAAGTGATATAAAAGTTGATGCTGAGTGTGAGGGTGGATTTTTGGTTCAGACCTGAAATTCTTTTCTTCTTCTTCTTTATGTGGGGCCCACCTGAGTCAGCATTCATCTGATCACTGACTGCCTCATTTGTTGATCCTTGTGATGAATTGCATTGGCTTTCGATGATTATGCTGAACAAACTTTCCTTCTAGGATGGCACTATCTTGGTGTGGAAAGGAGGTAGCGAGGCTGATCCTTTTCAGATGGCTGCGCCTCTCAGGGGTCACACGCAGGGCGTGGTATCATTTACTGTTGGGCGCGACCGGTTGTATTCTGGTTCCATTGACCAGACCATAAGGGTAAGCTGGCTTATCTTAGACGTCTCGCCCTCTGATTTAATCTAGTTGTGTGTCCTGGGAAGGCATGACTTGGCTGTTGGAGTTTATGTTTTCTTTTGCATCACCTCTATTGGTTGCTACGTCCTCTCTGTATCTTTCTGCGACGCTGCGCTGTAATATCGTCCTGACCCCTCATGTCTTTCTTGTTTTCTTCTCCGCAGGTGTGGGACTTGCACACTCTGGAGTGTGTTCAGGAACTTGTTGGACACACTGACGTGGTGATGTCACTTCTTTGCTGGGACCAGTACTTGATATCCTGTTCATTGGATGAGACAATTAAGGTCTGGGGGTTGCCACTGAGGAGGCAGCTTGGAAGTTGGCTATACACATCACGAGGACCATGTATGTTGCTTGCTATTTTTTTATTTTTTTTTTTGGGCACTCGTGTGGATTAGGGTATTTTGTGGTTGATGATGGTACTTTAGGAAAAAGTGTAGATTATATAGGGTGAAATTGTGTTTTCTTTTATTGTCCTCATACGTTGCGAAGTGCATGGACCTGTTTTACAATCTAAGATCACAAAGATGCGCCTTATTGCTTTTTGCTTTTATCCTTGCAGTTAAAATTAACTATGTGAATAATGTAGACTGAAGCTTTGTAACATAGCCATACTGTCAAGTACCTTCCGTGTGCTTGCTCTGTGCGGGGAAGACATGAATTTTCATCTTACACCTGTTGGTGTTTTGTCAGTTTCTTACTGTGCTAGTCTCATGGAAGTGATGTAGTATCATCTGTTGATGTTGCAAGTTTCATTTTGTCTTGCACAGGGTATTCTTGCACTGTCAGGGACAATTGATGCACATGGTAAGCCGGTCCTTCTCTGTGCATGCCTTGACAACACCGTTCGGTTGTACGAGCTCCCATCGTAAGTCCAAATAAATTCTCTAATTGGTTTTGACATCCTGTCTCTCAGTGGGACTGTTCTCATCTTCTGCTTGGCTGACTTTGTGCATCGTACGCCAGGTTCACCGAAAGGGGCAAGATATTCTCAAGACGAGAAGTTAGGACTCTTCAAACAGCTCCCGGAGGCCTATTCTTCACGGGAGACGCTGCGGGGACACTGACCGTGTGGAACTGGTTGGATCGTCCAAAGAGCCAAAAAGAGCAGCTTCCTCAACCGATGGAGTCATGCTAAGTAGAAGACAGAATCAAGCTATTGACATTGGAGTTCAAATTTCGCAAGGAAGACAATGTCATCTATGCTACGATGCAACTGGGATTGTGATTGAGAGCAAGAAACGGGACGGCTGTACCTACTTACTGTCTGCCCCGCAATACCAGTTTTGGGCTGTCTTTTTTGTATAGACATTGATTTTTTTGACAGCAACGGCTGGACTTGTATATGATTCCTGATTAGTAATTGAAATGCCTTTTGCTTGTCGAATGGAAACCTTGTTTTTTCCTTTTTGAGAGAGTTTACAGTGAAATTCCGATTATCTTTTTCTCTGTACGTTTGTTAACGTCTTATTACTGTATAGGAGAAATTAAATAGAAGCGGTAAAAATAAATGATGAACAAACTTTACTTCAAAATTGTTGCATATGCTTCTCACTCTGATGAAAAGAAATTCACATCGCGCAGGCTTACTTCTGTATGGATTAAAAATTGTTCAATGAGAAACTGATAAATGAACTTCATAAGTTTGTGACACTCCATGTACCTTTGAACGTGGAAAGAAAACTCGTACGTTACACACTACAATTCAAGTGAATAACTTATAAATTAAAACTGATACTCGGGATTTCATTAAAGCTTATGAAACTAATAAGAAGCTCCCTCTTCAAAGGCATCAATCCATCAAACAATTATGAGAGTGTATTAACTCAGCAAAGCGATTTAAGAGGAATGCAAAAATGTGAAAATTTGTAGACTTTACATTAGGAAAATTACTAGTTAATATATTGATAATGTACCTTTACATGTATTATCGCATATGTATTAGTATCATTTGGGGTTATATCCCATTGAGGATAGAACAAATCAGACAAAAAAAAAAGTATAAACTGGACACAAGCTGCTTGAAACTTTAAATTAAAAATTTACTTAAACGTATGTATAAGGAAAAAAAATTAGAAAACAAGATCTTAATTATAGCTTCTTTTTCAAGAATTTTTTATTTTTTTTTTTTCAGTTTAGAGTATGTAGATTTCCTCATTTTAGGGTCGTATTGTTTAAAGGTCATTCTCATTTAATCCTTTAAATTGCTAAATTAAAACTCGAGATCATTTCTTTCAAATCCGAGAAACATGAGATTTTAGATAGCCCACAAATTTGTATATTATCAATGCAATATTTTTACTTTGACTTAACGCACATGTCGAAAAAATTTATTTATTTCATCAATTAAGTATTTTGGTGAATAAATTAATCTTTTATTTGGAAATAGTAGAAGTATAATTAATCCGTCATAAAGCAGTCTCAAAAAGAGAATTCTTGAAATCATTAAAGTGAATGCCAATGCGATCTCAAAATGAATATGAATGCATAAAAAAAATTGTTTTTGCAAACTAGCCCTTGAAAGATGTAGATAAATGACAATAACTAAAATTGAAGGCTTTCTCTCTCTTTTTGGTGTCAAATTTGAGCTTGATGGTTTTGAATGATTTCGTTCAACATTTGACTAATCTTATTTCCTACAATGGCAAGAACACTAAAGTATGAGACCAGTTGTCGGTGTGTTTTACAATGACAAGTGCCATTTCTTTACCTCCTCGTACTCTATATATCCAATTTAGTAGAAAAGATCCATAATCGTTGCTTAATGTCTCTGCACTCTTTACCATCTCAATAAATCAATCATCATTTCTAATCTATAGGCTAGGAAATTAACCAACTCTAGCAAAAACGTTTTATTATGTATTATCATGGTCATCTTTGGAGGAATGCACGCAGGTTAAGTCATTACAGTGCATCTGTTATTACCAAAAGACTTGATCTTCGCAAATGCTTCTGTACCATGGATTCCAAGCCTCATTGCATGAAGGAATGCGACCGCAATCCCAAAGAATCTTTTATATTTGCATCGTCAAATTCGCATTGCATCAACATAACTAACACTATCTAAAGCGATATAAGCAATTATCCAATTCATCAATTAAAAAATAAAAATAAAAAGAGCATTTCGAGAGATAGTCAAGCTTTCAATCAAATTGCTAAGGGAAGTCCGAGTAAGCAGCTACTTTATACACTCTCGTTTTTTCTTAAGAAAAATGGCCAATTAAAGTGCCAAATTTGACTTCAAATTAGCTCGAGGGGTTTGCCAAGTTCCAATTACTAAATAAAGCACAAACAAATGACGAAAACAACAAGCAGATTGTATAAAATTTTAAGTTACGTTTGGTCATCCAGATTTCTAATCGAGATAGGACTGGATAGGATAGGATATTAAATTCTGGGGTTTTTTTATATCATGTCCATTGTTTGGTGTATCGCAATATTAAAGTCGGATATATTCACATCATATCATGTAACGGCATATCATTGTAAATAAAGATGGTAAAAATCTCTCGTAACACCATTCCTTAATTTATTTTTATTATATTTTTCCTCTTTTTTATATTATTTTCTTTATTATTTCTTTAATCCCCTTTCATCATTTTTTAATAAAATTTTATCAAATAGTAAACTGCACTAACATACCTAAAATACAAAAATACCTAAATATATAATAAATATAAATATATAATTTAACAGATTGAATGTTTATTATAAGATAGAATTAAAGTTGAATATATAAATTAAAATAAGATTAATTAAAAATAACTTTTTATTTCTTATTTCTTATTTCTTAAATTAGAATTCAAATATTATTTATATTGAAATATAATTTCAATTTTGTTAATTTAATAAGTTTGTTATTCGAGAAAAATAATTTTTTTATTATGAACATTAAAAATCATATCTGTCTTTATCCTACCTCACCCATAGAATAATTTTATTGGGCCTATATCCCCATTATATCCGATTTTATCATGTCTTGAGTGAGTACCAAACATAAGATAGGATAAATTATATCATATCCCGAATTTTATCCCAACTGCCAAACGCAACCTTATTGAATTAGAAGGAATGGCTTACATTCTTGGAGGCTATAGTTGCTCAATGAGTGAATTTGAACATGAGCTGCAAATAGGGGTGACTATAATATGTATAGAAGGTAAAAAGGTTACATATACAACTGGAAAGCTTTTATCAAAGAAGAGCACTGGAATTGCAAAACCTAATCTAACTCAAATTTCAATTCAAAGTTAGACAAAATCTAATCTAAATCATCTTGGTACAAGATCATCCCATCTCCACATCTTCAGTATCAAAATCTGATGTATTGCTACCACTTAATTCTTATTGTATCTTTAAATAGACCATTTCATAGTGTGTTCCATCCCCACAAGAATTTCTAGTTGTCTCGAATTTTACGCTACAATAAGGATGATTTGTAAGTACTCTCGATTCTTTAGTTACAGTCATCCCTCGATCGATGGATCCTCCATAACTCGGTTTTGAATAACTTGGTTTTCAATTTCTGTGCACACTTCAAGTCGATCGATCTTCGTCACGTGTTATGTCCTTCACTTTTAACTTTACCCATTGGAAACTCAGGGAAGAGCTCATAATTTATTCCATTGATGGGCTTTGTAAGCAAAATATATATTGTCATGCCATTCATGATCATAATGAACTTATTAGGCATGCCATCGATCTGATCTTATGGGTTAACTATATTGTCATGGCATGATTCAAGCCATTTTTCCTTTAAGTCGGGCTTGGCGTCAACATACGTCTCCTTTTTTTTGACCCAATGCTGGCTGAGTACTAGGTGAAATGCAATGGCATTTTCTATTTAGGTAAAGACATATTTAAGCCCCCAAATTCTCTGCTTTTGAATTTGATTGCTTAAACGTTTGACGACGTACCGTCTCTCTTCGTCACGAGCTTTAACTCTTCAACGCCTCCATTTCAAATACTCTAATCGGTGGTTGAAAGAACAGGTAGTTTCCCACCTAATATGATGGCACGACGAACACGCATCATCAGCTACAAATATTTCAATGATAATATAAATATTATATTTTTTTGCTTTTTTTTTTTTATCGATCATACTCTACTCATATTCTAACTCTCGCTTTTAGACTTTTACCCTGCCTCCTTGTAGGGCGTGAGAGTCAAAACCCACCTCTGAAATTATTTTATCTCCACTCAAATCCCCCTAAGAAGGTGGGGATTCGAACTCTTCACCTTCCCCTTCCATATTGGAAAGGTGGCCACTGGGTAAACCTCAGTTGTTACTTATTCATTATTATAAGTAACGGCGATTATTTTTACAAAAAAAAAAATTCAATCGTTAATTTTTTGCGACACGTGCCCATCATGAAGACATGAATCTCCTACTAAAGTAATCTCTTTCTCAATGGTTGACCTGCCTAAAGTGGCCTTCTTCGCCATAAGAAGAAAGAAATATGTCTTTTTTCTTGATCTCGTGGGCGTTGATTACAGGAATTCTGCAATCTTCGCACCTAGAATAACACCCGCAAGGCATCAAAATCAAGCTAAGATCAAACCAAAATTAAGAAAGAATTTCACAGTATTTCTATGCAAATATGCAATGACACCTTATCAAGGTTACCAAATGTTGAAACAATTTATACACAAGGCCTGAGGCATCCATGAAATCACGAGGGCAAAACCCGCGGCTCATTCTCACGACTGTCTACCTGCTCGCCGGGGTGATCCAGAGCCTCGAACACCCTAGTGCAAGCGCCCGAGAATTCCATCAATGCCTTAAAAACGCGAGGCAGGCCGTTCTTGAGGTGGTTCAGGGCCATGGCCTGGGTGACCTCGACCATGTTCGCACACTTGGCATTCTCATCGTCCACCCGTTTCTTCAAGGCCTCGATCTTCGCACGCTTCAGCAATATAGGATGATTAGGACCCAACTCCAAAGTCGGGTTATCTGCGGAAATGCCTCGCTCGAGCTTCTTCTCCATTTCATCCAGTGCAGACGACTCTTTTTGCAACTTCTTTTCGAGCTTCTTGGCTTTCCTCTGCAGGTCTAGTTCCTCAGCCTGTTGCAAAAGGATAGAGCGGACACCCAATAGAAGGCTCTTGATGGCATCTGAAGCCGCCTGTAAACGATAAAACGGATAGAATAAATGCGGCCCGTGAAGAAAAATATTGCAGACGATGATATATTCTAAATTGCTGGGATCATCTGGATTTATGATAGACCGCTTAAAAGCTGAACATATTCCAAGTTCTGACAACAAACAATTGTGACCATTTCCATATGGTACAATCAATATCAAAGTTGACCATACATGTGATAAGCAACAAGAAATAAAGAAGAGATGGAAGTAAGGAACGATGCTCTGAAACAAAGTACATATTTAACAGATGTACTGTACAAGAAAAGAATAACAGACTGTGTCCTCACATCGCTGTGCAAGAGATGATAATGCAAGTTCTACCAGCAACTGCAACTATGAGTAGGTTATAACTAAATAAAAGACACTAACTATGACCATGCCTTTGCCCGTTTTAAGCTTGGTTTTACTATAGTCATAGCCAGTATTAACCATCCAAGTATCTATTTACACATTCAGACAGCACATTTTAACACAATTGGCAAAGAAAACACCAAAACAACATGAAAAGAGCTATCAAGTAATTGTATCAATAATCAATATCCAGTTTCCAATCAGCCAAGTGGTGGGGTAGCTCATTCTCATTCATAAGCATTTCAATGCATGCATCAGATCCTTAGTCATTGGCATAAGGGGGTTAATAGGTTAATGGGACTACCTTATCAGGTACTCTTTCAAGGTGGATCTGCCAATCCTCACAAAGTGTACAAAGCACAGAAGAGAAATTACTCTGGAGTTGATCATCCGCAAGGCAATCCGTTAATTTTAACCACCTTTGGAGAGTGCTGACATAACCTTTTTGAGATGTAACGAGCTTGCAGAAGCTGTCATACCAAGATTCCACCTCAGACTCGAGCTGTACTGCAGCCTGGCGATGGAAGTCTGAAGAAAGCTCTGTTACTTGATTAACTGAAATATGATTTAATTGGAGTGCTATATGGTTTTGAAGTTTATGGCATCTACACATTGTTCTCCACATGTGCAGCAGCCTGTAAAATCAAAACAAGATGGAGGCAGAAAAGTAGCGATGCCAATGTTAGATTCATATTAGAAACAGCAACAAAAAAGCAAACAAGTCACCATTGTGGCAACTTATACCATAATTAGAGAAACAATTGGACATACGTAAGTTTACTTATTTACTTTATCACAAAACGGGAAATATTAAGTACACTTGACTGTTCATCTTCCTAGTTGCTTCTTCTCTCATTTAATCCCACATCGCATCATCAATAATTTGCATTGTCAACAGAGTGCAAAACTACACAGGAGTCTGATTCACAACGTACCTCCCAGTGTCCGAAAGTAAATACTGATTTTCATTTTTTGGCAACACATCATGCTATAAACATTTTAACTTTTGAGATCTCATTATCGATTTCGATATGAAAAGGGAACTCGTGTAAAATCAGTGCTTAACAACTTTTACCCGGAAGTTAATGCAACCAATTGAGGGTGAAGCTCCTCATCTATTAGAGTCAGTATTACTGCACAAGTTGTACTAATGGATTGCTGCAGGTTAATTAGGTCAGACTCCAGACCCTGCACAGTCAATTTGGTTTTTTCCGTCTTGGCCCAGTCGTGGTTTTCATCTTCTTGCTTTTGCAGTAACAAGAGTTTTCTCTCATACTCTAGCTTTGTGTTTTCTTCCTCCTGCAGAACATATGATGGAGAGAGAAGCATTGAAGGGGGAACATGGAAAAGCTAGAAAGTAGCTGGTAATATGACAATCAATCATTTGCCATTGTAAATCATAACACATACATTTGGGATAAAAGTTATTTGCGGTCCTAGTGCACTCCATGCAAAGTTAATCATGTGAAGACCAAGTTAACAAGGTAAGCGCAAACAGAAGCATGTATCTGTTGACACTTAATCTCAACTATGCCAATGCTTTATCATCATTTACATTCAGGACTACTTTAAAAATTAATTTTGCGATGACAAAATCTTTTAAGCAAAATCATCAAAGTCTTGCAGTGTAATGGCATATTTCCCTAGAAAACCATGCATATCCACTTATACTGCATTCAGGTAAAGAGATCAATATTTCGAAGTTCAAGGATCAACATCCAAACTTGCACCAAGATCACATTCTCATACACTACACTTGTGCGTGAACTTCATTAACATAAATGAATATCAACATGAATAACAACTTTCTCCTACAATAACTGCCACACTCCCAATTTAGCCCATGACTCCTAGATCGCAGCATTCTGTCAAATTGACAAAGGATCACCCATGAGCATAATCAACTTATCCAGATTAAACTTTGATAATCGGCTCATCTGCACAATTGCTACTTCTTGACCTAACAGTATGCAGGGTTATTAGGTTACATATGTAGCAAGGAGAAAATTTTGAATTCATGGTTTAACATGGGAGAGTACATTCTTATCCCACATGCTCAGGCCACAGGATGTTAGAACCCAATATCAAATATTTCACAACCATGCTTTAACTAAGGTGGGACTTTCTGAGAAATAAATAAGCATGACCAAACAAAAAAGTTAAGCATGCACATAGAGCAATGGCTATGGCTAGGATATCGATTCACCTATATTCCAGAAAATTTGCAATGTAAAATTAAATTTTAGAAATGTTCCATTATTATTTCTAGTTGTTCGTAATTCTGATATGGTTGATACAATCCTGACTTCTCGCTGTTGACCCTGATTCTAATCATCCTAGTCTGATTATCATTTCCCACTAACTACATGGGGCCTAAATTTCAATTTCGGAGATCTATAACTTAGGAGAAAATGCTTGACTTCAATGAGTCAAGATGACTCATTTCTAAGTAATACTCTTACTAGAGACGGGAAAAGAAACTGGATAGGGATACTAATGTGAAGCTTGAGAGTGGCAACCGACACCAGTGATAACTGCACAGAGAAATATCTTCCATATACAATAAGGCCATAATTATCTTGAAAATGAGCACAGCCATTTACTTTTCAAGCTAAGCTTTAATTGTACACTATCTAGTATACATCTGAATGGCTAGAATCACATATAGAACGTCTTCTCAATAAAATTGGAGTGCAATAATGGACAAAATCGTACCTTTAAGTGTTTATAAAGGTTATGCTCTGCAGTGAACAGCTTGTCAAGAGCGATCGGATGAGCACCCGGCATGCAGGGTTCACTAGGACCAGGATACTCAGCAACATCTCTTGTAAGCTGAAGTGACTTAGATGACCAGTTCCATGAAAGAGCACTCACAACCTTAGCAGAATTGCTTCTCTTCCCTGTACAAAGTTGAGTTACATTTAAGCACCTACAGGAAAATTAAGCAAATGGTACACGATGGTAAAGCAAGCAATTGACTTGGAAAGTAATGGAGGCAGAGCCAAACTGCTTAAATGGTACTGGACACAGTAACTTCAGATCTAGTTGAAAAAGATTAATCCAAAGCAATCCAGCTGATAAAGGAAATTAGGGTCAAAATATGAGACTCAAGTTTCATATGAGCTTCCTATTTTAAAGTGTACATGCTCTGGTCAACCAAAAACACTAGAATATACATTAGGGAACCAATTATAACGGTGCATCGCATGATTAGAAACACTCTGAAAGTAAGATACAAATCCAAGACAAATCGAAGTCAAAAGGAGTAATAGAGGAAAACTCTCTACAGATAACTGCAAAAAGAAAATGCACTAAATGCCACTATACTCAAGTCAATCACATCAAAGTCCACGAGTTAGTTCTCTCTATGTTATGGCCTCAAGATTCAGAGGAATGACCTTCATTTCTGAGAGTTTTAACACCAAAACGACAATGAAAATACAAATCCTTTTGCATGCAGAATCAGATTTGAGCAAGAATAGGCCTTACTGAAATAGCTGAACAACATCAAACTCATCAGAAACAGGAACCTGCACATATCTAAGCAGACTAAAGCTCTACAATCACATCAAAATGACTATTGAACTGCAAGGGGGAAAAGGCAGAATCCAGTAAGAACATTATCAAATAAAAAGAAATAGCATCCTAAGATGGCACTTACTCTTGTGTTCTTTTGTTTTCTTGGGTGGGAAACTATCCCATGAATTGATGTCCACAAGGATAGCTATATCCCCGCCAAGAGCTGATGCTTCCAGAAAATACTCATCCAAGTTCTTAACAATACCCTCCAAGGACTTCTTGCTCTTCCAAACTTCCTTGGTCATATCAGCACTTTCATTAGTGTTCTGGCTCATCTGTGATGAAGTATCATCGTCCGACTCCACAGCTTGTTCCTTCTCAGGCAACAGATCTACCGTCCCCCTTTTAAGAGTTTCCTCTATCCTATCTTCTCCCTCAAACTCCGTTTTACTCTCCACCCAATTCTCCTCATGGAGAAGGCCAGGGATAGGCGGAGGAGGCGGTTTGCAAATAAAATCCTCATCAATCTCTATACTTTCTTGTGTGCTAGTGATCTCTCCCTTACTTTTATTGTGCCTCCTATTATCCGGACTAAAAACCAGCGGAGGTGGAGGTGATGGAGGCAAAGGGGGAGGAGGAGAAGGAGGCGATGCCAGGCCGTACAAAGTGTTCTCGATCTCCAACGACTCCGACTCGGTGAACTGCCGGAGTGTCGCTCCCGTGTTCTTCAGCGCTCTTAAGTAAGCCAACAGGGCATCAGCAAAATCCCCCCTAAACACCAGCAACTGCTTCATCAGCCTCTTTCTCTCCTTGCACGCCCGAACCCTCTCTTCTTCATCAATTCTCGAAGCGACGCAACCCATTACGAATAAACCAATATCGCAATTCTACGTGGGGTTCACCTACATTCACCAATTCAAGGACTTGAAGCACGCCAGGAGAAAGCTACTGCCCTGAGCAGACCATATCCCATAAATTTCGCTCAGCCGATGCTGATTTCAAGAACCAAGACCCAGTTCCCACGACCCAGGATGCTATTCGCATAGATCACGATTCTCTCACCAGATTCCGCTTCCTTCTAAGTAACAAGCGCCACATCAACCAGAACAAGACCAGATAAACAAGAACGGCCTATATTCGAATTCCATTCTCGAACACGGAAAGTACACTCCAAACCAACTAAAGGACCTTCCCAGAGAATATCCCAAATTCTCATGACTCAGGAAGTCGCACGCATTATCGAAAGAATTTCCCAGCAAGCCAGACGACCCACCTACACCTTCAAGATCGCTTGAATTCCCACTCAGCCACGACCCATCTACAGCTCAAAACGTGACTCACCCGAGATCCAGAAATTCTCTCCGAAACGATGCGAATAGAAACAAAGACAAAAAGACAAAAACGAAAAGGGCAAAAAAAAACTGTCCTCCGTCCACCTCCTCCTCTTTGCTCACCAAAAGGGAACACACAGAGAGCAGCAACAACGACAGAGCACTCCAAGAAAAACCCAGGAAAAAAAAAAAAAAGAAAGAAAAAAAGCAAGAAACGATATCCAGCTGCAGAGTCCACCAGTCCAGACCGTACTCTCCCTCTCTCCACCAGACACTCTCCACTCTTTGCTCAGAGCAGACGCTCTGACACGGGTACTATCTAACGCAAACTAATCGGACACAACCCAATAAAAAAAATAAAGGGAAAGAACCAGGTGCGGACAAGAAGAAGCGTAGGTCAGAGTCTGACCTGGAAAATGTCCTCCGACGAGGACTGCTGCGGTTCCTTCCTCGCTCTACCTCCCCCTTTCTTTCCCTCCCTTAACAAAAAGAACCGTCAGATGAGTTCTCCCTCAGCATTTCCCCGTTACGTGGGCGTGCTTCTTGAAAAGGAGGACCATGGAGAAGAAGAAGAAGGAGGAGGAGGAAGAGAAAATGGGCTCGAGACCGATCGAGAAGATGAGGAAGCAGGGGTATCCAAAGCAAGTTCGAGGGAGAAAAACTTGGAAAGCTGCTTTCATGGATTTTTCATTTTTGGTCGGGACAGGACCATGCTATTGCCGGAAAATTACCAGTGACATAGGACAGCAGATGTGGCATCCTTAGCAAAGTTGATTTGCCAACCCATCTTACACATTTGGTCGGACCATGTTACCCTCGGAAAGACTATTAGGTAAGTTAGGAGATTTCGTTTCCAATTTTACTAGAACGACAATAACAACTCAACTACTCTTGAACGACTTCTTTTTCCACTCTCTAGCCACTTCTTCCACATCCGTTATGTCTTGGAATCTTACTTTTATTATCCACTCGCGTGACAGTTTAACTAACTTCTTATAATCTAAGCCGGCATCGATCGTCTAATGGAGGAAAGATAAGTTAGTTTAATTTGCGCATTGTTCATTTTTATTTATCCCCAGATTCTCCTTCATGATTGTGAATATTTTGATTTCGATTTGCGATGTAAATTAATGAGAATTTATTTGAAGATTGAATCTTGCATTGATCTAAACATTGTACAAGGTCTATATTCTCTATTATCAGTTTAGAGAACTTGATCCTTATAACTGTATGTACAAGTATGAAAAGTTTGAAAAACGGCTTGTTAAGACCAAACAATTTAATATATTTTGCATTTCGTAATGGTTGAAAAAAAAAATTTTAATTAGAGTAATCTTTTCATTAGTATTATTTTTTGTAGTGTAGTTACTATGGAAGGTATCAAGAGGACTCAAATTGCTTTAAATTGTTTATTGATGACAAAGATGTGACTTGGAAAAGAACAATGGATAATGTAGTGCGACATGAATACTGAATAAAAAAAGGACTATTCAATTCACCAAAATGAGTGAAAGTTGAGCAGTTAAAATATGTGAAATATAACGTAATGACATATATTAAAGTTTTGATTAAATCAAATTGATTTAATAATATTAATGGACAATTATTTTCACTTTTTCTTGTGCTCGTGTAATGTTTTAAATAGTGGATTCCTAGTACAATATACAACTTAATATATTTTGCATTTTGTAATGATTGAAACTTCTCGTTTATTTTTTTAATTAGAGTGATCTTTTCATTATTATTATTTTTTGTAGTGTAGTCACTATGGAAGGTATCAAGAGGACTCAAATTGCTTTAAATTATTTATTGATGACAAAGATGTGACTTGGAAAAGAGCAACGGATAATGTAGTGCGACGTGAATACCGAATAAAAAAAGGACTATTAAATTCACCAAAAAGAACGAAAGTTTTGTAGTTAAAATATGTGAAATATAACGTAATGACATATATTAAAGTTTTAATTAAATCAAATTCATTTAATAATACTAATGGACAATTCTTTCCACTTTTTCTTGTGCTCGTGTAATGTTTTAAAAAGTGGATTCTTAGTACAATATACAACTCATCAGCTATCTACCAAATAAACTACTTTCTTTTTTTTTTTCTAAAACAGGGATGCCATTTTTGTCCCAAATGGAAAAAACGCGAAGAAGATGAAACCAAACAAAAAGAAGAAAACGTAAGAAATAAGCTAAAAAAATGTAAGAAATAACCTCTTCATTGCGTGGGTAGAAGTTTAAGTTTTGAAAGCATGCTAAAGTGTAATCCGTAAGGAATAATATGATTAATACAAATGGTAGAGGGTGTCTACACTCAACTATAAGGTGGAAAAGTGCGAGCTATTCTTAATATCTAAGCTAAGTTGAAATACTAGAAAAGAACCAATGCACAGGAAGATGCGAATATATAAAATCTCAATTAAAAAAAAAAAAACCGAATTTTTATATCATGATTCCATCACTACTTGTCTCACTAACTCTGGTATGTTTCTAGGGGTTATATATTAAAAAGAAAAAGAAAAGTAAATCGTCATGCTCCGATAAAGAAAGTACACGTTTCGGCCAGAGTTGAACTTGTGGCACTCATAATATTCCACTTTATTTATGTCAAATCACATATTATCCACTCGGCTGGTCATTTAAAAACAGGTACATGATTTTCCTCTAGAAGATTGATTTTTCATTAAATTGGCATTCAGCATTGTTTATTTTTTCAAATACTTACGTGACAACTACAAAGTTAATGAGATTTATAAAGAAACCAAGAATATCTAGATGATAACTTAAAAGAAAAGTTATAAGTCACTATATAAGTTCAGTAGTAACCCCATTGGATCGTGAATTCTTGGTAATTTTTGTTGCTATTTTATCGACCTTTTTTTCCGTCAATGACATTGAATCCACAGATGCATGAAGCTTGTTAATAAAAACAATTATTTACGAATTGTAATATAGTAAGATATTTGAACTGTAAATATGCCTGAATTTAACCTAATATAGTTGGCATGTAAAAGGCTTTGAAAACTGTTGTTCATGGTAAACTTTTCTAACGTGAAAAGGAAATAATAATAATAATAATAATAATAATAATAATAATAATAATAATAATAAATAAATAAATAAAAATTGTAACTCCATTTGTTTCGCAAAAAATAAATTATTTGAAAAATGTTTTTCAACAAGTGATTGCTTATATTGATAGAATTATTAGTCAATAAATAAATTCATTATTAATAATAATTTATGTCTAAAAATTTTGTGAGTGATAAAATATTTTTTATTCATTCATCGTTGTAAGTGATTCAAGCGACCATTCTTTTATAAATATTTTTTCAAATCATTCATTTTCCGTAAAATAATCATCATCATGCATTTGTTTTTTTTGTTTTTTTTTTTTTTTTGGTGAAAGTAAGAGAACCCTGCATTTGTTTTTTGTTTTCAAAGAATTTGATAATGCTATAGTCATATCGAATTGAAGAGGAAACGAGACTTTGGACACCATGCTCGCACAATTGATCACTTTACGTTATTTAATATATTAATCATATTGTTTCAAGTAGGAAGATTTGCCCATATGGTTAGTTTGAATGGACCACCTATGAAGTAGTGATGTGGTCCATATTAAACCGGTGCTGCTTATGATCATTATTGTCGGAACACCCTTTAGCAAATGTTGATTTTGTATTGGTCAAAAAAAATTAAAAGGCTAGCAAAACTAAAATTAAAAAGGAAGCGAAGTGTGAGATTGAAAGAAAAAAACAAGACGCGTCAAACTTCCGCCCATTTTAAGACTTAGTAATGGGAAAGGATGAACTCATTGCTTCACTAGAAAGTTAAAAAAGCAAAAAAGGAAATCACTCACACTATGTATTATAGAAAATAATTTACCTCACCCGGTCTTGCCTACTTTTTTACTTTTCCTTTTATAAAAACGAAAAAGCAAGCAATTCACTCAAAATTGCCACATCACTCGCTTTTTAGTCACACCTTATTGAGGGCTGTAACTTAGCCATGACACTCGGGAAAAAATCAATTGAGATAATCTATTTTATTGGAGCGTATCTCTGTGTTTTTAGCACGAGCTCGAGGTGGGGAAAATGAACTCGAGCCAAGAGTGGGGACGCTTTGGGCCGAACAATGAGCCACACATTGCAAAGCTGGCTCTAGACATTTTCTTCCCCTTAATTATTACTCTTGAGAGAGAGAGAGAGAGAGAGAGAGAGATCCAATTGGAAAATCAATGTGGGAATGTGTTGCAATGATTGAAATTCCAATATATCATCAATTGACCCGCACTCTTAAGAAAAATTTGTGATTAATTAGATGACAATTTGACTCTATCTTCTCTTTTGACTTCCACAATCGTACACATTTTATTACCGTTGCCGGCATTTATTACTGATGTTGCCAAGTCACATGTCGTATTGGCAGTAAAAAAAAACATCTATGCTTTGTAAGCTACTCGAGGGTAAAAGGGTAAGAGAGATTGAGGATTAGGAAGGGCTGGTTGGATGATTAAAGTTTTCCAGGCGTGGATTCCATTTCATAGATAGGTGATAGATAAAATATGGATATATTGAATTCTATTGAAGTTTCTTTTCTTGAATATTGAATGTGTAATCTTGCTTTTTCCACATAAAATTGACCATCGGATTAGAGTAGCAATAAGAATTTTGAAAGACTTGATGAGTATAACCCATTTATGATGTCTAAAATGCGTGCAATGTATGGTTTATTGTCGGTCAAATTTTGATCAAATCTCGGTCGACCTTAGTTAAAGATTATATGTCTACACCACAAGTTCTATAATTAATGCTTTATGTTCTATGTATTGAAGTTTTAATTGTTTTTTTTTATGTGTTCATTTTTTTATGAGTGATTGCTTTTGAAAAGTGGGGATTTATGCTATTGCTTTAGATTTCCTTTTGCTTGACTAAGGGATGATTTGGACTCTTTACGATGTGGGAAGGGTTTAAAATTAGATTTGATTTTTCCGGGATTTCTTGATAAGTGAAGGTGCAGGTTAATGTTTCAATGAAAGATGATTTATTAATTGAAGAGAAAAACTCATTGTTTTGGATTATTTGGTTTCTTCTTAGGTATGCAGATTATTTGGTTAGATAGCCACATTTGTACTCATGGTACGAAGTGCTAATCCATCGTTAGACATGTCTAATGAGTTCTTTGGGCTGGTTCAAATCCTCAGTCTTTGCAAATAGAGTGAATTTTACTTACCTTGTTAAAATTCTTGCATGAGAGATTGCATTAAGAGGAGAATTGGGTTATGTTAACTTTTGAGCATTTTTGGTGTGCATGTGATGTATCATTTGCATTTGGCCATGTCCTTCTAAAGAATAAAAGGTAAGAAAAAGAAAAGAATTGGCCAGTTCCTAGATTGACCTTGGAATTGGCCTAGAATGGTGGTTTCGGATTTAAAGTTGCTTACAAGTTCAATAAGGTTGGTTCGAAATTTTAAAAACGGAGATTGGCCATAATATGATAGATTTCGGGTTTCATATTTGAGACCTACTCATCCTAAAGTTGATTATCCTTAGGAGTGTGCACCGAATTTAGTTTAACCTGAGAATTGGACCAATTAATTTGAACTAACCACTTCAAGGTCTATTCTAGAAAGAGAACCAATTCGATACTCAATTCTTCAAATCAAGAATTAGTCCACAAACCTAGGATTAGTTCGGTTTCTAGTTCCCTGATTGTAAGGTAGAACTAGTTCTAAAACCTTTTGGAAAATAAAAATACTTTAGTATCTATCGGGAATCGAATCATGATTTTTAACATAAACTAACAATATAACCACTCTGTAACATATACAATTGTATTAGTGCAACTTTCACATTTATCATCAAAATTTGATTTTGAACACAAAACAAGAAGCGGCCGGTTGCCCGTTTAATCAAGAACGAGAGTCACGAGGGCGGTTTTTTGTTCAAGGCTGGACATGATCACCCATAATTTCCACAGCGATACTATCGATCATCTGTCTTTCTCCACATGCGTTCCTACGATACAGCTGGGACAATGGTACTATTTCCTTGCCAACCATCCACATGGTCCAACAACCGTCAAGATGATGCAAACGTTCGTGACACATTGGACCGGCTCTTGGCTAACATAGAGTGGCAGACTCGATTCCCACTCACTTAAGCATCGCCACTCTGTTAGTATCACTTTGTAAAAAGTGCTTTGACGCATGCTGGATGGAGGACGATGCTTGCCTCAGACCCTTCAAAGAAAAATGGAATCACCCATCATCTCAAAATAGCTCAAAGGCTCGTAGAAAATAAAATGTCGCACCAATCCAGCGGTTTTGGTGTCGCGAGGAGTTGTGCTAGGGTTTGCGATTGCGTATTCAATGGCTGAAGTTGGAGATCACAACTCCAAATTCTGTCACGCTTCCACTATGCAGCGGGGACGGCGGACAAGACACCTATGCTTAAGCATAATATAGGTGAATGGTGTCGCTATCCCAAACAGCTAATGATTATGGCTGTAGACTTCTTTCGAGATCTCCACGGTCAATCCAAGGCCCCAAGATTTGCATGCTTTTCCGACCTGGCCATCATGAGATCAGGACCGCATCTTTTGAACTCGCGGCGACAAAAGCTCCAGAGCACAATGGTCTTAATGGCTTATTCTACTAGAAAAACTGGAATGTTATCAAGATCTCAATCCTCGAAACCATGAATAAATTTCATAGCCTAGCCTTTTTCGAACATCAGCTAAACCAAACCCACAACACCCTCATACCAAAAGTCCCATATCCAGTAAGCTTGTGCAACATCGCCAACAAAATCATCGCGAAAACATTAGCCAACAGACTCAAATTCATCCTCCCAGAGGTCATCTCACCCACGAAAAGCACCTTCTTTCAGGGACGTCAAGTACAAGACATGGTCTTCATTGTTCAGCAGGTGCTCCATCAGCTTCGTACGAGAAGAAGCACGCGTGAACTCGAGGTGTTTCTGAAGTTGGACATCCAGAAAGCTAACGGTTTGGTCCGGTGGAGTGCGACTTTTTAGAGTGTCCCCCATGAGATGTGGGTTTGATCCACAGTAATTAAATGGATAATGAGCTGTTGCGTCGAACTTGATGGACAACTATCGAATCATTTCACGCCTTCTCCGAAATTGCGGCGAAGAAGGGTCGGTTAAAGATGCTGTGGAAGAACGTCGGTTGAAGGGAATTACTCTCCCGCAAGCATGCCAAGACTCAAATTTAATGGGATATGATGGAATAACTAGCATACTCTCCATTTTGTTCATGGAAATGTTACACTTTCTAAATGACAATAATATTAAAAAGAATTGGGAAATATTTTCTGCCGTTTGGAAAATTTAATTAAGAATTAATTTTCCTAAATACACATACATTATTCGGGTACTGAGGATTTGCACACAATCAGAGACTAAACATGGGCACCGGAATGCGAGGTACAGCCTCAATGAACCCCGACCCCGATGTCAGGGACTCGGGGACTCGGGCATGGGCACTTGGGTCCCGACCAAGAATACAAGCACCAATCCTAGGTCCATAGAAATTGGAACTCAGACCCCGGTACCAGTACACGGCTTCTTAGCATCCCAACCTGAGTCCATAGAGGCCAAGCTCAAGACCCCGGTATCTATGCTCTAATCTTCGATGCCTAGTGGTGAGCTTAGGTCCCGTTTATAACGATATTATCCGCTTTAGTTTGAAGCCCGTAGAGTTTTGTTCTTCTGGGCTTTGCTCAGAAAAAGCGTAATTACAGGTTGTGGCATCACATATATATATGGCACTTCATCTCACCACACCCAACCGATGTGAGATTTGGTTTATTCCTACCCATATGTCGTCCTAAAGTCAGAGCTGCACCTTGTCTATGTCCTCTCTAGCACTAGCGATTACTCTTGTTCTCATCAGACTAGGTCGTTACACCTAGGCTCAAGACCCCATTGCCCATGCCTAAGCTCAGTCCATCGAGGCCAAGGTCTAGGACCCTAATTCTCATGCCCGGATCCAATAAGCTAAAGCCCAGGACCATGGTGCTCGGGCTCAACTCCATAAAGGTCGAGTCGAGGACCTTGGTGCTCATGCTTGTGCCTAAATCTCTTGTGCTTGAGCACAAGTCCATTAAGGCCAAGGCTCGAGCTCCAATGCCTATGTCCTAGCTCATAAGGGCTAGGCCCGAGACCCCGGTACCCATTTCCAGGTCCCAATCGAGACCGGGTCCATATAGGTCGAGCTTGGGATCTCAGTGCCCTTACCTAGATCCCTAATGCCTAGGCTTGGGTCCTTAGCACCAAGCTTGGGTCCATCGAGGCCAAGACCTCGGCGAACAAGCCTGGTCAACAAAACATAGGCTTGGCATCATGGACGAGGGGCTCATTGAGGAACCAAGCATTAACACTAGGTCCCAAGCCTAGCCTTGTTGGATCCAGGCACGAGCACCGGGGTCCTAAACCCAACCTCAATAGACTCAAGCATGGGCACCAATATTTCAAGCCTTGGCCTCAATAGACACAACCTAGGGAGCCAAGGTCTTGGGCCCAGCCTCGATTGACTCAAGCTTAGGCACCAGGCTCTTGGGCCTCGACTTTGATGAACACGAGCTCAAGCATAAGGGATTCAAGCAAGGGCATAAGGGTCTCGAGCTCGGCCTCTATCGGTGTGGGTCTAGGTGTGGGGGACCTAGGCATTGTGCCTGTGTCCCAAGCCTAGCCTCAATGGACCCATGCACAGGCATCACCAAGGGGAATCCAAGCTAGGGTATAGGTCCCAAGCCCAACCTTGATGAACCCAAGCGCGAGTGCCAAGGACCTAGGCCTGGCCTCGATGGACCCCGGGCCATGAGTTATGGACCTAGCCACTGGCACTAGAGTCCTAGGCCCCACTAGGCCTAGGCACTGGAAATTAGGCATAGACACTAGAGTCGTGGGCCTACCAATAATGGACCCAGGCCTAGGTGTGGGGGACCTAATCATGCACACTAGGGACCTAAGAACGTTCCCATGCCTAGGCATGGAGTTTCTGATCTAAACACTAATATCTAGTCTTGCTTTGGAAAATAATTTTTTTATTTTTTAAGAGAATCATTTTTTGAATAGTATTCTTTGTTGACTCATTTTCTAATCAATCTAAATAGTAAAAAATTAAGGAAAATTTATTCCAAAAAATATTTTTAGTGAAACAAATGGAGCGTGTTTAAAATTGGGAAGATCGTCAATTGGAGGGAGGATTATTCCACGGTCCCCTAAATCAACATCTGCCCCACTTAGTTTCTTAGTTAATTGAACGTGACTAAGTTCAGTGGAATGAAGCCGCTATCCAACCAATTATCAACGTCGGATGTGGCACGACAGATCCTAGCAATTAATTTAAGTATAACTTTGTAATTTAGATTTTTCTATATGACGAGTCTTCAGAGTATTTGATATCTATTTGTACACGAGTTATGCTACACGTACTAAGACGTTACTGGGGATTTCTTATTAAATGAGATGGTTGTTTATGCTGACATGCGCCGTGGAATCGGCTTTTCAAAACAAAGTTTGTCAAAAATAGAGAAAAAGGTTAATGGGGCAACATCAATTAAATGAAATTTAGCTTTCTACTCCACCATCATTTCTTCCCAGAATTGCACAAACGTCGTTTCAAGCACTATTACAATCTGCCATTGCTGCCAGCCTGACAATCGTCGAAGCTCTTCTTATGGATTTCAAATTCTTATATTTGAAATGTCATTCTTTTCACATTGATCTCAATTATTTCGCCAATAGACATTTAATTTATTTATTTTTTATGAATTTCGATTTCTCTTCAATGGAGCTCGTCATTCAACTTTGGTCTTTGAAATTGCCCATAACTTTTCCTATTGCTAAGAACCTTATCTGGACAACGCTGATTCCCTCATTTTTGTGGTGTAACTCTTGATACCCTTTTGGGCCACTTCCTGACAGATTTCCTAGAGGAGTTGGGCCCGGCTCTGGTTTGAGCAATGATTCTAAGGATTCTGAAGTTATCAGTGAGTATAGTTGGCATTGGCCCTCGGCTAGATCTGAAGATCTTGTTCAGCTGCAAGCCTGCAAGTCGCTTTGCTTGAGAGCCTGGTTCCTTCACCCTCTGTTGCTTTCTGATCAGTTGATCTGGACTCAATTGCTCCTCTGGAGTTTATAGTGTAGTTTGTGCCTGGAATGCTATTTGAGAAAGGAGTCCTCATGTCGATTGGCCCAGTTGGGTTGGGTTTACTCTTTGTATTCTGAGCACCACTTCATCACTTGGTTATTCATCTTTGCTTGCCACTCGTGACAGGCTCTCTAAATTGTGTTCTCTGCCCTCTGCCATTTGCTTGCTTTGTGGACTACCCATCTGTTTCATGAGTGTTACTTTTCTGCACTGGTATGGACGAGAGTTCTGGAATTTCAAGGCCCGCGCTGCTTGGATGCTGAATTTCAGTGGTTTAATTATGCTAACGATAGAAGATCTTTCTCTGTATTGCTCTTCAATATCTCTTGGCATGCTACTATTTATAGGTTGTGGGAATTAAAGGATGCATGATGAGAATTACTGGGTTGATGCTAAAAACGTTGGATATTTCAGCAATTTTGAAATATTTAATAGTAACGGTTTTCATAGTAGTTATGACAACCATGAAAGCCAGTATTTTGTAACAGATTTGCAATGATCATATTAACGGCTTTCTAACAGCTTTATAGTAGTTTTATAATGGCTTTATAACATTTGATTTAATTTCTTCATAAACCACCATTATTTTATAGCAGTCATCATTGTAATTACCAATTGTAGTTACTCCGTATTTTGGAAATTGACATTGATATATCAAAACAAGATATTCTTGTTTCTTGTTAAATATCTTTCTTTTTTTTCTTTACTAGGTTATACTCATAATATTATTCATGTTTCTTTTAATATTTAGTGCAGAGTATAGAAGAATATTTTTTAATATCTTAGGAGGATAGACACTAAAGCCTATCGCATCGCATCGAGTTTCATATTCCGAAAGCCAAAATTATCTTTAAAAACAATGCTTGCATGCCTCAAATAATTGATTTTATTTCTCATTCTTTTTAATATATTTCTAATAATTCTTATTATTTTTTATGTTATCTAACATTTCTCTAGCAAAAGAAAACTCTAGATGCAACATCACTGGATGAAAATTGGAGTTCCGACTCTAAATGTTGCTGTCACATCCAAAAACGCCTTTTGTTAGTCACATCCAGTTTCACATTTATAAGTCAATAACCCTCTCTCCTTATTCAGTGCGCAATTTGGTTAATTCATGCTCCCTTCTCCTTTTTGGAAGCTTGCTAGGAGCAGTTCCTCATTTAGATCCTTTCAACTTGGCAATCACTCTCTGCCCTCATTGAACGGTATCTGTACAGAGAAGTATTGCTACCACTGTGAGACTGAGCCTTAGTGGTCGGAAGAGTGTTGAGTCCAAAGTTTTTCTGTCATAGCCGAACCTGTGAAGCTAGGGTTCTCACTTGCTAGTTTTGTGCATATGGGAGGTTTTTGTTGTTCTGTGAATGAGTGGCATTAGCATTAGAATGAGTAGCTGTTACACTTGATGGCCCTGTTACTTGTACTATGTCGCATATTCTTTTGAATTATTGCAATACGAAGGATTAAATATCCAAATTAAAAAAAATGAAGAAGCTCTTCGCTGATCTTCTTATGTTCATGCTAAACTAAAGCCCATGAAGATGGAGATTTGTCAAGTAAAATTCAATTAATAAAGAGAACACCACAGAAGTTTCAAGATAGTTCATCATAAGTAATTACATTCAGTGTGCAGTGGAACCTCATGCCCAAGATAAAATGCAATGAGGTAAATCCTGGAGGTAATATACCACTTTGAATCATATTATATGTTTACATCTACTATCTCACTAATAAATATTTTTATAGCAAAGTAGTTTTTTAAATGTTGCCTCTAGTGTCTCACCAAGGAATGGATATTGCTCCAATGATTCTCTCCTTATTACAAGAAAAGTTTTTATACTTCCATCACAAAAATAGCCATCACTAGATCCGCCTAAATCAGGAACTACCAAGTCTGGGCAATTAGATTCTACCCCTTAGTAAAATTTAACAATTTACTTAATTACTAAGTCGATTATTGACTTTGCTTTTGTTTCTCTTGTTAATTCCACAAAGTCAAATTAAAAGTTTAATTGGCATTTAGAATTTTTTTTTAATTCCAAAAATATTTTCTCTATTAAAGCAATTACATAACTCTCCAATAGCTTTATTTTTTCAGTTTGATTTAATTTTATAGAATGTCAGTGGAATTCACTTTGATTGCTATATTTTCTTTCTTATTTTTTAAAAAAAAATTTCCTTTCGAACTTTTTTTCCAACCATCCTTGAGGTCCAACGAAGGCTATTAACAAGAAAAGTTATCATTGAGACGTGTATTCTATCTCTATACATAGCATATGATTTTTTCACTCAAACAAACATACCTATAATTCAATTTTCGACATTTTAGTATACATAATTTTTTGTCATAATTATGAGATTTTAGTTCATTTTCTTCTTCTTTCTTCTTTTTTCTCTGTTGCCACTTTGCTATTTCTTTGTTTGATTTTGATCCCAGACCTCACCCGCCTAAAGCGCCAACCCCACCCCGGCAATGACCATTGGGCCGAGTGATCGTGAACCCAAAGCCCAATTAAAGATAGGTTAAATTGGCCTTCAAAACATGCCCCAAAGTTTGGTCACAAATCATGCTTGAATGGCCGGTACCTTCCTTGAACCTCACCATGCAAATTAGGGTAACTCAAAGATAGACCAAGGATTGGAAGCCTGGTCTGGCTTGCGTCGGTTCGCCCAACTTCGATCTGGATCCTAGATTGGTCTGCGCATTTTGGGCCCTAAATTAATTTTTTTTTCTCCCTTTTTAAGTTCAGAGTTCAGGATTGAGAAGCTTGAAGACTTGAACATGCACAAACTCAATCATATAATAAGAGAATGGATAGTGCATTTTCCACTCCTCATTTGGCTCAAATATTCCTTTTTTGTACTGACAATATTACCCTTTGCTTTTTTCTTCTTTTAAATGTTGTACCCACTAGAGGTGTGCAAAAAAACTGAAAACCGTCTAGACATCTAGAGCCGAGACTAGACTGGACTAGATCGGAATCGGCGTTTCCCATGAGAGCCAATTTGGTCTCCGATTCTAGGCATAAAACCACCCACCCACCCACCCATTTCCAACCAAATCGGTATATATATTTAAAAAAAAAAAAACATCTATTCACAATATATATAAATAGACACACACGCACGTGTATATTTGTAGTTATTAAATATTATTGACTAATTTTGTTTCTTGGGTGTGTAATAGGATTAACTCCTTACTTTTTCTTCTTTTTCTTCTAATAATTCATTTACTTACTTTCTCAACCAAAACAAAATAAACAAAGGAATAAGAAGGAAAAGACCAATTGGAGATGTCCATAAATGCTATAGTGCTTTGTCATCATGATACAAAATTAAAGCTAATAGCTCCTCTTTAAGAGCATAATTAAATCTATCATTAGCCATTCTCATGATTAAATTAGGTTAATATTGAAAAATAAAGGGGATCAAGTGATTAATGTTTTAACTTATGTGGAAGTTTGGACTTTTAACGTAGAGTCTAATTCTCCGCATGTTTCCGATGCTGGGAAATCCTAAGAAGACCATACCATGACTTCAAAGAAATTAAGTTTCTAGCTAATGAGTATTGTCTCTTCGTTTCGTTCTATAATTTTCAATCCTTAATTAAAATCAATGACTTGCAATTCAACCCAAATATAATACCAAACAAGTTTTGGTGCTCTAAAGTAGAAACTAGGTTCAATCTAATATTAATTGATGAATGCAATTTTGTAGGAATTAGAGACCAATTCCATGGACCCACCCAAGAATTGGATTGGACTAGTGATTCGATTCTCGGGTGAATCCATTAAACCAGCGAGCAGTTCCCAGTTTCAATTTTTTGAAACCAATTCTTAGTGGGTGATTCTCGATTCTAAGGTGGGAATCACCCACCTGGATCATGTTCTCCCCTAATACTTACATATAGTCAAATGTGGAGCCCTTGTGGGGTCCTATTGAATTTGTTTCTTCTTTTTTCTTCCACTTTCCTTCTTTTGAAGGGTATTGCCTGCGCTTCTTCATCTTCCTTCTTCATCTTCCTCCTCCAACACCTCCATGCACACTAACAATTGAGTGGTCCCACAAAGCTTCATGAGCTTCCTCTCTACCTTACATTTGCTCCTCACAAACCTTTGGCAGCAGAACTATCCCTATGTTGGCATGAGCTTCCTCAAGATGTGCTTCTCTACAATGATCCTTTAATTTTTGTGATGATATTCAAAAATCATAACAGAATGATCGAGGTGCTCGAGCATGCAAGCAAAATGTGCAAAGGCTTGAACTTGAAGAGGACAATTTTGATGCATCTACAACTAGCCACCCAAGAGGATAAAAAACTTGACACTCTCGATAAGGAATCATTGTGGGAGATAGCAACGTCATCAAATTCAAAAGTCCCTAATCAACAAAACCACCAAGATGAAAAAGAAAAATGCAAGAAAAAGAAGAAATAATAAAAATCCCAAATAGGCTCCACTTTTGACTCTTTGCAAAAAAATGAGGGGTAACACAGTCAATACACTATAAAAGGAGTGTCAAAGCCAAATGAGAAGTGGAAAAAGTACAACCCTAAAAGAATATCTCAAAATGAAAATTTATAAGAACTTGAAACTTCCAGGTAAAAAACAAAAAAAGAGACAAAATTTACAACTAAGCGGTAAAAAGTACTACTAATAAACAATGAGGGGTGCTAGGCATCTCAAATACAAAAAAGGAGGCATGTACACAACAAAAAGAAAAAGTCGAGGTACGAACATATACAATCTCATTCACCTTCAGCCGGAAACCGGCCCTCGGGCACATGAAAAGCAGGCGCGATCAATTCGGGCCGAGCCTAATCCCGTCCCGACCCATTGACACCCCACTTATCGTGTCAAAAACGTTTTTGTTTCCCATTATACGTTCTTACTCATCATTTTGCACCACGTGAGATCTCCCCACCAAGAAAAAACAAGTCCCTCTCACCACGAGTCTTCAACTCCTATTCAATGCAGTAGAGCAGAGGCAGAGCCCCCGTAACGCATCATCCCCCCCCCCCATGGCCTCCCTGTAAAAAAAGCAGAGAGATTCCCGTTACTCAAGATAAAGAAAACCGAAAAGAAAATTCAAAGAAGAAGAAGAAGAAGAAGAAGAAGAAGCAAGAAAAGTCTTCATAAATACGCCGCGCGTTTCTCGAGGAGGGGGAGGGGGGGCCCGCTGCACTTCGGTCTCGCTTTACCGTATCAAAGCTCGCGCTGCCTGCTGCGAAATGCAATGAGTGTGCTCCAAGCATCCGACCCCACATGCGTGTAAGGCCGTCAGGGGTGGTGGAGCTTGCTTGCTTATAGCGACCCAACAACGTTTTTTCGAGTTTCCCGAGCGTTCCTGCCCCCGTCTCTTCTGGCGCCGTGCATGATTAGCCTGCGTAGTGGTCGTGGCCTCGTGGCCTCATTATTTTAATCGAGGGGGGCGGGAGGAGGAAGGAAGAAGGTCGCTGGGCGCTGAGTTAAGCGTCTTTTCTTTAATGGGTACCAGCGGTTCCGGGCCCTTTTTGTTCTGCGTGAGTCCGAGCTTTGGAATCTTCTTGGTGGGTTTGGGACGGTAATTTAAAAAATCGCGGCTTTGGCTGGTTTTGCCAGAATTCAGGGTGGTTCGGTGGGCTTCTTGGAGCAGGGATGTGTCTTGGGGGAAGAGGGGTTGACCTAGATTTGGTGTCCGAACGCCGGAGGTAATGTGCATTGAGTTCGGAACGGAACTCGGGGCATTTGGTGAAGAAGGGTTGCAGGGGTCTCTGACTGGGAGTTGTTTGGTGGGCATTCTTGAGTTTGTTGGATTTGCTCGTGAATTTGGTAGAATCCCACTTGTCTGTTAAGTGAGCTTATAGCTTTTCTGGAGCTGGTTTGTGGGCGGAAAAGGTCTCTGAAGTGGCTGCATTTCTTGGGAAGGGGGGACTTTGAATATTCTGGGTGGTTTTTATCTGGCAGTGGTGTTGAAGACGGATCTTGTGGGCTGCAGCACAGATTGGATTTACTCTGATTGGTATAGGGATCTGGATTTGTTTGGGAGAAATGGCCTGTGTGAAATTGGGATCCAAAAATGATGCATTCCAACGCCAGGGGCAGGCTTGGTATGTGCCTCTTCGATTTGATATTTCGGTTTCACGGTGGTTTATAATACCTGTCTGGTGTTTTAGATGGGTGTTGACAATTTGGAATGCTAATATCCTGCATGTGGCGTTGTCTTCCGTTGATATCTGTTGGTTTGATTAGAGAAATTTGGTTTGTAGACCTCAGTAAAGCTTAAAAACACTACAATTGTATGTTTCTTTTCAGTCTGACTGATTCATCCTACCCTTATTTTTTGTTTGAATTTTCGCAATCAGGTACTCCCGTAAGTTGTCAATTTGATCTAGGCACCCATCGTTTCACTTCTCCTCCAATGCTTTGGTGATCAGTGGAATATGAAATCTTATGGAAAATTCAGGACTTATTTTGTAGGCATTCGATTTGTTGTAATGTGTCGATTTGAAATTACCCCGTTACATTGCACTTTAATCATTTGCAGCCTGCTGCTTAGGTCACAAGGTTCAAACTTAGGTTGTAAGTTGCAATAATCCTTCTATGCACAAATTTCTTGCCTACAATAGTGAAAAAAGAAGCTCCTAATCTTGCAAAGGTTCTCTACAACTGGGCATAATAGAGTAGAGATATCAATTCAGGTAGTGCATCCAGGATACTGGAATGAGTTCTAGTTATTGTTGTTGATGCAGATGTCACAATTATAGTGTGGTTATATCCGAGATATTCATGAGTGTGTACTGAGCAAGTTTCTCAAACCAGTTAACTTTAACAATAATCAGGTGTGGCTAATCAAATTAAAAAGTTAAACAGGATAACTGAGATCTTAGCCTTTAGTTGGTGTGTCCTAAGTAACTTTTAGACTGTGTAAGACATGCAATTTATGGAAAGTTGGTTTTCATTGGAGGTGTTGGGATGTACATTTATATCCAAGCCGCATCAGGAAAATTATATCTATGTATCGTGTTCCTGAGTTTCACTCTAGAGATCTAGCCTATTCATTTTTGAGTGACAGGACCAGCTCTTTTTCTGTGTCTGACCTAGCCATCTTTTACTTCAAAACTTAATACCTATTGAGTTAAAGCTAGCTGTTTCAACTTCACTTGAGACGTAATTTTTACCCCAGTGAACACCTCTTTAGAGCTCAATCTAGTTGTTTCAACATCACTGGAATCGTTATTTCTACTGCAATGATTATGGAAAACAAAATTCTGAAGCCGTCAGTGTCATAAGTTGATTGATGTTCAGCTTTGCCCTCTTGTTCATCAGAGTAGCAGGGGATGCCTTGCATTGGTTGTGGTGACTTCCAACTGCCTATTAAGTTGCTGCTTCTAGAGATGCTCCACTTCCTCTGCTGATCTAATGCATTCCAAAGGACCTTTCTCATTATGACAATTTTCAAATGACCCTACCTTCTAGAACCAAGAAAACAATGCATTGTGAAAGTTCTTCAACCACGATCCTACATTTGGTTTTAAGTATGTATAAGATAGTTTGTCTGTATGGCATTATGCCATGTCTTTGGGACTAAGGTATCTTCAGACACTGCTCAGATCTGCTCTAATGTCGCTGCTGCGGTAAAACAGCTTATTGATATTGAAATGGAAATATGACTGCCTCTTTACTCAGGATGCTTCTGGATTTTGCATCCTTGTATTGATTTGTATGAATTCTCCACTCCTCCAGGACTGGTATATCATCTGTTTTTGGCCATCTAACTTGTGATCGCCTTGTCAATATCAGATGCTCAGTTCAGAGATCAAGCAGTTGCCCATGTTTCTTCTGTGTTCTTTCTTTTTGTACTTTTCCCTTTTTCAGAGGTCACCAATGCAGATCACAACCTGCAGCCTTGAGAGGAATGGAACTTTAATGCTTAAGAAATTTGTCCGACAACTTGAAATCCATATTAGTTACTAAAGCTCAAATCCCTTGTTACTCTTAGATGAATAGGAACTCGAAAACTTTCACTCATGTTATCATGACGTTGAAAGAAGAATAGAAGAAATTTGGAGTTCTTTCTGTAGCAGGAAATGCAAAACATTCGTTTTCTTAATTGGATCTTTTAAAATGTTTTGGTCGGGCTAGCGCGTTCTGTGTGCATTTTGTATCAGGACTTGAATCTGATTATATAAGTTGATTTTTTCTAATATATCTTGCATCTCTGTCTCTGAATGCTCATAGGTTCTGCACAACTGGCCTTCCAAGCGATCTTGTTGTTGAGGTTGGAGAAATGTCCTTTCATCTTCACAAGGTGACAGTCCTTGCCAGGATGATTATCTATTGAGTGTTTCATTAGATGAATGGACTGCATATTTAGTACATATTTAGTGCAAGGAACTCATCAAATGAGCATATTAGCAAGAAATACTAGTCGATAAGCTTTACGCTAAAATTTGTTCGACATTTCTGTAAAGTCAGCATTAATTTTTACCTGGACTGATGCACAGGCCTTTACCTCTCCTTTTCATTTTTCAACAAGCATCTTTCGATTCAGTCATCTGAATGTAGAGATGATGATCAGGATTTCGTATACCAAAACTGTTGGTCTTATTAATTTTGTACGAGGTTTTATTTTTGCGGGGGTCATGAGAGGGTGTGAGATCTTGTCTAGTAGAACCACCCAAGCTTCTAACATGCCATTGAAATATGGCACCGCTAGGGGCCTCTGTGCAGGGTGCCTATTTATGATATAGTGACACTCTTCGAAATTTCATGATGGGATTTGGTTCTGACTTATTGGAGCAGATATTACCTTGTTCTGACGGAAAACAAGGAAATTGAAGTAACTACGCTTTAAGTTCACTGCAAAGATTTGGCAACACTATGATTTAACTTGTCCTTTTCTTCCTTTTCTTCCTTTTCTGTGGCTCTACTTCAGTGCTATTTTGACATATTCTATCACATAATGAGTGGAGAAAATAATGCAGCAGTTCCACTTAGTTCATGTTGACTATGGTGGAATTATATGGGACTTCTGCTAGATACTATCCCAGAAGTCTAGTAAATGTCTTTTTAGCAATTTACGTAACTCTTCTTCAAACAGGCCTTTTCCATTATGTTTTAACTACATTCTTTCTATATCTTGATTATGTTTCAGAATAATTTTTTAAACCTCTTATTTGCAGTTTCCAATGCTCTCTAGAAGTGCGGTCATGGAAAGAATGATTACAGAGGCATCTGAAGAGGGGGAAGAAAAATGTTCCGTAGTCCTTCCGGATATTCCTGGTGGTGCCAAGACATTCGAACTTATAGCTAAATTCTGTTATGGGATGAAACTTGAACTTACTGCCTCGAATGTCGTGCCCCTCAGATGTGCAGCTGAGCATCTTGAAATGACGGAGGAGCTTGGGGAGGGTAATTTGATTATGAAGACTGATAATTTCCTTAACCAAGTAGTCCTTAAAAGCTGGAAAGACTCCCTAAAGGCACTCCAGACCTGTGATGATCTTATTTCTTATGCTGACGAACTCAACATCACTAAACGCTGCATCGAGTCACTGGCCATCAAGGCATCGACTGACCCTAATCTATTTGGATGGCCCATCATGGAGCACGGCGGACCTTTGCAGAGTCCAGGTGGCAGTCTTTTATGGAACGGGATAAGCACTGGCGCGAGGCCCAGGAATCTAAGTTCAGATTGGTGGTATGATGATGTGACGGTTTTGAGTTTTGCTCTGTACAAAAGGTTGATTTCAGTAATGGAATCTCGTGGCGTCAAACCAGAAATAATAGCTGGATCACTTTCTTTCTATGCCAAAAGGTACCTCCCTGGCCTGAATAGGCGTCGGGGTATTACTGAGTCTAGTTCTAACCTGTCTGCTGTTGGTCCAGCGGCCCTACCTTCCGAAGGGGAACAGAAGAGCTTAGTGGAAGATATTGATCGGTTACTTCCTATGCAGAAAAGCCTAGTATCAACTAAGTTCCTGTTTGGTCTGCTCCGAACCAGTGTGATTCTTCAAGTAAGCCCCTCTTGCGTATCAAATTTGGAGAGAAGGATCGGGATGCAGCTTGATGAAGCTACTCTTGAAGATCTGTTAATGCCCAATCTATGTCATTCGACAGAGACGCTCTATAATGTGGACTGTATCCAGCGGATTCTTGAACACTTCCTCGTCATGGATCAAGCTACTGGTGGGGCCTCTCCATGTTCAGAGGACAATGGCGAGTTGATTGGATCACCTTCACTGACTCCTATTACAATGGTCGCAAAGCTTATTGATGGCTATCTCGCAGAGGTTGCCCCTGACATTAACTTGAAACTCCCCAAGTTCCAGGCTCTTGCTGCTGCTGTTCCTGATTTTGCCAGACCCTTAGATGATGGTCTTTATCGTGCAATAGATATCTACCTCAAGGTAAGTCTGTCTAATAAAATAGTTGACAGCTATTCTTGTCTTGTCTTCTCTAGCTGCATGTTGATGAAGAGAACAGAAGATGGAAAGTGACTGACTATTGATAAGAATCTTAAAGAGTCTCTGACTAATCATAATGCTGTCGACAAATATTAAATATTTGGTTCTATGGACTGGTCTGAATTAAGGTGTTTGTTTCTCCCCGTAGTTTCCAGGTTTTCCTTTTCCCTTACCTCTTTCTTTTTGCGTATATTTATTTGTTGATTGTGAACCAACTTAATTCATATTTCCTTTTCATTTGATGATGAAATACGCTCAGCCCAACACTCTTGGTTGTAAAATCCAGATGGTGTTTCCATCCACTACATCTTCATTATAGCTATCATGCCTTTTCGTTTATGTTTCTCATGCAATGTTCTTATTCTGCAGTCACATCCATGGCTGGCAGAGTCCGATAAGGAGGAACTATGCAGGCTGATGGACTGCCAGAAGCTGTCCCTTGAAGCTTGCACTCACGCCGCACAGAACGAAAGGTTGCCTTTAAGAATAGTGGTCCAAGTACTATTCTTCGAGCAGCTTCAGCTTAGGACTTCGATCGCCGGTTGTTTTCTGGTATCAGAAAACCTTGAAGGGTCAAGGCAGTTGAGGAGTGGGTTTGGTGGGCCGACCGAAGGAGGGTGGGATACAGCTGTGAAGGAAAACCAAGTCCTGAAAATCGGGATGGACAGCATGAGGATGCGAGTGTTTGAGCTCGAGAAGGAATGCTCGGAGATGAGACGGGAGATCGAGAAGTTGGGTCAGGCAAAGAGTTCGAGCGCGTGGACGAAGAAATTCGGGTTCAGTATAAAGTCTCAGATGTGCAGCGCTGAAGAGAAATCTGTCAGCCAGAACAACAGAACTTCAACCGGTAAGATCGAGAAGCTGAAGGAAAGGCGCGGTAAACACAAGAATAATTTATCTTTGGAGGGGTAAAGACCCTTTGCTTTTGTTAACAGCCTTTCCTCGATAAAATGCTTCCCTTTGGTTATTCCACTTCAATCAATTTTACATGGTACCTCTAAAGCTCAATCTCCTCAACGGTGTATCACATTCGACGACTTTGCTTATTTTTAAGCCTTCCCGTACTTGCTATGCATTTGGACATAGCAAAATAACTCGGCCATTCAAATTGCATACATGGGGCAGATAAATTCGTGCTTTTCTATGTTTATACATCCTGATGCCTGTTAATGTACACTCTCCCATCTCCCTCAGGCCTCTATTCTGGGCTTCTGTAGTGTGGTCACGAACCTGTATAGACCGCACATCTTTGATGTATGACAATGGAGATACTTCATCACAGTGTGGAATTTGTCTTGCTCACCCGGTTTTGCTAGTGCTGTTACAATCGGACCGGCACGAAAACTTGCTAGAACTGGCAATTCACGATCCAATCAGCCATCAAAATGGTTCAAACGTAGCTGACAGGCAGGGATAGACTGCTAGTATTTATAGTATAGTACACGACCAGATGGGATGGTCGCCTTACCTCGATGGAATGTTGTCCTTTCCGTATGGTCGATGGTGTATTCACAGAATCGTATTCCTAGATGGAATATAGCATAAAGGTCGAGAATACACTAGCTTCATCAAAGACAGACGCGATTATCAGAGATGATGGTATATTAATTTCATAATCGTTGCGCATGCAAACATGTCCACGATCATGGCTGAAGTTAAATAAACTATTTTCAAGAAATGCCGATCCAAATGTTCTATGTTTTTGCCTGCGCATTGTCATATATCTTTGTAAATCATCAAAGGCAATCCTCAAATAATATTTCTCAAACAGTCATCTAAGAAATGATCAGCACGACGCATACCCCCAAACCCAACTTCTAGAATAATTAAAACCACAATTTCTTGCTCTGCCCAGCTTACCATATGTACAATATCTTAGACCCTGCTTTCAATGTGTACACGTAAATGAAGTTGCCGCATCTAGTCTCAAATTCCTTCTTCAATCCTCTTCACCTGCTGAGCCTTGCTCTCCCCAAATTCCTTGGCGGCGTCATAACATGCATGTAATCCCAACAGCAAATAGTAGACCAACAGAAAGCCGGTCCAGATCCCGAACCGAATGAACGAGTCCTTGTCGATGGACCCGAGAAGGAAGATGTTGATGGCGATGGAGGCCGACGGCAACCACGGGACTAATGGCACTCCCCACAGTTTCGGATTGCGGGCATGAGGAACGAACACCCTCAGTGCCACGGTCGCCAATAGCCATATGGGCACCGTGATCGCGTATCCTATCCAACCTTCACTTAGGCCCCAATAAGCAGACGTCGCAATGGAAGACCCGAGTATGATGAGGATGCAGGCGACGAGCTTGTTGCGGTCCGCGGCTGTGGTCGTGCCGCTGACGTAGTAGCGGCGGACGAGGAGCGCGACCGCCACGACCATGAAGATGAACAGGGTGGAGATGGAAAGGAGATTGGACAGGATCTCGAGCTTGGTGAAGAAGGCGATGACCGCCGTCGCAAAGAGCATGCTGGCGGTGGCGTTCACCGGGGTCCCCGTCCTTTCGTTGACACGGGCGAACCAGGGCGGCATCATGTGCGTCCGGGCAATGTGCGTAAGGTACCGAGCCTGTCCAACGGCACCGACGAGCAGCACGGACGTCATGCCCTTCAGCGCACCGGCGGCGACGATGTACTTGGCCCAGTTCCACCCGACGGCCTGGAACGCAACCGAGAAAGGCGCGTTCTCGTCGATCTCCTTGTAAGGCTGCATGAGGCAGAGCGTCACGGCCATCAGGCAATAGCAAGCGGTTGTGATGATCATCGAGCCTACTAAGCCGATGGGTATGTCCCGGGCCGGGTTCTTGGTCTCCTCGGCCATCGTCGAGACCGCGTCGAACCCGATATAGGCGAAGAAGAGCACGGCCGAAGCCTGGAAGATGCCGCGCGTCCCGTAAGGAGCGAAGTCGGAGTAGTTCTTCGGGTCGGCTTTGGTCAGACCGGCGATGATGATGAAGAGAATGACCACGATGTGGATGACCGAGGCGATGGAGTTGAAGATGGACGAGCCCTTGGTGCTCAGCACCGCGAGGACGCAGATCGCGGCGCAGACGCAGACGGCTATTGGGTCGAGCTGGTTGTAGCCCTCGGGGAGGCCGTGCGCTTTGATCAGGAAATCCGTAGGCTTGTGGTTGAAGAGGGTGGCGCAGTAGGACGTCCATGAGCGGGCCACGGCGGCGCCGCCGATCACGTACTCGAGGAGGATGTTGCCGGCGGCGATGAACGCCACAAAGTCGCCGAGCTCCACCCTTAGGTACGCAAACGATCCACCTGAACAACAAGTAGGAGAAGAAAAATCACTTTCAGTCACATTCCGGTCCAACATGCATGAATATTATATATATATACACAAACACACACAGACAGAGAAAGGATAAAAGAGAGTCAATCAATCTATTCGATGACGCCAGATTCAAGGAGCGTGTACAGCTCTGAAAAGGCTTTGTCGAGTCAAAGATCGTTTAAAGATGACGGGCGGGAACTGGGAATGTCATCTTCTTGGTCAAAGATCATATTTTTCTTCGAATTTTTATTCCTGGGACGCTCCGTAAAGCTCGACAGCACGCATCAAAGTCCACGGGTCTCTATCTCAGACGATAAAAGCTGCTTAAAAATCGAAACTTTTTGATGAAACAGATGCGTGCTTCATCGGACATCATTAAAGCTCATCTTAGATATTTATGGCGACGGTCGTTATCGAAGGTGGGTGGAAACAATGATGATGATGGGCAGCAACACGGGCTTTACAACTCACCGGCGGAGGGGATCTCCACGGCGAACTCGGTGTAGCAGAAGACGGAGAGCAGGGCGGAGACGCCGGAGACGACGTAGGACAGCACCACGGCGGGGCCGGCGTCGTCCCTCGCCTCGAGGCCCGTGAGGACGAAGATGCCGGCGCCGATGACGGCGCCGATGCCGAACCAGATGAGGTCCCACCAGTTGAGGGTCCGCTTCATCTCGTGCTGGCTCCGGGCCTTGACCTCGTAGAGCTCCGTCGCGTCGAGCGACCGGGACAGCAGCCGGTCCCGCAGCCTGGCCGGCGTCTCCCGGAGGGCCTGCGCGTAGCTCCCGAGGCTCGCGAAGGACTCCTCGGGGAGGAAGTCCTGCTTCGAGCAGCACCCTCGTCGGCGCACGGCCTCGCCCATCTCGATCTGCATCATCAAGAAACACAGCAGACGGGATTCATCGTATGTTCCGAAGAAAAACAAGACACCCCCGGATCATCGTACGCCACGAACACGACCCACGAGCGAGCAGCGGCCACACGACCCGCGAAAGGAAGATCGGATCGAAACGAAGGCGAAAGAGACCGGGAAAAACGACGTGATCTGCCGAACTCTCGTGCTGTTTCTCTGAAAAGGGTGCGATCTCACGGAGGAACGAGAAGCGACGTGAAGAATACCTGTGGCCGGAGGGGGGCGAGGATCAGGAGAGAACGGCGGCGGCGGCGGCGGCGGCGGCGGCGGAGGGGGTTGACCGGGTAGCGGGGGGTCCTTGAAGCGAGGCGGTTCCTCAGAATCTGCGGGTGAATCTGGGATCCCCGATGCGGTATAAATAGCGGAACCGCTACGCAAAGGGTAGGAAAATCATCGCATGGTCCGGATTCATTGACGGCTCAGTAGATCCGAGCCGTTGAATGGGCGGGCCCACCGTGGGAACCAAGACACTTGACGGCTGATATCGACGCCGAATTTTATGGTTTCGCACCTGGGCTTTCCGCTATTTTTGGGGTTTCTTTTTCTTTTTTTGGGGGGAGGGGGGGGATCTTTGGTTTCCTAAAAATAATCATTCCCTCTATTATTAGTTAATTAGATAATTAATTTATATTTCGTAAAACTGTGCGGCCTGGCTTTTATTAGTATTATTATTTTTTGCTAGAAAAGCTTTTATGCACTCTAGTAATTCAGGGGCCGTGTTTTCCTCCGTCCCTAATTGAATCGAAAAGAAAAAAAATTTCCAATCAGAATTTCCGATTGGTGAATTTATAACCGCAAATATCACTGACATTTGCTTTTTAGTTCGGGTTTTGTTTGTTTTCACGAAGAAATGAATGATTTGAAAAATAATTTCCTAAAAATGCCGTTCGTAGAGCTTACAAAGTGAATGAACAAAAAGTATTTCCATCATTCGCGAAAAATATATAAAGGTAAATTTTTTATCAAAAATAAAAATATTTTTCATTAATTAATTATTTCAAGCAAAACAAATGATCAATTTTAATAAAATATTTTGTGAATTATTTATTTACCACCAAAAAAGCGGTGTCTTAGTTTCTGATTTTTATGAATATATTATTATAGACACTTCAATAAGAGCATCTGAGCTGTGTTGCCATACGTAGACGAGAGATCCGAGCACAGCATTTTTGTCATGCAAGAGGATATACTTATCCTTGCTAAAGAGGATCTTTCAAGAGAATGATATTTTATATGGTAATAATTTTATATAATTCCATATTAAATGGATGGAATACTCATAACTTGTGGGCAAAAAGGACATTTCGCTCGGAAATTTCTTTCTTTCTTTCTATATTCGTGAGAAAGTTGGAATTTTATTCATAGTGAATCCGGACGCACTTTGATGCTATGTTAGATTTATCTTTATGGGACGAATGAGTTTTTGCAAGTTATACTAAGTTAATTTATCTTTCAGATTTACTTATTTTGTGGGATCATCTTTATTTAGAAATTATGTATCTTTTTTTTTTTGTGAAATGAAAATTTTCCTTCCAACTAAAAAAACAAAAAATCAGGAAAGTGCAAGGTGTCATAATTTTGTTGCCTTCAATACAATTGTGGTGCGCGGTTACTTCTTTCTTTTGGGTTTTTGGTTGGTTTTCTTGTTTTAATCAAATTGGCTTTGCCTTTCTAAACCCTAGAAAAGATTGGACAAGAAGATAAAAATGTTTTTATTAGTGTGAACGAAAAGAAGATATTCGAGGGTTTGGACCACCTCATGAAATGAAAAAAGAAAATGGATAAAGAAGAGGAAGAGTAGATTATTGTGACAATAATTGAACAAAAGATGAGGATTGGCGCTTTAGGGGTTTGCATGGAAAAAAACAGTGAGATAAAAAAGTTATGATTATTGCAATATTAAGTTAGATTTTTATGTTGTGTTAATATCACGGAAAATCACAAACTAGATTATTGTAACAATAATTGAACAGAAGATGAGAATTGGTGCTTTTATGGGTTTGCGTGAAAAAAAAGTTATGATTATTGCAATATCTTAAACTAGTGCTTTTTTGGGCTTTTTTAAGGGAACTAACCATGGGCTATCAAACTAGATAAAAGTTTGTTATTAAGGGTTTTTTAGCTTCTTGAATTTCCTCACTCTATGTGAAATGATATGCATCATCAACAGATCGAAAATACAGATAGAAATGTACCCCCGAGTTACAAAGAAGGCTTCTAAGCTAACCATGATAAAACGAAAAATTAATTAGAAACCCTGAATTTCTTTACCTACTAAACAGGTCGCCCATTCTTACAGAATGCTTGGTGAGAATATCTATTACACGGGAAATGTTGCTTATTATGCAGTAGAAAATTTAATTTACGAGGAACAAGCTCATGAACGGTTAAAAATTTCCATTTACGGTGAGAAATCCATGAATAGTAATACTTTTCAATCAAACATAACCCACTACCCAATGATCGACCAAAGCGCATAATTAATTGAAAAGGAAAGGTAATACTGAGAAAACCTAAAAAACCAAACAAAAAGTAAAAATGTAAGGTTTTCTAAAAAGCCGGAAATTTAACAAGAACGCCTTCCATTTCCCAAGAAAAACTATATTGAAAGAAATGATTATTTAGATTGATGTATCTGCACAAATATGAGGATAGTCCCTTTGATAATTATTTAAATCATTCGAAGGAGTAAAAGGGTGATGATAACAATAGCCAAATTTGGATCCAGGGGGGAATCCTCCTAAAGATGGGTGGCTAAAACCCTCAGCCATATGGCATGGGACAGCTTTCGGAGGAGGGGGTGACGACAGAAGGGTGTCTTCTAGTCGATATAATACTACTCGTAAGGATAGATTTTGTGGACGGATGAGGAGATAATGCGGTCAACCATCTGGACAACACGTTTTGATATTGCTTTCGAATTGCAATATTGTTAATGAGTGGGACATGCTGAAGTCAAGAACACAATCTTTTATGAGACCTGCCACCAAAGATTTGACTGGATAGAAAGGCCACCTGACCATTTCGCGTGGATGAGGGTACAAACCGTACAATGCCTAAAGCATACATGATTCATAGGCTTTTTGACCGAGTGATTAATTGGATAAATTTCTCTGCTCAGCGACCCCACGTGAAATTGTAAAGGCGATGTCGAATTCACCGACCTCCCATAAGGTGAATTTCGACAAAAAAGAACAGGAGGGTCATGGCTAGACCTGATTTTGAAACTAGTGGTTCGAGACTCTTGTCAAGCTAACTCAAGCCACAAGCGACCAAAGGCATCTTTGGGTGGGCTTCGGCAAGGCACTACACTAGTAGGGCCTAAGCTAGACCCACCCAGCTCGCAACTCGTAAGATATGCTTTTTCTTGATGAGCAGATTGAACTGTGATTTTGGTTCGATTGAATGACCCGATCAGGCCTTAACTCTCTCATTTATTAATGCTTCATCGGTTGATCGACTCACACTCATTAATAGAACTTTGAACTAAATTATATTCATGTCATAGTTAAGATTGGCGAGAAATCACTAGCTTGTGACCCTACTTCAAAATATGTTATCATGAATAGTCTCTCCAACCAAAGCATCCTCACCTTATCACCAAAAAAAAAGGTTTTTATAGTGCCGAGAAGATATTGGGTGGTCCGGGACCACCACGTCAGCGTGGTCCCGGACCACTCACGCGGCGCCACGTGTGAGGGGAGAGGGACAAAAAAGAGAAAGAGGAGAGAGAGCGTCAGAGAGGTGGGCCCGGTTCCGGTCCTTTGTCCCCTCCCCGCACACGTGGCGCCGCGTGAGTGGTCCGGGACCACGCTGACGTGGCGGTCCCGGACCACCCAATATTTTCTCGCACATATCCACACAATGCCAACGGAAGAACACCCGACACTCGCTCGGATATAATATTTTAACACCCTGTGTCACTATCAATAGTTAAAGAATGTGAAGGCAGAACAACGGCTAATCAAAGTCAAGAAGAGCCACCAATCAAAAAGCTAACGAAAAGTCTCCAAAAGAGACAGCTGCCTTAGATTCAGACGAATTGCAATTCGTTCTCAGGCGCCGGCGCCCAGGTCCACGGAAGAACGAGGAAAGCCGCCTAGCCTTTGCCATTCTTTCTTACGCTTTCCATCCCGTTCCCCCTGATGGAAGTAGGGCCGGGCCGGGCAATATACCGTAAGACGATTGAAGATTATGAAATTTTGTAGAACTACTGTCAACTGTTCTAAAAACTTATATTTATCTCTTGCTTAGTCTGGCCTTTTTTTTTTTTTGACCTAATATTAAGCGTGAAAAATTAATTGAGGAGGCAGATTAGGCCTGAAATGATTTAAAATCAAGATCTCCAGCTTTAATACTATGTGAAATTTTGTAAGATGCTACCAACTATTATAAAATTTTAAATTATCAAATAAAAATGTGACTTATTATTTAAATATTCTAACAATGATCATTCATGTGGGGATCCTTACATCCGAACAGTTGAATCACAAAATAAATCTTTACAAGAAATCAGCCAATACTTATTGAATTTTCAACTGGTCCGTCTGTTACGTGGGCTGTCATGAACTAATTGCAAACCCCATTCTCTCGGAAGCGTCATTACTTGCTAACAACAGCATTCATAACAGTTCCGAAAAAGAATTCAATCTTCTCAAGCTCCAAGGAACTAGCAATCTATGTACTGCAAACAGAAGTCAAATTTACCAGAAATACAAGGCAGAAATTCCCTCCCACCGCGCTCTCAAGCATCGGATATTTTACAAAACTCTAAAATTTCAGCAACAAAAAAGCACACCATCCGATTATAGAAGGCAGCCGCAACAGATATGGACAAGTAGAATGTGACTAAAATGCAATCACCGTTACTTGGCCGCCGACCAATTGTGACTGACAGAAGTAGGGATGAGCAAAAAGAGCCACCCGAACCGGGAACCACCTAGACCGGACCACATCTACCAATTGGGTCCGGTTCCCAAAAACTCTGATCCGGTTCTTTGTTCCACAAAATTGGAACCGATGAATGTCGGTCCGATTTTAGATTCTAGAGATAGAACCAACTGCTCGAACCGGACTAATCATTAATTTTATAAATTTCTATTTTTTATTAAACATATGTGAAGAAATAATTTATACTAAAATTCTCATGTAATGACAATCCCTCTCTTCAAGAAATAGCAAGGGACGAGGAGCAGAGGAGTAGGTATTTTGGCAGCGATCAAATGTGATGTTGCACTGAGAGAGGCCTTGAAGAGAGGGATTGTCATTACACGAAAATTTTAGTATAAATTTTTTCTTCACATATTTTTAATAAAAATTGACATTTATAAAATGAATAATTAGTTTGGTCTAGCGGTCGGTTCTATCTATGGAGCCGACAACCAAACCAACATTCACCAGTTCCAATTTTGTGGAATCAAGAACCAGACTGGCGTCTTTGGGAAGCAGACCCAGCTGGTTGGTTCAGTCCAATGTGGGTGGTTTCCGATTCGAACAGTTCTTTTTGCTCATCTCTAGTTGACAATGCATTATAAACTGTCACGGTTTCACTTTGAATAATTTCATACACGCGTATTGTATTTCATTTTAAATTTTTAGTACTTGCATTTATAATGTTTTGCACAAGTAAAACAAAACAACTTGGTAATGTACCATATGTTCAAAATAGAATTAATATAATTCTACAAAAGTGAGATTCATCAATTTTTCATTTGGATATCTAAATGAAAGATCCTAGCCATTTATTATGGAAAAGCATTTAAACACATAGATATAAAAAAGAAGACAGCTTAAAAAAAGGCAACTTGTTATTATAGGTTAAGGTGCACGAGAATATGATTCACAGAAAGTACTTTACCCTGACCGGATTTTTTTTTTTCCGCTGACAATATTGAAAACATCTCGTTTTTTTTTTTTTAATGAAAACATCTTACATAATATGAAACAAAATATGAATTACGAATTAAAACGCGGAATATGACATCCCATAATGCTTTTAACTTATTATACAACACAAATTAATACAAATTAACAGGTTTTCATGGTAAGTTAATTTATCTATATTATTATATAAAGCAAAGAGAATCTTCTATTTTTAACGCATCTCAATCTTTTATTTCTTCCCCACAATATCATTAATTAGCTATTTTTTATATATCATGTCATTGGACAAATGTTTAAATTAATCATTCTATTCTATATTTAAGTATTTCAGTGTTAAAATTTGAATCTCTTCTATTTTATAAAAAATATTATCAAGAAATGTAAAGTTTGTGAGAGAGAGAGGATCGACAAGGAAGAGTTTTAGAGTTTCCAGGGCACTTTTTCAGAGAGTTAATAGCGTGGGGTGGCGAGGGTAACTCAGGAAAGAAGAACGAGGATTTGGTAAATAAATGGATGAGGATTATGGGTTGGAGATGCAAGTTGAACTAAAACTCAATGAAGATTGTCGAAAGTGGATATGCAAATCAATGTATTTGCACAAATACGAATGAAAATTATCAAAAAAAGTTATAAACTTATTGTACTTTTGTCGTGAATTCAATTCGAAGCATTTTAATTGTGTCAATTGAATTTTAAACATTTTGCACGTTTTGCCAATTGAGTCCATCCGGCCAATTTCGACAAAAAAATCGCTAGTATGGATATCAATTGTTTTACATAACGCGGCCAATGTTAACATAGACAATTTGTAATATTTTTAATTTCTTTTTCCTCTTTTTTTTTTTCTTTTCTTCTATTTGCCTTCTTTTCCTTTTTTACTGTGACAAACAAGGGTCGCCCGACCCTCACCAACCACTAGGCGAGGGCAACAAAGCCCTTGTTACCTGCTGGCGAGGATTGCAACACCCACGCAAATTCTTGCCTCGGCCACTGAAAAAAAAAAAAAAAAAAAAAAAAGGTACAGCCAATGCCAATTTATAATCAAATTTGGTTGAATGGACTTCACTGACAAAACGTGAAAATGTTTAGAACTCAATTAAAATAATTAAAAGTTTAATACTAAATTAGTAAAAATGCAACAGTTTAAGAATTTTTTGGTAATCCCAAAGGCAAGGATATTCCCTTTAATTATTATTAAATTCATTCAAAGGAGTAAAAGGGTGATGATATCAATAGCAAAATTTGGATCGACAGGGATCCTCCTAAAGAATAAAGATGGGTGGTTGGAACGACCCTTGGGGATGTAGCATAGGACAGCTTTTGGTGGTTGAGGCGATGATAGAAGGGTGTCTTCTAGTCGATATATGCTACTCGTATGGGCAGATTTTGCAGACGGATGAGGAAATAATGGAGTCAACCATCCGGACCACACGTTTTGGTATTGCTTTCATATTGTAATGTTGTTAAAAAGTGGGATATGCTTAAGTGAAGAACACCATCTTTTACGGGTTCTGGCACCAAAGATTTGACTAGAAAGGCCACGTGAACATTTCATGTGGGTGAGGGTCCAATGCATGATTCATAGCCTTTTTGACTAAGTGATTAATTAGACAATTTTTTCTACCGAGTGACCCCACATGATATAATGAAGGTGATCTCGAATTCATAGACCTCCCGTGAGGTGAATTTTGACCAAAAAAAGAAAAAACGGGCATGATTTGTTAGTTTTCATAGGGTTACAGTTAGACCTGATCATAAGCTTGATGGCACTTCGGCCCAATTTGAGCCATAGTCTACCAAAGGCGTCTTTGGGTGGGCCTGAGCAAGGCACTACAGTAGTAGGGCGCAAGCTAAGCTCACCCAACCTGCAACTCCTCAGACATACTTTTTATAGACCGGTAGATTGAGCTGTGATTTTGGTTCGACCAAAGGGCTCGACAAAGCCTTAATTTGCTCATTATCTCTCGTTGAGTAATGTTAACCAGTTGATCAATGGGCATACATTGAGAGAACTTGGAACTAAATCTATATTCCCCTTCCAGAAAAATAGATCAAATTCATTTCGTAGCCAAGCTTCACAAGGAGTTACTACCTTTTGACCCGACTTCAATATATATTATCATGAATACATCTCTCCGACCAAAGCATTCTTACCTTATCTCAAGAATTGTTTTAATAATGCAAATATCCAACTATGCCTACAGAAGAACATCCGACATTCACTCGAATATAATACTTCAACACCCCATGTCACCATCAGAAGTTACAAGAATATGAAAGCAGAGCAACGGCCAATCAAAGTCAAAAGAAGATCCACCAATCAAAAAACAAACGAAAAGTCTCCCAAAGAGACGGCTGCTTTATCAGGCGCTGACTCCCGGCGCCCAGGCCCACGGAAGAACGAGGAAAGCCGCTTAGCTTTGTGCAGAAGGAAGGAAGGAAGGAAGGAACCATTCATGGAATCAAGTGAAATCCATGCGAGATTTTAATGGGAAATCCATGTATTGTAAATGGGCTGAACACATATCGGCAGATGTACCAGATTGAGCTGAAGTTATAGCTCGGATACGCCTCGCTATTGGAACAGAAGAAGATGGACGAAGAATGAGAACGACCTTTCACCATTTTTATGCTTTCCATCCCGTCCCTCTGATGGAAGCGGCACCGCACAATGCACCCCGAGGCGATTGAAGATCATGCGTGGATTGAAGAGAGAGGGAGAGAGGTAGCCAAATGCAAAGAACCCTTGCTTTGAAACTAACGTAAACCTGCAAATGAAGAAGTACAAGGTGGCTAGAGCTGAGTACTCAGCACACGAGAGCATAGTACAGGCATACATGGGGAAGTACGGCAACGTGAAGTAGCTGGCGAGCGTACCGCATGTGCATGCACGTCGAAGAAGAACGGACGACGAGGACTTTTGAGGATGGCTCGAGGCTTTCTCAGCTAACAGCCAAACCCAGCATCCACACGCACGCTCCTTTACCTAGTTTTTAGATAGAACATATGAAAAAACGGAGTGGCTTGGCTTACTATACTTTCAACTTTCTCATCTTGCACCAGAGGAAGATTAGGCTGCTGCAACCACCTCTCAAACTTTCTAGTTTCTTTCCAATGACAGATGAGAGAGCCGCACTTATAAATGCGGGAGAGGCCCGTCCACATATCCACTCTCATCGTCGACATCATGATGTTCTTCTCGTTTGCCTTTTCGTGGCTCTTGTCCCTTCTTCCCGGGGAAGGCGTCTTGCTCAAATGAGTATTCCATTTTACGACGACACAGGCGGTGTTTTCCTAACGTTGTTGGGGAATCCAAAAAATGGGATGCTCATTCGGGCACGGCGCTTTGCATGGGAAGCCTCGCTTTGGCCGTCTAAGTTGCGACGTCCGCTTTCCAAGTTACTGAGGAGGTGATCTGCTCTTGAACTTGTAGAGCACTGTCTGCAAAACAGTCGCAAATTTCAATTGTTTATCATCTGCTTTTTGGTCTCTCATTCATTGGGAAATTTCACCGACCGCTCACTACTTTTCTACCATTTCTTCTTCAATTACAATGATTTTCTTCTTCTTTTTTACTAATCTACAAGAAGAGGATTTTGGCTTCCGTCGTGCTAAAAATTGAAGAACACCTACTTTGGCCTGTCCTCACTACTTTTTGAGTGTGCGTGCGCAATGAACAATCGATTTCTTCTTCTTTTTTAGTTATTTTTATGAATGTTGCTGCAAGTTGAATTCCTAATACTAGGTAACAGATTCGACGATCAGACGGCGAAAACATGTGGCTCTTCTGTTTGCCCTCTCTGGTATAATGGGACTTGTACTGAGATGTAGTCCACTTAGGTCGCATTTGTTTTTGAACAATGAAATGTAGCTCATTCATCGAGAAAAAATGATGTGGGTCTATCGTATTGTATACATATATTGTTACTGACTAATCAACTGCGATATTAATTTAAAATGCATTCTAACTAACTTTACATTTGAATTTTAACCGAATTCTCTTTTCTCATGATTGACTTGTTTCTTCACATGTCATTATCATGGACTACATCTGATGCTCAAAAATACCTTTTCATTACATGCGCCTTGGTCAATGTCAGGTTCTCGGCAAAATTCCATTGAGGAATCAGAAAAAGGAAACTACAATCATGCAGCATCAATTACAATCCTAAATTATAATCGTGTGACCTTTCATAATGTTCAGCCCTTAGATCTCATTAAAAGATTAAGTCAAAACTCATGAAGGAGTCTCTTATCTCACCAACATGTCTAGTAATGGCTAAAAATGTTAGCCATCTCTATCCTTGATTGTATGATACTACTTTTAATCAATCCTTCGATATTTGAGCACAAGCATCTGTTGCGCTCACACTGATTTGTACTTGTCTTTTACAAGCATCTCTACTTGAGCTGAAATGCTGATGTATATACATCTTGAGTGAAAATGGGTTCATGTTGAGAGAGTTATGTATGTTGACAGAGTTATGTGCAGTAGCGTTTTTGTGATATTTAAGTGTACGTTTTGACTTTCTTATTTATAATAAACAAAAAGGCCCAAAGGCTTGACGTTCTTTAACCTCGCAGCGCCTCTCTCTCTCTCTCTCTCTCTCTCTCTGTAAAAGTCCATGATTTTGAATTCTAGAATAACAGTATGTCATCTGATGGACAAAATTAAAACTTCAAATTATCCGGATAATCGACATGCAACTCCATAAAATTCTCACCCACTAGATTTTGAATTAAAAATGATCTCTTTGTGAGAAGTCCACGATTTTGAATTCTAAAATAAAAAAATGTCATCTGATGGACAAAATTGGAACTTCAAATTCTCCGGATAATCATCACGCAACTCCATGAAATTCTCACATACTAGATTTGATTCGGATTAGACATGAATCTTTAGCATCCTACAAATATCTAAACCAATTTTCCCAAATAGTTTAATTTCGTCACATTTTGTTTCTTTTTCACAATTGAAATCTTTTCCACTAATTTTTCTTTACTCACCGACAGGCAACTACTCTTGTTTAACAAAAGTAGATAAACTTCCATAATAACCTCAAAATTCTCAAATTTCTTACTCTCAAATTTAATTGTTAAGAAGAAACTCTCTTGCTATGATCTGCAGATTATTTGAAGATGAATTCATTCATGTTTAAATCACGTAAACCATCTGACCAGGACAAAAATCACGCAAACTAATTTCAAAATAATGGATACTAGATGTGCCTATTATATTCGGCAATTGCACTGTTCTCATTATCTCTACGATTCAACACCATACCTTGCAAAAAATCACGCGGTTCATACGATCACGTCTTGACTAACAAGATATAGTGTAGTTTCCATCATTTTACTTGCAATCCAAAAAAAAAAAAAAACAAACCAAAACCCTTCGCCCTCATTCAGAAACTAGTTGACCCAACCCAAGTCGAAACTTTCGGAGCTGGATGGGATTGGCCTTATCTTTTTCGAACTGAAGTCCACTGGTACACATTTTCTGAGTGGTTTCGGACGAGTTCTCAGGATTTGGTTTATCTTTGCCGAGTCATAGTCAAAAAGTTCACACAAGATATCAAATTCCAATGGTGTTTCGTGATGCAGATTGCAGAAGCAAAAAGAAAGCAGTTGTCTAACTATTACTGTGAATCTTGTTTGAAAGATACACACTTGACGTTCACCAAATAACTTTTAATATCATCACTATCACCAGATATACAACCGGAAGAGCCTCACTCTTTAGTCAGTGCAAGAGGACTAACACTATTTATAGATTCAAACGGCAATGCCAAGAAAATGGAAGGACATCAGAAAAAGAATTTTCACTCAAGCGAGACGAAAGTTTGCAAGTAACCTGACAATTTCCAAAGCCCAGCTAGATGTCACACCAAAGCAATGAACACTATACAGTCGTCCATTCCACTCATGTTTCTATTTTGAGTAGGGAGTGGAGAGATGTACTGTTGAACCGCTGCGCAAGACCCCGGATGACAAGGACTACTATATCACGCGAGTGTCTGGACTGCACCATCAAATCTACTTCATTCTCACTATCGACTACGATCCTAAGACGATGTTGGTCACTGCGGAAAAGCTCCACCTGTCAAAGAGGATGATGCCCTTCGTTATACAAGCAAAAGCATTGAGAAATCTTACATGCATGTGAGGAGGGAAAGTGATGTGAAGGGTTTTTGTTGAATGGACTCGAAACTTTTTCTTACTCAAAAGTAATAGAGAATCTAGAGATGGTATTTATCTATCACATGACAGTAATATGATTAGGATTACTCTCTGTTGGTCTCGACTGTTTGGATGACTACATGGTCTGCACAGGGCTTTTATCTTGTTTTATGGAAATAAACAAGATTTCAAAAACTGGTCAGTCTGGTACGGCTGCTTAAAGAATGACAGGAACCACAGCACAGTTGTGCACTTCACTTGTTTCACAAGACAAATTGTGTTGAAGACGACACTGGGACACCACCTATCACTTTTTTGATAGCTGGATTAGCCTGGTCAGAGGACTCAGAACTACATGTGATTACATATCCCACTATTACATTTCCAAGCAAATTTCAAGTGGCATATGACTTATTTCTTACCCCTCCCCAACAATAGAAAATGGCAAATCAGTATTCCATCATAAGCATCTCAGACAAATGGTGAACAGAATCATTAAAACGGTAATTGCAAACCAAAATTATCAATTCATCAGTGAGTGAAAGGTCACAAGCTGGTAGCCGGAAGGAATTATGTGATGAGATTTATGGGTCTGTTCTGACGCAAATATATGCTGTTACTCAACGTTCACACACTGAGACTTACATGGAAAGGGGGAGCATAACTTCCACGAATTTCTGTGTTTGGAAAAGAAGTCTTTGAACCTGGCTTAACAACTTTGACTCTTTTTCTATTGATCTCCAGTATTCTTCTCTCGAGATTTCCCTCACCAGGAACCTGTAACCAACAATCAAATAAGCACCCAGCTTGAAAAATCTCTTTCCCATGAGAGACATCACAGAAAAGCAAATATGATAACCTTTTTCGGGTTTCGGTCCTTGTCACAGAGGACCTGCAAGCAGAGAGCTTAGTGTTATGTCACCAAGATAAAGTGCAAAATGACAGTTCAATTATCAAGAGAAAACAGTGAGAGAAACATCAGGGTTTTTCATTGTTTCACTTTGGATAGGTCCGTTGTAAAATTAAGCACTAAAAATAAATACCAAAGTTTATCACACTGAAATCAGAATTAAGAGGAAAGAGATCAATATAAGAGAACATTTGGTGCTTAATATGCTAATTAAAAGGCACTAAGAAAAATCTCGGTAATATCCAAGTTACAAATCATGATCTGTCACCTTTAGCCATACCATCAGGACTCAACATGTACATGGTAAAATATACTTCCACAAACTACGAGATTGAGGCAAATATGTTGCAGAACATTAACAAATCAAAGTTAGTTACTCTTTTAAGTAAAAGTTATGCTTTGGAGTTAGATAGACATGATTCTCAATCTCCTAATTGAATTCCATCAGTGAACTAAGTTCTAAGAAAGAACTGTTGCTCATCAATGCCCTGTAGTCCAGATGAACAATAACTAGAATCTAGGACTTGGATAATATTTTTCAATACAAAAGGACTGATGAGCATTTACTGCAGCAGGACTGAGGTAAGTTTACAAGTCATAAATCATCATAAAGCTATAAGCATCACCTCAAATTTCACTGATCCAAGATCAAGCTTCTGCTTAACTTCTTTAAGAACATCAGGCTCTGCAATACAAATAGTCTGGAAATTTCAGTATCTATATTGTAAACAGATAGAGAGCTTTTGAAGATATCACTAAAGACGGAAAAGAAATGGCAACAAGCCAGAAGGAGACAAGGCCAGATGTGAGGGGCCCAGGGAGGCCCAGGCCCCCCCAAACATCATCTTGTAGGCACATTACCTTTATAAAAGTGCAAGAATAATAATAGACATACTAAGACTGTAATCATGAATGAATGTGATAAGTGATGTGGTAGATTTTATTGAATGTTAAAAATGGGTCAACTATTTAAAGGTTCATTTTAGCTTGTCACATCACATAGTATATAATGTGAGTAGTGTCTCGAAGTAGCATCATTATCATTGAGCTTTCAAATAAAGCTTTTTAGAAGTTAAGGTTTTTGGCCACCCGATTCTAATTTACTTAACAAGGATTGCACATGCATATGGTATGCCATATTTGTCTTTATATCTTCACTAGCTAGGCCAAGTAGAGACATTATATGCAAGGACCATAATACTTAAATTCAACTATGTTCTTTCATCTTTGGTTCTATGAGGGGAAAATTCAGTAACGTCATCTAAAATTTGTCCCAAGGTAATCCAATGGTTCTATAAGGTGATGCAGACTGTGATTATAAGGACATAGGTAATTAAGAGAATTAAGTAACTTTTGCTAGATCGCTTGAGGAAGGAAACCAATTTAAGGATGGATGATCCAACCATATACAACTAACACCAATGAAGGAAATACATTAACTTAGCCGCCACTTGCCATAACTCAACATCCCTGCATTAGCCAAAATCCTCCTTGGGTAAATTCTTTTTTTTTTCTCATTTTTGGCCTTGTTCCATGCCCTGAAGCAAGGATAAAATTAAATCCATGTTCTTTGTTTTCATATAGACAAACTAATACACCACGCTCTTTTATCTTTCTTGCTTCGTAAGTAATAATTTCATCAGCGAAGTGAGGAATGGTGTCTATCTTCATATCTCCCTAGTATGACTTAAATAGCTTTTCTGAGTGCCTATCATGTTTTCTCTCATTTAAGTAGTTTCGTTTCCTAGTCATAAGCTCAATTCTAATAGTTACTGAACTGCATGTATTCAAACCTTTACATTGATATGCCACATTTTACAAACTCAGTCAGCTATAATCTAACAATTAGGATATCTGAATGAAGAAAAATCATGGTAATTCCATCACAAAAAACATATGCATACAATTGTAGACTTTGAAAAGGAAGAATAGCCCAAGATGATCCAGAAAACTCAAAGGGCAAAAAGATCAATTTCAGTAATACTCATCTCAGGTAGACAAAAGAGGTGCAGACAAATAAGTTGGGGATTTTGATTTGTTTACCAACTGCAATAGGCTCTGTAGATGCAGACACCGGTTGGCCCTCAACTCCATCGTCCCTTACAGGAGTGTAAATTACCACTAACCTGTAACCTACGTCATCAACATTAGCTTCGTACATTCTTCCCGTCTCTCCTGCAACATAGGTTGACCTCCCAAATCATGTATGGCAAAAGTGGATGCAATACAGGGATAATTAAAAAAAAAAATACACCTGAAGATACACATAGCAATTCTCTTCTACATAAGGAGCAAACTCATGTAACTCAAGGTGTCCATGGCGAGACAGTGATGAAACTTTCAAGTTCATGAATGGGAAAATGAAGGACTTGTATGCTTTTATTAGTTTCATGAATCTTCATTCTGAAGAGGGAAAAACAAAATCCTTAAAAGCTAGCAGTTTTTTGGGCCAAAAAAAGATTGCACTCATAAAATCCAGTAAGAACCTGTGGCAGTTAAAGTATGAGCCTATGAGTGTCTCTCGAAACTGCATATCTGCCATCATGGTCATGGCTAGGGAACTATTTCATGGACCTCGAAAACTAATCACTTGACCAGAAACAAGGATGGCACTACCATTGACACATGCTTTTTACTGAAGGAAAGGAAGTCACAAGTGAAGGATTGAGCGAAAGCAGAACAACTACGAGCAGCACAGTTCATGGAAATGACGGAACCTCACAGGTACCCGCAACCATGAAACATAGTCCATAACATCCAAGTGATAGTTGTTGGAGTTTTAGTTTTAAAAAAGTGAGAAATCATGAAAGAGGCCAAAAGTATTCGAAATACACATACGTACACATAGATAGAAGACAGATTGAGAAAATCAAACTCTCAATGGAATAGAATCAAGCCCAACCAAACAAATGGTTGAATTGAATCACACCAGTCTACAGTGGGGGAAGTGTTCCAAACCCAAACGACACCATCAAACCCAAACTTAACAAAATGTTGAATTGTATTGTACCAGTCTCTACAGGGAGGGAGGGGTTCCGAACCTCCCTAACCACAACCTCAAGGCTTTCAGGCGCCATTAGAGTCTAAGCTTTTCAAAGCACCCCATTTGTGACCACACAAACCATTGAGGGTAGCTCTAGATCTCGATCAAGAAAAACTATCGTAGGGGATCCATTGAATTCAAAAGACAGGACTGCTGCTAGTCTTTTCTTATAGGACAGTATATTCAAAGAAAAGTGATTATGGATAATTTTCTCAAGGTAACATTACTTTTAGTTCTAATGTCCAATTTGCAATTTCTAAACATGCTAGTAATTTCTTGTCCACACCCTAGTTCAGATAAAAATCTACGAACCTACCCAGCCTACAATAAAGCATAGCCCTTCAGTTTCCAGAGCCTTAAAGGCTTAACTCCATATATCATACAATGCAGGCTATGTACAATTGAATCAAGATTACATAGTGTATCTTTCTCTTAATGTGCATCATCCTAATGCTAAGGCTTGCAACTTTATATGAAGAACAGATAAGGAAACAAATTTTCTTCATGAGTAACCATAAGGGGACAAATAACATTCGATGCCCAACAGACTTAATCATTACTTCAGAAATGAACACAAAGACCAAAAGAATTATTAATGGGGATGACATGCCTTGTATGGAGATAAGATCTGGACTTCCAACCATAGACCTAAGCCACTGAATCTTGCTTTTCCCTTCCTTCCCACCACTATAGATTCCACGAACAGCATACAAATTTGTGTGGAAGCCCCTGCCCTCAATTTCCAGTTTATCTATTTTGGGAGAACCTGAAGATAGATGGCAGATTATACAATAAAAGTTAGAGAAGGAACAGGGATTTCCCCATTGAAGATATCAAAAGATCTTCCTACGACTTGAAAGAAGAAAGTATAGAGAGAAAAGAATCCTGCACATTAAAAGAAGACAAGGCATGTATAAATGGATGTAGTTTTTGTTATTTCTCCATATTGACCAGGGAAAAGTATCAGCAAAGCAGCTTCATAATCCTAACAAAGTATCCAGGACCATCAAAAATTGAAACAGGATTGACATCATGTCACCAATGCCAAGGTGCAGAATCCTTTTACTGTAAAGAACCATTGATGTGCCTCAACATTAAATTCGAAGGAACACCAGAACAATTCTCCCAGCCCACATCTCATAATATAAGCCTCTCACAGACTCAGTCTTACATTGAGAAACTGACAAAATATCCATAACTACACAGTACTGATGATGGTCATATTGTTGACCCGGTGTTTCACAGCTCGGACAACTTTAGCCTGGCACAAAGTCCATAGGATTTGGATTAAGAATATGGTTTGTTACCACCCAGTTACTGTCAACTATTTAGGGTCTGTCAGTAGTAACTTGTACTTTGAATTAGCTTTAATCTTGTGGCTTTCATAATCTGATTTTCATTAAACACAAAACGCCCAAAATCTCATAAAAATACAAATATTGAGATGTTCGGAATGTAAAAAAATGTGAACAAACAGACCCTTTGAACTAAATTCTTATGGCGGTTATAAAAAGTGCAGATATTTCAACAATGTCCTCAATTGAAAGTTTGTCACGGTTGTCACCAACAAGATACAAGGTGGCACCAGAAACTTGAGATTAGCAACTCCCTTTCTCTGCCTTTCTCTATCTTTAAGCACTACAGTAGACTGCCAAATCCTGCCTATCCTAATTTATCCAACAACTTGAGACCATATCTTATACCGTCCTATCACAATCCTTGTCACATATGCCAGCAGTCACCTAAAGCTGGAAATGAGATAAATAATCTCATCCGACATCATATACTGGCAAAGCACAATAATAGACCTTCTTAATGGACTTGAATGTACTGACAAGATAAGCCAACAACAATAAAAACCGTAAATAAGCCAAAAAAGATTAAATCTGGATAATGATTCGTACTAAGTTGCCTTAACCCTTATCTTCTAGGTTTTGCAAATTGAAGAGGCACCAAGTGGCACCCCAAATCTTTCAAGCGGGAGCTATGATTATGGAATGGGCCTTATTGTAATACTGGACTGAGATTTCCATTTGCAATGACCTGCCTTGATCCACATAGGTCAAGCAACAAGTCCAAGGAGCTGTCAAAACCTTGTCTCTGATGAGACTTTTCATTTCACCCCTAAATCGGTGTGCACCAATGTCCTTGCCCGCAGATACCGTTAGAGCGATCTCGATCGGCAGAGAACTATTGGAGGCTGGTAAAGCAGTGCAAGGAGCTGTCAAAACCTTTGTCTCTGATCAGACTTTTCATTTTACCCCTAAACCAGTGTGCGCCAATATCCTTACGCACAGATACCATTCGAGGCCATTACTCTCCACTTTTCAAAACCTTGTTTTGGACCACTATATGATAAGATGAAACCAAATGGGAATGTGTACAGTATGCAACAATAGTCTGTCAAAGTATCAATGCAGGACCTGTGGAGCATGACCAATGACAAAAAGGTGTGGACCAAATGCATTCAAAATTTCCACAAGCTCAGTCCAGTTACTTCGGTGGAAACATGAGGTACCTGGTAGAACAGGAGCAGTCACAGCATATGCTGGTTCAGTTGATCTTCCAAAGATATCCGTTACTATGCATTCACATCTGAGACATCGACCAATATCCTCAAATCGAACCTTGTAGGAGCAGGAGCGTTGTGAAGTTAAAGGTTCAAACAAGTTGCAATCACTTGCCGATGAGCAGAACCTACAGAAAACTGGAATAAGTAAATAATATACGATTTCCCTAACTCAATAGTACCAAACATTGGTAACTTGGAGAGCACTCTTTGCATCCATGAGAAATGACCACTTGGAATAATGCAAAGCGATGATAAAATTTTAAACTGGAATAGTGGAATTCACTTTACTAATTAGAGCTTCAGCCTAAAAATTTCTATTCACAAGTGCCCTGTTTCGTTCGACAAAAGGTTTGGATTGGTACGGCTCTTTATAGTATTCATATGCTACAAGAGAATCAAAATTCCTCCAAGTATACTTTGTTCAGAGGAATTCCTCCCCAGCAGGAATTACATTCTCTCTAAGGAAAGTTCTGATTGGAGGACTTAGACGCATGTTGAGACATTTCTATAAACAGGACAGCACACCATTTTCTAACCTACTAGAGAATCATTGATTAATCAATAGCACTAAATAAGTAACACTGGGAAAGAGGAGAGTAAATACCATTGATATTTGACATCCTTCTTGTATTTGCTCCATAAATGTTGTTGGGTTTCATTTTCTGGAATCACTTCAACAGCAGTGAGTACATCGCGTTCTATGGCCTTTCCAGTGAGAGCAAGCATCTCTACTTTCAGATCCTCTGACATAAAATATTGACAAATTTAGATGTGAACAAACTAGTTAAAGTATCATTGTTTCCATATAAGGCCTAGTTATTGTTGTCGTTGCAGTTGCAATTCAGCTCTCATTGTTTCAACTAATTCCAACACCAAAGACCTCAGCATAATATGATCAAGATTTAGCACTTCCAAAAGTCAGATGTCTATGACATCAAAGTAGTATAATATAACATATTCATGCCATGCTTACAAAAATTCAGTGTTCCTATATTCAGAGAAAAAGTACACTCTGTGCTTTCTTTACCCTTCCACAGACAATAAATAATCCACTCTGCAGGTTTTACAAGACAGTCTTAAGGACATTACTGCGACATACTTTTATATGATCAAGTATTTAGTTACATTGCGGCTTCTGATTCTAATAAAAACCATGCTCCTTTGCTTAGATTTCACTATCAAGATCTCCCAGTCCAATATTGAATGCTCATCCATTACCAAGTAAATAGAACTTTGAATTGCAATGAGATAATCTGCTTTTGACAGACAGAATACCCGAAATAACAAGCACTTTACAGGCAAATGCTTCTGTAATTAATAACTAGTGGTCCTTCTCTTCTTTTTGAAAAGAAAAAAACTAGTGGCCCTCCTCATTGGCCAATCTAGATGCAAGTGGAATGGCTCACCTGGGAAGATAACGTCTGTCGGCTCAGACAATCTGAGTTCCCCAACAACAGAATCAGAACGAACTGGCATATATCTGTCAGACACAATTTCAAGATCAAGAAACAGACAAGAACCAATAAATTTATAAGCATAGATATACTGCTTGGATTTTTTTCTTACAAAAAAAAAAAAAAAAATTCGTTTTCTACATAAACCAATAGAAAATCTGGATAAACAAACAAGTCTAACCACAGCAATTGATGGTTCTTGCTAAAATTGACCAGTGGCAAGCAATAAGCAGTGTCGCAGAACCAAATGAAATAAGTCAACTGATGGTTAAACAGTGACACAGATGTTTCTCAACTTTAGAGGAGTCATAAGGCCACAATTTGACTTAACTGGTAGCATTAAAGCTATTTCCCTTAAAACTTCCATTATGTAGGCATTTCAGTCGTAGTTGCAGGCAAGGCAAAAGAATGATCATTAACAAATGAACATTTTCAAGTTTATATTGCTGCCTAAAATGTATCGATGTGGAGAGACCAATAACTTCAAGGTCATATGAGAGACAAGAGCAAAAGGCACAGTTTCTGAGACTCAGGAACAGCAGCTTCTGCATCTCTCTTTGATACATTTAGGTAGACTAGAAAATTGATTTTGTGGAAAGATCAAGTAACGGTCACCTTTTTCCACAGTTTATCATGCACAACTAAGATTTCCCAAGATTCAGCCGGATACTTTATCCTTGTAAGACACTTGCAAAATAACATTATACATGAGAGGATTTTGCTGAAGATTCTACAATTTATAATTACCAAAAACCATCCCACTTTCAGTGAACAAGATTCTCTTACAAAATCAAGGGAGACACTAAGAAAATGTCAATAAAGTATAAAACTTGCAATGTACACCACATTAAATATTAAACCACATCTTTTAATATTTTAACCTTTTAAACTGGGAATGGTCCCTCAAAATGTTACATGCTATCAAAGCATGAGACCCTGAATTCAAATCCTGCCTGCAAGTGAGCTAAGCGTTACCATATTTAATTATTAAACCACGCTTTCATCTAATAGCTTAAGCTTTCAAAACAATATAAGTAGTCCCAAAAATTTTATGGTAACCCTTTTGTCTGGCTCAAACAATATCTTTGGCTACCAATAATTGAGAAAGTTTGGTTTAAAGTTTCAAGTGAAAAGTATACCACTCACCATAGTTTACGTGAAGTGCTTACTTCCAAAGTTTCAGGTCAAAAGTACTAACACTCACCATAGTTAACATTGTTAATGCAAGTTAGCAAAATAAGCGTCAGCAAGAAATGCAAGTTAGCAAAATAAGCGTCAGCAAGAAACTTACCCGAATAATAAACGGCAATTGTAATCTGAATCTGACACTTCATAGGTTTTAGAATTTGCACCATTTATGAGGTTGATAGTTCCCTCTGCATCTTCTCTATACCAACTATAGAGACTCAACCCCTCATGTCCACCAAAATATTCTCCTTCTCCAGAATAGATACTTGAAGATAGTTTCTTTACGCTAACATTAGACACCACAGGCAAAGCTGGCATAACAAGTTGCAAGATGTTTAGAAGGGATGTCCATCAAACTAACAAAATAAACATTGTCATATTGTGGGTAAGACTGACACAAGAGGGGAGCTTTATTGTACATTGTCACTCAGAAAAGTGTCAGTACCGCTCCAATAATGCTAAGTAAAATAGCATATCATACACTAATGCAAACAAAAAGAAAAGAATTTGCAATTTAATCCTAAGTCTAAAGTTGTCATAAGAACGGTGTTAAGTTACTTTAATTGAGTTTCCTTTATTATCAGAGTTTTATTTCCTTTTTGGTATTATTGTCATATACAGTTTATATTCAATATAAATACAATGGGTGTAGGGTTTCTGTTACTACAGAAATCTACAGCCCCTCTTTGTTTCTTTCTTCTACATTCTCCTTCTCCTCTTCTCTATTCCTTCTCCCTTCTTCTTTCTCTCTTACTATTTTGCTGCGGGTTCTCTAATCAGCTTTGTGACATGGTATCAGAGCAGGTCTAACTACCTGATTACTTAATCCTATTGCTGGTTTGAGAGTCCCCTAGGGTTGGTGCACAGCCACCTAAAGCTGCAATTTTTTTTTATCTGTTTTCTCTTCAAGTCTTGATACATATGAGATCGGAAGATATCAGATTCATCAGGTTCGGTTTGTAAACATGGATTACAACACTTACTAATCAGCGGATTCAAGAATCGGAGTACTTTATTGATTATGGTTGATTGGTCTTGCTGGGTATCCGTCAATCATATAATTATTTGAATCGAGATTTCTGGTCAGATATCTTATTCTATACAGCATGGTAGATATATTTATATTGAGATTATCGTCATGAGTGATACTACTATGACTCCTGCTACTGCCACTTCTGCTGCTACTGCTACTTTTGCTGCTGTTGCTACTTCTGCTGCTGTTACTGTTGCTGCTGTTCCTACTACTACTGTTGCTCCTACTACTCCTACTACTGCTGCGGCTACTGCTGCTGCACCTACTACTGTTACTACTGTGGCTACTACCGCTGCTATTACTACCGTTGCTATTGCGGCTACTACTGCTGCTCCTACTACCGTTGCTACTGCGGCTACTACTGCTGCTCCTACTACCGTTGCTACTGCGGCTGCGGCTACTGCTGCTCCTACTACCGTTGCTACTACAGCTACTACTGCTGCTCCTACAGCTACTACAGCTGCTCCTACTACCGTTGCTACTGCAGCTACTACTGCTGCTCCTACTACCGTTGCTATTGCGGCTACTACTGCTACTATTGCTGCTCCTACTGCTACTGTTGCTGCTACTCCTGCTGCTACTCCTACTGCTGCTACTACTGCTGCTACGACTATTACTACTACGACTGCTGATTGGGCTCTACTATATGAGCCTTAGTAATTGCTGATATGTTTACCAAAGCATTACTTCGTCCTGCTTTTGTTGCTGGTTGTTCCAAGCTGGGCATGGGTGACCTATATGCTCCAGCTTGAGGGGGAGTGTTAAGTTACTTTAATTGAGTTTCCTTTATTATCAGAGTTTTATTTCCTTTTTGGTATTATTGTCATATACAGTTTATATTCAATATAAATACAATGGGTGTAGGGTTTCTGTTACTACAGAAATCTACAGCCCCTCTTTGTTTCTTTCTTCTACATTCTCCTTCTCCTCTTCTCTATTCCTTCTCCCTTCTTCTTTCTCTCTTACTATTTTGCTGCGGGTTCTCTAATCAGCTTTGCGGGTTCTCTAATCAGCTTTGTGACAAACGGCAGAGAGGTGAAAACCAAAAAAAGAAAATTTGACATGCTGCAGAGGGTTGAGAGCAGAACTTTGCATCTCTTAACATATAGAAGACTGTGTTTTTAAGATAATACTGGATGATATCCTACCAGGGGAAACTGGAGAGCTGGAAATTGCAACTAGAGGATTTCCGCATTTCCCGTCTGTGCGAGTAGGAAGCCAGTAGAGGGCCAAATACTCACCTACATCTGCAATTGACGGAGTATAGGTTCTGTACAGGAGTAGATCTATCATCAATACCTACTATGAAATGCTGGAAGCACAACATTAACCACAGATTGCCAAGTCTTTGAACTTACAAGGCTCTACCACATTCAACAACACCTTCATGAATATTAACAATATCCAATAGTTCAGGCTCATGCAACTTGTCCTTGACCCGGAACCAGATGTACTCCCCAAGACCTTGCATGCCGCCAAAATATGATTTTTTCGGGACTACTTCTTCACTCTCACAGCAATCAGGAATTATAAGCTCCAACCCAACAGGATCCGCTGTCACACCAAAATGCCAATGAGCAATAAATGGGAGACTCGATCAGTTTCACACATCTCTGACTAGCTTCCCTCAGTGGGCAGTTATTACTCAAATTATCTGAACCAACAAACCAACAGTAATGCTCACCGGGGCCAACGATATCAGACAGCAAACTACTTGGGTTGCCTTTCATTCCATCAATCCGTACAGGAGTGTAAACAAGTTCAATGCAAGTTCCCACATCCACCAGTGTCAAATCAAGGAAATCTGTAAAAGGTAAAAAATTAACTGAATGCATAACCTTAAAGGGCAACATGGATAGTGCACACTGCAAAAATATTACTCACCTTCAGTGCCTAATTTCTCCTTAGCACCACTCCCTCTCAACCTGAACCATTCATATATGCATTGGCCTCTCTCCCTGAAAAAAAATAGTGATTCTCTTTCAGGACTAAAACTAATAAAAACAACAATAAGAAACCAAGCATATCCCACTAAATATGGGTGGCTAAATGGATTCTATTATGCCGTTGTGCTCAAACTTATATTAATATCTTCCACGAGCTCCAAATAATAAACACCAGTGTTCAGAAGTCATACGAAATTACTGACAGATTTTCATGTATCATACCCTCCACTATAGGAAACTGCAACGCTTAAGCGTTGTCCTTCTATCAATGATCCAACGAACTCTAGAGAATGACAAGTTGGGGGACCTGTATCAAACATTAACGCAAGATTATTGTCAACTACAATAAAATCCTGGGTACATTGGAAGGATAACCCAGCATAAAATATTAAAAAATCATCACCCAGACACCAATCTGGCGAAAGGTATCTCACAAGGCTTAGACTAATTCAAAAATTTAGAATTTAAGAACTCAACTAACCCGGTGCGACTGGGCCAAGTTGTTCAGAAAGAACAACTGGCCCTCGAGCCCAGTCAGCTCTGACCGGCTCACAGGAAACAGAGATGAAGCAACCAATGTCATCAAATGAGGGCATGTGTGATGCAGAAGTTGCACCTCTAATTTCATACTGTGTGCCATCTGGGCTTGTCTGCATTAATTTTACTTCTGTTACATAATAAGAATAAAAAGCTCTATACCAGGGATCATGCATAAAAAAATGAGATTATAATCCGTTGACCTAAACAGAAAGTTTATAGCATTTTATTTATCAAAAGTACCCGGAACCATCTAAATATGGAGTCTCCTTCTTCACCACCCCAATATCTCTTATCAACACTTAACAGATTTCCTTCAACTGCATCTCCAACTATTTGCAAAGAAAGCAATTTAGGACTTCCTGCATGGCAAAGCAGCATTTAGAATAACAAATAACAAATGCATAAATGATAACACCTCCTTACATTGAACTATATAAGTTCACTAAATTAAAATGGTAAATGATGAATTCTGCATTGAATTTGGATGAGCATAAAGAGAAAAACACATTCTTATTATTTACCTGTAAGTAATAATGAGTTAACTACTTATCTGCATATAATGATCTTTTAAAACTGAAAATATTTCTTTTCATGTTCAAAAATATGGAGGGAAATTCATAAATGCTTAAAAAATGGTTGAGCCAAACAAGATCCTGCAGATTCATTTTCAGGGGACAGTAGTATGATATTATATCAAAAGTTTAACATCTGTTCATATATCATGCACCGTAGATCTTCTGCCAATCTAAAGTAGTTTAACAGCCTTGATAAGAGCTCTACATAAAAAGAAATTGCTAATTTCCACATTCTCTTAAAATTGATTTGTTAAAGCAGAAGGATGCCAGTGGATGAATCTGGACTTTTGAAGGTGATCAAAAAGGACTAAGCTGCTGGTTTTTGGAAGGAAGTAGCAGAGCTGAATAATTAACTCTTTCTGCCCTTTAAAGGGCTAGACAAAAAGCCAGGTGCTGCATCCAATGTGCAAATATTGGATGATGAAGGATTCTCTCCCCGGTCAAATATTAAGATTGGATAGTTGTAGAATATTTAGATAAAAAACCACACCTTTATCTAATAGCTTAAGTTCTTAGAACAGTTGGCAGTAGTCCCACATAATCTCACGGGTTATCAGAGCTAGGAGGTAATGAGTTTGAATCTTTCAAGCCCATATTTGCCTCCCCAATCACATATTTTCACGCTTTAAGCTAAGGCCAAAATCCAGCCTACGCGTGGGGGGAGTGTTAGAATATTTAAATAATAAGTTACGCCTTCATCGAATAGCTTAAGCTTTTAGAACAGTTGGCAGTGCCCATACACAATGTCATAGGTAGCATGAAAATTTAAGGACATGAAATTGAGTTTTGCTCCATCTATCCTTGAGCAAAAGTAGGAGTGCAAATATCGGGTGATGAAGGATTCTGTTGCTGGTCAAATGTTGCATTTGGATAACAAAGGAACATTAAGGATACGAAATAGATAGGACTATTCACTTTATCTATCATTGAGCAGAAAGATGCTGCATAATGTATGCAAATATTGGGTGATGAAGGATTGTGTTGCTGGTCAAATATTGCTTTTGGAAGATAGAAACATTAAGAATGCACAACTGAAAGAATTATGGACTCTCTTTGTGAAGAAGTGGAGGTAAATCCAACTTCACATGAAAAGGGATCCAGGCACAAGACGATCATTATTGACACAGAATTAGAGTGCTTTATTTGAGGTACTGCACTAGCTTCTCATGTCAAATCACCACCTATGCATTAGAATGTCTACACAATTTCTAACTTGTTCTGTTTAAGGGGCCAGTACCCTTTGGTCCATGAAATAGGTTTATTGATCAGAATGATACATTGAGACGATTTTCCATAATTAGAGATGACAACCTACCCGGACATATGCGTTCCTGTCCCATGCAAGTTCTTGGTTCACCAATGACACCATCATCACGCACTGGTGTACATTGAAAGGAAATGAACTTGCCAATTGCATCTTTCGATATGCAATATTGAAGAAGCCCTGAGACTTCAGCTACTAAAGCACCAGAGTCAGACTCTGCCTGCAAATTGCCAGGCACATGTTAGCCCCAAGCAGCATTTTTTAATACACATACTAAAGGTGAAGATGTACTATAATCAAATGAAACATTCTCTCACTAGATTCCATTCTAAAAAGGGCAAATTTCCTGATATTAGCAATTTACAAATTCATGTTCAACTACCTTATCATGAAGCCTCAAATAGCAAAATGAATAGCACAAAACAAAAGTCAGAGATTTCTGTAAATTCTCTAATGACAATATAGACTAGAACTCAGTAAATTTTAAACCAACGGCCTCAAAGAAAGAATTTGTTTTCTGAAGCTACATGATGACAATAAGGCCAGATATGTATGACGATAAACCTAATCTTTCTCCATATCTCAATAGCCTTGAAAGGTATTCTTTTGGTTTAAACTACAATGACACCCCTCAAATTTTCTGGAATTGCCACTGCACCCCTCATCTTTTATAAAGATTGAATCTGTCGCCCTACGGGAAGTTATTGGATCCCAATTCCCAAATGTTTAAAGATGCTAAATTTGACTTTTTTGGTTTTAGCTAGACTACAGTGGTCGATATGAAATATAATGAGTCAATGACAAGTTAGATGCATTGGTGAATGGATTGTGGCCAATCTAACTAAAATACAAGTGATTATAATCAATTAATACTAGAACAAAGTGCTAATATTTGACAAGGTCATCAATTTTAAAGATGCTAAATTTGACTTTTTTGGTTTTAGCTAGACTACAGTGGTCGATATGAAATATAATGAGTCAATGACAAGTTAGATGCATTGGTGAATGGATTGTGGCCAATCTAACTAAAATACAAGTGATTATAATCAATTAATACTAGAACAAAGTGCTAATATTTGACAAGGTCATCAATTAGAGCCCACATACTTCAAAAGACTTGACTAAAAGCATCCTCTACATATTTAGTTATTTCAAGGTCACTGATTACTGAAATGGACATGATTGTCGATTCCTCTATTTGTTACAAACACCGGGCATCATTGCAGTTTTCCAATATACAATAGGTACCACTGCAGTTTACTAACTACTAGAGGAATGCTACATAGACTTGCTACATAGGGCATGATGAGTCGAAGATAGAGCCTAGCTTTGTTAACAAAGTCCCACCACTCGCAAAAATATGCATATTAATTTCAGGGTAGGGCAGGCCAGCGGGCCAAGTCAGACTTTCAAATGCAAAATACTTTCCCCATGCCCATCCAATCACACTTTCAGCTTGGAAAGGCTGACCAGCTATATACCGGTCTAATCCAAGAGAAACCAGCAAATTTCAAATGAGTGTCAAAATTCAGTATGCAGTTCAGAAAATCTTTTAGAACGAATCTCCACTTTCCACTGAGAGCCACACAAATGAAGCACAACACCATGAATCAACCAATTATGGTTTTCTGTTTCACAGTAGTTGTCATCACATATTTTAATTTGATAGAAATGAAGTGAAAGTAACTTCCACACACTAACTGAAAGAATCTCTGTCGCAGCACAATTACTTAAGTTGGATGAACTTCAAAGAGTCTGTAACACAATGGAAGTCAGGCTGACAAAAAGCAGCTATTAAATATGGTGTAAACATAAGCCAAAAGAATGTTGCTTGTTTGCTGCTGCTCCTCCAGCAATTTTTTGACATCTTAGAGGGGCAAAATTTTGAGGGATTTTGAGAGTCATGAACCCAAGGGTCTATTCACGGCAACTTTGGCTTTTACTATGACTCATGCATTTATGTTTAGTATTGATGACTGAATTTATTCAATTTTTTTAAACCTCAATTTTTTGTAAATTAAATTACTATACACATTTTCCTAATTATTTAAAATTAAAATAATTCTTTTTCATTTTGTTGGGAAATTCAACAGTAAAACAAAAGGGCTGTAGTTTGTTAGTGTGAAGATAGATAGTCACAACTTTTGAGCTTTTGGTTCACAGGAAAACCCTCTCCAATTTGGATAATAGTCTGACTATGCTCTCAGGCCAAGAAATGGACTAGAAGGGAGCATGTAATGGTATCTAAATGGTACCTTACTTGCAGAAACTTCCCTTTATAGCTCATATAGGTGTGTGTGCGCGCGCACTCTAAAATAAATGCAATTACTACAAAGTTCCTACAGACAAAGTAGTTTAATCAATAACAAATGGAATGGCACCTCTCATGCACGGCAAATACGTGAGTTATTGTCAACCTCTATCAATTCTTGATTCAACTTCATTATATGTGGATTATAATATTCTATAACTGCAGAATTATGGCAGGAAAACATTTCTAATTAGAGACTCAAACTATCAGAATGGAATTAGCCATCTATCTTTTCATCATCCTAAAAATCACAGAAGGACTTCAAGCCTTGGAGAAAGCTCAACCCGAGAGGCACTTTATGGATAAATCTTGTCAGCTGACTATTAGCTAGCAGTTTGTAATTTTGACCTCATAGTCAGGCAACCATTTGATCATTAGTTTATTGTTACTATGATAGGTCTAGTATAGTCAGGATCGAACCATTCTAGGATTTATGTTATACTGCATATTCAAGTGGTACAACCATATCATCCAGTTTCCAGATGACTGGCTTCCCATTGACCGCTCACTATTTAACGCCGATCAAAAGACTGTCATGCATGATATAATTTAACTTCTCTTCACAGATGGCTTTTGCAATGGATATTACACACTTCTTTCGAATGTTACGATTCACTATTAGTGTGATTGAGCCAGCCATGATCTGGATCCCCAGTAAACCCAATTGATCGATACACAACTTAATGAGAATATGGTCATGTATATTCCAGAGAGAACACAGACGCCGGGAGAAATCAGCTTATTTTACCAAATATCGAACTTCCACAAACATAGAAGTGGAGTACCACCCACACGCAAGACAAGATTTACCTCATGAAGATACCACTTGTAGATACTTTTTCCTTCGTGACCCCCAATATAACCATATGATGCTGTCAGTATCCCACCTTCCATATAATCACCACTGATAGACAGAAAATTCAAGCTTGGAGGAAGATCTGTAGTAAATATACCAATAATCAGGCATGCTGTTAGAGTAAAGTCGCAGAGAGTTGAAAAGGAAATTCTAACAAGATCACATAACTAAACATATCCAATTTTGCAGCAGAATACGTAATGTCATCTGACCTTTGAAAATAAGACAAGGTAAAGCAATAAAAAGTTGGCTTTTAGCTCTTCAATAAAGCAACCTCCTCGTCGCCTCATGTTAATTCTTTTTAGTAAACCATAAAAGAATACATAAAATTTGAACGCTCTCACTCATGTGGAACTAGAATTCAGAAGATCTCAGAGAAAACCCGGTGAATACTATCAAAAACAAATACGGTCATGCAGATTGTCAAAGACCAATCAATTTGATAGCTCAAACATTTATCAATTATGGCATGCTGGCAATGAAATAGATGATGATGAACCATAAAATAGGTTGAGACAAATAAAGGCACTTCCGTCCCCCCAAAACAAATTTAAAGTTGAAGTGGTCAGCAATAGATGCAGCACCATCAAATTAAATACAACCAGAAGAATGATATCTACTGAAGCTGAATAAGTACATTCATCTTTTAAGAAAACAAAACAGAACTGAAATAAGCCAACAAAACCATTTTTGTATTATATCTTCCGTATTCATTGAGACAATGCTAAGTCAAGATGGAGAGACATATAACTTACTATCAACGGCTCTTTCAGACACAACATAAGCTGGTTGACCAGATTCACCATCTGGAGTCATGGGAATGTATTTTGCAACTATGTGATATCCAACAGCCCCCAAAGGTATGCGGAGTGCCTAGAAACAGGAAAAGCAAAAGTATAAATACATCCAACTTAACCATACATATGACCTCTCCAAACAAATAACAACTTACCTTGGCAATTTTTGAGGTGCTCAACACTTCTAGACCATTTTCTCCATCCAAAGTTGGAGAACTTGTTTTGAACCATTGCACTCTACTGGAGGCTTCAGTTCCGCCAGTAACACAACCAGTAACTGTAATCTTACTGTTCTCTCTCAAATCGCCAATTATTTTCAATTGTGACACTTTGGGGGGAGCTGAAATTTAGTCAAGGTAAAAGCATTAGAAATGAAGGAAGCCAACAGAATGGCGTAGAACAACATCAGCTCCACTGAGAACATACTAGCATGGGGGTCAAGAAAGAAGGTTGCTTTCAAAAATTTACACATGGACATCGACCAGCTACATAGACAATACTTAAAAGCTCATGTTTGCTAATCAGACTAGAGATGGAATAAGTCCCAGACACTTCACATAAAAGAGGCGGGCACCTCAAAAAACCACTGCTGGCATTAGTTTGATAACTCCCGATGAAAAACTTCCTAATGGGTGATCGGCAAAACTTGCTGACCTATGCAAAAAGAATCGCTGTTGGCTGCCCGACACAAGACAGTTAAGACTTCCACGATCTTCATTTATTGGCACCTATTGAGTGCAGCATATACGTAGATACATCTATGGATGTTCACACCTTTAAATTCATCATGCCTGCCAATCGCAACTAGGTGTTGTTCTTGATTTATAAGTCCTAATATAACTATGAGCCACAACATGGTACAAGACCTGTTCATTTTCTCCATAATCCAGAAAAGGAATAGTTATTGTTCAAGTCCAACCAAACAAAGCCATCCCTTAAGCAATTAGAATCATATATGTGCACTGTTCGTAAAGACTAGTCCAGGATTGGGGGTGCATTGTCACAAGGACACATAGTTGATGACTCTTGCAAGCAAATAAATGTAATCATGATATAGCTAGGTCTCAGCAGCTGGCCAAGGATTCATTGGGACAACACTGTCAACAGCCTTATCAGATGTACCATGACAGATGGTATAACTAAAACAAAATTATCATTTGTTGAGAAAGAACATATAACAACATTTCTCTACTTAAATCAAAGTTACCTCGTTTTACTTTAGGAGACAAAACAGAAACCAATTCCCCTCGTTGTCCTGAAAATGAACAACTGCTTCGTCAGGAAAAGAAGAAACTATAAGCTTCAAAATGAGTAAAGATCATAACAATTATTCACTACAGTGGCAAGTGGACCCACCCTCAAAATTTATCGGAATATAGACAAAAGATAGTCTTCGCCCAACGTCTTCCTTGGTCAATGTATACTCAGATGTTCCTCTAGAAACCATCACAAAATCTCTGGGAAAAAGATGCAAATGAAACAGATCCTGTCAGAATCATTTCCAGAATCATGTAGCATGCACAATGACAGCACAGTTAGACTAACTTCAAACTATTAACATAGTTTTTGGTGCCATAACATTTAGGTTTGGCTACGCAGTGATTTTCTCGTGCCTCTTTACAGTGTTGGGAAGCTGAAACCATCCATAATATCCTGACTATAGGTTTATATGGAGAAGTGTTAAAGCACCACTAAACCATGCTTCCATCAACCATCTTAAGCTTTAAGATGAATTGGCATGGCTCAAATTCAGGTGTTGGAATCTCTACGAATCTCTTTTCTCTACACTCTCTTTTCTCTCCCCATCCATAGTCACTTTTATTCCGACCGAAAAAAGTAGTGACTTTTACACTTTTGTCTCAAGCCAAATCCTAATTGCGCATCAAGGGGATCATTATAGCATTTAAATATTAAATCACAACTCCTTCTATGACCTTAATTTATTGAACATATTGTCAGTGATCCAGCTTAAGCTCAACAAAGAGAAAGAAGTATTAGCATATGTATCTCCTTACATTATATTTTGCGTACTTCCAATAATGAACCTTAAAACTTGCCAAGCAGTGGCTAAACCTTTCAAGGAAATAGACTACAGTACAAATTTTTATAATCATGTTTGATATTTTAATAACCATACAAGGACTTTAATGCTACTACTAAGAAAACATAACGTAGGAGAAGATGAAAAGAAAATGAAAATGAAATGCTAAAACACAATAAGTAACAGATTCTAACCAACAATTTCACAAAGAGATGATTATAAGGGTGTGTAGCCAATTCAGAAATTTGTCTAGCGTCCAGGGAATACATGAATGAATGGAATGGTTATACTAACCCATTGTCAATGTTCTCACGAAGCCACTCAAACATACTCGGACCTTCACGTCCTCCAAAGTAGTCTCCAACTCCCTTTATCGTATTCCCTTCAACAACCTCTCCAATGATTTGAACATTATTCACTGATGGAAAAGCTGCTAGAAGCAAGTATAGGGATCATTGCCACATATCATAAAGATTTCGATTCACTCATGTGAAAGTACAAAGACCAACAGAATAACTGGCAGAGATATTGTGACTAATGGAAAACTAAACTTGGAACCTCAAAGGCAGAAACGTGATAAAAGAGCAAGATAAACGCAAACGATCAATGGTGTCTAGTGAGAAGCTAGATAGCTCTTTCTGTAAGTCATGTGAAAATTATCTGGTGCCTAAGGAAAGAAAGGAGGAAAAAAGTGAGAATAAATCCACCACTCCGACAGATTCATGAGAATACAAGAGGGACTCTGTATCCTTCATGGAAAAGCTATCAGGACATTCATCCAATTGTAAAACAAAAAAGGATTTTTCAAGTCAATCAAGTTGGACAGTGTTTCACTGCTCCAGGTTTCCCGAAAAGCATAGAGCTTTTTCCTTTTCTTTAATCGTATTGTTTTTACTTCTCCTCAGTGGGGGAAGTAAGATCTAAGAAAATGAACATTCAAAACAGGTGAAAAATTAGGAATAGCTGTTGATTGACAAGAACAGTATAATCAGGTCCATGACTGCTAAAAGACCAATCTTCAAGGATGTTCCATTTTTGGGACGGAAAATTACAGACTTATTGAAGCAACACTTCCTCTTCTTTTTAGCAATACCACTCGAAATGATTGACGATGGTAATTTCCTCTTTAATCAATACTTTATATGTTATTTGTTTGTAGAAGTAACTGCTTTTGCCACACTTAACATCAAAATAGGAGTAAAGAGTAGAAATGTCGTTGATTGAATGTAACCCGCGCATAGGTTTACTTGATCAATCAAAATGCCCAATCACTCAACAAAGAAAATTCCTTAACATGGCATCCTCATACTTCAAAGATGCCACACAACCGTGCAGATTCAGGGTAAAAATCAAAATCAAATGTCAGTTCAAATAAAGCATCCTTGTCAAAAAAGTAAATCAGAAAAAGAATGGCAAGGTCTTATGACAAGATCAGTCCTAAGACCAGAACTTATAAGTTTTACGCAAACAGCTACTATCATTTCCACCTGCTTTGATGAAGTCAGTGTACTTATACTGAGGCTCTCCTTTGGCACCTTCCTCTGTTACCGGTGTGTACATAAAAACCAGACTTGTATCAATGTCATCCAGCGTCAACTGATATTCCTCCTCCTCTGCCCCAGGAATAACTGTTGGACTGCTGTTCCACTTTCTTCTTAACCAACTGAAAGATCAAACATCTTTTAATTTCTTCAGACACTATCAAGCAGACATGCACATACAACAAATCCTGCATGCATTCAAGAAGCAAACTCACCTGGCAACACCTTTTCCCGGGATACCACCACACCAAGCAACCTTTGCGTGGCCTTTAATTACATTTGCTTCCACCAACTCACCATGCACTTCAAGGTTAACAACCTTTGGGATTTTACATCCTATTGAAAGGACACAATGAGAAGGGAGAACCTTAAAATATTAGATATAGTAAATGAATCTGTCATTCCCGAGTAGCTGAACATTCTTCATTTCCCAGGTAAGACAGGACACAGTTCCTCAGAGAAGAGGAAAACAGAGAAAATAGATGGAAGTGGACATGAATGTTCCAACCAGAATCGAAACAGAAAATCGAACAGTTATAGACATCAGAAGAAAATTGTGTGTCCTGATTTAACAGGGCAAAATTCGTGTCCAAAAGAAGCTGTATGAAATAATAGAAAGAGGTGAAGTCATGTTAACAACACTTCACCAAAGAGGATTCATGAATCCTAAGGGAAAGCTAAGCAGTTAACTTCAAATATTCACCAGAACAGATGAAAAACACGCCATTGGAAGATATCTCAGTTCCTAGCTGAACATTCTTCATTTCCCAGGTAAACAGGACACAGTTCCTCAGAGAAGAGGAAAACAGAGAAAATAGATGGAAGTGGACATGAATGTTCCAACCAGAATCGAAACAGAAAATAGAACAGTTATAGACATCAGAAGAAAATTGTGTGTCCTGATTTACCAGGGCAAAATTCGTGTCCAAAAGAAGCTGTATGAAATAATAGAAAGAGGTGAAGTCATGTTAACAACACTTCACCAAAGAGGATTCATGAATCCTAAGGGAAAGCTAAGCAGTTAACTTCAAATATTCACCAGAACAGATGAAAAACACGCCATTGGAAGATATCTCAGTTCCTGGCAGGAAAAGGATAAAGGAAAAGACGTCCCATGTGCATGATCAATATTTCATCTGGTTTCCGAAATAAAAAATTGTGTGAAACAGTGAGAGGGGGACCAAGAAATTTGTCTTGCAAGTGCAATTAAAGTGAAATTGAATCATAATTGCCATTCTGTGAAGATACTTTCCCGAAATTATGGGTTCAAAGAAAATGTTAAACAGTTTACCTGGTGATACTGGTGAGGATATGGCAAAAATAGGAGGATACTCAGTTTCCCCCAACACAGGAGTGCATTCCACTTTAAGTATTTTACCAATGTCCTCTTTCTTTGGCCAATAAACCTGACCAGTTATAGAAAGAGCTTAAGAATGAAAGAATGATAATGCCATCAGTTAGTATTAAGAAGCTTAATAAATATAACACCTCCTCAGTAGCATCCGGAATCATGGTAAAATTCGACGGTGTTCTCTCTCCAACAAACCACTGATATTTCAATCCTAACTGCTGGTCAATGGTCAGAGTGCTGTCTTGAACAAAGGTGAAGTGGCAGTGGCAGACATCTTCTTCAAATGGTCGATCAACAGAGGCTTCTTTGAGCAGGTAGCCCGGAGGAAACTGATCCTTCCATTGCTCCAACAGAAACCGAAATGTTGAATCTGATCATGGGAAATACACTTCATGAAGAACTAAAGGTAGCACAAAACTAAGAAAATCCAAGATAAAGTGTATTGAACAATATGCACTAGCAATAAAAATGTATAAACAACCAACTTATTTGTCTTATTCCAACTTGACATTGCAATGAATGCAAATTTAGATACAAAATTAATCAGCACTGATGATTCATTTTCTTATAGGAAGGATAGAAATCGGATTCTTTCACAAACATTCCCAAAGATAAGGTATAATAGAGAGAAGAAGCTAGTATTGAGAAGAATAAAGCTACTTTCTTTCCTAGGAAAATAGCATACAACAAAATCTGGAATTCACAATTTGAGAGAGAAACTAAAGTTGAAAAACAGCCTTTGTTAAGGCTAAAGAATCAACAAGTCTCTGTCAGTATACGAGTGGAGAGGGTATATGGATAAGGAATTTCATCAATGGGAATTTGACGGATGCCAATCAAAAGGGCAATCCTAGATTTGCAAACAAGTATATAATGGGTCTCAAAGAAAAGATTTCCATTATCTTGCATTATTATCTCTTTGTTTGGTGTGGCAGGAGAGCCTACAAGGAAATTGAATTGATTTTGCTGTTACCAAGCTCACTAGGCGCACAAGAATAACACTGACAGAGACTGCATAAAAGAACACCCCTAATAGATCCATGGTTGACAAGCTTAATCAGCAGATAGTTTAGTCTGCAATAATAATAATAGAATGTAATACTCATAGTTAATAGGTATGAAAAATTATTTCAGTATGCTAGTTAACATTCACTTAATGTCTTACAACAATATATATATAGAAAGAGGGAGAGGGAGGGAGAAAAGGAACCTATTTGCCTGATCTCGTATTTAATACCTAGGAATATCTTCAATTGCAAACCAAAATGTCATCCACACAAAGCAAGAATATGTATAGAAACATACAAATTCCATCGAAGGAAAACAAGTGCTTTAGATGGACAATTACATCCATCTTGCAGAGCCATTCACCAGGTTCGCTAGTACCAGAGCCATGATTAGAAAAGGATGGTACTGAAGACTGAATATCTATGGATTTTATTGGTAAATCCAGTAAGTGAAGACATGCATGCACTTAACTAACTTATTAGCTATTCAATAAATCTTCAGGAATCTGACATGCTAAGAGAGCAATCCAAACAAATAGAGAGGTATTAATTTTTACATAGAAGCTCAATCCAAAGCCAACATCTGTTTACAATAATGAATTCAACTGACATTGTTCAGCATAAGACCTTCAAAAAGTATGGTATCAAGAAGCCATACCAGCCGCATGATCTGAGCGACAGAACTCCCATCCATCTCTGATGCACAAAGCTGCAACCTTGGGATAACGTCTTGCAAGTGCCACCTCCTCACGTGAAAGATCTATTGCCAAATCGTATGTTCATCAGGAAAAGCAAGAAATCCAGTACCTAAAGCATTGACTAGGTTGATCCAGGCAAATAATATTGACAGAGCTAAATGAAAATTTAACATAGAGAATCTACCCTAATCCAATATATATATTTAAAATGATGTAAAATTGTGTTGAATTGAGTGCTAAGGTGGAGCTGCCGGTTGCCCAACCACCAAACTCCCTTCCAGTACCTCCACTATTTCTTACACTTAACTGGACCATAAAACGATCCTTAAATGCACTGATTTAAATATAAATAAATAAGTTCTTTATATTAATGTCATCTAGACATAAAAATTCTCATCTTAGACAATGGAAACTGCAGTTACCTCTGTCATTGAACTTTTTCAGAGTAGGACCGACAAGTATGATTGAAGCGGCTTCCAGATGAGGCATTTTAAGTATGGGATTCTCCTCTACTCGTAGATGCTACATCACAAGACAGATACAACAAAATTAAAAGCAAACCTACCCATTTATCATTAATGTTTCTTGGATTCACTGTTGGAGTTCAAAGAGACAGACTCAAGACATATTTCTGCCAAAATATAGAGACATTATCTCAAAGCTTTCTAGTAGTTGATCCACCACCCTCATCATACAGTACATTAAGCAGTGTCCATAACCGCATATTGAAACGAAATTACATTTATTGGTTTGGTCAGCAGTGGATTAGTTAGAATCGGCCTGCAGGAAGAAGAGATCAACCCCCTTGGGATTGGGCCAGGTAAGTTATGTTACCCAGTCTTCCGTTCCACAAACAAGGAATTTTTAAGATTTCACGGACCACCAACTCCCTCCGAACAGAAGGAGAGCTATAATCAAATCTATTATCAACTGTACTAAAGACATCCTTAACCTTACCCACCTCAACTTGGGGTAAACACCCATTTAAAGAACAGTCAATAGTTCAGCATTTAGGCCGTACCATCTAGCTACCTTCCCCTAAGCTCCAAGGCCAACACATATCCATTTTCTTGCTTTAAAGAGTTCCTCAATCAGAAGTAGTGCAGTTAGAAAAGAAAGAAGATATCTTTTTAATATAACCGTTTAGTTGGGAAGGAAACTTAATATTCGAAAACCTGCACATTTCTCATGCATATTATGAATCCTATTGCCAAAGACAATAATATTGAAAAGCGTTGGCAAATAATCGAGACAACAGAAAAAGGAAACTTAAAAGGATGCTAAAGACTCTGGCCATTTAAACCAAAGTACAAGTGCTAAGACTGATATTTGAAGAAAACAGGATATGAGACAATTGAGGGCTGGGAGTTATTTAAGTAGGCAGTGAGTTTCGTATGTATCTGTTACATGGTTAAATAAGTGCATTATGGCTTCTTGATTCAGACCATGAAACATACAGCAGCCGCAGTAAAAATATCGATCAACTTGTACTTATAGAACACAAAAAAACTGAGGATATGAGTATGCCGAGCTAATCCACCTCAAGTACAGGCAAATGTGGGAACCCCTTTAGAGTGGAAATTTTGTTCTTGCTAGCAGCTAAAACCTGCACGAAAGGTATATAAGAAACAACCCAGAATGAGCTGCTTAAGAAGGAATAGGGTAATGCTATTGGCAATACAATCACATAGTCCTGTACCTACCTGTAGACGTGGTTGACTTGCCATTGCCAAAGACTTGAGCTTATTTTGGGCAACAGATAGAAACTAAAGGAAGATATAAACAAAAATAAGTAGAGGTGAGTTCAAACATCAGCAAAATAAAGAAAAACAATTGCAGGTACTGATCAATAATAAAGTAATGTTTCATTAAATTACCTCTAAATTAGGGAACTGAGGAAGACTTGCTAGGGAAGTGATTTGATTTCCAGCCAAATAAAGTTGCTGCACAGATTACGTCACCATCATGACAAAGGACAATAACCTCCAGAGTAGTCAACAGCTTAAATACTGAAAAACATGCCTGTAAAGACTTGCAATTTCTGAGCGGTTCAAAGCCAGGCCCTTTAAAATCATTGAAACTCAAATCAAGAACCTGGAAAGAAAACTTAAAATGCTTAGTTTGTGCTGATCAACTCACCTAAAGGCCCATTCACAAGGAAGATGTAACCAACCACAGTTAAAATAAGGAGACAATTTGCTCCAACTTTTAAAGATTGCTAATATAGCCGAACAGAATCAAGTAGCTTGAAGCACGATGACAGACCTTGACGCGGGTGAGTATCTCAACCCCTTCAAGTGTGGATAAAAGATTGTCTCTGAGGTAAACAAACTGCAAAAGAGGATTGTAAGTTGTACAACAAAGAAGTAAAACCTCTTTCTAATGCTAGAGCATATATTTATCTACAAATGGATACTTTGCCATTGAAATCTCAAGAAAAAACAATAAGAAGAAGCAAACGTTGATAAATTTTGTTGAACCTTCCAAAAAAAAAAGTCGATGTTGAGGATATAAAAAGTCAAGGATGAATAGGAATAGCACCATCCATTCAAGAAATGTGCCATCCACAATTCAAATTCAAAGGGACATCAAAAGATCATGTACAGAAATGAGATCCAACCATGGACCAAACTAGTTACCCAAAGTTCATCAGACATTAGGAGAACAACACATAATGTGCTCATAACTGCTAAATCATGATCATACAAACATTGTCTGATTAATATAAGAATTTACTTCCAAGAATACTTTGGATGTCATAGAAAGGAAAGACGTGGTTGAAGTGTGAAGGGAAATACCTAGTGATTAGTTTTAGTGAATATTTAGTGTACAGTGGCATATTTGTGTTGTAAAGACATTCATTCTATACAACAACCAAATAAGTAGCTGCACAGAAAACATAACGATTCAGTCTCAAATCTTTTCCTTTTCTCACTTTGGCATGACATCAGAGCCATGTTTATGAGCATAACGTGACAAAAGATCTAAGATTAATTGCCATCATGCCCCGCCCAGCACAAATTTTACAAGTGCTTTTTGTTTATCTTATTTCCTGCTCTTCATCAAGGTTGCACATGATGTTGGGTCTTTAATCTATCTCACATGGACTATTTAAGGGAACTTATTCTGGCCTTCTCTACATTTTATTTCCTCCACCTAATAGCTAAAGCTTAAAAGACAGATCATTTACCATAATATAGCATAAACCATTTGATGTGGAGTGCAAAACCAGAACATAAAGCTGTGGCTTTTACTACATGCTATCTATGCGAAAATAACAATGTCTAAGGAGTCAGGATTCAAACAGGCAGTGTCTATATTAACAATGTGTGATCATTAGTAGGCTACATAACACATTACTCCCAATTCAGCATTGTATAAAAAAAAGTTAGAATCCGCTTCATCAGAGAGAAATTGACTATTGGTGAAATTGCACAGCCTTCATGAACTTGCTAATGTCTTAATTATCCTCATGTAAGATGCTCCAGCCATAAGGACTCACGTTTGTGAAATGATGCGTATATGAAGCTGATTTTCTAAATAGTCATACTTTTTTTTTTTTTTTTTTGGTAAGGTAAGAATATATTGAGCTTTAACCAAAACTATACAAAAGGTCCGGCACCAAAAACTTACACTCATATGACAAACAAGTCAAAACAAGTGGAAGGGTGCCGAAAGAAAACAACAACCGCCGCAAGCAAATAGTCATACTTTTGTTTATCAGGGATAAGCTAAAATTTTATGGAATTACTTTGGGAGCAGATGTAAGCTTCCTTTGGTTCAACCAGGAATATCATGGGAATGGAACCATGATTTATTTATAAAATGATATCTTCTTGGTTGTCCAGAAGGCACAACCAACTTGATGAATCGAACCAAAATGAAAAGTTTTTATTACATTACCATCCACCAACTCAAACTCAAGTTCTTATAAGTTTCACTTCACAGTCATTCTACACCACCACCTTCCCTTCCCCTGATGTTGCATGTCATTTTACCAACACAGCCAAAATCACACTTCAAAGCTCTCTATTTGCTGGATTAAAACATTTTAGTTCCAACTGAGCTCTGGCCACTCAAAATGATCCACAATCCACCGAGTGTAAGCTCAAGTTTTAGCACATATTCTTTTGAAACCAACTTCTTTTGAAGTTACAGAGCAGATTATCAGCCTTTCACAGTCTAACATCCTTATACTACCATCACTCTCTCTCTCTCTCTCTCTCTCTCTACACACACTCTACCTAACTTAATTAACTTTATCTTGAAGACAACACAATCACAAGTACGTGTGCTAGGTAACATCAGAAGCTAGATGTAAACAGGATCGCATCAGAAAATTATTGACAATAGCATTGTGCAGTCGCTTAACACTTTATCAACCAGAAGCTCAGAGCCATCCTGGAGTCACCACTAAAAGAAGCCAAGTCAAAGGGATAGTGAATTCTTTAAAAACACCAGTAAATGGTGACTACAGCATCAAAAAAGCTCGATTGAAAGAAAATCTCTTACCTCTAAATTTGCTGTCAAGTTCAGGCCACCAGCACTGAGAGTACGCACTCTGTGACCCCTTAGGTCCAATCTCTAACAGGAAAACAGAGGATGTTATATAGATGATGACCGATAGACAAAAACAATACAGCATGGTCAATTCAGTGGAAAATATTAGGTCATTCTCAGTTTGGAATTGGGCGTGTCTGTAAGGATGGGGGTTGTGGAGAACAAAGAAAGGCAAGGGGTTTGATTTATCAAATTTACTGCGTGCTTAGCATTATAAAATAATGACAAAACATAAAATTACCTGGCAAAACATACTCAAACATAATCTAATTGTGGCTGAGATAAGCAACCAAATATTAATTCTCTTGCAGAAACTTAGTTTACCCACTTTTCTTTCTTTTTTTTTTATGACACGAGAATTTAAACCTTACTCATCCCCAACAAACACACATGACACGCATTCTTCACAAATTTTTCTCCCTTTTTTTCACAACAAGAAACTTACGAGGGATAATTTCCACACACAGATGACTCTTAGGGAGGGGTTCGGGAGGTTTACCCCACAACATCAATGCATTTAAAATTCCATAACTCCTGTATGTGATAATCAAGCGTCTATCTTTGGTTTCAAGCCATTCAATGCCTGTGTCTGTTAAGAGTTGTGCTGTTCTCACTGACCTTCCATTTTGATCAGTTTTCCTCAGTAGGAAAAAGAAATAAATACCTAAGCAACCAGACCGGTCTATGCTAAGAAGGGAAAGTTTTGATTACATCTGTTCCAATTAAAATCTATTAAGGGCCTATTTGTTTGCCACTGATCAACAGCAAGAAGTGCTTTTTTTAACTAACCCACCAAAATCTAAAACAATTATCTAAATCTCGAGAAATCATTCAAGATTATATATTAATTTCAAGTCAACATTCATATGTTGTGAAAGAGTCAAGTATTTTAGATTAAAAAAATTCAAAGTGTGTAAGCCACAACATCTTGATTTGGCAAAAAGTAAAAAACAAAAGTCAATCCAGACATGCCTAAATAATCAAGACATAAGAATAATAAATCAAATGAGTTCAATTTTCATATCATCAGCCAAATCAAAGTTGCCTACATGCATATGCATATAACAAAGTTCACAAAAGCTTCAGCAGAGACAATGGACTTTCAGGATGCATGAAATTGAAAGGAGGCATTTTATCGGAGAGTATAATCAGAACATAGAGAAGAAAGTGAATTTAAATGAAGCTATCATGATAAATAACATCAAGCTCCAAGATGACAATGCCACATACTACTAGCAGCTTAGGAAGACAAAAAGATAATATCATTATTTTTCTCATCCTGGCTGTGAGTATAATGTAAATCAAAGTTCATCATGTAACACTGATGGTTCGTTTGTAATTAAATTATTATCATGCTAAAATAGAATAGAACTGCAATAGCTATTATGTGATTGGTTTAAGTAATGGAATATCAATATTTTTGTTGATTTGACCCTGTAATAGCAAACACATAGAGAAAATATCAGAAAGGCCTTTATTCTCTTGTTGGTGGCAAGGAGGCTTTTCCTTAGAATGCTATATGTAAAGCGAGAGTGCCAACTAGAGTTTCATTTTTCTGTTTGGGAACATATTCTCACTTAGACAATTTGCAAAAAAGAGGGATTGTGTTTGTCAACAGATGCTCTTTTTGCCAAGAGAAGCTAAGGTGGTTAGAACTCTCCTCTTTCACTGTCCTTGGACAAGATTAATCGAGGTGGCCACTTTTGCATGCACCACACTATCTTGGGTTATTGGAGGATCTATTGAACAAGAATAATTGGCTTGGCAAGGTCTTCTTTTGCGTCATGTTAAGAAGAGGAGAATTTCTTCAATCTCTTTGGCTGCTTTTTCGTAGCAGAATAAGAGAGTTTTAATCAAAGAGGAGACACCCATTTCTGTAATTATTGCTAGTTGATTGAAAGTATTAAATTTTTGGTTCAGTGGAAAGTTATGTCCGGATGTAAATGCTTTAATCAATACTGTAGATGATTTGCCTAGTAATTGAGCTCTTTTGGTTCTGAGCTCTTTTTGTATATGGGTTTGCACCCCCTTGGTGCCCTATATCAATCTTTTCTTCTACCTATCAAAAGAAAAGGCCTTCACTCTCTAGTAAACTAATAACTTTACTTGTATATAGTAATCATATTATAAAATTATGGTTATATTTATTGTTTTAAGTAATTAAGTTAAGGTTTACCATCATATTACGAAATTATGAATATGATATATTTGTATGTTATGTAGCTATGATGAATTATAATACAGTATAGTATACTGCTAAAATAAAAACAATAATTATTAAAAAAGATTATACATAGTAAACTGTACCGGACACATAATAGCTACTATACAAGGGTCCTATAGCAGGGACTCTGCTTTGATTGTAATAGGGATTGAAGTGCAGTAACAATTACCTCAAATGAACACTAATAAATAATAGGGCTGTGGTGGCTAGTCATTACTGCAACCAAATGTGCTATTTATGTTATGACCAGTCAAATGCAAAAGTTAAAAGCTACTAAAAGTTGGTACTAATGAATTGATGACACCAGTCAAAACAACTTTAAATGAATGTAACCTATACACAATGAAAACATATTCTTGAAATGTAATGTAATAATCTTTTCTTCGGGCTAAACCATTCAAAGGAAGATAAAAGAATGTAAAATGCAATGTAGCCAGACGAGGAAACACATTGATGAACTAAAATTTGTTACTCAAAGCTCCTAAGAATTATCAACATGACCTCCAAAATTATAAGTTCATGAATATCTAACGCGGTATAAAAACTCAAGCGATCGTGGGGCACTATTTTCCTTCCATGAACATCATAAAGCAAAAAGCTTACCACATCATCACTAGCTTTAAGCTCCACATGAGGAAGCATCATAAACTTCGAATCCTTACTATCTGGTGTCATCATTCTCCGCCGGCCTGACAAAGTAGAACTCCTATCCAGAGATGAGGACAAGGAACCCGTTTTAAGTCCACTAGAGCTCGAAGGTGTTCGGGCAGATGGGGATGAAACCCTCGAAACTGTTTTTCTGGTCCCACCACTACCCACGCTATCCACAGAAGTTGAAACAACTCTCCTTACGGAAGGTGATGAAGCTGGCACAGCTCCCTTGACTGCAGACTGTTTCGTGGTTCCTTGCTTTGTTCCCTCAGCTCCCGTTGTAGTTCTTGAACCCCGTCCAACCGGTGATTCCACGACTGCACCCTTGGTATTTGAAACACTTGCTCTGCTGGCCGTGGGTTTAGTCACTACAGAGGGCAATGAGGTCCTCCTAAGTTCTGGGAGAGATCGCCTCACTGCTCCTGGAGCTGAAGGAGATGCATCCTTCTTGCCTCCAGCTGTTCCCACATTGCTCTTCAGGGCAGACGTTTTCTGGGCCAAACCTCCCGTGCTGTTTCTTCTTGTCGCAGGAACTGAATTCGAAGTCTTCCCTGAGGGAGTACAGGCTGGTTTGCTTATGCCGGAATCTGAATCCGACACACTTCTCGGGTCCATTCTCTTTCTACTAGACAAGGTGGGTCTTGCGAACCCCGCAGTCTCGACAGAAATAGCTTTCACACTTTTCGCAACAGATTTCGGAGTATCGCTCGGAGTAAGAAGAGACGACTGTTTCTCCGAGCTTGCGGAGTTGTCCACTGCAGGCTCACTAAAACCTCCTTCTGGATCATCCATTTCGGCTCAGCACAAAGCAGTTAAACGAAGTAAGGGGCTGAATCAATCCAAGACAAACCAACAACCAACGTGAATGTCTTCCCTACTCAGTAAAAGTAGAATTGTTTGATCTAGAAGGAAGGCAAACTTACAAAACAAGCAACCCACCCCATCTTCTCAACTAAAACATCGCACGGGTCATTTTCCAACGTCCTACCTCGCAAGATACCATTTTTAACATTTCCCCACCCCACAATTGTCAAAGCTACCACTAGAAAAAGCAGCTCATCCGAAACCACATTCTCGATTACAGGCACCAACCGACAAGAAAAAACGAACAACCAAGTTCCGGGAACTTACAAAAAAACCGGCCGCACTAAACCTCCGGCGACCGCGGCGGACGCATGCCGCCCCGGATCCGGGGCGCGGGGAAATGCAGCTCCTTCCGACCGGCCCGCCGGACGACCTGCACGATCCAAGGCGGAGAGCAGTCAGAGGGGGACGCTCGAGAAGCCCGCCGGACGGAACCCGGCGAGAAATGCGGGCGGACTGACGGGACCGGGGAGGTCGCCGGAGCGACGGGACCACCGACCGGAGCTCCCGAGATCGCGGCGGAGAGAGCAATGCCGGTCAGATCTGGCGGAAGGCGGCGAGGAGCTAACTCGAGAGCAGCGAGAGAGTGATAGAGAGAGAGAGAGTGTGTCTTCTTCGCAGCTTCCGCACCGGACAGGAAAGTGAAAAAGTAGAGAGAGAGAGAGAGAGAGAGAGTAGAGAGAGGGGAGTGTTGGAGAAGATGGGTTTCAAAAGTACAGTGGAGTGAGGTTTAAGAAATTGGTCTTTTTTTTTCTTTTTTCTTTTTTCTTTTTTCTTTTTTCTTTTTCTTGTTAAAGGAGGTTAGCGTGTCAGGCTGTCAGTAGTCAGTAGATGAGAGAATTTTCTGAAATAAAATAATGGAATTGATATATTATTTTTTTTTGTCTTTTCGATTAGAAATTCGAGGAAATGGAATTGGCGGAAAACGGCTGTGGTTGTGGAGGGGGGGGAAGAGATTTTTGGCGTTTCTTTTTTGAAATCGCTGTTTGAATGATTGCGCGACCGCGACGCGTGCGGTGGGATTGGCGGCCGGCTTGTCCTTTTTTTGACTTCATTTCATGTTTTTTAGGGCCATTGTTGTCGCTGCCGCGAAAGTGAATGTGGCCGCCGATTGATTCGGTCGCCACCACGGACATCCCGTTCGGCAGGCGTTGTAAGTCCGGCCACCGCCGCCACAAGGGGTGAACGTGGTTATGGGGAAGAACCGAGTATTTGATAACTTAACCAATGGCAACGAGTCTAGCTTCTATAAGATAAGTTTCGAGTTACAAAAATTAGAAGACCTAATTCAACGAACAACAATTTAAAATAAATATTTGTGTTTTTATTATTTTGTGTTTTCACACTATTCTGTGACATTCTAAGACAGTATGTAATCCGAAACCACTAATTTGAACTTCTATTTTTTGCAATATTTATGATAAAGACTTTTGCTTTGTTAAAATATTTCATATTTTTCACATGTATAAATATAAGTTGTTATAGGTGAATTGTAGCAAATAGTCATGATTTACTATAATTATTCAATTAAGAGTACAAGTGGAACTTGAGTGGATACTAGAACTTATTATAGGATAGGTTTCAAATTCCTCGATACGTAAGATTAGTCTTGGATTCTAAAAGCAATGGAACATGTTTCTACGAGTAAGTTCTAAATTCAAAGTGGAATTTGAAGGATTTTAACAAAACACGAAACTGCTCACTCCCAGCTGAAACTACTACCACCACTCACGGACTACCAAACTTGCCTAGCAATACCACGCTTGTCCAACACCACCACAAACATCGCCGAACCTAAACGCCAGCACCCTTACACTCTCGAACCGAGGTGATGGGCAAGGGGAAGAAGATGGGCCAATTAGTTTCGATATAAATCCCTATCACGATTGATATTGCTCCAAAAACACTTGAGAAGTTCAAGGTCCAACTCACACGGTACATGGGATTTGGATTGCCATTCGATTGCCTCGGGAATTGTGGAGATAAGATGACCTATTATGACAAAAATGATAAATCAATGATTTGGACAATCCAAGAAAGTTTGAGCGGATTGACTATAACTGGATTCATTCAATTATTTTCATAGCCGCAAGACATGAACAACGAGTTAAGTCCAACATACTCAATTCATATTGATTCACAAGAGATGAAATATAGAAAACCACTTAGAATTTCAACAAGTTTGCTCAATTTTGGAAGGAGAAATTGAATCATAAATATTTTCCGTTGTCCAAGAAAGAGTCACCATGTTTGTCAATGATCTACAAGCCTTTGTGCTATTCACACATAACCTCACCGGACTTTGATGACCTCATCATCGATAAGGAGCAGGTTGAGGATGGTTTGAAGATCATAAAGGTAAGAGACATTACGAGACGAGAAGAGGGAAACTACTATACGACGTGTGTCGATCCTACTGGGGAAATGAGGAGATGGTGCATCCAACCTACTCAAATCTTACATACACTAAAATCATGGACACAAAATCAAATTAAGAACACATTGGCCCTCAAATCAAGATACCGAGAGAATTCATTGTGTTATCAGTGACTCCAGAAAATCTCATACCCACATTATCGACTAACAACCTCGTCCCTCTTGTACCTGCTCGAAAGACTCCTAAAAACAAGAATCCCAACATAAGTCGTGCCTTTCACCCTATCGAGATTAGATATGCGACAAATGATTGCTTCGAATTAAAACACTGAATCAAATGAAAATTACCTAATCATTTATAAGCCTACCGGTTGGAAGAACTATATTGGAATTATGCACAAAGATTTATCTGTTATATTCCGTGAAAAATGAATGATTTAAAAAATAAAATTTCGAAAATAATTGTTTATATTATTCAAAATAACTAGTTAATGAAAGATGCTTTAATAATTTCTATTTACATATTCCTGATTCATTCATTTCACAAATAATAAAAGCTATCATTTTTCGAAAAACCGTTCCTCACAAAACAAATCGAGTCTTTCGCAATTCTTTTAATTATTAAGTGTTTCTGAGCATTCCGTCGTTTTACATGAGGAGGGAGCTGTTTTCGTCCCTTTCCGGTTTCTACGGCGGTCGCCAGAGGTTCTGAGCAGATTTCGCCTTCGTTTCGGGGGCATTTGCAGGTGTGGCGATCATCGAACTTTGCAATCCCTAAATGAAAAATGGAAGAAGGGACAAAATTGGAAAGTTGGCCAATCTTTTCCAGAGAAAAATGGGAATGATGTTGGCGTCGCACCTAATTATCTCATGGGGCATGTGTTCGACAGGACTTGTCTGGCAATTTTGTCATCAACTCATTATCAAACCATTTCTTGGTGTTCCTCGTAATCAAGGAAAAAAATAATTTAAAATTTAGTATATAAATATAAATTTAGTCATACATTTTTTAATATGATCGAGTCAGTACCAATTCTTGTAAAGATATGCCAGTGTAGTTCTTTTTACGTGGTATCCATAGCGTTGACATTATTTTATTTTTTTAATTTTTTCCTTTGCTTTAATTATGGGCTGGTGACCGTTGCAAGCATTGAGTGAGGGTTACGAGCCCTATTGGCCACAACAAGGACTTGCGGCTCTTCGTCAGATCTAGATTAGTAAGAATAGTGCCAAGCGTTAAGGTCATGTATTGGTAGAAGAAAAAAAAAATCGATTTTTTTAAAATTGCATTTGATAGAGCAGCTGCATTTTGCTGGAAAGATTATATTAAAAAATTATAAAAATATTTATAACAAAATTGACTAAATCGAAATTTTTTATAGGAAGAATTATATTTATGATTAAATAAGTTAATTTAAAAGAGTTATGGCTAAATCAATATATATAATAAATTTATTGTTTGTTTATTGTAATTATTCCCTCATAATTGTTTTGTACTATCAAGGCGGGCAGTGACCACAATGATTCGCTTCAATGGACAGCTCTTCGCGCATTAAATTCTTGGTTGTTTTGTCTCATTCGATTGCCAATGCCGAGCCTAGATTCTTTCGTTATCAATTGCTAGCGTTGCTGTCAAGGAATCGTTGGTCCAAGGTTTGTCGTCTTACATGGGAAAAAGAAACATGAATGAAAGAGAAGAGGACGATGAAAAATTATTTCGATGGAAACATTGAATCTTCGAAACAAACGGAACTATCGCCATCGACTAATGTCATCAATCGAACTTAAAAAGTGGCTCCCTAGCGACCATTCCTCCTTGCTAGCACCTTCGGGTTCTGTAGTTATGCCCGAGATAAAAAATTACAGTTCAAGTTACGTGACAATTGAAAACTTAAATAGATTTTTAACTATTACTCTGTCAAATTTAGCCCACCATCTTACTTACTAGGTATTCGGTGCACTTACTCCGGAGTGATCATATCAATTTCTTTTAACCGAATCGATGGTTGCACCTAACAAATCATACACAAGTTGTTCCGAAAATCATCGAAGTTTGGGAACTCAATTGCATGGACTTTCGATGATAATTGCGATTCTTGATGATCTTTTAGAGCTTTGTGCGCTCTACGATTAACTTTTAAAATTGAATGTTAGTCGAACGCTTATTTAATGAATTCAAAAACAACGTATTTTGATGCCTCGTTTGCCTCTTGATGATTTAAAAAAAAAAATTACAATTATGACGTTGGATCATTTCGGACCTCGTAGGGTTGAATCCATATGGCCTTCACTTAAACAATTAGGGCCACTAAGATCGAGCTCTGTTTATTTCATAAAAAATAAGCAATTTGAAAAAAATTTCTTAAAATGATATTTATGAATAATTTTCATTATCCACGACAATTTATGTCAAAATGATTTTTTAGATGATGAAAATATTTTTCATTTATTTTTGTAAGTGGTTCAAACTTTTATCTTTTTTTTTTTTGTGGAATCATTTACTTTTTGTTTTAGTGAAAAAAAGACTTTTAGGGTCTTTTTTATAATACTTCTATTTTGGGGGATACTTTCTTTCCATAAATAGTTTTTTTTTATTTCTATTATTTGAAATAATTTTTGAGTAAAAAAACATGTTTGGTAACTATAAAAAATTTATATTCTTGGAGTGGAAAAAGAATATGAATGAATTTGAACAATCCATAATTTTTTTTTTATAACATAGAATTTCTTTTTATTTCTAATAATTTTTTAAGATTTTTTTCTTTTGTTCTTCGGCAATCGAGTGGTGGCCGGATAGCGGGGTGGCGGCAAGGGCCAAAAAGGAAGAAAAGAAAAAAAAGAACTTATTTATAGAAATTATTCTCGAAAACAAAAAAAAATATTTTTTCCTACTTTTTATTTCTATTCCAAATTTATTCCCCGATTACTTTTCTATTTTGGGGAATAAAAAATTAATTGATATTATCAAATAAATTTTTATTTTTTTATTTTTATTTTGAGGAATAAAAGAAGAGAGATCGAAAAAAAAATATGCTATCAAGTGGAGCCTTAGCCTTTACTTTCGATTCAAGTTTTGAAAATGATGAATTTACCGATCCTCATGCATCATTCAAATCATGACTCCCTCTCTAGAACTCTGGAAACCAATGATGGGGAAAAAAGCCCACCTTTTGCGATCAAATCATTTTAAAAAACAGAATAATTCCCCATGGGATCGGCATGCATTGGGGATGCATGTCTAATCACTCGTCTTCAAAAAAAAAAAAAAAAAAAAAAACCAACTTGTACTTTAGTCGTATGCCCAAGAACCGATTTTAGATACCTTTTCTTAATTAACTTGCACTTGAGACGCATGTTTAATTATCTTTAAAACGTCTACATATGACCATCTACTTGTCTAAAGGGAATGCTGAGTGGCGACTGTAGCAGCAGCCACTCGAAGAATCGGCGAGGATCTGGTGCGCCTCGATTGGCTTCGGCATGCACTATCGTTTTGTGCGGCCGCGTCGTCGGATATGAGAGAGAGATGGAAGAAACGTAAGTTACAATTGCTACGAATGCATGCTCGGAATACATGCCTCTTGGCACCTCATGCCAAAGGTGATTGTCGAAGCTACAATGGGCTCTACGACGCGTGCGGGAAGGAAATGGACCTCTTGATATTTGGATCTATTTTTGGCGAGGAATGTGATTCTATGTCGGCGAAAAATGTGATTCTATGTCAGCGAATCAACTAATTTGGTTCTTTGAGAATGGAATCTACTAGTTTCTTATTTTCTAAAATTGTACAAAATAGACACGAGCTTCTCTCTATCATATCCGAAGCTGCGCACGCGACGACAAAACCTCCCATTCGCACCTGTTCTTGGGGTGTTGCCACTGGGGGTGTCAAAAACCTAACCGAACCGAAAAATTCGATTTTTTCGGTTCGATTTTTATTCGGTTAAGTTCTCATTAAAAATATAAATTTTTTTTTATCGGTTCGGTTTTTATCGGTTAATCGAACCGAACCGAACCAACAAATTGATAAGAGTTTATTTCTTAGAAACGAAAAATATATACAATAGAAAAAAAAAGAACAAATGCAAAAATCGAAAACTAAAAGTTGAAAACCAAAAACCGAAAAATCGAACCGGACCGAACCGAACCGAACCAAAATTTCGGTTCGGAAGTTTTTCCTAACAGTTTGGTTCGGTTCGATTTTTCAAAAAAACCGAACCGTTGACACCCCTATTTGCCATCGCTACTTTGCCTGCTCTTTCCACTTTACCCCTTCCTCTCCTCCTCTCCCTTTTTTTTTCTCTCTATCTCAATGCTTTATTTTTTCTTAGGAAAATGTACAAGTATAAAAGCTTATACTTTCGGTTCGTTCATATTCGATTTGGGTCCATTCGGTTTGGTTCGGAAGTTTTTCCTAATGGTTCAATCGGTTCGATCTTTCAAAAAACCGAACCGAACCGAACAATTGACACCCCTAGCTGCCACCGCTACTTCGCCTAGTCTTTCCACTTTACCCCTTCCTCTCCTCCTCTCCTTTTTTTTTTTTTTCTCTCTATCTCAATGCTTTATTTTTTCTTAGGAAAGTGTACAAGTATAAAAGCTTATCACAAATGTACGATGGCGTCTTTAAATCTTTAAAAAGTGCAATTAAATTTTAAAATTTATCAAATTTGTGTAATTAAATCATTCCGTTAACTTTGTTTAATTTGGCTAACAAAAAGTATTAACGTGATTATTTTATTATATTTTCTCTCTCATAAATGGAATTAAGTAAGAAATATATAATTTTTTTTTTGTCGAAGAAATATACTATTAAAACGACGTTATTTTGGTTCACGTACTTATTTTTTACCTATATTTTTGATAAATTAGATTTATAAGATCTCAAAAACGTAAAAACATTTTTTTTTTCAAAAAAACAAAGAAAAGTCAAAAAATAAATTTGAAATAAATTCATTACATATGTGTGTTTTTCGTGGCATTAAACATTTTTTTCAAATGATTACGCACAAAATTGCCAATCAGATTCGGGCACGTGCAATGACCCTGTTCTAAATTTTCACCGGCGATTACAGTAGCGGCGAGGCGCAAACTCAAAGCTGTGTCGGCGCTTAAACCCTACCAAAATCCTGCCTGCGAAGCTCTCTCCGAAACCGCCATCTCCACCTCCAATGGCGACCGCCCGCTCCCTCCGGCGCCTGATCGGAACCCTAGCCGACCCGCCGCCACGTTTTCCGGCACCTCCGGCGCAGCGGCGGCGGCGGCAGCATCGGTTCCTTCACCACTCGTCCTCCTCTCGCGTGTCGCCGTCGCGGAGGCACGCGGCGCCGCCGCCGCCGCCGCCGCCTCCTCCCGGTGGCGCCCCTCGAGCGCCCTCTCGGACCTACGTCTCGGAGATGCGCAAGTCCGCCTTCGAGGGCAACATCCTCCGGCTCCTCCGCAACGAGATTCAGTTCGAGCTCGAACGCGCGCCCCCCGCCAAGGTAGTGCGTTGGCGCCCTTTTCTTGGGTTTTCGATTTCGTTCTTTGCTGGTGTAGGCGTTTGATTCGGTCCATTTGCGTGGTAAATGGCGAAATTGTTCTTGGGTTTGATGCGCGGATGCTGGCTGGCTTTGATGTTTTTGGCATTTCTGGGTGCGCGCGAGAAGCTAATTTCTCTTGTTTAAGAGTAATTGTTTTTTTGAAAGATCCTTTCAAGAAAATGGAGATTGGGCTTTCTTGAAATGAGAATTTGAAAAAAAAAATCCGTCTTTTGGAATTGGGTCGTCTCGTTTTCCCTTTTAACTGGCGAGAGGATTGGATATGCATAACTGACATCTACCAGAGTGGTCCTTTACTAAAAGTTTCACGTGTATTACTTAGCAGTTAGCACACCATGTGGAGCTGCAATCAACATTGTTCAGCCTTTTGTATAGTATAAGCTTATCTTCGAGTTGCCCTGATGCTTTACTCTCTTTATGTGAGAACCGAGGTTTGAATGTAGATTCTTTGGTAGCTTATCTGTTTCCCAATCTACAGCAGGACAACATGTTCATCGGACATTAAAATTCCCATCTTTTTCCCTGTGAATGGAACTTTTACAAGTTGACCTCCTAGTTGGGAGGATTTGTACCTTAAACTGACTTGCATCAATAGTTAAATAATTTGATTTTCGATCTCGGGTTCTTAGGTCTATTGGAAATAGTTAACCAGATTTTGTATCTCGTGCTTGGTCTCAAAACAAGGGAGCCTCTTCCTTGTCATATTTGTTCTTGGTTATCTGTTTGCTAGATGATTCGAGAACCAGTGCTTGTTGAGGCTTGTTCGTAGTTGCAATTACCTAAAGCATCACTAATGTTTTCAATCAATAACTGGAGATTTTTTAAGATGCACCAAATTTATGATTTCGTGCTCATTATTATTGCCAATGTACTTATTGCTTTGGTGTTCCATCTTCTACTCTTTGGTAAACTGACATTTTATTGGCTGACCAATTTGACAACCATTTCATTTTATTGAAGGATTAAATGGTGGCGTTGTTGTAATTTTGGCCAAATTTAAATGATATCTCTTACATTTTTGTAATTTTGAGATAACTCCTGACAAGTGACAGCGATTATCAGGATAATCGTGAGATAAGTAAGAGATTATTCTGCAATTTTGGTCTACAGTCAAGGGCTTTTCTTTTATAATTGGCCCATTTCTGAAGTCACTTCTGGAACTGTAGACACTCTTAAGAAACTCTGGACTTAGTCTGATAAAATGATAGATGTTCTTTCTGTTGAAAGATAGTGGGGAAGGATGACTCTATTTCTGATTCTGGTCTAATATAAGAGTTCCTTTTCCACAGCCAGTGGATAGATTTGGGCCTTTCACTGTTGATGACCGGCCAGGAGAGCAATGGATTAGATTGAAAAGAAAATTTGGGGAGAATGAAGATATCAACATTGAAGCCACCATGTTTGATGGATCTATTCCTGCCTCAAAACTTGCTGGCGCCCTTGGAGAAGATGTAGAACTCCATATTTCTTTCATTGTCAATATCACAAAGGATAAAGGCAGTAATGTTTTGGAGATCATGTGCTCTGCTTGGCCCGATAGTATTGAGATAAACAAACTCGTTGTCCATGGTTGTCAAAGAATGCCATCTGGCTTGTATACTGGTCCTGGATTCAAGTATGTTGATTTCTTTCTTCTTATTTTATTTACTTCTGACTTGCAAATTCTATATGGATGGAGAAGGAATTTTGCCTATGCCGTCATTTGTAGGCTTGAACAAGAATTTGCTTGTGTTGTCTTTGAAAAGTTTGATTTTGTGATCTATCAGGTTAGTGATTATTTCCATTTGCAGGGAATTGGATGATGAGTTGCAGGATGCACTTTATGATTTCCTCGAAGAGAGAGGAGTAGATGAGGAACTTGCGGTTTTCTTGCATCAGTACATGGCGAATAAAGATAAAACCGAGTTTATCAGGTGGATGGATACAGTGAAACATTTTGTTGAGAAAAAAACAACATGATCAGATATTATCTGATGGACACGGTTCATATTGTATTCAGTCGGGATCTTATTGGCGGGTATCAGTCTTTAAAGCTTTCAGTGATCGAATGCAACAATTGGGTGAGTACATGGATACATCAAGCAGCAAAGTTGGCTTAGCTCGACAGTTAACTGCTGTGTGTTCAAAGTTTTCCTTGGGACTTTCCATCTATGCCAGAAGAACTTGATAAAGGATTGGGACATTTTGAGAAGTATCAGGTTGGACTGTAATCTGTTGAGATCTAGTCATGAGGAAATAAGTCCATTGGATTCTCTTCGTTCTGATATAGAGAGCTAATCTTTGATTGGATTGAGGATGCGCGGATATTATTGTCTAGACGGTAGTGCTAGGGAGAGAATATTATCATTCTGCCTTATCTTGGGATTTTTCTTTTTAGTTTAGTTTCCCTTAGCAATGAAGGAAGGAGCATCTTCCCAAGGAACATATGCCTGACAAAAGAGCAAGAGCACAGCCACAGCTTTCACAAGAGCAGCATCCGATGTTGACGATGCTGCTTTTCTTTCTTCTCTTATCTTAGTTCTTTTTAGGCCTTGGCTTTTCTTTTCTTTATTATAGGGAACATTTGACTAACTCCAAGTGGATGCTGAAAAGCTAAGCAAACCTTTTGCTGGAACTTAATTCCTAATTACACCCTTATTCGGGTATACTTTTAAATTTTCAAATTTTAGTTAATTCAAATCTTATTGCGAATGCACTCGGACTTTTTCATGATTCGAAATACTCGAAATTTTCACAATATACGAATGTAGACATGTGAACTTCCGTATAATTGTAATATAATTTCTTGAAATTTAGATGATAATTCGAGTTTTTGATGGACAATCGAATTCTTTTGTTAAACCTTTTAAGCACGTACAAATATGCCAGAAATATTTGGAACTTTGCCATGTTATCACTGAGAAAGGAATCTCTGTCTTCGCATGGCATATTCGTTTTCAGAAGCAGCCAGAACATAATTTCCCCGTGCCGTACGAAGAAGGGCCAGTACTCTTCTTGTCGTAAAAAAGTCAAATCTGTCCGAACATTAGCAATTTCGTCCAATTTCTTTTACATCTGATTTGATCAGATGGCAGTGTACGTGTGGCAACGAGCGGCTAGCCATTACATTTTTTTTCCTTATAAAATGCGCTATATGATCTTACAGAAAAAATAACGTAACGTGGCAGGCTTTCCATTACATCAATCTATCTTTTTACCTTGTTTGTCGGCCGTGCTTTATTGTTTGGCTAGAAAATCACTAACAAAAGAAAAATTCTTATAATTTTTTGAGATAATGATACAAGTAATCTCTAATTTTAGTCTAATTTTTAATGTAGTTCTTGTACTTTTTATTTATTTAATATGATTTCTAGATTTGAATTCAATACACAATATAATTTTTGAGCTTTTAATTTATTCAACATAATTACGAACTTTTTTATATGTTCATACTAAATGTTGTTCTTCAATTAATTTAAATTTAGCGATAATATTGAACATTTTTATATAGTTCGATGATTAATTTAAACAAGTGCCAAGAGTCTATGGACTATATTGAACAAATTAAATGTATGGGGATTGCATATTGAATTAAAGTTCAATGATTTGATTATATATTAAATTGAATTTCATGCACCATTTGTGTCATTTTCTTTAATTTTTTCAATTTTAAATAAAAAAATTAAACCATTTTCATAATTTTAGGAGTATCACTTCAACAAAATGTAATTTGCACTTCACATTTTGACTTAATCAAACGTCTTCATTCCTCCCCCACCATCAATTGGCGTCGGCTCATCGCCATGTCACTGACCGCCGATGGCCAAACACCAAGCACCGGAGGATGCCTCTGTTGGTAAAATACTGCTTCGAATAGGGTAGAACAATGAAGACGGATCTTCGGAGTACTCGAGTCGGACTTTGAGCGTGATATCACTTTCTTTAATGATTTATTTGCCCCACAAAGTTCTTGTGGTCACCGGCAAAAATCCTCCGCGATACAATAAAGTCTCAAAATCGAGAATCTTGAGATAAAGCAATTCTAGTATTTCTCCGCGCCTCTCTAGGAAACAATTGAAAGGAAGGCAGTATTTTTTTCTCGAAAAGAAGACTCGAAAAGATGAAAAATGATCACTTCAATTCTTTCTCAATCTGACAAGTATATATAAAATAGTCTTAAAAAAACGAAGACAACTCTTCGTGAAAAGTTGCGAAATGAACAAACACATTCTTTCGAAAATTTGCTCAAATGAACAAAGATGTCCATTCATAAAAAGTTAAAACCGAACAAATACAACCCTTCGGGAAAGGTCGCAAATTGAACATGTATTTTTCTTTCAAAGGTTATCTTGAAAAGACACTAACAAAAATTCGGAATAAAATAATAATAACTATTTAATAAATAAAAATTTCGAAATTTTATTTATTAATTAATTAATTTTTGAAAATTCTCAATAATAAAAAACAACCTTTGAATTAATTAAACTTAATAAGACAACCGTACGAAAAAAAAATAAAATAAAAAAGACAAAAGGATTAGTGCTAATTAAATTGCGGGCGCGCAAATTGCTAAGTGCGCCAAATAATCGCGCACCCGCACGCGGGTATAGTGGGGTCTAGCCCCACCCAATCATTCCTTTAAATATACAAGGAAATCCCACACTTTTAAATTAGTTTACTTCTTCCCACTTTTCCCATGTGGGATAAGGTAAAGAGCACTTTCATTTTGTTTTAACAAACAAAACTCCAACAGCCTCCATCATCACTAATCGGCCTATGCATAACTATTGTCACCCGCATCACATTTGGTCCACCCTTGGCACCATCAGTTGCTTCCATCGCCATTTATAACAGAGTGGCAATCAAAGATGCCATCAAAGATGTGCCTTGCTAAGGCCACTCTACCCTGCCGTCAATAGTTGTCTATTTCTCTAAAGACCTATTTGGTAACTAGCCAATCAATGTTTGATTTTGTTCTTTTTTTTACTCCGTACAGCCAGCAGCCAACGGATAAACCATGGGGTGACGCCAAAGAACCACCACCCTGACACCACGAGTAAGTCCACAAATGATGACGCTGGGACTCGAATTTGTCCCCGTCGTGAGGAGGACAAAGCCCGAACCAACGCCTCCACCACATGGGGTGGTTTTTTATTCTGTTCTTTTGTTGCTTGAAAAATAATTAAAATCTCTTTAATAACTTTTTTGTTCATGGAAACAAATTTATTTATGGAAATAAATTTGGAACATAATCAAAAAGTAAAAAAAATTATTTCTTTATTCTCGAGAATAACTTTAGAATTAAGTCCACTTTTTTTTTTTTTCTTCTTCCTTTTGTCGGTTGCTAGCCCATGATGAGACCGAGTTCACCTAGCCACTAGTGAGGCTCGACCTCGTTGATCCACTGCGATGCCAGTGTCGCCCAAGTTAGCGAAGGCGAGGTTGAGCCTCCCCCAATGCTAGTGAGGCTCGACCTCGCCGGGAGCCAACGACGCTCTGATGAGGTCATCAGCCCTCATATGGCATGGTTGAGGCCAATATTGACTAAAGAAAGAAGAAAAAAAAAGGAAAAATGGAAAAATGTAATAAAACTATTAAAAAATTATAAAAATTCTAGATCACAAAAGAATTTGATGATCGTAACAAACGTATTTCTATCATAATAATAAAAATTTTGGACAGTTAGTAAATGACTTGGAATGCTTTTGAAAACTTGTCTAGAGAATAAGTTAAAATAAACTTATTTTTAAGCAGATATTATTCTCGAAACAAAATGATTACGATGCCCCCAAGCAGATGCAAATCAATTTATCATTTTAGAAACAAGTTAGGCGTCTCTCAAGTCTCCATCCCAAAAGACACAACATTCTTTGATGATGCGCTATCGCTTCTCGTCCTTTTTCGTTATAGAAGTCAACATGGAAAACAACCGCTTCTCCTCCTCAGCATAACATCGTCGTCGCCCGGCGAAGACTCGAACTTGACCCCAGCCGAGAGAGAGAGAGAGAGAGTTGCTTGTTCCGATCGATGGCGGCGCTCGGCGGCGGCGACGGCGACAAGCCGCTGCGGAAGATCGCGCAGTCGTTCAAGGAGCTCGCGGCGGCGGCGGCGGCGGGGGATAACTCCCGGACGGCCGCCGTCGAGGTCGCGCCTTTCTCCCACGCCTGCTCCCTCGTGTCCCCGCTCTTCGGCTGCCTCGGCATCGCCTTCAAGTTCGCCGAGATGGACTACGTCGCCAAGGTAACTGCCGCTTCGATCCCGCCGGGGCCCGTGGCTTTCCCCGCGCCGTCGGATTCGTTTTTCCCCGACTCCCCGCGGATCAATCGAGGTTAGAACTGTTTAGGTTGTGGAGGCGCGTGGCGTCAGGGTTTGATGGCTGAGTCGATCGTAGTAGTGATCGTGACCTGGAAGCGTGCAGAGGGGAAGGCATTTGGGCATTGTTCTATTGAGTTTTTCTTAGGAAAATGTAGGATTATGTGATTTATGTGGCGGCTGTTCTGGGGCGATGACGAACTTACGATCGAACGGATTTTAATGGCCTGCGCGTAATCTTGCTTGTTAACGAAAGGAGTTCTGTCCGAGCTTCAGGTGTCTTCCTGTGATTCTATGACTCTTCTAATGGAGAATGCTATTCGCTAGAAGTGATTCTCAGTTTTAAACAGGGATTTGCCGATTGACCTTCTTCTTTCGATTTGGCGATTTACGCCGTTTGCCTTTTCAGATGTTAATCTTCTGATTGGCCATATGTGCGGTGGATGGTCATCTTGCCGTTGATGCGCTTACTGCGATTTTTTTTTTTGCGTTTCTGGTGAGAAACAGGTCAATGATCTGGCAGACGCGTCCAAGTCCATCGTGACATTGCAGGCCGTGCTGGATCATGACGTGGAAATGAACAGCATCAGGAAAGCAGGTAGTCATTCGAGGAATCTTCTGAGGGTGAAGCGTGGCCTCGAGATGGTCAGGGTGCTCTTTGAACAAATTCTCGTATCAGAGTATGTTAACGGAATTTAAGTTTCTCCGTGATGCTTCTTTGCACGTGTATGCGACAAGTTAGCAAATGTGTGTTTCCTGAACTGTTAATGATATTAAGTAGCGGGGGAAGGAGAACTGAAATTGTGTCATATCATTTGCTCAGGTTTTCCATCGTAATTATTTTGTCCATTTTCAACTTGTTTTGAGTGAACGCGATTTCGTGATGCCCAGAAAGCCACACTCTAACAGGCTATTAGGATAGAGACTTTAGTGGAGCAAGAGAGGAGACCAAGTTCACTGAGTGGAGAATGGATGAGGGAATAATGCTAAGTTTCTATATGCGTGTCTTGTAAAGGCTGCACAATGTTATGCTTGAAGTAGTGAATAGAGAAAATATAGGTAAGGGATAATGTCACTGTGACCAACATCAATAGGGAGGATCATAAAATTCAGGCTTTGAGGAGTTACAGCAATGGATATCTTCTCAATCCAGATCTACTGCAAGCCAATTTCATACTGTCTATATTGATTTGTACAATCACAAAATGTTGAATCCTCAAACAGTCTATTACCCAATCCTAAAGTAGGAAACTGGTTTGGGTTCGAATTGCCATGATGCCTACATTTGAGGTCTCCACACCAGCTGGAACCTTCAAAACAGAAAATCCAAAATGGCTCGTCTCATTTTCTGACCTGATTTGGATATAATGTGGGTTGTGTCGCACTTAACAGTGTGCTCAAACTCAAGAGTCGAGTTATTAATGAACAAGTTAACATGGAAAATATTACTTTTTTTCTTGGATTAGATGAAATTATGATCTCTTGTGAAAACCAAAATGAAAAATTCTGATTTAAGAACTCCATAGTTGGAGAGTGCATGTCTCTCGAAGAAAGTTGGTGCTGCATTGATCTAGCATGGGATGGGAGGGACTCATTTAAAATGGTTTAGACACCGGATATGTCTAGTCAGTATGCCCCTACAAAATGTAGTTCTACACTGGGGACACTGCCATGAGAGGAGGATGAAGGAGACATGAGATATATGAGGATGTCAGTTTATGGAGTTGCCATGAAGGATTAAAACTAAATAGCTGGTGAAATTGTTTTGGATCTGTTGGCTTATCCCAGCTTGTTTCCAGTAATACGCTTGACATTGCTTTTTTATGATGTTATGGGTGATTTTTATGGTTTGTTAATATTCTTGGTAGGGGGAATTCCTTAAGGGATCCAGCTTCCAAGGCTTATGCACAGGTTTTTGCTCCTCACCATGGGTGGGCTATTAGGACAGCTGTAGCTGCAGGGATGTATGCCCTTCCCACAAAGGCACAGTTATTGAAGAAACTCAATGAGGATGGTGAGTTTGTATGTATTTATAGCACTGTTTATTTCATTCCTCCCTCCTCTCTTCTTTTTATTTTGTCGGAACAATTAGGAAATTGCCCAGAGATACGTGGAAGTGCTGGTTGGCTCCTCTGTTTTTGACATTCTGTTTCTGACATCAATTATCTTGATGCCAATCTGTTGATTTTGGTGCCATTCTACCTTTTTGCATTACACTTTCTGGGTGGATGAAGAAAAATAGGTACATAGAATCAGTAAAAACATATCATATGCTCTGACCAATTATGAAGTGCTTAAAGGAATAAATGTCAATATAGAGTAGAAGCACTATCAGCTTTGAAATTCTGTGGCTCATTATTTGCAAGTCCTGGCAACGATGTTTTAATTTGGAAAGAGCAAGAAGGCATATGATGCAAAAGTGTGGATTACCATTGGAAGCTCTAGCATCCAGGCCAATTACGTCATTGCTCTTAAACTGTAAGATGCATTACTAGAAAACAAGTTCGATAATCATATGTTATTGTGGTAAGTGTGGATTAATCCTTGCATCAGTCGTTAAATTCATATGAAGGAACAAGCCACTATATTTAGTACAAGGGTCTAGGTGATGCCATTTAAAAATTATCTTGTAAAGCAGGGACAGCTTCACTGAATGACAATATGCAATTATTTGGTCCAGTGCTGGAGCATCAGTCTCAGTCATCGCATCAGCAAATCACAATCTCTTGAATGACAACATCAAAACAATGATCATTGTTTTTCTTTTCTTTTTTACAATTTATTAGACCTGATAATTCATTGGTCTGACTGGTCCTAGGAGAACGTAAAGGCCATTGTAGTGAATATACTTCGTCAGCAGTGTGGTATTATACCAAATTGGTGTTACTTGTCCTATAAAGAAAAAAATTCTGGATCATCCAAGGCATAGGGAATGGCAATTTTTCCACAACATCAAAGGCTCTAAGAATTTCCTTGATCCTACAGGGAGAATGCTGATTTTTAAAGACAAGATGTGTCCTTGGCTTTTTTGTTTCCGCATGTGTTTTCTCTGTTGGGAATCCTATATGCCCTTCACCTTGTCTGAAGTGTTTTTCTTTTTTTGGGAAAGCCCTGGTCTATGTCCACATGTAGCTTTGAACTCGCTTCTTGTTGTTGCAAACAAGTAGCTTCGCCACTTTGGCAAACTTGACTGCTCATCCACGTGTGTCAGAATTTGAAGTAAATTAGATATCTTTTAAAGAGCTCCGTGTCTTGTTAAAAAAAAGGAGAAAATGAGGCCATGCGGACTTGAACCTCTAGGTGTACTCTCTGAAGAAAACTCTTTGTTGCTGCCATTTGCACCAGACTCAAACTTCCAACGATGCGGAGGCTTCTTTTGATGCTTAATAATGTAGCTGGAATAAGTATAATCTTTTAGTTGCGCAAAAGAAGATAGACATAATAGTATGTTTGAGCATAGCTGCAAGGCCACTTGTTACACTCAAATTACGAACTTGTTATCAAGATGTACTTCTGGAGATAGAATTACACTAGGGACAATATGTTGTATGAATTTACAAAATTTTTTTTAGTATTGGTTAGTCAGAATGCTAATTTTAGTGTGACGATTTCTGGCACATATAGAAGGCGACATGTACTCCAGATTGCCTATCTTTGAGGAGTAGTGTGATGGTTTTCATGTTAGTAAGGGCCAGATAGAGAGAATGAAGATAACTAATATTAATGTTGAATAAAGGTATGAGATTTTAGTAAGTTTATTCAGAGATGTGATGCACTGCCCTTTTGCTTGACTATGTATGACTTGATTCACTGATGGTGGCTTTCTTCTCAAAACGATTCTTCTGCTCGCAGAGAATTCAGCCAAGACTCATATGCAGGACTACGTTGTTGCTTCAGAGCCCGTCATTCTTTACATCAACAGACTCTTCCTTTCAAGAAAACTAGGCATTGATTGGTAAAACCATGGTGGGAGTTTGCAGATTATTTTCTGAATTATCTGTGATCATGTGTTCGATGGAAGAAACATAACCGATGCCTGATGTATCAATATTTGCTCGACGAATAATGTAAAGTTTCTCGATAGAGTAGAATCGCTTGGAGTATTATTCAAGATAATCTCTTTTAGTTGCTTGAAACCCGCCTTGTCCTCTTTTTGCATATTCTGTTTCTTAGGACTTGCGAAACATACTATACGTATACAGCTGTATTGGTACATCTGTGATTGCATGCTCGCCTTGAGTTTGTCTGTGCGGTGAAGTGGTGGCGATCGATCTGGTCAGTGTCCTGTGAGGGTATTTGGGTGGCTCTCTGGCCTGAGTGTCCGTTTTTAGGCTGCAGCTTTCATGTAGAAACATGTATAAAGAATTTGGACAATACTTACCATAAAGTGTTTTTGTTTTTTTCCTCTTGAAAGTCACACGATTAATTCGAACAACTGGTCTGTTTGCTTCTCGATAATTTGTTGAATTTTGCAGCTTTCATTTTCATTTTGAGAATTATATGGTTTGGAAGACGGGTTTCGCAGCATTGTTGAACAAAATTAAGGAGGTGGGTTCAAAGTTAGAAGTAATTGAGACAATTATCCGATCCTTCTTATTATTTTTGGTTCGAAAAGACAACACAGGAGTTTGGGATATCATGTGCTGACAATTTTAAATGTCGATGCAAAAATTTGCATTTTCACTGGCCTAATATGTTTTTTTAGGAAAATAAAATGCGACAAATGAAAACTACTTTCGTTTTATAATTTTGAAATCGAGAATGGGTTTTTTCTAATAAACAAACGGCAAATTTTCTTTTTTGATTGCTTCTCTTTTATTTTTTTGTAAAAATAGCCGACAAATACCCGTCGGGCCAAATGTTAGAAGCTGTAAACACAAGACCAAGAGTCGAAATCCTTAAGCAAAGCCAGGCCAGTGTTATGCACTCCAATAATAATAACAACAAAAAAAAGAAAGAACGCTTTAGTGCTTGGGCAAAATTGAATAAATATGTAAAGTATAAATGAAAAATTATCGAGTGTCACCTGAAAAAAGAGAATTCGGCAGCGGCCAAAAAGGAGCTAATGACATTTTTTCAGTTCTTGCGTTTTTCCAATTTGGAACGTCTAGTACCCATGCTATATTTGAATGTGAACAAGTAAAAATTAATGTGAAAAGGATGAGAGCTCCGTCCTTCATTTCGACGAGGAGTGCGAGCCACACCGAGGAAATATTGAGCAAGTGAAATACTCCACATAGGTGAAATGAAAAACCATACAAAATTTGACACATGTTGTCAGGCCATGTTGTAAATGATTATGCTGTTCAGCGATGAATGAATCCACCGTTTCTTACTTAATACTATGAACCCGAAACTTTTGTCAACGATGCGTTTGGCGAACTGCGATTTGATTTAGCGAAAGCAAATGTTTTAAGTCCCTGGTCCTGAATGTGCAGAAATGTCACGTTTTCTCAATAATTTCTTTACCTTCTCCCTCCATGAGGGCCAAAGATAGGCAAAATTCTATAAAAAACGCAGCTTGCGTTTGTAAAAGAAAATGAAAATTTCAAATAATGACCTTAAGTGGAGATATTTTTTCAAAAGAGGGCCTAAGGTGGATTTTGTCTCAAATAAGGGTCGAAGTGATCAATTTAATCTCAAATAAGGACCCGATTTTACCGGCTGGCCCAATCTTATTTCCGACCGGAGGCATTTTCGTCCAAGTACAATTTATTATTTATTTTTATTTTTCTTTCTTCTTTCTCTCTTTCTTTTCTTCTTGTTCTTTCATCTTCCTCACGCTCCAGCTGCCCCCACCTGTGAGCTCGATGGATTACCAGGACCAGGACCAAGACCAGCTGGTCATCCGCACCTCCATCTTCCACACTATCATCACTCATCAGCAACCCCCCCCCCCCCCTCTCTCTCTCTCTGCCATCTCGCCATCTCGTCTTATTACCAGCACCAGCGCAAGCCATTATAGCACAACCTAGTTCACTGAATATTCTAAGTTACACTCCTTTTAAATGTGACAATATGATTTTTCTAGGGCTTCAATATATCAAATCACTCGATGCTGAGAAGGTGTTGAGCAAAAAAGGCCATTGCTGAAGCTATAAAGAGGTTTATAACTACCAGGAGTTGCAGAACAAGAAGTTTGAGGAAGAAGCTTAGAAGTTGCGGTTTAGGATGAGGAATGAGTTCATTGTGGAGCTCCAAGAAAAAGAGCATGATATTGCGTGAATTAGGAGTGTTTGACAACATGTTATGAAGCAAAAGTACTATGGGCAAATTGGTAGTGTTGAATTTGCTGACAAAGTTTGAGCACTTCATAGTTGGCCTCTTATTTAGCTTTTTGCATCTTTGCTTTGTTTGAAACCGTTGCTCTTAATAAAATTTCTTCGGTGTCATCTGGATCTTGATTTATCTTGACTAGTAAACTTGAGCACAAATGTTGCAGTCATACAAGTCCTTTGACATTATGTTGAATCAAAGGCGGTGATTTAGTAGAGTGCATATCATTTGTCTTAGTGTCCAAAGCTTTGAACTTCTTGTTGTGGTGCTACCAATTCGACACAACTTAGATCATATTCTCAGATGATTTTCATCATCAACCATCACTAGTTTTTGCTATTAGTCGAATGAAAAATCAATAAATATTGTGCTGTGAATTCTTTTTCATTAGATCACAAATACAGCTGCACAACCAATATGGGAGTGAGTTGATGTGGTGCTGAATTGAGTTCAACTACACGACTTCTACCATGTGATTTTAGGTTGTTGAGACCGTCCTCTTGAATATCAGAATGGATTGTACATCTCATTAAGACGATGCAAGACTATAACTTCTCGAATATTCTCTTATCATCTTATGTGCAAAATCTTCTTTAGCACCAAGTTTGCGCTATTGTTTGTCATTCTATTGTCACAACGGGATTGAACTTTGAACTTTGAAGCACTCAATAATTATACAAGGAAGATTAAGTCCTTAATGTAACTCCTCTTTAAGTCTATGGTTAATATTACCAATTGGTTAATCTTCTTGGCAATACATTTTTGCTTTTGCCGAGACTCAGCAACCGCGAACTTCTTGTCCAACTCTTCAGCAATGCAACTAATCCCTTTGGCGGCATATGTTCTCTCACCTCGAGAGCGCATCAAACTTCACGTATTCCATGCTTTGCACCAACTGAGCAACCGCAATTTTTGCACTAATTTTGGTCCCGCTTGCCAACAACAGAAGCAGCGTTATTCAAGCATCGCCATATCATCTTGTCTAACTTAAGTAGGCGACTATTTCAACCTCGGCAATGGTTTTACCTAATCAATTTCAATTTCGGGGTTGATCTTTTGAAGCTCCCCCTTCGCCTTTGCAATGGCAGTGGCTCCTTGGAGTAATCCATAGTATGAAGACAACCACCCCGACTGTTGCCATTCTCATTGACATAGTTCGACTTCTCCTCTACCGATAACCCATCCTCAGAGTGATCATCAACCAACTTCACATTGTTAACTGCTAGATTCAGTTGCCAACACATGGAACTCCTACCTATCATATGGTTACACCTTGCTTTCCAATGGCCATATTGCCACCATTGACAAGTCCTATTCAAGCCCTCGACCTTGTCCGCCACCACCCAAGACAAAATTTCCAGAAACTTCACCATCGGATGGAGGTAAATCTGAGCCCTAGATCAAGCACGAGCAAGCCTAGATCTGATGAATCATGAGGAACTGAGGATTTTGTAGTCAAAGAAAGCGACTGGCAACGAATAACTTCAAGCTCGAAGGTGGGGGAGCTACAGCGAAGGAGGCGTGAGAAAGGTGAAAGAAAAAAAAAATAAAGAAAAGAAAACAAAAATAAAGAGATAAAAAAGAAAGAAAAAAGTTCTTGGACAAAAATACCCCCAACTGTAAATAAAATTTCACTAATTGGTGAGTTCAGGCTCTTATTTGAGACTAAATTAGCCATTGAGACTCTTATTTGAGACAATTCTTACTTTAGACCATTTTTTTCAAAAAAAAAAAGGTCTCATTTCAGGCCCTAATATGAAAATTTCCCAAAAAGAAATAACAAAAACTGTAGATCGTCCTTTACCAAAAAAAAAAAAAAAAACTATAGATTGTCTTTTACTAAAAAAAAAAATGTAAATTGCATTACATATTCAGTGAATATTTACATTTGCAAAATTTTTTTGGAAGTTCATTTGGATGGCCACATCCAGATCTAGCACAAATTCTTGGGCCTCTTTGTTTCTCTAGCAGATCCCAAAAACCAAATGCATCTTGTCCTCAAGCTTCAATCGGTCTCGGCGGCGAGACGATCCTAAAAACATGCTCTTCGACGATGTAGTCGTTCACCATAACTATCCATCTACTTTTCTTCCTGCAGCTCCCACTGCCATTGCTGCTGCAGATCTTGTTGCTAGCTTTAGCACCTTTTGCAATCCTAGTCACCATAGGACCCTCCCCTATTGAAAAAAGTGAGCTCTCAATCCACTCCACAACGTGCCCTCGTGAAGGGCATTGTACCCCTCAATGATCCCTCCGCTGCCTTCCTTTGCCGCCTCGAACGCCCTGTGCGGGTTGTCACCTCCGCAGTTTAGGAGCATGAAATCCACAACTGAATCACTTGGCAATTTCCTTCTTGTGCTCGAGGGCCTTCTTGGAGACCTCTTGGTTCAGGTCGAGGTGGCGGAGCCTAGCGAACATGACGAGGTAGCCTAACGCCCTGCTGGCCACGTACACCACCAGCTTCTCCAGGATCCTCACCTCCGAGCCTTCCATGTCTAGGGGGTCTTGCTTGGTGGGCAATGCTTGCCGATGTTGAGGGGAGGCCGAAAAGGCCTGGTTCTCCTCTGTGCGCCGTGTTCGTGATCCCAGGAATGCCAAAATGAATGCCAGAGCAGCAATGGGCATGGAGAGAGAAGTGAGTAAGCGCCGAAGAGGGGTAGCTATAATGTGGATCATCGACGAGGGCGGGGGAACGGTCCCTTGAGGCAGGGTGGAGCGGCAACGAGTAAGGAGAGAGAAAATTTGAGATTCAAAATTTCGAAACCTTCATTCTCTAGGTCAAGTGAAAGAAATGCAGAGGAACTGGCTTTTCTTTCCTTCGTTTGAGAAGGAAAGACTATAATAAATGTATTGCAGAGAAAAGAGAGCGTGCATGCTAGGAGGAGAGAGAGCGTGTGCAGACTAGGAGAGAGTGGAAAAAAGGCTAGGGAAAGGAGAGAGAGGGGAAGAAGGTAGAAAACACCAAGCAAGCCATGCCTCCACGTGGCGCATTGTGAGTGGCTAGGGACCACGTTGACTTAGTGCTTCGGGACCACCTAACATTTTCTCCGATCTCTTTTCCATTGTCGCGACCTAAATTCTGGGTGCACCACCTAGGTTTAGGCTAATGGACTATTAAGTCTTTAAACTTAGCTCGGGCTCTCCTAAGCCCATACTAATTCGCGACTTAAGGTTCAAATATTTAACATGCAAATGATTATTATCTAGGAGTCGCCATTAATTAGTTTATGGTAGGTCGATTAGACACCTAAGTAAAATAATGGGAGAATTATTTTACTCTTACGAACCAGAGACTAAGAGTACATGGACTTGGTTACACTAGATTTCTCTAATGCCCTTTCGGTACCATTTCTTGAATTTTCAAAAATGTTTTTGCAAGCAACTTGGATTGATTTTAAATCTATTTTCTTAACATGTGAGGTGATCATGGGGGTGCACAAACCACCAATTTAACACCCAAGAAAACAATGAGTAAATTACGGGACTTACCTTGTAGCAACGAAAGCATCTGCAATGTTAGATCAGAATTTACATTGACAGCCTAGATATGATTTCTAATTAACAGGCAATTTCTTTTTTTCGTTTTCACTTAATTAATGAGAATCATGCTTTATGCAATGCAATATAACTAAATGACCTAATTCTAATAATAGACAATTTCTAATTAAATGGACCTAGCAACAATCACTAAATGGCGTGCATTTCATGAATCTAATTTTAAATGACATGCACATAATATTTTTTGTGCTTACTTAATAAATGTGCAATCTATCCTAGAGAATGGAATTAATTTATCCTAAGACATTTTTTTTAGTATTTTTTTTATAAAATTCGAAATTAGAAAAATGCAAGAATTATCTAGCTATATTAAGATTCTATCCCACTTATATTAAGGATTAGGTCAGGTTAAACCCTAATTTAAACCAAGATATTATCTTAACTTAGCAATCTCTAACCTAAGATGCAGTCTATTTAAATCAATCTAAACATGCATTCTAATATAATTAAAAATGTATCTAACTATTCTATCATGCAATTTTATATAGGAAATCAAATATAATCTACATGATATGCAAATGCAATATTTTTTGTATTTTCGGGATAAATAAAGCAATTAAAAGATAAGCACAAAATCATTCAAAATCATCAAAGATATCACACATTGTCCGAATCAGGAAACAATATCTAAATCAAACTTGATTATTTCGTTAATAAAATCGATAAATTGATCTTAAGCCTTAAAGATCAAGATATTAATTTTATTCCCGCATAATTAATTATTCCATCTAAAGCCTTATAGATGGAATAAAAAATCGGTATGCGGTTGCGAACTAGGAAATAAATCCTAATTGAAAGTTATGTCTATCACTCATGGATATGAAACTAGATATGAATAGACATATATTAGGCAATAAAATATCCAAATATACTAGAGATGTGCATCTTACCTAATTTGATGATATTCTTCCCAAATTTGGACCAAGTGCAATCGGACCAGGATTGCAGTCGGCTCCTCGACAATGAGCAGCAACGGTGGCAGGGCGGTGGCGAGCAGCAGTGGTTCGTGGTGAACCACGATGGGTTACTTTGCAATAGTTCGCGATTCCCGACCAGCGTCTCAACTCACAACAACGTGGCTGCTTGTGGTTGTTTGGGAACAACGATACCAATGATTCTTCAGTAGACCTGCAAAAACAGGTGTAACAGATTTGTCGGCGTCAAGGCAGCGGTATGGATCTCGTCTGGTTGTCGGATCGAAGAGCAGATCGGCTGGCTTGCTGAAGCTTGGAGACAACAAGGATGTCGGGGTCGGCTTGCTGTGTCACAGGTGCAGATTAGAACAGCTCGTCCTTAGGAAATTGCAACTTGTCACGAGACTGTTGGTCGTCAAAGGAGTAACGGTAGCGAACGGAAGTCGCGACAACGAAGGGGATTCCAAGCGGTGGTCAGCGGCGGCGACAAAACGGAAATCAAAATCCAAGGAGTGCATGCATGACAAGAGACGTGGCAGGAGCTAGTCTTCTTTTCAGTGCGTGTCTTCTGTATCTATTGCACCCGTGAAGAAGTAGATGGGAAGTGTAGTTCTTCCAGAATGCTCCCTTGTTGTCCCTACGTTGACTCCCTTTCTTTGTGTATCGCTTCCAATATTGCTGACTTTCAAAACTTTGACCAGGCCATTAAATAATCCCCAAAATCACCTCTTGGAGTCCACTGGACGATTTGACTCGGTCCGTTCACGACGCTCGGTGTCGCGCATGAGCCAGATGTCGATGGAGATCGCGGATGAAGGCTGCTCTTGAAGTGATGCCGTGGACGTTGGAAAAAAAACCGGAAGTGAAAGTCGTTGATGAGCGACTCTCGAGCGGTTGTCGTTGAAAATTCAACAACGGTGCAAGGAGGCAGCGGACAGCGGTGGGGGCGTTGCGGCTCAATAGGGCAGCGAGTGATGACAGTCCAGGATAGCAAGATGAGCGTCTCGGCCAAGGATTGTTGGCCGAGAGTAGGGGTGAGCGGTTCCCGGTTCCAGTTGGTTCTGTTTGGAACCTGGAACCTACTCTCGGGTATAGGTTCCTCAATTTTTGGAGCCTGGAACCTACCCGTCAAAATCGAGAAATTGGAACCTACCCTGTCCCAGGTTCCGAGGTCGGTTCCAAGTTCCAATAGGTTCTTTATTTTATTTTATTTTATTTTTGTAATGGGCGCAAATATTCGAAAGCTGAAATAATTCAATAGTTGGCCATCCATTTTCAGTACCTGCCAATAATACACAGCAATATAAATCTTTTACATCCGAATAAACAACTAAATTCATAATTTTCTAGAGAAAACATTGTCTAATGTATAATTTGGTGATTAATAGCCATGAAACCAAGGATGATGGATCGAGACGAGCAAAGCGAAAGGGCTCGAGCAAAGCTCCCTCAATGCTGAGCTGGACGTAAATAGCAGAGTCAGTTCGTTACGCATTTTCTTCCCCGTGGGCGGACGTATGTAGCTTGTAACTGATTCCCCACTACCAGGTCCTATCTCCACCGACCACACTTCCCGAAGTCGTTGAGCGTCGACCGAGAATCGCCATGACAGAACGTAACTTTTGAATTGTGGAAAGTTCCTAGAGAGTATCCAGCCTGATTTCTCACTTTTGCAGTTGCTCATCTTAGTTAGGCAAAGGAACAATCTATCACTTGAGCAAAAATGCGGATGAAAACCTACCGTCTCGTCGTCGATCAGCCGGTAGGCCCCCGCCGGAGTCTCCAAGGATGTCCTGCGTTGCCCCCGGCCGGATAGGCGGAAGGAGAGAGAGAGTGGGGGTGCGACTGAGCTGGAGGCAGAGGCGTAGGCGAAGGGGTGTGGAGTTAAGGTTGATTGGGTGGCTAGGCGAGCAGCGAGCTGCGTTGGGGCGGCTGGGCGAGCTAGCAGCCTCCACCGGGGACGAGCGGCGTCCAACGGCGGCGTCGACGGCAAGTGGCTGAGCGGCGAGGCGAGCGAGGGGTGACGGTGTCCAGTGGCGGTGTCAAGGGAGGTCCGGCGACGGCGAGCACACGGCGATGGTGGCGTGACGGCGACGAAGACACGAGTCTCACGGCACCAACGGCGGCACGGACGGCAAGGCGAAGACGGCGGTGGTCGCGGCTCCACCCACGGCCAAGGGGGGAAGAGCTCGGTTTTGGCGGAGGCGGTGGCGGTTCGGAGCAACGACGGCACGGACGGCCGAGCGAGTGGCGGCAAGACGAGGTGATGGTGGCTTGGGGACAGCGGTGGTGGCTCACGGTGGTGAGGGGTGGCGCGGACGGCGCGACAGCTCGTCGAGCTCAATGGCAAGACAGCTCGTCGGACGAGCGGTGGGTGGTGGTGGTTCAATGGCTAAGAGGTGGTGGTGAGTAGGGCGTGGGGTGGTGGTGTGGTGGTGGGTGAAGCAATAGCCAACAAGAGGAAGGAAGAAGAAGAAGAAGAAGAAGAAGAAGAAGAAATGGGTGGGGTTCCGGCCGAGAGAAGGGGAAAGAGAAGAGAGAGAGAGAGAAGAAAAGAAAAAGCTGGGGGGTAGGAAGTGGCGTGAGAGGAAAAAGGAGAGAAAAGAAAGAGAGAGAAAAAATAAAGGGGAAGGGGGAAGAATCGGCAGGGGAAATCATGTGGGGGAAAGTGTGCTAGGGTTTTTTATTTTTTGAATTCTGACCGATTCCGGTTCCTGTTTCGGATCCCGTTCCTATGGGAACCGGAACCGGAACCGAGAACGCTGGTTCCCAGAAAAGGAGAATTGGGAACCGGAACCGATCTCTTAAGAACCGGGAACCATGCTCACCCCTAGCCGAGAGGGCTCTTTCCCTCCCTTTTCCCTCTATTCCTCAAGTGTATTTCTCTATTGTGGCTGTATATTTAATGTGTATGGCCCCCCTTGGGATCGTCTTCTTTCTTCTTATTTATATGTGTCAATCCTAAAAGGCAAGAGATATCTTGGGCTGGTGTGAATGAAATCCACCACTTGATATTCTCAATATTATGCTCAGCCTCTATTAGTACGTAAATATCCCATTTCCCTTTGAGTCATTGCTAAATATTTCCTTCAAATAATTGGAAAATCCCATTGAATTTGCCTTTTCTTTCTCCACCGCCATACACACATGCACCAATCTCCTTTCTTGATCTTCCCTTGCTTTGTTGGTCAAATTTCCCTTTTATGCTCTTGAACAAATATTGACACAATATTTCTTCCGATTGTGAATTTTCCCCCAAATATTTGACGAAGATATTCATTTCTTATTTGAAATAAAGAAATATCACATCGAATAATAGAATACCTTTGTATCTATTACGCTTAAAACCATTCGTTCGAGTCCATTCACTATCGTCGATCCAATGTGAATGCAATAATAAGAAAACTAAATACATCTAAAACTATATGTTATGCAATTTTAATTCTATATTTTTTTAGGGGTTAAAAATTAATTCCTAATTTTTATGCAATAAATAAATGACTGGATCGCCAAAATTTAGGTGTCAACATCCATGCATTATGAGAAAATACTAGGTGCTCCGGGAGCGCCATGTCAGCGTGGTTTACGACCACTCACACTGCACCACCTGGAGACGTGGGCCCACTTGATGTCTTCTGCCCTCTTCCCCTCTCTCTCCTAGCCTACACACGCTCTCCTAACCTGCACGCCTCCTCTGCAGTGCATTTATTACGGCATGGAAGAAGGAAAGAGAAGCATATGCTTTTTGTTTCTCTCCAGCAACTACGAACCCCATTTCTTTCTCCTCATGAAGGTTTCAAAATTTTGAATCCCAAATTCTCTCTCCGTGCTCGTTGCTGCTCCGCTGTGAGTCAAGCGGTCGTACCCTCGTCGTCGCCGACGAACCACATTACGGCCGCCATTGCTCTGGCTTTCGCTTGCTTCTCTCTATGTGCAACTCCGGCCCTCGTCAAGCGGCCGTTTCTGACTGACATGCAAGCCATCTCTTTCGCGTACATATGCAAGGCAACGTTCCAAAGGCCATCACCGGCCACCTTGCAAGTCACCCTTGCTAGAGCACTCGGGAGCAAAGTCGACAACCATGGTGTCAATATCATGGTGGCACCCTACGAGAGCAGGCTAGTCACCGACATCACCGCGGGCGAGAACAAGAGCCAAGTGTTGTCCAGTGAATTCGTCGTTCGGAGGCTCGAGAAGCTCTATACCGTCAAGAACGTGTCGGCCAAGAAGATGATCTCGGGGATTGTGAGCTTCCCGTTGTGGGTGGGCTTCAACAGCAGCAAGTGCAGCATGGCTGTCTTTGTCTAGAACAGTGGTCATCAGATATTTGGGTCACAGACTTATCGTTGCCGCACAATGTATGAGAGGGCGAAAGAGAGAGATTGGATTGGTCATTCGTTTGTCATTCATTTGGTTCTTTAAATGTGTTTTACGGACTCCTCGGCCAACCATGATTCCGACCATTATGTACAGTATATGTTTCTAGTTTTCTAGCACAATCTCTTTTTTCCCGTGTCTATGGTTTCCTCATCAACCTTTCTCTTTTTCTTCTCTTCGCTTTTCCTTTTTCTAGCAGCTAGAACAGATGACAGCAAAATTAAGATCTGGGGATTTTCTAGCAAAGTTGTTTGGGGGCAATTAGACGGCTGATAGGAATTCATTGTCGATCCAACATCGATAAACATCATCAACCATATGATAGCTCACAAAGCTCTTGACAATTTCGCACGTCCAAGGTCTCACGACACACAGAAAAGGCCTAAAATTTGTATCCCTTCAAGAGGAGTATATACGTATGATATATAAAATTATATATAATGATAATCTTGAACCATGACTGTTTAACAAGTTAATGCTGTTAAAAAAATCCTATTAAAATTAACATATTACAAAATAACAAATGTGCTTCGTCGAAGACGGCAGGGGGACAACCACTTGACAAACGTCGAAGCAGCAATGAGCGCGGAGAGAGAAGCGAGTGAGCGCCGGAGCAGGGGCAGCTTTAATGTGCTTCGTTGGTGACACGGGAACCGTCGCTTGACGAGGGCTGGAGCAGCAATGTACGTGGAGAGAGAAGCGAGCGAGCGCCAAAGCAGGGGCGGCCTTAACGTGCTTAGGCGACAGCGGGGTGCTAACCTGCGCCGAGACCTGCTTGAGGTTGGTGCGGAGGTTGTTGGTGGTGGCTTCGTTGGCCTGGGCAAGGTCCCTCCAAATCTGGTTCTCCACGCACATCGACTTCACCCTCTCCTCCAGCGCCCAGCTGAGCTTCTTGACTTTTGGATCTCTCCTCCTTGGCTGAAGCAGCAACGAGAGCGCGGAGAGAGAAGCAAGCGCGCGCCGGAGCAGGGATGGTCGTAATGTGCTTTGTCGACACGCTTGCCACGTTAGCAAGCTGTCGTAACCGGCTTGGTGGCACTTCTCGACCACCCGGTCTAGCTCTAAGGTTGCTGCGGCGACCTGGTCTAGCTCGCCGTGTAGGCTGTGGCAAAACCGCATGATGTGCTTCACTTTGTACACCCAGTCCTCGAAGAACACCCAGACGATGGCAAGAAACTTGGGGAGCTCACTGGGGAGCTCGGGGCGGGTGAGGGCCTTGACCAGGTTACCTGAAGTCGTAAGTGTTGAGGAACGTGACCTAGCTGATGGCGTTGTTGCAGATGAGGCCAGACGACATCACCAGCTCGGCGAAATGGGCGGAGTCGATCCCCTTGGCGCGGTTGCGATCAAAGTCGACGCCCTGGCGGAGGAGCTCAATGGAGTCGGGGGTGTGGGGGCCACGGGCAGCGTCGAAGCCGTGGAAGTTGAACTCCCAGATGAAGCTCGGGAGGCCACCACAGGCATCGAAGAGGGTGAGGCCAACCTGGATGAGGGAGAGGGCGTCGATGTTGGACTTGAGGAGGCGATAATGGTCGAAGGGGAGGGGTGGCGGCCCCCCTTGGGGGTGGCCGGGGGGGGTAACGGAAGAGGAGGCCAGGGAACTCGGTGTCCGTGGAGACGAAGGGGTAGCGGTCACAGATGAGGCCGAACTCGGCATCGAGGTTCCAGGACCAGACTTGGCAGATGGCGACGGCGGAGGAGGAGGGGCGTTCGTCGGTGATCGCCATGGCCAGGATGGGGTAGGAGGGAAGTCGGAGATCAGGAGATGAGGAAGGGGAAATGGAGGGGACGGGGGTTATATAAGGGAGGAAGCGGTGGAAGGCGGTGGGAAAGAGGGGGCGAACGTAACGGTTCAGAAAAAAATGAAGAAGCTTCTTCTTCATCGCTCTTCACTTCTCATTTCCCAAAACTTAGGTTAGAGAGTGAGAGGAAGGAAGTGCACACATAGTTTGACTCAAGCTCGTTGGAGCCACCGATGGGGCTCCAAGAGGCGACGGCGGAGGTGGCGGTGTGGTCCGTCCCCGAATAGAGAAAAGCCCTCAGAGAAATGGGAGGGAAGACTGAGAGGCCTTCCTTTTTCGAAATTTTTGAGAAGATGAAGAGGAAGCTGAAGTTTTCTCGAGCGGGAGGAAGAAGGGAGAAAAGTTGCATGCCGTAATAAATGTAGAGGAGAGAGAGAGAGAGAGAGAGAGAGATACAGGAGGCTGGCACATGGCACGGCTGCAGCCTAGGAAAGGAGGGAAGAAGGCTAGGGAGAGGAGAGAGAGGGGAAAGAAGTCCACTTTTGTACAAAAGATTTCCAGCAAGGCCACGCCTCTACATGACGTTTTGTAAGTGGTTGGAGATCACGCTGATGTGGCGGTCCCGGACCACCCAATATTTTCTCATGCACTATAAGCCATCATCACGTCCTTTTCGCACTTATGCCCTCCTCCTAGTGCTTCTCAGCCTCATAGAATCTGCCTATGGTAACGGCTTCACTGTCGACTTGATACACCATAATTCCCCAGCCTTGTCATTCCATCTCGGCCCCTCTTGCCACACGCTCTGACCACATGTGCGACCCCATGGCGAATACTACAAGAAGGTGTCAATTGGGTTGCCTTCCCTTGAGACCTTCCTATTGGTTGACATGGAGATCCTCTCATGGACAAGCCTTGCATCAAATGCTACTACTAGAAGCCGCTCATCTTCAACCCACGGAATTCCTCCATGTACAAAACCATCCAGTGCTGGATGAGGTTGCGCAAGTTCTTCTTCGCAGCTAGGTGTGGCGCTGGCGCAAGGGATGATGGACGCGTGTGCAATGAGTTGAATGAGTTGTATGATGGTTCTCTATTGTTTGGAGTGGCTGGAACTTAATTGAGAGGAATTGGATAATGATTTGAATACTAGTTAGTCCCATTTATAATGATATCACAAGCTTAGGAGCTATATAAAATCTCACGAGCTTGCAGATAATTTGGACGTTACTTGCACATGACTTGCATGTGAGTTGCACGTAATTTGCACAGGACTTGCACATGACTTGCATGAAGGGTTACTCCAAATAGGGGTGAGCGTGGTTCCCCGGTAGAACCGGGAACCGGAGAACCGAATCGGTGGGTCCAGTTCGGTTCCCGGAGAGTCCAGTTCCAGTTCCCGATTCCTTTTTTCTAGGAACCGACGGTTCCCGGTTTCGGTTCCTATAGCAACAGGAACTGGAACTGGAATCAGGTTAGGGTTACTAAAAAGTAAAAACCCTCTTCAGAGTTTAATCAATTTGTTTACCTTTCTCCAATTCTCTGTCCAACCCCTTTCCTCAATGCCGCTCGCCCCACTTGCCCCGTTGCTAGATGCCGCTTGTCCCGCTGTTGTACGCTGCTCGTCCCCCTACTGGACGCCCTCGACGACGATGCCCCACCCTTGCCTCCTTTGATGTTGCCCGCCCCCACTCGCCCTGCTGCTGGACGCCACTCGCCCCCCGATGACGCCCTCGGCGATGATGCCCCGCCCTTGCCTCCCTCGACGCTGCTCGCTCCCCCCTCCCCTCACTGGACCCCACCCGTACCAACTTAGGTAATTTGTTCCTTCTTGTTCTCTTCTTTTATTGGAATGAGTTGTCATGGTGGTTGTTTCTATGTTTCTACTGGTGCGAGTTTGTCTGTTCTTTAGGTCTGATTTCAAATCGATGGTGCTGTATTAAATTCGTTTCCGATTTGGATTTTGTCAATTATTTGAACGAAGGATTGTCGTTTGAAATTGAAGACCCAATTTGTTCTTGAGTATTTTGGGTTTTTTTTTTTTTCGTGAAGTGCCCTGCCTTCTAGATAATTGATCATCGTATTCCAAGAAATTCTCTGAGATTTCACCTTTCTTGCAAAAGTTTAGTCGTTTTGGAGCTTTCCTTCTCCTACCCTTATAGATCCAGACAATATAGATCCAGACAATGAACTTTTTTCTAGAGTCTTTCCTCTCTCTTTTTGTTTAGATATACTTTATCCCAACCCATTGCGACTTGGTCCAGTGCACTACTTCAAGAAAACAAAAGTTGTTCCTTTTTGTCCATTCTATCATTTCTTTGATGCTCACAATGTTTCAATGGTCTATCAGAAAAGTTGACAATGCTTTATTGTGTTCTTTTCAACTTTCTGAGCATGCCGATTATGTTGAAGGTCATTGAATTCTTATCATTGTGACATGCAGGTACTAGTTGGTGTCGCTCGGCATTGGTCACCCACCGAAGGCTTTTGATTTGGACATCGACACTGGCAATGACCTGACTTGGCTCCAGTGTGATGCTCCTTGTATTAGGTGCAGTAAGGTAAAGTTGTTTTTGCATGATCGAGAGTTTGTACTTGCTTGTGGTATGCTTACTATGCTGCGGGATTTTGTTTCTTGTGAATGCAACAAGAGAATGCTGTCGAGTTTAACCAAGTAAGAGTAGAAAAAGAGGATCTGAGGTTTGAATATGAGTTTGATAGATCCAGAATATGATCGACTTCAATCTGACAAATCTCGATGTGTCTTTGTTATGCAAATCAATTGTCGCCCCATGTACTTCAGCGAAGATAAAGAGCAGCCTCATGATGAGGCAACTGCGATTTGCTCCTTGCTCCTTGCCACTTGCTTATTATTTTTGTAAGTGAGGTTTTCAGTGGCAGGGATCTCGTGTTGATGTTTACTTATCTTATGTGAACAGCCTCACAACAGTCTTTACAAGCCTAATAACAACAACCTTCAGCACCGTGAGAACCCTCTCTGTGCTGCCATACATACATCTGGAAACTAACCACGTGAGACCCCCGATGATCAATGTGATTATGAGGTGGAATATGCAGATCAAGGTTCATCTCTTGATGTTCTTGTCAATGACTCTTTCTTCCTAAAATCATGGAAAGGATCTCCCTTCAGCCCTTGATTGGTCTTTGGATCAGAATTTATTCCTAGTAGTTTTCATTCGTGCTCTTTGAGTCGCTAATGTCCAAATGGTTATCTTGACTTGCTACTGATTTTTGATGAATTCCAATATTTCTGCTCAAGATGTGGATATGATCAATGTCCTCCTCCTCCTACTGCCGGTGTCCTTGGTCTTGGCAATGGCAATTGAGAGAAATCGGATGATGATTTGAATATTAGTTAGTCCCATCTATAATGATATCGTGGCTGTGGAGACCTTCAAGATCGGAACATCCCGTGGCACCATGATCACTGGATGATGTTATTTGAAAATCCATTGGAATTCCTCTTAGTAAAACCTCAAATGAATGAGTTGTATGATGGCTCATTGTGGTTTGGAGTGGCCAAAACTTTATTGAGAGAAATCGGATGATGATTTGAATATTAGTTAGTCCCATCTATAATGATATTGCAAGTTTATAAGCTATATAAAACCTCACGAGCTTGCATGTAATTTGCACGTTACTTGCACACGATTGGCACGTGACTTGCATGAAGGGTTACTCTAGATGATGATTTGTCTGCAGCATGATTGCCATACACAAAAGTGAGTTCTAAGCCGAAGGGCAAAACTGTGAGTTTCACTATAGAACTAGTTGAAGCCGACAATATATCAAATGAGTTAATCTCGGATGTTGCAAAAATTTCTAAGAGAAACTTGGACAAGTTTTTGACCTCTAGATAGGGCAAAAAAAGTCCGTTCACTATTTTAACTGGGAGTATACAAAATATAGTTTAGCACTATAGAATATACTAATTGTGTTCAACGCCATGTCATCGCCGCAAGTGTAATGCAATGTCATAACCGGCACATCGATCTCGCTGCCTAGGCCCTTGTATCAAAGGTCGAGCTCACCATGGGGGTTTGAGACTCTCGGCAAGGGGATGGCCTCAGTTATGGTACTCTCCAAGTTGTCGAAGAATTGAGACGGCAAAAACGTCGGGACGTTGCGGAGTCGATTGGTATTTTCACGACTTCGCTGAACTCCTTGGCTGCGCCATGCATGCAGTCAGAGCGTGTGGCGAGGGGGTCGTGGAATGGCGAGGATTGGGAGTCATTTTTATTGGGTCAGCAGTGAAGCTGCAGCCTCCGTCAAAGCGGATTCTATGAGGCAGAGGAGGGCTAGGAGGGCGAAGAGGATGTGATGGCTTATAAGGTGTGGCCATGATTTTAGTGATACATGCTTTAGAAGTGTAATTGTAGATGGTGTGCGTCAAAGGGAGAGGGGTTTACATAAAGAAGATTGCTTCATTAGAGGAGACACGGAGGGGTCGAACGGTTGAAGAAGATGGTGAGGAAGGAATCAGGCTTATGCATGAAATTCAGAGCGCAACCAAAAGTAGATAACACGCACATGCCCATAACCATAGACGAGATTCCCCCTCTTTCTCTGATACAAAGTAATAAAATCCGACATGTAAAAATAGGATGGGTACTTTTAGTGCACACTGAAAGGTCAAATGCCCATAAAATATTATGCAATGAATGAGAATGCCATAAATTTAACGCGGAAATCAACACGACCTGGCAAATTAAGCCGATGCGAAATAACGCGAAAATCGACATGATCTTGCAATTTAAGCTACCGCCAAATAATTAGAGATATAAACGACAAGGAAAGTCGACACCTTTGCAAGACTCCACTGTCTTGGCCGAACTTGGATGAATATCTCCAACAATTAGAAAACAGACAAAGTCCTCTGACCAAAGAAATCGAAGAACCCCCAATAAGTGTGCCCCCTTCGTTAGCTGATTGGAGAAATTCTAATCCACGTGGAAAAGTGGATTTCTTGGTGATTTATCGATGGACTCAAACTTAAAACATAATTTAACATGTAATGAGAGAGTTGATTTGGTCATTAATGTTAAGGTTAATTGGTAGGAATTAAAGATCTACAATTGTCACAAGTTATATTTTCGTCTAGAAGAGAAAATACATAGGTTTGGGGTATTAACTAAAAGACGGGCCTACGACCCTCGATTAGGCATGAGCTCTCTTAAGCTCATTTCTCATGCAACATATTCAATTTTAGCCTTTTTTTGTCCAATTTTATTTTTGGACTTGACTTTGTTTTTTTCACTTTCCCTCCATAGAAATAAAAAGACTTTTCTTCCTTCTCGAGAAATGGGACGAGTCTCACAAGAAAGGTCAACACAAATCTATGAAACATTTTTTATCCACGAGCCTATGCAACACAGTTTTTTTTTTTCGGTAAGAAAAGTAGAGATAAGAAGGGGAATTTGTAAGGAAGATTGAACTTCATTCATGACGATTAAAACGTTGAGCCTATGCACGAACCACGGCTCAACGTATTTCTAATTTCATCAAGTAAGTTTACAAAAGCAATCGACCTGTCCGGTTCCACCGACCTGCTTGCAAAACCCTCGAAGTTGATAGGATTCGATGCAGAAACTGTTGCAGATCTTCGAACAGGGCCCTACATCTACATGCCAATCTTTCCTCAGTTTCCCCGCAACTGGTTTTCCTGAGATACGAGAATCCATGAAATTTCAACAACCAACATAATTATATATAATAAAGAGATACCTAGAGTGACAAATTGAACTGTTCAATTCACAATACTTAGGTTAGGAAAATTGTCCGACATCCGCATGCTATAGCAAAATGAAATGGATGCAATTTTGAGAATTCCAGATTCGGCTATTAGTCCTATCAGAAATGAAAATATCGCAATAAAATCCTCACGTGGTGCTTCGGTAGTTCGTTTGAATGAAAAACTCAAGGCGCGTGCTGTAGATTTAGCTTTTCCAATCTCTAGACAATTCCATACAATTTGCCTAAAGAATGAAGGCTGTGAAGTAAGTTTTGCATTTGATTCTTAAAATTCTCTTATGTTTTATACATCATCGTGTCCTTTCAAGTTTTTGTAAAACTCAAAACTTACCTGTAAAGCAAAGAGCGGTCAGACAAAGAATGCATATGAATAGACAAACCCTTTCGGATGCCATTTTTGTGACCTTCTCTTCTCACTTTTCTTCAAGCTATACTATGATGGTGAAATGGTAGCGAAAAATTACATTAAGTTTCTGAATATGTATAGGCAATCCGAGCACTACTACAGCGACCACCTAACATGGAAATTGAGCCCATACCATATCGAGCAATTGCAGACCTTGTATGAATCAACAAACATAAACCACCTTTTCTTTATGGAAAAATGTATCCACAATTTAATGATACTTTAAGAACTTGTAAATGATTGGAAAGATATCCAATTTAGTCCTAGATCTATTACATAGATACCAATTCAGTTCTAAATTTTTCGATTTTGTTAATATAATCATTAACTTCTGCATGGATTCCGATCTAATTATTTCGGCAACTTATAGGAAAAAATCGTTGATGTGGTAATCCACAAGTTTTTCATGTCAATGTGCCATATAGGATGAACGGCGATAAGTGAATGCCACGTTAGTAATGCCTAGCAATAATTAATCAAAAGAACTATATTGGAATTTCATGTAAAGGTTAATGACTACATTGGCGAATTGAAAATTTTAAAACTGATTTGGCATCTGTGTAATAGGTTTAAGACCGACTATATAAATATCGAGAATTCTCAATTCACTGTCTACATTTGGATGAGTTTTCCATGTCATTCAGAAAATTTTCATTTAAATTTTGCCTTTAGTCATATGGAAACACGTCCGATGTGAAATATTTCGACTTCCATTGGCATTCAACCACAAATACATAGAAGAACAATTAAATTTAAAAGATTTATATTTTATTCTAAGTACCTCTATTCTAATTTAAACTGTCAAGACTCCTAATTTAGAATATTGTCTCGAATAAAACGAGTTTAAATGTTGCAAAAAAAAAAAAAAAATAGCAGCCCTCATTAGTTCAATCTCTACTAGTATCTTATAAAACTTTTCACATGAACTAAATACTAACATAATCAATGTGCCTTGTCTCATGACAAGGCAACAAATTCCGTGGACTTTGTTGGAGAAGAAGAAGAAGGCAGCGACTGGCGATGCCTGATGCGCTTGATATGATCCTCGGGTGTCCGATAAGACCGTGTTTTATATGTGTCTAAATTATTCTTTTTTTACTAAATGTGAAAGTTTGAAGATATATTCGAAAATTATGTACTGAAAGGTACCTGTCCAAATCATATCAATTGCGTGCAAGCTGCTTTGGATCACTTGCACGGGTCAAAGGTGAACTTAACTACTTAATAATTCTCGCGTGACATTTGAATGGGCCTTTAGAGCCTAAAAATATCATCATTCTTCTCTAGCTTTTTAAGTAAGCAATGAATAATTGCTCTGTTGATAAATTACTAAATGAAAATTATTAGCTGTTGAGCACGAATTGGTACATATAAACATTTTCTTTAAAAGTCCATAAAATAGAGAATTGAAATAATTATAATAAACATGAAAATGATCATGAGTTTGCATCAATTATATTATGACTGGGAAAAAGTTTTAAATTTACAGCCATTTTGATCAAATTTATTGGATACTGGCACCACATTTTTATTATTTGTTGCTACTTAGCGAGATGTCAAACGAATGTATTTCTTTGTATGGACATAATAAAGGTAGTCTCGAATGTTTGTTTCATAAATGATAATTCACATATGGCGTCCTTAATTAGCGAATGAAAATCTATGAAGTAAGTTATAACATATAAAAGACTGTGTTTTATAAGTGTCTAAATTATTTTACTACGTGTGAAAATTTGGAGATTTATTAAAAAATTATGTGCATACTTGTCTCAAACATAACAAACGAGTTCAAAAGGTTAGTTGCACGTACCCTAACCTTAGATTGATCTTGGTTCAACTTGGGAACTAGACCGGACCAAGCTAGCTAGTTTTGGGTGGTTTTTAAGGGGTCTAGTCTGGTTCCTTGTTTCTAGTTTTTTATAAGGAATTAGATGGCCCAAGATTTCTTAATTTTTAAATTTTTTTATTTAGAAGCAAATCTTAATTAGTAAATTATTTTTAATTGTTTTAATGTTGGGAAATTCCACTTGTAATAAATAAAAGAAAACCAAAAAAAGAGAGAAAAATCACCGGTTTTGGGACCAACCTCAGAATTTTACTAGATAGGTCGTGTGTAGTTCCAAGGCCGGGTGGGGCCGATTCTCGGTTCCACAAATTGGGAATTGACCATGCCGGTTCGATTCTAGATTCTATAGCAGGATCTGACCCACTACAAAACTGATTACCCTTAGTAATTTTGTCTTGCATATTCATGAGAATTATATATTAATTCTTTATACAATTTCCTGAATTGACTAATAAACACCACCGTGAGGGATTTGTTGCAGGTTTATTTCAACTGAGCATTGCTCCATGAAAGAATGACTTGAAAAGGTGTCACAATCCTAGGTCATTCTTATCTGTTTGGGATGTTTGAGAGAGTTTTGACTTGAAGGAGGCTTGTTGTGATAGTTTTAGACATTGCACTAAGACAGTTTCTCTTGCATAAAGGCGATTCGGATTTTGCATTGATAAGCATTCACAAATATTGCAACCTCGTATAATATTATGTCAAGCGAAAGATGAGTCAACATGGGAAATCTTAATCTATTCAGATGTTTGGGTAAAAAGCGACCATTAAACCAGGAAAAAAAAACCAAGCCTTTATTTTTTGAATGCAAATTCCTCCTCAAACTACATCATTACTGCGCCGTACAATCCGAGGTGGCCATGAACGACACCGTCCTGCTCCACATGTCGAACCCGACCTTGAACCCCATCTGCGCGAAGTTTCTGAGTATCAACAGCTCATTTGTTAGGTTTATGTGACGCACACAAGATTTTCTTCGAAAAGCAGGAATGTACTGCCTGTGTTTAGCGCCATATCAGCACTGCCTGCGAAATGCAGCGTCACAACCGGCACATTGATCTTGCCGTCAAGGCTCCTGTAGCAAAGGTCAAGCTGGCCATGAGGGTTTGAGACTCTAGGCAAGGCAATGGCCACGGTTATGGCACTCTCCAAGCCGTCGAAGAATCGCATCGGCATGAACGTTAGGGATGTCCTGGAGTCGATCGCCATTATCTTGAATTTGCCAGAGTCTTTGGCTTCCAAGTGGGAGGAGTTGTTGCCATACGAGGAACTCATTTTTCCAACGCTTAAAGCCTTCTAGGTTCACAAAGTAGAACAGGTTGGGGCCTATCGAGACAAGAGGTGTCAAGAAGGCACCCGGGCCAGAGACCACGAAGTCCTCGCCGAAGCTGATTTTGCTCGTGCCTTTCCCGGACTCCGAGATGAGGTGGTAGTTGAATCAGCCGTCGGCATGGAGTCCTCTATTTGGCAGATAAGTGAGAAGGGGCCACTGCCACCAAGCTTGATAATGATCGAGCACTTGAACGCTAAGAGAGTTGAAGATCTACAATTGTCGTGACCTATTTTTTTTTGTTTGGAGGTGAAAAGACACATGTTTAAGGTATTACTTAAAAGACGGGCTTATGACCCTCGATTAGGCGTAAGTTCTCTTAAGTCCTACCTGATGCAACATTGGATATTCAATTTTAGCTTTTTTAATTCAATTTTATTTTTGGCCAGGTGTAGCAGCCGTACCGGCAATGATGGACGCGGGTCCAACTACTTTTACAAGTATGATGATGTGAAATGGGTTTTCTTCTGCGATCGTTGCAATTGTTCAACGGACGAGATTTTGGGTTGTATTTAGTGATTTTCTGCTCTTTATGTAAAACGGATTAGCTTAGATTCCTTCATAAAAAATGTTATTTAAAGTCTTCTCTACCCCATACCAAACTCTACCCTTTATATGTTTTACGTTCAAGGATGTTGAGTCTGCACAAGACCAAGCTGAACAGCAAAAACGCAGCGCTTATGGTTCCTGCAGCAGCTTCTGGTCTGATATGTGGCGATGGACTGTGGATTCTACTACCTTCGGCGATAAAACTTAAATGAATGAGTTGTATGGTGGTTCATTGTTATTTTAGAGTGGCCGGAACTTAATCGAGATGAATCGGATGATGATTTGAATACTAAGTAGTCTCATCTATAATGATAGTACAAGTTTATGAGCTATATAATACCTCACGAACTTGCACGTGACTTGCATGAAGGGTTACTCTGAATTATGATTTGTCCACGGCATGATTGACATACACAGAAGTGAGTTCTAAGCCGAAGGGCAAAACCGTGAATTTCGTCGTAGGACTGGTCGAAGCTAACAATACATCAAATGAGTTAATCTAGGATGTCGCAAAAATGTCGAAGAGAAACTCGGACAAAGTTTTTGACTTCCAAATATAGCAAAGAAAGTCGGTTCACCATTTTAACTAGGAATATACAATATATATAAAAAAAAGGTCTTTATTTTTCAAATGCAAACTCCTCCTCAAACCACGTCACTACTACGCCGCGCAATCCGTAGTGGCCATGAACGACACTGTCCTGTTCCGCACGTCGAACCCAACCTTGAAACCCATCTGCGCGAAGTTTCCGAGTATCGGCAACTGATCCGTCGGCTTCATCGTGACGCACACCTGATCCTCTGCAGAGTGCAGGAACGTACTGCCTACGTTCAGCGCCATGTCAGCGTCGCCTGCGAAATGGAGTGTCACAATCGGCGCATTGATCTTGCCGCCAAGGCTCCTATAGCAGAGGTCGAGCTCGCCATTGGGGTCTGGAACTCTGGGCAAGGCGATGACCGCAGTTATGGCACTCTCCAGGCTGTCGAAGAATTGTGACGGCATGAAAGTCAGGGACGTTCCGGAGTCGATCACCATTTTCTTGAATTTGCTGGAGTCTTTGGCTTCCGAGTCAGAGGAGTTGTTGCCATATGAGAACCTCGTTTTTCCGACGCTGAAGCCTTCTAGGTTCACAAAGTAGAACTGGTCCAGGCCTATCGAGATGAGAGGTGTCGAGAAGACACCCGGGCCAGAGACCACAGAGTCCTCACCAAAGCTGATTTTGCTTGTGCCTTTACTAGACTCCGGGATGAGGCAGTAGCCGAATCGGCCGCCGATGGAGCCCTCTATTTGGGAGATAAGCGAGAAGGGGCCACCGCCGCCAAGACCGATGATGCCCGAGCCGACGCTGTCGAAGGCCCCACCGTTGTCGTAGCCGCACCCGAACACTATCCTGGGGAGGGTGATGGTGCTGCCAGGGGTTGTTCCGATCATGAAGGTCTCCACGGCCACTTCACCTTTTGTGAAGGACTTGTCACCGTATTTGTAAAAGTAGTTGCATGCGCGTCCATCATCCCCGCCGCACCTGGCCCCGAGCAGGGACTTGCACAACCTCGTGCGGCACTGGACGGTTTCATACGTGGAGGAGTTCCGTGGGTTGAAGACGGGCGGCTTCTGCCGGTAGCATTTGATGCAAGGCTCGCACTGTGTCCATGAGAGGTCGCTCCCTGTGTCGACCAGCAGGAATGTCTCAAGAGGAGGCCCCGATCGCCACCTTCATGTAGTACTCGCCGCCGCCATAGATCAGGTCGGATCGGATCTTCTTCGAACTGTGTCTGGCCCAGAGGAGATGGGCGCGCAAGATCGAGCGTCGGGCTGCGCCACTTGTGCGGTTGGGATGGAAAGGCGAGGCCGGGGAGTTGCGGTGTATCAGGTCCGTAGTGAAGCCACCGCCATAGGCGGATTCCATGAGGCTGAGAAGGGCTAGGAGGAGGGCGAAGGTGGCCATGGTTTGAGATGGTGCGAAGGGTGGGGAAGAAGAATAAGATTGTCTTCAGTGAGTAGAGAATATCCGGTTTCTGCATGGAAATTCAATGACTTTCCAAAAGAAGTAGATTAACAAGCACATGCATTTATGCCCACGCGAAATAACCCATAGAAATTATCCAATCAATTAAATTCAGTGAGCTTCCAAAAGAAGTAGATTAGCAATATGTACATGCATTTATGTCTGAAGCGCACCTGAGGAGCTTCAAATCAGGCGAGCTCGGTCGAGACTAGATTGGACCGATCGGGCTCGAGAGCCGCCGGACCCATGATTAGGAAAACTCAATGTATAGCTATGAGTTGTTGTCCCCTTTAACCGAGACCTTTGTGCATCCTGTGGATTTACAAGTCCCCATATCAATGTGTATTGTGCACTTGGTGACGGTAGGACCGAGCGGACCCGTTGATTAAATGACGAACTTGCGACTTGTGCCTAGGTTTGGCGCACCGATATCGGGAGCTGCATGATCACAACCGTTGGATGATGTTGGTTTCCAAATCAATGGTTCAGATTCATGGGATACATGGTTGGAAAGTCCAAGGAAAACTTCCCGGCCACGTGGCAACTCAATGTCAAGTTAAGCCAGCTTTCCTGCTCGATGGAAATCCATGTCCTCACCCAACCATTGCGTAGGGAATCAGGCTGGGCCTTTGGGCCAGGTCTGAGTATGGGCTGCACGCAGGCCACGGGGGTCTGGGCCGAGGACACAATTGGGCTCATTCTCAAGCCCTTCAATAAAAGAAGGACTAGACTAAGCCCAACTCAGAAAAATCCCAAAACTAGGCCCCGATCTTCCATCAAAGCTGCACCAAGCCGGTGCCAAAAGCCCTGCCTCCCTTCAGCACCATTCCCAACCCAATTCAATAATATCACAAAAAACAACAAAACATGTATATCAATGACAAATGAAGGGCAAAATCCAAAACTGATACACTAATCAAGTATCACATATTATCCAACTTAACAATTTGAATGGAAAATTTAATGAAAATCAATAAAGAGTAAATTATTCACAAGTATTGGGGTTTATGGTGGTCAAAATAAATTTCGATAAATTTATTATAAGTATATTAAGTTAAGATTTTTTGTAGTATTAACTCTAAGATCAAATAGAGCCCAAGATCACTTCAATTGATTAAGCCCAGCCCATTAATCATTCGGCTATTCCACTCAAAATGATGCCCCCTTCCTCTTCTTTTGCACAATCATCCTCCCCTTCCCATAACTCAACTCATTCTCCTATGATAAACGTTGAATATTATCTATGAATCAACGACTCTAGAAAATATATAAACTTAAACGAATAAGAATTTTGCAAACATAAGCTCCATTTGTTTTATGAAAAATGAATGATTTAAAAAATATATTCTTAAAAATACTTGCTTATATCGTTTGAAATAATTAATTAAAAAAATCATAATAGATAAGAATTTATATCTAAATATTTTTGTTGAACGATAAAAATATTTTGTTTATTTATTTTTAGTGAAGCAAATGCTCCCTAAATTGAAAGGGGAAGGAGGTGTGGGTCGAGAGAGGGACACGCGTTAGGGCATGGGCTGACGTGGTGGGCTAGAGAGAAAGAGAGATGGGCACGGGTGAGAGAGCACGATCCATGGATTTTTTTTTTTAAAGTTATGTATTTTCCAATTATTCTATTACTATTTGCTAATCTACCTGCTTGTCTATGTATTGTTTCTACCATTTTTACCTTTTTTGTTTTTTGTTTTTAATTTTTTGTAAGAAAGGACGACTTTATTGGACAGGTAAAATTTAGTTATCAACATAAATCATTAGCCTTTTTATGGCAAAATATATCCGCAATATAAATTATGTATCCACAATATAAATTACTTTTAGCATGTGTAAGCTCTCCATAAATCACCTATAATTGGGTCTTATTTCCTTAAAAAAATCCCTAACTTTAGGTTCCATTCCAATTTTGCCCCGACTTCTGTTATCTTAAAAAAATCGAAAGAAATACACCCCAAGTACCAAAACTTAGTATGAAGGGACACTTAAGTCTTGAAGTTAGGAAAGTGACACTTAAATGCCATTTTTTTTTAAAAGTGGAACACTTAAGTGTCTCCTCCGGCGAACCCCGTTAGAAATCCTAAGTGGCAAGTTTTTTATGATTTTTGCTCATCTACGTGGCTCATCGGAGGAGAGCCGACTCAACAAACAAACGCAAAAATGACGTCGTTTTTAGCGAGGATTTAAATTTTAATATAAAAATTAATGAAAATAAATTATACAAATTAATTAAAATAAATAAATAAATAAATAGTTTTTTTTTTTTTAAAAGAGGGAGGAAGAACGCTGCTGAGCCCTTGCCGCCGCCCCTCCTCGCTGTCCTTGGGAAAAGAACGTAGCTCAGCCCTTAGTTAAATGCTTCCTCCCTTTTTTTTAAAACTTTTTTTTAAATGTTTTAAATAAATTTAGTTTTAAATTTAATTTAATTAATTTTTATATTAATTATTTACCAAGTGAGCAACAAAATGACGTCATTTTTGCATTTGTCTAGCCACGTTAGCATGCAAAATGACGTCGTTTTGCATTTATCTCGCCGTAAAATCGTCACGTCAACATTTTGATAGGATTTTCTCATTGTTAGCACTTAAGTGATCAATTTTGCTCCGATTTTGGTATTTAAGTGTTACTTTCCTAATTTTTGACATTTAAGTATCATTCCGTGTTAAGTTTTGATACTCCAAGTGTTTGGCACTCTAAAAAAATCACAAACTTTTACTATAATCCTAAATTTGCTCATGCGTTCAAAAATTGCTGCTAATTTTTTTGAAATTATTAATATTAGGGCCAATTAGAGGTTCATAATCAAAATCCGCATCTTCACCAACACCTACGCTCTCGTTTGGAACAGCAATAGCCTCTTGATAGTGATGATTTTGAAGATGGTAGTGACAATTTTTAAAAGCGGGACATATATGAGACTAGAGTAATAAGTTTGTGATTTTTTGTTTTTTTATGCATAAAAAAATTCACAACATAACTTTGGGATTTTTAGAGAGTGAAGCCCCAACATTTGGATAAGTTTTTCATGCCATTTGAAAAGTTTTCAATTAAATTCCGCCTTTATTCGTATGGAAATACGAAATAGTTCAATTTCCACTCTATCACTAATACATTGATGAACAATTAAATTTTAAAAATTTTAATTTGATTCTAAGTACATCTATTCTAATTTAAACCGTCGAGACTTCTAATTTAGAATATACTCTCAAATAAAACAACTTTAGAAATTGCAAAAAAAAAAAAAAAGAGTAGCCCTTATTAGTTCTATCTCTACTGATGACTAATAAAAATATTAACATGAACTAATAATAAATTAAAAAAAACTAAAAATTATAAAAATTGTCACATTAGTCCTGATGGTGCCTCATAAAATAGCAGTGTCTACATAAACAATTTTTGGTTAAAATTGACTGGATAATTTACATTAGCTAATTGTAAAAAAGTTTAAAATTAAATTGAACAAATTTAAAATATTTAAATTAAAATGACTCAAATATAATAAATTTAGGATCTTTTTGGTGTTTTGCTGAGAAGGTGAGTCTAGGAGACAAGAACTCTTCTTTAAGTTGATACTATATATAAATAAAATTAATTTTTTTTTACCTAAAAATTAAGCATTTCTTGAACTAGACCCCTTAGGTCCGCCATTAGCCACAACATTGAATAAGATAAGTCAGGCACTCGAATATTCCAAATGTTTGGTAATAACGACAATTTTTGTAGGCAAAATTCTCTCTTTCATTTTTGAAATCACCGGTTAAAGTAAATTGCCAAATTGAGTCATTTTTCATGATATAACTAATTCCTTAGCGGGCCAAAAGCGCGTCTCTAATAAGAGATGGATTTAGATAAGTTTTGATAGAAAATATCAGTACGAATTTCAAAAGGTACCACTGGCTGTGATGGCTCCACTAGATAAGAGCACCGTTGATCCTCGCTTTCAAAGATGAAGTGTTAAACCAAAGGAGCAAGACTTGGTATTTAAGTGTGATGTCGAGGTGGTGGGTCACTTAAAGATCACTCTTCAGGGTTCTCCGCCGCCGATTCTGATTTTAAAAAAAAAAAAAATTCAAAAGGTAAGGACAAATGCTGATTCCTTATGATTGCCTTGTAGCATAATCTTGTTAAACATTCTTTTGATCCACCACTCACTATAAATACCCCCACAATTCACTCATTTAGCACATTTTGACTTTTCGACTTCTCATAGCGAAATGTTAAGAAATTCATCAAAACAAGTATAAACACCAACCCCTCAAGACGCATTTCACCATTGTGCGGGCGATCGACGCATGCAAGCACTATTTCCTATCAGTTCCAAAACCGAATCATCCCACATGTCGATTCACCCATGAGCAAAATTATTATTCTCATATTAATAACAACCGAGGTGGGCTCAATCGAAATCCCGACATTAAAACTAACAAAACGTCCGCCAAAATCCAATCTTCGCACTTCGCAAGCCAAATATTCCACCTTTCTGCAACGTCTTTCCTCTCTCTCTTTCTCTCTCTCTCTTTATCGGAAAGCCCTAAAAACCCTTTGCGTCCCCTGGCCATGGAGGACGCCGAAGGTGTTCTCAGCTTCGATTTCGAGGGCGGCCTCGACGCCGGCCCCCCAACCCCTCCGCCTCCGTCCCCGCCTCCCACCACCCCGACCCCTCCGCCGCCGCCGCCGCCGTCTCCGCCGTCGGTGGCCCCGGCGGGGGAGGCGGCGGCGGCGGCGGCCACGGTGCCGCCGGTGGTCCCGGGGGTGCGGACTCCGGGCCGGCGGGGCCGGGGGCGGCGGCGGCGGCGGCGGGAACATGGGCGGGCGGCGGAGCTTCCGGCAGACGGTGTGCCGGCACTGGCTCCGCAGCCTGTGCATGAAGGGCGACGCCTGCGGGTTCCTCCACCAGTACGACAAGTCTCGCATGCCGATCTGCCGGTTCTTCCGGCTCTACGGGGAGTGCCGCGAGCAGGACTGCGTGTACAAGCACACCAACGAGGACATCAAGGAGTGTAACATGTAGGTAGTCTCTCTCCGCCTTGCGATCCTGTCGGGGTTTGGATTGGATTTGCATCCTCTGTGATGTTTGTTTAGTGGGTTGGAGGTAATTTGTTTGAATTGGTTTTGGTATGGCTGGGGCTAGTGTTATGGTAGGTTTCGGTTTTAAGCTTTGGCGTGCGAGGTGAGGATAACTGGTCATGGTCCTTAGTTGACATTTTGCTGAAGTTTTTCTCCAGAGTGAACTGGTGGAAGGGTTTGGGGGCTTGAGATGATGATAATATGAGCGAAGCTTGTTAGAGAATATTGTGATGCAAGAGCATTAGTTTGTTGTTTTTGGGTTTTCTTGTTCTTTTCTTGTCAGGAGCGTGCTGTGAGATGTTTGTTTAGGATGAGGAAGGGTGTTTAAAGTTGGGTGGGTGTATAGATTAAATGTCTCTGTCTGAGTTCTTTGGTTATGTGACTGCAGGTACAAGTTGGGTTTTTGCCCAAATGGTCCTGACTGCCGATATAGGCATGCGAAGCTACCTGGACCTCCACCTCCTGTGGAAGAAGTCCTTCAAAAGATTCAACAATTGAATTCGTACCATTATGGCAATTCAAACAGATTTTTTCAGCAGCGTAATGCAAGCGCTGCTCAACATAATGAAAAAGCTCCGTTTTCAGTAGGAAACAACGCCGTAAATCAAAGTGCAATTGTAAAACCTTCTATAACGGAGCCTGCTAATTTGCCGCAACAGCAACAGCAGCAGCAGCAGCAGCAGCAGCAGCCGCAGCCTGTTCAGCAGTCCCAGCAACAGCTCAGCCAAACGCAGCAACAGAATCCTTCTAGCGGCACGCCTAATCAGGCAGGCAGAGGTCCTACTCCTTTGCCTCCAGGAGTATCTAGGTGTGTTCAGATTTCAGAGTCTTAGGTCTCTATGTAAATCATTCTTGTATTCTCCAGGACATTTTGGTTGGAGGATTGTCAATATCTAATAATCCTCCGAAGGAGGATGGCTGAATTTAGCCTCTAAATAGAATCATAGTTTTTATATTTAATCCAATCTGCACTTCTGGGATATTTATACTTGTTTTGGTGTATGCACTTCCCTATTTGATTTTCTTATGAAAATATCATCATGTGTTTCTTTTGCTACCAGCATCAGTAGGTTTTTATTGTGGTAACTGCTTTTATTTATATGATGCTATTATGGGAGACAAGGAATGTCATCGACAAGGACATACTCTTTTCTCTTCACTTTCTTTTGCTAATCCCTGAAATTAATTCACCAACCTATGACTTCAAATTTTACTTGACATACTATTGGTGTTAACTAGTTTTCCTGTCTATGCGTTACCTATTATAGTGTGAACGAATTTTTTTTTTAGTATGATTAGAGAATGAGTGGCTGCTTAAGGGTCCATTTGGTTGTCCAAACAGATATTCTGTTACTCTGGGTGTGCCATATTAGATACCAGTCTATGAACTATCTATTAGAAAAACATTGACCAGTGTTTAAAAAATGGTCTAGTCCTGCCCATATTTGAGAGATCCACGGAGAATTTGCATTGATGACACTAGGTGGATTCATCAATCTATTTGGTGATGATTGCAAACAACGAATAGGACTACACTTTTTTGCCTTTAACACAGAATTGGGTGAATAAAATCAGGACACACCTGAAGTGAGTTAAGTCCATGATGCTTTGATGTTGTGTCATTGGTGTGGTTTGGTGAAAGGCATGATTTTACACTAATAAAAATGGCAGCGATCAAAATTCTACCTTGAAGTTTTCAGAAATGTGTTTCTCTAAAACATTTTACTTTTGACCGTTATAGATACTACTGGAGCTTCATTATTTGGGAATTTTAGTCCATATTTTAGAGTGTCTTTTCCTTTTACCTTTTAACCTTTCCTTTTCCTTTATTGTTTGAAATTTGATTTTTATAGACATTGTGCATCTCAAATCTTCTACAAAATATAGACTTTGGCATTTATTGGTGTTTAAGATCATGTAAAAGTTCTTTCATTTTTTAAACCTAAGTAATATTTTTCCATTTCACTTTGGTAGGACTTTCTTAAAAGCTGCTTCAGCTGGGCACTCTTAGAATATATTTTAATCAGTGGCAGCAATTAGGGGTACCATTTGGTTGTCTAAGTCACTTGTATAAAATCTCTGTACTCTACATCCCAGTATCATTAACCTGAAATGTCTGCTTATTTTTCCTAAGATGTTATCCATAATGCTTATACAGAAGCACTTCTGTAGTTGCAGGGCCTAAGTATCTGTGTTGTCTCTCCATTCATTAATGTGATCCCAGTACCCACCTTTTGATAAATGTTGCAGCTGACTGCAATCTGCCTAGAAATTTTTAAAGCCCATAACTCATCAGTCCAAAAGAACATTGTTTTAAAATGAATATGAGCCTGTTATTTATACATTGTCCATGAGGATGGAGGTTCTGTGCTTTTCGAAATCTGGTGGAAAACTTTACTGCAGTACAGACTGCAGTATATCTATGTTTGTTAAATGGTAAAATCTCAAATTTAACATTACCTGGTGGATAAGATATCCTTCTTACTTAAAATTCTTCTGGGTAGGCTTGAAGCCTTCTGTGGATTTCATTGATAAAACTGCAGAGAAATGACGTTTTTCAGCCCTTCCGAAGTCAGTAGTTAAATGTACGGGTTATGCTTCCTGAAAGTGCACTATTTAGATATGACTTGGTTGACAACTCAAAAAGATCATGAGGGTAACGTAATCTTTAATTACTGAACAGTTCCTTGAAAATCACTTGAATGATGTCTTTCTCCGCCGTGGTCTATTGCTCGCACATTGTAGATTTAACATTCTGCATTGTCGTTATAAGGATATCATTTCAATTTTGAGATGTATAATCTATAAGTGTATTTGGATTTTGAAATGTGGAATCTTAGGTATTTCATTGTTAAAAGTTGTAACCGTGAAAATCTGGAGTTATCTGTACAACAAGGAGTATGGGCAACTCAGAGGAGCAATGAGGCTAAACTGAACGAGGCATTTGACTCTGCTGCAAATGTGATTTTGATCTTTTCTGTCAATCGCACACGTCATTTTCAGGTAGTTTGACTTATTCTGCTTGATGAGCTGTCTTTTTTATGCTGGTTGTGTTTAAATTTTGTACAAAGGCAATTCAGCTGTTGGATTTGTCTGATATTGTGTTACTTTGTTCTTTTGCATAGCTAACATGCAAAATTGGGTGGTTTATCAGGGCTGTGCAAAGATGACTTCGAGAATTGGTGGAGCTGCAAGTGGGGGGAACTGGAAATATGCACATGGAACTGCACATTATGGGCGAAATTTCTCAGTGAAGTGGTTAAAGGTGCATTGGTAGTCTATGGTTATTTTTCATGCACTTCACTTTTTTATCTTGCTGTACATGGTCCTTGTCTGCCAATAAGCATGGGCACCATTTCCATGATTCGGTAATTAAGCCAAACTGTCACCAACTTTATCTGATTGCTTATCTTTGAATTGTTCACTCCACGTCAAGATCTTAGGCGATCTTTCAGACAGGAATTTCTTTGATTTATTTTTGTACCTCTCTCTGCCCTTATTGGTTGAGGAGATGGTGCAGCTCGTAAGACGTTTCAGTGTCTAAATTTCTAGAACATGGATAGTTCTGAAAAGAGATCCAATACCTTTTTATGGGAGTTTTTTAGTTTGCAAGAACGAGAAACATTTGTTTCCATTTCTTGTGGTGTGGGTTTAGGGGGTGGCTGGGTGGGTTGACGATTTCTCATTTTTCCATATGTGTGTACATTGTAAATCATGACCTCAACTGTAGTATTTACCAGAAGATCTTTCCGCAAATTGCATAAAGTGTACATAGAGAAGGATCTACTTTATTCATTTTGTGTCTGACAAGATACTGTGTTACTGGCTGATTCTAATTTAATTGTCTGCAGCTGTGTGAATTATCCTTTCAAAAGACTCGCCATTTGAGGAACCCATACAATGAGAACTTACCAGTCAAGGTAGGATATGTATCCTCAATTTAAGCTTCTTTGCATGGCTGAGGTGGAATTGAAAGTTATTTGCTGGTGTTTCCTACTGTTTTTGCTTTTGCTCTTAAATCTGTGTTTTTCTCTGCACCCTCTGAAATTTTCAAGTATATTTACTGGAATCTGGATGACAAGGGCTGTGCTTTAATTCAAACTGCTTATCCTAGACCTGAGGAATCAGAACTAGCTCATGAGGGGTTTCTTCTGCTTGTTATTTCGTGAGTTGTTAATGGAGTGTCGTCCTCTGTGCTTTAACAAGAATTAATATGGTTCATATGTCCAACTGCAGTTATTTCTGTGAGTGCACTATAATTGTTTTTCCAGAGCCTCTCTCTCTCTCTCTTTCTCTCTCTCTCTCTCTCGTGTGCACCCACCCTCTCACCCATTGTGCTTGAGTGGACGTAGTGAATGTTCATTAGAGGTAAGCTCTTCAGGTGTCTCATTGGTAACGCTGAAAAGTAAGTCCATGATTTGTCATTCAAGGGGAAAGAGTGAGCTTTCTCAGATTATCTGAAACTGCTCGGTGTTGGCTGATGTTTGAAGACAAGGACGCTGCAGTAGGATCTCAAGTGTCGGCATAGTTGGTTAGGAAGGCTTGGAGAACTGCCTATGCAATTTTCCATGATCCCTGAGAGTCTTATTTATTTATTTTTTGTGGTGAAGTGAGTTTTAAGTATTTCGTTGCACTTGTTGGTGAAACTAGGACGATCAAGGGCGATAGTTTTAAAAAGAACATTGGGCTGGTGAAGACTTTTTGTCCAAGAACTAACCAGCCTGATTTTTAGTGACAGGCTGGAAATTAGGGTCTCTGATTTCTGCTTAGGGACATTTGGCACCAAAAGTATCTTGGAAGAGGATTTTTGCTTTAAGCTTATCTGGTCTTAGGCCTGGCCAGCTTTTGGTGTGGAGCATTGAAGTGTCTTCCATTTTTTCCCAGAATTGCCATATTTCTTCCATGGCTGAGAAGCTTGCCATTCAGGGGCTGTTGTGAGGATTTGAGGGGATCAAAGTTAAACTTGCTTTTTGCTGCTTCCATCCGTGGGGACCTTGAGAGGTGAAATTATCTGCATGACCTACCTTTGAAGGAATTGAAGGCTGTAGAGATGACAGAAGTCAACTGGAATAGAAGGTTAGACCGGGAAAGATGATTTTGTTGGTAGTGAGGCAATTGCAGAGAGCGTGAAGAGTTCTAGATCTGTTGTCGTGAGTGCTGTAGAAAGTTAGGTTGTAAAGTGGTTTAAAAAGAAGCAAGGTTGAAAGTGGGAGGCCTTTCATTGAAAGGAAGTGAAAGGAAGGGTTTTGACGTTTTGGGTTTGAAAAATATATGAATCTGAAGAATAGAAGTTATGCAAAAATCTTAAAGAGATTGTCTTTGTCTAAGCATAATGAACAAGATTGATGTAGCTTGTGGGATCTTATGGGTTGTGCAGCAATTTGGATGTGCCCTTTAATGATTTTGGGACAGTGTTTCTTAGAATCTTGAAATTAGGGGAAATGATCAACACTGAGATTTTGTCTGAATGGAATTTTGTGCAAGGAAGAAACTGCAGTTTCAATGCTAATCCATTGTTCAGGATGATATGATATAGAAAAATGTTGACTAGTGAGAAGTAAATGATCAGAAAAGATCTTAACAGACTAGCCATAAGGACAGATAAACACGCAGTTGGTATGATTAAAGAACAGATAAAGGAAAGTGGACCAAAATTAAAGTAGCCATGTAACACAATGATTAGAAGGATTAGTTGAGTACGTCCTTGACTACTTAACAGTTGAAAGCAACCTAAAAAGATTGAGACCTGGATCTTTACAACAGTCTTTTATTCTGTTCTCTCAAATTCAGCACATGAGCCATATGTGGGCAGCAATTCAGGATTTCCTGGAATGATGAGACCTGGTAGGAAAATTCTGAAATAGTTGAAGAAAGGTTCTTGGAATAACTAACAGAGCTGAAAATGAATCTCCAGGATGGTTGAGCATGATCAAGGGAAGAATTATGTCTTCCAGTGGATGCTTTGATTTTTTCCCCAAGCAACACTAGATTAAAAGGAAATTTTGTTTCTTCTAGGTTACCACTGATTATGATTCTATCCCAAGTCACCATCTAGCAGAAGAAAATAATCTTAGAATTTGCACTGGAAAGTCACATAGCTTTAACAGGAAATTGACTGGAAGAATTCGCAGAAACTACCAATAGCTAAGCAATTAGATTCACATAGTACTCTTTTTTCATTAAGTGTAACATATGAGATGGTCTTCCCTGAGAGTGCTGTGACTTGGCATTTTGAAGAGAAGTGAGGAGCAGGCAGAAGTTCCAGTTATTATATTTCCTAATGAACATTGCAATACAAGGGGCACTACCTAATCCAAAGCATGAAATCATTCATTAATGAATCCTGATTGACACATAAAGTGAAGAGAGAAAGAAAATCATATTTATAGATGAATCACTGCACGAGATTGTGCCAGAATTAGCTGTGTCCATCAAAACTGATCCATTGTGTCAAAGAATCCCATTCTTTAGTGTGTTTCCAGACACCAATGAAAAGGGGAGGCCACTTCCTTAGTATAGTAGTTGCTGAAAAGAGAGCCATATCGCCTTGATCACCTCTTTTTTGTTTTTCTTTGGCCATAAACCTTGATCATCTTCGCCTAAGGAGAATAGATAATATTATATAATTTCTTTAACTATTATTATTGGCAGAAAAAAAAGAAAAAGAAAATGATGCAGTAGTATTGGATTCTGGCTATTGCAGTTAAACTTTCGGCTTATGTCCTTATTCATCCAGCATCTTGTGAATGCAGATCAGCAGAGATTGTCAGGAGCTAGAGCCCTCTGTTGGTGAGCAGTTGGCGTCCTTGCTTTATTTAGAGCCTGATAGTGAACTCATGGTATGTTTTACTGTTGAAATATTGTATGTAATGCTTTAGCAAGGTTCAAAATAAACATTTTCCTTATTTTAGCTTGCTAACAGACTAGGTTGAACTTGTTGGGTGTCATGATCAAATAGGAAAGGAAATCTTTCTTGAAAGAAACTTTCAGTTGAACTCATAGTATTTTTACTGTAAGAGATGTGTTTTAATTGCGTTTGAACAAAAGTACTTCCGATGAAGCTGTATCTACTTGAACTTTTGAAAAGCGAGTCTCTGTAAAAACTAAAATATTGATAGAAATTGAACTATTAAAGTGAAGGCTGGTGAATCTTAATGAAACTAACTATTTTACATGTAAAGGTGGACATTTTAGAGACAAAATGACTTAAGAAAATCTGGAGGGAGTAGTGGGCAGGTTATAGTCACGACATGATGACACTGGGCACTTCCATTGTCATGATTCAACAATAGGCAGTTAACAGTACGCTGTAGCTTAGGCAGCAGTCTGATGGATCTTTGGCTGAAAGGGGAGGATATAAACATGCTAAAATTAACTCATATGTGAGAAAATGTGATTATCCGTGAGTAAGTTCATAACTTCATATGCTTGCCATATTTTTGGTCGACTTTCATACATAATCATCTTAGAAGAAATTAATGAGTTTGGTGGTTCATCATTCAAGAGCAACCAAAATAGTCAAAGAACAGCATAGGAAACAAACAGCGGGGTAAAAGGAAACGAAAATCATCAGCAGCTGAACATAGACAATTACCATGCATCCCTGCTTGATAAGAACTCTAATTGAAACCCTGTTTTATCATGGTTACAGCCGATTTCTCTGGCAGCAGAATCTAAACGCGAGGAGGAAAAGGCCAAAGGATTAAATCCTGATAACGGGGCAGAGAATCCGGATATCGTTCCATTTGATGACAACGAAGAAGAAGAAGAGGAAGAGGAAGAAAGTGAGGAGGAGGAGGAGAGCTACGGTCCTCTTCTTGGACCGGCATCTCTTGCTAGAGGAAGGGGCCGAGGAATGATGTGGCCGCCGATGCAACTGGCACGTGGAGCTCGGCCAATCCCCGGGATGCGGCCTTTTGCTCCTGGGATGATGGGTGCTGATGGTTTTCCTTACGGAGGTGTTGCTCCTGATGGTTTTGGAATGCCCGATCTCTTTGGTGTGGGTCCCCGTGCTTTCCCTCCTTATGGACCGAGGTTTTCAGGGGACTTTTCGGGTCCCGGATCAGGCATGATGTTTCCTGGACGACCCATGCAGCCTGGCTCAGTTTTTCCTACTGGTGGGTTTGGGATGATGATGGGTCCTGGACGTGGTCCCTTCATGGGAGGAATGGGCCCTGCAGTTATGAACCCTGCAAGAGCTGGCCGATCTGCCGGAATGCCTGGAGCCCTTCCACCTCCCCCTTCTCAAAACCCGAATAGGTTAGTGAAGAGAGACCAAAGGCCATCTCCTGGTGCAGGATCAGACCAGGGTAGGGATCAAGAGTCAATGGGGCCAAGTGAGGGTGCTGATCATGAGAGATCATATCAGCCAGGACCACGAGCTCATCAGGAAGATAACAGCTTAAGGAATGAAGAGAGTGAAAGCGAGGATGAGGCTCCAAGGCGCTCAAGGCACGGGGAGGGGAAGAAGAAGCGACGTGGCGGGGATGCAGTTGTGGCTATGGCCCCCAATCGCTAGCGGGAGTGTTTTGATTCCCCTGATCCACTAGGCATTTTTGCTTTGTTCTTTTCACCCATCTTGTGATTTTTTTTTTCTCTATATAACAAAGTCTTTTGTTTCAGTGACTCAGCTCCTGAATCAGAAAGCCCCGTGTGAAGCTGTTGAAACCAATATGATTATTATGGCCTTTTTCTTACCATTTATCTCAGAAGATCCATGTTTTGTCCGAAGTACATTATTGTAACTTATAATAACGTGACAATGACTAAAGAGCACATCACATTACGGAATAGCATGTTCCAATTTATCCTCTTTTTCCGAATAGTGACGAGAAGCGCGTTGGTTAATTCTCTTTTTCCCAAATAGTTCATGTTGCCTGCAAAAGGGATGTTAGTTGGAATGGGTCGCGAATCGCGACTGACTTGGTAGATTTAGTAAATGTACAAGCGCTTTCGTTCGTTCTCATGCTCAAATGACGAGTACTATGCTAGTTAGGGTTTTTTGAGCCTGAGCTGGGAACTTCATTATGTTGACGGACATGGTGCTTAAAGTAGAGTTTATCTTCCGTGGTGATTTCTCTTATTGAAACCATATATTGGCAGTTCTTGCAGTTAATGATGTTTGTGCAATGGGGATTTCCTTAGACCTTTCTTCACGTGCTTATCGCTTTCTAGATTTCTTACAAAATAATCCTAAACCATAATCACAAGATTGTGCATCATTCCACGACTCTTAGGGCGTTGTCTGCTCGAATAGGCTAGTGTACTACTCAAGTGAACGTGGTAGTACCCACTGCGCAGTTCTTGGACCGAGGCCGCTGGCTAGGATTGCGACAATAGGTCATGACATGATGCGAAATGTTTTTTTTCCCTCTTTCCTAATAGATTCTTCCTTATCCAAATGAAAACTCACAATTGCCAGTAGGTGAAAATTCGACAATATCGCATCTCAGCGTTTGTACGAAACTAGCACATTTATCATGTAACTCATTGATTACTTGAAGGATACTACTCCACCTATCTCAAGAATTTATACAAAGTCATTGTGTCGTGACAATAATTTCAAGAATTTATACAAAGGCATTGTGTCATGACAATACTCTTTCATATATTTTGTTTTCATTTTTTTGTAGATTGGTGCTAAGTGGTCCCAATAAAAGAATTATATGGAAGTGAATGTCTTGTAACCCGAGAACAAGATAAATTCTTTGTCTATAAGTCCAGCCGATCTATCGTAGTACCATGTTGATCCACTGAACTCCGATTTTGACCACAATTTTTTAGATATGAGAGGCTTCACATGCTCAAGTGATCTGTTTTATTCTAGTGTTAATACCAAGAAGTCTCCCCTCTCTTGGATTGATTTGGTGTCTCTTGATCAAGCAGTGATGAGAATACACATCTTTTATTGATGGTCCATTTACATTCACATACTTTTGGAAAGTTATAATACCATTTTGATTGATCCATAATAAAAATGATTCTTAATTATGTACTTTTAATTCATCGACTACCATTCATTTGTTTTTAAATTGATCCATTTAGCGTTGATTATTTGATTACTTATTCTTTATGTCGAAATAGATGAAGAGTCGAATGTTTTGGCACTCTCTCATAGAATGAATAAGTTCTATTAAACTAAAGCCTTGTCATGTGTAGTAGCTATATTGTAACTATATAAGTGCAGAATCCATTTCAACTACACATCATGATGGTGTACATATATATTTCAAGAAAAAGTATAAAACATATGATTATTTGAAAATCTACAGACTTAAGATTTCATTCTATAAATATTTGTTGTGCTCTTGGTATGTTAATTCTATGTACTAGACCAATTATTAAATTCCTTGGTACTTCTAATTAATAAATTAGATCACAATTATGTGCATCATCAATTAGATTTCTCGTTATCTCTTACTTAAAAGTTAGTACTTAAATATTGCAAGGATAGATTAACACTTGGCACAATAATACAAACAACAGAATTGTATTGTTAAAATATCCTGTATAGCTTATCTTTGGGTATTATATATATCATAAAATAACCCTCCACCTATAAAATTTAAGCTTTTTGCCTTGACTTTTCAACATGCGTGTCCCTAAAAAGTTATCTGGCTCCTTAAAGAATTTTCCATTTGAGTATTAATACGAGACATTACAATCGAATATGAACATTAGAATACATATGATAAAACAAGAAGAAAAGCTATGATTCATTGCATAAAGAAATTTTTTGAGGCCATTCCAAAGGCCCATTTCTTCATAAATGTCATAATTTGGTCACGAGTTACTATAATTAATTACTACAATCACCTCCCAGTCATCAAGGAAAATAAAAAACCGCCCTATGTTATGAAATACATGAATGAATGAGATACATGAATGAATATTCATTATATTCATTTTATCTAATGTAATTATTATGATACATTTGTATCATACTTTCTAAGTACATCTCCCTATACAATGAACGTTCATCTCCCTTATCCAGTACATGTATCATTCGATATATTGATATTAATGATAAGTACATTCTTGTTCTCCTATAAATAAGAGTTTAGTTTTGATGTACAATAACAACTATCAGAACAACAATTATAATACAGTGAAATATCTGGCTTTCTCTACTATCTTTAGTGTTCACTTGCTTTCTCTTCTCAATTTCTTCTCTATTATATATTCGCAACGCAATATTTTACAACACGTTATCAGCACGAGGATCTACCAATTGAGTAAGTAATTTCTGCAAGCACGATGATCTACTGACTGAGTAAGTAATTTCTGCAAGCACGAAGATCTACCGATTGAGTAAGTAATTTTTGCAAGGTGGGTATTCTTTTTATTAATCAACTTATACTTCATCTTCGTCTATCAATTCTTCATTTTTATTTTTCTTGGCCCGAAGCCAAATTTCAAATCTAAAATTATCATTCTGCTCCTGAAGTGGCGATTGATATTTGAAAATCCTTTTAATTAATAAGGATTTAATTTTGCAATGATAATATGCAAATTTTATGATACTTGACACATGAAGTTGTCAACATAAATGCAAATGAAAAATACCAACAAAAATGGAGATGTTTGTTTGCTTGATAGTGCAACAACACATACTATATTTCGTAGTAGACATTTTTTCTCGAGTATGACATTGCGTAAGGATCAAATCCATACAATATCAGGTCCCGTTCCGATTATTGATGGTTTTGGGAATGCCACAATTGTTTTGCCAAATGGCATCATCCTGCATATTGAGAATGCGTTTTTAAGCATTAGATCCAAAAGGAATATGCTCAGTTTCAAAGATGTACGTTGTAATGGGTACCATATTGAGATTATTTATGAGCAAGATAAAGAATATATTGGCATTTCCTCTTATAAGATGGGCCTGAAGACCATCCATGAGAAGCTAGAAGCTTTTTCTATGGGTTTGTATTGTGTCATGATTAAGGCTGTTGAAACCTACGCCACCACATCCCGGAGATTGGTAAGCCCTGATCAGTTTGGACTGTGGCATGATCGCCTTGGTCATCCTAGCGCTTCAATGATGCGTAGGATAATTCAAAATACAAAAGGGCACCCTTTAAAAGATATAAAGGTATTGTCGTTCAAAGATTATAATTGTGGGACTTGCTCACAAGGAAAACCCATTATCAAACCTTCTATAACAAAGGTTAATCTTGAATCCCCTTTATTCTTGCAAAGAATTCAGGATGATATTTGTAGACCAATATAACCACCAAGTGGACCATTTCGATATTTTATGGTATTAGTGAACGCATCCTGTAGATGGTCCCATGTTTACCTATTATCTACGCGTAATGACACATTTGTGCACTATTATCATATTCCAGCTGTAAATGCTCCAGCTAAGATAGCTGTTCCCGAATGACAGGCTAAAATGGATCAAAATCCCCCGCACTTGAAGTGTGGTAGATCGATATGATCAAAATATACTGTTCCTCGAAAACGAAAGGGAAAGAATTAGGAATCCGCTCTAGAAGAGCCTGGCGTTGTGCTTGGTCCCAAAGAGCTTATTGCCCCTGAAGAGGCGCAAACCCATGAAAGGAACACTAGCCCCGAGAATACCGAGAATTCCATTACATATTGTAATGAAATTTGGGATCGAAATGAAATCATAATTGATGATGCTTTTGCATTCTCAGTTACTCATAAAATTATGGATGATGATTGTGAGCCGTAATCTATTATTGAATATCGTCAAAGGCAAGATTGGCTTAAGTGGGAGGAAGCAATTAAGGCTAAATTAGCTTCCCTAGCTAAACGAGAGGTTTTTGGACCTGTAACTCGTATCCCCGATAATGTAAAGCCCGTTGGATATAAATGGGTATTTATCCGAAAACGAAATGAGAAAAACGAGGTTGTCAAGTATAAAGCCCAACTCGTTGCCCAAGGATTCTCCCAGAGACCTGGATTAATTATAATGAGACATATTTACCTGTGATGGATATGATTACATTTCATTTTCTCATTAGCCTAGCAATCTTTGAAAGATTGGAAATGCGTCTTATGGACGTTGTGACGGTATATTTATATGGCTCATTAGACTATGATATTTATATGAAAATTCCCGAGGGATTCAAAATGCCTGAAGCATGCACTCCCCACAATTTATTCTCAATAAAATTGCAAAGATCCTTGTACGGGTTAAAGCAATCCGGTCGCATGTGGTATCAATGCCTAAGTGAGTACCTAATTAAGGAAAGGTACAAGAATGATCATATTTGCCCATGCGTGTTTATTAAGAAATCAAAAACCAGATTTGCTATTGTAGCAGTTTATGTCGACGATATAAATTTAATTGGAACTCCAGAAGAGTTAGCTGAAACTGCTGAGTATTTGAAAAGGGAATTTGAAGTTAAAGATTTGGGTAAAACCAAACTTTGTCTTGGTCTAGAGCTTGAGCATAAAGCAAATGGAATAATCGTCCATCAATCAGCATATGTTGAAAGATTGCTTAAACGTTTCAACATGGACAAAGCTCACCCATTGAGCACCCCTATGGTTGTAAGGTCTCTAGATCCCCAAAAGGACCCATTTCGTCTTAGAGAATCTGATGAAGAGATACTTGGTCCTGAAGTACCATATCTCAATGCAATTGGGGCTTTGATGTACTTGGCACAATGTACGAGACCAGATATCGCTTTTGCGGTAAATTTATTGGCACGTTTTAGTTCTGAGCCAACTCGGAGACACTGGAATGGAGTTAAACATATTTTCCGTTATCTCCGAGGAACCATAGATTTGAGATTATATTATTCCAAGGATTCCACTAACTCTGGTTTAGTTGGATATGCTGATGCTGGATATAGATCCGAAGCACATAAGGCTCGCTCTCAAACCGGGTATTTATTTTGTTATAACGACACCGCTATTTCTTGGCGTTCTACGAAGCAATCACTAGTAGCTACATCTTCTAACCACTCTGAGATTATTGCTTTCTATGAAGCTGGGAGAGAGTGTGTTTTGTTAAGATCCGTTATAACACATATTCATAATTCTTGTTGCTTAATACCGGTTACAAATTCTCCCACTATAATTTATGAAGATAATGCTGCTTGTGTTGCACAAGTTAGGGGAGGATATATCAAAGGTGATAGGACCAAGCATATCTCGCCGAAATTTTTCTATACTCATGAACTCCAAGAAAGTTGACAAATTGATGTTAAACAGATTCAATCCATAAATAATCTTGCAGATCTTTTTACCCAATCATTGCCAACATCAAGTTTTGAGAAATTAGTATATGGCATTGGTATGCGGCGAGTTCACAAGATGCAAGATTGATTAGCCCCAGCAGTGGCTACATGGCTCAATTGAGGGGAGATATTATGAACTATGCATTGCAGCATTGATATGCGGCGAGTTCACAAGATGCAAGAATGATTAGCCCCGATGTAGTGGCTATATATGCATTGCACTCTTTTTTTTTTTGTCCAGTTTTTTCCCACAGGGTTTTTCCGGCTTAAAGTTTTTAACGAGGCAATTAATGCATCCATAAAAAGGAGAGATCATAACATTTGTGCTCTGCACTCTTTTTCCCTTTTGTCCGGTTTTTATCCCATTGGTTTTTCCAGCTTAAGGTTTTTAATGAGGCAGTATCATTCGATGTACAATACATAATGAATACAATGAATATTCAAGGGGGAGTGTTATGAAATACATGAATGAATTGTGATACCGGTTTCAAAATAAACTTTCAAGAGGGAATATGTTCGAACCGCAAAAGATTCTACTCGCTCATTTATGGGTCGAAGACATGGAAATATCTACCTCTTGGACGTGAAACCGATGAATCGTAATGTCCGATCTCAATTCAAGACGCCTGAAGCGAACTTATGGCACGTAAAGCTTGGGCACATCAAAATGAAGCAGATAGCCAAAATTTCAGCAAAGAAGCTTGTTCGTGGTTTACCCAATTTATCATACCAAAAGTCTGATCTATGCACTCCATGTGTATTGGGAAAGTAGGTAAGAAATTCCTTTAAACCAATAAATCAAGTATCCACTAATCGTGTACCGCAGCTTCGCATATGGATCTCTTTGGACCAACCGGAACTCGTGAGTATTGGAGGTAAGAAATATTGCCTAGTAATTGTGGATGATTACTCACGATTTATCTGGTATATTTCCTGGCAAGTAAGTCTCAAAACATTCTCTTACTTTGAAAAGTTTGCTAAAAAGGTTCAAAATGAAAAAGGGTATGTTATTTCAAGTATAAAAACAGACCATGGAGGTGAATTTGAAAATCAAGATTTTACAAAATTTTGTGATGAACTGGTTTTCAGCATTTATTCTCCTCTCCATATACTCCGAGCAAAACGGAGTTGTGGAAAGAAAGAATAGGTCACTTCAAGAAATGGCTAGAACTCTTTTAATTGAAAGTAACATTTCTTCACGTTTTTTGGGCAGCTTTACAAGATGTTATATTATTAATAGAGTTTTTCTAAGACCAATTATGGAAAAAACCCCCTATGAGTTATTCAAAGGAAAGAAACCTATTGTTTCATACTTTCATGTGTTTGGATGTAAATGCTTTATTTTGAAAAATGCAAATGATCGAGTTGGCAAGTTTGAGGAAAAATCGGCGAAGGCATCTTCCTTGGATATTCTACCTCGAGCAAAGCCTACGAGTCTATAACAAGAAGACTCAATCATGGAGGAATCAATGAATGTCATGAATGAATGAATGAATATTCATTATATTCATTTTATCTAATGATACATGAATGAATATTCATTATATTCATTTTATCTAATGTACTTATTATGGTACATTTGTATCATACTTTCTAAGTACATCTCCCTATACAATGAACGTTCATCTCCCTTATCCGGATATGTATCATTCGATACATTGATATTAATGATAAGTACATTCTTGTTCTCCTATAAATAGGAGTTTAGTTTTGATGTACAATAACAACTATCAGAACAACAATTACAATACAGTGAAATATCTGGCTTTCTCTACTATCTCTAGTGTTCACTTGCTTTCTCTTCTCAATTTCTTCTCTATTATATATTCGCAACGTAATATTTTACAACACCCTAAATAATTAACTAACTTGGATATAAAAAAAGACCTTGATATTTAATTATTTGAGATTTCTGGAAACAACGCCAATTAATTTCTTCGCGTAATAATTAAATCATTAGTACGAAGTTCATTGAAAGCGAAAATGCAGAAAATATGATGAAACATTCTTTTGCTAGTACAGAATTTCGCGGCCTACCCCTTCACAATCGTCATGCAATCCAACGGTCACTTCTTTCTTTTCTCTCTGTTTTTTCTTTAACTGCAGAGCAGCGAGAACAGAGACCAACCTTGCATTCCCCTGTGCGCTCCCTCTCCCTCTCTCCCTCTCCCTCCCTCTCTCTCTCTCTCTCTCTCCCTTCCGTTGATCAAATTTCAGAGCGACGAGAACTTGGTCGACGGCAGAGCCATGGTGAATCGGTGAGTGCTCTCTCTCTCTCTATTTTTTGAACTGCAGAGCAGCGAGAACAGAGACCCACCCTGCATTCCCCTTGCGCTCCGTCTCTCTCTTTTCTCCATTGATCGAATTGCAGAGCGAAGAGAGCTTGGCCGACAGCACAACCATGGTGAATCGGTGAGTGCCCTTTTTCTCTCTCTCTCCAATGTCCATCGTTATGTGGTGCCCGATCGTCTCTGTTTTTTTCTTTCTTTTGTGCTCTGTTTTGCTGTTCACTTTTTCCAAAAGCGGTCAAACCTGGAAAAGACAGCTCATTTCCTTCAATAGAATGCAACAATTTTGGAAAAAGAAGAAAATAAAAGAATTGATCTCCTAAACAGAAAAAAAAACCAATTGCAGCAAATTTAGGCGAAAACAAGAATGTTGAGCTTCAACCATGAATAAATCCTTGCACGGAATCGCCACAACGAGGAAACACTGAACATAAATGCTTCCGAGTCTCGAGACAACTGAATCTCGTTCGACAAGACATCAGCTCAGCCGAAACGACGAAGTAAAATCTGAGGCTCAAAAAGAGCTTCCGATCCCCTCCGGAACCAAATCCTGGAATCACGACGAACAGTAGAAATGCGAGGGCCAGCGGGAGGGAGGGCGAACCTGCCAGCGGCATAATTGCTCAGTGAGAGGAGGAAGAGGCGGGAGGATGGGGCTTGTGGAGCTTGTGGTTGACTTGCTCGCCGACGAGGTAGAGACCAGGAGTGGCAGCGGCGGCGGCAGGGCAAAGCTGATCGGTGGGCATCAAAATATATACTTGGACTCTCTTGTGTTAAAACTTTGGCTCGTAAACACAAAAAGACTGGACGCACTTTTTAAAAAAGATTAGGTTCCTCTACGCCTAGGAAATAAAATATCGAACCAATTTTTATTGATAACGAGCAAAACACTGATGCTAATAGCAAAAATACTAATAATCTTGATCAAGCTGAAATGAAGTAGTTAATGGGGGTTACCATTATCCTTTTTGTAGCGTGGGAATATTGTATGTGTTCCTAGGGTGCTTCCGCCCCTTGTCCCTTCTCTTGAAGAACTGTCCCGTCGGTCTTGGCGGTTTCGCGAATAGGGTGATTAAGAGGGATGGAAGTGATTTGGAGAATTTGGCTGGAGAGAAAAGATCAGGAAAAAAAAAAAAAGATTAAACAACAACCATGACTATATTAATATGCACTATTCGTAGATCTTCTCAGCTTAATTATCGAAAAAATTCTGATAAGAAGTCTTCCGCTATGTATAATGATTTTCTTTTTGCGACGAGGTGGGAGGTAAATGTAAGTGATGTGAAAGTACCAAACCGACGAAAATCATGCACTTTCAACTCAACGCGGTCTAGTCAAAATCCGCATGAGATGTTTTGCCTCCACCAGTATTTGTTAATAGATTATGCTGTCGAGAAAAAAGATGGTTAAGTACGCATTACTCGCGATCTTTTATATGAGAAAACGCAAGTCCAATAAAATTATGGCTAAAAAATCAAACAAATGAAAAGGAGAAGAAGTTTAGGGACAATTATAAAAAAAAAGTCCATAATCTATTCCGCGAATGTTAGTTATAAATTTTTTAATTTGACAAATTTAATCTCAGATCTTTCGACGAGTTGTCAATGTGGTCATTTCGCAAGGCCTTTGTGGCTATGAGTGACGTGACCTTTGCACCCTTGCTTGTGGCCGGTGAAGGTCGCTAGCGATCACAATGAAAAAAGAAAAAAGCAAAAGAAAACATTATCTTCTCATCACAAAACCATTAGAACAATTGGAGGACCAATTTTCCTGCTAGCCCAAGCTAGTCGTCGGATGAGTATGCCCGGTATGTCTTTCCAAAAGGACAGCTGTCCCACGTTTCATTTATAAAATGAGCTACCTTTAGGGGTGAATCGATCTATGATCATGCTTTTCTAGCTAACTAGATAGTATGTAGTGACTGAGTTTAGTGAGTAGCAATAGTAACCCTAGAATATTACGAAAGTGACACAAGACAATTTTGGACTTTATTTCGGTCATGTTTAAATGCTTATGGTCCTGGATGACCTATGCACTAACGTCCATCTTTTCTTCCTATTTTCTTCTGTTGTTTTTGTGCATGGGAGTGTTTTGAGTTTTAATTATCTAAACCCCAGAACTTCAAATTTGACCAAATCTAATATGAAAAAAGTTGGATGTTGTAAATAAACCTTTTTGGTATCACACACTAACATTTTTCCTCCTTCGAGTATAGATGTTCAATGTGTCGAATAATTGATGCAGTAAGTTGGTAAAACGAGTGGTGATTTACCACGAATATGATTTGGGACCATATAACCTCAGTGTGGTAATGAGCAGGGCTTGTGAATGCTAGGACCTGGCTTTTTGCCTGATTTTTGTTTGTGCATTTCGATTAAGCAATAGTAAACAAGTAAGGTTTGTTTGCACAACCTGTTGGCATTGAGATTTTAGCATATTGAAGTAAGTCTTACCATACCTTTTTGAGAAAGTATTCAGTGATTTATAACATTGCGTCATATAATTAGTGGAATCAATCATGAACTGACACGTGATGATGACATGGACGTTCGGTGATTTCTGGGTTTATCTTTAGATATCCACCGACGAGCATCAGCTTGACTAGCCAGGCTCGCAAGCAACGATGGTCAGTGACACTGTTGTCCATGGCCGCTACCCTTTGCTGTCATGGCCTCGAAAAGCAAAAAGAAAAACAGAGGCAGCTTGTCAGAGGTCCAATGCCGCCGGTGGCTTGAGATGGTCGAATGTCCAGATTTCTAATTTTTTATACATTTATCCACGTCATCGTCATGTGTCAGTTTGTGATTGGATTTCAGTAAAAATGCATGCTTCGTTAGCAAATAACATGGTACTACGTGAACACTTAATACTTCAACATTATTGATAATCCTTCAACATTATTAAGGCAATGTCCAGTATATTTGGTTTCTACTTTCAGCTTGCTCCTGGTGGAAGTTGTTTTGAAAGACTCGCTGCAGTCACCTTAAATACGACTTTCCAAACTTTTTCCCTCCTATTTATTATTTTATCATTTTTCCCTCATTGACGAGATTGAGCTAGAGTTGTGATTTGTATCGGTTGCCTTTTTTTTCAACCCTCTCCATTGATTGTTGAAGTAGCTAGCAAGCATCATCTAGAGAGGGTGAATAAATGATTCTAAAGAATCTTGACAATTTGAAGAGAAATAGTACGAGTCAAGATCTAAGGTAGAACTCCAAAGTACGAAGTTTAGATTTTGTAACAAAGTTCAGAAGTAGTTTTGCAATAAAATGAATTTCAAAAGCACCTTGCTAGTGTGCAATGAACCATTCCAACAAACAATGAGAGGGATAAGAGAATCAAGCCTATCTTCACTCTTTCATGTTGATAGTCTACTAGCTAGATCCACTAGATAATCAACAAGAGATTATAATATTGAGTTATTAAACTCGGTGTATGATAGATCACACTATCTCACTCAATCATTCTTTCTGTGCTTCTTTTAAGATCACAAAGTCAAAGCTTAAGAATGACAAGTGTATATGATCGAAGTACGCTCAGACTTTGAATTTTTTAGATTTTGGACCTTGTCTCTTACTTGTTCTTCAACACTTACTTTCTTTATATACTCCTCCACTTCCAAACTAGCCATTTGATAGTCTCTAGAGGATCATCTTCCATTCTACCCATTAGATAGATATATATCAAAAAGATTGAGTGGCCGTTGAGTGGTAAAATCTGAATCTCCACTTGATTTTGTTTGCCCGTACAACTAGAGTCTCGATTTTTATAAGTACAACTTCTTCATTTTAGAAAAAAAACTTGTTTCGAGATTTATTTTCCTATCGATTAGATGTATTGCATTACAAAGTTGGTTTGCAAAACAATCTTCAAGATTGAGTCAATCAAATCTTTTGGAGTGTGAAATCTAAGTCAGATCAGCAACTGTTGTATACATTTTGGACTTGTCATGTTATGAACTTGTGTCAAAATGGGACAATAAATAATTCTCTTAGTCTGAAGATCTTTACCTTCACTATAAAATTTGAACCTGTTCTGTTTGAAGTGAACAAGATTAAGATTGCAATAGATTTTTCTTCCAAGAGTATTTCTCTGAATTAAAATACTTCAAAACTTCAATCAGACTTACAAGACTTTCACGGACAGTTTTGTCAACTTCAAAATTCATTAGGAAGTTTTCTCAATAATTGTATACCTTCCTAAGAGAGTGTAAAAGACTATTAAAGGAAGCTTAAGCAAGTGCAGGCATACAATATCATGATTCAACATTTCTCGTCCCATGCATTCTTTATTATAATTTGCTCATTGAGCTAATCGCCACTATGTGACAAGAAAGTATGGAGAAGAAACATGACCCTAGGAAGAAAGCCTTTCGGCATGCTTTCCATATCATCGACTTCAATACTACATTGTGCTGTTAGCCTAGGAGTACATTGAAATTCGACAACTCGAGTTGGATGGAGTAACATTAACTTCCATGGAATCAACTGTTTTCTGAGCAAGAGTTGGAACTTTAGACAAAGTAAAGCTCAGTCATTCTCCTTTCATATGGGACTATAATTAGCTCGAGCAATTACATTTAAGACCGAACAAGAAAAATCCAGGAGGGCCAAGCATAAGCTGATTCCGACATCCGTATATTCCCTACTCAGGACAATCACGATTGGACAAAAAAAGAGGAATTGGGTTCCACTGTCTTTGCAGAAAGAGTCATTGATCCCAGACTTGCAAACACCCATTCGTCTTCATAATTTGTTGCGTTATGCCTAGAAGCATTTGGGCTAAAAACTCTTTATAATGGCTGCAAGACAGGTAATTGATTCATACCGCGATGACTTAAGCGTGAACGGTTGCAGAAGATCTTATCATCGTGTATTCAACCCGCCGAGTATTACATCCTCTAAAACTCGAAGCCAAATTTCTAATGTAAGCCCTTTTTGTGAGATCACCAATTTCACCTAACCCACTTGGTCTCCCACTATATGGCATATTTGACGAAGAAGTGCACAAACAACTTTCTTCTACCTTCCCTTGTTTGGAATAGGATAGAATTTCCAAGGGACAACTTCTATACTAAAACACCATTCTTAGAAGAGCAGAATCAGCGGAGTACACAGAAACGGAGAGTGAATAGTTTTGATTTCTCAAACACCAGATATGCCGCCAACGTTCTTATGTTGATGTAACATTTTTAAGTGTGAACTAAGGAATAGGATAGCTTTGATAAAGATAAGGCATGCAGGTTGGTGTTATCGGTATTACTTAATGAGATCTTTGTACAATGCTCATTGAAATCTCACGTTACATTCAGATATTATCCTACCAAAAGTGAGGAACAAGGAACAACAAAAATCGGCTGGCATCACCTTTGTATAACGATAATCAGCTGGCATCTTCCTAGTTTCTTCCTTTAATGTAGATGGGTCTATGTTCCTTCAGAAGCCATTTGTCCTATGACGTCATAATCTTGCTATAATCGTTTAAAGAAGGCATACTATCCACAGAAAAGATCCATGTCCGTGGCAGCACGGCGAGTTGTTGACTGGAGGTGCTGCAGAACTGCCACAAGGACAAAAGAGGCGGATGCTGTAGAAGGAGATCAGAGCATGGGATCTGCAAACGAGGAGAAGTATATTACTACAGAATGCTCAAACTCAACCATACATAGGAGTAAATTATTTTTCAGTTCCAAGAGAACAGCTGTTAAGGGAACATTTTGGTATCTTGTAGACGGTTCAGCGTCCACATTCCCATTTGAGAAGAACTAATGTAGCTATAAATGCATACATGGAGTGTTTTTATCAGTCTGAGCTTCTATTTGAAGCATCGACTTATCTGACAATCCATCAAATTAACTTGAAGATTCTCCAGTCAACTCTCTTCGAACAAGCCTCAGGACCTCCATAATCTGCAAGAAGCAAAGGGGGAGCCAGCGAGTGAAGGATTAGAAAATCCATCTGAAGTATATATCAGATGGCAGGCCAGTACAAATAATTACACTGCCCGGAGGACGGACAAATTATGTTTCTGAGAGCATTTTTTTTAATAGTTTGCTTGCCCACACAAGTTCACTTACAAAATGCCTCCAAGTCCGAAATCAAATATAGTATGACACTACCTCTTCAAGCAGAGGAAAAAAAGGAAATATTTTCACTGGAAAAGATACATCTTCAGACCTGCAGATGTCTTGCACTAGACATGCAGAGCCATTGACATTCCTGTCCTATGTAACATCAGATCTATTACACATTGAAAATATGACAGATTTGAATATGTGATGATTTCTCATAGTAACATCAGATTCAGTGATAAATGTGCACGAAATTTTTTTTTTATCAGTTGTACACTTCAGATAATATGAACTTCATACTATCTAATGAAATCCCATCCCATTGAAATTTTAAAAACATATACAGCGATGAAAAAGAGCAAAGTCAACTTACTCCAGGATAATGTTGCAAGATTGGAGAGTAGTGATCCAAACCAATATAAACTTTCTCCAGGAAATTCGAAAGTGTATCCACCTGGTCTCCTAGGAGATCCACCTACAGATTGAAATAACGTTCTTAACTTTCTCCACTGGTGTTGTCTAGCAGATGCAATATATTTTCCACCCTTAAATTTGCACCCAGCTGAATCTCCCCTATCAAAATACCCTTCAACTCAAAGAGTGAGAATGAGAAAACAAAAGCCCTAGAAAGCTCAAAGCCCGGACAAGAAGATATTCATCACAGGAACGAAGAACAAGAAAGCCCCCAAAAAAATCAAAAAAAGAAAAAAAAAGAAAGCCCAATAGTGTCCAGATTAATTATTAATCATGTAAATAACCAAAAACGTGTCGCACGACAGACACCCAAACACCACCTGAGATCTTGTGATGATATTTTTTCACACTTAATATATTTTCTAAATTCCAGCCACAATTAAAGAGCTATGTTAAAATACAAAATATCGGCAAACAAAGAAAATGTCTGACAAAATATCATATATAAGTGGAAAATCAAAATGAATCCTCGGACAATGCTCAATGAAAACAGATACTAGATAAGCTCCTCTAGATTAAAATGCACCCTAGATTTCTACCATTTTCCAGGAAAACAGGTCAGTTAATTACTAACCTGTTTTCAATAATGAAAGCAAGACGTGCAACTAAAGGCGACCTTCAGTGTGACATACAATGACTTGCATATCAAGGAAAAATACAATGGTAAGTCTTGCTTACTGAAAGTACAAGCTTTGTGATTCGCTTACCTCAGCTTCAGCTTTTTGGAGGTCTGAACATGTTCTTTCAAGTCTCTGCTGATAAATATATCCCATTCTTTTAAGTGCAACAGCCTTCTGCCTAACGGAACTCAGTTGGGACCCCACGGTACCCAACCTAGAGAGAATCGCGACACAAACAACTTTAGTCCAAAGTCACCTTAAAACTTGCATATCAAAGACACCAGCCTACGAGAAATCTTATGCATTAAAAGAGCTAACAGTGAACAAAATAGTGAAGCAAACCACTTTGAATAAGTATTTAACAGGTTTATTGTCGAGGAAATGAAGAGACACTCCATAGTATCCCTAGCTAAACAGTCAGCAAGTGCTACCGCACTTGCATGCCCAAGTTATAAAGAAAGGAAGAGTACAGATATATCTGATCTGCAGCTGCAAAATTGTTGCATCAAGAATGAGTTCCAACAATGGGCAAGCCTTGATGTTAGAATAAGGACATTTCATTCACAGGGAGGTCAGGGTTCAAGGTGGTAAAAGCACCACCGTCTGGAATGCAGAGGTATGGCTGAGTTACTGCACCTGCCAATTTATTACGATGCAGAAAAGTCTATATATGTGTGACGGCATGATTTCAACTTAGAAATTTAATGTTGTGCATAGAAGGCAGCTTTGCTAGAGAACATTACATTCGAATAACTTCCCAGCATTTCTCAAGGATTTGAAAATCGCAAGAGCAATGATTTGGAGAATTTAAGCATGTTTTGCCTCAGCCGTAGGTATCCAAATTCTCAGTCTCTGATCCTGATACAGCTGGTCCACACTTCAAGCGTATTACTTACCAAAAATTCCTCAAAAAAATATACTACCTAAGAAACCAAGGGAAACTGTAATTACCCACCTTAAATGGCTAACTGCAAATTTGAACCTAATTGACGAAAATACCCCGAAAATCTGGCATTATGGTCGCTCTCTCACACTCTCTCTTATCCTCTCTTGATCTGGTAATCAGTTTATCTAGATTCCTGCCAAAGAGATTATGGCAACAGAGGCTTCATACAAACAATATTCTCCTCGTGTCTCCTTACTCACCTTAACAATGCTTTTCACCCTTTTAAACTTTTTCTCTCCTGACCAAAGTCAATTGACAAAGCAGATGCAAAAGAAACTTCAAGTGGGGGCAGATTTTCACTTGTTTCTGCCAAAATGACCATTGAATGAGTTAGCCTTCGAGCAATCTCTTTTTAACTTCGGAATGAAGTCTATGAAGGTATATATTTCAGATTTAAAATGAACTTCCCTAGCCCTCTTTCTCAATGGAGTCACGGAACTGAGACGAGCATTTCTTCAGGAAGCCCCTTAACCACATATCCATTGCCCCCGTTAGCCTGCAACCTTTCCATAAATTATAGGAAGTTCAGGAAGTTTACATCTTTCTCCAGCAAATGTTGGAGATATTTCGCCCGCTTGGTATATGGAACAAGTTTCCAGGGTGTTTTCCGGTAGGAACATCAAACCACTGGGATCTCGGGAAAACTGGCTTCTTTTAATTCAGGACAATGTGAGTTCTTTCTTATAAAACCCCCGTATTCAACCTTAAAAGCTATTTAGAATAGTTCCATCAAATAACTGATCCAGCACAGCGACTTGGTCCGTCTGTATTCTTAACCAAATGCAGCTCACCTAAAAGCTAAAAGAAAAGCAAAGACAAAAAGAGGGCTAAAAAGGGATGTAGCTTTCACTTTTCCAGATTTCAAAATGCATCCTGAACTATTGAATGCATTTAAGTTAAAAAAAATTCACTTTTGTATCATTTGATGATACCATGTGAATAGAATCTAATCAGTAGAGGGATCTTTTCGTTCCAAAGCATGCTACCAGATCTTTAGATCTTTTTATTGTCAATTAGTGTTCTTATAAGGTGTCGACTCCATGCGTTGCGCCCGTCAACGAAAGCTCTTTATGTTTTGCTCGAGGAAAAAGATAAATGACATACTTTCTTGACATCCAAGTGCTTAAATAGAAAGCTGAATTCACATGTCAAGTAGCTCTCTAAAAGTGAAATTAGATTTCACAAGTGATTTAGGCACAAAGGCATTGTACAACTAATTCAGATTGTTTCCCTAATGTCTAGTTCAGATTGTGAGTCTGAGAAGAATATTTTACCAGATGACACTTCCCTCAAGGTCCAACTTTTTGGCGATACTATTTTCGTTTACCAGAGAAGAATTCCTTAGGAAAAGCTTTTGTTAGAGATGACTCACATTGATTCATGATAACCAGTCCATTGTTTGATTCACTCAAGGATTACTCAACAAAAATTGGAAGATGAAATGAATGGTGGTTGTGGTGGACGTGACTGTGGGTAATTTAAAATCCACAAACACTAGGTGATGGTAGCTATCCCTGACGGGGAGCAGCTGCAATGATTTTTTAGATGATTTCAAACTACCTTAAAAAAGTTACCAACAAATAATAAATCACCTAATAAGTACATGTTGACAACTCAATTTTTGCCGACAAGTCCAAATCTTCAAAAAAATCGAGATTGAGGGTTTCTGATCACGATGGGCCCGTTTCTTGGGCAAAAAGAGTTGCAAGAGTCCTTAGATGTCATTTTCTTCAGAAAAATCGAAAGTTGACTATTGGTTTTTTATTATTTTGTTTTTATCAAATCCCTGAAAAGTCAACCTTAGGTCAACATTTCATAAAAATTTCTAATAGCTTAGAAAGTTTCAATTTCTTAGATAGTTTGTTTCCCAATTGCCAATTTTTCAGAAAAATGATTGTAACTCGACCTTTTCGGCCAAACCGACGACTTTGACTTTCAATGGCAAAAATACAAAATTCATCTATTTCCAGACATTTTCAAAGTTTTCCCTCTTTTATATATATACAACATTTGATCCTGGGAACACTATCGACCATAATTTCAAGCCAATTTTGCCAATTTTGCCAATTTTGGGTTTAAGCATTACAAATTACAATCATAACTCGGGTGTTGGTTTAAGGTACAGTTGACTTCAAGCGAACCTGGTTTGACCAAAGTTGACCTGGCCCGGAAACAACGGCCAAAGTCTGGCCAGCCATGGCTGGTGCCCCCTCCTTCTACTGGAGCACCTCGTGCCGGCCAGTTTCTGGTCGACGCTCAAATCAAGGTAAGATATCTCATTTTAGTTCAAAATATTTAAGGATCATCCTAGGATGCTAGATATTGAACATAGGTTAAAATCGGAATACAAACTTCGATCTATGTTTAATTTCCTAGTTAGGACGTGAAGGAATTGGCCAATCAACCTTGAACCGGCCTAGAAATTGAAATGGGTAGCGTAAATTCCAAGAAATTTCATGTTTAAACTTTATGCGTTCAGTATGGCCAAACCTATCCTTATATGTTTAAACTTTGTGCGTTCATGTTTGGACTTTGAAACCTAAGCTTCTGGAAATCACTTGAATGTGGCTAGAAATCACTTGGGTAGCCTAAGTTTGAGATTTGTTCGAGTTTGAAGATTCAAAATGTTTATCCAGAAAATTCAGATTTTCCTGACCTTTGTCCCTTCTCCGATTTTTAGCATTTTTTGTGTTCGGAATCTGGACAAACTCTCTCATCGAAGTTGAAGCTGAGATTGCAAGCTTTTCAATGATACCAGTTTCATAAAATTCCAACTTCGTTTGGTCGGTATGATGCCACTCCAAGAAGACGATCAAACCCAGTGGTTTTTCTGGAGTCCGCATCAACCGATTTTGTTTTGCAAAGTTCACATAGTTGCGGGCCTTTCTTGAAAGAACTCAAACGTAAAATTTTGTTCACTAGGTCTAATTTATTATAATGGAAATTTTGGGGGCATGGGTATAAAATTTATGGGGGTCAATTTTGTAAAATTCGGAGAAGGTCGGTTGTGGCCTAGAAAACTGTTTTCAAAGGAGTCCCTGGGAAAACCCGTCAGTTTCCCATAGTTCGGGTCCTCGTTTGCTAAATCTCAAAACATAAAATTCTTTTATAACTCCTCGAAATAACTTTCCATGAAATTTGAAATTTCTAACTATTTCCCCCCCCCCCTTTTTTTTTAGAACCGGGTCAAATCTGGAGCAGGTTCGGTTGTCGGGTCAAATTTGGGTCGATAGGGTCCAAATCGGGTCAAGTGGTCTAAATGAAAGTTAAAATCGATCCATGGGCTTTCCAATGATGTGTAAGGATCACATAACGGGTAGATCATTAGGGCGCTTCATTGAACCCAAACACATTTGCCCAGAATCAATAAAAATGGATAAATAATCCAATTTGGTTCACTTATTTGTTGATTGTCCAAGGCTATTTTGGCTGTGTTTCTATTTTCGAGAACAATTTCTGTTCAAAAATATAATTCATAAAATTTCTATTTCTGAAATTGAAAAAGAACATAAATATGTTTGATACAATTGTAAAATTTTTTATTCAATTGTAAAAAATTTTATTCCCAAATTTTTTCATTTAATTGTAGAAATGTTAGTGGAGACTTAACAATTTGTGTTTGGATAAAATTGAACTTTTGTAAGGACTTAACTGACTAAGATATTCTAAAATGTCCCATGAAAATTACACATAATAGCTAGTAAAAAATTAAAGGCTGGAAATAACAATTGAGAGTTCCACTGGTTTATAACTTATAATATGAGGAGGTTAAAGTAAAATTTTGGATATGATAATAAACATATACATAGACCTTTTGAGCTCTAGGGTTTAAAATTTATGATTTAAGGTTTAGATTTTAGATTACAATGAGCTTATTTCCATAAAATGATTTTTTTTTTATTTTATTTTCAAGAAAAAAATAGTTTTTTTACTTTATGTTTTTGTTCTAAATCTATTCCCTAGCCGCTGATTTATTTCAGAGAATAAAAACATTAACTAGTACACAAATATAATTTTGTTTATAGGAACAAAAGAACTAAAAACAAAAAAACAAAAATGTCACCAAACATGCCCTAATCCTAAATGCATGATTACTGAGTCTTTAGCATGTGATTTCTAGATATATGGTCTAAGCTCGTGGTACATGTTAATCGGCTTGGGTTAACACGACCAACTCATTGCATTGTGAATGCAAGTGGTAGGTCAATTGTTGTTAATTTTTATTAACAAATCGTTAGAGGATTAGGTCGTGACTTGGGTTGATCGACACGTATGCTTAATCTCAAACTAACATTGAATTGATGTGGACCTTGCCGATGACTCGTTTTGCTTGAATACATGCCATGGATGATGTTGATGAATGATTTGATTGCAAAGCGACACTCATCGATGGCGATTCGAAGAGGCAGCAGCTGAGAAGTGGAAGACCAATGTTCGCTCCGATCTTAATTTCTTGTAATAACCTAGATTAGTCTTAATTAGGCTAGCTTCGATATCTTAGGTTAATTAGCACAGACTTTGCTAATAAAATCAATTAAGACTTGGCCTCACACTACAAATAAATGATTAGAGTAGCCTAGCCTAGGCTTTGCTTTATTCATGTCATTAGAATTGGGTTTGCCGTTGTTTTAATAGCAAGCTTTCGAGGGATATGTCTTGAGGCTCAATAATAAGGCCATGTAATATTTTTTCTTGAATTATATCGGGATTTTTCGTTTTCGCCTTTACCTTTTAAAGCACTTTTGATTCCTTGAGTGTTTTATTCATGTACTACATTTGCTTTCCTAGAGTAGGCTATGATTAGCTTTAGCCTATAATGAACCCCTACAGAAACAGCTGCATGCTCACTTAATGAATTGATACCTTTAGGTTTAATGGGTAATCAAAAGTAAATAGTCACTTAGATAACATACTTTCAAGTTAGGTACCAAAATGGCATTAATGGGGATGTTAATGTAAACAAGTCCCCGATCATTAATCTCTGGTTGCATAAGAATCGAGACGATATTCCTTTGTCTCGATTGGTTTTCAATCAAACCCAATAAGTTAGTGATTACTCCTAGAACACTCATGTTGTTAGAAACTTTTAAAAAATCTTATATCACGCGAGATATGAATTTGGGAGAGCCCATGCTCTTGATCGACTAACCTTCTCTTCAATAGTTGAAAAGATTATATGTTTGAGTCATCTTTTCAATGACAAATTAATATCATCCTTTGAACAAATACTTCTAAATCTATTTGCGGAAGGCAGCCCCTCACACGGATAGGTTGCGACAGCATAAACTAAGCCCTAGTGGGAAATAGCTTTCAAACCTTAGGTGGCATGTGCTGGTCCACACTCAGAGATGTGATGGGCGATGCAGACAATAGATGTGCCAGGTTAACTTCCTATCAAACTATCAGAGCCTAGTTCAATATGCCAAAGACAATAATGCCCATGCCCTAAAAGACATTTATAAAGCAGCCTTTCTCCCCTACTTCTGCAATATTTAATGAATCATCAACTTGACTTCCAAAAGCCAGAGAAAGAATGTCTATCGTTGGACAAACTTATTCCATTTCTCTCTAAGACATTTTGTAGATAATGTAAATCCTACAGGTCAAGCACATGTAACATAAGGTTGGACTATAAAGAATAGTTATTCTACAGTACTAGATATAATCTAGAAAATGCACTGAAAGATTCAAGAATTTTGCTAAGGAACAAGATAAACCACGCGAAGCCCTCTCTAGCAGCTTCTTAAAGAACCGTACGTGTCACAGAGGTAAACAATAAAGGAGGAATTTCAATGCGTACCTCATGTTTTTCCCCTGAATATTTTCTGATATGCTCTGTTCAAAGTCAGCTACTTTCTTCAGCAATCTATGGACAGTTCCAGTCGTTAACTCAAGCAGTTCCAAGTTCTCTCTTTCTTTATTTCTAAGCAACAGTAAAGCATTCTCCTTCTCTTGATTAGCCGCCAAAAACAACTCTTTCTCTATATTAGCTTTGATCAACTCTTTGACTGCTAAGTCTAACTTCTCATTTAGATTGTTCAACTCCCTTTCATATACTTTACTTTGCTTAAGTCCTTGAGCAAGGTTACCTTTCATGAGTTCTGATTCTCTATTCATCTTTGCAATTAGGATTTGCTGTCTACTCAATTCAGCTTTCAAGTGGTCAAGCCCTTGAGAAATCATTTCACATTGTTCCATCTGTATAGACAATTTCCTAGCTGTTTCCTGAGCTAATTTCTCCTTTTCTTCCACCGACACTGCCAACTGTGTTGCCTCCTGCTTTAGGTTTTCGTTCTCTGAAATTTTCGATTCCAGTGATCTTTCTCTTTCCGTTGCTTCCCATTCAAGTGATACTCGGAGCTTTATTTCATTAATATACGAAAAATTCAAGTGACATAATTTCTCCTTAGCATCTTTCAAAACTTCTGCAAATACCATTCCTTCCAACCCTTGCAAAATGGCAAGCTCCATATTCAAATTCTCGAATTCAAATTGGCACGAACATTCAGCAACATTAGCAATTTCATGAACATCTTCCCTGATATTTTTCTGATTATACAAATTGCCAGAAATATAGTGCATGTGTGCCATCATCTCCTTGACAATACAATTGTACACTTCTTCATAAATGGAAGCTTCAACTTGTGCATCTTCCCATTTACACGTGAGATTACCAATCGTTTTTAACAGTTTCACCTCAGCGGAAGAATGAGAAGAGATTTGCTTTGCATGATCAGAAATTTGTGAGAGAAGACACATCACCTTTTTTTCCATATCAGAAAGAATGCCTCTTAGCTGGTGATTTTCATCCAGAAGATCTTCCCATCTCGCCCTCATAGTGCCAAAACTGCCAGCATCTCCATTAGATTGAGGTACGCTGTTACTTTCCCTCAAGATGTTATCTAACTTCGAGATTACCTCAGAGATTTTTCTCTTCAATCCTTCAAATTCCTTATCCTTTCTGACGGTCAATGAAGGTTCATTACGTATTTTTTTGAAGTATTCTCTCGTGAGAGTAAAATACTCTTCAGTCATCTTCTCTGCCTTGGACTCATGGTATCTTTTCATTTTGGTCATCTCAGTCTTGAAATAACAAATCCATTCATCTGTTCCCATATTTTTTAGTTGCGCTGGGTCCAAATTCTCTGGCATGGTGATCATCAGCTCATCATCCAAATTCTTTGACAGTTTCCGGTTCAAGTGATCAGTTCTTTTATTAATCAAACACTCTTCACCATCCTCCAAGGACACTTGAGAAATTACCTGCCCATTATCATTGCCAGACAACAGATTAGAAAGCATAACCAGTTCCTCACGTAGAGGAGCTGTTATTTCTTTTATCTTCTTCAGGGAACTGAGGTTTTCACAACCGTGAGAATAAGTGTTAAGGTCCCCAAACTTCCTCTCAAATTCACTGTGGAGGCTCCTGATGTAGCCGGTCATCACAATGGCCTCGATTTCTGCTCTTAGTTCCCATTCCTGCTGCATCTTACGAAGCGACTTCTTAGATATGTGAACCATATCCTTTAGCTGGCTGAAGAAAGAATCTAGTGTACTCTGGAGAGCATCGAAAGTACTGTCCACACCGATCAGTCTTTCAGACACCTCCTCCAGCAAGATACCATCCGACCCTACCAACTCATCACCTGAATTAATCCTCCCACAACGATTTCCACCTTTAACGTTGTTTACCTCTTTCTTGAGTTCTACTAGCTGCTCTTTCACTTCACTTATACGGCTCCTCAGAAAATCCGAATTCCTGTCATGTTCTTTATGAAGGCTTGAGACAACTAAAATGGAGTCCTGTTGGGTATTCCCCTCATTCAACAGTGATGATGGAACATGCAAAAGCTTATCCCTGTCCTCTGCAGTATGACATGCACGCGATGGTTCCTCCAGTCCAGCTATCTCCAGCTGTTTTTCACCAATCTTCTCCTCAGCCTCTTGCTCCACTGCAGGCACAATGTTCACCATTCTCGAAAATCCTAACTCTATGGTTGATGTCCTGCAAATAAGATTCCAAATCTGCCAAAAGTTTAACACCTAGATTTTTGCTCTCTTTGCCATTACTCACATGGTTCAATGGCCTATCACTGCACGAGGCGGCACTATTGTGCTCTCCAAACTACTGTGCTCCTCCACAGGTTGAAGTGAATAGTGAAATTTCCATCTCCAACGAACACTGCAGAAAAAAGGAAAACAAAGATAAAAAGAGGAGAAGACATCCATCCATCTGTAAAAAGAAAAGAAACGAAAAGAAAGCTAAAGAACCGACAAGCATGAGAGAAAGGACGAGAGATCCCACTAAAGAAAAGGCAACACTCCTCGTACTAGCTTTTAACTGCTTAGCAATTACGCTAGTTAAACCTTAAGGTTACTTCGCCAAGCCCCCGCAAATGGAAGCTAACCAAAGCCGCGCAATCTAACCAAATCTGTAGCCTCCCGAAAGAAAAACGAAGGACAGAACCATCATTTCACGTCAACAGCAGCACACTGCTTCACTTCTACAGCCACAACAAAACCACAAGCACACAAGTCCTACTCAACCGAAACCCGAACTCGAGTTTCGATTCACATTCTAGCTCAACCGACGCAAAGGCATCAGTGAAATTCATGAACCAGAGCTCTGGTCGACGCCCCAAACTAGAAGACAAAGCAAAGCTACAGAGAACTGCAGAGAGCCGGGACTGAGGACAGAGGCGAACTCACGAGCGGATGGGCCTATGTGGAGGGGACCGCCACGAGAGAAGAGCTTCGAAGGTCGCGGTCCGCTTCGGTGATTTCTGAGTGGAGTGTAGTGTGTGATCGTTAGCTTTCTTGCAGCGAAAGAACAGGGGAAGCTTTGGTGAGGCGTGAGCGGGAGAGAGAGAGAGAGAGGGAGATGGGGAAAGTGAATTGACCACAAGTCAATCCTTTCCTTTAAGGGAGTTGCCATTTTGTTGATTTTTCCTTTTTAACTGGAGAATCCAATGAGAGTAGACCTTAACGAGCAAGGAATGCCAAATTTCTTTCCTTCCCTATGTTAGTACACTACTAATGAAATGTAATCTTAAGTATATTTAAATGATGATTACAAATTAAGTTAATTATTTATAAATTAAATGCAAAATTTAGTATTTCATTGAATTAACGATGCACGATTTTATGTATGTTAAATGGATAAGTTTATGGATCTTACAGTGTGATCAATTAAATAGTAAGATTATTACCAATTAGTCTGTTATAAAACCAATTAATAAAAGGACAAGACTTCCCGTATGTCTATATTTCCTCAACTTTGATAGTTTGAATATGATGCATTGACTATTTCTATCGATAACAATACTTGAAAGCATGTTCTAGACTCAATTATCGATGATGTATGGCATAGTGCTCTTCATGGCTAGAATTTTTTCTCCTGAAACAAGGTTTAACTTCAAATAGAAAGTTAATGGCAGGGGTTAGATTTTGGATATGAGTAAAAGTTTGTGATTTTTTGTGAGACAAAAAAAAAATTGGGGCTAGAATTGTCACTTAACCTAAAGTTGGTGCTTTTTTACGAGACAAAAAAAAAAGTTCAGGCCAAATTTGTCTCTCGACTTAAAGTTTGTGCTTTTTTATGAGACAATAAAAAGTTTTGGCCAGATTTGTCCATCGACCTAAAGTTGATGCTTTTTTATGGAATTAGCCCGAGATTTCTCATATTTTCCTTGATTTTTCGTATCCCTCAAAATTGTGTATTATTTCGCTTGTGCATATGTTTGATTGATTTTAATTAATTATAATTGATATTGTATTATCTTACGTTAGATATTTATCTTATAAAACTAATAAATAGGTTCATGTCCTCTTATGTCCTCTTATGTATAAAAATTACACAATCCTTTACTGCATATTCTTCTGGTAACAATATTTGATAGTATCTACCATATCATTGTGTTCTCTATTGGAAGAATGATTACCATCGATATTATTTTGTGAAATTTATATTATTTGACATGGTGCTTTTGAAGATCCTAACTGAGAATCCGATCTACACGGTGAACTTCACTCACACATTTTCATCTCATAGAGATAATAATCTCTCCGTTTTCGTGACTCTTGATGTTCTTCATCACCCGATGGTGTTGGGACAGACTCCTCGATCCTTGTTGGTGAATTTCATTTTCTTCTTGCAGTCTCTCCGTTGGGCTTCAATTTACTTTTTCTTTTGCCCAGTCAAACTATAAAATTATTGCTTGAGTTTAAGCTCGTAAGAATTGCTTTTTTTAACTTAATCAAAGTGATGAGTCCCACAAAAAACAAAAGAGAGAGAAAAGAGAATGAAAAGAAAAGTGGATGTTCAGCTATTAAAGGGAAAAGCACACGCACGGGAAGGAAAGAGAAAAGAGTGGAAAGAAAGAAAAGAGAGAAAGGAGAACAGGAAGAAGAAAGATAGAAATGGATTCCATGTACACCGGACACTCTGACAAGTCGAATCAACTCCGAATTGCGATGACAGTATGTATTCAAACCCTTCATTCCTATAATCAGAATAGTTTTCGGAATTAGGACTTAAATTCGGAATTAAGTGAAATTTGAATTGCAAAGTTTGATTTTGGAGTTATTAAACTGAGAAATTATGGGGTTTTGATAGTTTAAGGTGTTGTATAGTTATAGAATTATAAGGAATTCGATTTGAGCTTGTGATATGTCCAAAACCAATTTGAAGTTTCTCGTGCATAATGAATAGTGATCATCTAGCGAATTTCAGGCCAAATTTTGTTGGTTTTCGACTCGATTTTGCGTTGGACAAGTTGTGGGTCTTTTGATACTTCAAAAGATCTTCCTTTTTTTTTTTTTACTATAAGCTCACTTGAAACGGGGTTTAGGTAAGAGATTTAGGGCATGACCACGTTGCACGCTCAAGTGCCACGTTGCGAATGGCTTTGAATAATTGCTTTGGACAAGTGATTTTTGGGTGCATTTGAGTTGCTTTATTAGCATTTAAGCTTAGTTTAGCCAAGTCGTAATTGATGTAGTATTTCACTTAATTTTGACATTGACTCTTGTCATCAACACTTGTGTAGTACTGCTGTGAATGAATAAAATGGTTCTAGTGTTTTGACCGGAAAAAAAAAATTGTGTCATCAGAGGAGAAGATATAAGGAGTTCAAGTGATTACGTGAAATAAGGAGGGTAATTGAAGAAGGGGGTGATTTAAAAATTGCCCAGAGTCTGCATCTCTTATACAATCTAGAGAGAAATATTTGTTGCAAACCTCTTATTCAAAGCTGGATAAAAAGGATTAGTGCCGGCTATTTTTCTAAGCACAATAAATAGTAGGACATCATATTCCACAACTATTTTCTATTGGACTTGATGAGGTCCAACCCATTAATGTGGCTTATTAGGTCTATTATCTAATATTTGATATATGCCCAATTTAGTAATATATATTATGGGCAATATATTTTTGACATCTAATTAGGCATGTAGAATCCATATCTTAAATCTTGATGGAAGGTTAACATTTGGCAGCTCTAGGGTTGGTCCTATCACTCCCTATAAGATCTCTTGTCGGTGAAGAACGAATGCATTCCATTATCATGCTTCTGCTATTTTCACAAAATTGAAGAGAGAAAAATACACACTCATCGAAAGCATTAATAGAGGAGAGTGGTGAAGATTCATACTCACGGGAACACATCTTCTTACTCGTGTTATTAATAGTGACTATGTTTGATTCGGGTATGCTCTATTTATTAATTTCATATCATGTTTATGTGATTGAAAGATCCTTTTATTCTAACACGTAGGATTAGAGCGTTGGTTTATATAACGCATGAATATGGTTATAATGTTCATTATGATCTTTCACCCCTTTATGATCGATTCATAGTATTTCGTTGATGATGGAATAAATATATAATAATAATTAAAAAAAATTAATACCTTATGCAAATAATGTATTTGATTAAGATGTTTTTGAGTTTTTACTAACAAAACATTTGAAATCAATAAATACTGTCGTATATTCTGGTTATCATTTTGTGATCTAACCATTGAATAACCTAATTTTGTGTTGTTCCCTTCTCTTTTATTCGGCACACATGTATTTTGAAAAACAAATGTTGTTAATGGCTTGGGTTATGTAAATAGTGTCAAGTATTACTCTATGATGTCGAATAAATATATATTTTTATTCTTTATTGCGATTCTAAACTATTTGAGCAATAATCGGCCCAACAGAAGATTATTGCTTTAAATAGATTTATATAATGATAAAAACCGTCTTATGTTATGCTCATGATTAAATTCGTAACTAGCCCAACGAAAAGTTAGATATTTAATTTTGAGTATAATGATAATTTGATAAGCAAATAAATTGCTAATATGCAAGTCAAATTAATTCTGCCCAATGGTGATTTAATTTGATTTATTATTGCCTCATGAAATTTGCTGGTACATTATGAAAGAATCCAATTTAAGTGTTTATAGTCGGCCCAACAGAAGGCTATAGATAATTTTTGGATTTCTTTTGGTAAGGTTTTGTGTATTTTATCATTCTATGTAAATGAACTGTTTATTTTTCACTTTGTTGTGATGATTAATTGAATTATTTTATTTATTTTTTGTGAATTTTCTAAAGATACTAATGTGCATGAATTAAATTTTTCTGATATAGCATACAATCTTGTTGCTGTTACAAGTTATCTTTCCTCTATTGAACAATCGAGTGGTACAAATTTCAAGAAGTGGAAAGAGCAAATAAGTCTCATTTTTGGGGTCATGGATTTGGACTATGCCTGAACTCATAGTCGAAAGCTCAAATGAGTAGAAAACTGCTCATGAAAAGTACGAGCGATCCAACCATAGAATATATGATGATTATGAAAGGTTCCATAACGACCATTATCCGGGGAACCATTCCCGACTAACCTAAGCTCACATTGAGGAGCAGTATGAGGGCACTTCCAAGGCACAAGCTATTGCTCTTATTTCCAAACTGATTACCCTCAAATATAATGGAATCAATGGTGTTCGTGAGCACATGATGCAGATGAATGATATGGCTACTCAAGTCTTATTTACTTCATCATGACATCTCTTCGTGCACAGTTTGGTCCTTTTAAGATCAACTATAATACGCAAAAAGAGAAATGGAAGATGAGTGAGCTAATTTCTATGTGTGTCTAAGAGCTAAAATTCGAACAATTTGACGGTGCTCACCTAATTACCTTTGTTTCAAATAAAGGGAAAGGAAAGATATATGGCAAGGGTCACAATTATGGAAACAAGGGTACTCCTAACCTTATGATTGACAGGGCAGGTCCTTCTGGTTCAAAAAGATCGGGTGGTCCTAAGTGTCATTTTTGTAGTGTTAAAAGGCATGTGAGGAAAGAATGCTCAAAATTTCGACAGTGGTTGGAAAAGAAAAATAATACTTTATTAAGTCATGTTTGTTATGAGTTCTATAGTGTTGATGCTCCTTTAAATACATGATGGATTGATACTGGTGCGACTCTACACATAACTAATTCATTGCAGGGATACTTTTCAAGGAAGAATCTAAATAAAGGGGACCGTAGCATTATCACAGGAAATAGAGAAAAGCTTCCAGTTGAAGCTGTTAGCACTCTCCATTTGGTGTTGGATGGAGGGTGGTTTTAATTTGGATTTAGTTGATACAATTTATGTTCTTAGTATTACTAGAAACTTAATTTCTATTTCAAAACTTGACGCTTATGATTATTCGTTTAAGTTCGAGAATAAAAGTTGTTCCATTTCTCGTCATGGTGAGACTGTTGGTCATGGTCTGTTAGAGGGAAACCTCTACAAACTATGTTTCGATTCTTCGTTGACTGGTCTATTTAAAGATACAATAAGAACTAAATGGTAGCAATACATCATACTTTGATAATGAAAAAATGGAGAAGGGGTGATAATTTGTAATAAGATGATTTAGAATAGAACTTTGAATTTGGAATTCAAGTTAGATTAGGTTTTGCAATTCCGATGCTCATCTTTGATTATAAAAGCTTTCCCATATGTATCTGTAAACTTTTTAACTTCTAAACATAATACAGTCATCCCTACTTGCAGTTCATGTTCACTTTCACTCATTGAGCAAACATAGCCTCCGAGAATGTAAGCCATTCCTTCTAATTCAATTTATACAATTTGCTTGTTGTTTTCACTCATTTGTTTGTGCTTTATTTAGTAATTTGAACTTCGCAAACTCCTGGAGCTAATTTGAAGTCAAATTTGGCACTTTAATTGGCCTTTTTCTTAAGAAAAAGACGACAGCTTATAAAGTAGCTGCTTACTCGGTCTTCCCTTGGCAATTTGACTGAAAGCTTGACTATCTCTTGTAATGCTTTTTATTTTCTTTTTTTTCAATTGATGAATCGGATAATTGCTTATATCGCTTTAGATAGTGTTACTTATGTTGATGCAATATGAATTTGACGATGCAAATTTAAAATTCTTTTTGTGTCCAACAAATGGTAGGACGAAAAAAGCAACTTTATACCATAACTATCAACCGATATAATTATGACCATGATAATACAAGTTCAATTTTACTTTTAATGCACGCTATTAATTTTGGAATTGCGGTCGCATTCCTTTGAAGATGACCATGATAATACATAGTAAAACGTTAATATGTCCTACCTTTAAAGATGCCTTCAAGCAATGAGGCTTGGAATCCATGGTACAGAAGCATTTGCGAAGATCAAAATGTCTTTTGGTAATAAAAGATGCACTGTAATGACTTAACCTGCGTGCATTCCTTCAAAGGTGACCATGATAATACATAATAAAACGTTTTGCTAGAGTTGGTTCATTTCCTAGCCTATAGATTAGAAATGATGATTGATTTATTGAGATGGTAAAGAGTGCAGAGACATTAAGCAACGATTATGGATCTTTTCTACTAAATTGGATATATAGAGTACGAGGAGGTAAAGAAATGGCACTTGTCATTGTAAAACACACCGACAACTGGTCTCATACTTTAGTGTTCTTGCCATTGTAGGAAATAAGATTAGTCAAATGTTGAACGAAATCATTCAAAACCATCAAGCTCAAATTTGACGCCAAAAAGAGAGAGAAAGCCTTCAATTTTAGTTATTGTCATTTATCTACATCTTTCAAGGGCTAGTTTGCATAAACAATTTTTTTTTATGCATTCATATTCATTTTGAGATCGCATTGGCATTCACTTTAATGATTTCAAGAATTTTCTTTTTGAGACTGCTTTATGAAGGATTAATTATACTTCTATTGTTTCTAAATAAAAGATTAATTTATTCACCGAATTGCTTAATTGATGGGATAAATAAATTTTTTCGACATGTGCGTTAAGTCAAAGTAAAAATATTGCATTGATAATATACAAATTTGTGGGCTATCTAAAATCTCATGTTTACTGGACTGAAAGAAATGATCTCGAGTTTTAATTTAGCAATTTAAAGGATTAAATGAGAATGACCTTTAAACAATACGACCCTAAAATGAGGAAATCTACATACTCTAAACTGAAAAAAAAAATTCAAAAATTCGTGAAAAAGAAGCTATAATTAAGATCTTGTTTTCTAATTTTTTTTTTCCTTATACATACGTTTAAGTAAATTTTTTAATTTAAAGTTTCAAGCAGCTTGTGTCCAGTTTATACATTTTTTTGTCTGATTTGTTCTATCCTCAATGAGATATAACCCCAAATGATACTAATACATATGCGATAATACATGTAAAGGTACATTATCAATATATTAACTAGTAATTTTCCTAATGTAAAGTCTACAAATTTTCACATTTTTGCATTCCTCTTAAATCGCTTTGCTGAGTTAATACACTCTCATAATTGTTTGATGGATTGATGCCTTTGAAGAGGGAGCTTCTTATTAGTTTCATAAGCTTTAATGAAATCCCGAGTATCAGTTTTAATTTATAAGTTATTCACTTGAATTGTAGTGTGTAACGTATGAGTTTTCTTTCCACGTTCAAAGGTACATGGAGTGTCACAAGCTTATGAAGTCATTTATCAGTTTCTCATTGAACAATTTTTATCCATACAGAAGTAAGCATGCGCGATGTGAATTTCTTTTCATCAGAGTGAGAAGCATATGCAACAATTTTGAAGTAAAGTTTGTTCATAATTTATTTTCAGCGCCTCTATTTAATTTCTCTTATTCAGTATAAGACGTTAACAAACGTACAGAGAAAAAGATCATCAGAATTCCACTGTAAACTCTCTCAAAAAGGAAAAACAAGGTTTCCATTCTACAAGCAAAAGGCATTTCAATTACTAATCAGGAATCATATACAAGTCCAGCCGTTGCTGTAAAAAAAATCAATGTCTATACAAAAAAGAAAGCCTATTGCGGGGCAGACAGTAAGTAGGTACAGCCGTCCCGTTTCTTGCTCTCAATCACAATCCCAGTGGCATCGTAGCATAGATGACATTGTCTTTCCTCGCGAAATTCGAACTCCAATGTCAATAGCTTGATTCTGTCTTCTACTTAGCATGACTCCATCGGTTGAGGAAGCTGCTCATTTTGGCTCTTTGGAGAATCCAACCAGTTCCAAACGGTCAATGTCCCCGCAGCGTCTCCCGTGAAGAATAGGCCTCCGGGAGCCGTTTGAAGAGTCCTAACTTCTCGTCTTGAGAATATCTTGCCCCTTTCGGTGAACCTGGCGTACGATGCACAAAGTCAGCCAAGCAGAAGAAGAGAACAGTCCCACGGAGAGACAGGATGTCAAACCAATTAGAGAATTTATTTGGACTTACGATGGGAGCTCGTACAACCGAACGGTGTTGTCAAGGCATGCACAGAGAAGGACCGGCTTACCATGTGCATCAATTGTCCCTGACAGTGCAAGAATACCCTGTGCAAGACAAAATGAAACTTGCAACATCAACAGATGATACTACATCACTTCCATGAGACTAGCACAGTAAGAAACTGACAAAACACCAACAGGTGTAAGATGAAAATTCATGTCTTCCCCGCACAGAGCAAGCACACGGAAGGTACTTGACAGTATGGCTATGTTACAAAGCTTCAGTCTACATTATTCACATAGTTAATTTTAACTGCAGGAATAAAACCAAAAAGCAATAAGGCGCATCTTTGTGATCTTAGATTGTAAAACAGGTCCATGCACTTCGCACGTATGAGGACAATAAAAGAAAACACAATTTCACCCTATATAATCTACACTTTTTCCTAAAGTAAAATCATCAACCACAAAATACCCTAATCCACACGAGTGCCCAAAAAAAATAAAAATAACAAGCAACATACATGGTCCTCATGATGTGTATAGCCAACTTCCAAGCTGCCTCCTTCAGTGGCAACCCCCCAGACCTTAATTGTCTCATCCAATGAACAGGATATCAAGTACTGGTCCCAGCAAAGAAGTGACATCACCACGTCAGTGTGTCCAACAAGTTCCTGAACACACTCCAGAGTGTGCAAGTCCCACACCTGCGGAGAAGAAAACAAGAAAGACATGAGGGGTCAGGACGATATTACAGCAGAGCACGGCAGAAAGATATAGAGAGGACGTAGCAACCAATAGAGGTGATGCAAAAGAAAACATAAACTCCAACAGCCAAGTCATGCCTTCCCAGGACACACAACTAGATTAAATCAGGGGGCGAGACATCTAAGATAAGCCAGCTTACCCTTATGGTCTGGTCAATGGAACCAGAATACAACCGGTCGCGCCCAACAGTTAATGATACCACGCCCTGCGTGTGACCCCTGAGAGGCGCAGCCATCTGAAAAGGATCAGCCTCGCTACCTCCTTTCCACACCAAGATAGTGCCATCCTAGAAGGAAAGTTTGTTCAGCATAATCATCGAAAGCCAATGCAATTCATCACAAGGATCAACAAATGAGGCAGTCAGTGATCAGATGAAAGCTGACTCAGGTGGGCCCCACATAAAGAAGAAGAAGACAAGAATTTCAGGTCTGAACCAAAAATCCACCCTCACACTCAGCATCAACTTTTATATCACTTATGTTGCTAATTCACAGAGGAACGAGATTCCAAAGAAACGGACTAGACAATATTACGGCAGATGAATCACCTAAATTGATTAAATTCTCTCTAATAATAAATTACCTGGGCTCCAGCAAAAAGCATGTCATTAGCAACTTCCAGAGCATGGACCTGTCCAACTGGTCCACTGATATTGTAGCTAGCACCATTCTGGATATTATATGCCTACAAGAAATACAAGAGAAGCAATGAATTAGAGTTCAGCAGTTCACCAATTCAAGAATTCCCCCATAAAAAGAAAAAAAAAAATAACGAAGGACAAAGTAGACCCAGCCAACCGCTCACCTTAACAGTATTAGGCAGGCCAACAAACACCCAAGGACCTTCACAAGTAAAACACCCAACTTCTCCTCCAAGGTTGATCACCTGATCACATTGACCAGTGTGACAGTCCCAGATTCTAGCCGTTCCGTCTTTGCTTCCAGAGTAGAGCTTAGTAGATCCGGAAGGAAGTGCTATCCCAGAAACACCCTGTCATAAAAAGCATCAGGTGAGTCCAGACCCATTTTTATGCCAGACAGGCAAATGATATTTCGACATCTTAATTAGAAAAAGGACGGAAACAAATTAGAGTTGCAACTAAATTACACAGAAGGCAAAAACTAATCTCTAAATGGTACCTTTTTATGGCCCTCAAGCTTTGCCAACATAGCAAAATCAACACCGTCAAACGACGAATGCAAGAAAGGACATGCATCGCCCTTCACACAGTTGCCTGTTATCCAGAAATTGCATAGTTTTTCTTGGGGCTTTGGATGGTTTTTATTGGTCCACGAATCACTTCTCTCTCCAGAAGTTGAACTTGCTGAATTCACTGGACTAGATTCAGGGCCCTTCCTCCCAGGGCAATCCTCAGCCAAATGACTCGACTGCTTTGCAGCTCGATGGTAAACATTGCGCAGAAGAGATGCATCGTGCGAAAACCTACAGGGATTCCGGTTGCACCTCCCTTCGAGCCAGTAAGTGCAAACTCTGCGGCTTGTTGGGGCTTTATAGTGGGCAGCTGAATCGTGTGGCCAACCCACAGTACTCCTTGCTGTCTTAATAGCCATGCTATCAATCGCCGAACTGAACGACCTATCCAAAGTTAACTCAAAGCATCAGAACTCGTTCTCGCAAGAAGATCCCTTTGCAGAAAAGCCAAGGTCCGCTGTAGTCAGCAATCCCAAGCATTTAAATTCCTCTTATCACCAACAATACGAACAGTCGACCTATAAGAGAATTGATAAACATCTCCATCCATCCATCATGATTCCCATCTCTTTCGTTTCGGTTCCAACCATATCAAATTCACCCAGAAGCAGAAGCGATTAAAATTCTAGAACAAGTAGCAGACACTAAATCTCGACAACAATGTCGCATCGTCCAAGATCTTTCAAGATAAATTCCAGTCATCAAACCTAATTTCCCCTCGAATCAAGGTAACATGCTCCCTATCCTTCAAGGCGGAACAAAACCCCCGATTCCTTCGGTATTAAGAAACCCTAAAAATCGCTGCGAACGACTACCAAACGCCGCAAGCCCGACGGCCCTCGCCGTCGTCAGCGGCGGGCAACCACTTCCTGGAAAACCCTCCGGCGGCGAGCGGGAGATCGTCATCGTCGAAAGAAGACGGAAACCCTAACCGGGGAACTTCTTCCTCGTCGCTACTTCGCTAGAAACTGATACGGAGAGAGCGCGTCGAGAAGAGAGGCGAAGCGAACCTGAGCGAAAACGGCAAAAGCGACGGACCGACGATCGAGAAGAAGAAGAAAGAAGAAAAGCGAAATCGATGATCGATGGAAGACGAAGAGCTTTTCGTTTGTTTCTTGGATGGGAAGTTTGCCTGTTGGCCTTCTTCTTATATAGGGAAGCCAAACCGCGTTCACGTCACGCGGTGGTGCAAAAATTGGAAATTACCAATCCGGTTTTCTTTATTTTATTATTATTATTATTTTTTGGTCGTATCTTGATTTTCTAATTGGAAAAGTGAGAAAATAATATAAAAAAAAATCAAATATGGTGTAAAGATAAATTTCTAGAAGATTTTAGTCGATTTAGGGGAAAAGAAAACCCGATAAATATAAGAATATCTTTTATTAAGTTTCAATTCGAAAGTGTTAGAGAGATTTTACAATTGAGGGTGGAGAAAATATAAGCACGGAGAAAAGTGAGGTGAAAAAAGAGGAGGTGATGGAAATTATTTTCGTTTAATTTAAATAAGGTGGAAAGTGCTTTTACTTGTGTATTTCTTGTGAGTATCGTGGTGAACGAAATATAAATGTAGTAAACCTGGTGGAAAAAGAGGAGGTAAGGGAAAATGAGTAAACAATAGACCATTTTATTAAAATAAAAAACATAACATCTTTCAAAAAAAATAATAATAATAAGAAAATGAATCGTTTTCCCTGGAAATTATCTATTTAATAATTTTCAATTTTTGTAAAATAATCGGAATCAACAATTCAGAAAATGCTTTCCTAATTTTGATTTTTCTCATTGCTTAGAAAAATAAGTTAAATAACAAATTATTTTCGTTATCAATAAAATCTATCCTGAACAATTTTATTTTTTTGTTAACAATCAAAATATTTACATAAATATTAAAGTCAAGAAGTTTTTTAAGTTATTCATTTTTTCGGAAACACCAACTTTCTGGCCTTTCGCTCTACAAATTATAGATCTTCAAGCCATTTGTGGCATCCATTTTCATAATGATTGTCAAACCAAGTTGCTCAACTCCCATTCCGTGGGTTTTCTCCATCACTTGGTTGAAGAACAAAATGAATGAGTGGGGCTCTCAGAGAAATCTTTCCGAAGGTTTTCCTGTTCTTATCTTGACTTCCTTTGGATGAGATAATTGTGATATTGTCCATCGGTCCGATTGTCTAAATTTTATCTGCATTCCTATAAAATTTGAAAGTTGAAATGACTTTTGGATGAGATTAAAAGTTACTAACCATACCAGGAGATCATTGATTTCATGAAGTAGTTTAAATTAGTTTTCTATGTAAAGGTACTAAATGTTGTGTAAAAAAGCTATTGGTTACATGTAAAACTTGATATTTCGTGATTCCACTTGTTTTGACACACTCGCCTACTGAAAATCCCTTTAATATTATCGAAGCTTGCATTTACTCTGATTGGTCTTCCAGTCCAACAATACTATCCATAACTCAATTCACAAATAATTCATTGAAGGCATTGCAAACTATGGTCATGAAGCGTCGTTCGACAAACTATTTTGCAAAACCATTTCATGCATCTATGTCACAAATTTTTGAGTCATTGGTAGTTCAAGTTGCCATTTTTCGGATCCAGGGAAGAGATGGGTATCGAAGTACCACCTCCATAGTTTCCTGGCACTCCTCTCCTATTGCCTTGTACATTCTAAAGTTAGTCCCAAGTAGGAGGGAGATTCTATAATGTTTCTCTTACGAAAAAAACCTGTTGAATTAACTCGAGAATTCGACGCTTTCATCGTCATCCTCATAAGCCCCCTTAAAAATCGCCAGCTTCCCCTTGTGTTCCAGTAGTTTCAAAGCTCGCATGAGGATGATGCGATCCACGCCTTGAAGATCTGGCAGAGAAAAAGAAGCTTCACTTAACTTGCATGAAAGAGGTGTGTAAATCCTAATGAGTTGTCAAACCACCATTCACTTTAAGATTGAATGATATTGCTTCCTACCAAGACGAGAGAATTAGAGGAGAAAACTTAAAGAGAGGAAATTTTTCATGAGAGTTTGTGAATCGCATTATCTGACCGCAGGACTTTGAGGAAAAAAAAAAAAGAGAGCTCATCTTTCTTCTATCAATGTTGAACTCCATAGCAAAGATGTTTATGTGCAAGTCTTGGAATTTTGCTTTTGGAACATGCAAAAGGTACTTTACCTCTCCCCCGAGATTCAGGGCCGTAACGTATTTTTCCTCCACCGTCACCACAGAGTCCTCCAGCCCATTAGTGAGAGAGAGAGAAGAAATACATTTTATAAGAGTATGAATTGTGTGTTTTAATTCGGTGTTTGTACTTTGACATATCCCGTGGGGTATAAGATCTCTGGCAAAAATTGGTTAAAGCCAGGAAAGTACTCGATAAACATTGTTTTATAAATTATTATCTTCAATATTTTTATCTTCTTATTGAGTTGAATTTCAAAGAACAAAACAAATGAAGAAAAAATATTCCAAATATACTCTCTGATACTTATCTCTTTGAATAAAATAGCTTGATGGCATTTCGCTTTACTTCTATGATCATCACATGGCAAGAGCATAGGGCATGGTTCTGTCACATGTCTCATGCTCAACCAAAAAACTTTGGTTTATTGATTTGTTATCTCCTCACTTTTTTCTTTGATTGAATTTGAATTTGAAAGTACAAATTGGTTAAAAAGTAAGCATCTCAAATATATTCTCCCATATTTATCTCTTTCAACTTTTCTCTCTCATTGTTTTAAACTTGAAAAGAAAAAAAAAATTAAAGAGGCAAGATATTTTCAAAAATTTCCATCGTTATCCTTTCGAGAGGCTGAGCTTTTTCAACTTTTATCTCTAATTAATTTTAAAATTGACAGTTTGGTGTGTATATATATATAGCCATACAATTTGTCTAGGTAATCATAAATAAGTTAGAAGGAGAAGTACATCTTGTTAGATAAATAAGATGCATATTTCTAAGTATGAGATATTTCAACATGTGAATAACCACACATTTTAAAATAATACAAATGTAATTAGAAGGATAGCTTATGTTGAAAACTTTTATTCAATATTCTCTAACTATAAAAATTTCGATAACAATAATTTATCAGAAAAAGAAGTTCAATATTTTTTACTAACTTGAAACATGCATATGACATTTCGTTCAATTTTAGGTCCTCATGAAATTCACTTGATTTAAATATATCTCACATCCTTTAAAGCAAATCTATTCAGTAAAAAATAATATTTGAAGAGGAGAAGGCACACACACGAACGCCCAAATTACAAGATTTTCTTATTTTGCTTTCAGTCAATTTATTTTTTTCTTTTCCAGTCAGTTTACTTTGCTGCAATTTGTTTTCATGGTTCCTTGCTCGCCTATCCCTGCTCTTGAAATTTGAGGTTGTTTACCACCAGTGGTCTCGCGTTTTAGTGAACCCATAAATGGAGTTCTTGGTCTTTTCTTCGTTGTAATCGTCTTGTTAGAAATTTCCTATAATATGGGCTTACATTAATTAATTAATTTTCTATTTTAAATAATCGGGTTAATGGATATTCCAATATTTGATAAACCCTACAGTGATCTTATTGAATTGGGTATCGGTATCTATTAATAACGGGCCTAGTTGAGCATAAAGTGTAGGCGATTGTGTTTAATCGAAGCCCGTAATGGGAAGGGCCCCGGTTATTGACATGACACGCTGTTGATTAGGGTTTGCTTGGTCCCCTCTAGCCTATAAAAGAATAGGTTATACCTATCGCCAGCTTAATCCCATTTTAAAGCTGCTTTATCTTGAAATAGGTCATAGAGAGGAAGATCTGGTATTCCAATAGATCCCGATTATCGAGTGATCTACTTTTCTTCAAGCGAAAATGGGCAAACATGTACGCTTTAATTCCGCTGTGTTTATCTATCTTGGTGTTTTACGGTCATATATGGATCCGCTTATTCTTGATTAATTATTTGTTTATATGAACAAATTTGCTTACATGTGGTATCAGAGCTGCACATATATGATTGTAGAACCCAATTTTTTTTTTTTTATGGATAAATTCGAAATCCTCCTCTTTGAGCCGAATATGGGCATTATTTTTTCGTGTATATTTTTTGCTTGATTGATCCCGAAACCATAGGGCTTTTGTTCTACATGTCGAGATCTTTCCAACCATATATAATTTGCATAATTTCGTTGAGAATTGAGAGAGAATTTTGAATTTGAAATTCTAGGGTTTATGCATTAAAAGGTTCTAGAATTTTCAAATTACTTAAAATTGATTGTTGTTCGTTACAAATTGTTGTATGGGCATTGTTATATATATATATATATATTAGCATTCTTTTGTTGCATCAAGGTAATTTTTTTTTTTTAGGGCTTAAATTTAAGAAATTCGAAATTTGGGCATGGGAGGTTTAGATCCGAAACTTTGAAGCTTGTAGGTAGTAGATTTACTTGGTTTTTCTTCGTTTAATTAATTATAGTTAATTATATTGATGTTATATGCAAGACCCATGAATAAATTTCATCAAAAATCAAGTTAATTTGTGTTTTAAGAGCTTCGGGTCGAAACCGGGTCGTGTGACCCGATTTGCAGAAAATTCGGGATCCGGTTGGAGGTTGAAGAAGACCTCCAGCCGGGCCGGGCCATCGAATGGGCTCACGCCCATAAAAAAAAAAAAAAAAAGGTTCTGGGCGTAAGCCCAGAACCATGAACAAATTAAAAGGTTCTGGGCTCACGCCCATGAACCAAAGTAGAGAGGTTCGGGCCGCGTGAGCCCGGAACCAATATAAATGGGTTTGGCCCATTTTTTGTTGTTGTTTTATATTAGTGGGCCGCGTGAGGGTTATGGATTCGCGGGTTTTGGCCCGGTCCGATTAGGGCTGCTCGCGAGTCCTGGGCCCGCGAGAGTCCGAAATATTTAAATAATATTTAAATAATAAAATAATGAAAAAAATTAAAAAAAAAACTTGTGGTAAAAATTGTTGTTTGAAAAGTGCAATATGATCATTGGAAACACATGTTGTATTGTTTGATGAATTTTGGGCATAAATTTTGGAGTTCCCTATTGATAAAAATTAGTATATACAATTACTCGCCCAAAGGGGGTTATTGTGTATGTTAATTTGGAAAATAGCATGAAGTTTAATTCCCATATTTAAAAGATGGGGATGTATAATTGAAAAATATTTATCTGCCCAAAGGGGATAAATGTTTTGAAAATTATATGTAATTCCCCTCTATATTGATATTATGGAGATGTATGATTTAAAGGATTTGTTTCCCCAAAGGAGATGGATCCTTGACAATTATATGTAATTCTCCTTGTTGTTGCTTTATAAACTTCATGCTGTGAAAAATAATGGTGCATTATACACTCTGCCCAAAGAGGAGTTTGTAATGTATTAATTATTTTTGTTGAATTGCTTATTGCCCATAATTGATCCTATTGCATTATGTGTGTCAAATAGTTACCTTTGCTGTAAATAACAACAATGCCACGGTTGAAATGTTAACTGGATCAAACTTTAAGAGATGGAAGCAAGATATAGAGTTTGCTCGGGCATCGTTGATATGGACTTGGCTCTACGTGAGGATAAACTGCCGCTGGCCCAATGATCAAAATACTCGAGATCAAAAGGCTCATTATGCTAGATGGGAAAAATCTAACCGATCGAGCCTCATTGCTATGAAGAGGTCCATTCTTGAGCATCTCATCGGTGGTTTGCTTAGGAAGATACGAATGCCAGACGGTTCCTTGAAGCGGTGGGAGAAAGATATAGAGTCTCAGATAAGGCTGAAGCTGGGAACTTGCTGAGTGAGTTAACGAACATGAGGTATGATGCTATTATGGGTGTTAGAGAATTTATTCTGAAAATGGTCCACATTCAGTCCAAACTTAAGGCCCATGAAATTGTCCTTTCGAGAATTATATTGTGCATCACGCCTTAAATGTTCGCGAGCTGAATTTAGCCGATTAAGATCGCTTATAGTGCTCGAAATGAGACATAGAGTGTTAATGCCTTGATTACTAAGTGTGTGACTTGAGGAAGAGAAGCTAAAGAAGGAAAAGCATGAGTCCGCCCACTTAACTACCAATGCCAAGTTGAGTTCATCTAGAGGCGGTGGAAGCCTAAAGGATCAAATGCTCATGGTCCAAAGAAATGGCAAGACTTCAAGAAAAATGGGAATTATGGGAGAAATGGAGATAGGGATTTCAAGTGTTTTCCTTTGCAAGAAGCAGGGTCACAAGAGAGCCAATTGCTACAAATTCCAAGCTTGGCTAAAAACAAGAAAAGAAAGTCACCAAGGTGAGTTGATGGTTTGTTTTGAATCAAATTTGGTTGATGTTCCTTTGGATTCTTGGTGGCTTGATTCTCGTGCTACGTTCATGTGACTACTACCTTGCTGGTCTCACAAATCTAAGGAATCCAAGTCGAGGGAGTCCAAGCTTAAAGTTGGAAACAATATTGGAGTTGATGTGGAGCGCATAGGGACAGTTGTTTTGAATTTAGATTCTGGTTTTCAGCTTACCTTGAACAATGTTTTTTATGTTCCCGGTTTTAGGAGAAACTTAGTATCTCTTTCTTCGCTTGACAAAGCTGGATATTGTCTTCATTTTGCGAATAAATGAGTGGATTTGAGTTATGATTCCAAAATTATTGGGAATTGTGTTTTGTCTGATGGATTATATCGATTGTCCTTATCTCCTGATAGACCATATTGCTCTTTCAATGTCGAGAATATTGTTGCTAAGAGATCTTTAATCAAAGAAAGATCTTCATTCTTTGTGGCATAAGCGATTATGGCATATCTCCAAAGAACGGGTAATGCAACTTATCGGGGCTGATATTCTCCCTCCTCTTGACTCGGATGATACGAGACTTGTATTGATTGTGTGAGGGAAAATTAACTAAAATCAAGAAGAAAGGCGCTACTCGCAGTCAAAATCTATTGGAGATTATTCATACGATATTAGTGGGCCATACTCAACCACCTTGTGTGGAAATAAGTACTTCATTACGTTCATTGATGATTTCTCCCGTTATTGTTATGTTTACCTAATTAAGGAGAAGACCGATGCTTTTGAGATATTTAAAGTGTTTCGTCGAAGTTGAGAAACAATTGGGAAAAATTATCAACATTGTCGGGTCCGATCGCGGTGGTGAATATTATGGGCGATATGCGAGGCTGGACAGCAAAAGGGACCGTTTGCAAAATATTTGCGGGATCGTGGTATTGTCGCTCAATATACAATGCCTAGGAGTCAACGAACAGAATGGTGTTGCTGAACGGCGCAATCGCACACTCATGGAGATGAAACGAAGTATGATGGGCGGTTCTAACTTGCCCGAATACTTATGGGGTGATGCAATTAAGACAGCAACTTATATATTGAATCGTGTACCTAGTAAATCGGTTCCGAAAACACCTTTTGAATTGTGGACGGGGAGGAAACCGAGCTTGAATCATTTTCGAGTTTGGGGTTGTCCTGCGAGAGGTGAAAATTTATGATCCTTCTCGAAAGAAGACCGAATCCCGGGACTACCGAGAAGTTACTTTATTGGATACCCCGATCATTCTAAAGGGTATAGGTTCTATTGTCCTACTCGCGGCACTAGCATCGTTGAATCTCAAACTGCCAAATTCTGGAATTAGATGTTGCTGAAAAGAGTTCTTCTCAATCTTTTGAAAGGGAAGAACCAAATAAAACGGTCTTTATTCCATTGCCCATCTTGCATGATAATTCTATGCGAGATCCTAGCAGAGTGGAAATTCAGCAAGAAGCAAATACTGAAAATATGACGTAGATCCTCCCATTACAAATGAAATTCCCCGGATGAATGATGCGGCTCCACAAATGCATGTTCGAAGATCACAGCGACAAAGAAGACCTACGCCTCTAAATGATTACCATGTCTATCTTGGTGAAGCTGATTTTGACATTGAAAGTACAGTCGATCCGACGACCTTCAAAGAAGCTCTTAATAGCGATCAAGCAGATAAATGGTTAGGAGCGATGAAGGACGAGATGATTTCCATGTCAACTAATCAAGTATGGAAACTTGTTGATTTACACGATGGGCATAAACCGATCGGCTGCAAATGGGTATTCAAAACCAAGAAAGACAATAAAGGCAACATAGAGAGATTCAAGGCAAGGTTAGTCGCAAAAGGGTACACACAAAGAGAAGGCATTGATTATACCGAAGTCTTTTCCCGGTGTCCACTAAAGACTCCTTTCGGATAATCATGGCATTGGTGGCTCATTTTGACTTAGAGTTTCACCAAATGGATGTCAAGACTGACTTTTCTAAATGGAGATCTGGATGAAGAAGTATATATGCAGCAACTTTGAAGGGTTTAAAGAAGCTGGAAAGGAGCATATGGTGTGCAAACTTCAAAGGTCTATCTATGGTCTCAAACAAGCATCACGTCAGTGGTACTTAAAATTTCACAATGTTGTGAGATCGTTTGGCTTTGAAGAAAACAAGTATGATCAATGCATCTACATGAAAGTAAGTGGGAGTAAATATATTTTCTTAGTACTTTATGTAGATGACATTTTACTTGCTAGCAGTGATGTTGATCTATTGAATGACACAAAAAGTTTTCTATCTACAAAGTTTGATATGAAAGATCTTGGGAAGCCTCTTTTGTTCTAGGCATTGAGATTCATCGTGACGAGATCTAAGAAGGTTACGGGATTATCTCGGAAAAATTATATAGATCATGTTTTGAAAAGATTCAATATGCAAACCTGCAAGTCAGGTGATGCTCCTATTGTGAAAGGAGATAAATTGAGTATAGAACAATGCCCCAAGAATGATGTTGAAAAAGAAGTCATGAAGAATGTTCCATATGCTAGTGCAGTTGGCGGTCTTATGTATGCACAAGTATGTACCGGACCTGATATTGCTTTTCTTTGTGAATACTCTTGGAAGATATCTGTCGAATCCAGGTCAAGAACATTGGGTTGCGGCTAAGAAGGTGATGAGATATCTACAACGAACAAAGGACTTCATGCTCGTGTATAGCGAGTTGAGGACCTAAAAGTGATTGGATATTCGATGCTGATTTTGCTAGTTGTTCGAGATGATAGAAAATCAACTTCGGATATATTTTTATGATGGCTGGAGGTGCTATTTCTTAGAAGAGCACAAAGCAAACCTTGATTACGAACTCTACAATGTATGCTGAGTTTGTAGCGTGCTACGGCGCGTCAATTCAAGCGGTTTGGCTTAGAAATTTGATCTCGGAATTGAGAGTTGTGGACTCTATTGCTAGACCTATGGTGATCTATTGTGACAACACCGCAGCTGTGTTTTATTCCAAGCATGACAAGATCAGCAATGCGTCCAAACACATGGAGATCAAATATTATCTTGTTAAGGACTTAGTAAAAAGGGAGACATTGTGATTGAAAATATCGAACTGAGTCCATGTTGGCCGATCCTCTAACAAAAGGCTTACGACCTATTTTGTTTAAAGAACATGTAAAGCATCAACCAGGTACAAAATTATGGCGTGACTTTCGAAATTATCAATCTAGTTCCTTAGTCTACGTTGTCCAGGTGATGATTAGAGATGAAATTTTTTTAACTAACATCATTCTATGAAAAATCATCGACTTTAGTGCCTCTAGTCCTCACTTGTAATAATTGGTGTTATAAAAAAAAAAAAAAATAAAAAACAAGACCTTCGTTGAGGGGGTAAAAAGGGGTAGGTGGCTTTTAAAAAAAGAAAAGAAGAAGAAAAAATAAACGTAGGACACGATCAACAAGAGGAAAAGAAGAATGAATGAACGGAAAAGAAATGTGTACTCCGATTCACACGAATAAGGACATGACATGACCATCCTATCACCAAAAGACGCAGCCTTAATATAACAAAAAATTCAGCAAGATATCAATATATATACATCCACACACACACACATATGTATGACAAAAATGACATTTGGTTATAATATTAGAGTTTTCTATAAACAATCAAATTAATATATATATTGGAAAAGCTTTGGAGGGTGGAGAAAATATAGGCGCAAAGAAAAACGAGGTGGAATAAGAGGAGACAAGGGAAATAATTTTTGTTAAACATTATTTTAAAATGGGTGGAAATTAGTAAAATACATATGTAGGAAAACTAGGTGGAAAAAAAGTGGAGGCACTCGAAATTATTTTTGTTATCGTTATTAGTAAAATGGTGGAAATTACTTTTACTTATATATTTCTCGCAAATATCGTGCTAATCCAGAATAAGGTTTTTATCATACTTATTATAATGTTACATCACTTAAGAAGGGCGCTCTATTAAAGCATGTTAATAATGAAAATGTCCAAAAGTGATGATTCGAAATTGGGAAAAAGCGAAATTATATTGAATTGCATGATGCCTCAAGCAAACCTCTCAATAAGATACCAAAATCAATATAAACATGGATGAATTAAATTAACCATGACATTTTTGTACGTAATTGGAACATGAATCAGAATTTTTCTCAAAAAATGGTGAAAAAAATCAAATGTGTGTGTGACAGTAAATGCTGAAATGATAAATTCATGTAAAATTCCTTAGAACGCACCATCATCTTATAATTCTTTTTGTTGTGGAGAGTGAAGGGGTTAGCCAATTTGATAGGCTGATAGAGGTAGAAGGGTGCAAACCAATGCAATAGCTAAAAAAAAGACTATATGGCACAAGGAAATTTATCCAGTGGAAAGAAATGGTAGATTCATCATCATACGTGCGCAAACTATACATGGGACAAGGAAGTTGAATTGTTCAAGAGCGACATAAGAATCATACATGCGCAAAATATATATGGCACAAGGAAATTGAATTGTTCAAGAGTGACATAAGATCCAATAGTGTCCAGAAAAAGGGGTAGATGGACGAAAGACAATCATGATCAACCAGTGAATTGTTCAGAAGTGTCGTGACCCAGTAGTATTCAGAAAAAGGGGCAAATGGACACTATTATTCATTATATGCGTTCATAGATAACCTGTTCTGAAAGAGAGAAAAGATGAAACTCTCAATTCTAACACCGGGACACATAATTGCACTTCATACTACTTTATGCAAGATGACACTTGCTATTCAAGTACCTTTCGCCACCGCCAAGCTCTTGGCAAAGCAAAGGGGAACACAACCCTAGGATGGTCGTAGAAATGAGACATGCCAAATAGAAAACCAGCTAATAATAGTACACATTAACCCCTTTCAATTAAAGATGACGGTTCAAACGAAACTAATTTCGGCATACAACCACTAGTCACACCAAAGCATATATGACCTTGATCCTATAATCTTACTTGATGGGCATGTATAAGTTATTTTAGAGATCATGACATGAGCTAAAAAAATGTTGTCTCGATGGTGATTAGAACAGAGCCAGGCAGTTGGCCAACGTAGATGGGTGGCTCCTTAACCAAACAAAAAAAGAAAACTTTCTTGCATATCAAGTTATTGATGCTAATTTAGTAACGAGAAGTGCATCCTAACAATTATTAGAATAAATTATGCAACATAAACTGTGCCATTAGAGGAGAAGATATAAGGAGTTCAAGTGATTATGTGAAATAAGGAGGGTAACTGAAGAAGGGGGGTGATTTAAAAATTGCCAAGAGTTTGCTTCTCTTGTACAATCTAGAGACACATATTTGTTGCAAACCTCTCATTCAAAGCTAGATAAAAAGGATTAGTGCCAGCTATTTTTCTAAGCACAATCAATATTAGGACATCACATTCCACAACTAATTTCTGTTGGACTTGATGAGGTCCAACCCATTAATGTGGCTTATTAGGGGGATGTTTGGCAATGTGCCAAACAGTGCCTGATTCTAATTTTTTGTTCCCAGGATCAATTTGGGAACAAAATCGCGTTTGGTAAAATTTTTGTTCCCATAAACAGTTTTGGAGTAGAATCAAGAATAAAAAAAAAATCGATTCTTGTTCCAAGAACAAAAAAAAAAATAAAAAAAAAAAAAGTGGAACCTTCTCTCCCCTCCTCTGTTGCCATTCGCCACTATCCACCATTGCCCGTCGCCGCCATCCGCCGCCATCCACCGGTCGCCGGCAACCAGTCCGTCGAGCTCGTTGGAGGCAAGCCCAGCCACCAACGAGGCTGGGCGAGGGCTGGGCGAGCCTCGCCTAGCTACCGGCAAGGCTCGGCCGATGAGAGCCGGTCTCACCGAGAGCCGGTGACGCTCCAGTGAGGTCGTCGGCCCTCGCCTGGCCGGTCCCCGATCCGGCGATCGGCCTGAAGAAGAAGAAGAATAGGAGAAAAAAGAAAAAAAAAAAAAAAAAAGGAAAAAAGTATAAAAATTAATTAAAAATTAAAAGAAATTGATTTGGAACAGAATCAATGAGCACGGTACCAAACCCAATTCTATTCCAGAATTAGAAATTTTGGACAGTTACCAAACGGCTTAAAATGCTTAGAATCTGTTCCCGGAAACAGAATAAAAAAGAATCATTTCTGATTAGAAACTACTTCCGGGAACAGAATTGTTACCAAACGCACCCTAGGTCTATTATCTAATATTCAATATATGCCCAATTTAGTAAGGTATATTATTGGCAATGTATTTTTGACATCTAATTAGACATGTAAATTCCATATCTTAAATCTTGATGGAAGGTTAACATTTAGCAGCTCTAGGGTTGGTCCTTTCACTCTCTATAAGATCTCTTTTCGGTGGAGACCGAATGCATTCCATTATCATGCTTCTGCTATTTCCACAAAATTGAAGAGAGAAAAATACACACTCATCGAAAGGATTATAGAGGAGAGTGGTGAAGATTCATACTCATGGGAACACATCTTCTTACTCGTTGGATTAATAATGATTACGTTTGATTTGGATATGCTATATTTATTAATTTGATATCATGTTCATGTGATTGAAAGATCCTTTTATTCTAACATGTGGGATCAGAGTGTTGGTTTATTTAACGCATGAACATGGTTATAATGTTTATTATGATCTTTCACCCCTTTATGATTGATTCATAGTATTTCGTTGATGATCGAATAAGTATATAATGATAATTTTAAAAAATTTAATACATCATGCAAATAATATATTTGATTCGGTTTTTGAGTTTTTATTAACAAGTCGTTCTGTGATATGACCATTGAATAACCTAATTTTGTGTTTTTTTTTTGGTAAGAGGTAATAATCATATAAGGAGCAAAAGCCAACAAATACACAAGATTCGGCACCACAAAACTTGCACTCAACAAGACCAAGTCTGTGCGAGTGAAAGGGAACCAGATGCAAAAAGAGCGCCACAAGGGCGGATAAGGAAAACAAAGCCTAGACAAAGGCAAACGAGCCGAAGAGGAAGGAGGAGACCACGCAGGGCCAACCGAAACCCAACCTCAAAACAGCAATACAAGCAAAACGAAAACCCCAAGGAGGAAAAAACCGCCGACGTCGCGGGGCTAAAGGCAGCCAAGACAGGCCAATCGAACCGGGCCAAGGAGAGCGGAAGGCTAACATGCAGTAGAAGTAAGATAAGATGAGGGCATATCCAACTCCCACGAAGTCAGTGAACGACATGGAGAAAGATAGACGGATCAATCCCCCAATTGCGTTGAAGTCTTTTATTTCTTGGACTATCTTCAACGTTTCTAAAAGTTAAGGCCTTATCTCTTACCACTTTGATGAGGTGATTTTTGACTGCCACAACCGCGACAGGGTGGTCTCTGAAGAGTATGTCATTCCTATACTTCCAAATGAGATGGCAAAGGGCACCGAATGAAAAACGACCAATGGAGTGGTAGAAATCCTTACCGGATAGGAATCTCTTCGCCCATTGAAGGTTTTCAGTCCAGGTTTTGTTCCGCCAAGGGAGGTTGTTTTTAGCCGCCCAAAAGATTGCCATGCTAGCAGTGATGCAACACCCAAAGAAGAGGTGGTCGATGGAGTCCGGCGTTAACTTGCAATAAGCGCAAACCTCTCTCCCAATTCTTCCATAGGACATGAGTAGAGTTTGGGTGGGAAGACGATTCTTAATAATAAGCCAGAGATTAAATTGATATCTCGGGGTAATGTCCTTATTCCAAATAAAGGAAGCCCAGTCAACCTTATCCTTCCTTCTTCTGATAATTTGCCACGCCGAAGCAACTGAGAAGATACCAGAGGGGTTCTCGCTCCAACCCAACCTGTCCGGTGCATTGGAAAGGATGGGAAAGGGATGGTCCCATGATTCAATCACCGATTTGAAGGCATGTCCGGCCGGAGAGAATAGGTCAGCCACCGCGGCACGACTGGATAAACCGGAGTCTGAGGTCATCAAGTCAGCGCAAAAAAGATGTAAGGGGCCTCTTCGGTGCCGTGGTCGAACCACGGGAGATTGTCTTGCCATCACCAATCTTCCATCGGAAGTAGAGTCGAACTCGTTTCTTAATTTTATGTTGTTCCCTTCTCTTTTATTCGGCACTCGTGTATTTTGAAAACAAATGTTGTTAATGGCGTGGTTTATGTAAATAGTGTCAAGTATTACTCTATGATGTTGAATAAATATATATATTTTTATTCTTTATTTCAGTTCTAAACTATTTGAGCAATAATTGGCCCAACGGAAGATTATTGTTTTAAATAGATTTAGATTATGATAAAAAACCGTCTTATGTTATGCTCATGATTAAATTCGTAACTAGCCCAATGAAAAGTTAAGATATTTAATTTTGAGTATAATGATAATCTGATAAGCAAATAAATTGCCAATACGAAAGTCAAATTAATTATGCCCAATGGTGATTTAATTTGATTTATTATTGCCTCATGAAATTTGCTAGTAAATTATGAAAGAATCCATTTAAAGTGTTTATAGTCGGCTCAACGGAAGGCTATAGATAATTTTTGGATTTCTTTTGGTAAGGTTTTGTGTATTTTACCTTTCTATGTAAATGAACTATTTATTTTTCAGTTTATTGTGATGATGAATTGAATTATTTTATTTATTTTTTGGATTTCCTAAAGGTACTAATGTGCATGAATTAAATTTTTTTGATCTAGCATACAATCCTGCTACTATTAGAAGTTATCTTTCTTCTTTTGAACAACGGAGCGGTACAAATTTTAAGAAGTGGAAAGAGCAAATAAGCCCCATTCTTGGTGTCGTTCATCTAGACTATGCCTTATGGGTTGACGCTCTTGCTGAATTCATAGCTAAAAGCTCAATGAGCATAAAGCTGCTCATGAAAAGTGGAAGTGGTCCGACCACATATGTATAATGATTATGAAAGGTTCCTTAACGAGTGCTATTCGGGGAGCCATTCTTGACTATCCTAATGCTAAGGAGTACCATGCTCACATTGAGGAGCAGTATGAGGGCACTTCCAAGGCACATGCTACTGCTCTTATTTCCAAATTGATTACTCTCAAATATAATGGAATGAATGGTATTCGTGAGCACATTATGTGGATGAATGATATGGCTACTCAAGTCCTTGGACATAGAAATCTCTAAAGGTTTCATTGTTCACTTCATCATGACATCTCTTCCAGCATAGGTTGGTCCTTTTAAGATCAACTATAATACGCAAAACGAGAAATGGAAGATGAGTGAGCTAATTTCTATGTGTGTCCAAGAAGAAGAGAGGCTAAAATCTGAACAACTTGACGGTGCTCACGTAATTACCTCTATTTCAAATAAAGGAAAAGGAAAAACGTATGGCAAGGGTCGCAACTATGGAAATAGGGGTACTCCCAACCTTACGATTGACAAGGTAGGTCCTTTTGGTTGGAAAGGATCAAGTGGTCCTCAGTGTCATTTTTGTAGAGTTAAAGGACATGTGAGGAAAGAAAGCTCAAAATTCCGACAGTGGTTGGAGAAGAAAGGTAATACTTTATGAAGTCATGTTTGTTATGAGTCCTATATTGTAGATGCTCCTTTAAATACATGGTGGATTGATACTCATGCCACTCTACACATAACTAATTCATTGCAGGGATTCCATTCAAGGAAGAATCTAAATAAAGAAGACTATAACATTATCATGGGAAACGGAGAAAATGTTCCAATTGAAGCTGTTAGCACTCTCTATTTGGTGTTGGAGGGTGGTTTCAATTTGGATTTAGTTTATACAATTTATGTTCTTAGTATTACTAGAAACTTAATTTCTATTTCAAAACTTGATGCTTATGGTTATTTGTTTAAGTTCGAAGATAAAAGTTGTTCCATTTCTCGTCATGGTGAGACTGTTGGTCATAGTCTGTTAGAGGGAAACCTCTACAAATTGTGTTTCGATTCTTCGTTTACTGGTTGATTTTAAAAAAAACAGTAAGAGTTATGAAAGAAGACGAAGGCAAGGAAAAAGAGAAGAGAATGTTGGGGAAATTTTCTGTTTTTCTGTGTATTCATCTCAATGTACAAGGGTGATGTTATAATACATTTCATGTATAAGAAAAGGCAACCAAATAATCTATGAATCAGATATGATATTAATTGATCCTGTTAATTGATCCTAATAGTATCTAGAAGATATTGCGTATCTTCCAACACTCTCCCTCAAGCTAGTGGCTTGTAGATATCCAAGACACCTAGCTTGCTTAACAGATACGCATGCTGTCTCTGACATAAGGGTTTGGTGAAAATATCTGTTGGCTGTTCTTCTGTTCCAATCCCCTGTGTCTCAATCACTCCTTGTTGGATTTTCTCTCGAGTGAAATGGCAATCCACTTCTATGTGCTTTGTCCTCTCATGAACAATGAGATTCAACGCAAGTTTGAGAGCTGCATCATTATCGCAGAATAATTTAGTAGGTCCTCTAACTCGTACCCCAAGGTCCTGAAGTAGGCCTCGCAACCAAACTATTTCACATGTGGTCTTTGCCATGGCTCGATATTCTGCTTCTGCTGAGGACAATGAAACGGTTGGTTGCTTCTTTGTCTTCCACGAAATAAAAAATCCCCCAAATTAATACAGAAACCGATAATGGATATTCTGCTCATTGGACAGGTTGCATAATCCGCATCACAATATGCAGTCATACTCATATCACATTTTCTGGAAAGAAGAATCGTTACTTTAATTATTGACTAGAATTCTTGACTAAATAATTATTGGAATCCCGCTGTTGGAGTTCAACTAAGATAATATCATTACTTTAATTATTTTCTTTGAAGTGGTGGCAAATATGTTGGCCCTCTAAAGGCCGTATAAGAGATGCTAATGTTGATGGACCATATAAAAGAAGGATTTATTTGTCTTCATTTTTTTCGGCCACATAAAAGAGATAGAATAGGGATTGACATTAGAGTCTTCGTTGGAAGCTGCACAAAAGGGCTATTAGAAGTGCTTGACCTTGGACTCAATTAAGTCGCATGGTGAAGGGAATTTTACGTGCAGCATAATGGCTTCATTTGTGGGACTCCTAGCAATACACTTGGCTTGTGAAAAGAGAATCTTACATCCAGTTGACCCATTTTCTTTGCGAAGACTTGAGTGGTTGAAGATGTGAGGTAATTTTCCGCTAGACTAAACACTATGAATTTAGGTTCCTAGCTTTGGAAACACTCAAGCGTATGAGCAATTATAACTTTATCATTATTTGATTATTAGTGGATTATATGCTGCTAGTTTTCCCCGTGAAATGAATACCAATACTAAGAATGAGTAAAGGAATTGTCCAAATCGACAATCGCCTAGACCAAACCGAACTGGTCAATTTTGGGTGATTTTCAGGGGCACCGGTTTAATTCTTAGTTCCCTATGTGAAATCGCCCACTCGGACTAGACCGAATTATTATATGAAAAGATTATCATTTATTCGGCATGCACACCACTTTTCTCAATCTACATAAATCACTAGAAAGCAAAAGACAAAGAGAAAAGCTCTTTCACTCTCTCCATCTTTTATTTTTCCTCAAGTCACACTCACTAGTCAGTCGAATATGTCTCTTTCTCGTTATCATTCGTTATTTGATTTCCATCAAATACCTGAAAATATTAGTTATTTAATAATTCTCCCTCATAATATCTCTCTCTCTCGAACTCAAAATCTTCATTGTGTCAGCTTCTTCTTTGATAAGATATCCTTTGGGAGGTAGAACATGCACGTGTTTTGCTGGAATTATTTCCGTAACAAAGTATCTTTTACCGAAAGTAATTCTTTAGCTTTTATTTAAAGAGATAAGGTTCTGTGTTAATTCTGGACAAAAAATATCACATACAAAATGGACTCAACTTTTCCAATTCAAATAGTATAGTACAACTACAAACCAAGTCGGAATTTAATTGACAACAAGGCCCAAAAATTTCATACTCGATGACGTAAGAGGGTGTTGACAAACTATGCTAGAATTTAATTGACGACACAATTTGAGAACGTAAAGACACTACATTGAAATTTAATCAATAATGCAGCACAAAGATAAAGATACCATGATTTGAGAGCTATATAGCTAAGGGAATTTAAAATGCAATGCAGGAAAGATAAAGATAATTGAAAGATAACATTTGGTTTGATTTAGCTCAAGGCTTTTTGATAGATGCTTGGTGGTATTTATAATGGCTTGTGGTAACTGCCTTTTGACAATTTTCAATGGTTGTAATTCTCTAAGTAACTTCATCGATTACCTCCGCCTTTTTATACCTCCACAATCCTCACATCCATATTCTCAAATGGTTACCTTTGCCGTGCATTAATTGTTCCTTGACGCGGTTTCTCATAGCAGTGTGTGTCCCACAATCTTGCTTCTAGGTTGTAATTGTTCCCTCAAAAAATGTGTGCCTTCGATTTCAACCGATTCGTTGAACGATCTTGCCTTTAGGTGGCAATTGTTTCCTTAAAAACATGTGCTTTTCATCTCATTTGCTTTATCAATTTTAAACTTCAGAACAGTTTGTTGATATCTCTTAAATATTCATCACTAATATTCATATTAGTGACTACCAAATATCCATCATCATATTTCGACAATCGAACACGCGGCATTGATGAATATCACATTAAATCGACATGCATTGATCCCTATACTTATCGATGAATTGGCACACTTATAGTGATATTCATGCGCTATGCATGTGTGTCAATCTATATTCATGTACTATTCACGTGTTTGTGCCAAGCGAATTATTTTTGGGTGTCAACAGTAGATCTTCGTCCCCCTCTCTTTCTCTCTTCTAAGAAATAGGAATCATCTATTTCTCATAGCAGTGGCTCTCCTGTAGCGGAAGATGCTATGACTGAAAGGAACTCCCAAATTGTGTGATCACTTTTTCAAGAAAAGGACCTTTCGCTTGTATCTTGTGAGTTTACTAAGTTTTAGGGAGCTTAGTGAGTGAGTGGAGCAAGTTGCATGGGATCAAAGCAGAATCGATTGCCTCCTCAACAGTGTTCGGGACTGGTGAGTGAGCCTCCCTCCGTTTTTACGCAACATGCCACTAGTTCTATTGGTTCACCTAGGAATCAGACTGGATTGGTTTCAGCACTAGGTGAGTCAGTTCTCAATTCCACTAATTGGAAGCCGGCCCTTCTGATTCGATTCCAATTTCCGAGGTGGGAACCGGATCATTCGGGAATTGATCACCCTAACCGACACTAGGACTGAATCATGTAAATCTCTCGTGTTATTTATTGTTCCTCGTTTATTTCTCTAGTGATAGATGTGTTAGTGTTTTCATGTTATACTACAACACAGTCTTTGCTTAGAAAGCATGAATTGTGGCACATTATTGCCGAACCCTGTTGCTTGATGTGTCTTTCTTCTTTAGCTTTTGATGTGTTAAAGTCGACATGGATATCAAATGGGGTTGAAGCTTTTCACTGAAGTGTAATGTGTTTTCGATTATGTTGTGCAAAGCCATGGGATTCATGAACTAGTATTGGCATCGTAGTTTCCATAATGATCATGTGGAATTAGTTTGTCTCTCTAACTACAGATTTCATTATAGTATGCATGTATCTACCGCTATGACTTGACTTTCTCAATCTGCTTCAAGTTGTTGGAACCCGTTTAGGCAACTTTCCCAAGCTATTCTTTTACCCTTTTGGTTTTGCATCAATGATGAATGTTTCTTCACTCTTTCAGTCAGTTGATCTCATATTTACCAGTATAAATACACTAGTAGTACTAAAGTTGTGTATATCGCTCACTTAGTGCCAAAAGTTTTTTCTTTAAAAAGAAAAGCAGCCCAATTTTCATCACTGGCATCTATTTGCAGCCAATTATTTGTGCATGCTAAGAGAGACTGACTTCTGCACCTATTATCCCGCTTTTTTCGCTTCTGTTACAGTGCTACAGTACTATGCTATAGTGCTAACCAATGCTAACAGTACATTAACAGTGTCAAACAGTACATGAACAGTATGCTACAATATTTTGGGTCAAACCTTTCGTCCCCTTCACGTGGGTCTTTAGCCTTTCTTGTTTTGTCTTGAATGATCTTTTGGTAGAGTCTTTTTCCACTTCACTTATTATGCCTATGAATAGGCTCTTCAGTACTATCCTCCCAGTCATCCGAGTCTTCTCTATACTTATGCTTTTGATATTGCTTGAGCATTCTTTCAACTTCTGGAGCTTCGAGATTTTTGGTATCTGAATCATCTAGAGGTTGGTATGAGCTAGACGAGACGTCAGGAGGATTTGGAGTACTTTTTTTCTAGATATTGTTGCCTGAGTGTCTTGAGGAGCTATTCTACTTTTTCAATTGCTTTAGTCAACCTTTATCTTTTGGATGATTGGTGAGAGCGTGTTGAAGAATTTGTAGGAGCATCGACAGAACTTGTTGGAATACTGAGTTGGGGTAGATACCCAAGTTGGAGCGATGGATCTTTTTTGTCAAGACCTAGATTGAGTATAAGTTGTAGCTCTTCATAATCAAAAGGATCTTGTGACAGTGGACCTCCCCATGGATCTTGTGATGATCAAGCTGAATCCTGTGAATTTGTTGATTACTTAGAAGTGTCCAGTTTATCAAGCATCAATCGCTGGATGGATTATGTGATAGTCTCAGAATGATCCCAAGAAACAAGGACATCTTTTGTTGGCCATGTTTCTAGTGGAATGATTTGATTACTTTGGCATAGTATCCTCTACAATTCCCTATACTGTTAAGGATCAACTGAGATTCTATAAGGAAGTGTTGCAAAAATCTCATTTTAAATAGGTTGGGGGCTTATATGTGGATACTCCAATATTTGCCGGAGTTTTACATATATCTCCATTGGGTTGAACAAATACCCATGGCCTGAAAAATAAAACAATCGTGTAAAGTTCTAGATCAGGCCTGCATGCTTTGAGTTGGGCTTGAAATATATTTTTCCATACATCTAATGGTTTAAACCAACTAAGCATTTCCCCAAGATATTTATACTTGGTTTTTCCTTCAATAATTCTGCGATTATAAGAGGCATCTTGGCTGTTGGAAACTCAATGACAATGGTATAAAGATTAAATAAATGCTAATAAAACCACTTGAATTTTTTTGGAAGTTCTTCTGTGAAGAAAGCAAGAGAATGACTAAATGGATATTTCGGGTATAATCCATCTGGCCTGAGGAGAAAACTACCATTTTCACTAAAGATATGGAAGTGATATTGCCACATAAGTCTTTCGAGATTTTCTACAAGAATATTATCTTGGCTAAGTCTAGGGAATTCTGGTAGGTATGAATATGAAGGCCTTTTGGGCTTGATTTCTTGGGCCTTGAAACCGCCTCTTGGATTTCTTACCACATGCATGTGTATGGATGCGGTAGCTACAAATTCTTTTGGTCTAGACGGAAAATTAACAGGTACATTTTTTTCCTGCAATATGTTTTGGTCTCAAAGGAATACTTTGAAAACCATTCTACTCATCTGAGAAGCTGTGGATGCAGAATTTGCTTCTGCTTGAACTTCAACATTTGAGAGAATGAGGACATATCCTTTTCCATAAGAAAATGATGTCCTATAAGATGGAATTCAAACTTCTTGATGCCATATTTTACTACCAATATTTCCTTAAACATAGAGTGGTAATGCATTTCCGCTTGTGTGAATCTACTCTTGTGTTGACAAATTCGTCGTTTTCTATCAATTTCTTCAAAAAGAATAGCAGCCCAATATTCATCATTGGTATCTATTTGCACTACGCGTTTTCCTATAGAAGGGATTTGCAATGAGGGAAGATATTGCAAAATCTCCTTAAGTTTGCATACAGACTTAGTCTGCTATGGTCCTCATGGAGGAGCATCTTTTTTAAGTATTTGATGTAGTGGACTCACAAACTCTATAATTTTTAGAACAAAATCCCAAAGATAATTTACAATCTCCAAGAATTGCTGAACCTGCTTATAAGAAAGGTTTTCCACTTTTGCAATTCCTCAGCATTGTGAGGACTTGGATAATAAGTTCCATCTTTGAGATGCATCTCAAGAAATTCAATTTCTCTTTGGGCAATGATAATCTTTTTTCAAGATAACATGATGCCATTCTTTCGTACCAAGTCTGCAAGTTGGACTAATAATTTACAATGAGAATCCTCATCTGGGTTGTAGAGGAGGATGTTGTCAATGTAAATCCAAGCATTGGTCCGGATGGGTTGGAAAATCCTACACATAACCTTCTAAAACAACGAAGAAGCTATTTTGAGACCAAAAGGGAGCACTGTCCACTAGAAATGTTTATTTGGATGCAAAATTCAGTTTTGTATCTGTCTTCAAGATGAATACTTAATTGCCAGCAGAAGTACAACCCAAGTGCTAAAAGTTGGCACAAATGGACACTTAAGTATCATCTCCAGCGAACCCCACCGCAAATCCTACGTGGTAATTTTTTATTATTTTTTTCGTCTACGTGGCTCGCCGGAATGTTGACTCAATAAAATAAAAAAAATGGCAAAAACGACGTCGTTTTTTAGCATATTCGAATGTTAATATAAAAATTAATTCAATTAAATTATAAAAATAAATAATAATAATTATTTTAATTTATTTGAAAAAAAGGTGGGGGGAGAGGAGGCAGCGGCGAGGGCCGAGCCCTCGCCACCGTCGCCGTCTCCCCGCCGCCCCTTCCTAGCGACGGCAGGAGGCGACGAGGGCCCGCAAGCCCCCGCCCCCCGGATCCGGGCGAGGGCTCGCAGGCCCTCACCACCGATCGGGCGGGGGTCGGTAACCCCGGTTGACCCTCCCCCTCCGTCGCCGCCCCTTCCCGCAAACGGCGAGCCGTCGCCGCCCCTTCCTAGCAACGGCGAGGAGGTGGCGAGGGCCCGCGAGCCCTCATCGAATCCGGGTGAGGGCCGCGACCCTTGCCCTAGATCTCGCGACGGCTCGCGGGCCCTCGCCGCCGGTCGCCAAAGGCCGGCGACCCCACCCGACCCTCCCCCTCCATCTCCGCCCCTTCCTAGCGACGACGAGGGCTCGGCCCTCGCCGTCTCCCTCTCCCACGTTTTTTTTTTAATATTTGTATTTTTAAAAAAAAAATTAAAAAAATTTAGTTTTAAATTAAATTTAATTAATTTTTTATCACATCGAGACAAAACGACGTCGTTTTTGCATTTTCTAGCCACATTAGCGTGCAAAACGACGTCATTTTGCACTTAACTCGCCGGAAAATAGTCACATCAGCATTTTTGGCTGGATTGGTACTTAAGTGATTCATTTTGCTCCGATTTTGATACTTAAGTGTCACTTTCCTAACTTTTGGCACTTAAGTGTCCCTCTGTGCCAAGTTTTGGCACTCTAGGTGTCCGACACTCCTTAATTGCCGAAAACCAGCTTTAAGATCAAACTTGGATATACTTTGACTTGAGTGACGTTAAAAAATAAAGAATTCCGATGTGGCAGAGGAAATTTATCATCTTGCAAGAATTAATTGAGAGGCTAATAATTGATAATCAGTCTCATCTTTCCTCTATTCTGCTCTGCTCGTTTGTTGACATGTAATGCTTCACAAACCCATTGAGATTCTAAGGGCTTGATTAAACCTTGATGAAGCAAATTCGAAAAATCCTTTTGGGCTAGAAATAAATGTTTTGGATTCATTCCAGAGTGACTGGCTTTAGTAGGGTTGACATCCTCATTTTCTTAAAATGAAGATTGATGAAGAAATCGGGATTTTTCCACAAAGGGTTGGAGCACTTTTGGACAAAGTCTGAATGAGAGTTTGCACACACCCCAAGAAGAGTTTGTAGAATTGGATCTAGAATGTTCATATGGATAGTGAAAGATCTTTGGATGTCTACAAATTATTGTAATTGTCCCTTGAATCGTAGTCCATTGGACACAATTCTGCGTTTGGGAATTTGTGTAAGGATATCCCAATCAAAAATGATATCTTTATCTGGAAAGCTCGAGCTAAGGATTTTAGTGGTGATTGAACATTGAGGAAAGAACTATATGGTGATGGATTTGCTTCATACTCTTATGGTATCTCTAGAAGCAGAATTAAAATACTAAGTGTATGACGTCAAGTATTTTTCTGGAAGTATCTTTGTATTAAGAATAGAAGCACTTGCTCCAGTGTCGATAAGGGCAATGAGGGAAATAGGTTTATCATACTTAGATGGATATATTTTTATAGGAAAATATGGGAGGATAGAAGGAGTGTATGCACAAAGATCTTGGATTGTGGGAGGTTCATAGAAAGAGTATACCTCTTCTTTTGGTTCTTCTGACGAGCTTTCAGTATCACTAGTTTGTGACCATGTCTGGATAGCGCACACAGTGTGCTTGGTTGGTTCATCTTCTAGGGAGAAAACCGATTCAACATCATCATCCTAGAGTGATACTCTAGTTTACTTTTCTATCTCGTAGATTAAATGGGAATTTCTTCCTTTACTTGTCGGGCAATTCTTCGCAAAATGACCTTTCTTGTTACAAATATAACACTTGTCAGGTTTCCTACGCCTTCCAAAAGAAATCCGTTTAAAGCGCCTTTTTCGTAAAAATTGCCATTTGCATCTCTTCTTCGCATGTCCTAAGGAGAATCTTTTGAAGTGTCTTCATTTTTTGCATCGACCTCCGCAAGAAGGATCATCACAGGAGTCTTTCTTGGAACACTTAGTTCTTAACTCAGGCTTTCGACAAGCCCTGTCAAGTTTTTTATTGCCCTTGAGATAACTTCTGAAAGCCTTTCTTCAAATGCAAAGATTATCGAGAGCAAGATGTATTTCTTGCCGAAGTTCCTCGAGAGGAACATTTGCAACAGTCGCCTGCTTATTTTGAATGGATCTTTTCACCATTTGTGCAATTTCTCTTGGAATAGAAGCCAAGAAGACTTGTTCTAGATTAGGATTAGCTCACATGGCATAAAATGATATAAGCATTTCCTAGAAATGCTTATTAAGATGTTTTCTTTGTAGAGAACATCATCTCCTTTCAAAAAAATTCTCTTCTTCTAAGCTCAAGAAGATATTTTGGTTTACCAATAAAGAATTGATGAATAACCCGGATCACATGATAAAAATCTATTTGGAGCAGAATGTTATTTGATTGTGGTCCGAAATAGATCTCCGCCAATCTTTTAAGCTTCCGGTGAATTTGTTTACGAAATCAGTTAATATGTCTTATCGATGTTCAACAGATAGCACTTTAGTGTTGAGCCAAGCATGGAATTCCTACAGTCTATCTAGCCATTTGGAATATGGAATGTCATTGAGTGTGAAGTGGTATTTTGAAGTTGAAGAATTCTGTCTAGGATTTGAATTATGAAGATGTACTACTTCTAACTTGGATGAATTTGATTCCATCTTTGCTTCGGGTGGATCAACCATAAAATTAGTAGGTATATGGGATTTTGTTGTTTGTGGCTTAGGAGTTGAAGCAGTTTTAGAGAAAAGGGAATCAGGTTCTAAGGCTGATTCAAAGGTATTTTGTTTGGTAGAATCAAATGAAGCAATAGTTGGTATACTTTGTCTGCCTTGGTTTCGCATGAAAGCCTCAAGTGGATTCGAGACCATACTGGCAAAGAGAGATTCTAAAAAGGTTCAAGGGCTGGCTTCTTTTCTTCACTAATTTGATTTTTCTTTGCCTTTCCATTTTTCTGATACAATTTCGAAGGGTAACAATATCCCTTTAATTTTGCCTTTGAGCTTTGTCAATAATTGAAGCAATTGATGTAGCCCTAGAAGGGCCTTCATCTTTTGGAATCGTTTGCCAAGGCTGGAAAAATGGATTTGGAGGAGGAATAAATTTTCCATCCTGTAAGAGCTTGATTTGTCTTCTCAATTTTTTCGTTTTAGCCGTTTGGTCTTCCAAATAATGATGAGAGACATATCTTCCAGATTCCATCTACTGAAATCTTTTGGAATGTCTCAGTGACCAAAGCCATTTGATCAACCTTCTCGTTGACATGATCAAGACGAGCTTGGACAGTTGAAAGCTTGGTGTCAATTGTCTTGAGAACATTATTTTGGGTCAAGGCATTTTTTTACTGTCAATTCAAAATAGCTTCAGCTATAACTTTCTTTTGCCTCCTATGGTCATCAATATCCGTAGGATTTGGGACCTTAGGGATATAACGGGACTGATTATGAACATCTAAATTCTTTTAATGTTGGGAATGGGGGATTGGAATTAGACCTTTCCAAAGGTAGAAAGTCTGAGGACTGGAACATATAGACAAATGAAATGACAGGTGATGGTTCTAGTTTTGGGGAACATAAAGACTAACATGTTTTGGGTATTTCAAAAGAAAAGGAATTCTTTTTAACCCATTTGTAGATGGATTTATAGAAGGGTGAGACAATTAGCTTTTGGGGCGAGTTTTTTTTTTTTTTTTTTTTTTTAGTGGCGACTAAGGAGATGGGAGAGGTTCATAGGGTTCAGGGATTTTTGGAGGAGGGTATGGTCGAGGTGGCTTATATGAGTTAATGAATTGATATTTTTCTCCATCTTCACCAAGAGATCCAACGGTGGGGTTTCCATCAAAATACCTTTGGTAAAGTTTATTTTTTGATCGTTTCATTCTTCTAGATGGTCTATCATCTTCTTCGTCATCTGGAGGATTTGTGTAAAGAGAGCATTGACAATCTAGATCCCAGAAACAGTGTCTTGTCCGGGATCTTTATAATAATGAATAGGATTTCCCTCTTGGTCAAAAGATTCAATCATGGATTTTGGATTTAGGTGGCTTTCATATACCGGGACATGGGCTGCAGAGGGTTGCATCACTTTTTTTTTTTGGTAAAGATAAGTATAATATAGATTTTGCCAAATGAATATACAAAGAGAGGAAGCCTGGCACCAACAAAACAAACACTCAAAAGACAAACGAGTCAAGAGAGTGTCGGGTTGCATCACTTAAGTGTCACTTTTTTTAAAAAACAATCATTTAAGTGCCAACTCCGATCTGAATCATTAGAAATCCGAAGTGGTTATATTTTATTAATTTCTTAGTCCTATGTGGCTCACCGGCATGCCTAGCCAACATATAACCCTTACACGACGTCATCTAAAAGTCGTAAATATTGATAATTCGAATGCCAAATTTTATTAAAGTGATCATTTGAGTGCTATATTTTATTTAAAGTGACCACTTCAATGGTAGTTCTTTTTTCTAACGACTTGAGCTTTTCAAATAATTGTTCATTGTCTCGCAAAAAATTACATCTTTTTCTATTGTGCACTAACTAAATGTAACAAGCAGATGACCCACCATATCATTAGTAATTGATAAAGGGAAGGGTAAAAAGAGAATTTTCAGCAATGGATTTGCCAATTGCTACACCATTTTGCATAAATGGTACACCAATGGATTGTCTGATTATTCCACAATATTCTGCCAAACTATCCCCCAGGTAATCTAGTAACAACCTGATTTGCGCAAAATGTCTTACAACAGAGAAGCTTTAGACTTTGATACTCTTTTATTCATTTACACAACAGTAAGATCTTTCCTAAGCAATAAAAAAATAAATATTGTGGGTGATCAACTATCAATAGGTTCCACTGGATTTGGAGTCTTGATTGGGTGATTCGGGAATAAATTTGGGAATATCGTATTAAGACCAGTGATCGAAGTTAGGTGAGACCCAGTAGCTGCGTGATTAATGCTGTCATCGGTGCTGGACCCAAATCAGGAATGTTGTCGTTGAGCATCTCCTCCTCGCCCCTCGCCGTCGACACCTCCTTCTCCCTCCCCGAGATGTCCCCTCGCGTCAGATGCCTCCCTCCCACTGGCTTTTGCATTTCTGCTGTTCGTCGTGATTTCTAATAGGGTTTGGCTCCGGAGCAGATAGAAAGCTCTTTTTGAGCCTCAGATTCGCGTGTTTTTTTTTTTTTTTTTTTTTTTCGTTTTGGCCGAGCTAATGTCTTGTCATGCGAGTTTGGTTCTCTCAGGATTTGGAATCCGTTCGGTTTTTCCTTGTTGTGGCGATTCTGTGGATTTATTCATGGAGTGGTTGAAGCTCGATGATTCTCGTTTTCGCCTAGATTTACTACTATTGGTTTTTTTCTGTTTAGGGAGATCGATTCATTGTTGCGCTTTTGCCTCACCCCTTGTTGGTTGTAATAATGAATCGATTGTCCTTAAACAGAAAAAACCAATCGCAGCAAACTTAGGCGAAAATGAGAATCGTGGAGTTTGAATAAATCCTTACATAGAATCACAGGAAAAAGCGAATAGAAACGCTTCCAAGCCCCAATAGAACCGAATTCCAGGCGGCAAGACATCAGCTCAGTTGAAACGACAAAGGAAAAACAGCACGTGAATCTGAGGCTCAAAAAGAGCTTCCAATCCCCTCCGGAACCAAACCCTAAGAAATCACAGTGAACAACAAAAATCCAAGAACCAGTGGGAGGGACGAGGGAGGCACCTGACGCGAGGGTACATCTCGGGGTGGGCAAGGGAGGTGTCGACGAGGGTACATCTCGGGGTGGGCGAGGGAGGTGTCGACGGCGAGGGACGAGGAGGGGATGCTCAGCAACAACATTCTCGATTTGGGTCCAGCTCCACTTTGGGAGGGCCTATCGTATTATGACTAGCGATCGAAGTCAGGTGAGACCCAGTGGTTACTTGATTAATTCTTGAATGATGGATGTTCCCAATATCTTTCCCTCCGTCGCTCGTTCATTGTAACTGGTAGGGCCTATGGCTCAGGGACGCTCAGCGACAACTCTCTGTATTTGGGTCCAGCTCCACTTTGGGTGGGCGTCCACGCGATCGATAAGCATCTACTGCTTGCTTAATTCATTGGAAGCAGTAGGAAAATTTAATCTTCACTCGAAAACCAATGTTTTGAAACTTATCCCATCTTCGATTTTAGGGTAATACCTACATTCGGTTTGGTCGCGCCATATTGTTTTCTAATGGAAATGTCTATGAGAAAGCAGCGTCCTGATGGAAATTGTCTACTTCAAAGTTGAAGTGTAAATTGATATAGGTGCCAAACTGGAAACTTTGCCAAGGTAAATATACCAGAAGCGCAATCCATCACATCGCAGGAGCTATCTAATCTACGTTTTCGTTCACTGCATCAGGAAAAGAAAGGGTGAAGACTTTGCATAAGCAACAGGTAAAAACAAAACGAAGATGAAAAAATAAGAAGGAACTAGAGATTTGGCTCCGTGGACAAAGAACGCTACCCACCGTCCCAAAAAAAATAAAAAATGCATCACCTTTGTACATCAAAATCGGCTGGCATCTTCGTAGTTTCTTCCTTAATTTTACATGGGTCTATGCGAGACATCTACATTTCGCCTTATTCTTTCAGAAGCCATTTGTCCTGTGACATCATAATTTTCCTATAATCGTCTAAAGAAGGCATACTATCCACAGAAAAGAACCATCTCCACAGCAGCACGACGAGTAGTTGGCTGGAGGTGCTGCAAAACTGCCACAATGACAAAAGATACGGATGCTGTAGAAGAAGACCAGAGCATGGGATCTGCAAACAACAAGGAGGAGAAGTCTATTACTACAATATGTTCAAACTCAACCGTACATAGGGGTAAATCATTCTTCATAACCAAGAGAACAGCTGTTAAGAAGGTATCTTGTAGATGGTTCAGTGTCCAGATTCCCATTAAACAAGAACTAACATAGCTATAAATGCTTACCTGTAGTGTTTGATCAGTCTGAGCTTGTGTTTGAAGCATCAATTTAACAGATAATCCGTCAAATTAATTTTAAAGATTCTCCCGTCAACTCTCTTCTTACAAGCTTCAGGACCTCCATAATCTGCAAGAAGCAAGGGAGAGACAGTGAGCGAAGGATTAGAAACTCCATCTTAAGTATATGTCAGATGGCAGGTAGATACAGATGTTTACACTGCCCAGAAGACGGACAAATTATGTTTCTGAGAGCATTTAATTTAATAGTTTGCTCATGCACGAATTCACTTAAAAAAAGCTTCCAAGTCCAAAATCAAATGTAGAATGATGCTATTGCTACCCTAAACATAAAAGCAGAGAAAAGAAAAAGAAAATCTTTTCACTGGAAAGCCGACAGCAGCACAATGAAAAGATCTTTCATTTTTCTTTTCTTTTTTCCTTTTTGAGGAGGATGACTATTGAATGGGAGGGTTGGGCTAAATATTGGGAAGGTGTTTTTAAATGGCTTGCCAGATGATAACTGCAATTAGGACAAGTTCGTACTTTAATGAATAATCAGACCCCAAGCTTGTTATAAGACAAGGTAAAGTAATGCCTATAGAACATCACGTCCTGCCCATTGCCTAGTTTGGGTTCCTCCAGGCCAAGAGAATCCACCTGCCAATCCTACTAACCCACCTCCACAAGGAACTGATTCTCAAACTGCTCAAGCTCCCCAACACCTTTGCCCCCAACAAGAGCAAATTCAAGGACAGCCTATCCCAGCGACGTTGAGCTTAGACTTGGCAGGTAACATCTTCAGTTCTGCCAATGTCTCGCACTATATGTGTCTGTAGAGCCATTGACAGTCCAGTCCTATGTAACATCGGATTTATTACACATGGAAAATACGACAGATTTGAATGTGTGATGATTCCTCTTAGTAACATCAGATTCAATGATAACATCCGCACAAGTTTTTTATCAGTTATACGCGTCAGATAATATTAAATACGTAATAAAATCTCACTTAATTTTTTTCCAATCTAAAATTTAAAAACAAACACAGTCATGACCAAAAGGCAAAGGCAACTTACTCCAGGATAATGTTGCAAGATTGGAGAGTAGTGATCCAAACCAATATAAACTTTCTCCAGGAGATTCAAAAGTGTATCCACCTGGTCTCCTAGGAGATCGACCTGCAGATTTAAATAACGTTTTTAACTTTCTCCACTTGTGTTGTCTATCAAATGCAATAGACTTTCCACCATTAAATTTGCACCCAGCTGAATATCAGTTATCATTTTAAGTCCAAAAGTGAGAATGAGAAACAAAAGCCACGGAATGCTCAAGCCCGTGCAGGAAAGAAAGACATTCATCCACAGAAATTTAACAATGAAAAAGAAAGCCCGATAGTGTCCAAATAATTATTGGTTACGTGAATAACCAAAAAGCTGCTGCAAGACAGGCACCCAAAACCACCAGAGATATTGTGATGATTTTTTCACAGTAACTTTATTTTTGAAATTTCAGCCAAAATTAAAGAGCTACATTAAGATACAAAATATTGGCAAACAAAGAAAATGTAAGACAAAATTTCCTGTATAAGTGGAAAAATAAATAAAAAAAATTAACTCTCATCGAAAACATATACTTGATTAGCTCCTCTAGACTTGATGCACCAACTAACCTGTTTTCAATAATAAAAGCAAGACATTGAACTAAAGCCAACCTTCAGTGTAATGTAAAATGACTTGCATATCAAGCGAAAATGCATTGGTAAGTCTGGCTTACTGAAACTACTAGCTTTGTGATTCGCTTACCTCAGCTTCAGCTTTTTGGAGGTCTGAACATTTTCTTTCAAGTCTCTGCTCATAGATAGATCCCATTCTTCTAAGTGCAATAGCCTTCTGCCCAAGGGAACTCAGTTGGGATCCCAAGGTACCCAACCTAGAGAGAATCACCACGCAAACAACTTTAGTCCAAACTCACCACAAAACTTGCAGATCAAGACACCAGCCTACCAGAAATCTTATGCCTTAAACAAGCTAAAAGTGCAAAATAGTGAAGTAAACCACTTTGAATGAGTATTTGACAGGTTTATTTTTAAGGAAATTAAGAGAAACCCCATAGTTTCCCCAGCTAAACAGTCAGCAAGAGCTACTGCACTTGCATGCTCAAGTTATAAAGAAGGAAGAATACAGACATTTGTGATCTGCAGCTGGAAAATTGATGCATCCAGAATGAGTCCCAACAACGGGTGAGCCTTGAAGTTAGAATAAGGACATTTCATTCACAGGGAGGTCTCGGTTCAAGGGTGAAAAAGCACCATCTGGAATGCAGAGGTATAACTGAGTTACTGCACCTGCCAATTTATTAGAATGCAGGATAGTCTATATAGGTGTGACGGCATGATTTCAACTTAGAAGACTAATGGTTGTTCAGAAGGCAGCTTTGCTAGAGAACATTACATTCCAATGACTTCCTAGCATTTCTCATTGATTTGAAAATCACAACAATGATTTGGAGAATTTAAGCATTTTTACCCTCAGCAGTAGGTATCCAAATTCTCAGTCTCTGATCCTGATACAGCTGGTACACACGTAAATGCAACCTTCACTATTCAAAAGTATCACTTACCCCAAATTCCTCAAAAAACTATACTAAGTAAAAACCAAGGGAAACTCTAATTTTCCACCTTTAATGGCTAATGGCAAATCCTTTTTAACTTAATTGACAAAAATACCCCTAAAATCTGCCCTAATGATTGCTCTCTCAGGCACTCTTCTTCCTCTCTTGATCTGGTAATTAGTTTCTCTCGATTCCTGCCAAATAGATTATGGCAACAGAGGCTTCATACAAAACAATATTCTCTTCATGTCTCCTTACTCACCTAACTATGTTTTTCACACTATTAAACTCCCCCCAACCCCCCCGGGACCCAAAAAGTCAACGGCAAAGCAGATGCAACAGAAATTTCAAGAGGAGGCAGATCTTCACTTGTTTCTGCCAAAATAATCAGTAACTATTGAATGACTTATTTAGTAATTACTTTTTTCCCTTCAGAATGAAGTCTATGAAGGTATATATTTCAGATTGAATGAACTTCCCTAGCCCTCATTTCCAGTGGAGTCACAGAACTGAGATGAGCCTTTCTTTGGGAAGCCCCTTAACCACATATCCATTACAACTATTAGCCTGCAACCTACCCATAAATTATAGGAAGATTTCCATCTTTCTCCAGGAAATGTCAGAGATATTTTGCCAACTTGTATATAGCAATGGAACAAGTTCACAGGGTGTCTTCTGGTGTGAACATCAAAACACTGGGATCTTGGGAAAACTGGCTCATTTTAATTCAGGACAATGTGGGTTCTTTCTTATAAAAGTCCTGTATTCAACCTTAAAAGCTAATTTAGAATAGTTCCACCAGAAAACTGATCCACCGCAGCAGCTTGGTCAGCCTATTTTCTTAACCAAATGCAGCTCATCTAAAAGCTAAAAGAAAAGCAAAATAAAAGCAAAGATAAAATATGGGTTCTAAAGAGATGTAGCTTTCACTTTTCCAGATATAAAAATGCATCCTAAACTATTGAATGCATATAGGTTAAACTTGCTTTTGTATCATTTGATCATACCATGTGAATAGAGTCTATTTGGTAGAAGGATCTTTATGTTCCAAAGCATGCTACTCAATCTTTAGATCTTTTAATAGTCAATTAGTGTTCTTATATGTTGTCAACTTTATGCATTGTGCCCTTCAATGAGAGCTCTTCATGTTTTCCTCAATGAAGATAAATCACATAATTTCTTAACATCCGAGTATTTAAATAGAAAGCTGAATTCAAATGTCAAGGCAAATAGCTCTCCAAAAGTGAATAGATTTCACAAGTGATTTAGGCACAAAGCCATTAAGGACACTGGTCGAAATCACATAAATAGTAGGTGTAGTCAAACTGGGGGGTAATGCGGACCTTTCACGGTATGCTGCGAGGAGCTATTAGCAATCATGCATAACTCAGTAAGACAACTACTTCACCCCCGAGATTGCTTCTCTAATGTCTAATTCAGGTTTTGAGTCTGAGAAAAATATTTTACCAAATGACACTTCCATCAAGGTTCAACTTTTTCATGATTCTATTTTCCTTTACAAGTGAAGAATTCCTTAAAAAAGCTTTAGTCAAAGATGACTCACATTAATTCAATATAACCAGTCCATTGTTTGATTTACTAAAGTATTACTCAACAAAAATTGGAAGATGAAAGGAATGGTGGTAGTGGTGGACGTGACTGTGGGTAATTTAAATTCCACAAACACAAGAGATGGTAGCTGTCTCTGACGGCGAGCAGCTGCAATGATCTTTAGATGATTTCAGGCTACCTCAAAAAAGTTACCAACAAATAATAAATCAGTTAATAAGTATAAACTAAGCCCTAATGGGAAATAGCACATCAACCCTTGGGTAGCAAGTGCTGGCCAGTCCAAACTCAGAGATGTGATGGGCGATATGGACAATAAGTGTGACAGGTTAACTTCCCATCAAACTATCAGAGCCTAGTTCAATACACCATAGACAATAATGCCCATGCTCTAAAAGACATTTATAAAGCAGCCTTGCTCCCTCACTTCTGCAATATTTAAGGCATCATCAACTTGACTGATCCATTCCCTTTGTCTACCAAAAGCCAGAGAAAGAATTTCTATTGTTGGACAAATTTATACAATTCCTCCCCAAGACATTTTGTTAATAATGTAATTCCTACAAGTCAAGCACATATAACATAAGGTTGGATGATAAAGAATAGTTATTCTACAGTACTAGAGATAATCTAGAAAATGCACAGAAAGCTTCAATATTTTTGCTAAGGAACAAGTTAAACCACATGAAACCCTCTATAGCAGCTTCTTAAAGAACTGTATGTGTCATAAAGGAAGACAGTAAAATAGAGGAAATTCAGTGCGTACCTCATGTTTTTCCTCTGAATATCTTCTGATATACTCTGCTCCAAGCCAGCTACTTTCTTCAGCAATTCATGGACAGTTCCAGTCATTAACTCAAGCTGTTTCAAGTTCTCTCTTTCTTTAACTCTAAGCAACACTACAGCATTCTCCTTCTCTTGATTAGCCGCCAGAAACAACCCTCTCTCTTCATTAGCTTTACTCAACTCTTTGACTGCTAAATTTAACTTCTCATTTAGATTGTTCAACTCCCTCTCATATACTTTAATTTGCTCAAGTCCTTGAGCAAGGTTACCTTTCATGAGTTCTGACTCTTTATCCATCTCTGCAATTAGGATTTGCTGCCTACTTGATTCGGCTTTCAAGAGGTCAAGCTCTTGAGAAATTATTTCGCATTGTTTCATCTTTATAGACAATTTACTAGCTGTTTCCTGAGCTAATTTCTCCTTTTCTTCCACCAACAACGCCAACTGCGTTGTCTCCTGCTTTAGCTTTTCATTCTCTGAAATTTTCGATTCCAGTGATCTTTCTCTTTCCATTGCTTCCCTTTCAAGTGATACTCGGAGCTTCATTTCGTTAATATACAAATCATTCAAGTGACACAATTTCTCCTTGACATCCTTCAAAACTTCTGCAAATATCATTCCATCCAACCCTTGCAATATAGCAGACTCTGTATTCAAATTCTGAAATTCAGATTGGCATGAACATTCAGCAACATGAGCAATTTCATGAACATCTTCCCTGATATTTTTCTGAGTATACAAATTGCCAGAAATATGGTGCATGTATGCCATCATCTCCTTGATGACACATATGTATACCACTTCAGAAATGGAAGCTTCAATTTGTGCATCCTCCCGTTTACATGTGAGATTTCTAATCATTTCCAATAGTTTTGCCTCAGCGGAAGAATGAGAAGAGATTTGCTTTGCATCATCAGAAATTTGTGAGAGAAGACATTTTACCTCTTTTTTCTTATCAGAAAGAATGCCTCTTAGCCAGTGATTTTCAGCCAGAAGATCTTCCAACCTCTCCCTCATAGTGCCAAAACTTCCAGCATCACCATTAGATTGAGGTACAGTGTTACTTTCCATCAAAATGTCATCCAACTTCAAGAGCACCTCAGGGATTTTTCTCTTCAATCCTTCAAATTCCTTGTCCTTTCTGACAGTCAATGAAAATCCTCTGTCCTTCATGTATTCTCGCTTGAGACTAAAAACCTCTTCAGTCTTCTCCTGTATCTTGGACTCGTGGAATCTTTTCATTTTGGTCATCTCAGTCTTGAAATAACTTATCAATTCATCTCTTCCCATATGTTTAAGTTGTGCTGGGTCCAAATTCTCTGGCCTAGTGATTATCAGCTCATCATGCTTGCCACTACCCTCCCAGGGAGAAGCTGATGACAAATGGTTACCTGACAGTTTCCGATTCAAGTGATCAGTTCTTTTATTAATCAAACATTCTTCACCATCCTCCAAGGACACTTGTGAAATTAGGTGTCCATTATCATCACCAGACAACAGATTAGAAAGCACAACCAGTTCCTCACGTAGAGGAGCTGTTATTTCTTTTATCTTCTTCAGGGAATTGTGGTTTTCACATCCATGAGAATAACTGTTAAGATCCCAAAGCTTCCTCTCAAACTCACTGTGGAGGCTCCTAATGTAGTCGGTTGTCACAATGGCCTCAATTTCTGCTCTTAGTTCCCATTCCTGCTGCATCTCGCGAAGTGACGTCTTAGATATGTGAACCATATCCTTCAGCTGGCTAAAGAAAGAATCTAGTGTCCTCTGGAGACCATTGAAAGTACTGTCCACACCAATCAATCTTTCAGACACGTCCTCCAGCAAGATACCACCCAACCCTACCAACTCATCGCCTGAATTAATCCTCCTACAACGATTTCCACCTTTAACATAGTTCACCTCTTTCTTGAGTTTCGATAGCTGCTCTTTCACTTCGCTTATACGGCTCCTTAGAAAATCCGAATTCCCATCACAGTCTTTATTAGGGTTTGAGATGACTAAAAATGGGTGTTGCTGGGTATTCCCCTCATTCAACAGCGACAACGGAATACGCGAAAGCTTATCCCTCTCCTCCACGGTACGATACGCACGCAACGTTTCCTTCAGCCCGGCTATCTCCAGCTGCTTCTCCCCAATCTTCTCCTTGGCCTCCTGCTCCACCGCGCTCACCATGCCCTTGATGACAGAATCGCTCACCATCCTCGAAATCGTGAGCCTATCGTTGATATCCTGCAAATAAGATTCCAAATCCGCCAAGAGCTCCACGTCCAGACTCTCGCTCTCTCTGCCATTACCCACATGGCCGAACGGCCTATCGCTGCACGAGGCGGCGCCATTGTCCGTAACTCTAAAGCTCTCCAAACCAACAAGCTCCTCCATAGATTACAGTACCCAGCGAAATCTCTATCCCCAACAAACACTGCACCCAAAAAAAAGAAAAAAAGAAAAAGGAAAACAAATATAAATAGACGACAAGACATCCATCCATGCACCCATAAATGAAAAAAGAAAAGAAAAGTAAAGAACCCAACAAGCACACGAGACGAGACCCCAACAGTCAAGAAAAGGACAACCCTCCTCAACACTCGCTTTCAGCCGCTTAGCAATTACGCTTGCTAGGCCTTTAAGGAAAGCCGCACAATCTAGCCGAATCCGTCGCCAACGAAGGACCACGAGCCGGCATTTCACGTCGCCGGCACGCCGCTCGCCTATATTTCCTACAGCCCCACAACACGACCGCGAAGCGCACGCGATTCCTACTCGACCCGAACCCGAAAAACTCGAGTTTCCAACCGCATTCCAGCTCAATTAACGCGAGGAGAGCAGCAGTTCGAAATTCACGAACCTGAGCTCCGAGCTCCAAGGACCGTCGAAGCGAGGAAGAAGCTACGGAGAACCACGAAGCGCCGGGATTCAGGGCGGAGGCCGGGCCGCCATGGGCGAAGAGCTTCGGGAGAGGGGTCGGTCTTCGTTCCGGTCCAGCGATTTCTCCGAGTGGGACTGTGGTCTGATTTTTTTTTTTTTTTTTTTTGTTTAGGTTTATTACAGCGAGAAGACGGGGAAGATTTTGGTGAGCCGTGAGCGGGAGATGGGGGATGGGGAACGCGAATTGACCCCGGGGTAATGCGAAATTTACGGGAGTTGCCATTCTGTTGACTTTTCCCTGTTGGAGTCCAATGGGAGTAAGAGGAGATTCCTAAGGGAATGCCCATTTTATTCCTTCCCTGATGTTAACGGGATAATGACATAAATAATTTTTAAATTTTGATCAAATATATAATTTGATCTTTGAATGTTTAATTTATTTAATATGGTCAGTAGATTTTTTTATACATATTTAATGCAATCCCTGAACATATATAAATGTTCAATATAATCATTCTATTAGTTTAAAATCAGGGATAATATTGAATATTTTTATATAGTCCAATAACTAAATTAAATATACATAAAAAATTTAAATACTAGATTGAATAAATTAAAAAATCATGGACCATATTATATATTGAGTTAAAAGTTCAAAGATAATTTGCATCATTACCAATTTTTCTTAAACTTAATTTCGTAGTTAACGATTATTTGTTAATTTCAATGTTTTATATTTTTATGAGGATTACAACTTTAATTTAATTATATACAAATTAAATGCAAAATTTAGTAGTTCACTGAATTAGCTGTGAATGATAGATATTTATTGTTGACAAAAAACGAAAAACTACCTTTATTTCCATTTCTAGAAACTGAACATGGAAGAATTAATTCAGAAGCTCAGATAAAAATTTTGATACTTTTCTTCGACGCAGTTATAAGTGACCCCAAGACTAAAAGAATTTTAAAAAAAAAATCTATTGAAATAAAAGAAATAAGCAAAAAAAATTCCTACATGGTCTTACACATGTTAAGTGAATTATTTCATGGGTATTACACTAAATTAATTTTTTCATTAGGCAAAAGTATATTGTAAAGTGTAATTATTAAAATTATTGGATAGTTACTAATGAGTCTGTTATAGAACATAATTATTAGGGGACAGGCAAGTCTAATTGATTACGCATAGTTTTGGGTGACATATCCTCAATCCTTGGTGTCGCAGGACAAGCCAGTTTGCTTCCAATATCTCTATATTTCCTCAACTTTGATGACATAAAATATGATGTCGGAGATCGGACATTTGTTTTCCTTCTCTTTGTGACTTACCAACTATCTCTATCGACAGCCATATTTGAGATCTATCTCCCAGACTCCATTTCGATGATCTGATATGACATTGTTATTTTTATTTTCTTCTTTTCTCTTTGTCATCTACGCTATGTCTATGAGAAGCGTTAGAAATAATTGAAAAATAATAGGAGATTTTTCCATCTCTTCTTTGATTTTTCATATCTCTCTCTTGATTGTGTATATCATTAACTGATAATCGATATTGTAATAGATAGTCATCTTGTAAAGTTTACAAATAAACTCGTATATTCTTACATTATAGATATTAACAAAATTTACACAATTCTTTCTTACACCTTCTTTTACTAGAAATATTTGATCGAGATCATTGTGTCCTCAAATTCGTTGGAAGAACGACTAGGGATAATTATCAAATAAGTCTTAAATATATTGCACTTGTACTAATTCGGTCTTAAACCCTTCAATTTGATCAATTTAGTTATATATCTTTAGAGAAATTACTAATGTAGTCCATTAGGTCAATTTTCATTGGAAATTGATAACGTGGACTGCGATCGCATTGACATGAATAACTTTTATAATTTTTAGATATATTTTTATAAAATTTTTATATTTTAATTTTTTATATATTTTTTCCTTCTTCCTTCAACAATCGGCCACAAGCCCACAAGTGAAAGCCCAGTGAGACTCGCCCTCATAGGAAAAAGGTCGCTCAAGGCTAGCGAAGTCACCTCACTAGGATTTGGCGGAGGTCAACCTTGCAAGCTTCGAGTGAGGTTACCCCTCGCTAGCCTAGGGTGACCTTGCCCCTATAAGGGCAAGACTTGCTCACTAGGTGAGGCCAACAAGGTCAATCCTCCTTGGCCTCAAGTGACCTTGTCCCTACAAGGGCGAGAGGGTCGCTTGATCAACAGGTTAGCCCTTGTTGATCCTCACCTATGACTAGTTATCAACCATTTTGACGATTGGTTGAGGAAGAAAGGGAAAAAAAAAATTAAAAAATTATTAACAAAATAAAAATAATTTAAAAAAATTATAAAAATTATTCACGTCGGCATTGGTCATGTCATGTAGAATGGTTAACATTCATGTCATTGATTTCTAACAAAAATTTGCTAGATAGACTATATTGGCAAATTGTCAAAGTATTTAGAATTGACCAAATTAAAACATTTAAGACTAAATTGGCATAATGTAACGGATCTATGACTTTTTTGGTCATTTTCCCATAATGATTATGGTTAGTATTATTTCTTACATATGTTAATAGCAATTAGTGTATTATAAAACATATTAATAATAGGACATGCTAGTTTACTTTTCAGATCTCTATTTTTCCTCAACTATGATGATATGAATACAATATATGACATCCTACATTTGTCTACCTCCTTTGTGATTTTATCGATCATCCCTATCGATAGTGATATTTGAGATCATGCTCCATACTTGATTTCGATATATGATACATGGCATTATACTTTTTATTTACATATATAAATGACTAAAAGATATTAGGAGATTTTTCTTATCTTCATTGATTTTCTGTATCTCCATGATTGTGCATATTGATATTATAATATCTTGTTACTTTAGATTGTCATATTGTAAAATCTACAAATAGCTCATGTACTCTTCATTATAGAAATACACTAAACTTACACAATTTCTCTATTTTCTCGATCCTTACCATTCTTCATCAGCTAATAGTATCCCTAAACCCTAATAAACCCTAGGAAAAGACTCTTCAGTCCTCGTCGGTGAATTCCATGTTCTACTTGCAGGCTCCTGCTGGCCTTGGGTTCTCTTTTTATTTTGCCCTGTCGAACAGTCCCTGCTTGTAAAACCTGAAAGTTGGACTGCTAGGAATTGCAACGTGTGAGATTGCTAGGTTTCTTGCAGCAAGAGAACAGGGGAAGTTTTGGTGGGCCGTGAGCTGGCGAGAGAGATGGGGAAAGTGACTTGAGCCCAAAGTCACGCCTTGATTCCCGGCAGTAGCCATTTTGTTGACCTTTTCCTTTTTTTACCGCAGAATCCAATGAGATTCGATTGAAGTAATCTTAGGTATGTTATTGCCATTCCTGTGCCCATTTGAAGGATTTTGAAGGACCTAAGGAATGCCCATCTCATTCCTTCCCTATGTTAATATATATTTACTAAGGAGATCATGGTCAAATTAGTCGTTAACTTGCTGTGCAATTACTAATTTAGTCATAAATTTTTAAAATTTGTCAATGTGGTCCTAAATTTTTAATGCGAAATTTTGATAAAGTCCACTTGTCGCAAGAAATTGTTGACGCAACATCTATTAAACATCGGTTGTCTTACGTAGTACAATAACATGGACAACTTTACTTGAGATGATGTCTTAACCAATTTCTTATGACAATTAATCAAAAGGATTTATTGGAATTTTGCACAAATGTTTAGAATTACGTTGGTAAAATTGAAAATATAGACTGATTAATATTTGTCCGATAGGTTCACTATTGGATTGGTAATTTTTACAATACCAATTATAGTATTCTTAAACTCATAATTTTTTCTTCATCCTCCGTGGAGGGGAGTGTTTGAGTTAGATCTCTCCCTTCCCTCCCTTTTTCCTTTTTCTTTGGCTAATTTGGTTATCTATTTACTTTTTCTTGCTTTTCTCCTGTTTTGATTAGTTTCTCTTATGATCTAGTATAGAACCATAAGCTTTTCTCTCCCATTTTAGGGAAACTTCTACCTCGATCTAGTCTAGATTTGGGATTTTTTAGGTATGATTTTAGGCTTTTGCTTCTCTTGAATTTCAGTGGTTTACAAGTCCAGTTTTAAAAGAGATTAGAGGAGCTTCGTAAAAATTTCACTCTCACAGGTGTTAGATATATGCTTAGTCAACTTTATTACTCTAAATGGCATTGATGTTAAGAACGATGAACTTATGTATGCACCACCGAAAAACAAAGTTGTGAGATCTTGGTGTGTGCTTATTGCATGAAAATAGATTTAGTGACCGGCCACTGATTTTGATTTAAAAAAGCTAGAGATTTGTTCTTAAAGCGTTTGACTCTTCACTAATTGATCTTGTTATATGGAGGTTGTATTGTTTTTGAATTGTTTGGGATTTGTCTTGGTTTGTAGTAGAGTGCGTGGTTTTTCTTAATATTTCCATGGAAATGAATTGAATTTATTTTGACAAAAAAAAAAACTTATAATTGACAATTATATGTTTATAAATGCTTTGTACTTAAGTAAGAATTACAAATTAAGTTAGTTATTTGCAAATTCAATGTAAAATATAGAGATTCATTAACTGAGAATGATACTCACGTACGTCAAATGAATTATTCTATGGATATCATTCCTTTTTTTTTTTTTAATTAATCCAAAGAATATCAGAAATTGAAATTATTAAATTAGCTACAAATCAGTCTATTTTGAAAAAAATAATGATACGTTTTAGTGAAATAGTTTCTATCGTTTATAATAGTTATGATTGCTAATTTATTGATTACAATTTTCGTATTATCTGGTAAGTTATACAAAAATTCAAATATAGCATATTGCTATAGCTGAAATGATTGGGGAATGGGATTCCTGGTTCGATTTGTATGCTTAATTCTATGCAAAGAACCAAGGATTCTGAAAAAAAGGTAAAAGAAGCTTAGGAACAAGTAAATCCCAAAGAATTTGTGGGTGGTTAGATTAGTCAATTTTCAGGAAGAGCCTTTTCATTTTTTGGAGATTTTAGCAACCCAATCCGCTACTGTATTTACTTCTCTACCACAATAGGCTCTCTTGATATCTGAAAACCAGCTCAATCGCTCACATCCTTCTGCGATAAGCGGATCTACCTCGCACAAACTCTGATCTACTGATTTCAACTCATTTTATCAACCAGGAAGAGTGGGACTCAAGAACTAAACTCTCGTGTTTGTGTGTGTGTGTGTGTGTTCGAGAATCTAGATGTTATAAGCTCCGACAGCTTTAGCAGCACACACGCAAACTTGGAAAATATGTTGGCATTACACAACCTTTATAGTAAATCCTTTATGCTTGGAAGGGATATCTCATCCCTTTGAGAGCTTTGTTTAGGCACTTACAATTGATGACAAGTGCCTCCTCTTTCTAACTCAGCATTCTTATGTACGTAAAATGCATAGCAGCTCCAATGCAATATGGTTTCGTTACTTTGAATTGGTCTAGCGTTTGTGATGATTTTGATTTTCAATGGAAGTCTCTTTCATATGGTAAATCTAGCTCTATGTTGTTTCCTATCCCAAAAGGCATTGGGGATGTAGGTCTTATTGGAAGAAGGGGAAGGGAGGCTCCTTCCCCTACCAAATGAGGACGAGAGGTTGGAGGATGAGGGATGAACTTCCCAGATCCAAGATAGGGAATTTTCTCTCGAGGGTTCTTTTGTAATCCTTCCTTAGGACAAAGTTTCCATTTGAATACGCTATGCCTAATTCCCTTTCAATTTCATGCACCAAGCCTCAAGGATCCTTGGATCCCAAATTTGAAAGTTTTTCAATTCATGTTTGAGTTTACAACTTTTGATTTGTCGTTTGCGGTTTTGAGATTCAATCGTGTCAATTATTTAAGTTTTATGTATCAACTAGTTTTACTTTTGTAATCAAATCCTATGAATCAAATTTAAACTCTATTTATTTTACGGAAAATGAATAATTTGTTAAAATATTTCCCTAAAACTGATTGCCTATGTCATTTACAAAAATGGATGAATGTAAATATTTCAAAACAAGCGATCATTTTTATAAAAAATATTTTCCTAATTTATTTATATTTTATGAAACAAACGAAGCTTTAAGTATTAACTAATGCGAGATTGATAAATTTAATCCTTGTTCTAGCTTAGTGATTTCTTCATTCATCAATGCATTTATTGAAGGCTTTTGACATTCTTATCTTCAAGTTTATACCATCAAATCCGGAGATGCTATCGGAATTATCATCATTTCAATCTTCTTTTTTTCCTTCTCTTTCTTTCGCCAACTCATTTGGTTTCTCTCCAATTATTTCGATTCTTCATTGCTTCCTTCTTTCGTCAACTCATGTGGTTTCTCTCTCCAATTGATCCCTTTCCAACAAGATTGGTAATGTAATAAGTCCTAATCATACCTACATGTGATCAAACTGTCTCAGGTGTATCTGAGCGTTCTCTCCTCCCTTCCTTGATTTCTCTCTGACCGAACTTGATGTGAAGTCCTTTCTCATATCTTCTGGTTTGGCGCCCTCTTATAGAGTTGCGGTCGAGAGCACCGCAAGGCGTCCCGCTCCAGCTGCCGTACACTGCTCTGCTGTTCATTTCGGAAGCGTCTCGAACTCTAGCATGTACTCTCTACTTCGATATGTCGTTCTGTTGTCGGAGGGAGGTTGATTTTGTCAGAATCAGACGTACGGATGCTTCAGGTACTGGTTTCATGCTGTTCAGCTTCTGTCCAGACCTCAAGCTTGATTACTTTGCATTTGGTTAAGGCACTAATGACTGATTGTTATCCGCCGAGGAAGGTTGATTGATTTTGTGCGTAATCCCTGGTCAATTGGTTCCACGAGACTTAAGAGTTTATCGGGCGATTTTTGGCATAATTTTAGGTGTGCTTTTAGGCTGTCTTTTCAGATTTAATCTGACGTGCAGCTACTTAGGAGATGTTGGGTTCTTTTGTGTACTTAGTTTGCATGACCCGGAGGGCAGGAATCCCCCACATTGATGCGCAAGAAGTTTGGGTTTATGAATCTCGGGTCGACATACTGACGCTTAAGCCGATGAAGGCTTTTCGGAGTAAGATTGGTGATCGATGTTAGGTCAGATCCGATAGTTACATAATTAGCCTTGTCATCGGTGTCCTCAATAGCTTTTCCTCCATCGCTCGTTGAATTCAACTAGTCGGACCTATGGTTCAGTGATGCTCGAAGACAACTTTCTTGCTTTGGGTCCGACACTGCTTTGGGTGGGCGTTGGCACAATCGACAAGCATCTACTGCTTTCTTGCCTGCATTTGTTTTATCAAAAAATAAATGATTTGAAAAACCTTTTTTAAAGAATGATTACTTACATAACTTATAAAAATGAATTTTTATCATCAATGAGAATGTTTAGGCATAAATTATTATCAATAATGAAAATTTTTTTCGTTAACTAAATATTTCAAACGATACAAACAATCATTTTTAGGAAAATATTTTCCAAATTATTTATTTTTTCATAAAACAAATGGAGTTTTTAGGGCATGTTTATTTAGTGAAAAACTCAATAATAAAGGAAAATAATTTCCGAGAAAATTTTCTAAGAATCCGGTTAATTTTCCTTTGTTTGGTGATATATGATCAAAAAGTTTTATGATATTTGAATCTCATCATGCAAAAAAAAAAAAATCAAAATTTTAAATAATTATTTATTTTTTAAATGTGAAATTCTAATTAATTTTCTTTTCTTTTTAAAAATTAAATTTTTAATTATTTTTAATTTCTTTTTTGTCCATTATTTTTTCTTTTCTTTCCTTTTCTTTTTCCTCCTTCCTCTCGCCATGACCGACTAGCGACGACCATAGGCTAGCTTGAGCTTGCCTAGATCCAACGAGCCTGAGCTCGCTCTTAACGGCCAAATCTCAAGGCTTGCCGGGATCTAGTAAGCTCGAGCCTTGCTATATCCGATGAGATCGTTCCTTGCCGGCCAGCACCTATAGCCTATTGCTAGCCGTCATCGAGGCTGGTGACTAGCAGAGGAGGGAAAGGAAAAAGAAAAAAGGAAAGGAGAAGAAAAAATTAAAAACTTTGAGAGGAATAATTTTGGATAGTGTTTTTTTATCTCTTTAGATTTAAGAATTCACTTTCCTAAATTTATGCATGAATATTTTCGTTAACCAGAATGTGTTTTCAGTTGACTAGTCATTGTCTACAAATCAAACGGGTGAAAGTTTGGAAAATCAATTCCTTGAAAACACTTTTCCCTAAACAAATGGACCCTTAATTTATTGGAAACAGTTGGAGAGCTTAATCTTCACTCGAAAAACTATTTCTTGAAATTTATATTTGTTTCAATTTTAAGGTAATATCTCCATTTGGTTTGGTCCCACCATATTATTTTCTAACGGATCTATGAGGAATCGTCATGGCGATGACATCACTGACCATCGGGATTGAACTGACGGTTCAATTTGTACCATACTATCTACGGTTAGGTGATGGGATGCATCTTGAGAATTGCCTTGCATGGCTCAATCACCAGAATTACACTCACCTAGAGTCCTTGATCAGCTAAAATGACCCATGTGAAAGGTTGTGTTTTCCTCCGCAGTCGATCAAAGAGAACTCTCTCAGGGTCAATCTTCCGATCAGTTTCTCGCGAATCCGGAGTTTTAAGTGAAAATAAAGAAAGGCGATCGCGTTCGTAAGCCATCAATCATAAGCCAAAGATGGCGAGAGCATATGGTCACGGTCACGGCCAAAATTCATCGGTTGTGCCAATCCTTTCCAAACCGAGAAAGCATCTTATATATCAGTCGCATAACGCTTTTCCACAAGACGGTCGCCCCTAGTTACACATGACCTAATCGCTATGCATGAATTTCGACAAAAAGGCCCATGTACGTCGCGTGGTTCGAGGAATGCATATAACACTTCCTCCTCAAACCCCAGGCAGAATCCATCCATTTTTCTGGCTAGCCATAGCCAATGAGCTCCGGCAACGATTTCAAATTCACCAGAAAAACCAACTAGAAAAGTCCGCACAGGATCCGATTAATTTGACCGCAAATGATTCGAAATTGACGAATAGGGGGAGGAGCAGGCTTTTTCACTGTCGCTCGAGGCCTCACGGGTTCATCCGTGAGTAAACTGAAACGGGTGAAACATCACATGGCTTCACATGCCGAAAGAGGACAAAGGAAACATCGGCGACCCCTCTGACTTTTCCCTTGTTGTTCCACCGGACAGCGGGTCACGCGCGCTCCTTTAGCTTATTATAGCCTTTGGTTCATCCAATCCCGGCGTGAACTTCGTATTAAATAAAAAAACATTTATCTTACTTTTGAGACTTGGAATTAGTTCAATCTAGGGTAGACTCTATCTGGACACAATTATTTGGATTGGAAATTGATATAATCGCGCGACATCTGCAGATGCCTGCATCTCATCGTTCTTTAGTCGGGAAAATAATTTTAACAAACACCGCAAATCCTTTTAGAGGATTGTAAATCGGGTCATCGGTGTTGACACAACGAATGGCTATGGGCCACATTTGATTTCATTTACAAGACCAGAGGCAAACGATTGAGTTTTAGGGTTGAGCCATTTCAGTTTAGGAATTGCCCAAACTGGACTTACCTGGTTGGTCCCGAGCCGGATTGCCCGAGACCGGTCCATTCCCATTTTCTAAACTGAGAGCTGTCCTTGACTAGTTCCAGGGTAAAATCTTGAATCGAACTGGTTTCAAATCGGCATATTACATATTACTAACCTTAGTTGATTTGTTCTTCTCACAAATGTCACGTCTGATTTCATTTATGATTCTAGAGACAACAATTGAGCTTTAGAGGTGAGCAATTTTAGTTTAGGAACTGCCTGAACTGGACTTATTGGGTCCATTCCTAGCTGGTTCACTCGAGACTAGTCTGATTCCAATTTCCAAAAATCGTGAGCCATTCTTGACTGGTTTTAGGATGGAACTAGGAACCTAATCCAGTTTTGAACCGGCACCCTTCTAACCCTAGCTGATTTGTTCTTCGCACGGACGCAAGTTATTTACACGGTCACACGTGTAGGCCAAACAACGTTAAGCCGAGTTATCCCTCAGACGTCGCCGTTTTAAGTGAAGCCAGAATGTCAATGCTTCGGACCGTGATTTATAATCTCTCTCTCCGGTCTTCGCTGCTTTGTCACGGAGTGCACTCCAGTAGCTCTAGCTTCCTCACTGCACTTGGATATTTTCAGTACATTAGAGAGAGAGAGAGAGAGAGAGAGAGAGAGAAATGGTGGGTTCAAGAGAATCCATGGCCATCGTGTTCACCGTCGTTCTCGTCCTGCTCTCGACCACCGTCGGACCGTCGACGGCGAGAGAGCTCCGCCCAGCGGATCACGGCCTGGACTACCAGAGCTCGCCGCCCTCAGGAGTCGACCCACCGCCGGACATGACATCATTCTTCGGGACATCGTCATCAGCATCTCCTCCGCCTCCGCCACCGCCCTCATCCTACGCTCCGGCCACGGACACCGCATTGACTGGGCCGATGGAATCGAGCAGCTCCTGGCAGCATGATCGCGGCGGCAACGGCGGCGGCGGCGGAGGAGGGAGGGATCGGGTGAGGGACGTGCTGGTGGCGGCGAGCATAGCATGTGGGGCCATCGGGGTGGTGCTGCTGGGGGCGTCGGCTTTTCTTTTCCTCTTCCGGTTCAAAAGAGAAAGAGCCCGACCAGAACCTCAGTCAACAAGTCAACAAGAAAAATAATATTCCAAAGCAAGTAACTGTTTTTACCATTGCTCGCTTTCTCTTCTTTCTTTTCTTTTTTTCATCTTTCGCTTCTTTTTTTTTTTTCAATTTTTCTTGCTTTTCATTGCATGTTATGTAAATCGAAGAGATGGGGTTTATGATTTATGTAAATATGCTAATATTCCTGACGAAATTATGAAAAAGAAAGGTGTTTTCACTGCTTGCCTATATTTTACTTTTTAGTTTTTCGCTTTTATTTCTTTTTCCTTGCATGTAAAATTTGGGGAGTGTACTTATTATATTTCTTCTTGAAGATGCCTGGTTATTGATTTACAATTGATTTACGGTGGTTGGATGGATCGTCGTCCACTTAAATGACGTTCTTGTTGGTGGTAGATAACAGCTGAAATTGGTAGGTGGAGAAGGACGAGTTGTCTATCTAAACACTCCTGAAATGGAATGCAATTAGTGTTATTTCGATGAAGCACTGTGACGTCCAAGAACGTAGCATTTCAACAAGAAGTTAGATTTAAAAAAAAAAAAAACAAGAAGTTAGATTTCCGACGCCCCTCAAAAAAAAAAAAAAAAAAAACACACACACACACACACATACACACACAAGAAGTTAGGTTCATTGTCGATGTCGTCCTCGCTGTCCGCTGCGTCGGAAAGGATTATGCCTTATCGATCCTTTCAACCTTGTGCAATTAGCCGTGTTATTCTCCCCTTCGAGCTCCCCGGAAAATTTCCTGGATTCCCAACCACAACTCCACCGTTGAAATGGATAATCGGTGCACCACAACCGGTTCTTCCTAATAGAACCTATCGCGTAGTAAGTTACGATAGTGGCTGTTGAGATAGATGTGCAAGTGGTGTTAAAAATGTTTGGTTTTAGAATTGTTGGCATAGTGTGGTGTGGAACAACTAATATTTCTAGTTTGTCCATAACTTATTGAATTAGGTTTTTGAGTGAAGGTTGGTTAATTGAATATGTTGACAGGCTTGTGTGAGGGGAAGATAGTTGAGATGCACTATAACATTTAAATATTTTATCATGATTTTATTTAACAGCTTAAAATTTTAGAACAATCGCTAATGATCTCGCAAAATTTCACATGACCTAAAAATATTTGAACCCATTACATCATGCTTTGATATCATGTAAGGTATCATGAAACTATTGTCAACTATTTCAAAAGTAAAAACAAGTTCTCTTTAATGGTATTAGAGTAGAAGGTCCAAGCTTTTGAAACAGTTGTCAATAATATCAGATGAGGCTTTTAGTTCAAATCTTTTGAAGCCCTTATTTCCTCACCTATAACATTTTTCCACACTTTAGTCCTAGGGTAAAGTCCAACCTACGTGTAAGAAAGAATGTTTTAATATTTAAATATTAAATCTTTTTTTTTCATCTAACAGTTTAAAGTTTTTGAATAGTTGATAGTGTTCCCACAATATTTTACACGTGTGAGTTGTGTTGTAAATTCCCAAATAGGAATAATTGTGTTGTATGAAGTAATAAACTATTCTAATTAGCCACAATTTATTGACTTTATGTTTTTGAGTAAATGTAGTTCTAATTGGATATATCAAAGGGCGATGAGTTAGACTTTCTCTTGATGATCTTTCCTATAAATGTATCTGGTCTCAGAGGTGTCACCTGATAATACCAACAACTATAGGTCAGCTTTCCCTAACTTGCAATAACTTCTTTTAGGGTTCGTGATGAGCTTTGATAGTTGACAGAGCTTCCCGCGAATTTAGCAAGGTTTATTGAGTTTTCGTCTTCATCATTGTTTATTGTTCGAACCTTACCAACTTAGTTCATCTAGAAATAATTGATGGCACTTTTAAGTCCCAAAAAAATCAGACGAGTTCAAACTCCAGAGAAGAATGGCTAGGGAGGTTATCTAAACTGAGGAAATTGTCACTAAGTTGAAGATATGATCTTGCCTCCAACTGATTTGGGTTCCCATTCTCGAATCGAAGAACTAAAAATAACTTGTGTTGACCCACAATCTCTGACGCGACTTTCCATCTAGTCTGGAAGATTTGACTTTGGTAGAATGGAGTCACCATTAGGGTGGTCACTCCTTTCCAACTTGAAAGAATTGTCCACTTGAGAGCACCGACGGTGTTGGCTAACAGGGATCGAGTTTGATGTGCTTGGACAGATAGAGAACCTGCATTCCTTGTCTGTTAACATTTTGTGAATTGATCGTGAGGCTTTCCAAGCTATTGTGGTTAAAGCAGCTCCGATGGTTGGTTTCGAGTAAATTGCCTGGAGCTAATTGAGATTGAAGGCTTACAGGACTAGAATCCTCTGGAAGAGTAATTAATTGAGGATTGTCATTGCGTTCAAAGTATACGTAATCTATCAAATTCACAGAAGCTAAAGGAATTGAGTTTTTATTCTTGTACAGCACTGGAATTGAGTTTTCATTCTTGTTACATGACTTCGATACCCCTTTCCAAACTCACAACGAGGGAGAAATCTATAGGTAGGACCTTTTCTCAGATTGTCAAGGCAGAACCTTTTTCATTTGCTTGTGAGGCTTTCCAGTCAATCATTCCATGTTCAGAGCACCTCCAACGGGTGGTATTGACTGAATGCCCCGAGCTAATTCAGACTGTGGACTTGAAGGAAATTGGAATAATCTGTTTTCTTCTCTCTTTCTCCCGCCAAAATAGGAAATGAAATCATTGAATCCACTGCCAATTGAATTCAACTTCTATAAGGAAAGGTTACCCGGTCTATCAAATAAACTGAGCCGCGGAATGCTCTGGTTGGTATGATTTCAGAGGTAAAAGCAAGAGCAATGCGATTCTGTTCATTGTGGTCGTCATTAAAATGTCAACACATGTAAGACTTTCAAATGATCTACATATCCATTCCCCACTTCGCAGTGAAATGAATCGGCGACTTTTAGTTCGTTTTTAGCCTTTTAGTTAGTCACTTAAAAACAAACGGTTTTGGGTACTTCAGTGAAGAGATACCAGAAGATCAAGAGAGTCAAGTCAAAAGTACAAACTAAGTAAAAGAAAGTTATAAGAGATGAGATGTCGAGCATATAGTACTCATAGAGGACTGTAGAATTGACCACGGAAAGTAAAAGGATTCATGTCAGTGACCACATAGTGATAAGTTCGTTGTCTGTGTTAAAATATGTCTCAAGTTTGAATTATTTATAAAACCCGATCTAATTAAGGAAAAGAAGACATGACTAGAAAGAGAGATACATACATACATACATACATACATACATACATACATACATATAACTTACTAAATAACTTCTTATTTGCGTATACATACATATGTAACTTACTAAATAACTTCTTATTTGCGTAGTTGCAATTGAAAAGCTCTCTTGAACCAAAGCATGGTAATCAACCTAAGCCTGAGCTGTCGTCGAGCTAGTCCTATTCCCTACGAAGTTTCTATTTTGTAGGTCCATTGGCACGAACCGCTGTCACCACTCGCAGCCATTGTTCACCGTTGCCCTGCCATGCTGAGCCGTGAAAATCCGACGTGAGCTACTCTGACGCCGTCCTTTGGCTCGACGCCAAGACAAGCTGCCGTCCCGTTGAGCTCGGTCAAAATTCAGCAAACATCCGAGTCACTAAAATCTGCGCAAGAGAAGGGCACACGTTCTTTGGGTAAAGGAGGACGCATACATTGAAGGGGGAGGATTTCGCACACTTATTTTATATAAATTTGGAGCCACTTGGCCATTCTATCACGTGTAGAGTTTTTTAGCAGGACTTTTGGTGAATCCGGAGCAAGTGGCAGCCCCTGGACGTTCCTCCCACATTAGCACCATGTCCTTGTAACAATCCAAGTGCGTCATTGAATAGTCCAGGCGAACTTCACCAGCACGTTTGCTGATCCAACGATCCCTATATTGCCGCAGGCCACCACCACGACGAAAGTTATTATTTTGCAGGTCGCCTCTCGAAGTTTACGTGTAGATTGTTGGACCAACCACAATTTGTGACTACTCGCGGAGCTAGAACCTTTGTTACGCGTGATTCGAGTTGCAATCGCGAGCCCCATCGTACAGCAGCAGCCAACGAGCCTAGCATACGCAGGCTACCGCCATCCGTCGTTCGTCCGAACTCGACAACGTGATCCACGTGGCACCAAATATTAGGTAAGAATCTCTTTTAATTCGATTTTCATATATCCTTATTGCCTAATTTATGGGATTATCTCGTATGAATATTTGAATGACACCATCATATCCACAAAATATCTATTAGCCTTTTAAATTGGGAAATCTTCCTAATTTCGCAACGTACATATGATTGACGGTCCGATTTCACGCTCAAAATATGACCCGCAATCGTACGGAAAAATCACCAATCCGATCTCACGCTCGAGATACGATTCGTGATTTTATTTTAAAATTGGCCAATCTGATCTAATGCGCGAGATACGATTCGTCAATTTATTTCCCAAAAATTAAATGGACATGGATGATATCTTGCTTGATTTGGTGCCATGCTTTCTTGATGCTTCTATTTGATTGCTCTCGTAAAAGAAAAACCCAAAAATATATATTTGAGTTAGATTAGGTTCATGTTAGAATATTACTTGTTTTAAGGTTATTTTGCATGTTTAGAATAGGAAATTTATTTATTTCGAATTCCTTAAATAAAAATTCAAAAAAAAAAAAAAAGCGTTTAGTTAGGATGTTAGTTTTTTTTAATCTAAATTGCACATTTTATATTTGGCAATTTTAATTTCGAATTTCATAAAAGAAAAAGAAAAAGAAAATAGAAATAGGGCATTCTTTGCACGTCATTGCATATTATGATAGATGCATGCTTATTAAAAAAATAAAAATCATGTGCATGTCATATAGAATTAGGTTCATGAAATGCATGTCATTTAGAGATTGTTATTAAGTCCATTTAATTAAAAATTGCATGTCATTAGAATTAGGTCATTTAATTAATATTGCATTGCATATTGCATGATTTTCATTAAATGAGTGAAAAAGAAAAAAAAGAAATTGCTCGTTAATTAGAAATCATATCTAGAGTTGGTGATTTGAATTCTGATCTAACATTGCAGATGCTTTCGTTGCTATAAGGTAAGTCTCGTAATTTATTCATCACTTTCTTGAGTGTTAAATTGGTGGTTTGCGCACCCGCATGATCACCTCATATGTTAGAGAGATAGATTTAAAATCAATCCAAATTGCTTGCCAAAACATTTTCAAAATAAAAGAATGGTACCGAAAGGGCATTAGAGAAATCTAATGTAACCAAGTTCCCGTACCCATATCTCTGGTTCGTAGGAGTAAAGTAAACCTCTCGATACTTTTTTCTTGGGTTTCTAATCGACCCACCAAAAATAGATTAGATCCTCCAATTGAAAATCATTTGCATGTTAAGAACTTGAACCTAAGTAATATGGGCTTGGGAGAGCCCGAGTTAAGTCTAGGCTTAACAATCCATTAGCCAAACCCTAGGTGGATCACACCCGAAAAATTGGTCGCGACATCGATTGACATGTAATATTCCACAGAATCCCATTAATGCCACTGCGAAACCTGATCCTAATCCTGAGTAAAACCAATTAACAACATAGTCACCTTCGGAGTCACCTTCAGAGTCACGTTCATTATGCTCATCTCTCGAACAAACTTTCAAAAGAGGAGCTCCACAAAGTGCATGGTTGCCGCGATAAACAGATTGATCATCCAGAGTGCTTAGTTGATTCCCTGATGGAATAGGACCAGATAAATTGTTGAAGGAAAGATCCAAACGACTTAGAAAGTATAAATTGGATATGCTACGAGGGATTTCACCAATAGCTTGTTATTGGATAGATCAAGAGATTCCAAATATCTCAAGTTGCCAACATCTAAAGGGATTTTCCCGATCAGCTTATTTCGGGAGAGGTTCAAATTTTTATAGTTGAACAAGCCTAGTTAACCCTTCCGGTATTTGTCCTTCTAGTGCATTGCTTGAAAGGTCAATGGAAAACAAATATCGGAGTGACGTGGTGAATTCCAGGCTTATTCCTTTTATATTAACCACCATAACGAAGAAAAGCCCCTCCAATAATACATAGGATATGAACCAAAACTAGAATTAGCCCACATCTGCGAGAAGTCGCTAAAACAAGGGGGAATGCCTCCAGAGAGGTTGTTATGCGCTAGGCTTAGATATTGGAGTTCAGAATTGTGACATAATTGCAAAGGAATGTCCCCGGTGAAGTAATTTCTCTCGAGATTGAGTACCTTAAACTCTTGGAACAATGGAGGTATTCTACCGGTGAATAAATTGTCACTGAGATCAAGGATTTCCAAGAAAATAAGGCTTATTAAACATTCTGGAAGCACTCCATTCAAGCCATTTTTATGGAGGCCTAGAACGCTCAACTTCTTTAATTCACATAGATAGTTTGGAAACTGACCATTTAACTTATTGTCACCCAATGAAATCCAATCCAAAGAAGATTACGACCCCCAACATGGTGAAAGTCTTCCAGATAGTTGATTGTTAGAGAGATCAAGATAATATAATCCATCAAACATGCATGTAAAATTTGAAATGTCACCACTAAGGTTATTTTCAGAAAGTGACAGTATAAATAATCTTGGTGTCTTTTTTCCAACAATTTCGAATATGTTGCCTCTGAGCATATTGCTCGAGAGATCTAACTCGCTAGTGTTATTTAAAACATTAGGTAGCCAATGGGGAACTTCAGCTGCGATGCCAGCATTTGACATGTACAAAGACCAAATGTTCCTTTGAGTTCGAAGCCAATTTGGAAATTCTGGTCCTACCTTGCAACTTGACAAGTAAATTGTTCTTAATTGGAATGGAGGAACCCAATATGCACTAACATTTATAACAAGCTTGTTCAATGATAATGCAAAAAAGGTCAAGTTGGTGAGATTTGCCAAGTGAAGTTCGCTGACAACTCCATCCAATCGATTCTTACGAAAGTCCAAATATTTTAGATTGGATAGTTGCCCTATACTTTCTGGAATGTTCCCACTCAAATTATTTCATCGAGGAACAAAGATCTTAGAGATGATAATTGACCCACGGTGGTAGGAATAGGACCTGAAATCAAGTTAGATCCAAGATCAAGGATTTTGAGATCTTTGAAATCCCCAAAATGATTGGGTAGATGACCAATGAAATTGTTCCAATTAAGTCTTAGATACTTAAGATGCTTCAATTCGCTAAGAGCAGGAAGAACCTTACCTCCTAGATCGCACTGTTCTTGATCGAGCTCCAAGATGTGACCAGTCCTGTTGTTGCATCCGACTCCATCCCACTCACAACAATGCTCGCCAGTCCATGATGACAGACATCTCAAAGGATCGGTTAGATTCTGCTTGAACTTCAGAAGAACTTCCCTCTCGGTACCAATGTAGCTTACATTTGTTAAGGCATTGGAGTGACTGAATTTCAAGGCTTGAATGACAAAGAGTGCGTGCAAGAGCGCAAAGATGAAGTTAGTGTAGAAGTAGGACACCATTGTTGTTTAAAATGAATCTGAGAACTTCCATTTATAATGGCAAAGCGACCGTTCCTTTAGAAATATTATATTTTTTATTCACAAAAATGTAGAAAAAAATAAGGAGGAAGTTAACATATTTTCTAAGTCCAACCTCTGATCGCTTGCCACCTAAAGCGACTTAAAAATTCCAAGTCGTGCGTTGCAAGACCCGTTGAATCGTTTAAGACATCAATCGAGCAAACCGTTGAAATGGTGTTAGCAAAGAGTAAAACATTGGGTTTGGGCCCCGCCAGGAAAACTTTGGCCGAAAGCTGTTGAAGACCATGGGAAGCCCCTTGAAAAGAGATCTTTTTGGACTTTTCTTCATGTTGTGAGGGAAAAAGGAGAAAAAAAAAAAAAAAACGTGGTTCTGTCCATCATAAGTTGATTTTCTATTTTCCTTTTCCTGTGTCCACAGCAATTTTAAGAAAAAGAAAAGGTTTCGTTTGCTGTTTGTTCAGCTGAAAATGAATGTTTTGTGAAATATTTTCATAAACATGATTACTTGTAATAAATAGCTAATGAAAAATATTTTCATTATCGACAATAATTTATATCCAAATATTTTCATGAACAATGAAATATTATTCGCTCAGTCATTTTTTAAGCGATATAAGCAATTATTTATAGTAAAATATTTTTTAAATTATTTATATTTCGTACGACAAAATGGCTCTAAACAATAATGAATTGTCACCAATTTTTTTGTTTCCACCCCAAATCAGAAGCCACTAACTGTCATTGTTCTTCGCGTGAAAAGAAGCACTTCACTTGGGTAATATGGGAACCTGAAATGCGCGAGTCATGATGCAGAGGCAACAGTTTCAGATTCTGCTCTCGTGATCAAAGCTCTGTAGATTGAAGTAGGTATTTATTAGCTCTTGAAGAAAACTTCTGCCTACGCCGAAGCTATCCTCAGTTCCTTTTCCTGAATTTTAGAAGAGCTTCCCTCTCTGTATTAATAGAGCTTACATTAGTTGGAGCACGGAATTCCAATGCTTGAATTACAAAAAGTGTACACGAGAGCTTAGACTTAAAAACTAAAATTTAGGGGATAATTACCAAAAAGGTTTTAAACTTATTATATAAATAATTCAGTCCTAAGCATTTCAATTTGACCATTTTTTTCTAAACAATTAGACAATTTGTCAATATAGTTTTTACGATCAATTTTGGTGGGAAATTACTAACGTGGTCACTAGTTGCGGACGTGACACACCCAATTCTAACATGGACAATTTTTACAATTATTTTGAAATAACATTTTTGAATTTTATATTTTATTTTCTTCATTTTTTTTTAACTATGGCTTCTCTGGTCACAAGCAAGTCTCGACGACCCTCACTAGTCATTGGGCAAGGGCTGCAACACCCTTGCCTAGATCTAGCGACCTGCACCACAATTGAGGCAACGAACCAGTGGAGGGCAATAAGAAAAAAATAAATAAAATATTTTAAAGAAATTGTTCACGTTAACATGGATTGTGTTATGTAGGATGGTCAATGTCTATGTTAGCAACTTTTAGCAAAAATTGGCTGGAGGACTATATTGGCAAATCTCTAAAAGGTTTAAAACTGAATTGATATCTGTACAATAAATTTAAAGTTTAAAAAAAATCCCTTTAGGGTAGGACACCATAGTTCTTCGCACTTTTCCAACTTAGGATTCGCAATTACATTGGTGCTAGGTTGGGTCAAACGGATCTCTTTATTTGATTCACAAGGAAAAAACAAATCTTTTCCATATCCTAAATTATGATTTGATATTTCCAAGTCAATGCCCTCCAAGACCCGTCTAGTCCTTTATGTCGTTTATTATTTTGTACTCTAAACCTTTCAACAATCTCACGACATCTTATTTTATTTGCCAATGTAGAAAGTTTCTATTTGCAACCGAATTGTAAGTTGTGATAGAAAGTCCAATCAAGAGAATATAGGACTTGTTGTCAAGTGATATGAAATTACATTTCAACACCTCCTCTCACATTCAAGCCAGATTAAGAGTGACATGAGGAATTTGGCTGATGAGGCGTGGACATGCATATGCAAATGTTTAGGATTATATTGGCAAATATTTAAAAGGTTTAAAACTGCATTGACGTCCATATAATAAATGTAAAGTTTTAAAAATAATTTTCCTTTTAGGGAAGGACGCAATAGTTCTTTGCACTTTTCCAACTTAGGATTTGATGAATACATTAGTGCCAGGTAACGGATCTCTTTATTTGATTCACAAGGAACAGGCACTTAATCTTTTCCATATCCTAAATGATGATTTGATATTTCCAAGTCAATGCCCTCCAAGACCCATCTAGTCCTTTATGTCGTATTATTTTGCACTCTAAACCTTTCAACAATCTCATCTGCCAATGTAGAAAGTTTCTATTTGCAACCGAATTGTAAGTTGTGATAGAAAGTCCAATCAAGAGAATATAGGACCTTTCGTCAGGCAACGTGGAATTACATTTCAATACCTCCTCTCACGTTCAAGCCAGATTAAGAGTGACGTGAGGAATTGACTGATGAGGGGTGGACATGCATATGCAAACGGGATAACACTAACTCTCATATTACGATAATTATTAACCTGAATGAGACCATGTGAATGAATGTAAAGAGCATAAAAGATCTATTGTCAAGCGACGTGAGATAATATTTTGACAAATTATTCTTACTATTATGCATATCATGTTTTTGTAGATGCTGGTTGGTAAAGCAATCCCACAGTCATGCCAAGACTGATGCTATTTGCGATGGCAAAAGAACACCCCAAGTACCAAAACTTTGCATAAGGGAATACTTAAGTGTCAAAAGTTATAAAAAGTGATACTTAAGTGTCACATTTTTTTAAAGGTGAGACACTTGAGTGCCACATTCGATGAACCTGGCTGGAAATCCTACATGGCAATTAAATATTAATATTGCTTGCCTATGTGGCTCGTTGAAGAGTTGACTTAGCTCTGATTCACCCAAAACTATGTCGTTTCTATAGTTGCCAAAAATAAAGCCCTTAAATTGGCCAAAACGATGTCATTTCCCCAAATGCCTTAAATCTAAAACCCTAAATCGGGCAAAATCCCCATTGAAGCGCTTGAGCCCTAGTCCCGAACCCTTATTTGATTTGCCCAAATTCTATAGCTAAATATTGGAAATTGAGAGCAAGAATTTCAGCAGCGGCTCAAATTCCTTTCGCCGAAGCGAAGGAAAAGGAGGGCGTTTCTATTTTTATTGGTTACCAAGTCCAAGAAAAACATTATGGACTCGAATGAATCCTAGGAGAAGATTCTATGGATGCACCTGATATAAAGAAGGGTCGAAGTGCAGATACTTCAAATGGGTCGATACGAAGTTCTTTCACTGAGCCATAGAGGTGATATTGGACCTACTTAATGGACGAGATCAACCTCCATCTATGCTTGTGGACGACTTGGACGATGTTGACTCAATGTAAGCTCAAGCATCTTCGGCTAACCATTTGAAGAATGAAGTTTCAGGGATGAAAATTAAACAGAAGTGTTACCAAGCGTTTATTGTGATGCTTTTTTTTTTTTTTTTTTGTCTATCCTACTTTATGATGAAATGTAAAGTACTAGAATATGAGAATGAAGTTTCTCCGATTGTCATAGTTGTAAATGAGTGTACAAATGTACTTGTTTCTTTTATTTTTTTTATTTTTTTATTTTTATCAAATGTAACTTATTTTTTTAGAAGATGAGAAGAAGTTTTGTGTTGTCCACAAAATTGTTGTGGCTTTTTTTTTTTTTTTTTTTGTACTGTCATATGTATTATATGTTACTTCTTGTGCTTGTGGGGAGGTCAAGGAAAGGGAATGAATGAATGAATGAGATATTATTTGCACTATATTTTTGCTTATTCTTGAATATAAACCGGTAAGGATGGATGTGTATTGGTTCAATGTGTTGTGGTGATTTCTTTACTTGAACTGAATGTAAACTAGCAGTAAAAATTGAATTGAATGGAGTTGCCATAAGTTAAACTGAATATATAAACTAGCAGCTTCTCTGGTTTGCTACAAACCAGCATATACAGAGGACAAACACAAGTGATTACTTGAGTGCTATAAGTCATATTTGTGATCACTTAAGTGCCAGTCATGATAAAAAAAAGAATCATTTAAGTGTCAAATTATTATTAAAAGTGATAACTTAAGTGTCACTTGTGGTTAAAAGTGAGCACTTAAATGTTAAGTTTTTTAGAGTGTGATCAGTCTTTTTTTTTTTTTTTTTGTTAGAGAATGTGATTAGTTAAGTGTAAGCTTTTTTGGAAGTTTCCTCTATAAATTGCACCAACCACCAGCTATCACCACCGCCTACTACTGGCTACAATCGGCCTCCAGCCATCACTAGCAACCACACCAGGCATCACAGGCAGTACCTTGAGCCACCACTAGCCACCACTATGCTGGTGGTGTGCTGCTGCAAAAGTTGCTGGTGCAAGATGCCTTGCATTAGTTTGCACTAGCACTACCTGGTGCAAGATGTTCATATTGTACACTTGCATCTTGCACTAGGTGCAAAACAAGCCCCCAACCAAACCCCCATGTGAATTTTCGAGAATTTTTGTAATTATTGCAATTTTCAGTAAAATCTGAAAGAATATAGCATACTTGGAATCTTGTTCCTCTCAATAGATGGAAAATTAATTCCATCTACATGTTTATGTTATTTTTTGTAGAAAAATATTAGGTTTTAAATTTGCTATACGAAGCATTTTAAATGAAAGTACATGTGTACAAAGAAATTTCTAATATCAAAAGCTGTTTGTTAAAAAACACATTTGAAAAGCCCATTTGGATAATTAATTTAAACTTTTTAAAATTTTTATTCCTTTAAAAGAAAAAAAAATAATGTCTACAACTTCTTTATAACAATGTTAAAGATATTGTGTAAACAATTTTATTAAAAAATAAAATTTCTTTTTTTTTGGCTAACAGAGTTTCAAATGGAAAAAATTCACATCAAAGTGGTCTATCTCTCAAATAAAAAAAGAATACTTTCATTACAATAATCATAATAACATATGCCCCGAGAAAAGAAATTCTTTATCCTTAAATATTACAAATATCATTAAATATTTCCTAAACTCAAAGCTATTTGATAAGATAAACGTGCCATATCAGAAGTTGTAGCATTATTTGAAGCACTTCGACAAAAAAAAAAAAAAAAACATTATTTGAAGTACTATCCTCCTCATTTACATCATCAACAATTGTGTACCTTACTTTGATAAGCCAATTCGTATGAAGTTTTAAGGGAATAAAAGAAATTACGGGGATTTGTGATAGATTTGTCAATTTTCATTGAGTAGGCACAGAACCAAACTTCCCTAGTTTTCTGTTTGTATCCAAGTTCATGGAACTGCTTTGCCACAAGAAACGATCTTTGTAGCTAAACCAAAATTAAAATGAATTTGTAGATGTCTCTCAAGTCATCATCTCAAATGATAACCCAACCGAAATGATATACATGAACCAAAATAAGCTTTCAATCTATGTTATCACAAGAAAAGAAAAATGTACACGCTTTTTCAGTGACTTCTCAACAGATTACAATTGTTAAATATGCACAAGAAAAAATGGTAAATTTATGTTTGTAGTTGCCCCAAAAGAAAGGCAAGAATTCTTTGCTTGCTGCTTCTTATTAGCCTCTTATCATGGACAAACAAAAAGCCACTCATGATGATGGAAGCGGAGTAGCTCGGGCACCAAATTCAAGAGCGTCTTCGTATCTCCTTGTAAGGAAAAATAAAGCAGCTGCACCGTGTTCTGCAACTTTTGAAGAGATCAACTTGAATCTCAAGTCCATAAACACATTGTGCGGAACATGTTCAGATGATGATAGTTTATCATTGTCGGCAATCAACTAGACACTTCACCGGAGTTCCTCCTGCTCGGGCCTTCTAAATCAACACAGTTAGGCTGCTCACAAAGGCACACCAGAGGACTTGCATGAAAGTAATCCTCCTCCTTGGGCTTATGACAACAACTCTACGATGACTTGGCTTTGCCATGTTCTTCTCATGTGCCAAATGTACAGCAACTTCAAAATTATTCTGTGAAAGTGTCCCATTCTGATGCAAATCCAGTAAAACCACAAGCCTTTTATGATCTAAGAGAACGGTGCTCTTAAATCCAAGATACCTGTAGAAAAATGTCACAGTTTGCACACAACTTTTTGAAGGAAAATGGGATAGGCCTAATTAAATCGACTTGTTCTTCCAAGGGAAATAATGGAAGAACGTCAATCAAGTTAACACACAAACAAGCAATCTCGAAGGTCCTAAGGCAATCAACAAATAACCAATCAGTTAACTCCCCCTTCTCACATTCGATTGGGACAAATCCGCCGCGATCGACAATGACCATTTGTGATATCTCATAGTGTCTACTCAAAACAGGACAAACAAAAATTAATTCTTTGTCGCAACCCGCAAAAAGACATACATGAATCATGTTGGTGACACGAACTAAAATCATCATCAGCAGCGTGTACTAATGAACTCGTAGGCTGTCAAGCCATAACTGAAATTCACCCACAATTTCAATTCGATCACCACACCAGCATAATAATCAAACATGCAGACGACACAAGCCGCAGACTGCGCAAACGGAGCCCCAATTAAAAAGCAATCGAACATCAAATACCCAGAGCAGAAGACACAAGCCAACAATCAACGGCCAAGCATTTGGAATTGACGAAACAAATGATAACTGCGAATTACCAGCGGCGGCAACAGGCGTTGGGAGGAGCAGCAGTGGTGAGTCTGCCGGCAGAAAGTGCTTGGCCATTTCACCGTTAGCTTGAAGTAATCAAATTCTCTCTAGCGGCTTCCGTCATCAGCCTCTCCGGCAATCATCACTGCCGCGATCGCTGTAACGAGAACCGCCAGGCGAAGGGGAGACGAAGAAGAAGCCATCAATGGAGAGAGAGACTGAGACAGAGAATCGAGCGGAGGTAGATCTAGGGCGAAGGAAGTGCAGAGTCGAGCGGAGAGTAAGCTGAGCGAAGAAGTGGTGTAGTTCTAGGATTTTAATTTTCAAAAGGGACAAAATTGGATTTTTGGTAAGGTCTTGGGGGCAAAATGGGCAACTGATTAATTTTCATTAATTCAGCCAATCAAATGCTGAAAGCTCAAATAATAAGTTACTACTTGCCTTGAGTTTTCAGCCTTTTTAATATTAATTTTCACTTGAAAACTACTTGAGTTCATCTAGAACTAGCCTTCATCTCGATTGCTGATGAAGATAGGATTATTATAACATTCAAAAAAAAATTATGCATGTAAGATGGATCAATTCATATTATTTAAATATAAGGAAAAAATAAATTCAATTGCTCAACAACATTTTGTACTTGCTCCTCCCAAAAAATATAGCGAGGTCGACCTTGACTCATGCCAAAACTTGATTGAACTCCATGACGACCACAAAAAAAAATGTTATCCACCTTCTTCTTTTTCTTTTTAATGGTTATTTAGTCAGCGATTATAAATTTCTAATATTGGCAAGATTATAGTATCATGTGCTAAAAGATACGGATTTCTTTTCTGTGCTAACAAACTTGTGATAACGTTTGGAGGGGTTGTTAGTGTTGATCACTCATCCCTATCAATTTAATTATCAAAAAAAAGAAAAAGAAGAATGCATTATGATTGCTTGAGCTTTGCTAGCAAAAGTGATTATATGCTCGCGATAGATCGAAGTGATAAGACCTCTGTTTCGACTTTAGGTTCCGTACAATCGCCTCCCATGCCTTTTTAACTTTTCTACTTTTCTAGATCGATCCTTAGCCTCCAGTCAACGCACGAAAATATACAAAGCAACTCGCTTCAAGTAGCGTAAAAAATAAAATTTAGAAGTCTCTAAACATATTACATACACAAGAAAATCCCATAAGTCTCTCGACAAAAAGAAACACAAATTTACCCTTATGAGATTGTAATCAACTGGGACATCAATTACATTGATTGGCCATGATATCGATGGAGCCACAATAGCGAACGGAAGCCCGCCACTACTATTGGACTATCAATGCACATCAAAGTACATAAAATTCTATTTTTCCAAGTTTCCTTGCAGCGACCGGATATATAAATGTGCCGATGAGTATGCTTCTGGAGCCATATGGCCATTGGGCATCGACGGCACAAGGGGCAATTCGAGATTGAAATCGAATTGGAGCCGCCGTGAGGGCATGGCATGAGGAATTTGGTGCGGATGGATTGATTCCAATTTTTGATTTTGCGCACGAGCCCGATGTGGAGTTCCAGCAGCTCGTGCTTGCCTAAACTAAAACTGGACTTCCAATTGGCAACGGAACAAACAAAAGTTATAGCTTGATCATGGACGGCTTACCTCCTATGTTAAATCACGTGAGTTCTATCTGGGATTTGTGGGACACACCTCATTCAAATGGTATATGTGAGTCTAAGTGCAGCCAAGAGTTTTTCTTAAAATAGGAAAAAAAAAAAAAAACCCTCATATGGAGTCGAGTTTGATGAACTAGATGTGTCTTGATGGTTGATCATTTGTGCTGCAAATAACGGTTTAGATGAACCCATTCGGACTTCGGTAGACAAGTTCTTCCTCTTGAGTAATAGTTTTAGATGTGTGAATATCGATTCAAAATTTATTGTGATAAGCATCTAATATTCCAACGGTAGATGACTTAATTATAAGAAACTCGCTGGGTCTAATTAAGGTGGAATCTGGATGAGAAGAGCTCCAGGCATTCTTCCAATGTTATTGCTTGAGGCTACCTACACCATTGATGATCTAAACGTTTGAGTAATACAACCATCATCCTTATTTTGAGAATAATGTGGTGAATGCATTGATTTTCGAGATGTGAATATCTTAATGCAGTAGAATAAGAATTCATCTAGGATGTCTGAAATCATACGGTAATGATGCCATGTATTTTTGCCAACACCATATAAAGTTCCAACGTTATGAAATCTCGAAACAACCATAACTCTAAAAATGATATATAGTTGTGCAATATTAATCAAGCACGTTGAGATCCTTGATTTCATATTTATAAGTGAGACTTGTCATGTTCAAAATAGTGAATGTGGGTATAAGGAACAATCAATGCATGGCAGACTATACTTTTTTTCTTACTTGGTTGCTTAACAAGTGTCTAAAAAGCATTTTTTAATAAAATCAATCTTGGAAACGCTATTCATTCTTTTGTATCAAAGCAAAAGGGAAAGAAGCAAAAGACCAAGTATTATATCTCCCACTTCGGAAAGAGCTCGAGCCACTTCGCACAGCACACCAAACTATGTCGTACCACCCACAAGAAAGGCCTCTCTCTCATGGCCGATCCGTGGCAGTTTGAGCAGTCGTTCCTCGTTCATGCTAGCCACGTTGCCGAAGCTCATGTACAAAACACAATATGCTAGCTTGTTTGTTGAGCCATGAAATGCACCCGATATCTTCCTTCTGTAATGTGCTGGAGGAAAAAGGGGCTAACTTGTGAAAAGGGCCAATGGCAAATATTGGTCCAATGGAAATATTCTCGAATCTTGTTGATATTTAAATTTTGACAATCTATTTAATTATTCATTAATTATATATGAAATAATTTTAATCCCTAACAAAATTAATTTTCATTAAATTGCATCATGTATGAGCATTAGAAACATTTGCATTACTAGTAATAATTATTAAAAATTTCAAAAAAATAAATTTTAAAAAAAATTAAAAAAATGGAAGAGGGCCGGTCCTGCCGGCTGCTGGTCTTCCACTTTCCTTTGCCCTATCCTTTCATTCCCCGCGCGGCACGTCCCCTCTCTTCCTTCATCAGCCCAGCCCGCTCTCCCTTTTTCTTCCTCCTCTTCTCGCCTGTTTTGGTGCTGGCATTACGACAAACAGATGGCGGACGAAGGACGGTACGAAGGAGGAGTACGAGGAATGTCGCGCGACGCGGCCGGTACGCCTTAGCCCGCAACAGCTGACGTCGTCCTGGAGGAGAGAGCAAGGACGAAGAGAGGGATAAAGGAGAGAAAGAGGGAGAGCTCGGAGGGTTCTTCGGGACGAGAGGGGGAGAGAGACGGCGAACGGAGAGTGAGAGGTCCAAGAGACCCGTCCGAGGACCTTCCCGGCGACGTCCTGAAGCCGAACAGGTACGCTCGGCTCTGCTCTCGTTCTGTTTCGGGCACGCCGGGCTGGAGATCGCGGCCGTCCGGCTCGCGCGAGCTCCGGCCCTTGTCGTCCTTATATTTCGTTTCCACAGTCCCGGTACGTCGTGCGTCGATGTCGCCAGCGTAGGTTCGAGTCCCCGCGGAGCAGGAAACCTTAGGATTTGGTAGCGCACGTCAACTGCTTGTGAAAATGTCTCAGTTAGATCTGTGAACACTTACTCTTTGCTTTCGGAATGCTGGTTGTTATTCCATGTTTCCTTCGTCCATGGCTGCTTAGTCGGCATTTCCTTGTCGCCTGTTACGACCGATGGTGGGGTCGAGTCTGTCGAGTCTGTCAAGTCTCCGAATCTGGGGTCGCCGGAGTTTGGGACCGCTGGAGGCGACCGCACCGCTCGTTCGCGGCCACGTAGGTCGGCCTTGGCGGTTGGTGTTGAGGCGAAAGAACTTTCCGGTGAGAGTTCATCTGGTGGATGGCTTGCTGCGGGGAAGGTGGGGGAACGAACCTGTAAATAAAGAATAAAAATAAAATGGAGAAGGAGAAGACAATCGGGGGCTTAAGTTGCGTTTTGTTGAATCTGGGCTTATTTAATGATTGAGTAATTTTGGGCTTGAGTGGTTTTAATAGACTTTTGGGCTGGCTTCATTTTTAGAAGTGCTTGGGCTGAGTTCTTTTTAGTAAGATGGGCTTGGTGCCTTCAGTTGCAAAGAAATGGGTTTCGTGTAGCTTTAGTGGAAGAGTGGGCTTATTTGGGAGTTTTCCCGAATTGGGCTTAGAAAGGGTAGAAATGGATTGGGCTTGTGCCCTCTAGTCTAAACCTTGAGTCCAAGTTCATCCATGTTCTGGCCAGGTACTTATTTTCGGACTACTAATTAATTGAATGATATATATATATATATTATTTAAAAAATAATATTTAAAAATTAATTATAAATTCCGAAATTTATTTTATTTTTCCTAAAGTCAGAAAAAGCTTAAAAAAAGTTTTTTGGATAGTTTTCTCTAAAATTATGGGGAAATCATTGAGAAAAAAATTGTGTTAAAAAATTGAACAAGCTCATACGGCTTTACCAAAGAGTTTCAATTGTCGTTAAAAATGAATGCCCTTGATTGTGTGCTTCCATGATGATGATTGCTGTTTACCTTTAGTTTAGTTAAAATTGGCGTTTATTTCACGTTAGATCCTTGCTCTCCCTTGCAATTTATTTAACGCTTTTCTTGATTGTTGATTGTTATTTTAATGATTACTTATCCACATGATCACCTCGTATGTTAGTAGATAGGTTTAAAAACAATCCAGACTACATGAGACAAATCTTTTTGACATGAACAGAATTAAATACTGAAACGGCACTAATTGATTAATTAGTGTAATCAAGTTTCCGATCCTAAATTCTTTGATTGCGTAGAGAGTGAAGTACGCTCTCATCCTTCACTTGATTTCTAGTTGACTCTAATAATTAGTGGCAACTCCTTATCAGAGCATTAAGTTAAGATATTATGAACATCCTAACGTCGCGTGAGGTATGGGCTTGAGAGAGCTAATGTCTAAAACTAGGGGCATAGGCTCATCTTTTAGGCAACATCTCTAAATCAATTTCCTCCTTATCAAGGGATAGGTTGTGACAAATCTTCAGTAGCATTTCTTCTTCGAGGAAATGCATTGTGTTCATGATGATTGGGCAAGAATTTGTGGTCGTGCTTGTCGTGGCAGCCGAGAGCTCTAGGGTGGTGTTTGAGGGATTCTCTCCCATGGTAATGAGAAGGTGATATTAAAAACGATGTTCATTGCCGGGAAGATGTGCATGACTGGAACATCTGGTTACATCGCCTTGCGGTTCGTCAAGCTCCTCTTACAGCGTGGCTACACTGTCAATGCCTCCGTTCACGATCCAAGTACCTTCTCAATCCTCTCCTTTCTGTTTTCCTTTGAGGTTGGTTCTCTTTAGTTCAATTGCTTTGTTGATAATTTGTCCTTGATCGACTGGGCTTGTGTCTTGATCATGATGATTTGCCCTAATCTCGTGTAAAGGTTGTTTGGCACGGTGTATTTCGTCATCATTTCCTGTGATTCTGACACAGTAGATGAAAGTTTGTGTTTGTGGAGTTCCAGACAGTGTACTAGTCAAGTAGCTTTTGTTTTAGCTGGAACGTTTTGAAGTGGTCGAGGTTTCAGGGACTGAATGGGGTTTAATCGACACTATGGACTAAGCGCTTTCGGCTTGCCTTTTTTGACGATGTGTGTTGTACAAAGATTTTTCTCTGATCGTACTTTTGGTTATAGCATTCCCACTTTCTAGTGTATAATCAATCTGATGCCCAATAAAAGGCTTGAACTTTCTATAGCAGCATTAACACGCTCAAATTGTTTAGTTTCTGGAGGCCTATCCCACAGGGAACCACCAGTCCCCCACAAGACATTGAAACTATTGACGTGCTTCCAAGGCACATGAGGATCGGAACTACAACTGCAACTTATTATGGATCGAGTAGAGGAGAGTTTGGTATATTCAGGAAGGTTAGGAGATCAGTACGGTCAGCTTTAGCGAGGGCGAGCCTCGCCCACCCCTAGTAAGGTTCGACCCTTTTCTCGACCAAAGAAACTTAAGAATTTGTTGTAGTCACCATGAGATCAACATGATCAAAGGAAGATTACTTAACAAGGAAGTCCTCATCATTTTTTATGAGCTGGATAAGAGGGACCAGCTTGCGAAGCAAGCAGGCGAATCCAATTAATTTAGTCCGGAAAGTATAACTATTATGACGACCAGGAATATTGATTGCTTAGTAATCGATGGTATCCTAAAGATTACTATTTCTATGAAATCAACCCATTGAGTCCTACCCCTGCTCTTCAACTTTCAGCAAGCGTGCCTTTGAAAGTGAATCGCGTCCACATCATTACCATTAGAGGGGTCACTTCTCTCAAACTTGTTGGATCATGTAGTGCTCATGGTCGACTAATGTATTAAGATATACGTTCACAGATAGTTTTGTGCTGGTGCCTTATCACAGGCGATGTGATTTCTGGGCCTTGTCACCTGGTGAAGGGTGACCATAGTATTTTGATAGGAGCAATGAGTTTGATATCTATATCCATTTATGATATTGAAATGGCTTGTGAGAAGCCGTATTGCATGCAAGCTTAAGTGTGATTTTCATGTACGGCATAATTCTTGTAAAGTTGCACAATTCATTACTCGATCCCATAGAAGTGGTGACTGTCACTTACTGAGCCAGGATTTTACTCATCCCCTTATATTTCCATTTAGATTTCTTCATTTTGCTATTTGAATCAATCTTATTAGACTGAATTTACAAAATTCCTAGTATGGTAAATTCATGGTATTTTGGACCTTATGGTTTTCCATCTAATGCAAGGTTTTGTCCGGTTAGGACCTTTCTTGTGAAATGATTCATTTTGATTAAGCCCTTCGTCCTTTTATTCATGAAAAATGGCCGGTCATTCCTTAAACTTTAAATACATATTTGGCGTGTGACACAGAAGCTTCCATCTTATGTTGTGAATTGCTGCAAAAATTGGTCTATTCTATCACATGCAACTTGTAAGGTCTATATATACTCAAGCCGTTGTAAGCTTCACAAAGAAGAGAGAAGAATTATTTTATTCGCTGTCCAGAATTTAATGACAGCTAACTCTAGAGAGAATTAGTCCCTCTACTGAAATCCTAGTTGTTTGTTTCTCGAATCTTGTTGATCCTTCTAAATGTCCAAACTTCCGTCCGAAATCATCGTCAATAACACCCTCCGATTAATCAAACTAATGCCCAAAAGTTGATCTCTATATTTAGTGAACAAATGAATAAAATATTCATGTGCATGCTACATATGTCGCTTCCTTGTCCCAAAATCTGGGAGGAAATGAACTAAAAGAATAACTTAGCAAGAAAAGGATCACAATAAGTAATCATTTGCTTAAACATTCTCCTTAAAAGTTGATCTCTATAGTTGATTGTCAATCGTCTGATTGGGCCGATAACTTTGCCATGGTTTAAGTCACGACAAGGTAGGAATGCCTGGTTATGTTAGACGTGTTTTCAATTATGATAGGGCGGTGGGTGGACCCTAAAGACATATATAACAGGGAATTCCAGGAAAATGAATAGAACTTGTGTGGAAGTGCCCTTCCTCTTTTCATAAAGGTAGAGACTTTACTCCTCCACTTTGGAAGACTTGGTTGGCTTTACTTGAAGTCGTTGCTCTTCTTGTTCTTTCGATGCTAAGAGGGAAAAAGCTAAGCAAATGTCATGTCTTGAGCTTTAGAGGACTAGGCACTTGCGTCAATATGAAGCGACTTTATTACCACCAAATGTCCTTGGTAGTCTAAAATCTTTGTCAACTCTAGAGATGCATTCTAAGGAACTAGGGAGTCTGAAGCAATTGCACCTGTTGTGTTCTTAGGTAAGAAAGCTTCCAACCTCAATTGGACGATTGAAGTCACTGGTTAATTCATTATTGTTCAACACAAGAACTGCAAGATTACCATGTTCCACTCAAAATCTTAAAATGTTGCAGGTGATACATTTGTACCTGACTAAGTAAGAGAGCCACTAAAACTCAGTGGAGAATCTTGAAGAATTGCCCAATGTATTAGCATGGAAACTTCATCGTCTTGTCATCTTAAGTTTTAGAGTGCCCTAGGTTACAAGACTTCGATGGTCCTTTCTGGCTTTACACTAAGCGAGAAAGTCACGGTAGAATCTTATTGTCATTTGCTTGTGACACTTTCCAATCAATCATTTCATGTTTAAAGCATATCCAATAGGTGTTATTGACTGAATGCCCTAAGCTAATTCAGATTCTAGGCTTGTTGAGTTCATTGAATATATACTGCCAATTGAATTCAACAACTCCATATAAACTTTTAATTGGCAATATATCCAATGGGTGTTATTGACTTATTGGATAATTTTTTCATTGTCTAGAAGTTACCAACAGGCAACTCTAAGGAGAATAGTCCCTCTATCGAATCCTAGCTCTTTGTTTCTCAAATCTTGTCGTTGCTTCTAAATTGTCCGAACTTCTATCCGAAATCATAGTCTATAACACCCTCTGATTAGGCATCTCTCTCTACAATTTATTAAACTAATCCCTAAATGTTGATCTCCATATTTAGTGAACTGATGAATGAAACATTCATGTTCAGGATATATTTGTCGTCTCATTGTTGTAAAATCCAGGTGAAAATGACATAAAAAAATAACGTAGTAAGAAAAGGATCAAGAAAAATAATCATTTGCTTAAACATTCCCCCTAAAACTCGATCGCTATTGTTGATTATCAGTCGTCTGATTGGGCCTGATAACTTTGCCTTGGTTAAAGTCACGGGGTGGTGAGTGGACCCTGTAGACATATATAACCGGGAATTCCAAGAAAATGAATAGAATCTTATGTGGAAGTGTTGTTCCTCTTTCCATAAAGCTGGAGACTTAACTCCTCCACTATGGAAGACTTGGTTGGCTTTAGTTAAAGTCGTTGCTATTCTTTTTCTTTCGGTGTGAAGGGGGAAAAGCAAGCAAATGTCGTGTCTTTAGCTTTTGGAGGGTCAGGCACTCGCGTCAATGTAAAGCAACTTGATTACCACCAAATTTCCTTGGCAGTCTAAAGTCTTCGTCAACTCAGGGATAAATTTTACGGAACTAGCGTGCCTGAAGCATTTGCCAGCAACACTAACACCGATGTATAATATACACTAGGCTTTAGTGGATGTGAATTTTAAACCAATACTTCTAGAAATGAGGTACTATCGCCCAAGAAGGAACAGTGTAAAGCAACCTCATTTATTGCCAGCATAACGTGATGAAGTTGGACCCCGCCACCTTGCAAGACTTCCATTGGCTAGACTTACCAAAGTCATCGCCATTCTATTTCCTTTCGGTGCCGAGGAAAACGCAAACAAGTCCGATAAAGACAGCGAAAGAGCATCGCAATTCTCCAGCCTCTGCCGCTTTTCTGAATCCCACATTAGATTTAGAAAGGATCCACATCTCGCTGTGATTAAACCCGGTGGAGATTTGAGCACCTGAAGGAGAATGAAGAGAAAGAGGGATTCCCCAGACGCAGCGACCATGTCTGCCTCTGTCGATGATGGCAATTCGTCATCAGGGACTGAATTTGAGGTGTTTTTGAATTTCAGAGGCCCGGATACTCGCCTCAATTTCACCGATTGTCTCTATCACTCCTTAGTCAAAGCTGGGGTTCGTGTTTTCAGAGACGATGAAGAGATCCGAAAGGGCAAAAAGATTGAAGGTGAACTTTTGCATGCCATTGAATCCTCCAAAATATACTTGCCCATCTTCTCTAGGAACTATGCATCCAGTAAGTGGTGTCTTCGCGAACTCACACACATGCTGGAGTCCTCGAGCAAAGCGAATGACAAAGTGATCCTACCCATTTTTTATGACGTAAATCCTGATGATGTAAAGCTCAAAACTCGATTGTACCTCAATGCTCTAAAGAAGCACCAGAAGAAGTTCAGCCACGATGAGGTTTGGCAATGGAGGGAAGCTTTGACGGAGGTCGCAAGAATCAGGGGATGGGACATGAAGGACAAAAGGTGAGAGTATGACTTTGGAATATGCTTTTGTTCTGTTTTTTTTTTTTTCCCCGAGCAATAAAAAGTGAGATTATAATAAGGAACGGAATTTTCTCCCATCTTTTTTTTTGGTTTTAATTACTCCCGCCAATCACAGTCCTAGTAATTATTATCTTCTGTTCCTGAGTCACTCATCCAAATAGAGTATAGATCTAATTTTTCTTTAGTCGAGATTTCTTTTACTAAAGAAAGTGAGCTTCCATTTGGTAAAACTTCGCCCATTTAAAAATCCGTTAGTTTCGTGTCTACAATATTTCTCAACTCGAAAGTTCATTTGCCATATGTTTCACGCTAAGACTCTTATGTCAATATGGCAGTCACGGTGAAATCATCAACACTATTGTTGATGAGGTTTTGACCAAGCTAATGAAAAGAATGCGAAATCTGCCTGATCATTTAGTTGGGATTCATGATCATGTTGAAGCTATCATGGACATGTTAAACGAAGGTTCTTGTGATGTTCGTTACCTGGTCATCCATGGAATGGGCGGTATCGGTAAGACAACTCTCGCAAGTGTTGTCTTTAATAAAATCTCCAATCAATTTCAAGGTTGTAGCTTCCTTTTGGACATTCGCGAATCTGCACAACAGGGTAGAATTGTTGACTTACAAAAACAATTGTTATCAGAGATTCTCCAAGGTGGATCCCTAGGGATCCACAATTCTGTTGATGTAGGGATTAACACAATTAGAGAAAGATTTTATGGTAAGAAAGTTCTCCTTGTTCTCGATGATGTGGATAATAGGGATCAACTCTCTAAGCTAGCTGGAAATAGTGATTGGTTTGGTCCAGGAAGTAGAATCATCATTACAACGAGGGACATCAACTTTTTACCAATCAAAGGGAAGGACAAAAAGAGTAGTTTCCAAGCACATTCTCAAGAGTTTCAAATCTATAAAATGACAGAAATGGATTTTTTCCATGCTCTTCAGCTTTTTAATAAACATGCCTTCAGGATGGATTTACCACCACATGACTTTGTTGATATCTCAAGGCAAATTACGACCAAAACATGTGGACTTCCTTTAGCACTTGAGGTTATCGGTACCTCACTTTATGGCGAGAGCAAAAAGTTTTGGAAAGGCACTTTGCAGAAGTTAGAGTTGGTGCCCAACCAGGAAGTCTTCAATAAATTAAAGATCAGTTATGACATGTTGGAGCCTCACCAGAGAGAGATCTTTCTTGATGTCGCATGTTTCTTCATTGGGAAAGATAGACTTGATCTATGCTATATATGGAAAGCTTCCAATTATTTTCCAATGAGGGAACTACTTGTCCTTACTCGTATGTCTTTGATAGAGATAACAAAATATGATGGATTGCGGATGCATGATCAACTTAGAGATCTTGGAAGAGAAATTGTTCAGCGTGAGGACATCAATTTTCCAGGGAAGCATAGCAGGTTGTGGGAGCCCAAGATTGCCTTTGATGTGGTTCGGATGAAAGAGGTAAGCAATTGTCACTGTACTATTTTCTTTTAGAAAAAATCAACCATGCATTTTTCAGAGGTTGTGGACTTAGTTTCTTGCCGGTATATTTTTTTGTTTAACTTTACTTTGGCAAAGAAAAAAGGCAAAAGGTTTGTATAAGAATTCATGATGGTTTTTCCATTACATATTGCATCTAAAAGGTTGCAACGTGAAAGTTATTGGAAGCAAATATTTCAGGAATACATTTAAATACAAGATTGTTCAACAAAATATATGGAAACAGATCTAGATTGCGACTTCCTAAGCTATCAAAGCTATTTAAGGCTGATTTTATTCCCTTTTGTTAAGTTGGAAATCATTAGCATTATTACTTTGCGATGAGATCCCTTACCTGAAATTTGGTAATAGGTTTAGATTTTGTAATTGAATGTAACATGCAATCTTTTGTGTATAGTCTGGTAGAGCTTTCAAACAATATATGAGAGACTTTTATGAGGTTAGTTGAATATCTTTATTCTTATAAAAGCAAATCCTATTTCTACTGTAATCTTTTTTGTAGAATCCGCAACGAGTTCTACAATAGTTAAGACTTTCTAGCTCCTGTCTTCATCTTGTAATAAAACTCATATGAAACCTAATAAGAGACACTTTGGAGTTAACCGGACCAAGCAGATTTCGATGCGTAGAGTTGCAATGGGGTTATAAACTCAAGAGACTTTTTTTGGATTCGGTCTAGCCACTTTTTCTAAATTGCAAAACCATGGCAGGTTTTTTGTGTTGCAAAAAAAATAAATATGTGGGCAATATTTTCTATTAGGCGGTTTCGCTCAAAGATAATAAAGTTTTTGTTATCATGACATGATAGGAATTCACTTAAATTGATGGAATAGAAATATTACTATGCTTTTACACATTGTAGAGAACTCTTTCCAATTGTATGAGCTAGTCGGATTAACTTGATTAACTCTTTGTTATGGTCAATTTAAAATATGTACGAATGAAACAGTAATGTGTGTTTCATTTATGAACATACTTAAGTTCCTCAGACTTGTACAATATTATGTTTTTGATCCAGTTTAAATGTCTATGTATGCTTTTCCTATCACCAGGGAACAGACAAAGTCATAGCACTTAGATTAACAAGACTCTGCAAAGAGCACAATTTCACAAGTGAAGAATTTTCAAAGCTGCCCAATCTAAGATATTTGGAATTAGAGTGCAAGAACTTGGTAGGGGACTTTAAGAATCTTCTCTCCAAGTTAACATGGCTCTCTTGGAGTAATTGCCCGTCGAAACTAAACGCAACGAATTTGTGTCTCGAGAAATTAGCCGTGCTCAAGCTTTCGGGAATTAACATTACTGAAGATTGGGCTGGATGGGGGTCATGCCTGGTACAAACATTATATCGTGCAGTTTACTTTTTCTCACATTTGTCTCGCTAACCAAACTTACTAATTTGCCATTCTTGACTTGGTTGATCCTTGGTTTGTTTTTTCAGATGAGCGAGAACTTGAAAGTTATAGAAATTAATTCTGAGTCAGGCTTAAAGAGGACTCCTGACTTCTCGAAATGTTTGAATTTGAAGAGATTGGTTATTCGACAAAGTACAAACTTGCTAGTGGTTGATGGCTCTCTCTCTAAACTAGAGCACCTGAAGCACTTGGAAATCATCTCTTACGGATCCTCGAAGAGGGACGATTTCGACCTTTGTCCAATGTCTTTTGTATTCGGTAGTCTAAAATCACTGTCAAATATGCAAATAAGTGGGATGCACTTGCGAGAACTTCATCATTCCATCGGAGGAATGATGCGTCTAAAGTATTTGTCTTTAGATGATTGTTCTTTGCTTAGAACACTTCCAGACTCCATTGGAAATCTTAAAATGTTGAGGACAATGAGTCTTAGAGGAACTCCAATAAAGAAGCTACCGAACACAATAGGAAAATTAGAATCTTTGCTTGAGCTATATTTGGATGGGACAAAAATAAAAAAATTACCTGTTTCTATTGAGAATCTTAAAAAGTTGAGGGAGATAGACCTTAATGATACTCCTATAAAGAAGCTATCGAACCAAATAGGAGGGCTAGAGTCTTTGTTGACGCTAAGTTTACAAGGCACGGATATCACAGAATTACCTGCTTCTATTGGAAATCTCAAACAGTTGACCGTCTTACGTCTAGACAAATGTGCAATCAGAGAGCTACCAAAGGCCATAGGGATGCTAAAGAATCTTGAATTTTTGTATGCGAGTTTCTGTGAAAATATGGAGGAAGCAATTCCAAGTGAAATTGGGGATCTATCTTTTTTAAAAGCCCTACGTTTGACAAAGAGCAAGATTAAGAGATTGCCCACGACTATGAGTAAGCTTTCTCATCTCGAAGAACTTCTTTTGGATCAATGTGATGAACTTGAACAGTTGCCAGAGCTCCCTGTGAGTTTGAAGGAGTTAAAGATCTCATCTCATTTATTGTGGACAGCCCTTGACCTATCATACCTGACTAACTTAGTTAGTCTTCATATATGGGGCGATACTCCTAGGTTGTCGGAATTTAGACAAGGAGTTCCAAAGATAGAGTGGATCGAGGGATTATCTTATCTGCAGGTATTGACAATAGTCGTTGGAGATGTCACATTACCTCCTATTAATTTGGCTACTCTTTCGCGGCTTCATTTTCTTCAGATAACTTGTGTTGACACGCAATCTCTAATGGGGCTTCCATCCAGTCTTAGAGAATTGACTCTATATGATGTGAAGTCACCCATGGGAAGGTCACTCTTTTCTAATTTGACAAATCTGTTCCGTTTGTGCCTTGTTAATTGTCGGCGGAGGGAAGTCGAATTCGATGATGTGCTTGGACAGCAACTGAAGAAACTCCGTTGTTTGTGTTTGATGAATACTGCAATGCTTGAGAGGCTTTTGGTATCGAGATTAGAGGAGCTCCAAAGGTTGGAAATGAATGTTTGCCGTGGGCTGATGGAGACTCGAGGTCTGGAGAAATTGGAATCATTAGAGGGATTATTTTTTTGGAAATGCGATTCCTTGAAAGAGTTGCCTGATTTATCAAAATTGAAGAAGCTGTGTTCTGTGGCTGTGCCGGATCATCTTTCGGAAAAGTTGTTTTATCCACGTCTTCCAGACACGTGGGAAGAAGGCCAGATTTCATGTACAGTAGATTGGCTCTCCCCAAAGTCAAAAGTTTACTACAATAAAGTCAAATATTTCATGTAGAGTAGACCGGCGAATCACCGCCAGCAACCGACGAACCACCACATCGGACCGGCGAGAGGACCGCGACCTCCCCCTCTCTCTGTGCCCTCCCTCTTTCCGACCGGCGAACCACCGCGAGCAAATCAGATGTTTTTGTAGAGATCTCCCATCGTCGCCTTCATCTTCTTTTTCCCCCCATTTTTTTTTCCCTAGTGTTGTGATGGTGGATCTTGAGTTGCATATGGAGGACGACGTGATGTCTCACATCAACCTCGACGGCTTCTTCGGCGACCTCCTTGAGGCCGGCGACGTCATCGGGCGACGTCATCGGCGCTTGCTCCTCGACGAACGCGTCGTTCGTCTCCAGACTCGGGGCTCTCGTGGTTCGACGAGATCGAGAACATCCTGATGAAGGACGACGATGTCCACGTGCTTGTTGAGCCGGGGGCTGAGCGGGCCGTGCTGGAGGGACTCGAGCTTCCCGCGGACCTTCGCTTCCCCGGCGCCTCGCCGCCGGCTTCTCCCCGCCTCCTGCGAGATGCGGCAGCGGGGCCTCAGGTGCTCCGCCAGCTGGCTGATTTCCTCGGTTTCCATGGCGCGTGTTCGGGATTCTCATTTGTTTTTTTTCTTTTTGTTTCGTGTGTGGATGACTACTAGTTCTGGGAGCAGGAGGCCGCAGGTCAAGAAGGCTTCGCCGGATAGGCCGCCGTCGATTGTGGTTAATGGAGAGGGCGAAGAGGACGCTGCTTTGGCGGAGAGCGTGCGTAGCGCTGATCGGGAATTTGTGGCTGATGATTCTAAGGACGATGATTCCGATGGAGTCGTGATTGATGTGGAGAACCAGAATGCTGATAGAACAGAAGCTTCCGACAGTACGGCGATGGAGACAAATTTGGTATTTTTCTTGTAGCATTTTTAGTGCTTTCTTGGGATTTTTTTTTTAATCTGTCCGGATACGCATATGCAATGTGCACATTGGTTCTAGTTCATGAATATCTCGCAAATTAAGAATTTGAGAGCATGTTTTCTTCGGGGGAGCTGCAATTGTTTTACAGCTTCAAGCATAGTGACACTATTGATGGTTGATGTTGCAGTGTCGCCTATCCTATATATGGGCTTTACTTTTTGCACTATAGCATCAATGTGGTTGAATTGCAATACATCTACATTGCTCAATTATTAGATTGTTCTTTCCTTAAAATTGAGGGCTTAGTTCTCTTGCCCTTCCTTTTTTGTTCTGTTAGGGACTAGAGAGCGAAGGCTCCATTCGCCTCTGTAATTTATTTTCCCGTCTGTTTTACCTATAGGAAATATGCTCTTATTCCTAGTCTTTTGAATATCTGTACATGTTCTTATATGGTGTGAGTTGTTACTTCTATAGTAGGCCATCAATAGTTCTTTAAAGATATATTATTAATTCCTTCAATTTTTGTGGCTTCAGGCACCATGTTTTGTCGATGGAGTAACTCTCACCACAGTGAGGAAGATGACTCGCTGCAGTTCGAATCTAAGGTAATTAAGATTTCAAAATTACGGTGGTTGTAAGGACTGGACATTTCGTAGAGTGTATCCCCTTGATCGATTGCTCATATTTATTTGATTTCCATGGCTGACCATGTGGTTGACCTAAGTCGGTAGTTTTTCTGGCCATGAGAAACCATGAAGTGGCCCTTTTTGCAGATAATACTTTACCGTCAATACACCCCCTTATCTGTACCCCTTTCATATGTGTTTAATGTCTCATGATGCATTGATTTTCTAGAGTTGTGGAATAATAATCAATGTTCCTTCCCAGAATATAGGAGAAATACAGTTACATTTTAAGTCCATTTGCATGCAGGTGAATGAGCTTAAGAAAGCTATGGGACCACTCTCTGGGCGAAGTTTGAAGTATTGTGATGATGCATGCTTGAGGAGATACTTGGAAGCTTGAAACTGGAACATAGATAAAGCAAAGAAAATGTTAGATGAGACGCTGAAATGGAGATCAGCTTTTAAGCCCGAGGAAATCAGCTGGGTAAGATGGCTAAGTGTCCCAGTGAATGAATACCTGCGCGAGTATTGTGATAGATAATTTATGCCGATGGCTGTTGCCTGTTAAAATTCAGTAGACATCTGATCCTTGTTACCCTAACTATTGTGTTGACCTGATAATTAATTTTATTTCGTAGACTAAGTTCCTGGTATGGAGAAGAACTGATTTGTGAATGAATGCGAATGCAGGATTGGTGTTAGTCAACAATAATTGAGTGGCTCTCATTTTTTGTGTCTTCTATGAGACCGCCATGATGAAGTGATATGAAGCATTAGGTGTTGGAGAGTTTATTGTTCAAGGGACAATAAGTGTCCCAGTATATTTTTTCACTCATGCTGTTTCCAAAATCATCATTTAGACCGTTTTAGTTGACAATATGGCTAATGAGCAGGTTGTGTTAGACATGCAATAGTACTTATTGGGATGCTGAATAATGCTTCCATTTGACAATGTGATGCTTACTAAAACAGGAAGAAGTTGCTATTGAAGGTGAAATTGGAAAAGTATACAGAGCAAGTTTTCATGATCGTTATGGAAGGAGTGTTCTTATATTGAGACCTGGAATGCAGGTATTTATCCATCCTGTTGTTGCTAATTTCTGTAGCTTTTATTTGCTCTTCCCTATTAACTTGGCAATAAATCTTGCAGAATACTCATGTACTGTTTGATGAGAACTACAGCATGTACTGGCGGAGGTCGGAACTCATGGAATACGAAGATGGCGAACTCTCATGGTTCAATGCCGGAGTGAGAGTTGGAGTTGGAATTGGGCTTGGCATATGCATAGGAGTAGGGCCTGCTGGTGCGTACTTACCAAGCAACTACTAGGAACTTAAGAAGGCGGCTCATGTAGGACATCGCCTCTCCAAGTTCTACACTACAATCTGCGATCTGCGGATACCTCATAGATTCTGCCCTCCTGGCATTCCAGTCCAATGTGCTTTCTCTCGTTGAAGGTTTTGGCTCGAAGTGTTTCATTTCCATAGTCGAGCGTGAGCAAATTTTTGTGTGCTTTATTTGTGGTATCTTCTCTGTTTAGAGGGAGGCAAACAATGTGTAGATTCAATGAATCTTGAGGGCAGTTGAGTTGAATTTTAGTTTGGAAAACAATGCGTGTGGTGCTAGTGTGGCCAAGCAGGAGTCTGCTGTGCTCTCGGGTATGCGTCTTGAACCTTGAAATCAGTCACTGAGCTTTTCAATCTCGATTACCACCATTTTCTTGCTTGATATGTTCAAACATGTTCTAATTAGAAAATTAACTTCAATCCAGATGTAGGAAATACCGATGATATGTTACTGTGCATATTTATTACCCCATGTTGCAAAGTGAATGAACTATTTTAAAGAGTAAACTAAAGGTTACTAGCAGTGCATTCTGCTTGTCAGGTGTTCTTCGCTGATGGTTATCGTGATATCTGGTGTAAGTATATGATAGATGATTGATGTGTTCGAATTTTAGGAGCCTCTCCTTCATCTTATGCACCAACATGTTTGTTTTGAATTAGCAAGATTTTGTGCTGGAGGTCATCAAATCTTTGAAGTCATCGTGAGCCGTTTCAAGCTTTTGGTTCTTTCATTTGTCAAGTAGCATAGTCTTGGTCAGTTATAAACATTTTGTGTACTTGGTTGAGCCACCTGCTGTTTATCAGTTCCCAGAAATTTCCTCCTCCTTCATGGAAGGAAAATTGAAGAGAAATTTATGATAGAAATTAGCATATAAGTTTCTGCTGCTGTCTTTTTGCATGTCGCCTGATACCAATTTTAACTGTTGTGTTGCAGAACCCCTGCCGCTGGGTTCCCTGTTTTGGTTCCTATGTATCACATGCCTATTTACCCTGCCCCCGCCGCTCCTGTTGGCACTGGAAGCAGTGTTGCAGAAAACGCAGGAAAGGGAAATCCGAAACCTCTGGTAGCTTTGGATCGTGTGGGGTACAAACCCTCGACAAGAGCAGGAGATACAAAGCATCGAGGACGAAGATGAAGGTGGGATTTTGGCTGTCCTGAGTTTTGGCATAGGCTAATTCTCCTTTGTGACTCTCGACTGATTTCCCGCATCGGGGTTCGCCTTTGTTTCTCGTTCCGTGGTCTAAAATGGTGTAAGATACTGGAATAATTGGCTAGGAGATGAGGACTTTTTGAGTAGATCCGAGCTTTTTATGTAAATCCCCCCAGAACCACACCCATAATTAGCCCGTATGATTATAGCAGTTGCTTTGCCTAAGTGGGTTCATGATTTGATTGATTACAAAGTGACTGATTCCCTTCAATTTTTCTTTCTTTTTCTTCAGTGAATATCTAAAGAAAATCAAATAGGTATTTCTCTTTCGTTTTCTCTTCTTACGTTTCTCTTCTTACGTTGTTATCATCGAGAGTCCCTTTTTAACCCTCATCTCTATCTGAACGAAATAGAGTTGGCAATCTCAGATTGAGATCTCTCTGTTCTAAAATTGGATCAAGCTGTGTTTGACCAGAGGGCAGCATGGAGTTAGATGGAAGAAAATGAGGGATTGAACATTACAATCCTCAAACTTCTTTATATCAAATCACTTATCCGACGACTCATTTCATATATAATCGTACGTACTACGGATGCTTTCTAATATGAATTATTGAAAAATTACAAGATAAAATACTAGGATTAGAAAAGATATCAAACAAACAAAATGAAAACCTAGACCTAATGACTGCCCCTGAAACTCTAGGACAACAGCCACGTCCTCCTCGATGGCAGGCGACACCAACACCACAACGACCCCCATGGTGGCGGTCGTCTCCGTCGCAATGGTCACTTAAGACCGCCGTAATTGATTCTCCATCTCACGCGCACCCGTGAGAGATACAAAGGCGACCACCGCACACCATTCAGGTGAGAGATAGAGAGAGAGCGAGCGAGAGAGATGGCCACGCAATAAATAAAACAAGGTCATTGTTAGATATCATTGTAGCAACAAAATAGCACAATAGCACATGGCGAACAAAAAATTTAACTCAACTGATGAGAGAATAATATAACCAACCAACTCTAATATAAGCTCACATCCACCAAATGCGAACATTTAAACTCCAGCTTGAAATGAATATTCACAATACCTCTTCAGCTTTCAAGGCGACTCCAATTGAATCGTTGACATAAGATAAGGACACTTCCATATTGTATAGGGACAAATCAGGATAAACGAATGACTCCCCATTAGAGTATATCACTTCAACTGGTTCAACTTCATACTTCTTCCCACAGTATGCTGAGAAGATTGTCACCTAAAGGAAAACACTTGCCCGCATTAGTCCTCTATACAGAAGGATGGGTGTAGAGAAAAGGACAAACAATTGAGTATGCTCACCATTGTATTTAGAACTATCTTAACCTTTGTTAAGTCCGTCGCAGTACATTCAATGAGAACATTTTTTGTCTTTAAAGTTATTGCCGAATGTGCGCCATTGATAATTGGCGGCAGAGACATGACAGTTCTGCATGGAGTAAAAAATTTGCCTTTTCAGTGATAAGAAGCTTAGTCAACTGTATCGTTTCAGTCAATGTAGATGCTCGCTAATCAATCAGACTATACATCACAAATATCTGTCAAATTGTTGATTGCAAGACACGCAAAAAGTGGATGGAGGATCACTTTGCCCACTGTTTGGCTATGACAGCTAAATAGTCTCTACAATTTGTTCACATTGAGCATATTCAATGGGAACCAAAATTGTGAAGCCAATGGCAACAGTGTAATCTATCCGCAACTGGAGTAATCAAATATCATTGAACCTGAATGAGCTAGATTAGAACCCCATGTGCAAAAAAAATCGAAACCATTCTTTTTAAAAAGCTGACCCCTGTTCAAACAGGATAAACAGCTTAATGGTCAACCATAATTGGTTGTTGCCTAATTAATACATTACCAATAAACATCAGTCCACAGCTAATCAAGAATTGTTGTACTACATTATAGCATCTTTCTTATTGACATTAGGCACTTGCTTTCCCATATCAAATTTTGTGACACCGCATGCAAAAGTTCTTTTTCCTGATATGGTACCTAGCAACCGGTGGAGAGAGAGATGAAATAAGAATGGACTGCTAAGTTCAGTGTAAAGGTGTACATAGGAAAGACAATGTTCAAAGAAAAGCAAAGATGTATAGAGGACTACACATTTTCACCTTTTTCCCTGGCTCTCTTAAAAGTAATGTTATAGGCATATAAGACTAGGCTCTGGAAGTCTTCGACTGTGCTAATGTAGAGTCAACAGCTGCTTTTCTAAAAACTTCACCCTTTTACTAAAATAATATACCTCCTTTCTCAGTTTTGTTTAGAGAAAGGACCAAAAAGGGTCAAAGAACATGACCTAATTTCATCTTTTTCCTTGAGGGAATGCCTCAGAGAATGACCAGCCTTACTTGAGGTGCTTTTGAAGTCGCCACATTGGGTGCCTGCCCAGGCAACTCCAATGGTTTTGAGAACACTAGTGACACCTAAACAGAACAGTTGATCTCACTTCAACTCATAAACGAGACCAAGCACTTAGTGGCTTAACGTGGCAGAAGATGCTTGAAGGCCTAGATTATTTTCTCTTTGCAAATTGAACCCATTGCATCGATCAACCCCCAAATAACTCAAGGTTGCAATATTAATGACTTAAGTGGCAATGGTTGAATCAAAACTAAGTCAACATGTCATTACATTTAAGTGGTTATTTATTATTTTCCCTTAACATCAATATACACACTTCATATTTATACATGGAACTCACATTACAAAGAAGAGTGTATGAAGAAACCAAGATACCTCTTTGAATCATAGATAACAGGGAACACAGGCGAGTTCTCTATTATGTGCAAGAACTTCTTCAATTTCAAATCTGACTGCAACAAAGCAGTGAAAAACAGGTAAAACAACATGGCAAAAATGAGGAACTATTACATAATTCTTCATTTACAGGAAGATAATCAACTAGCACACTGAATAAGCAAGTTCCAAGCATAAGATATGTGTAACAAAACAAATATGACCGTTATAAAAAGACCATTAAAAGGAGCAGCTATTGAGGACGCACCTTATAAAATTCCATTAGTTCATCAGCTCTGAAGTTCTTCACCTAATATCAGAACAGAAACTAAGGCGCGATCAGCCAACACATCAATCACAGTTTGTAGAGAAAACAAAACAAATATATAAATGAAAGCCATCTCATGAACTCATAAGTGGCATTGACATGTTAAGCATACTTAATTTGGAATAATTCACTTTGCAAAATAGTAATTTGAAATAACACGCTAATGCATCGGAAACTACAAAATTTCCTTTTTAGTTACTTAGTAAGTCTCCTTAGAGCATTGTTAACAAAAGGGCACTTGTTAAGCATACTTATTTTATATGATTCACTTTCCAAAGAAAAAATTACAAATACCACAAGAACAATCTGTGCATCCAATTGAAAACCATAAAAATTTCTTAATCAACTACTTAAGAATTGCCCCTAGAGAACAGTCAACAAAATCCTTACAAATACATAGATCTTCACTACAGATCAGACTCATGGCACATGCATGAACAGAAAAATACAATCTTTATCATGAAACTACCTGCTTCAAGGGGACCAAACTTATACTGGAAGGCGGCAAAGCCTGAGACCTAAGGAAAAGGAACATGAGTCGGTGATACGCTGCACTTCTCGTAACATTTTATCATACTTTGCTCTAAGAAACATTTAGCTGTAGCAGATATATAACTCGTACATATTAAGAAGAAACATTTAGCTGTAGCAAATATATAACTCATACATATTAAGCTAAACCAACTGTGCAATTCCTTGTCATGTCTGTTTTCGTCTATGCTTTATCTAGTAGATGAGCACTCCTGATAGCAAAACATAATACTTCGAATTTTTGGGATCAAAATAGATCATCTCAGATATATATAGTAATACCATCCTCTGGGACAAGCTCAGAGGATGACAAAACTTGAACTGGTCAAAGCTTGTCTAGCTAGCTGCAACTCCTCGAAAACATGTAATAGATGCTGAGGCAAAGTGTGGGGTAGAAAGAAGCTTCAAGAGGGAATCCTTCAGGCATTTAAATATATAGAGAGAAAAAAAGGAAAGAATAGGTGAGCACAAGCTTCCAGCCCGGATAACACTTTATCATGACAAGACCCATTATGCCAGCAATCTGAAAATCTTCCATTTAAGTTCTAGCTGGGCCTTAGCTTCAAGCGAGGATAGTAGGACACGTGCAGAATTCTTCATTTTAGATTCTAGTTTAGGCGATTAGTTCAAACACACACCTCATAGCTGAAGGGGCCTTCTAGCGTATCCAAGTCATGAGTCCCAATTGCAACCAGTGTTCTTCGCCTAAAATATCGAGAGAATCCGAGCATGTCAATCCAAGCAGAACATTTTGAGGATCTAGCATAAGCACAAGCATCTGATGTACTAAGTGGAGGGATTGGGGGCTGGGCATCTATTACATGCAAATAAAATATCAAATTGAATATAGATCTCGAGGATGAAAACTAGTTCAAGCAACATATCTATCATCACCACTTCACCAAATTATTCAAAACAACTCAGCGGAGTCCTCTCTTTTACAGCCAGGCATTTCTCACAATTTAAAGCCCTCCTAAGGGTAATAATATTTATGGCTCCTACTGAGCACGTAGAGGATAAGCAACAGTGAAGCCATGACTTATTTTAAAAAAAATAAAATAAATAATGCTTCCCTCACATCTTTAATTTATAAAGTAACATTATTGTATCACACTAAAATGCACGCTTGCAAAGACAATTGGCTGCATACTGGAAATTTTTCAAAACCATTGCTCTGGACAAGCCATATAGGACGTTGCATCTCAATGTAAGATCACGGTCTCTCTTCTTTACATTTAAGGTTCAAATGAACACAGTAAAAGCTTCCCAAAAATGTGTTGTCCTCCCGCCACTCCCTCTCAAACCTAAAATCTTGAAATAGAGAAGGAAAACAGGTATTATGCTGCATGTTAAAGATCCAAAAATTAATACCAGCAAATGTTCTGAGGGAGCTTGTCTTGAAGATCAATGAAGCTGTTATAACTGGTTTCATCAAATGTTATCCCTCTTAAGACAGCAGAAACAACGTATGGACGGATTTGTGAGGTCTGCAACACATAAATGGTCACTCAAGTAATAAATGATTCCAGCATAGATCAATCTAGACAGATCAATCCTCACATATCAGTACCTCTGGTTTTACATGCATCTTAAGCATTGATCCCCTGCTGATGTTACGAAGACTGTATTGAGGTGTCTCCTCCTGCTTATTGAATACACGTAGGGCCTGAGCAAGCCCTTTGAGGCAAAGCAAGTCGTATCTGTGCATTTCCCAGAGGATACCTTATTATTATAATAGTATAGTCATTTCTACAGTACGTGCACGAATTTATCAAGAAGAATAATCATTAATTACCAATACAGACTAAAATGATGATAAACCCATCATCTCTTTGAAAAACTTGACTTATAACTAAATAATGAAGTTTCTAGATGACATGATTCAAAATAAAGCCAAAAGCATTAAGGAGTCAATATCGCAACCTGCTGACCAAATCTAAAAAGGCTTGTTACGTTTCTTGCCGACGATAATACCTATTAAATTTGGGGATTGACCCATCTAGCATGACAAAATGTTGAACATAAACTAAATTCAAGATCGACCCCTTTCAGGACCATTATCATGAACCGGGAATCCCAAGGGTCAGAATATCAACCCGCTTCCCCATACAACTAGAATTCTTCACAAAATGGTGAAAAAATGTCCTAACTTGTACCAATCTTTTGAGACTATTAAAAGAAACTATTTACACATAAGTAAGAAAAGCCTCGATGCACACTATAAATGCTACATCACATGGACTACCCAAAAGCTGAGCCTTTTCCAGGTGGTAATGTGTTTATGAAGTCTCTAATTACATGCAATTGGTCCTTCACATTGATCGACCGAAAAGATGACAAAAAAAACCTTCGGCAACATCATAACATCAAAGAAAAGATCGAACCACACAGCATCTCGATAGTCATTACGAGCAACATGGTCCGCGAAAGACTTTAACCCATCCGAAGTCGGACACTAGCATCTTAAACCCCCGAACCAAAATTCACCCACGACCCGCGAAACAGCTCCAAACCCATCCGAAACGCACAACATCTAACAGAATGCCGAATCAGCTTCGCAGTCACCTGTTCGCCGGAACTTCGATTTTGTAGATGACTTCCTCGTCCTCATCAGTCTCCTCTTCCAGGTGCTTCTCCTTTCTGATGATCGCCTTCTCCGTCGTCTGGCCAGCACAAACAAAGAAGCCCAACCCCCTCAGCCTTTAAAAAAAAAAGAAAAGAAAGAAACCAGGCAAAACCACTGTCTGATTTGCTCGCGGTGGTTCGCCTGTCGGAAAGAGGGAGAGCAGAGAGAGAGAGGGAGGTCGCGGTCCTCTTGCCAGTCCCGTGCAGTGGTTCGTCGATTGCTCGTGGTCCTCTCGCCGGTCCGGTGCGGTGGTTCGTCGGTTGCTGGCGGTGGTTCGCCGGTCGGAAAGAGGGAGGGCACAGAGAGACTGGGAGGTCGCGTCCTGTTCGTCGGAGAGAGACTGAGGCGCGAAGAAATTTTTTCAAATGGCGCCTGACACGAGGACACGTGTCGTCCTCCTACCGCTTTCATGTTTGCCATGCTGGAGCGTGGCTGCGTGAGACGTACCCAATATGGACAATATCAACAGCCAATTCTAGAAACAAAAGAATTATCTCATCTCCTCTTATCGTCGGTAAAAGTTCCTTTGGTTCCTTCTTCCTCTATATTTTTCTTTTTCTTTTTTTTTTCTTTTGCCTGATCAATTTTCTACGTGTCCATGTTAGAAATATTCGGTTTAAAATATTCACGCGTGTTCACCTTAAGTCTTTTAAAATCATGATTTGTGAATTAAATACTAACGTTACTGTGGGAATTATAAGGTGGTTCATAAATGGGATGATGACCGTAAATATACTGATGGATGAAATAATGGGTGTTCGCATTGTTTAAAAAGTGCTTAGAGGGAAGTGTTTGCCAAGATAAAATTGATTCGATCACTTAAAAGGGTAATGGTATATTCACAATAATAAAAACTTTTTCCACAATCTACAAACTAGAAATTTTTCTTTCACAACAATAATAACTTCTTCGGCAGCCATTTTATGACTTAGTATGCGACGTGCTTGTATAATAGTTGTGGAAAAAGTTATTAGGGGTGTGGAAACATCATTAGCCTTGCGTAAAGGGGATTAATTTAGCTAGTCACCTACGTAGTGGAGGAGAGAGGAGGGTCTTTGAAGGAAGACAAAGTCCTCGGATAATTATTTGTGGAAGCACGAGAGATGATTGTTGGAGGAAATAACGAGCTATACTTTCGTTTGGCATTATACCGAAAACTTGTTCAAATAGATTATTGAAATCTTTATTGATGAATTTTTGGTCATATGAAGTAGTCGAAAGCTCGATGTGGTGATTAGGGGTGAGCAGCGGTCTAGGGTCGACCCCGGACCGACCTTTGAATTGGCCCAACCCCGCGGTCCCGGTCCGGTTCCCAAGGGGACCGGGTCGGTCCTTGGTCCTGAATTTCCAGGGACCGACACTATGCGGGTTGGTCCCGCCGAGTTCTAAGAGTTTTGGGTCGGTCCAACCCCGGACCAACCCCGTATATATATTATATTACATTATATTATTTATAATTCTTTTATATATTCAAACCTAAGTAAAATGTCTGTTATAAAATCTAAGAGTTATGGTGAGATGTTCTATCAATAGCACTAATAGTAATTTCAATTTAAAACTTTTGTTGAGTATTAATTATGTGTCGTTTGTTTTGTTTTCGGTGTTTAGAAGTTCAAGTGAATTAATAAGATGTGAAGTTATATATTCATGGTTTATATTAAGTATTTTGAACTTTGTATGGTTTAATTGTATTCTACTAATGAATTTCAGCTGCACTTTGCTTTTCAATTTGTGTCAAATGGTAGAAGTTTTTGAAGAGTAGAGTAGTACTACAGTTGCTACGGTGATTTGCTAGTCAAGTGGTGTGAAGCTCATTTTTTGGTTGAGTGGGACTCTACATGATCAAATGCTAGTCAAGTGGTGTGAAGCTCATCTTTTGGTTGAGTGGACTCCACATGATCAAATGCAGGAAAACGCTTTTGCATATGGTGTTATGAATATTAAAGATAGATGATTACAAGAACTTTCAATCTTGTCCCATATCTTGATGAGCGGTTAGCAGGTACGAAATTTCTATTATTGTGTCATCTTAAATTTGCTAAATATGTATTGGTATTTATAATTTAGTTGCACAATGCCGCATTGTCGATGTATGTGTAATTTGAATTGTAGGTTTGCTTTTTTAGAGAGTATAAAAAACAAGACCAAAAAAATTATCGATCGGTCCGGGTTGACCACGGAACCGGACCGAACCCATTGGGTCGGTCCGGTCCTTGGTCCTAGGCTCAATAGGGTCGGTCCTCGGTCCTAAAAATTGAGGACCGACATTTGCGGGTTGGTCCTAGGGTTAGGGGGTGGCCCGACCAACTGGACCAGGCTCACCCCTAGTGGTGATAGCTTGGTATAATGTAGCGAAATGGTGGTTGTTGTCTTGATTTTCATGCACTAATATCTGATGGTTATTATAATTATTAATTTGGTTATTTGTCTTACACAATAATTTTCATGTAATTTGGGGATCAATGCAACTACAGTTGTTTTATCATGTTTTCAGCAAATTAGCCATTGTGCTTGAGGTCGGAGTTGGGGCTTACTGCATCATAGATCAATTCCCTAAATCACTGAAGTTCTGACTTTCTGTGCATTGTTGAAAAATCTGAGAATATCTTTCGTGTATTATCTTGTTCATGTCGTTCGAAACTGAAGCACTATGTAGTGCAAAGAAACTATTCTTGCGCTTTCTAGTTCTGCTCTCGGATATCATGTATGCCTTAATCGATTCGTTCGTGGCCATATTTCAGGATGCACAAGCTCCTCAGGGATTGTTGCAGAGCGAGCTCGGCTTCGTTGAATTGAAGTAAGCAAGTCATTTCTCTTCTTGCACCTGCAACTCATATGTTGATACCCATGGAAATCATACTTGGTTTAGTCGGAACTCAAAGGCCTAAAAGAACCCAGGCTACATGTGCTAAGAAATCGTCTGAGGTTTTCTACATATATACAACAGAAGGAAGATGATTACGAATACCGAAAGGAAGTCATAAAGCTAAAATCCATTAACAAAAACTCATTTCTTATGTATCATACACACACTAACCAATGTGTACATCCAAAACTACCACTTCTTGAAATGGTGTAGTTGGAGTGTCGCCTTTTGAAATGAACAAACCGTTCTAATTCTGGAGGAAATGTCAATGAAAGAATAAATTTCGCAAGAGAAATGATAACAGTGCGAATTACCGACTTCTTCATTATCTTCAAGGTTTTCTTCAGCTTTGACATGCATATTTAAAGCACAACATATTACCGAATTGGCTTGTTTCCTCAATGTTGCATTGTCAATGAACATGACCGTCGACATCTTCTTCGATTTTTCTCATGGTTTGACGTTCCACTTCTGGATCTTTGACCTTCAAGACAATCTTCATGAATTTAGTTGCTTCATCCAAAACAATGACAAGTGAAGGAACACGAGTATATGGCCGCAGTCAGAAAAGTCAACGCGCAATTAGGTAATGACAGCCTCTTAACCTTGTAATGGAAAAGTATTTTGTTTCCACCAAGCTAAAGAGTATAATATGTCAATGCCTCCAGATGGGGATATCACAACCAGAACCACCCATAATAGATTAAGCATCCATGTAAAAGCTCAACAACACAGAAAAAATAACAGATTGGAGCACTCAAATTTTCAAGGGCTAAACATGTGGTGTATTCATTAAATAGATCCATACTGCCTTTCATCCTTTGAGTACATCTGATTACTTCTGCAGACACTATCAAAATGACTAGTGGCATATGTTCAAACTACAGGGTGAAGTTCGGAGTTACCAGCTGGGGAAAGAAATACCAGTAATTTACTGCATCGAAGCTGAAATTCTGGATGGCACAAATCACAGCTCTTATCTCAAAATACAAAATGGTGAAGAGGCAGCAAACATTTCTCTTGATTGGAGATGATGAGTAGATACAAGACTTGACATTTTCTCCAAGAGCAAAGAACATATTTTTTTTGTTAAGAATAGTCTTACCGCAATCTCTTGATTCAATCTGGCTGTGAGATCTTTAATGTATGTTTTTGCTGTAGATAAACTTTGATGCGCAGTTGTAAGAACTCTGTTCAACTTATGCCGCTCTTCTGATGGAAGAGGGAAAGCTAAGACCCTTGGAAAACTGCAACCTTGCGGTGGCAGGATGTTGCACGTTAGGAAATCAGGATTGTACATAGTGTTGTTTGCAATGGGGGTCCTCTGCCACTCATCATGCTGATTACATACCTCTGATGCATACTTCAAGCCAGGAAAACCTTTCTATGTCCAAAATGAACTTTCTATTCAAGAGTCCATACTCCAAACTTGCTTCCGGATAGGTCAGCTCATGTTCAGATTTGTCAATGCCAAGATCAGCAGGATCACTATGCCCAAACGTTGGTTATCCAAGTTTCAGATATCTCATAGGATGAATTATTCCCCTGATCCGACAATACAGAGAATTGGAGGATTATTGAAAACATGAGCTGTAGGTTGTGGTGTTAGCAGTCGAGCTGCACCAGTGGCATATGAATTTGAGTCTGAGCGCTGTAAATGTACCTCATCAAAGTCCGCAAAATATAGGAAAACATATATCGGTACCGTACCCTTATGTCCGTCATGCAACAATCTCGGTTCAAGTGAGGAGAAATAATGAACTGATGAGGTTTAATCAAATGAGCACCTCCGTGACCTCACAGCAGCTTCAAGCTCAAGAAAGTTTGCTACCATAGCAGATCGTGTTTGACCGGAATCATGTAAGAGTTTTTCCATCCAATTCTCCAGACCTCTGCAGTGAACTAAATGTTTGAACGTGTGGAATTATGAATGCTGGGGCACACTAAAGAAGAGAGAGGAGGCTGTCACAGAATTTTCTTAGGAGTTGCCATCCCTTCTGGCAATTGTATGCCAACTTGAACCCCGTAACACTGTTCTACAGCAATGTCAAAACAGAATCTGATTTGTGGTACCGATAAGCGAAGGCAGCGAATTACTGTAACAAGATATTGTTCTGAGAATATTCAGCTTCCAGAGTACATACACCTACACAACTAGTTAACGAAACACTAATTCTGTCACTATGTACGGCAGATAAAACCGAAAGAAAAGGACAATGACAGACCACCAGCTTGAAATACGAGGCAACAGAGTGAGATCACTAAACGTAATGGAGGAACTACTCGATCAAGATCGACAACAAAAAGAAAATATTGACTATGGTCAAACTAAAATTGGCAATGGTTTATAACATGTGGAAATCACAGAATTTCCCGATTATACTGGCAATCTGAAAAGACTCACAATGGATCTGAATGGGAGTCAGTTGAGACAACTGCCAGACTCGATTGGAGGACTGGAATCGCTACTTGAGTTGGATTTACATGAAGCAAATATTTCGGGATTACCGGATTCGATTAGAAATCTTGAACTGTTGTAGTATATGAAGATTGAGAATAATATAAGAGAGCTAACAAACATTTTGAACCCTCAAAGTAGGCAATCCAAAACTAAAAAAAATTGGAAAACGAAGTCGTGAGCGGGGGCAGACTGCTCGTATGGCTCACTTCTGCATTGGATTTTGACGCTGTTATCACAGTTGTACTGGGCACAACACATACAATGTTATGTGAATTTTTGAGAATTTTTGTAATTATTGCAATTTTCAGTAATTTCCGGAAGAATATAACATACTTGGAATCTTGTTCCTCTCAATAGATGGAAAATTAATTCCATTTATGTGTTTATGTTATTTTTCGTAGAAAAATATTAGGTTTTAAATTTCATATGCGAAGTATTTTATATGAAAGTACATGTGTGCAGAGAAATTTCTAATATCACATTAAATTCTCAAAAATTATTTTCTACACGTGTCAAAATGCCTCCACTGCTCTGAATATTTATTATTCCATTACTTATCAAAAAATTATGAAAGTGAGCCTTGGAGATTTCGGCGCTAGTTTAGAAAATTCAATTTTAGGACTATTTCACAAAGAAAAATTATTTTCTGATGTACTGGGAAATTATATGGCAATATACTAATATGTAAATATTTTTGAGCTATTTGATATGCTTCGGGCCACGAACCTAAGACCGAGCCTCGGAGATTTTTTATCGTATTTTTGCCAAAACGGGACTTTTCGCCCAAGACTGTCTAGTTGTTGTATTAAATTAGTATATTCTAATATCGGGCCTTAAATTATGTTTAGGTACAATTTGAATTTGGGAGTTAACGAGGAAAGTGGCATTCATGACTTCTGTGTTCTGTAAAAACTGATTAACATGTTTTCATTGTCACCCAAACTTATATGTGTTCATTCATAGGTCGGTTCTATTTTGGAATTTAATCACGACATACGTGATTTTTTATACTTACTCACAGCCGATGAGTTTTTTGGGATTTAACCATGCCCAATATGGTTTACAGGCCATTCATCTGGCAAAATGTGATCCTAGGATTTCTGATATGATCGACTGAGAATGATTTTTGCTTGCTATATTATATGTTGTGCTATGAATCATGCAACCATGGCAAAAGAATGTGTGGAATATTCACATTATTTGAGAATGCATGTTGGTGTTACGGCCAGGATGCACATAGATGTACAAATTTATAATATTGCATTGTCCATGGCTTGATCCTATGAAATGTGGTGACCGTTACTTATTGTGCCATCGTTTTGTTCAAACCCCTTTGTTCACCATTTCAAGTTTCGAGAGAGGAGGACAGTGACGAGTTTACCAAGATGGCGGGGGGTGGCCTAGAATTTACTTTGCGATCCGAAGAGAAGTTTATTATATTAGCGGTGACTGGAGGCGGCGTGCCACGTTTGTGGAAATATTTCAATGAATTTCTCCTTTTTGGCTCTTGGCACGACTACGTGAAATGAATTATATGCTCAAACTCAACTAGAACTTGGCCTCATTAGAACTTCATTTCGATTACTGCAGAAGATAGGGTTGTTATAACATTTAAAATTATGGCACGTAAGATGGATCAATTCGTACTATTTAAATATAAGGGGGAAAAACAATTCAATTGCTCTCCCACCAAAACATACAGCGAGATTGACATCAACTCATGCCAAAACTTGATTGAACTCCATGACGACCACAAAAAAAATGTTATCCACCTTCTCCCTTTTCTTTTTAATTGTTATTTAAGTCAGCGATAATAAATTTCTAGCATTGACAAGATTCTCGCATCATGTGCTAAAAGTTACGGATTTCTTTCTTGTGCCGGTAAATTCGTGGTAACGTTTAGAGGGATCTTTAGTGTTGATCGCTCATCTCTATTAATTTAATTATCAAAAAAAAAAAAAAACAATAGAATGCATTATGATTGCTTGAGCTTTGCTAGCAAAAGTGATATGCTCACATTAGATTGAAGTGACAAGACCTCCTTCTAGACTTTAGGTTTCGGACAATCGCCTCCATTGCCTTTTAACTTTACTACATTTCTAGACTGATCCGTACCCTCCAGTCAACGCATGAGAATATACAAAGCAACTTGCTTCAAGTGGCGTAAAAAATAAAATTTAGAAGTCTCTAAACATATAATAGACACAAGAAAATCCCATAAGCCTCTCGAGAAAAAGAAACACAAATTTAGCCTTATGAGATTGTAATCAATTGGGATATCTATTACATCGATCGGCCATGATATCGATGGGCTGAAATAGCGAACGGAAGCCCGGCACTACTATTGGACTAGCAGTGCACATCAAAGTACATAGAATTCTAATTTTCCGAATTTCCTTGTAGCGACCGTATATATAAATGTGCCGATGAGTATGCTTCTGAAACCATATGGCCATTAGGCATCGATGGCACATGGGGCAATTCGAGATTGAAACCGAATTGGAGCTGCCGTGAGGGCATGGCATGAGGAATTTGATAAGGATGGATTGATTCCAATTTTTGAATTTGCGCACGAGCCCGATGTGGAATTCACCCTGGGAAGCAACGAGCAAGGGTTGGTCTCGCACAGCCGCTCGTGCTTGCCTAAACTAAAACTGGACTTCCAATTGGCAACGGAACAACCAAAAGTTACAGCTTGATCCTGGACGGCTTACCTCCTATGTCAAATCACGTTATTTCTATCTGGAATTGGCGGAACACACCTCGTCCGATGGTATATGTGAGTCTAAGTGGAGCCAAGAGTTTTTCTAAACAATAGGAAGAAAAACCACGTATGGAGTTGACTCTATTGAACTAGGTTTGTCTTGATCACTGATCATTTGTGCAACAAATAACGGTCTAGATGAACCCATTCGGACTTGGGTAGACAAATTCTTTCTCTTGAGTAATAGTTTTAGATGTGTTAATATCGATGCAAAATTTATTACAATAAGCAGATAATATTCCAACGGTAGATGAGAAGAGCTCCGCGCATTCTTCCAGTGTTATTGCTCGAGGCATCTGCACCATCGATGATCTAGGCGTTTGAGGAAAAAAGACCATCGTCCTTATGTCGGGAATAATGCGGTATAAAAAATGTGCGAAAGCCTTGCAGTTTTGTAAGACTCGATCCGAGTCCACTGATTTTCGAGATGTGAATACCTTAATATAGTAGAACAAGACTTCATGTAGGATGTCCGAAATCATATGATGACGATGCTGTTTACTGCTTCTGTTAAAAGGTGCCTCAACGCGTGTATTTGCCTAACACGATAAAAAGTTCCCGCGCTATGAAATGTCGAAACTACCATAACTAAGATGTTATATAGTTGAACATGAGATCCTTGATTTCGTATTTATAAGTTGATTTGTTATGCTCGGAATAGTGAATGCGGGTATTACGAGTGTCGCAGGAACAATTGATGCATGGGGAACTAAACTATTCTCTTACTTGGTTGCTTAACAAGCGTCCAAAAAGCATTTGTTAATAAAATCCATCTTCGAAACAATATTTCTTCTCTTGTGTCGCAACTAAAGGGAAAGAAGCAAAAGACGTAGTATTATATCTCCCACTTCGGCAAGAGCTCGAGCCACTTCGCGCAGCTTCCAACAGTCCTTCCTCGTTCACGCTAGCCACGCTGCCGATGTTTACGTAAAAGACCGATCTGCTAGCTTGTCTGCTGAGCCATGAAATGCACCCGGTATCTTCCTTCAGTAATGAGCTGGATGAAGAAGGGGCTAACTTGTGAAAAGGGCCAACAGCAAATATCGGTGCAACGCATATATTCTCCTATCTTCGGTAGCATTTCTTCTTCAAGGAAATGCATTGTGTTCGCGATGGTCGCGCAAGAATTTCTCGTCGCCCTTGTCGTGGCAGCCCAGAGATTCTCCCCATGGTAATGGGAAGGTCATTGAGTGACAGCAACTTGTTCTGATTTTCGATAATTAGATATCTCATGTAACGTCTTCCTAGTTGCCTTGCGAACCGTTTAGATGGACTTCTCAATTAAAACTTGCCTTGGAAAATTATATAGCCTTGCTTGTTGGCTAGGGAAAAGGCAGCAAAAGCCAAAATAGAAGCAGCTGCACTGGCGTGTTTGAGGGCCGCTCAGGTGAAGCTGGGAAGCCGGTTACGATGGAGATCGACTTCGATTCAATTCAAAAGAAGGTTTTATTTGGGAATCATGCAAACTTAATTTTTACAACAAATCCGTATCTTGGTTTACGAAATTTAGAACTGATGAAGTGACTAAATTACTCGTTTCATTTCCCTCCAATTTCTCTAATCAGGCCTTTTTTTCCCTGAAACAAAATTGGGCACAAATTTCAGAAAATAAAATACAAATAGCAAATTTCTTAATTATTTTTCAAATTAATATCTGAACTTTAGTTTGTTTCACGAATTATTAAACGAACAATGATAATATCACTGCTTCGGCAAACCTGCATTTGTCAAGTACCGTACAATGTTCTTCCTTCATTTGCCAGGATAGCAGAATCCGATGCAAGTTTTAGGTGACATACCACCTTACAATTCTCATATCTGTAGTTAAATACATGGCATGCCCATCAGACAAGACTCGAAAGTCCTAGAAAAGAACGTAAGACACTCTCCAGATCAACCTCAGCTCACAAAATTTGCCTCGTTAAAATTGCAAGCCACAACTCGCAGTTCATGATAATTGAACATTCTTAGAGCCCTCAGAAAAAATTTCCAGAATCTGATTTTCGGATGAGAAGAAATTCAGAGAGCGAGGAAGCACGGAAGCAGAAAGCGAACAAGCCAATTAAGCGCCGGAGCAGAGAGCGAAGAAGCGAGACACAATGAGAACGAACGCCGAGCGAGCAAGCACGCATCGGAGAGAACAAATACGAGGGAACCTGAAATTTTGAACTTACAAGAGGAAGGGAGAGAGAAGGCGTCAGTCTTCATCCTTCGGATGGAGAAAAAGGAGGAGAGAGAGGAAATGACTCTCCGCACCGGGTCTGGCGCGGCAACTAATGCGTGCAAGCCTATTATCGTTTTTTTCTTTTTTTCTTGGTCAAATGCAGGCCTATTATCGGGGGAAAACCTTTTAACTAAGAAAGAGGTAATTTATATTTTATGTGTGAAAAGAGCAGTAGGAAGTAGGAACCATTCGTTGACGTGGACGTGTTGTGGCCGGCCGATCTCATATTTTAATGAGGTATTATTGCACAAGAACGAACGGTGTAAAGCAACCTTTTTTTATTGCCAGCAGAACGTGATAAAGTTGAATTCTCCACTTTGAACGAGGCTAAGGGTGCGTTTGTTTGTGTTTTTACGTTTAAAAATTGTTCATGGAATAAAAATAGAAAAAATTATTTCTGTTTCGGTGAACATTTTTTGACCAAAAGAACGCGTTTGGTAATCGCACAAAATTTCTATTTCGGAATAGAAAAAGAACAAAACACGTTTAGTAACTCGCACACAATTTCTTTCCTGGAATAGAAAAAAACAGAAACACGTTTGGTAAACTGTAAAAAGTTTTTGTTCCAAATTTTTCTCAAGTGTTTTTTTTTTAATAAAGTGTAAACTTGGTATTAAATTCTCATTCTCATGAAATGCTCATCAATTTAATTTTATTCATGGTGAGTGAAGACAAACATTCTAAACATGATCATATGTGCATACTTGGAAGAAAATTTTGTAAGTAAAATTTGTACCAAATTTTTCTCAAGTGCTTTTTTTTTTTTAATAAAGTGTAAACTTGGTATTGAATTCTCATTCTCATGAAATGCTCATCACTTTAATTTTGTTCATGGTGAGTGAAGACAAACATTCTGAACATGATCATATGCGCATAATTGGTAGAAAATTTTGTAAGTAAAGTTCGTACCAAATTTTTCGCAAGTTTTTTTTTTTAATAAAGTGTAAACTTGGTATTGAATTCTCATTCTCATGAAATGCTTATCACTTTAATTTTGTTCATGGTGAGTGAAGACAAACATTCTGAACATGATCATATGTGCATACTTGGTAGAAAATTTTGTAAGTAAAGTTTGTACCAAATTTTTCTCAAGTTTTTTTTTTTTTAATAAAGTGTAAACTTGGTATTGAATTCTCATTCTCATGAAATGCTCATCACTTTAATTTTGATCATGGTGAGTGAAGAAAACCATTTTGAACATGGTCATATGTGCATACTTGAAAGAAAATTTTATAAGTAAAGTTCGTACAATAAGAACTAGCAAAAAGAAGAGTATCTTATAGATCTCAACATGGACCCTTTCATACATGACATCACAATAATGAAGCAATATAGTTCATTGTTCAACTTCATCACATTGACTTTGACAAGTGAATACTTCAAAACAATATTACAAAAGTGGACGCGTCCATCACAACCGTGCAAAACCACACTATCAATAGGTCAATATCATCATCATCCAAGAATTGTTCAACTGGTTCTACCTGCTCACTAGATACACTATTTGATCCCCTTCCATTGTACCTATACAAAAATATAAAAACATCAATATAGATTTTGAAAATATATCCAATAACATAAGTCATAGTCTCAATAGAAGACGCCATTACATATAAGTACCAAGAGTCTCAACACTAATACTTTATAAACTAAATATTAATGGATAACATAAGTTATACAGTCTAATGAAAGCCCATGCAATCCATAATATATTTCCAAACATCTACTAAAGCCAATAAAGAAGTCCACTTCTCCTTCCATGTGGGGATTTAAAGAAAGCCTCCCTCCATGAGGTACTAACGCATGCTTGTTCCACTGCTTTATTGTAAACATCTTGCTCTAGCTCAGGCATAGTACTATGACTATTAATGATCAATGAAATAGAATGCTCAAAATAAAATAAAGAGCATTGTGAGAAACCTACCATGTCAAAATATATTAAAAAGAGTCTATACAACCACACATGTCAAAATTCATATGTTTCAAAATTGTAAGATGTTCAATGTGCAATAAAAGTCAACTTTCAAACACTACAATAAAAGGAAATGTGAAAAGTTCAATCTTGCTCCAAATGAACCTAAACAACTACTCTCTCCAACCTGTCTTTGAGTTGTAAAATCCAAATGATTAGCCTAAGCATTTCATTGTAATGCTAGATATAGTATGCAACCATGAAATTCATCCAACACAAGGCAGCATAGCCTTGGTTCTTACCTTCAAACACAGAAAAAAGTTCTTGAAAGTGGCTCCGGTCCTTCAGTGTTTCCTCTGTAAGTTTCTCAACTATAGTCCCTCTCTGTCAAAAGAGATAGCTCTTAGTATAGTCCAAAGAAATTTACCGCCAGATCGCTCGCTTGAGGGAGGTTGCTGCTCTGCTCACGATGCTCGCTCGAGCGAGCAAAGAGTCGCTGCTCTGCTTGCGAGAGCGAGCAAAGCAGCGGTGCTCGCTCGAGCGAGGAGAGCGTTGCTGCTCTGCTCGGGATTTGCTCGCTCGAGCGAGCAAAGCAGCGACGCTCACTCGAGTGAGGAGAGGGTTGCTGCTCTGCTCGTGACGCTTGCTCGAGCGAGCAAAGCGCTCGCCGCAGAGAGCAGACGCTGGGCAAGCAACGCTCGCTCGGGGCTCAAGCGCTAGGGCTCGCTCGAGCGGCGTCTCGCAGATCTGGGCAAGCGTTGGCTCGAGCGAGCCGTCGCACTCGAGCCCCGAGCAGCCATCGCCTAGATCTGCGAGGGGTGGCTCTCGCCGAAGCCCTCGTCAAACGGTGAAGGAGGAGCAGCAGTTGGTGAAGGATGAAACTTACCTCGAATCAGAAGCTTCAACCGGTGAAGGAGTAGCAGCTGTCAGCGCCGGAGAGAATGACTAGTCAGGAAACGCCGGAGAGGATGACGGTGGAGAAGCCGTGAGAGGGAGGGACTTGAGAGAGCGCGGGTGAACGACGGAGGGCATGAAAGCAAGAAACAAGTTTCTTGTGTTTTTGTTCTTTTAATTCTTCAAAAGGTGTTTCGGAACAAAAAAACAAGTTTTTATTGTTTCTCGTTTTTGTTCTTTTTTTGTTCCCAGGGAACAAAAAAACAGATTTGGAACAAAAACACAAACAAACGTGTTTCTATTCTTTTTTTGTTCCCGGGAACAAAAAAATAGAAAATCTGTTCATAAACAAAAAATAGAAACACAAACAAACAGGGCCTAGGACTGTCCAAAGTTGTCGCCATTCTTTTTCCTTTCCGTGTCAAGTAAAAAGCAAACGAATCCGAAAAAAACAGCGAAAGAGCATTGCAATTCTCCTGCCTCTGGTGCTTTGCTGATTCCTCTTGAGGAATCTCAGATCAGATTTAGAAAGGACTCCACATCCCGCTGTGATCAGATCCGGTGTAGATTTTGAGCTCCTGAAGAAGGATGAAGAGAAAGAGGGACTCTTCAGATACGATGACGATGTTTGCTTGTGTCGATGATGGCAATTTGTTGTTGGTAATCGAATTTGAGGTGTTTTTGAGTTTTAGAGGCCCTGATACCCGCCTCAACTTCACCGATTGCCGCTATCACTCCTTGGTCGGCACTGGGATTCGTGTCTTCAGAGACGATGAAGAGATCCGAAAAGGCGAAAAGATTGCAGGCAAACTCCTGCATGCCATTGAATCCTCCAAAATATACTTGCCCATTTTCTCTAGGACCTACGCATCTAGTAAGTGGTGTCTTCGCGAGCTCACATACATACTAGAGTGCTCGAGCAAAGCGAATGACAAAGTGATCCTACCCATATTCTATGACGTGAATCCCGATGATGTAAAGCTCAAAACTCGATTGTACCTCGATGTTATGAAGAAGCATGAAAAGCAATTTGGCCTCGATGAGATTCGGCGATGGAAGGAAGCTTTGACCAAGGTTGCAAGAATCAAGGGTTGGGGCATGAAGGACAAAGGGTAAGAGTCTGACTTTGGAATATGCTTTTGTTCATTTATTTTTCTTGAGCAATAAAAAAAAGTGAGATTATAATAAGGAATAGAATTTTCTCCCATTTGTTTTCTGTTTTAATTACTTCCACCAATCACAGTATATTGGTTTATTCTACTTCTTTCTTTTTACCCTGGGAATTATTATCTTCTGTTCCCGAACCACTCGTCCAAATATAGTATAGATCTAATTTTTCATTAGTCAAGATTTCCTTTCAGTAAAGAAAGTGAGCTTCCATTCGATTGAACCTCACCCATTTAAAAATCCGCTTGATTCCGTGTCTAGAATATTGCTCAACTCGAGAGTTCTTTTGCCATATGTTTAATGCTAAGACTCGTATGTCAATATCGCAGGCAGGGTGAAATCATCAACACTATTGATGATGAGGTTTTGACCAAGCTGATGAAAAGAATGAGAAATCTACCTAATCATTTAGTCGGGATTCATGATCGTGTTGAAGCTATCATGGACATGTTAAACAAAGGTTCTTGTGATGTTTGCTACCTAGTCATCCATGGAATGGGCAGTGTAAGTAAGACAACTCTCGCAAGTGCTGTCTTTAATCAAATCTCCAATCAATTTCAAGGTTGTAGCTTCCTTTCAGACATTTGCGAATCTACGCAACAGGGTAGAATTGTTGACTTACAAAAACAGTTGTTTATCAGAAATTCTCCAAGGCAGATCTATAGGGATCCACAATTCTGTTGATGTAGGGATTAACACAATTAGAGAAAGGTTTCGTGTTAAGAAAGCTCTTATCGTTCTCGATGACGTGGATAAGAGAGATCAACTCTCTAAGCTAGCTGGAAAGAGTGATTGGTTTGGTCCAGGAAGCAGAATCATCATTACAATAAGGGATATCAACTTTTTGCCAATCGAAGAGGAGGACAAAGAGAGTAGTTTCCAAGCACATTTTCAAGAGTTTAAAATCTATAAAATGATAGAAATGGATTCTTTTCACGCTCTTTGGCTTTTTAGTAAACATGCCTTCAGGATGGATTTCCCACCGCATGACTTGGTTGATAGCTCAAGGAAAATTACTACGAAAATAGGTGGACTTCCTTTAGCTCTCGAGGTTATCGGTTCCTCGCTTTATTGCAAGAGAAATTTTTTTTGGAAAGACACTTTGAAGAAGTTAGATTTGGTGCCCAACCCAAAAGTCCTCCACAAATTAAAAATCAGTTATGACATGTTACAGCCTCATCAAAGAGAGATCTTTCTTGATATCGCGTGTTTCTTCATTGGAAAAGATAGACTCCACCCATACTATATGTGGAAAGCTTTCAACTATTTTCCAAGGAGTGAACTACTTGTCCTTACCCATATGTCTTTAATAAAGATAACAAAAGATGATACATTGTGGATGCATGATCAACTTAGAGATCTTGGAAGAGAAGTTGTTCGGCATGAAGATGTCAATTTTCCAAAGAAGCGTAGCAGATTGTGGGAGCCCGGGATTGCCTTTGAGGTGGTTTGAATGAAAGAGGTAAGTTATTGTCACCTTACTATTTTCTTTAGGAAAAATCAACCATGCATTTTTCAAAGGTTGTGGAGTTACTTTCTTGCTGGTATATTTTTTTTGTTTAACTTTTACTTTGGCAAAAAAAAAAAAAAAGTTTGTATAAGAATTCATTATGGTAATTCCATTATAAACCATATCTAAAAGGTTACAAGGTGAAAGTTATTAATAGCAAACACTTCAGGAACACATTACATACAAGGTTGTTCAGCAAATTATATTAAACTAGATCCACATTGAGACTTCCAAGGCTATCAAAGCTTTTCAAGCCTGATTTCATTCATTTTTGCAAAGTTGGAAATCATTAGCAAGTTTAGCAACGTTACTCTGGAAAGAGTCCTCTTACTTGAAATTTGGTAATAGATTTAGTGAATAATTGTAATATGCAATCTTTTGTATTATGAAGGCAAATCCTTTTAAAACATTGATCCTTATTTTGTAGAATACACAATCAGGATTTGATCCATATAATCGCAATGGGGGTTATAAACTCAAGAGACTTTTATGAAGTCGGTCCGCGCTCAATGATAGGGAAAATTATTTAAAAATTCTAAACATATTGCATTTTTGTCAACTCAGTACTAAACCTTTCAATTTTGCAAATTGAGTGCTAAACATTTTCACATTTTGTCAATTTTCACCATGGTAATTTTGGCTGAAAACCGCCGATGTGGACATTAGTCGTCTTATGTGTTATGGCCAACGTGCACATGGACAATTTAAATAATATATTTATTTTTTATTTTCTTTTATTTTCTTTTATTTTTACCCTAAGTTGGCAACCCTCGCCTGGTTTGGTGAAGAAGTTGGTCAGCAAGGGCCTCCATCCCATTGCCCAGACCAAGCGAGGGTTGGCCAACAATCTCACTAGCCTTAGTTTAAGAAGAAAAAAGAAAAAAGAAAGTAAACAATTATAAAAAAATTTTGAAAAAAAAAATTATTGAAAATTGTACACGCCAGCGTCAACCGCGCCACGTAAGACAGTCGTCATCCACAATAGTGATTTCTGGCCAAAATTGGCCAGATAGACTCAATTAGCATATTGTGAAAAAATTTAGGACTCAATTGGCAAAAATCCAATAGGTTTAGAATACTTTGGACAATTTTCCCCTAAGTGGTAATAAAGTTCTGTGTTATCATCTTGGGACAAAAGTTTGCTTCAACTGATGGATTAGAAACATTATTAAGCTTTATACAAGATCAATCATTCTTTTCAACTGCAAGAACCACTTTTGTATTCTTTTCACAATTTAGATTTGTACGAAGCACTAATGTGTGTTTCATTGCTAAACATAAATAAGCTCCTTAGACTTGTGCAGCACCATGTTTTTCATCCAATTCAAATGTTCATGTAGGCTTTTTCCTATCACCAGGGGACAGACAAAGTTGTAGCACTCAAATTAACAAGACTCTCTGAAGAGTATAATTTCACAAGTGAAGAATTTTCAAAATTGCCCAATCTAAGAGTCTTGGATTTAGAGGGTGGGAACTTGGTAGGGGACTTTAAAAATCTTCTCTCCAAGTTAACATGGCTCTCTTGGCATTGTTGTCCTTTGGAATTAAATGTGACGAATTTGAGTCTCGAGAAGTTAGCTGTGCTCGAGCTTTCGAGTGATGACATTACTGAAGATTGGACCGGATGGGGGTCATGCTTGGTACGAACGTCACACCATGCAGTTTACTTTTTCACATTTCTCTTGCTAACCAAACTTACCAATTTCCCATTCTTGACTTGGCTGATTCTTGCCTTTTTTTTTTGGTTAGGTGAGCAAGAACTTAAAAGTTATAGAGATTGGGCTTTGTCCAAACTTAAAAAGGACTCTTGACTTATCGAAATGCTCAAATTTGAAAAGATTGGTCATTAAAGAGTGCACAAACTCACTAGTGGTTGATATCTCTCTCTGTCTAAACTAGAGCACCTGAAACACTTGGAAATCAACACTTGGTATGACTCACATAACGACGGTTTTGACCTTTTTCCACTACCTTTGGTATTTAGTGGTCTAAAATCCTTGTAAAACCCTAGAAATAGTAGGGATGCAACTTCAAAAACTTCATCATTCCATTGGAGAGATGACGCGTTTGGAGTATTTGTCTTTAGATGATTGTCATTTTCTTAGAACACTTCCAGACTCCATCCAAGATCTTCAAATGTTGAGAAGGATGAGTCTTTGTAACACTTCGATAACGAAGCTACCGAACACGATAGGAGGATTAGAATCTTTGCTTGAGCTAGATTTGAGCAGAACATAAGTCACAGAATTGCCTATTTCTATTGGCAATCTTAAAAAGTTGAGGAAGATGAGTCTTTGTTGGACCGATATAAAGGAGCTACCAAACCAAATTGGAGGGCTAGAGTCTTTGCTTGAGCTAGATTTAAGGGACACATGTATCGTAGAATTGCCTATTTCAATTGGGAATCTTAAAAAGTTGAGGAAGATGAGTCTTTGTTGGACCGATATAAAGAAACTACCGAACCAAATAGGAGGGCTAGAGTCTTTGCTTGAGCTAGATTTGAGCGAATCAAAAACCATAGAATTGCCTGTTTCTATTGGGAATCTTAAAAAGTTGAGAAAGATGAGTCTTCATTAAACCCATATAAAGAAGCTACCACACCAAATAGGAGGGATAGAGTCTTTGCTTGAGCTAGATTTAAGTGGCACGGATATCATAGAATTACCCACTTCTATTGGAAATCTCAAACAATTGGAGATTCTTCGTCTAGACGAATGTGCCATTAGAGAGCTACCAAAGGTCATAGGGATGCTAGAGAATCTTAAAGCTTTGCATGCGAATTTCTGTGAAAATATGAAGGGAAAAATTCCAAGTGAAATTGGGGGTCTATCCTTTTGTACAAAACTAGAGATGACAGAGAGCAAGATTAGGAGATTGTCCACGACTATGAATAAGCTTTCTCATCTACAACAACTTCATTTGGATAAGTGTAATGAACTTGAACAATTGCTAGATCTCCCTATGAATTTGAAGGAGTTAAAATTCTCATCTCATTTATTGTGGACAGCCCATGACCTTTCATGCCTGACTTACTTAGTCCATCTTCATATACAGGGTGACACTCCTAGGTTGTTGGAATTCAAAGAAGGAGTTCCAGAGATAAAGTGGATCAAGAGGCTAAATTATCTAGAGAGCTTGACACTTGTCCTTTGGAGATGTCACCTTTCCTCCGATTAATTTGGCTACTCTTTCGTGGCTTCGGATACTTGAGATAACTTGTGTTGACCCACGATCTCTAATGGGGCTTCCATCCAGTCTTGAAAAATTGACTCTACATGATGTGACGTCACCCATGGGAAGGTCACTCTTTTCCAACTCGACCAATTTGACCAGTTTGTACCTTCTTAATTGTTGGCTGAGGGAAGTTGAATTTGATGATTTGCTTGGACAGCAACTGAAGGAACTCCATAGTTTGGAGTTAAAGGATAGTGCAATGCTTGAGAGGATTCTGTATCGAGATTAGAGGGGCTCCAAGTGTTGAGTATGAGGGGTTGCCCTGGGCTAATAGAGACTCGAGGTCTAGAGAAATTGGAATCATTAGTCTCATTGACTTTTGATGGATGTGGTTCCTTAAAAGAGTTGCCTGATTTATCAAAATTAAAGAAGCTGTGGCATTTGATTGTCCCGGATCAACTTCAAGAAAAGTTACCTTGTCCACATCATCCAGACACGTGGGACCACCAGAATTCAAATATAAGTCGTTGCCTCTTGCGAAAGATAACCGATATCAACAACCAACTCGAGAAAGAAAGAATTATCTCAGCTCCTCTTACGGTCGGTAAAAGTTCCTTTGATTTCTTCGGTTTCTTCTTCCTATATATTTTCTTTTTCTGGTTTTTTTTTTCTGAGCAATTTTCTACTTGTCCCCGTTAGAAATATTCAGTTTAAAGCATGCATGCATGTTCACCTTAAGTTTAAAATCATGATTTGTGGATGATGACGGTAGTAGGGGTGAGCGGTTCCAGGTTCCTGTTCGGTTTCGTCTGGAACCTAGAACCTACCCTCAGGTACAGGTTCCTCATTTTTTGGAACCTGGAACCTACCCGTCAGAACCAAGAACCTGGAACCTACCCTATCACAGGTTCCAAGGTCAGTTCCAGGTTTTAACAGGTTTTTTTTTTTTTTTTTTTGTCATTTTCATATTTGAACTATAACGTACGCGCATACTCTACGGTACTTCCCACATCTTAGCAAACATACCAATGCCAACTGCCAAGAATTTGGACATACATAATCAAAACTGGAAGAACTAGAGAAGACTGACTAAGCGTTATAGAAGACTAACCTTATTCAACCAATGTGTAAGACGAGCTGTTGGCAATCTAAGACACCAATTCTCATACATATCGAGAACGTGGTGCATGATAGCCATCCTGCGTCTACCCTCTAATGCAGATATGAAAACAACAGTTATAGACTTCACCTGTTAAAAAGCCATGTCAATGACTCCAGCCAAGTTCCTCTCTTACTTAAAAACATGCTAGGGCATCAAACCATGTTTCATTAATGGCCCGTTCAACATTAGTCTACTTATAAGGACATTCTTCTTGTTTGATCTCCTAAAACAACATAGGAGTTACCGGTACTGCAATCTATGCCCAAAATACCAATTTACAGTTTGACCCATTGATTTTCCAATTGCTCACATAAGTTCATAGATAACTATTTGTAAATGTAGCAAACCATCAATCTCATTTCTAGAGAAATCTTTCAGCAGAATTATGAACGCAAGACTAGGGGCAACAAGCTGCACAAGAAAGGCAAGTCGTCACAAACCCACTTTTTGATAGGTATGGCTCCAAGTGTTGCCCTCATTCAAAGTTCAGTAAATAGATTATATAATCCCCAATCCCTCGGACAGGATCCAAAAGCAGGCACGGCATCAAAGGCTCTTCTAGTTACAATAACAGCATTCCCATAGTCTTAAAAAATGGCAAATACTTTTTAGGTACGAAACAATTCTCAGTTTGGAATGTTCGATCAATATAATTTGATTCAACAAGCTTCAAGATATGGGCAGAAACAAGGGACAAAGTCATGCAGCAAACTTGTTATGAGCATATCTTTTTTTCATCAAGTAGAAATCTATCCCGACACCCGAGACGAGGAAAAGGGCTACTAGAAAGGAGAACTGGAAATAGCATAATGAGCCATCACATAAGATGCGTGTGAAGAAAAAGGAGCATCACAGGAGGGACATCTATAAGAAAGGCAAACCCAGGGAATCAAAGTCTGGATTTCTTAGGATATAGCATCGAGTTCTTCCCTCAAAGGACATCCTTCTTGTTGACAATCACAACCAACCCACGTCCTTATACTACAGCTTGTCCAACTATGACCCTTTCAGCATGCTTCATGCTTCGTTGTGCTTCAGCAATCTAAAAAGGTAGGGGCAAAAAATGCATCAATTCCAACAATTGAATCTATTTATGCAAAGTACCGACTTTAGTTGAGCGAGGTTCTGAAGGAAAATGTATTGAAAATTTCTAATGGGGGATGAAGCATTCGGATCTAAACCCACAAGATGCTGCCACTGGCATAATGATGCCATCAGAACTCCATCAATTTGAAATTGTTGGCATAATGATATGGTACATCAAAACTCCATCAATTTCCAGCAAAATGATGCTACAAAATACAAATGGCAACTCAAAATTTGCTGCCAACAACTTGCTCATCCAGAATTTGAACTCCAAAAACAATGAAAATGACACCGGAGGGACTATAATCACCGAGCAATCTCGTACCCTTGGAGAGAAGGTCCAGAATCCAATTTCACCGGGCGAGCGGCGTCCGGTGCTCGCGGGACGTCGCGCTGGTCTTCGGGCAATGGCGTCGGGCGTCGCGGCTGGTCGGCGTCGGTCATTGGAGCGAGGCGGAGACAGATGAGTAGCAGCGTCGGGGTCGAAATCGGAAGCAACTACGATCAGACGGCTTGAGGAGGATCCAGCAGTAGGGGCGTCGGGGCTTCTGGCGCGAGCAGAGGCGGTGGGTCGTGAGCAGGGACGTCAGTTGCTGGTCTTTGGGGCAACGGCGTCGGGCCGCGGCCGGCTGGCATCGGGTCGTCGGAGCGGAGGCGGAGACAGCGAGCGCGCGGCGTCGTGGGTCGAGAATCGGAAACCTAGTGACCAGCAGCTACGATCGAACGGCCGAGGAGGACCCGGCAGGCAAGGGCGTCGAGGCTTCGCACGAGCGAGGCGATGGGTCGCGAGCGGAGACGAGCTCGGCTCGGGATCCGCTGCGTCGGGTAGTCGCGACGGGCGAGGCGAGACGACGGCGCGACCGGCGTCGAACGGCGAGGGTTCGCGCGAGCGACATTGACGACGGCGTTCGCGACGGTGGCCTTGAGGGTGAGCGGCGTCCGGCGCGAGACTCGGAGCGGCGTCCGACGACATCCGGCGAGACTCGAAATTCTGAATACTAAAAGTGAGAAAGGGACTCGGGACTCGGGAGCGCCGAGTGGGGGAGGGGGCTCCTTTTGGAACCCTAACCGGTTTCGCGACCGGTTCCTAGAAAAATGGAACCGGAACCGGTCCTTTAAGAACCGGGAATGCGCTCAACCCTAGGTAGAAGTGCTAATGGATAAAATAAGGGTTAATACCCTAAAAAACCCCAAACGGGTACACCTGTGACAAATTTATCCCAAATTATTTTTTTGATCACCAAAAACCCCAAACTGGTATACCTTTGACAAATTTACCCTAAACTAGTACACTTGTGACAAATTTACCCTATGTTAATTTTCGTTAAATTTTACCGTCAAATTATTAAGTAAATTAACACGTAACAATTGACTTGTATACCAATTTGGGATTTTATGCTATGTTTGTCATAGTTTACAATTTTTTTGATTTTTTTATAGTATTAATCTAATTTAGCGGAGGGTATATTTGTCATAAATTTATCGGTTTGGGGTTTTTTTGCGGTCGAATAAATTAGTTTGGGGTAAATTTGTCATAAATGTACTAGTTTAGGGTTTTTTATGATCAGTCGGGGTAAATTTGTCACAGGTGTACCAGTTTGGGGTTTTTCATGGTCAAAAAAATAGTTTTTGGTAAATTTATCACAAATGTACCAGTTTGGGGTTTTTCAGGGTATTAACCCATAAAATAATGGGTGTTCACGTTGTTTAAAAAGTGCTTAGAGGGACTTTGTGTTAGCAAAGACAAAATTGATTTAATTACTTAAAAGGGTAATGATATTTTTACAATAATAATAATAATAATAATAATAATAATAATAATAATAATAATAATTTCACAATCTAAGAACCAGAAAAACACGGTGATTTTCTTTGTTTTCGTGTAGTTTTGTCCGATTGTTATTATGATCATTAATTTGACTATTCGTCTTATGCAGAATGATTTTCATGTAATTTGGGGTATCGATGGAGCTGGAATTGATTATTATGGTTTCAGCAAATGAGCCGATTTGCTCGAGGCTGGAGTTGGGGGCTTGGTGCATGGTAGATAAATTTCTATATGGTTGAATCTCGTATGACCACCTTGTAGCTATTTCATGCCCATAAATTTGCCAAAAATACTGTGTAAAACCATACAATGAATTTGTTTCTCACATATATCGACATTGATTTTTTCTTTTTTTTCCAAATGTCATGTAAATCGTATTCCTTTTTTCCGAAAAACATAAAGACTGGTTCATATAGTGGGTACCTGGACTATATATGTTTTCTTTGAACTTGTAGGTAACTAAATTAGCTCCGGCTGGAGCTAATAAATGATGCCCTGATGATGTAATTCGGATTCGATCGCCAATGGACGGTCTAATTTGGCATTATACTGAAAATTTGTTAGAATGGATTATTAAAATCGTCATGGATGATTTTTTTGGTCATATGAAGTGGTCGAAAGTTCAATGTGACTTGGTATAATGCATCGAAATCATGGTTATTGTCTTGATTTTGATGCACTAACGTCTGATGGTTATTATAATTATTAATTTGGCTATTCGTCTTATAAAGAATAATTTTAAAGTAATTTGGGGATCAATGCAAGTACAGCTGTTTTATCATGGTTTCAGCAAATTAGGACGCGTTTGGTAACATTTCTGTTTAAAAATTGTTCCGGAGAAACGAGAAATAGAAAAAAGTATTTCTGTTTTGGGAACAATTTTTGAACAAAAAAACGCGTTTGGTAAACTTGTTCGAGAATAAAAAAATGAACAAAACACGTTTGGTAAATTTGTGCTCTTTTTTTTTGTTTCTTTTAATTTTTTAATTTTTTTAATTTTTTTAATTTTTTCTTTCTTTTTTCTTTTTTTCTTCTTTTAGTGGGTCGCGACCTTGACCATGGCCGGCGACCGGCCGATGAGGGCCGGCGGTCTCGCCCGACCACGGGCGAGGCTCGCCGGCCCTCGGCTAGGCCGAGCCTCGCCGTGGTTGGGCGAGGCTCGGCCTCGCCTTGGCTGGCGAGCTCGGGCTCGCCCGGATCCGGTGAGCTCGAGCTCCCCGGCCTTGCCCCACGGCAAGGCGAGGCCGAGCCTTGGCTGGGCGAGCTTGGGCTTGCCGGATCCGGGCCGCTCGAGCTCGCCCGGCCAAGGCGAGGCCGAGCCTCGCCGGGGCCGGGCGACGCTCCGGCGAGGTCACCGGCCCTCGGCGGCTGGTCGCCGCCATGGCCAAGGCTGGCGGCCGGCCAAAGAAAAAAGAAAAAAAAAAGAAAAAAAAAAGAGAAGAAAAAGAGAGGAGAGAGAAAATTTGTTTTTAAAAATTGTTCCGAAAAAAAGAAAACACGTTTTTCTTGTTTCTTGTTTTTGTTCCAAATGTGTTCCTGGGAACAAAAAAATAGATTTGGAACAAAAACGCAAACAAACGCGTTTATGTTCTTTTTTTGTTCCATGGAACAAAAAAACAGAAATTTTGTTTATAAACAGAAAAAAGAGAACATTAACAAACAGGCCCTTAGCCATTGTGCTTGAGATTGGAGTTGGGGCTTAGTGCATCATAGATCAATTCCCCAAATCACTGAAGTTTCTAACTTTCTTTGTGTTGTTGATAAATCTAAGGATATCTGTTGTGTATAATCTTATGCATGCCGTTCGAAACTGAAATCACTACAGAGTGCAAAGAAACTATTCTTGCACTTTCTAGTTCTGCTCACGGATGTCACATATGCCTTAATCGATTAGTTCATGGCCATATTTCAGGATGCACAAGCTCCACAGGGATTGCTGGAGAACGAGCTCGGCTTCATTGAATAGAAGTAAGCAAGTCATTTCTACTCATGGAAATCGTCATCGATGATGTTAATCAAGGATTTGTGCTTGGTTCAAAGACCTAAAACCACCCAGGTTACATGTGCTAAGAAATTGTCTGAGGTTCTACAAATATACAACAGAAGGAAGATGATTATGATCCCAAAAAGAAGTCATAAAGCTAAAATCCATTAAAAAAACTCATGTCTTATGTATCATATACACACTTACAAGTGTGTGCGTCCAAAACTACGACTTCTTGAAATGGCGGAGTCATGGAGTGTCGCTGTTTTGATACGAACAAACGTTCTAATTCTGGAGGAAATGTCAATCAAAGAATAAATTTCACAGGAGAAATGATACAATGCGAATTACCAACCTCATCATCTTTATCCTTGTTAAAATATGTCTCGAGTTTGAGTCCAATGTGAAATTCAAAATATTCCGAATTGGATATGTTGCGGACGTTTGAAATTGAGTAAAGAAGATCCGAAGATCAACTTCCCAAAGTTTGAATCTGCGTTGGAGAATTCGGCCGCTGAAATAGGAAAGTTCAACTTTGACTTGAAATTGGATTTTGTTTAAAACATACAGAGATATGTTTTGGATAAAATCGTTTTAGATAGGAAATAGAATCCTATGAGAAGTTGGCAAAAGATTGAGGGTTTCACTTATATATAGACTTGTGACCATGGGTGGTAGGTGTGGATCACAAATTATCTTGAAGCGCCACGTGAGTGCTTGGTGTTCCGCCATTGATCATGAAGAGTTGGTCTTGAAGCGCCGTCTAGTCGTCGAGTGCTTGGGAGGGATTTTCTTTGTTATTCTTGTCCGTGAATTACATCCAAGAAGATTTAGTGTTCAAGCCAATTAAATCTTGTGATAAGATTTGCGTGTAATTCCTTCATGAGATTGAGAAGAATTCTGGGGCTAAACACTGTGTGCGTTATTGGGTGTAATTGGAGCTTGGGAAATACCGAGAGAGTGTTTGAGTGACTTGAGTGTGTAATCTCATTGTATCGCTTGATCTATAGTGAAATTCGCTGCTGCTCTCCCCGTGGACGTAGGTCTTTACGACTGAACCACGTAAATCTGGTGTCTAATTTATTTTTCTTCTTCTGTCTATATTATTGTTCGATCGCTCATCTTTTCGCAACAAGTGGTATCAGAGCCAGGTTTGGCTGAGTTGAAGCGAATCGATGGCGACAGAAGAAGTAAAAGTGAGAATCGACAGATTTGATGGGAAGGATTTTAGTTTACGGAAGATGCAGATTGAAGATTATCTTTATCGATGAAACGCACTTGCCCTTGTCTGGGAGAAACCAGGCAATAAAGCAAGCTGATTGAGATTTGCTGGATAGACGAGCTATGGGCGTTATTCGATTGACGTTGGCTCGTAACGTCGCGTTTAACATCCCGAAGGAGAAGACCACTTGCTGATTTGATGCAAGCCCCGTCGGATATGTATGAGAAGCCCGCACGATTAACAAAGGTCTTTTAATGCGACGTCTGTTTAATTTGAAGATGAGCGAAGGTGCGTCGATTCTGCGATCATATCAATGAACTCAATGTGATTGTTAGTCAATTGAGTTCAGTTGAGATTGACTTTGAAGATGAGGTACGTGCTTTGATTTTGTTATCCTCATTGCACGATAGTTGGAATACTACGTTATTCTTGCTGTTAGTAATTCCTCGGGTCAACAAGTTTGACGTTTGATGGGGTTCGAGATTTGATTACGGCGAGGATATTCGTAGAAGAGAATCTCGCGAACTCATCTATTTGCTTTAGTAGGTGAAAATAGAGGAAGATCTAGAACACGTGTGGGTAATAGTAGTACTAATATGAACAGACGTAGTCAATCTAGGACTGCTAATGTTGTCTGTTGGAGTTGTGGCAAGAGGGGCCATCTTAGAAGGGATTGCCTTAAGCTGAAGAATGAGAAGGGTAAGGGAATTATAGTTGATTCTGCAGATAATGTTGCAGCTTAGGCGATAATGCCGATTATGTCTTGTCTCATCCGATTATGCATCGTTTGATGGATGGATTATGGATTCTGGTTGTTCTTTTCATGTCACACCAAATAAAAACTGGTTTATCACTTATCGATGCACGGGTAGTGGTAAAGTCCGGTTAGGGAACAACACGAGTGCGATGTTGTGGGTGTTGGTGATGTTAAAATCGGAATGCATGATGGTATTGTGAGGACATTGACTGGAGTAAGGCATGTTCCCGAGTTGAAAAAGAACTTAATTTCCTTGGGTGCCCTAGATTCAGGCTGGTTGCGGTATTCTTCAGAAGATGGAATTATGAAGGTTGTTCGAGGTGCCATGGTAATAATGAAAGGAATCAAGCACGGAGGCTGTATAAACTTCAAGGTGAGACAGTGACAAATTTCGCTGTGAAGACGTCGGATGCATCTGTTCGAGAGTCTATTGACTTCAAGGAAGACACAGGTGTTTGTGCCAATGCACAAGTTTGATGCTGGTGTCAGGATCTCGCGGTTGAGAGCTTTGATCGAGACGGAGACTAGTAAGTCGATCAAGCATGTGCGGACTGACTATAGCATGGAGTTCTGCTCGGAGCTGGCAAATAAATTCTACATGAAAGATGGCATAGTGAAACACCGCACTAGTGCCAGTAAATCACAACAATTTGCAGAATTGATGAGCAGAACATTACTAGAGACGGCCCGGAAAATTATCTCTAGTGCTAGTATTGCTAGGAGAATCCTAACTGATGTGCTTAGTACGATGAGCTACCTGGTGAATAGATCCCCATCAACTGCTATTGAATGGCGGACTCCTGAAGAAGTGTGGTCAGGTAACGTTGCTGGTTATTCTATCATTAGAATGTTTCGTTGCCCGTGTTATTTTCGAGTGAGTGATGGTAAGCTCGATGGGAAGGCAAGGTGCATATTCCATGGCTATGCACAAGGTGAGCGGGGTGATCGGTTGTGGTGCCCGAGATATAAATTCACTGTTAACAGCGAGAGAAGTTACTCTTGATGAGTCTCCGATACTTCGACTAGGAGTGATTATATTCAAACGGATGCGAACGGTGTTCGGCTTGAGGTGGAGTTGCGACCAGAAACTCCTGAGGTAGCGAGTATGAGTACTAGCAAAATAATTGACACAGATGGTGCTCATAGCGAGGTGGAGCCTATAGAGCCAATGGTTGCTGTAACTGCTGATATTGACAAGGTATGTATTCGATCTCCTGATAGATATAGATGCAACAATTGTTTTGTTTTATCTGCGGTTAAGGAGGTTGCGTCGGAAAATCCTTGCGGAGCAGTTAAAGGTGCATGTGGAGTTCGTATTCTGATGAGGTCCTCGGTTATGGCAAAGTTCAAGCGAGGCTTGGACTTGGATAATATCTGTGGCGGTTGAGCCCATCGGGGGCTATGGGAAAATAGCAGCGAGTTTGAATTTTTGCGAAGCGATTGCAACTTGGCTCAAACGTCGAGCCAAGGTGGAGATTGTTAAAATATGTCTCGAGTTTGAGTCCAATGTGAAATTGAAAATATTCCGAATTGGATATGTTGTGGACGTTTGAAATTGAGTAAAGAAGATCCGAAGATCAACTTCCCAAAGTTTGAATCTGCGTTGGAGAATTCGGCCGCTGAAATAGGAAAGTTCAACTTTGACTTGAAATTGGATTTTGTTTAAAACATACGAGAGATATGTTTTGGATAAAATCGTTTTAGATAGGAAATAGAATCCTATGAGAAGTTGGCAAAAGATTAAGGGTTTCACTTATATATAGACTTGTGACCATGGGTGGTAGGTGTGGATCACAAATTATCTTGAAGCGCCGCGTGAGTGCTTGGTGTTCCGCCGTTGATCATGAAGAGTTGGTCTTGAAGCGCCGTCTAGTCGTCGAGTGCTTGGGAGGGATTTTCTTTGTTGTTCTTGTCCGTGAATTACATCCAAGAAGATTTAGTGTTCAAGCCAATTAAATCTTGTGATAAGATTTGCGTGTAATTCCTTCGTGAGATTGAGAAGAATTCTAGGGCTAAACACTGTGTGCGTTATTGGGTGTAATTGGGGCTTGGGAAATACCGAGAGAGTGTTTGAGTGACTTGAGTGTGTAATCTCATTGTATCACTTGATCTATAGTGAAATTCGTTGCTGCTCTCCCCGTGGACGTAGATCTTTACGACTGAACCACGTAAATCTGGTGTCTGATTTATTTTTCTTCTTCTGTCTATATTATTGTTCGATCGCTCATCTTTTCGCAACAATCCTTTTCTTTGGCTTTGACATACATGTCTAAAGCACCACAGACTACCGAATTGGCTTGTTTCCTCAATGTTGCATTATCAATGAACAAGACTATTAGCATCTTCCTCAATTTTTCTCATGGTCTCAAGTTACACATCAAGATCTTTGACCTTCAAGACACAATCTTCATGAATTTAGTTTCATCATCCAAAATAATTACACGTGAACGAACATGAGTTTATAGCTGCAGTCAGAAAAGTCAACGCACCACTAGGTAATGACAGCCTCTTAACCATGTAATGGTCTCAAGATGGGGATATCACAACCAGAACAGTCTATAATAGATTGAGTATCCATATAAAATCTCAACAACACAGAAATATAAAATCTCAACAACACAGAAAATACAACAAATTGGAACACCACAAGCTTTTAAGGGCTAAAAACGTGATGTATCATCAAATGGATCCATTCCGCCTTTCATCCATTGAGTACATATGATTATTACTGCAGATGCTATCAAAATGACTCCTGGCATATATTCCAACTACAGGGAGAAATTCAGAGTGACCAACTGGGGAATGAGATACCAACAAATTACTGCATAGGAGCTAAAATTCTGGAGCTGTCGTCTCAAATTACAAATTGGAGAACAGGCAGCAATCATTTCTGCTGATTGGAGGTGATGAGTAGATACAAGAATCAACAAAGTCTCCAAGAGATGAGAACATAGTTTTGTTGTTAAGTATTGTCTCACAGCAGTCTCTTGATTCAATCTGGCTATGGGATCTTTCATGTCTTTTTTCCTGTAGATAACCTTTGTTGCACAGTCGTAAGAAATCTGTTCAACTTATGCCGCTCTTCTGATGGAAGAGAGACTGCCACGTCCCTTGGAAATCTGTAACCTTGCGGTGGCAGGATTTTGCACATCAGGAAATTTGGGACTCTACATAGTGTTGTTTGCAATGAGATTAAATGAAGCTCCTTCACCCGCTTTTCAGGAGCTTAAGTTGCTACCAACAATTTCTGATGATTGTATTCGAGCATGAAACACGTGAGTTTATGTTTCAGAAGGAAAGTCCTTGTCATACTGATCTTTGACCATGGAAGCATTATCATAAGGGGCTCCTCTGCCACTCACAATGCTGTTTCCACCTCTATTGCGTACTTTAAGCAAGGAAAATATATCTATGTTGTCCAAAATGAACTTTTTATTAAAGAGTGCCTACGTCAAACTTGCCTCCGGAGAGGTCAACTCATGTTCGAGTTGTCAATGCCAAGATCAGCAAAATCACTATGCTCAAGTCTTATAGGATGAATCATTGCCTTGATTTGACAATATAAAACACAATAATAAAAATAATAAATGGATAAAGAAGAAAAACAAAACGTGGATTGCTTGTTTTTTTCTTCAAGTTTTATGAGTTATTGGAATAAAGCTGAATTTGTTAAATTGAAACAATAAATGCTATTAATAAATTGTGTATTAATATTTTTAGTGTAAATTCATTCTTATAATTTTTTAATTATTTATTTATTTATTTGTAAATTTGAACCAAATTAATTTGATTAAAATAATCATAAAAATGATAATTTATTATGTATGTATGAAAAATACAACATGTCCCAACATGTCGAAATTCTCTTTTTTTGAAAAATGGCGTGTCGGCGTGGAATATTAATCGACTCCCAACCGGTTTGTACATGGGAGGCCAACCTCACCTTCGAGCTCTAAGCAATATACTCCTTCTATCTTAGAACTCCTAGCACCAACCGTCCCGACGGCACTTCCACGGACCCGTTGTGTTCATCCTCTCGCATCCTCACTCTACACTCAATAACCCCAAGCTTTACTCCCAAGGGTGCATGGTACGGGAGGATTCACGGACCATGTCACTAGCATATTCGATTGTGATTTAGTTTTTGTGCTCATCATCAAACCTCGAAATGAGAAACACTAGTTCTATTGCGAGGCTTAATCGCAGCTGATGTGAATCTCAAAGCTTAATCACAGTCAATGTGTTTTTCGGAGCTAGCCTATATGATTTTCGGGCCATGTCACTAGGCGAAGCATAACCATAGGATTTTTTAATTGACCTAATCGAGAATGATATTTGCTTGCTGTTTTGACTCATTGGGTTAAGGAAAAAGAATTTAAGGAATATTCACGTTATTCGAAAATGCACGTTGGAGTCATAGTCTTGATATTGCATTGTCCAATGTTTGATCCCATAGAACGAGGTAATTGTCGCCATTTCCGATTTCGAGAGAAGGGGGGAAATGACGAGTTTACAAAGAGGGCAAGGGGTGGCTAAGGATTTATTTTGCTATTTTAAAGAGAAGTTTATTAGACTTTAAGACAGAAGAATTCCATGTTTGGTACATTTATGTAGTCTGAACGGGGAAAATTGTCAAGACCTACCATTGCACCTCACCTTTTCGCAAGGGAACTAATTTCGATCATAATTCTGGAAAAAAAAAAAAGAATATGTAGAAACATCAAGCATGGACCTTGTGCTCGATCGCCACGTTGGGAATGGTAGGGGATTTGATGCCATTCATGGCGCACCAACATGATCATGCGTGCTTGAGAAAGTGAGAGAGGAGTTAGCCGATGAATCGTAGCCGTTGAGGGGGCTTTGGAGACAAAGGCTGAGCGAGGTAGAGGCAAAGGGGCTCGGGACCTAGCGGCTCTTGAGGGAGGCGGAGGCGGAAGCGGAGGCGGAAGCGGAGGCGATGGGGGCATGCCAGAGAAAAAGAGAGAATCTCTCCGTGTTCTTTGAAAGGGAGAGAGCGGGAATGGAATTTGAAAGGGAGGGAGGGAAAAGGAGAGAGAGAGAGAGGAATAAAATTTGAAAAAAATGGGAAGAGGGAGGACACAAGTGTCTAAGAGAGAAAGTGGGACCCATGGGCGACATGAGGCGCCACGTGTCGTTCATTGAATGGGACGGTCCATGTTTACGCTACATTTTTCTCGCTTTCATATACCGTGATAAAGGTAGACCTCGCCACTTTGGAGGACTTTAGTTATCAAAGCGGTCGGCATTCTTTTCCCTTTCGGTGCTAAGATAAAAGCAAACCGATATGAGAAAAATACAGCGAGAGCGCATTGCAGTCCTCCTGCCTCTTCTAGCGCTTTGCTAGTTCCTCTTGAGTAATCCCAGATCAGATTCAGAGAGAAGGATTCCACATCTCGCTGTGATCTAATCCTGTGAAGATCTTGAGCTCGTGAAGGAGGATGAAGAGAAAGAGGGACGTCGGCTTGTGGTGATGATTTGAGGTGTTCTTGAATTTCAGAGGCCCCGACACCCGCCTCAACTTCACCGATTGTCTCTATCACGCCTTGGTTGGAGCTGGGATTCGCGTTTTTCGAGACAACGAAGAGATCCGAAAGGGAAAAAGATTGGAGGCGAGCTTCTCCGTGCCATTGAATCCTCCAAAATATACGTGCCCATCTTCTCCAGGAACTATGCATCCAGTTCGTGGTGTCTTCGAGAGCTCACGCACATGGTGGAGTGCTCAAGCAAAGCGAGTGACAAATTGATCCTACCCATTTTCTATGATGTGAATCCCGACGATGTGAAACTTAAAACTCCATTATACCTCGACGATTTGGAGAAGCATGAGAAGAAGTTCATGCGTGATGAAGTTCTAGGATGGAAAGGGGCTCTGACCGAGGTCGCAAGAGTTAAGGGATGGGGCATGAAGACCAAAGGGTAAGAGTGTGAGTTTTGAATCTGTTTTTGGTTTTTTTTCGCCTGGCAATAAGGGGCAGAATTTTCTTTCATTTTTTTTTTCCTGTTTTAATTACTCCAATCAATCACAATATATTGGTTAATTCATTTTTCTTTCTTCTTTCTTCTTTTTCCTTTGTAATTGTTATCTTCTTTTCCTGAACCACCCATCCAAATTTAGTATTTATCTAATTCTTTCACCAATCGAGATTTTCATTTACTAAAGAAAGTGAACTTTTATTCGGTAAAACCTCGCATATTCAAAAATCCAAGTAAGTTTTATGTCTACAATATTTCTCGAGAGTTCATTTGCCATATGTTTTGCGCTAAGACTCTTATATCAATATGACAGCCATGGTGAAATCATTAACACTATTGTTGATGAGATTTTGACCAAACTGATGAAAAGAAGGAGCAATCTGCCCGATCATTTAGTTGGGATTGATGATCATGTTGAAGCTATCATGGACATGTTAAACAAAGGTTCTCACGATGTTCGCTACCTGGTCATTCATGGAATGGGTGGTATCGGTAAGACAACTCTCGCAAGTGCTGTCTTTAATCAAATCTCCAATCAATTTCAAGGTTGTAGCTTCCTTTCGGACATACGCGAATCTATGCAACATGGTAGAATGGTTGAGTTACAAAAACAGTTGTTATCAGAAATTCTCCAAGGCAGATCTCTAGATATCCACAATTCTGTTGATGTAGGGATTAAAATAATTAGAGAAAGGCTTCATAATAAGAAAGTTCTTCTTGTTCTTGATGACGTGGATAAGTGGGACCAACTCTCTAAACTAGCGGAAAGAGCGCCTGGTTTGGTCCAGGAAGCAAAATCATCATTACAACGAGGGACATCAACTTTTTGCCAATCAAAGAGGAGGACAAAGAGAGTAGTTTCCAAGCACAGTCTCAAGAATTTAAATTCTATGAAATGACAGAAATGGATCCTTTCCATGCTCTTCGGCTTTTTAGTAAACATGCCTTCAATAGGGATTGGCCACCACATGACTTTGATGATATCTCACACAAAATTATTAGAAAGACAGGTGGACTTCCATTAGCTCTAGAGGTTATTGGTTCCTCACTTTCCTGCAAAAGCAAAAAGTTTTGGAAAGACACATTGAAGAAGTTAGATTTTGTGCCCAAGCAAGAAGTCTTCAATAAATTAAAGATTAGTTATGACATGTTAGAGCATCATCAAAGAGAGATCTTCCTTGATATCGCATGTTTCTTCATTGGAAGAGGAAGAATCAACCCGCACTATATGTGGAAAGCTTCCAACTATTTCCCAAAAAGTGAACTATCTGTACTTACTCAAATGTCTTTGATAAAGATAGTTGAAAATGATATACTATGGATGCATGATCAACTTAGAGATCTTGGAAGAGAAATTGTTCAGCGTGAAGACGATAATTTTCCAGGGAAGCGTAGTAGGTTGTGGGAGCCCAAAATTGCCTTTGACGTGTTTCGGATGAAAGAGGTAAGCTATTGTCACCTTACTATTTTCTTCAGGAAAAAATCGACCATGCATTTATTAACGATTGTGGAGTTAGTTTCTTGCTGGTATATTTTTTGTGTTTAATTTTTCTTGTGGCAAAGAAAATAAGACAAAGGGGTGGGTAAAAATTCATGATGTTAATTCCACTACACATCATATCTAAAAGGCGTTGATAAGTTACATTTAAATACAAAAATTTTTCCACAAATTATATGCAATCTTTTGTGGATAGTCTGGTTGAGCTTTCATACAATATACAAGAGACTTCTATGAGGTTTGTTGAATAACTATACTATTTTGAAAGCAAATCCTTTTTGTACACTAATCTTTTATTCCATAGAATCCACAACTAATCCTAAAACAAGTAGGACTTTCTAGCTCCTATCTTCGTATTGTAATAAAACTCATATGAAACCTAATAAAGAGATGCTCTATTGAAGTAAAGTCGACTCCCACATGGATCATACCAAGCAGGTTTCGATCCATAGAGATGCTCTGGATTAGAAATATTATTATGCTTTATATAGTGTAAAGAACTCTTTTCAATTGTATGAACTAGTCGATCAACTTGATTAACTCTTTGTTATGGTCAATTTGGATATGTACGAACAAAGCAATAATGAGCGTTTCATTACCGACCATAATCAAGCTCCTCAGACTTGTCATCCAATATAAATGATCATGTATGCTTTTCTTATTACTAGGGAACGGACAAAGTTATAGCACTCGGATTAACAAGACTCTCCAAAGAGCACCTTTGGTTCGTGAGTGAAGAATTTTCAAAGATGCCCAATCTAAGATATTTGGAATTAGAGGGCGGAAACTTGGTAGGGGACTTTAACAATCTTCTCTCCAAATTAACATGGCTCTCTTGGAGTCATTGCCCTTTGGAACTAAACGCGACAATTTATGTCTCGAGAAATTAGCCGTGCTCAAGGTTTCGGGGATTAACATTACGAAGATTGGGCTGGATGGGCGCCATGCTCGGTACAACATCATATCGTGCGTTAACTTTTTATGGCATTTGTCTTGCTAACCAAACTTACAAATCTGCCATTCTTGACTTGCTGATTCTTGGTTTGCTTTTTCGGTGAGCAAGAACTTGAAAGTTATAGAAATCAATTCTTGCCCAAGCTTAAAAAGGACTCCCGACTTCTCAAAATGCTTGAATTTGAAGAGATTGACTATTGCATTGTGTTCAAACTTGCTAGTGGTTGATGGCTCTCTATCTAAACTAGAGCACACTGAAGCACTTGAAAATCATCTCTTGGGATACCCTTAAGAGGGACGGTTGCAACCTTTTTCCACTATCTTTTGTATTTGATAGTCTAAAATCCTTGTCAATGCTAGAAATAGACGGGATGCAACTTCGAAAGCTTCATCATTCAATTGGAGAGATGACGCGTATGGAGTATCTGTCTTTAGATAATTGTTCTTTGCTTAGAACACTTCCAGACTCCATCGGAGATCTTACATTGTTGAGGAGGATGAGTCTTTCTAATACTCCGATAAAGAAGCTACCAAACTCAATAGGAGGATTAGAGTTTTTGCTTGAGCTATATTTGAGCAACACAAAAATCAGAAAAATACCTGCTTCTATTGAGAGTCTTAAAAAGTTGAGGAAGATATGTCTTTAAAACTCCGATAGAGAAGCTACCAAACTCAATAGGAGGATTAGAGTCTTTGTTGGAGCTATATATTGATGACACAAAAATAAGAGAATTACCCGCTTCTATTGGGAACCTCAAAAAATTGAGGAAGATGAGTATCTGTCGGACTCCTCTAAAGAAGCTACCGAACCAAATAAGAGGGCTAGAGTCTTTGCTTGAGCTAAATCTAAGAGAAACACGTATCACAAAATTACCTGTTTCTATTAAAAATCTCAAATGGTTGGAGATTTTATGTTTAGACTTTAGTGCAATTAGAAAGCTACCAAATGCCACATGGATGCTAGAGAATCTTAAAGCTTTGCATGCAAGTTTCTGCAAAAATCTAAAGGGGAGATTCCATGTGAAATTGGGGTCTATCCTTTTTTATGACACTAGAGCTATCAAGAAGCAAGATTACGAGATTGCCTACAACTATGAATAAGCTTTTCTAATCTCCAACAACTTCATTTGGATCAGTGTGATGAGCTTGAACAGTTACCAAAGCTCCCTGTGAATTTGAAGGAGTTAAAGTTCTCATCTCGTTTATTATGGACAACCCTTGACCTCTCATACCTAGCTAATTTAGTCGGTCTTCATATATGGGGCGGCACTCCTAGGTTGTCAAAATATGGACAAGGAGCTCCAAATATAGAGTGGATCGAGAGGCTATCTCATCTAGAGAGATTGACACTTGTTGTTAGAGAGGTTACATTTCCTCCAATAAATTTGGCTACTGTTTTTCGGCTTCAGATTCTTGAGATAACTTGTGTGGACCCGAAATCTGTGGTGGGGCTTCCACCCAGTCTTCGAGGATTGACTCTACATGATGTGAAGTCACCCATGGGAAGGTCACTCTTTTTAAACTTGACAAATCTGTCCAGTTTATGCCTTCGTAATTGTCAGCTGAGGGAAGTCAATTTGGATGATTTGCTTGGACAGCAACCGGAGAAACTCCGTCGTTTGGATTTGAATGATAGTGCAAAGCTTGAAAGGCTTCTAATTTCGAGATTACAGGGGCTCCAAGAGTTGAGTGTGACCAATTGCCCTGGGCTAATGGAGACTCAAGGTCTGGAGAAATCGAAATCATTAAAGAAATTGTCTATTCACGGATGCAGTTCCTTAGAATGGTTGCCTTATTCATCAAAATTTAAGAAGCTGCAGAGATTATATTGCCCATATTGTCCACCGGAACAGATGCCCGATCTAGACATTGCAGACTCGTGTCCCTTGGTCATTGGAGGACGCTGCATTTCTTATTCCTTTTCTAGCTTTTACAAAGTTCAGCTCTGTCATAAGCATTTGCGTGATGACTCATCACTGATGAGTGAGCCTTAGATTAGTAGTTTGCTCCTATTTTTGAATGCAAATCAATGCAGAATGGAAGTTCTAACAGTGGCGGCGGAGCATTGAGTCAATTCATGAGCCACGATTGTAACATTTCATGCAAGCATCAGCGATGAGCAACCCTCTATACCTCGCGCAGAAATCCTGCCAGGAGATTATTTCGCTGTTCAACATTGAGGGTAAGTAATTTATAACTGCTTGATGCAATCAGACATATCAGAAGTAAAGCAATACTTCTTAGCTATAACTTAGCAATTTTGAACAATGTCGTATCTGAACCTGTTGAAAAGTATTATGTTGTTTTGACAGGCCTGATGATTGTGGGTTTTTGAATGGATTGATCTTGATCTGACAATGCAGGACAAATTAGTGATTTGCCAACTGATGAATGATAATGAGACATTGAAGGAGATGGTGCAAAATGTGGAGAATCAATTGAATTATGGCTTACAGAATGAAATTATGAGATGCAAGTGAAGAAGAAGACATATGTTAGATATACTTGTATTGATAGGAGCTTTGATTGTGTTAATAGCGTGTAAGGTTGATAGGAGGTTGCAACATCGCTTGCCGTGAGGTTTATTTTCTGAGAATTTATTATTATTATTATTATTATTATTATTATTATTATTATTATTATTATTATTAGAGTTGGCGTTGTGGAAGGGGGAAAGATGGGCTGTTTTTGTTAACGTTATTCTGTAAATACAAATTGTTTAGCTCATGTTCCTGGGAACATGCTATCAATGAACATGACCGCCAGCATCTTCCTCAGCTTTTATCATGGTTTCAAGTTCCACTTCAAGTTATTTGACCTTCAGGACACAATCTTCAAGAATTTAGTTGCATCATCTAAAACAATGACACATGAACGAACACAAGTACAGCAGTCAGGAAAGTCTACGCACCACCAGGTAATGACAGCCTCTTAACCATGTAATGGTCTAAAGATGGTAAAATTACAACCAGAACGATCCATAATTGATTGGAACACAGAAAATACAACAGATTGGAACACCACAGGCTTTCAAGGGCCAAACATGTGATGTATCATCAAATAGATCCATACCGCCTTTCATCCATTTAGTACATCTCATTAGTCGTGCAGATACTATCAAAATGACTTCTGACAGGAAGAAATTCAGAGCGACCAGCTGGGAAGGAAATGCCGACAATTTACTGCCTAGGAGCTAAAATTCTGGAGGGCACAATTCACGACTGTTGTCTCAGTTTACAAAATGGTGCTCAGGCAGCAATCGTTTCTCCTGATTGGAGATGATGAGTAGATACAAGAATCAACAAATTCTCCAAGAGAAGAAAACATAATTTTGTCGTTAAGTATTGTCTCACAATATTCTCTTGATTCAATCTGGCTATGGGTTCTTTCATGTCTGTTTTTGCTGTAAATAACCTTTGTCGCACAAAGGTAAGAACACTGCTCACCTTAAGCCGCTTTGCTGATGGAAGGGAACAGCTAAGTCCCTTGGAAAACTGTAACCTTGCGAGGGCAGGATTTTGCATGTCAGGAAATTCGGGACTATACAGTGTCGTTTGCAATGGGATTAAATGCAGCTCCAGAAGCTTAAGCTGCTGCCAACAATTTCGGATGATTGTCTCTAAGCATGAACCGCGTTACTTTCTGTTTTAGAAGGAAAGTCTTTGTCACGCTGATCTTTACCATGGCAGCATTATTATAAGGGCTCCTCTGCCACTGACAATGCTGTTTTCACCTCTGTTGCGGATTTTAAGCAAAAAAAATATTTCTATGTTGTCCAAAATGAACTTTTTATTAAAGAGTGCCTACTTCAAACTTGCTTCCGGAGTGGTCAACTCATGTTCAGAGTTGTCGATGCCATGATCAGCAAAATCAGTATGCCCAAGCCTTAGTGATCCAAGTTGAGATATCTTACAGGATGAATCTTTGCCCTGATCTGACAATATAGATGGGCTTGCGACATTATTGAAAACATCAGTTACAGGCTGCTGGGTCAGCAAAGGAATGGCACCAGTCACAATCAAATTTGCATCTGAGCTTTACAAATGTACCTCATCAAAATCTGTAAAATCTAGGAAAACGTTTATCAATACCATTACCCTTATGTCCGTCATGCAACAATCTCGGTTCAAGTGAAGGGAAAGAATATACTGATGAGGAATCCTCCAATGAGCAAATGCATGACCTCGCAGCAGCTTCAAGCTCAAGGGATATAACAGATCGTGATACATCAATATCAGGCAAGAGATTTAGCATCCAATCCTCGAGAGAACACCTTCTCTGCAGTGAACTAAATGTTTGAGAAACATTACTATTACCATTCATATGATGAATTTATTATGTAAGAATAGCACTGAGAATTATTTAACACTAGGTCTTAGGATAATAAATAAGGGTCGGAGTTGAGGCCAGTTTTTCAAAAAGGGCCCAGAGTGTGAACAGATTCGTGCCTATACTTCCTTGAACGGTCATGCTTCGTACCCAAAGCTGGGTCTAGTTTTACGGGAATTGGCAGAATTGGAATCAGAAAGGATACTGCCAAGAGCAATATGGTCATGGACAGGGGAGTTACATACTAATTGCAGCTGACTATCCAAGCGCATCTATAAGTTCGCCTCCATGGGTCAATTGTCTAAGGGAATGGGATCCTAAGATTGCTTTTTAGTGCAGAGGAGGTAAAGAAGGTGCAGCAAGTATTGCTTGGAAAGCTTAAATCGGCATTTGATAGTTTGGTGAAGAGTCTGTCAAGTGAGTTGTTGGGGCAGGAAGGGCCTACAAGTCCTCAAGAGCACCTGGAGTGGTGAAAAGTTTGAGGATTAACCCAACTGTAGCTCACATAGTAGGAATAAAGGCAGACACAGAAGTTGTTCTTATCCAGTTTATATCTGTGGCGTACTCAAGTGATTCATCAATTTTGTTCATAGACTGTCATAGACTGTAAGCAATTTTACCACTTGGGAATCAATAATATCCAAAGTTTCCAACAGTATAGAAATACATTATACATACATTTAAATCATATCAGTTCCCCGAGAAACTTGAATTCACTTATAAAATTAACAACACTCTGTAGTTTCTAATGAGCAAACTGCTCTGATCAACCAACAAAAAGATATGTTTGGAAAACAAAAACAAAGGAAAACTCCCTTTAACTAATTCAACACTAGTCAGTTACATTTTAATGAAAAGCTCACATCTAATTATCACATGAAAAATGGTTGGCATCCTTCAAAATCATAGAGCCAATTTAACCACATTTCTAGTGAGAGAGCGCCAGGAAGAAGCCTGACAAAGGGCCAGCAATAATAGATGTGAAAGGGATGATTCAACGAGTGCTAAAGACCGCCCAGAAGAGAAAAACTAATGCTTAAGTTCTTGCTTCATAATCTCAGGCAATGTGTGAGCCACTCTAATTATCCCAATCAAGATCATTCTCGTTTGTTAGACTATGTTAGAAGGCCCATTTGTTGTGTGAGCTGTTCCATATGCTAGCTTTGTCCCATCCATTCTCCACTGGCTGCTCACCGTTACCTGTTGAGTTACCTTCTGTTAAAGTCGATTCAATCTTCTCAAGGACCGGGCTTCGTATGAGAAGATCGTCCCAAAGGAAGAATTCTCCAGCAAAGCATCAATGTCAAGATATTGATGCATTGATTGAATCCAGATCCATGAAACCACCGATTCCTGAATCAGTTTATCCTCACCAGCAGTATCTGGAACTCTATCTTGCATCATATCTGGCAATGAAGAGAGCTCAGGCAAAATCACATCTTCCTCACCAATTAAGATAATGTGGCAATCTCCTCTTCCACTAGGCCGACTCACGGCTAAAAGCTCACTTAGAGTCACTCTTGACACCCGAATTTTCGTCGATCATGTAGGCATCCGTCTTTTTGCAAAAATAAAAAGGTAAAAAGGAAAAAATATAAAAATAAATAAATAATTAGACAAAAAATAAATAATAATAATAATAATAATGAAATACATCAGATGAGCCTATGTCCCCTCATGACCGTGAACGCGAAGCAGTGACGGCAACAAAAGGACACGGGCGAGTGCATGGCGAGCGAAGCACCGTCTGTGACACACAAGGAAAGCACGGGCGAGTGACATGAGCATAGCCCAGGTCTGCCATCATTCAGTGGCACAGCAGTTGATAAAGCTCGATCGACAAGCTCCTCTCCCGGAGCTCCTACTCCTCGCGCCCTCTCCAGCTATGACGCAGGCTTGCCTCCGGAGATTGGTGACCTGACTGAACTCGTTAGGCTCGATGCTGTCAACTGCGGATTGTCCGGTGAAATACCGCCTGAGATTGTCAAGTTGCAGAATCTCGACACTGTTTCTGCAAGTGAATGCGTTTGACTCCGGAGTTGGGCTACTTGAAGAGCCTCAAGGCTCTGGATTTGTCTAACAAAATGTTAACAGGAGAGATTCCCGAGTCCTTCTCCCAGTTGAAGAACCCAACCCTTTTGCATTTCCTCGGGAACAAGTTTAATGGTGAGATTCCTGAATTCATTGCTGATTTGCCTTGAGTTATAGCACGGTCATTGCTTCTCTTTAATCCACTGCGCACCCTGTGTCTGACAAAATATTTATACCAAGTTGTGCCCATTTTCGTCGGATTTTTAGTTGCTTCGAATGCGTAGTAATGGGGCTCGTTTAATGGTGATCTTTCATTAACCTCAACGTACGCTTTTGTCGCCATTGTTCAATATGCTTTTTGTTCTTTTCGAGTCATGTTCGGTGCTTCTATGGTGCTTGCTTGGTGACTGTGGGCGAGGTCCTAAGCGAGAATGGATGATGGTGGATGATGCCTGAGTGGTTTGCAAATTGCGGATGACAAAGGTGTGTTTCTAACCATTATGTTTCGAAAAATAACTTTTTCTCATAAATAATTTTTTTTATTCTATTTTCAGAACAATTTCTAAAGCATTTGAATGTGTTTTGTAAAATATTTAAAATTTTTATTCCCAAAATAGAAATGTATTTAGGAAAACCCTTAAAATTTATGATTCAACCTGTTTTTTAATCTTTTAATAATGTTATTAAATGTTTCTCTTTTCTTTTTCCCTTTTCATCTTCTCCTTCCTCCAATCACCGAGCCTAGCAAACGAGGGCCAAAATGCCTTGCCAAAGCATCACCGACCCCCGACAACCCAAGCGATAGCGATGCTCGTCGAGCCAAGCCTCATCGTGAGCTGGGTGAGGCCGAGCCTCGCCAAGCCACTACCAAGTTGGTTGGGCAACACCGACCTAGAGGTGGCTCGGTGAGGCTCCTTGCCATGGCCCAGACATCGTCGGGGTTGGCGATGCTGCAGTAAGGTCACTAGCAGCCTTGTCTAGTCGGTTACTAGCCATGGCCAAGGTCACCTAGCCTCTGCGTATGGCAGTTGTTGGCTAGAGGTAAGCATGGCACAAGTTGGGTCGCTCTAATCCTAAGACTAACCCGCACATATTGGTCCTCAATTTTTTAACCGAATCAACCCTATTGAGTTTGGATCGATAACCGGACCAATCCAATGGATTCACCAATTCTAATGTCAACCCGAGACCAACCGATAATATTTTTGTTTAATTTTTTGTACTCTCGAAAAGGCAAACCTACCATTTCGATTACATATCTATCGACAATGCGGCATTATGCGACCAAACTATAAATACAAGTACATATTCAATAAATTTAAGATAAGGTAACAACAGAAATCTTACACATACTAAAAGCAAGAAACCATAAAAATGATTAAAATTGCTCATAGAGATATGGGACAAGATGAGAGATTCTTGTAATCATCTATCAATAATACTCATAACACTATATGCAAAACGTTTTCTTGTGTTCGATTAAGCGAGTCCAAATCAACCAAAAAATGAGCTTCACACCACTTGATTAGCAAATCATCATAACAATTATAATACTACTCTTTAAAAACTACTCCCATTTGACACAAACTGAAAAGTAAAGTGCAGCTTCTGACAAAAAAAAAAAAAGAAAAGCAAAGTGCAGCTGAAACTTACTAATAAAATATAATTAAACCATAAGAAGTTCAAAATATTTAATATAAACTATGAATATGCAATTTCACATCTTTTTTTTCTCTAAATAAAAAAATTATAAATAATACATTAGATATATAATATATAGAATATATTGGATAATATATACCATTAGGGTTAGATTGACCATAAACTTCTAAGACCAAGAACCAACTCATACATTGCTAGTCTAAAAATCCCAGGATTAAGGATCGACTTATTCTCTCTAGGAACCAAATCAAGGCCAGTAGGGTTGGGCCGGTCCGGGTCAATCCCTGTTGACCCCAGACCAATGCTCACCCCTATCGCGGCCATGGCCCCGGTCGGCAAGCGACCAACCAAAAAAAGAAGAAGAAAAAAAAAAGAAAAAGAAGAAAAATTAGACTAGATTCTATAATTGTTCCCTGGAAACAATAAATAATTTTTTTTTTTTTTTTTTATTCTATTCCAAATCTATTCTCCGACAACAAAAAGAATGGATTTTTGTTCCGGAAAATAAAAAATTTACTCAAACGGATTTCTGTTTTTTTTTTTTTTTTGGTTCCAGAAAATAAAAGAATAGAATCAGACACTATTTAGAGTGTTACCAAACAGAGCCTAAACAATGGTGAAAATTTCATTGAATGTTTGAGATGGCAGTCCATGAGTGACGCCTTCTTTTGTTGATTTTAAGTCCTACTGTTGAAGGAGGATGAGTTCACGTTCTGGGTCGGGTAGAGAGTGTCCTTCGGACATGAGACTGGCGAAGAAGGGAGAATAAATAAATAAATAAAGAGTAAGCCAAAACCAAAATATATATAGAAAATGGGCTGCGTTCTTTAGGGACCGGCCCTTGTTTATACTTTAACCTTGACGGATGTGTCTGGGCTGGTTTGGTCAGGCCGGATCTCTTGACACGGTCTGAATTCTCTTTTTATAACATTAAATTTCATTAAAAAAATTAATTTAAAAAAATTTGACAAATTATAAATTTAAAAAAGAGATTAAAAATATTCAAAACAGAAAAAATGGCAAATTCTTAAAATTTGAAACCCAAAATTGGACAAATCTTTAGGGCTTTACAATAAGATTTTTTTTTTTGGATTGTCTCTTTTTTTTTTGGAGACAATATTAGGATGCTCGAGCGTTTTTTCTTTATAGTTATACTTGGTTGTACACCTCAATATCGTGAATGTAGAACTCAAGTCAATGAAAGACCGTTGGCTTGAAATTGGCAATATCCTTAAACTAATTCCCATTCCCTAGTCGAAGGGGCTAGGTCGTGACAGTCACCCTTCGAATAGGGCAACATTCAGTCCCAAAATCTACCCCTAGAATAACCTTAGATGCCTTATTCATCAGAGAGTAATATCTAACAATCTGTCTGAAGCATTAGTATCATCATTCCTAGACACATCTTCCTGCTTAAGTCTTCACTATTTGTTGCCTATGGTTATTTGTATGTTGTTCTCATTCTAATGTTGGACAAAGTGTGCCAACGATCCAGGGCTCTGAATAGCCTGTGTCAGGAATGACATCATTTGCTGCTGCCACAGCTCCATCCCTTGAAGGCATTTGACTGTCTGTTGTAATTGTTTCTCAGTAGCATATTATTGTTGCCTTAACTTTCCAAGCTCCTGCATAAGCACATTCTTGTCTCTTTTGAACCTATCAGCCTCTTCCTCACATTTTCGAATCTCCACACAAGCGCCGACTGATTTACTGTCTGATTGCTGTGTCAGCTAATGACTATGTGCATGAGCAGGTTTTTCGCCTATTTATACTCCTATCTAGCTCTTGCACCTATCAGGATTACGCTAGGAAATTACCGTCAGAATCAAGCCCTAAGACGCAATCCGAGTTGCGCCACGCTGAGAACAGCCACCTGCCATTGTCATCGTGGAAGCCACTCAGGCCTTGACTACCATTTGTTGATCATCACTATTGCCCATTGGAGGGTATGTCGCTGCCGCTGGGTTTTCAATCACTGCTGAAATCCAAGCCCTAGGACTCGGTTTTGGGGTCCCCAATGTTGTCACGTCCTTCAACTGCTTGCCACTAGTACCCATCCAAGCCCAAGCCATCGTCATCGGTCATTGTCAAGCTCGTGCAATTAATGAAGAAATGGATGCATCCGGGAAAGAGAAGTGTTATTTAGAAGAAGTATGTAAATCTATAACTACCACTTCTTGAAATGTTGGCGTCATGGAGAGTTCGTTGTTTGATATGAACAAACCATTCTAATTCTGGAGGAAATGTCAATTAAAGAATAAATTTCACAAGAGAAATGATATAGTGCAAATGACCGACTTGTTCATCATCTTCATCCTTTTCTTCGGTTTGGATGTACATTTTTAAAGTACAACAGATTACCAAATTGGCTTGTTTCCTCAATGTTGCATTTTCAATGAAAGTGACCATCAGCATCTTCCTCAAGTTTTCTCATGGTTTCAAGTTTCACTTTGTCGATGATCAAGATTTTTGTCGACGCTTTAAATATCCATTTTTTGCAAAAAAAAAAAAATTAAAAAACTTATAAAAATGTCAAAAGCAAAAAAATATATATGTATAAATAAATAAATAAATAAATAAATAAATAATAGTATTAATAGTAGTAGTAGTAATAGTAGTAATAATAATAATAATAATAATACATGAGAGTGGTTAAAAATGATGAAGAAAAATGAGAAAGTCGAGTGGGCTGATGTAGCCCGGCCCATTATTTTATTTCCTTTTCAGCCCACTCTTTTATTTTTCTTCCAGCCTATTCTTTCGTCTTTCCTTTGGGCCCATCGGAAATTATATAAAAAAGAGGCCCAGCCCATCATTCCTTTTTTTCTCTCCTTAAAGCACGCCCCCGCACGAGGAAGGGGGCGAGACCCAGCAGGGATCGTGAGCCAACCACCCCACGTTCGAAGATCTTTCTGCAACCGGAGGGTCTTTCTGGCCAAGCGTCCCTCGCGAAAATATATGTGGATGTCAAACCACTACTTCTAGATATGAGGTCCTAGCGCACAAGAAGGAACGGTGTAAAGCCGCTTTGCAGGAATTCCGTTGACTTGTTAAAGTCGTCGCCGTTCCTAATCCTTTCGGTGCCGGGCAAAAAAAAGAGAAAAAGGCAAACAAATCCGAGAAAAAGCGAAAGAGCATTGCAATTCTCCTGCCTCTGGCGCTTTGCTGATTCCTGTTGAGAAATCCAGCTCAGATCCAGAAAGGGCTGCACGTCCCGTTGCGATCCAACCCGGTGAAGATTGCGAGCTGCTGAAGGAGAATGAAGAGAAAGCGGGACTCACCAGACGCTGCGACCATGTCCGTCGATGACAGCAATTCGTCATCGGGGCCGAATTCGAGGGTTTTTGAGTTTCGAAGCCCCCGATACTCCCTCAACTTCACCGGTGCCTTTATCCTCCTTAGACAAAGCTGGAATTCGAGTTTTCAGAGACGATGAAAATATCCGAAGGGCAAAAAGATTGAAGAGCGAACTTCTGCGTGTCATTGAATCCTCAAATATATTTGCCCATCTTCTCTGAGAACTACGCATCCAGTAAGTGGTGTCTTCACGAGCTCACATGCTAAAGTGCTCGAGCAAAGCGAATGACAAAGTGATCCTACCCATTTTTTATGACGTAAATCCCGACGATGTAAAGCTCAAAACTCAATTGTACTCAATGCTCTGAAAAAGCATGAGAAGAAGTTCAGCTGCAATCAGATTCGGCAATGGAAGGAAAGCTTTGACCAAAGGTCTCAAAAATCAAGGGATGGGGCATGAAGGACAAAGGTAAGAAGAGTATGACTTTGGAATCTGCTTTGTTCATTTTTGGCCTAACAATGAAAAAGTGATATTATAATAAAGAATAGAATTTTTTTTCCCATTTTTTTCTATATTAATTGGTTTATCCATTTTTTGTTTTTTTTCCTGGTAATTGTTATTTATGTTATCGAATCACTCATCCAAGTAGAGTATAGATCTAATTTTTCATTAGTCAAGATTTCCTTTTAATAAAAGAAGCCCATTTAAAATCCAATTAGTTCGTGTCTACAATATTTCCTCAACTCAATAGTTCATTTTGTCATATGTTTCACCCTAAGACTCTTATGTCCAATAACAGCAGCCACGTGAAATCATCAACACTATCATTGATGAGGTTTTTGACCAAGCTTGATGAAAAGAATGAGAAATCTACCTAATCATTCGTCAGGATCCATCATGTTGAAGCTATCATGGACATGTTAAACAAAGATTCTCATGATGTTCACTACTTGGTCATCCATGGAATGGGCGGTATCGGTAAGACAACTCTTGCAAGTGCTATTTTTAATCAAATGTCTAGTCAATTTCAAGGATGTAGCTTCCCTTTCGGACATTCGCCGAATTTCTTGTAACAAGGAAGAATTGTTGACTTACAAAAACAATTTATTATCAGAGATTCTCCAAGGTGGATCTCTAGGGATTCACAATTCTATTGATGTAAGGGATTAACACAATTAGAGAAAAGATTTGGTGATAAGAAAGTTCTCATTATTCTTGATGACATGGATAAGAGGATCAACTCTCTAAGCTAGCTGGAAAGAGTGATTGGTTTGGTCCAGGAAGCGGAATCATCATTACAACAAGGGACATCAACTTTTTGCCAATCAAAGAAAAGGATAAAGAAGTAGTTTTCAAGTACATTCTCAAGAATTTCAAATCTATAAAATGAGCGGAAATGGATTTTTATGCTCTTCGGCTTTTTAGTAAACATGCCTTCGGATGGACTTACCACCACATGACTTTGTTGATATCTCAAGGCAAATTACCACCAAAACAAGTGGACTTCCTTTAGCTCTTGAGATTATCGGCTCCTCACTTTATGGTGAGAGCAAAAGTTTGGAAAGGCACTTTGCAAAATTAAGTGGTGCCCAACCAAGTTGTCCTCAATAAATTAAAAATCAGTTATGACATGTTAGAGCCTCATCAAATAGAGATCTTTCTTGATATCGCATGTTTCTTCATTAGAAAAGATAGACTCCACCACGTGTTATATGTGGAAAGCTTCCCAACTATTTTCAAAGAAGAGAACTACTTGTCCTTAGTCGTATGTCTTTATTAAGGATAACAAAAGATGATACATTATGGATACATAATCAACTTAGAGATCTTGGAGAAATTGTTCTGTCGATTTTCCGCAATTTTTTCCATTCCTCTGTGTAAATAACCTAATATTGGTTCACAATCAATAACATCTTCACCATCTAGAGTAAGGATGAGCGAAGAACACCATGCATTGATGGGTGGTGAGGTCCCATATTGACAGCTATCATGGTCTTTTCTTGTAGTTGTTACATTCATAGGTTCTTCCTCGATTCATTCTTTCATGAATTGCTGAAAATCAAAGAAGTTCATTAAAATTCAAGATCGAATAAAAAAATAAAATCATTCCAATTCCTTTTTCACTTAACGAGTTTGACTCCCGAATATCCAGCTGACTAATTAATTCTTATAACGTATTCTACTTTCTTTGACAAATAAGACAGCAGTCGTTGGCGTTTTCCCAGGATTTTACATAAACCTCTCTGAGATAAATAATCTTTTCGGTGCAATTCCAAATGCTTAGAAGTCAGTCTTCGTATCTTATTGGTGAAACGATCTTGAAATTCAATGGAGTTTTCTTCTTTTATGTAAAATCTGAGATGAGAATTTCAAACCATAAAACGGATTTTTATGCTCTTTTTTTTAATATTTTACTATTAAGAAATGCTAGATCTTAATTTTATACACAATAATCTTAATTTTTTAGAATTATCATAAAATGTCAAAAAAATGAACAATCCAATTTTCTTTTCTGTTTTTTCTATAGGAATACGAAAGGGTTATATTTCTACATTTACAATAGAGAAAAGATTTTGGATGAAATCTAATCGGAATAAAAAAAGAAAAACTAAGAAGATTCCGTTAATTTGATAATCTTTGATATTGTAAATCATTGAAGAGTATTCATGTTCAGAATGAATGTAAGAAAACATAGGTGCAACTCCTTTTTTCATAGCCATACATATATTTTTCAGAATATATATGAAAAAGCATAATTAACAAATTTGCAATAGTGGATACATACTATCCTTACATAGTGTAGAGGCCTCCAATTGGTATCGCTAATATCGATTCAACAAGAGAAATCTCTTCGATAATTGGCCAAAGGAACTTTAATGATTAATTTCTTTTTATCATGTTTTCATTTATCCAAAAATTAATGAAGTTTTTTACTTGTGCAATACTGGATTTTTATGTCATTTCTATTTCAATTGAACAAATAGAATTCTTTTCCTATCTTTTAGTGGATAAAAGTTTTCGGGTTCAAACAACAAATCATAACATTTTTGCACATTTTCACATTTTTTGATTTTCAAATTTGCCAAATTAATCTCCAGCAACATAGCTTTTTCTCGGTATACTTGGTAGGGGACTTTAAGAATCAAGAAATATTTAACTTTGATACTTAATAATTGCCCATTTTTTATAACAACGAATTGGTTAAATTAATATATTTTCATTAATTCTGTAAGAGTTAAATCCGGATTGAAAATCAAAATATCTAAACTCATTTCTCCGAATAGAGTATAGCTTTTCTTGGATTTAGAAGTCTAAGAGGAGACAAATATTTTGTAAAGATCACTTTGTTAAAAATTCCCATTCAATTTAAAACGTAAATCTTTTTAGGAAAAATCAACTTACTTCCGTGTTGCTCTTATATTCTTTCCACGTTTTTTCATGTCGGACTTGATAATTAAAATTTTAAAAAGTGACTTCGCAAATTTTGTTAAAAATTCCAGCCGAATTGCGGATTTTTTTCTTCTTGATTTGACCTAAGCAATCGTTTTTTTCATTCGAAAATCGAAGCAATCACTTTTGCTCTTTCTATTGATGTTTTTATTTTCACTATTCACAACTTTAAAAGAAGTCGTTATTGGTATGATACGGTTTATAATATATGTATTATAAAGGATCACAAATTCTAAAACTCCAAAGGTTAGATTTGATATGGGAAGACTTAGATTCTTCATTAAGTGATCAATCAAAAAGAATTTTTAGTTGCATGCCATAATTCCTTCAAAAATTTTAAGACTAAAAAGATTTTTTGTTTACAATTATTTGATAATTATTAAACCCTTCTTAGTATTTTTTTACCTTGGTATCGATATCAATCCAACTCAAATTACTTTATTTGACAAAAATCGACTCCAATTGATTTTTCTATTGTTTTTCAGATGAATAAGGACTTGAAATTATAGGGATAATACCTCCTGGCATATTAAGGACTTTACCTTTCTTAATAACTTGTTGTAATTATAAGAGATTGGTTATTTAAACAAGGAGTACAAAATTGTGAATGGTCTTATTTTCTAATTCTGATTTATATGAGAACACTCAATCCACTTTTGAAGGTTATATTTTGAATTTGAAATGAATGAATTCAAAATCATTTAATTTTTTGAATTAGTTTATTAATCGATCTTTTTCAAAGCTTTTGTTTAAATTATTTTGCCTTACCTTGAAGAACTTCGCCATTTGTGTGGTACTAATGACCATCTAAGAGTAATATTTGATATGAATTAGAGTTTTTCCATTGAATCATTTCCGAACTCCATTTTTATGATCTAAAAAATCTTGGTTTCAAAATAAAGTCATTTTTGGATGTTCCGATATTGAAGACTATCCAACACAAATGGGAAAATTGGTTTGATATGCTTGGAAAATACATTTGCTTGTGAGAAAATAATAAAATCTTTAATTTTATTACTAATCTCAGAAATTGGATATTTTTAGTCCTAAAACAATTGTTTAATAAAAGAGCTATTTTTATTAGCCATAGCTTTTTTCTTTATTTGTTTCTTACAGCTGGATTTATCGCTATTTTTGTTGATTAAAAAAAAAGTTGGAGAAATTCCTAAATGATAATTAAATATCTATGTTATTTTCAATTACAAATTTGAAAAAGAATATGATTTACGGATTAATCGAACTATTCTTTTGAATTTCTAATTTTGCCAAACTTTTTTATTGATCTAATAGTGAGGAACTTATTTTATTAGAACTAATATTTATTTGAAGCAGTTAAAAATCTTTTTTCTTATCTTTTGTAATTTTGACTATTTGATACCTGATTGTGTGGTTGATCTTCCAGGTCTTTCATTTTTTTTGTCAATGAAAACTGTCAAATCCAAAGATCGAATTTGAATGGACGATTCATTAATTTTGTGATTACACTTTTCTTTTTTAGATCAACATCTATTTTTCTTTCGATTGAATTGGGTTTCTTTTGGAAAGTTCTTTTATTCTTGAAATAACTGGTTTTTGACCTTTCAATCTCTTGCGGGCTTAAAAAAAGATTTATTCTTTCTTTTAAAACCTGTATAACCAAAAAAGGATTCTTTTTAATTTGATAATTTTTTTCTAGTTCTTAAAAATGGGTTCAAAAAATCGAACGTTGATTTCTGGGAGAACAAAAGGAACTTCAGTTTCCATTCCCCAAACTGTTAAAAAACAAAAATCGTTTTTTTGCTCTTTATTTCTCAGCGGATCTTTCTGGGGGGTGGCACCTTAGATCTGTGCCAAGGTTTAAGGTAAAAAGGAAATAGGATCTTTATCTGAATACCGTCTGTCAACCAATTTTTGGAAATTCGGTTTCTGATAATTGAACACCATTATAGGTGCATTTAACATGCATTTCTTATTCCAATCTTTTAAGTCCTCAGACCACTCGGGAAATTGAAATAATAACATACGGGCTATATTTTTACCTATTATCACTGAAGGGAATAGAATATATTTTCTAAGAAAAGATTGGGTTACTAATAGGAATCCTCTTATTGCTTGAGCAAATAAAACTCGATCCCAGGTTTGTGCTATTTCTATTCGTGCTTTCTCTTGTCTTTTGTATTCTTCTCTTTTGTCTTCCTCTTTTTTTTCTCATTTTCTTTTTCTTTTCCTCGGTATAATCCGAAATTCTTAATTCTGTTGTTTTTTTATACGTCCATTTTTTCAAAATGAATTTTATTATCCCGGAGATATCAAAAGAAAAAGGGGTTTGCCTATTCTGTCCAAAAAAGAGGAGAATGCACATTTGCTTGAAACAATTCACAAATAACTGTTTTACGTCTTTGAGCACGCATAGAGCCTTTTATTATGTCTCGACGAAAATCTGATTGTTGGGAATAACGTATGAAAGTCACTGTCAGCTTGATCAAGATTATTAGTATTTTTGCTATTAGCATCAGTATTTTGCTCGTTATCAGTAAAAATTAGTACATGTTTGGTTTTTCTGGAACGAATCTGATGATCCTCGCCACGATTTCTTCGTTTTCTCCTCCTGTTGTT